>CM073142.1:39820151-41048151 GCA_037039145.1 Fundulus diaphanus
AAAAGCCGTTTTGCTTAAAAAAAACATACATTTATATGTTCATAATGATATTTATATATAGAATTTTTATCAGAAAAGGAGAAAAAAACATTAAAACTACTAACAAAGATGTTCATGGCCCTAAAAAAACTCAAATTAGTTAGTTTATTAAAAAAAATAATTGTGATAAATTATGCAAATGAAACGGCATGGGAGTACCGATTTTTAAAAATAGAGTAAAGATTAAACCTACAAAAAATATAAAATAAAACAAAAGTATATAAAAATATGTTTATACTGGAAATGGCAGGAGGGAGCACACATCTTTTACACAAAATTAGTCAAAACCTTTAGTTTTTGACTTATAAACATAAGATGAACAGGCCAGCCGACAATCTGGAGGTAAACTGTAGGGATCACTGGCTCTTACAGATAAAGCTCTGCAAGGCCAGTCGCTACTATAAAAATTGAACCCAAGACCTTAAAATCTGCTCGAGCTTTTATTGGAAGCCAGTTGAGCGATGGTGACACCAGATTGGCGTGGTAGTGTTTACCTATGCCCATTGAAACCCAAGCGGTGACAATCTGCACCATTTAAAAACCTCAAACTTCTTGTTTAACCCTGACAAAAGTCTAATTGTGTCGGACCCGTTTCAGTTTCTGCTAGGATATACCACCGTAGATCACCTGCTGGGTTTACAAATTCGTCCCTAAGGTGCCAAGTACACACCCTTGAGGCTTCCCAATAGTTATTGGCCATAAATGATGAGGATGTTTTACTATACAGGCACGTGGCCTGAAGCCGGCCCAGTCATCAACAGCCAATAATTAATCGTTCCATTTTTCTGTGGAATATTTTGCCTGAGAAAGCCGACAAAATGGGTTTATAGTTCATTAAGGGAGTCGGCAGGAGTAATTAAAATTAATTTGATCAAACCGGAATACCAATGCCATTAAAAAGTATAAAAATCTAAAACATGAAATAAAATACTACATATAAGTAAAGTAAAAATTAAAGATAAATAAAATGAAAAAAGAAAATAGTATTTTAAAGAAACCTTAACATTTGATAAACAGATGAGGGAAAACAAAAACGAGATATAAAATAAGAACAAATGGCCTAAAGCAAAAGTTCACCTGTTACTCAAACAGGTCGCATGTTGGGGCTCAGTCAGCTTTCTGGAGAGTTTTTAAGCCTAATTAAACCCCGTCGGACTGTCTTTATGACCAGACTACATGTATTCCTAAAATCTAATCACGTAAACTCTTCCAGGCCATTCCCAGGTGCAGGAACACTTCCCAGAACCGCTGTTGCTTCACAGCCGCTTGTGTTTTACCACATTTTTTTTTTTTTTTAATTAGACACAGCTGAACGGCGTGGTAGCCGTCCTGCACGCTGAAGCCACTCCCCGGCCTGCAGAGGAGTGAAGCGGGATCAGAAAACGTCTCAGATTGTGTTAGATGAGTTCCACCCTGATGCCCCCACATCACCGCGTTAGTTCCTGTGCTAAGTTAAAACAAACTCGTGAAACCTGGTGCTGAAAAGCAAAGGGTCGGCTTCACTGGTGATGAGGAAGTTTCCTGCGGTTTTAATCTAAAATTCAACATACTTAACCTGGATTACTTTTGATGAGGTTAGCTCCTTTAAAACTCTTTATCTACTTGTTTTAGTGAAAACACGAACAGGGCCACCCTAGTGCTTTATTTAGGGTTCCCTCGCTGTGTGGGCCCCTAAGTAACCCCCCCCCCCCCCCCCCCCCCCCCACACACACACACCAGCAGCTGTAGGTAATGGATGCACATTAAGAAGGAATTTCTATCCCTGAATGTTTGGCATGTAGCTCGTTTTAGCTTCTCGGCTCAGAACGATTCAGTCCAGTTTTCAGTACTTCTGACTTAAAGTTGGAGCTAGTTTAGCCTCCGACTGATCAGGCACCTTTTCTTTTACCCCTGGGGGTAACTTCTGCCACGTTTCAGTGAAAGTGTCCCCCCCTGTTCCCCGTGCAGGTGGGGCTACGCCAGCAGGACATGTCGCTGCTGTGCCAGCTGTGGTCCCTCCACGAGTCCATCCAGGAGTACAAGGGGAGCTGCCACGACCTGAGCGCCGCCTCTAGCCTCAGCATGATGGAGAACGGCTACTTCGACGAGGACGACGAGTACTACCCGGAGCCTGGCGCCACTCCCACCGGGGAGCAGCCGGACGGGGAGACCGGCGCCGCTGACGCGGCCAAGAGTCGGAGCCTCGGCAGCGGCAGAGAGGACAGCTGGGGCTCCTTCCGCGTCAACATCTAAGGCCTCGTCCTGTGCGCTTCTCTGCAGACGGAGCGGCGTTCTGGGGGCTGAGCCGGGCTGTGAGAAGGGAGTGGAGTGGAGAAAGCAGGCTGGGGTTTGGTGTGGCAGCAGGCCGCTGAACAGGAAGTCCTCAGGTGAAACGCACGCCTGCGTGTCGTTTCAGACCGGAGGCGGAGGAGGACGTGTTTCAAAACCAGGACTCCATATTCTCTGCTTCTCCTGCCTCAGCCAGTCTCTTTCTTTTTCTTTTTTTTTTTTACATAATCAAAACATATGAACAAAAATTTATTATTTATTACATAATATAAATAACAAAGTAGTCTCTTTCTTTTTAGTCATGGAACCTTTTGTACACAGGGTACAAGCAGGAAGGCTGCAAATACCAGAAATGTATTTTTAAAGGGGTAAAATAATGTATACCCAGGAGTCTAAAGGAAAAACAGGTGAGGTGGTCCTGGCAGGAAGCAGGAGCAGAGCTGCTTTACTGCGCAGGGAGGACTTCTCCTTCCTTCAGATGGAGAGGAAATCATGGGATCTGTGTAGCATCACCTTTCTGCTGCTACAACCAGCGTTTACTGAGCAGGACTTCAGGATCACACACAGACAACATCTGAGGAGGCAGCGGTGTTTTCGTACATCTAAACCAGCGGGGGGGCTGATCTGCAGAAAGTAACTTTCCGTCGCTGCCTTCACGCGTTGCTGAAAGCAGCAGCAGCTCAGGACCTGGTCGTGTGTAAATCATCTGAGCAGAATGTCTGAGGTCTTCCTGCACATCTACATCCTTTCTGCTTCCTTCTGACACCGTAGCAGATGAACTTTTCTATTAAAAAACTACTTTCACCACTAATTTTATTTCTGCACCGTAAAATCAGCCTTATTTAAGACGTAAACGTTCCCCTCTGTTTGCTCGGGTTTTCCTGCAGCGCGTTCACCGACTTCAGCCCAAACCATTGGTCGTTCTCCTCCAGTTCATCTGAACATCGGCGCCGTAGCGGCTGTTCTTCCACGTCAGGCGGCCTGACTTCTCAATCCGACGCGGTTTTACGTCTGTCTGTCTGTCTGTCGCAGACCGAAGGCGGTCCCAGCATTGTGTTCGGGTTAAAGGTGCTGATGGGAACTGTGTGAATGATTTTTATCTGAGGAATGTTTTTAAGGTTACTCTGCAGCAGCTGGACAAAAAAAAAATAAAAAAAAGACAGGCGCTCCAAACAGGCCGGCTTCCACCATTTAATCTGCAGACGCACTAAATTGTACCGTCACTTTAAGACTGTGTAGACAAAAGTCTTGATTATGGTCAGACTAGGATTACTTACCTGCTGATATTTCTGTTTGTACGGATGGTGGCCGTTACATATTCTGACAGTTTTGGTCGTTTTCTACCAGGAAACGACCCGTTCTCCATGACGGCGATCCCAGCATAGATCAATTACCGTCTGCTTTGGCTTCAAGTCATTTTTCCATCATCTGCTTATATTTGCCTGCAGAGAAATAGGTTTCACTGACCAACAAATGAACTTTTTTAGTGTCATCAGGCGAGTCAAAATCAACAAATTTACAGTATTACAAAAAACCTTCAGACAATAATTCACACGGAGGTTTATGTTACCAGTGACTAATCAGAGAGGGACAGTCCACCTCTCCGTCTCTTGTTCCAGCTCCCATCACACGGGAACGAGAGCCGTAAACTCCTCCACCGGAGGCCCAGAGCTGGGGATCACGGCCTGAAGAAGCCGACAGAACAAAATTAAAAAGTCAGATTTTTTTTTCACCCTCCTCCACGACTGCGCCTTGAAGATCTCAGGGACAGGATCTCACATCTGGAGGGACTCGTAGCCTAGAGAATTGTTCTCCACCAGTGTTACGAAACCCTTATTCTCCCATTTTTCTTGAATCCTAAAAACAGCCTGTTGAGGAATGTCCTGACCTACTGGAAGGGTTCCTCTGCTCGCCCTGATGTCTGTAAACTGGAGGAAAACCAGACTTGACCTTTTCACCATCAGATATCCGACCCAGGACGACGCGCCTTTATTGCACTGTCTGGTTTTTAACGTCAAAAAGCAAAATAAAGCGGCGGATCTACAGCAGCCTCCACTCTCACTGGCTCTGCTGGTAAAGATGTGAAAAGCCTTAAAATCAAATAGTCTTTAGTAGCAGTAGCTCAGTCTCACACTAAGACACTTAGAAAAATCCGGCTTTTAAATTTAGGGCATTTATTCAGGCTGGGACATTTCTGTTTACATAAATAAATAAATGGTGCGTTCTTTAAATATAATTTTCCCTTATTTAAGTTGATGAGTATGAATTTCTAACCCATGACGCTCTGTTTCCATGGGTTGACAATGTAACATGACCGAGCTCCTTTGCTACCCTTACAACATGGGAAAGACAAGAGAACATGGCATTCAAGTAGCACTACCAGAAACTCCTCCCCATGTATTAAAATTAAAAACGGTAAAAAAAAAAAAGCTGGAACTATGACTAACGAGGAGGAGGAGGGTAGCATGTGAAACGCTGTTTACCAGGCAGGTGCCGTGGCTACATGCTTTAAAAGGAAAACAAGTTGTTTTTTTTTAGCTCGACAGCATCATGTTTCTGCTTGTTTGGGTCTTTGGATCATTGTGGATAGAATAAGATTACCTTCAGCTGACTCTCACCATCCGTCGGTAGCGCAGGGTTAAGAGACAAACGGCAAAATGGCTGCCAGCAGCTGACCTCCAGCAGGTTGGTCAGAGACGTAGGGCGGACCACACCAGCAGGATTCTTCTCTAATCTGGCGTTCTGTCATTCTCTTATGATAAACTGAATGTTTTTGTCTTTTATTCGATTGTTGAATTTGTACAAAATCATTTAGGTTCATCAGGATTTACCTTTTTTTTTCTTGTTTTTATTGGATGTCTACACAGTGCCTTTTTAAAGCTGCAGCTTTCTGGTTTAAGGTTTAAAAAGAGTCTGGATTGTATTACGGATTAGGATTAGGGTGACTTTTTTTGTTATTGTTTTGATTTCCTGTCTCAGATTGAAGTCGAAATGCTAACAGAAGGTTGAAGACGTGGAAAATGTGTTTAAACAATAAAGTCAAAGTGTCACTTTTGAGAAAATCGGCAATAGTGTTTCATAATTAACTGGCGTGTCATCATTCCTTTGCATTAAGTTTTTTTATTTTCCTCTGTATTTTAGTCAGTATTTCAATGTTATATTTTTTCATCTTTTACATTCAAATTGTTTTTACTTTCACATTTTAACTTTTTACTCAGCACATAGAATTTTGCTCTCGGCGGTCTGGATCTTTTATTTTTACAGTTGGATTTTATTTTTTGGCATTCAGATTTTCCTTTTCTCCACATTTAAACATATTAGTCAGCATTTACTCCACGTTTTGTCCTTTTTTCAGACAGTTTGCCTTTTTTCTCATTTAGGATTTTTTTCTATATACATTTGAAAAAAAAATTCATCTTTTTTTGTTCAAATCTTGAAACGGGTAAACAGCGTTTTATTTTATTCATTTTTTTGTCAATCCCAGTGACCATAATTCTCTGTTAAACAGATTTTCAGCCTCTATTTCGGATTTTAAAGCTGCTCCGTGTAGAATCTAAGATGCTATGCAACTCATTGGCTCTCACAGCAGGATTTCCCGTCTGCTGAACAAATGTACTCAGAATAAAAAGATTTTGCTGCTGTAAAAACCGATGAAAAACTGTTGCAACTACTTCCTCATCGTGGCTCAACTATAAACAGAATAAGTAGTTTTAAATTTGTGCATAAAATCCTTTATGAAGTGAAAAGATGGAGAGACATTTAGGTCTTTTCCTAGCTTCTTCTTCTCTGTTTTAAGCCTCCTGTCTGTGGGCCCGTTTCCATGTTACCGATCTATTTTAACTCATTCAACCTCTGGATTTGATCGGGACCTTTTCTGAACATATCAGACCTCCAACAAAGACCGGTTTTAATCGTCTACACGTGGCAGCTTTAGATTACGATGTCTGCCAGCCTTTAAACCGGTCTTGTGATGTGTTCAGGAAGCGGAGCCGCGCGCTTTTCGCTTTGGGTCGTTTGAGTTTGCGGGGCGACAGACCCTGAGCCCTTTGTAGAAACAAATCCAGCGCATGAGAGCTAAAGAGGAGCTTGACCAGCAACCAAACACCAGCTTATTGTGCTCTCTGTTCCCACTTTAACAGCCCAAACTTGTTCCCCGTTTTTCATAATTACTGGACGTGCGCGTTGGGGACGTTTTCTCAGGGTGTCATTGTGGCAAAAATGCGACCCTGGGGGAAATTCTGCTATTAAATGACGTACTTTGTCTTTAGATGCCTGGGTAAAAAAACGTAACTAGCAGAATGGATTTTAAATTGAATGTTACACAGATCATGATAAAGCCTTCACTTGATCGTCTGGACCAAAGTGGACTCCAGTGACCAGAATGCAATGCAGCCGCTGAGGCCTGACGTGTAGAAACTTACCTGAGAGGTGCTGCTGTAAACGGCCGTCACGCCTCGTGTCCACGCCCGCGCCGCTCTGAGTCCTCTTCAGGGAGGAATCTGACTCCTCAGCTTGTTGCAGCTGAGAAATCTGAGATTTTTCTGGTCGCCAACCTTAGAAAAGCCCCCAATAACACTCATCTAGTATAACAGTCCACTCCCAGACTTTAGCAATGTACACGCTAAACACCTGTGTCTCAATTAAGTTAAATATATCAAGTAAAATCTGCGTTGTGTACATCTTTAATGTACACAATGGGGGGAAAAGTGAATGCCTGGTGCAAACGGGAAATACAAAGGTTCCGTGACACAGGACTGTAGCATCAATTATACTCTCTGTACTCACATTTAATAAAGTCACTCTGTACTTTTCCAGTCTAACGTGGTGGTTTGTGTTTGGGGAGTTGGGCTACATAAATAAAACATGTTGGTTTTAATTGAAGAGTCTGAGTCGTGTGGTTCTTAGTTTTACATTCACAAGTACAGTTAAATTTAAAAGTACACCCTCTTTCCAATTCAAGCGTTTACTGACATCAGCCACTCTTCACAAGGTTCATACATATAACAAAGATTACAAAACCCGGAAGTGTCATTATTTATTCAACCAAAAGTACCGCAGTCCTCCGCTGCTCACACCAACCGCTTTCCATCTGTTTTCAGCTGCCAGATAGACTTGAGCGATAAATTTGACTTGAGAGCACTTTGGTGCACAGAGAACAACAAGATGTGGCCGCAAAAGAAGCCCACATCATCACACCTCCACCGCCGTGCTCGACGGTTGGCGTTTGTGCTTATTTGCTGTGTATCCCGTGCAGAATCTCTACTTTGGTCTCGTTTTTTCCAATGAAGCGTGGCTCCAGGAATCATTTTTTCACCCCATGGGCTGCCATACGTATTTCTGCCATGCAGCCCATATTTGTTCAGTCTGTTCTGTCATGATCTTTACGTTTTAACTTGCTACGGCCTCGGTTTTCCCCCCTTGAAAATTATCTTCCTCACCGTGATGATGATGATACCTTCAGATTGTTTGGAAATAGCATTGTAAATCCCTTTCCATACTAGAGCTGGCAGGTATCAAAACAAGAGAAAACAGAAATTCTGTTCAGTTTTGAAAGGTTTTCGATGATTATAATGCATATCCTGCACGCCTCACATATTACTCTGGTGCATATTTCCCTCCCCCGCGCACCAAGCTAATTCTTCTGTGTGCTTGACGTGTTGTTGATCTTTCCTTTTTGCGGCATATTTAACGACACAGACAAAAGCTTTATGAGCAGCTGGATTTCAAGTGGTTTTTTTTTTAAATGTCAGAGGTCCTTTTCTGGAAGCATCTAACAAAACAGATGAAATCTTATCCTCCTGTGCACACTAAATTATGCTTATAGTCGTAATTCATACAGTATACACTGCAAAAACAGAACTAAAAATAAGTAAAATTTTCTTGAAATTAGTGTAGCCAAAGGACGGAGTCATTTCACCCCTAAAATAAGATAATTAGATGTAATGCACTTGAAATAAGATGATGGAGATGAGTTCTTCCTATTTTAAGTGCAAAAAATCTTATTCCATTGGCAGATTATCTTATTTAGCTACTCAAATAAAGTACAAATACACTCATTTCAAGAATATTTTAATTTAGTTTTACTTCTGTTTTTGCAGTGTACTGAGTGTCTAACCTTTCTGAGCCAACATTGCAAGCTCAGCTATATATTGGTAATATATAAGGAAACATCCCCAGAAGCTGAGTCCAAACCGCACTTTTCCTCCTCCCTTCTTCTCCTGCTGCCCTACTTCTCCGCTGCGTCTGACTTGCATTTAAATGCTCCTATCTGCATTTTGGTCTTGAGAAGCTGCCCTGCTCCAGCATTTTCCTGTTTAATTGATGCTAGCTGCAGCTTTGATGTGGCGGCTTCTGGTGCTGGGAGGCTCAAAGAAAAAAAGGCTGCTGATGATAACGCTGTTTGCATTTTCATGTTTTAATGAGGCGGTTTAAACTCTCCAAAGTAAAGAATAACTGGGTCGTGCAGCGCTCGTTTCCGTTTTAAGCAGGATGTAACGGTTTGATGCAACGACGCTGCAGCACTCCCTTTGGAGCCCATGATCTCTCTGTCTGCCGTCTGGTTTCGTGCAGTCTGTTTGACCGTCTGTTAGGAGATTACAGCAGATTAACATAATCTTGGCTGAGAGAGTAGATCCAAGGTGCGCCTCACTCTCTCCACATAGAGTCGGGTTGGAGTGGATTACCAAATCAGAGCTGTACTGGATCGGCAGAAGGCTTCTTCTTCCCAATCCACGCTCGAAAGCTGATATCCCGGCAAAAACGGCAGGAACGCTGCTGATGCTGTTTCAAAATCCCACCCAATAGTTTCTGAATCCACTCAGGGCGAGGACACTTAAAAAAAAAAACATTCCACGTGGATTCGCTGTCTCCTCAGCTACTCGCAGGCATGTTTCCACAAGTATCCAGGTGAAATGGGCAACATGCATCTGCACATAATTGTATTCTGTTATACTCAGATGCTATTTCCCTTTAAATGTAATCTAGCACATTGTTTTATTTCTATTTATTGACGTTTATTCCAATAAAAATGCCTGCCAGTTATTGAGGGTCGAGCCGTAATGGAGGAGACTTGTCAATATATCAAATCAATCAATCAAATTTTATGATTTTATGATATGTCCAACAAAGCAGGAGAACCCTGAAGAAACATGAGTTTTGCAGTTATTTGGGTATGACCAAAGGTAAAAAAGCACAATGGTAAGACATGTCCTCTTTAAAATGGGTGTTGTGGTGTATGGAGCTGCTATTTGGAAGCTATCAGCATCCCACATCTTGACTTTGCAATATTTGTCCTCTGTACTCTTCAAAAGTTCTCTGAATCTATCAGATTCTGAGGACATCGGTTGTCCTCAGCCTTTTTAAGAGGACTCCACAGACTTTCTCTCGGATTTCTAGATCTGGACTCAGGCTGGACCATTCCAGATCTTTAATTCTCTGCTGAAGCCATGTTTCTGATCTGGACTCACTGTGATGCTGACTGTCCTTCTTCATCCTCAGCCCTTTGGTAGACACCTAAAGGTTTTGGCTCAAAATGGACTGGTATTTGGAACACTTCTTGATTTCAAACATCTCAACAACAAAAAAAAGCTCCTAATGAAGAAAAGAGACCCCAGAGCATGATGCTACCACCACCGTGTCTCCCTGGAAGTGTTCATTGGAACAAAGGCTTTTATTTTAATGGTCTTCGAGGCAGCTTTCTGGGCTTTGGCTCCCAACCATAATTGAAATATACAGCAGAGGAGGATAAATCCGGTTTCAGAAAGTAAAAACCCTGCCTGTTTTTTTTCATCCTGTTCACTTAACCATGTTATTTGATATTGTATTCCATTTGCTGGGAAACTGGAGCTGGGAATTGGGTAAACCTGAGTAAAAAGTATTCCAGTTAACACAGTGGGAGAAGTCGGGGTTCCAAAATAAAAAAAAAAAAAAAAAAGGTTAGGATTCAAATATGGCAACGGCCAGGAAAGCCGTGTTGGCCTAATCCGCATAGCCTAATAGAGTAAAGATTCTTTAGCTAAAGCGGAAGTGCGTCAGTGGTCGCCATGATAAGTGCTGTCCGAATAGTGCAGTCAGTAAGGAAGGAGGTAGGAAAAGAAGCCTGTATGCTCCCTCCTGTAGCTAGTCCTAACCTGACTCTCCCCAGATGGATGTTGTTCCTCTGAGCTCTACACGGCTCCACACATCCATCTGGAATCGCTGCCATTGGGAGGGATTTCAATACCACATAAAATGGACGAGCCAATCAGGATCGCCGGGCGGGATTTTCGTAGATGTGACGTATCAGAGAAACGGATTCAGACAACAATGGCTTCTCGCAGTGAGGAAGCAAGCGGTAAGATTGATGCAGCAATTTCATCAGCGTTGTCCAATCTACCGAACATTAATTGTTTAAAAGAACACCAGAGAACGGCTTTTAAGGCTTTCGTTAGTGGAAATTATATTTTTTCCCTCCTCCCGACCTCGTTTGGTAAGAGCTTGTAGCACGTCAGTAAAGATGACGGACAAGTGGTTCATCCAATAATATGAAAGGATTTTTGATAAAGCCCCTCCTTCTGAAATACATCTCCAATGCAGCAATCCCAGATGGATGTGTGGAGCTCTGCGGAAGGAAATCCATCTGGTGATAGTCAGGTTAGCGGCGTCCCTTACCAGCACTAAAAGCCCTTAAAGTATACAATCCTTTGCGTGAAATGACGTACCACAGCTCCCTCGCAGAAATGAAACGAAAATGTCCAGAGAGAAGCGTGCACTTCGTAGTTCATTTTCGGAAGTCTGTAGGTCCGGATTTGACTAAAATAATCTATGTGTGTTTTCTGTCATGTAATGACATTGGAGTTAAAGGCTGTCCGAATTAGGCACAGCAGTCCGAAGCTCCTTTCCTCCCCACGATAGAGTTCTGACTGGTCAAGGTCAAGGATAGAGCCATTTGGATAGAGCCATTGCTTTGTTCACAGAACTTCTTCTAAACGTCCTTTAAAGCTTTACTTTCCATGATGTTCAAACGCCACTTTTAATGTGCTTGGTTCGGAGTTGCAGCTGCTACATGTGACATTGATTTCAGACGCACTCTGAACTGTCTTGCATATGAATACGTTTCATCACAGCTTACTGTTGTTGATGCAAGGAGCCACCATATTGGATCCGGAATGGACCTTAAAAACATTTCTCCAACTTTCCAGGGGGAAAGTCCGACTTTAGCAGCCATTACAGTTGATTTTTCCAATCGGAAGCCGGGAGTTCTGCGTTCCGACTGCAAAAAGAAATGCAACATTAGTCCCTGTCTATGCTGTGGAGCTGGAAATGCAAATGGTTGAAGAAAAGTCATAGGACTTTTTTATATATATATATATATATATATATATATATATATATATATATATATATATATATATATATATATAAAGTGCCTTCAAGCAAAACAAAAAAAAACACACAAGGATGAGCAATGTCAAGTTAAACAAATATAGTAAATATCTAAAATCCAGCCAGTAAAAGCCACAATGCTACTCAAATGCCAATATGAAGGTGATAAACATGACATCTGACTTCACATCTGATTCGATGCTTCTCTCAGACACAAGTCCACATTTTGCAGAAAACAAATGTAATCTACAGAGCGGGTTGTTTGGAATGAAGAGGTCCAGACAGACAAATCAAATACAGATGTTTTTATTAGTCACAGAATCCTTTCCTCCACATTCCAGCTGTGAAGGGTGGTTTATTGTTGTGGCAGGAGTTAAGGCTGCTGAGACGGGAAAACGTACCGTTATCTATTGAACGGTGATCCATTCAAAGGCACGATACGCAGTTTCTTTACACTTTGCTCCTAATAAGTCAGACTTTCTGGTAATCTTTAAAGATCGTCTTGATCCGTAGTTTCTCTTTCGCAGTTTTACTTTGGAACACTTTTCCCAATCGTTTCCTGTTCTGCACCTGACCACGTTCAGTTGGATGTTTTTATTAACTGTTGATCTATGATTCATTCAGGAAAACAAATCCATCTAAACCCAACCAGTGATTTCCACGTAGAGCAAACGGCTTGTGAGAAACTTTAGGCTGCTAGTTTAGTTGAATCTGTAAAAATAATAGAAACACCTCTGGAGTTTTCATCATTTTTTATTGAAAAAGTTGCATCTGAACAGGTTCCACCTTTGCAGGCCCCTGCTGTGCCAGCTGGGTTTGACCAGTTTGAATCTGTGTCGTTTTATGTTCTAGATCAAATCTCGCAACACATGAAATCTCCTAACAGCACTGTTGACATTCTTCCTACCAAGCTGTTGAAAGATGTTTTAATGCTGTCGGTCCTGTTCTCCTGTCTTCACTCAGGAGCTGCTTTTAAACAGGCTGTGGTTTGACTTGATCAAATTTTAGATACATTTCTCATTTGCCCTTTCTCTCCAGGGTTTTAGAAAAACAATATGTGTGCATCCAGCAACAACCATTTTAGAGGAAAAGGCAAGGTTAGAAAAGCTTCAGCCTGGCGTCAGATGATGAGACAGCGCTGACTCCGCCTGGTAAAGGGTGCATTACGCATTGCGATGTCCGCTGATGCAAAGTGCCCTTTTGTTCTGGTTTTGTTAGACCTCCCTGCTGCCTCTGATGGTTGACCACCTTGCTCTTCTGTCTCATTTAGATGACCAAGTTGGATCTCTGTGGCGTAGCTCTGCAGTAGCTTACCTTCTACCTGACAAAGGGTAAGTAAGGCATAATGCCAGACGAGGTGTCCATTATGAGAAATAATGGTCGACGCGGAGGTGTGCACCATCCGACACGAAGCGGAGGACGCCATTAACTCCATTCATTTCTGATAATGGACACGTCAAAGGGCATTATCCTGCTTATACCATGGTCACTTACGAAATAATTAAATATTAAATCAATTATTGATACTTTAATGTTTCTTTTCACCGTTAAAATCGTAAGTTTTTCCACTAGAAGCAGGTGAGAGAACTATTTAATCTGTCGTTGTGACCAGCTGTGTTTTTTCAACTGTCTTGCCGTTAGCGGCTAACATTTAAACCAGCAGAATAATTTAGAGCAATTAGACTATTTGACTGAAACTTTTATAAAAGTGTCCTTTAACGGACACAGTGCAGCCAATCAGTATTGAGTATTCACCCAGACCGTGGTATAAAGATAAATAACCCCTCCTCACAGCTCCTCTGTCCTGTGGGGTGCCACAAGGCTCCATTCTTGACCCTTCTTATTCTTTCTGTTTATATCCTGCCATTCGGGTCAATCATAACTCAGCACCAGCTTATGCTGGTATAGAGATTTACCTATCGTTGAAGCCAGGTCAGAGTAATATTTGTCACTTCTTTCTTAACTGCATCACTGCTGTCAAAGTGGCCAAGATGTTTGTATTTTTAGTTGGAACAACAAAAAAGACCTAAATGCATTTAGCGATAATAGTTCAACCGATGGTGGTTCCCTTATTTATTTATTTTTACCAGTTCTGTTATGAACTTACAGGTAATATTTGACAATGATTTCAATTTTAATTAACAAAAGGAAAATCTGCCTTTTACCAGTTATGTCTTCTGGCCACAGTTAAACCTTTTCTACATCGTCCTAACCTGGACAAGGCCATTTATGTCTTTATTAGCCCCAGAATTGATATTAAAATACCCTTTATTTCGATCTCTCTCAGTCATCTCTCAATTGCCTTCAGCTTGTCCAAAATGCAGCGGCTCGTCCAACCGACACCTTCCTAACGTGATCACAACACCCCGCCTTTCCTCTCCTAATTGGCTTCTTGTACATTTTAGAACAGATTTTGAAATATGGTTTTCAAAGCATTTAATGGCCTGGCCCCACCTTATAAGTCTGAATTACGAAACTTTCGTGTGCCTGGCAGGGGGTCAGATATACCATTAGATATACAGACAACCAGGTCCAAATGCCGGGGTGATGGGGCTTTCAGCTCCCTGTGGATCCGCACCACACCACGGAAACAAGTCTTTTTAAAATCAAACCTCAAAACCCATATATTACGCTGCCTTTTAATAGTAAGTAGCACCCAGAGAGTCTATTTCAGTTTTTTATACGTAGATATTTATTGCCTGTTACGGTTCTATGATTTGTTTTAACTCTGTATGTTTTTGCTTTTCTTGTCTTTAATTGTAAAGCACTTGTTGGCTGTATAAAGGGCCACATAAATAAACAACTGATTGAAAAAAAAAAATAGTTTTCTCTTCTGAGAAATGCGTGTCTCATTTCCTATTAGTAACACAACTTCTTGGGTATAAATAATTTTTGAGCTTTGCTGTACGTACAAGGACTAGACAGAAAATGAGTTCATGAGCCGCCAAAAACCTTTAAAAACACACTTAAAAAAACAACAATAGATGAAGGTGAACTTTATTTTATGATTAACCGTGGTGTGTGTGTGTTTACATGCATTATGTGAGTCAGTTAGGTAGGCAGCTCACCACTTATCCAAAGAATGTGCAGAGAGCTGTCTGCTTCCAGTCCAGACAGAGAAGACGTTATTGTTAAATTACAACCTCGGGGTCTGTCTGCGTCAGAGTAGCTCGGGAACTGGAGCGCGTTAAACAGTAACCTGGAGAACAACGTGACGGAGTGTTTCTCTTTACTCTAAAAAAATCCCCAAACTCCCCCCGTAGATGCTCACTTCTTAGCTTGTTGCTCCTGGTAAAACCATCCTTCAACAAGCCTTTTTTAACTAAACCAAGAGCAGCAAAAAAAAGAGGGTTCTTGTGTTTTTTTCACTGTTGAAAGTCCAAAAACAAGAAAGCACAAAGCCTAGAGAACATTTACAAATCTAATCCCAGCCCATATTCACAGGTTTGGTACCAACAGAGGGTAATCCACCCCGAGTTAGCAGGCATTTCAGTCTGAAGATGGCAAAGACAATGATTATGATGTCCACATGTCCTGGAAGTCCTGGATGCTCCATGGGAGTTTCCTGCAGGCCTGAGCGGTGAGAGTTTCTGACAGCAGGCCAAAGCAAACAGCCACCAGAGACAGACGCCTGCTGCAGTTCAGGATCACTGCAAACAACAAAGTCAGAGACAAAAAAAAAACAAGTGAAAAATGGTGAAAAGACGAAGAGCGGTGGACCGCTGACGCCGTCTTCCTACCTCTGACGGCCTGCGAGTTGGAGGTGAGCACAAAGAGTTTGATGAGGCCCAGGCAGAGCGGGGAGTAGTCGTGCTCCCAGATGACGGCTGGGACGAGGAGGACTTTACCGTAGCAGGACAGCAGCAAGCCTCTGAGGAGCAGGTTGAACTCTACACGCCCTCCCTGCAGACAGGACCGCCACAACGAGAGGAACAACAGCGCGCCGCTGCAGAACGCCGTCAGTTCTGCAAACGCAATGAATGTTTTTGGGCCAGTCGAACACAAGTTCTCGTGCCTGCTCTGCGTGATTAAACGCTGTGGCATATATCACATCATCTCACCAAGAGCAGCCAATCCGAACTTGCCATAAAACTCCCATTCCTTGGTGTAACGGATTATGTCGGCAGGGTCGCTGCTCTGCTCCGAGCCGTGGAGCGCAGACCACCGGAGGTAGGCTTCACACAACAGGCAGAATACACACAGCTTCCAGTGGATCTGCAAAACCGTACACCAGCGAGCATGAAGACGTGGGTGTAAAAGGTGAGCAAACAAAACATTTCTACTCCCAATTCACCAAACAAAACTTGGCAATTAAGCATCAGCGATTTATTTCTGTCCCTTGAACTCCTCCACATTTTGCAGCTTCACATCCAAGTATCTTATCAGGACTTTATCTGATAGACCAACACAAATTAGTGCATTGTTGTGAAGTGGAAGAAAAAACACACGTGGTTTTAAAAATCTGGGAAGTGTGGTGTGCATTTGTTTCCACCCTTGTTTGCCTAGATTAGGTGCCACTTAATGCCTTCATTCATCTATTGTTTTTGGATTACCAGATAATGGGTCACAAGGGTAACTAGTTCAGCAGGGATAACCAGATGTGTCGACAGGGCAGCTCATGTACTCCACAAATGCCATTATGGAAAACTGGTAAGTGTGAGGTAAGGTAAGGGCTGCACAATTAATTGCTTTTGCAATATAGTCATATATATTAAAAAAAAAAAGCAATTTCCAAATCTAGGAGGTCTGCAATTCTTTGCTATGTAACAATTAATTGATCAGACGCGTCCTTTAGGTGTCAGTAATATGTTTAAAATGGGTTTAACTCCACATGGAAGGGAAGAGAGTTGCAGCAGTGAGATAATGTAGTTTTATTATTTGTTTTAGAGTTTATATATTCATACTTTCTTTTTTTTAACAGAAACCTTCAGGAATCTCACCACAGCGTTAAGTAGCGGTGAAACTGTTTAATACATAGACTTGTTCGTTGGCTGTACTTTATGTTCAACAAGGATCGATGTCCAACTTAAAAAGCTATTCTCATGAATAATAATATTCTGATCAATAAAAACTGTTAATTTTCTTGTTTTAAATAGTCCTTGTTTACAAACATCTTTATCTACTGGCCATTTTTGTTGCCTGTGGTTAATGCAGAGAAAAGTCAAAATTAAATCGCAATTATGGTTGAAATACATCGCAATTTTGATTTTGGCAAAATCGTACAGCCCCAGTGTGAAAGAAAGCCATATGTCCTGTTTGCAGTTTTCCACAAGCCATGTAGCGGGTCACAGCAAACATTTGAAGGAAAGTACCCCAATCAGATTAGAGCAAATAACATCTAGCCTGCATCTCAAATGCTACTTGTGGCAGGACACTTAACACTGCACATGACTTTGAACACACCCTCTCTCTATGACGCAACATGGTGGTGAACGCATTATGCTGTGGGAATGTTTTTCTTCAGCAGGGAGAGGGAGGGTAATCTGCAAAAGACTTGAGGCCGAGCTGACAGGTCACCTTCAAACAGGATAACAACCCTAAATATACAGCCAAAGCTACAATGGCACCTTTAGATCAAAGCATATTTATGTGATGTGGTGGCCCAGTCAAAGACCAGAGCTAAATCCAATCAATGATCTGGAGCAAGCACCGGAAAATTGGCATTCTAAGGTGCTCTAAATATAACCTTATATACCTTATATCTATCTATCTATCTATCTATCTATCTATCTATCTATCTATCTATCTATCTATCTATCTAGATATATTTCAGACTCTTGAAGCTGGTAGAGTCATGCTCCACAGGACTTACAGCTGTATACTGCAAAAGGGGGAGTAAAATTAAGTAAAACATTCTTGAAATTTGTGTATTTTCCCTTTATTTGAGCAGGTAAATAAGACTGTTTGCCAATTGAAATTAGTATTTTTACCCCTAAAACAAGATAATTAGATATCCTGCACTTGAAATAAGATGTAGAGCTCCAATTTTAAGTGCAAAAACCTTATTCCATTGGCAAATAGTCTTATTTATCTGCTCAAATCAAGGAAAAATATGCTCATTTCAAGAAAAATGTACTTACTTTTAGTTCCCTTTTTGCAGTGATGAAGTGTTAACTCAGGGGAGCTGAAAACAAATTGTGTAATCTGTGACACATTGTGAGAACAATGTATTATTTTACTTCCCCCTAGAAATCCTGCCTTACTTGGTGTCAGTCTATTAGATAAAATCCCAATTACATACAGCAAAAATTTTACTTTTAATGTGACAAAAAGTGAAAAAAAGTGTGAATTATTTTACAAGGCGGTGTATTAATTCACAAACCCCTGGTTGCCAAATTTGACATTTAATGTTTACATTTGTTTAACTGGCTCTTAAAATACACACACAAATAACTCCCGAAACACATTACTCAACTGGAAATGACTTACATTTAAGCTTGTGTTGAATAAAATGTGTCTGAAAGCTTGTGCCTTGCACAAAATGGCATCAATGAGGATAATAACTGGATCGTACTCAATGTATTTGTCCACTGGTTTTTGACAGGACTCCTGCAGGTAAAACACACAGAACAGGAACATCTCAAATGTACTGTATGATTATAGGGTTAGTGGTGACGTGTTTTACATTCCTGAGGGTGTAAGACACTGGTTTTACACAGAAATCTTCCATCCATAAAAAAAAACAATAATAAAAATAAACGCACACATATTGCTATCTTCAGGATCCCGTTGCTGTAATCTCTGTGAAGCTCCGATGCCTTCTCGTTGCATTCAACACATCTGAAAGTCGCTTCTTTCCCCATTCTTACATCTGTCCACAGCCAGGAACAGCATGCTAGCGCCTTCAAAACAACGGAACCGGAAGAGGGTAGGAATCGCCACAGATTCGACTTCAAAATAAAAGCGCAACATGCGAAACCGCAGTTGAGATGTGATTTTGTGCACAAGCAGGTCATGGAGGGAGGGATGGGTGTGTTAATGATTTCATTTGCAAGGAGCCTGCATAGAAGCATTCCGCAAGCCAGTTAAAACAGTGAATAAAGATCACCAGAAACAGAGGCTACTTTACAAGAAATCCGCAAAGCCTATAATTACTGGTGTGGGTGAAGCCGGGGTGGCTGTACTACAGTGGCCTGGCGTTAGAGCCAGTGGGTAAGTGAGAGGATGCACACACACAACTGGAGGCCCTGAATACAGGCGACCCAAAATGTGACCTTAGTCAAACTTGGCCAATGTCTTGCAGGGTTAGTAGTTATGTGGTTCAGCAGGTCTATGAGGGAACATCTGAGTCTGCGTCACAGAAAGGAAGATGATCTAAATCAAAGTTGCAGACATTATTTTTTGTTGTTGGAAAAAGTAATGGTGGGTTGGGCACTTTAATCGCTTAAAATGGCATTTAAAGAGGTTAAAAGTTCTGAAAAATAAAGAACATGTGTTATGTATAATGAGGACTAAAGTTAACGGTGGTATTTGTAAAACAGTAGAAAAAAGATGTTAAACCTTAATTTCTCAGTTCACGACAGACTGTGAGTAGAGTAATTTATTTAAAACCTTTGAATAATAGAAAATAGATGAATCACAATTTTTATACAACAGACACATACATCCTTGTTTAATGTCTACATAGACATCCATTCATCTTCGAGCCTTTCTATGGCCTAACCCTGACCTTTACCAGTTTATACCTAACCCTAACCTAATTGACACCTTAGTCCCAAACCTAACCCCTAGACCAGAAAAAAATGAGGACCTCACTTTATATCAAATAAATCATTTTACTAGTAAAATTAGCGAAAAAAATTCTCGCTCAGCGGCAAGAACAAGAACATACACACAAATTAAAATTCTATATAAGTCTTATAAACTAAACTAGTATCTGAAAAAAATTAAGCTGGCGCTTAAAGGCAAGGCAAGGCGAATTTATTTGTATAACACATTTCAGTACAAAGACAATGCAAAGTGCTTTACATGATTAAAATATAGGAAAATAAAACCGAATAAAAGCAAGTTGGAATAAAATGTAGAAACAAAATAAAACATGGAAAAATATAAACTAAAAGCAAATATTAAAAACAGTTGGACTACAAAGTTGACCTAATGATGTTTCAGTAAAACTAGAACAGTCAAAGGCAATCCTAAACAAAGGTGTTTTTAATCTTGATTTAAAAGAACTCAGGCTTTCCGCACTTTTACAGTTTTCTGGAAGTTTGTTCCAGATAAATTGAGCATAGGAAGGGGTTAAGGAAGGCTACTTTAGAAAGCGTGTGAATATTAGTGATGTATTTTTTAAGAGGACTAAAGTTAATAATAGCGTCTCATAAAAAAGGAAAAAGTTGTTCTATGTCTGCAGAATTCATTAAAAGAGCATGTTGGCATTGAATATGGAGCACAGAAACATTTTTGAAAAATCAGAAATGCAACAACAACAATAACAATAATAATAATAAATTATTAAAAATTACCAGTTTTAAATTAAATTAAATTACTATTATGTAATAATTATTAAAATTATTAATAAACGATTACACTTGCATTTTACTTTGAAAGTTTTCAGAGGAAACGCTTGTTTCTGACGTCAAAACCGGAAAAGCCTGTTCTGACGCGCCGCAGAGCGGCTTGGATGTTGTAGTTTCGATCGGCGCTCAGATTGCGGCTCCTCTCGTTCTGACTGCAGCAGCTTCCGTCACTCATGTAGCCGAACATGGCCCCTGCCGCAAGCCGGGCCGTTGCTGTGGCAGCGCTCTCCCTGTTGTACCTGTGCGGGGGAATCGTCTCCACGGAGTTCTTCTCCACGCTCACGCTGTTCAACAACGAGCTCCACAAGCGGGGATGCAGCTCGCTGTCCGAGTGGGAGGACTACGCTGCGGACTGCGGTAAAGTGTGTCTGTGAGCGTCAGGTTGCCACGTCCTGCCCGGTCCAACTGTCACCGTGAGACCCGGCTAGCTTGGCAGCTAGCAGGCTAACAACAACAAACGGTGACAGCTCAGAGGGGCTGACTGAAAGCAGCTCCGGCTGGATAACAAGCGCTTCATGTCGGTGTTAGACAGCCTGGAGAGTTTAAACGCGTAGAATAAAGAGGAAAGTTGTAGCGTACCCTTTACATTTTTATTATCTCAGCAATTCTTCCTCACTAGCATAATTAATACATTTAAACGATTGTCTTGGTCAGCTGTTGTGTTTTGCTCATAGTTGTAGCTTCTAGGTCTGTTGTTGCTGAAAGATTCAGCTTTAAGGACATTTTGTTCTTTGAAGTTCAGAGAGCAGCGATTTCCTAAAAAAAAAAAAAAAAAAAAAGAATCTGAACACAGCAGAGTGAACTTTAATCAGTTTGAATTTAACCTGAAAGCAGCTTTATTACTCAATGTGTTTTATTTCTGGGAGCAGTTATGTCAAATCTGACCGGACTAGTGGGTGAAGCACCGATTAATCAGATAATTCATGAAAGAAAATTGAAAATTTTCTCCTGTTTGTCCTTTAAACAAAAGCGGCAGACAGCATATTGTTTCGTGTGCTGTGGAGTAAAAAAAAAAGGCTAGGGACATGTTTTCTGATGCATAAATGGGAATCATCTGTTTTTAGTTAAATTCACCTCTTATCAAGGAAGCTGCTGCTCAAGATTTTACTTTATGGTCGACATTTTATAATTCACTGGTTTTGTTAAAAAAAAGAAACGTTTATCCAAATGTGTTATAGTCTTTCAACAAAAAAGCAAACTTCAAAATGGGAGACAAGCATGCCAGATATAAAAGAAATCTGGTAGTGTCCATGGTGGTTGCGTTAAAAGTAAGCTTAAAAAAAGTGCTTTGGCAATGTATGTTGTTCAATTCAATTAAAATGTATCTATATAGCAACAATTCATGAAACACGTCTTCTCAAGGCACTTTCCAAAGTCAAATTCAATCAAATCCTCCAGATTGGTCAGAAAGTTTCCTCTCTAAGGAAACCAGCAGGTTGCATCAAGTCTCTCCAAGCAGCATTCACTCCTCCTGAAAGAGCGTAGAGCGTTGATGGCTTTGCAGCAATCCCTCATACTGCCAAGATCTCATTTTCTTGTGCACCTCTGCAGCTCCTCCAGAGTTACCATGGCTGCTCGGCTGAATAATGCACCCTTTGTCCGCCTGTCACTTTAAATGGATGGCCACGCCTTGGTAGTTTTATTTGTATTTATTTTACTTTGCCGTCATATATGTCCAGATAATGAGTTTAACGGTTCTCTGTGAGGTGTCCAGTAATCCTGCTTTATCTGTCTGCCTACATGATGCTGTTTGTTCGCTTGTGGTCCCTCACAAACCTCGTCACAGGGCAGCTCGATTTCTACCGATTTTTTTTTTTATTTATTTCACTCGCACACAGGAGGACTGTATAAACTAATTAAGGGACCCCTGAGGGGTAATTGGCTGAACTGGATTGTATTTAGGGGCAAAAATATTGCAGCTTTAAATAAACCTTTTTTTTTCCATCTCTGTCTTTTAAATAAACAAAGAGGGAGGCAGTCTGAAGTTCAAATCCCAGCTCTCTATGTGGGGTTTGCATACTCTTGTGCCCATGCATGGTTCAAAAAGCCTGCACAGGTTGCTGTGCTGCAGTGAATTGCCTTTATATGGGTGGATTTGCATGGCTATCTGGTGCATCCTGTCTGATTGATGGTGCATTTATACGCTGTCATCGCCTCCAGGGTTATTTGAATTGGAGCTTTGGATTCTTATCTTTGAAACGTGTTGTTCAGACCACGTCACACGCTGCATTGCGTTGTCATTAAGATGAAGCCGTTTTTATTTATCAACACTTTTAACCCCCGCATTGTGATCCCTAAGGTCCCGGCGTGACGGGATTGCCCGTTTTAGATCAAGCAATCTCTTAATTTGCATTATTTTTGCCTGCGTGCGCTCTCTTGGCTGAATGCTTCCAACGCTTGTCTCTGCAGAATCTTCGGTTTTACAATTGGAGGATCCGGACTGCGTGGAGGGAAGCAACCCGCCCTGCGAGTCGGTCTTCTCACTCAATCCTGAAAAGATCCTGGTGAGTTTCCTGCTGATGTGTAGCCTTGGATTGTCATTTTTTCAATTCAATTCGATTTTAGTTATATAGCGCCAATTCATGAAACATGTCATCTCAAGCCACTTTCCAAAGTCAAAATCAATCAGATCCTACAGATTGGTCTAAAAGGTTCCTATCTAAGGGAACCCAGCAGGTTGCATCAAGTCTTTTGAACTCTGGACTCTGCATCACATTTGCAACTTTATTTGGCATTGCCAACGTTGCCGAACCTTTATTATCCATTTAAATAGTACACAACTCAATGTTTACTGCATTTTTGCACATATTATTTGATACTACGATACTTTTGCATACAAATGCCTTTTTGCACCATTATTTTTGCACATAAACAATGGTTGGAACAATCTCTGCACACTGTTCTTCCTCCTGCACTGTTACATCTGATCACTGCTGCACTTTATATTGTAATGTTGCCTTATTCCACCTGCAGTCCCATTACACCCTCGTAAACTGTATGCAACGAAATTTTGTTCTGTATGCACTCTGTACATACAAAATGACAATAAAGTTGTCTAAGTCTAAGTCTTGACAAGCAGCATTCACTCCTCCTGAAAGAGCGTAGAGCCACAGGGACAGTTGTCTGTATTGTCCAAGCTTTGCAGCAATCCCTCATTTTCCCCTCATTACTAATAATGCCTTTGAAAGGCAGAGGAAATGCTAAAAAAATCTATATATTGAAGCTGTTTCAGGTGATTCATAAAGCAGATTGTTTTACCTTGTTGGGTGCGGTCCTTTGGACTGATAGCCACACCCTGGACTACAAGTTCACCTGATTATTTAGTGTTGGGTACCATTTAAAGTCTGGATTTTAATCTTTAATTATTTTCTACTCTCCATACATAAGTTATGTCTTCCTACGGTTCATAAAACCACATTGTGTAAAGTCAGCCCTGCTAAAGTAAAGCTGTTTCTAAGTTTTTTTTCTGGTTAGTCTTTGCTCAGATGACTGCCTGCAGTCATGCGGCGCTCTGTCAGCGATTTTTAATGTTTTAATTTGGTCAGGGGGGATAAAATTAGAACGCTGAAAACTTTCAGAAGTCTTTCCAGCATTACTGGGACCCGTCGCCTGTACAAATCCTTTGAAAAAAACAAGCTGAAATCTTTTAGGGGAAAAGAAAGCCCAGGGATAATGTGGCGTCATGTGTGCCGCCCTCTTCGTTGAAGAACCTTTTCTAAAAGCATTCAGGCTTCTGGGTCGGTGTCTTATGTGGCACATCCTGATATGGCCACATTTGGTCACGAGGACATCCCATGTGCACGGCGCTCCTCAGCTCACCCCGCCGTTTTCTGTTAGGATTCAGGTCCGGGCTTTGACTAGGCCATTCCACACCTTTTAATTTCTGCTCTATTGTTGATCTGGATGGTTTGGGCCGTGGCCAGATGAAGCTCCTCCTCATCCTCATCTTTCTAACACTGAAGGCTTTGTGCCAAGGCTGCCTGACATGTGGGACTTTTAAAATAATTTTCTCTACTTTAAATAAGGTTTCAGATCGTCCCAAAGCCTGATGCTGCCACCACCGTGCTTCCCTGCGGGTATAGACTTCTTTTGGTCGATGTGCAGCGTTGTATCCAAACGAAAGCTCAAAAAGTTCAACTCTGGTCTCATCAGACCGTAACAAACTTTCTCACGTGCTTTGGGGTCATTTCCGGTGTGTTTTTGCAAAGTTTAACATGACTTGGATGTTTTTCTTCAAAATAAAAGACGCCTGTCTTGCCCGCCTACCCTTTAGCGCAGAAATACGAAGAATTCATGAGATTGTTGTTGAACGTGCTACACAGACGGTTCCCTTTGTGCTAATCTAGACTTCCTGGAAGCCTTCCTGACCAGTCTTCTGTCTTTTCATCGGTTTATCTCGCTGCTGGGCCGTATTTTCTGCTCTTTATCCTCCACTATGTATTTATAGCCTTATGCTGACTGATACATTTCAACAATGAGACCCCCCTGATGTTTTTAAAGCTCTTTTTCTGTGAGACGGGACTCTGAAAATGTCCGGAGAAGCCGATCGGAACAGCTGAACGTCATTTAGAGGTTTTTGTTGTTGCACAATCTTTTTCATTCTTTTAAATAGTCTGTTGATGTTTTTCATGCATAAATATACATACACGCTTTGCACCTTTCTGAAAAATCCCCCTCCTCGGTTGCGTCCTTCTTTCATTTCTCGAGTGTGCTACTTTTAATGTCTGTAAAATATTTCTGTTCCTATGTTGTAGATTTGCTCTTTGCTCCTTGTACACCTGAACGTCCCTTCTGTGGGACATTAAAGGAGCTTTCTGTTCTGATCTCTCTGTCTCATCTTCAGGTCCAAAGCAGCAAACCGTAATGTCCTTTTTCACACAGGAAACCGCTGTGCCTTTTGTGTTTTTTAACTTCGAGTTTCTGTGCGACATCTTTATGCATTTCTCTCATTTCTCCTTCCTCTGTCTGTGTTATTTTTATGCCCTCGATCTGCCACAGAACCAGGCCAAGTTGTTTATCGAGCAAAAGAAAATCCCCTTCCCTGTAGACAACCAAAACACCAACGAGGAACTCGGTGAGTTTTAGCGCGTTTGATCTCCATCTATGCCAGGTTCATGAGGCTTTAGAACAAAAAAACGTACATTTTTACCCCTCATCTTCTTCATTTTTCTTTCGCCTGCAGCCATATGCTACGTTTTGATAGGAAATGGTCTTTATGATGAAGCCATTAAACATTTCTCACTCCTCCTGCAGGTGCGTGAGCTTCTTTGGTTAAATTCACTTTAAGTGCTTTCCTTTGGTAACACGTAAAAGCAGTTTGTGGTCTTCCAGACACAGAACAGATGGTTCTCTTGACACGTTTTTGTCTTTAATGCAGAGCGATCCAGAGTTAGTCAGTGCCATCTATGGAAGAGGGATAGCTTACGGCAAGAAAAGCCTGCAGGTGAGTGATGGTTGCTAAACACTGCTGCAGTGCATTGCTGCAGCACACTTTATGCATTAGTTTAGCTTTATTGGCTAGTTTAAAGGTGTTATAGAATCAGATATGCAGTTTATTTAGTTATTAGCCTTTAAAAATGTCAGATCTCATTAAAATATAGTTTTCAAGCGCTTATGAACTTAAACTTTATCCTGTAAATATATCACAAATTAAACACTTTTTAATTTGTGATATATTTTTTAAAATATGTCACCTTTGACTTCATTTACAGCTCTCCAAAAACCAAAGTAGCTTTCTAAGAGCTTGTTAAATATGACAGCAAATCGTTATGTTGACATTAAACTAAATTTGCATCCAAATAAATTGGATTTTAGTTTTCGGCTGACATGGTACGAGATAAACTTTAATTCTGCTTTTGCACTGTTAGATGCAGCTTCTTTACCTTTTAGTTTTTTTAAAGTAAAAATGTTGATGTGTACTAACAACCTTTAAAATGACAGTCTTTTTTTACATTGTTTACAGTTTACATGACTTGTTTCATGCATTTAATGCATATCTTTACTCTCTTCATCAGAATGTTGCAGGAGAAAATCTGCTGTAATATAATCAGGTTATTCAGACTAAAACGAAACACTATTTAATTTGTACTCATGTTTTTTGTGATGAATTCCTCCGTTACTTAGATTTAAAGCAAATGTGTTGGACGCTCTTGTTTTCTATGGCTTTAGTTTTCTTCATCTAAGTAAAACTGGAGTTTAGCGTCTTCTGTGGTTTGGATCGCTTCTTTCAAAAGCTGTACATTTTCACTTCATGCTTTTTGAAATAAAAACTTTAACTTCATCTCCCTGCCAGGACATAAAGAATGCTGACCTGGCGTTGTACGAGCTCAACCGGGTCATCGCGCTCGAGCCCAGCTGGCCGGAGGTCTATGAGCAGAGAGCCGAGGTGAGGCATAAACTGTTCAGGCAGAGGTCAAAGGTCACAGCAACAATCAAAATGTGACTTTAATATCATTAGAGTTTAAGATAAGAAATCATTTGTTGTCCCACAATGGAAAAATTCTGCAGAGCCCTCCAAACTCACCGGTAAATTAAACTGTCATTGCAACAACAAAACCTTAGAAAACGCAAAAGTTCTTAAAATCTATAATTTGATTTTATATATATATATATATATATATATATATATATATATATATATATATATATATATATATATATAAACCATTGGAGGGAAAATACCGCACTTAGAAGTCATGCATACCACAAATATTGGGATTTGTGTATTTTGCACAACCTCCTTAACACCAGGACAGCACGTTGGTTTTTAATTTTATTTTTTTATCATTATTATTATAGTGAGATGTTTTTACGTTCTCTACCACACCAGATAAATGTGGGATGGACTGCTTGGCTGCAAGTGATGCCATAATTAGTCCCCAGGAAAAGAGGAAGTCATGTCTTACTAATTAAAAGTTCTTAGAAACTCAGTTTTACCTAAAAATAATAGTGTCAGTTCCTCTTCCTTTGTAGGGGTTGTACTAAAAATCGAGTCACTGTTGATTTTGTTTGGGGGGAAAAAAAAGAAAAGATGAATTATTTTAATTGTTTGTGCACATTGTTGTGGGGGTTGCTAAGAAGCGTAGAGGGGACTGTACATGCTGCCTGCGTGAATATGTTCCTACGTTACATTTTTAACTGATGGTCCGCTGCTTCGGATTGCAGTTATTTCAGTTTTCAGACTCAGCTATTTCACATGTGGAGAAAAAGGAAAGATTAGAGCACAGTAACTGTGGAAAGTGCATTTTTATCTGCACAACGAGCGAAAAATGCACGTGAGTTAATAGTTGACTAATGTGTAGCAGCGCTTACCGAACAAAGGCTTAAAACCTGATCTGAACCACTCCCCGTGTCTCTGAGGCTCTTTTATCAGATTTCCTCTTTTTGTCCCTTACACCACTTTATGCAGCTCTGTTGTAATGATTATTTTATTATATTTCTTAACTTGTTTCTAATTCTGTACATCACTTTGATTAGTCTGTGGTTGTTGTAAAGCACTTTAAAAACAAAATTTGATTGATTGATTAAACCAGAAAATATCGGTACAGAAAATTAATTACCCAGCAGTTTATTTTTTACATCACAGCTACGTAGAAATACAGCGTAATGCCACTTGTCCACGTTTTATTTTATATAAACTCCTACACCAGATACTGTTTGTTTTAAATGTCAAATGCAACTTTTTTTTATAATTTTTTCAGTTTTGCTTTAAAAATGTTTGCCTGTCGAAGAAAAGCCGTCCACAGCTAAGCAGTTAGCTTCGGTGTGCGCATCGACACGCGCTCCCTTCTCACTAACCGCCTGTTTATCGCTCAGATTCTGTCCCCTCTGGGTCGGATCAGCGAGGCTCTGGGTGACCTCACCAAAGCCATCCAGCTGCAGCCGTCGGCTCGTCTCTACAGACACAGAGGAACTCTGCTCTTTATTTCAGAGGTCTGACCAGCACGTGTACCACAGCTGTTTGTTTACGCTCCTGCTATCCCGCGGGGTTAATGCGTGCTTTCGTTTCAGGATTACGTCGCAGCCATGGAGGACTTTCAGAGATCTTTGGAGCTGAAGAAGAATCAGCCCATCGCCATGCTTTATAAGGGCCTCACCTTTTTCCACAGAGGCATGCTCAAGGTAGGCCTCTCTTCACAGAGCTCTGGGATTTAACTCACGCATGCTTTCAACAGGAGAAGCAGATTTCTTTACATTCGGTCCTCGCATTTAATGAACCAGAATGTCTCGTACATAAGTTGTTTTTGCGTATCTTAAACTGTCGCAGCGGCAGCGATATAAATTAATCTGTTACACTAAAGGTTTTATCATTTATGGTCTGTTATAAATGTAGAATGAGCCCGTTTAGGGAACGTTTAGACAAAAGAACCTTACTTTTAAATGCACATAATAGTAACTGTCCATCCCTTTATATTTCTTTTATTGCTAAGAAAAGATCACAGGAATAAATAAATTGTAATTTATTTAACCAACTGCTGCACTAAAATATCTACGCTGCTGAAGATCCACTAACCTCGGCATGCTGGCTGCTTAAAGCTAAAAGTGAAACTCTTGGGTGGATTAATTCAGCTAATCTGACCACCTGTCGGCCCTCGTTAAGGATCAACATTTTTTTTTTCCAAATGTTTATTTTAGTCCTAAATATGAAAAGAAAATGGTGTAGCATGGCAAAAGCAACCCCATCCTGACACAACATAACAAAATCCACACCCTCGATCCCAAAATGCATTGAGCTTTCACCTCCCTCACCTCTCAGAAATCACACAAAGATGGCCTGAACACTTGTGGAGTGATCATACAACATTTCTTTTGAAGAGTTACCTCTGTGTAGTTTGTTGGCGTGCCTTGGGGCTGCAATTTGACTGTTTGCAGTCTGTCTGACACTATGGGGGAAAAAAGCTGTTCCATTTCCTGTCTGGTTGTGTGTCGAGCCACAAGATAACCATAACATGTCTTTTTTTTTTTTTTTTGTCTGTATACATTATATGCTGCAGCAGTCTCAGGGAAAGCCTCTAGACCAAAGAAAGAACAGTCTCTGCTGTTCCCAAACTTGATAATGTCCTTTTTATGACTACGCCTGTAGATCCGGGGTCTTAAACTCCAGTCCTTAAAGCTGGTTTCCTACAACTTCCACATTGTATTGACCACTGGGAGATATTTACTAGGAACTGTTAGGACTAGGTACACAGCCCTGGGGGACACCAGGACCAAGACTGATGGTGGAAGACTCGTGACTTAAAGGGAGCATATCATGGAAAATCCACTTTTTGAGTCATTAAATACATTTTTTGTGTACTTGGAGTCTCTAGTGCAGAAAAATGTACTGCAGTCTGTCCTGAAGCTGCATAGATATCTTTATATTCTTTCTGGGTCATATTTTTCTGTTTTCTACTACATTTTTTTTAACTATTACGTAACCGTCTTTGCTGCGGAACTGCTAAACAAGATCATGGACGTCTGGCAAACCAGTGTCACGAATCTGACATTTTTATTTCTTGGAGTAATTTTGTACTTTAACCTGAAGGAAGCTGAAGCTACAAGTGGATAAGTAGTCGGTTGCCTGTTACACCGTCCCACAGCATAATACAAATATGGCCTAATTGGGTGGACTGGATCGCTCTGTGACCTGGAAAGGGGGGCATGGTGTGCAGTGCCTCCTTTAGATTTAAAGAGACGGCACCTAAACGAGTTGTTCTCAGACGCAGCTCAGAGGAGCGGTAAAAAGAGGAACGTGGGGGTAAATTAACGAGGAATTCAGACCAGAGCATTGCAGTTCCACTTTATATAGACCACAGCTGAATGATTTAGATGTGAAAATGAAGAACCGAGAAGCATGGTATGTCCCCTCTAAAGGGAAACTTCAGGTATTATTTTCACCATTAAATGGTCCTATTCTGAGCAGTTGATGATCATGTTCAGGCACATTTCACTAAAATACGGAAACCATCAACTAAAATAGTTCACATTATTATTATTAGGACATTGCTCTGCAAACCATCAGTCTAATGAGAATTATAGACTATTGCCACTTTTGAATTATAAAGGACCTTTCTAAGACATTGTTTAACTGCTAATTATATGTCATTTTTTTACGTTTTTGTGGCTTCATCACTTCAGCTAAACTGCGACTGAACCATTTCCTGGGGAAGCCTGTGTGCTTTAAACACCAGTCCTCTGTTGCTGCGACAGGAAGTTCCTCGTGGAGCGTTTTGTCAGTACAAACTGAGTCGATTGCCTCCTCCGTGACTGAGAACACGTGTGGAAATGTCCTTTATCTGATGATCCTGCTCTTTTATGGACGCGTCGGACGCTCTGACACTGATTTATGAACCACGTTGATAGTCTGTAAATGATTTAGTGTAGTAGTATTTGGCAGGGAGCACAATGTAGCAGATGGCTGTGTCAGGACTTTGTAATCATTTCAACGCCACCTGTTCAACTAGTTCTTTTTTTCCACAACGTAGATCTATCGACCTACTACTATCGCCATTGTTTTTAATAGTTCCAGATAATAAATGTCAATTTTATGGCAAAATATCGAAGCTGAATGGCCAATTATGTCCTTTCAGTTTAGATGTTCACAGAAACTAGCAGAAATTTGCTGATAAATTTAGGTTTATCTCCTGAGTCAGAACTGTTGGTGTGTCCTCATTGTTTCTGTTGTTTTTCCTTCACCAGGAAGCCATCGAGACATTCAAAGAGGCCTTGAAATTGAAGTCTGACTTCATAGATGCATATAAGAGCCTCGGACAGGCTTACAGGTCTCTTTTTAACTCAAGTGTGTTTATGGGATTTGTTACTCATCCCAACCTTTCCGTGTTTCAGTGTTTTTAGCCAGTGTTGATTCTATTTGTTCCTCTCTTTAGAGAACTGGGGGATTTTGAATCAGCAATGGAGAGCTTCCAGAAAGCGCTCATGCTGAACCAGAACCACATCCAGTCTCTCCAGCTCCGAGGCATGATGCTGTACCACCACGGCTCTCTGCAGGAGGCCATCGGGAACTTCAAAGTACAGAAATCCAGGCCCTCCTTCGCCTCATTGACTCCGTTGAGGCGTTCAGAGCCTGACTTTGCATTTGTCGCCCCACAGCGGTGTCTCCAGCTGGAGCCCTACAACGAGGTGTGCCAGTACATGAAGGGCTTGAGTCACGTGGCCATGGGTCAGTTCTACGAGGGCATCAAGGCTCAGACTAAAGTCATGCTGAATGACCCTCTGCTGGGGCAAAAGGCCAGCTCCGAATACCTCAAAGTGAAATACCTCCGGGGTGGGTGCACCCAAAGCTCGTTTCTATGCTGTGAATTCAAATATCTGGTCTCTCACTGGATATTTCTGTCTTAAACGTTTCCTCTTTCCTCCAGAGTATTCCCGTTACTTGCACTCCCACCTGGACATCCCTGTAGCGGAGTACAACGTGGACCAGGACTTACCTGGCAATTTCAAGAATCACTGGGCCAAGAACCTGCCATTTCTAATAGAAGACTATGAGGAACAGCCCGGCCTGCAGCCACATATCAAGTAGGTCTGACGTATTCACAGCGAATCGATCGTGCAACTAATCCAGTCGTAGAAGTTTGTCCATAAAATAGAAATATCAAGTGAGCATTTTCCATCAAGAAGAACCCTTAAAATGTATGAATTATCTGCTCATGTCTCTTCTTCTGTTGCTGGCCCATGTTCCATCCTTAGATTTATAAAATCTGAATAAAAAGGGTGTAAACGAGCCTGTTTTTTTACCGTGCAAAAAACGTTTAAGGAAAAAAATGAAACTGAAAACTGGATTTTGAGGCTTTTGCAGCAAGCATCCCGTAACAACGGCACAGTTTATTACAATTTCTTCGATTAAATCTTAAAAAAACACCAAATATCTATCTGACAGACTGGAAATACAGTTGATGTAAAAAAAAAACTCTACACACACTTTTAAAACTCCAGGTAGTGTAGCGGGAAAATCTAAACTTTAGTTCACATTTAGTAACCTATACCCTGTACAACTTAATCATGAACCAAACTGAAACCTTTTAAGGGGGAAAAGAAGAGCTAAAATAATGTGGTTACACACTTAAAATCTCTTGGCATTTTCACAGAGGCTGCTTGGCTATTTTTCGGATCCACTAGCCTTTGTTTTTTTAGTATTTTACTTATCAGTCCACTGCTGAAGATGCTTTTTTTAACGATTTCCTCCTTTGTCCTCTGCCTGACTGAATTATTTTCCACTTCAGAGACTCTTGAATATGTGTTAAAGGCTTAAGGACTGAGCAAAGAATAGGAGAAAAGGGAAGCCAAAGTTCAAAGAACTCCTAGAAAGACCCTCAGAAAGCCCGGAGAACCGCTGATCAAGATTGCGTTAAATATTGCAAGAAAGAGAAATGGATAAAATATTTGGTTGTGGTTTAAAACTTTGTCCCGCTTTGAGAGTTGGAATCCATCTTCCCCACCCTAATGTTAATTCTGATTGTTGCATAAAACTCAAGCAATTTTTATGCTCAATTCATTCAACTGAAGCTTGTTTTTCCTGACATTTATTAGACTGACAGTATAGAGCCTCATTAAACAACTTCCTCCTTCATGTTTTTATTTATCTTGTGGTCCTCAGAGACGTTCTGCCGCAGAACTTCGACAGCTACAGCACCGAAGTTCAGAAGCTGATCTGCACGGCCGACCATCTGGGGGCGCTGATGCAGTACGACACCCCCGGCTTTTTACCAAACAAGAGAATACACAGAGGTACCGCTGACGAATGCAGCGCCTCCCACAATCCTCAATAAATGCTCAATAAACTGAGAGGCCTTTTTTTCCCCCAAAGCCATGGGTTTAGCAACGCTGGAAGTGATGCAGGCGATGCAGCGGACGTGGAGCAACTCCAAAGTGCGAGTCAACGGAAAGACCCGGCAAATGCAGTGGAGAGACATGTTTGACGTAGCTGTCAAATGGAGGAGGTGGGAAACGTGATGCATGTGGCTCAGCTCTGGATTAGTCCAGTATTCTCCGCTTCTAAAGTTCAACGAATTATCATCCCAAAATCCAAGAAACGAGATAATGTTCTTATAGTCGTGCAGTCTCTCTTTGTACTGGGACTAAAATTTTATTTATATAGAGCCAGTTCACAACACATGTCATCTCAAGGCTCTTTACAAAGTCAAATTCAATCAAATCATCCAGATTGGTCAAAAGTTTCCCATCTAAGGAAACCCAGTACCTGTAGTAAGGTACTTTAGCCAATTAGTACATTTACAAATTAAGACAAAAGGATTAAACTAAATAACAAGGGGAATAAAGGGCATTTTACACCATTTTCCAAGAATGTGTCACTAAGAGAGTAGGATGAGGTGACATTTATACAGACATGTAGTAGAACCGGGCTTTCCTCTCTCTGTTGGGCTCGGACACTTTTCTTTAGAGAGCTGACTGTGTTCCTGAGTCAACATGCTAATCAAGCTTTTCTTGTTCCCTTAGGATCGCAGATCCAGACCAGCCTGTTCTCTGGTTGGATCAGATGCCAGCCAGGAGCCTCAGTCGAGGCTTCAACAATCACATCAATCTCATCAGGTAACAAGCGCAGAGCCCAGAAACTGTTTCTGACTCCTCCACTGGTCCCCAAAGCATCTCAAATTTCAACTTGGCTTCTCAGAAACTCTTCTTGAAAGCCGTCTGATGTGAACTTCTCTGTGTTTTCTTCTCTCCCCAGGGGACAGATTATTAATATCAGATACCTGGCCTACTTCGACAACATCCTAGAATTTATCAAAGACAGAATATTGGTGTACCATGGGTAAATTACACCAAACATCCTTTTGGTTCTGTTCACAGAGAGAGTCCTTTTTGTTCCTTCTTTTTCTCACCGCCGCTCTGAGATCAGTAAAAAGTTTTTGTTGTATTTCATCTGTCAGGGCGTACAACCCAAGAGGCCTCCTGGAGGTCCGCCAAGCGCTTGAAAATGTGAATAAAGTAGAAGATCTTCTCCCCATAATGAAGGTAAGAAAACAAATCAAGAGAAATTCAAGTTGTCTGGTAGCTAATGGACCAAAGAAAAACATAATAATGTGGTTTTAGTGAGGCTGTTTGAGGAGCAGAATTCCAGGACTCTTGGTTATGTGCGTTTATTTCTTGAAGCAGTTTAACAGTAAAACCAGAGACGGGTTCACCGTTAACTCCAAGGTGCCGAGCATGAAGGATCCTGGGAAGGAGTACGATGGCTTCACCATCACCATCACTGGAGACAGGTAACACATGATCAGTGGGAATCTGAAGGAACAAAGACCATGGAGTCAGATGGTCCTTTATGGGGTAAGAGAGCTGTCAATATAAACGTATGCATATGTCTCTGACTTTGTAAATGTAAGTCAATAAACATGAACAGATTTAAGATTTGTATTTATTCCTGGTTGTCAACTGATACATATACGTCTGACATCAGATGTTTCATCTTTGAAAATACAAGTTTAGAAGTTACAATTTTGCAAAAAATACAAGTGCAAATCCCACATTTCCAAGTATGAATCTACAACCCCTGCTGAAGCTGCTGTACACCCTACCAGTTGGTGGCAGCAATGACATATGACAATAGATGTTTCATCTGTGAGAGTGCAAGTGCTGTTTTCTTCTTCTTTCTCTTCTTCTTGTTTCATGGCGGTTGGAAAAAAGCCATTCAAGTGCATCACCACCACAAACTGTTAAGGAGTGTAAAACAGCTTCATCAGGCGTTGTAGATTCGTACTCGTAAATTTGTGATTTGTAATCGTGAATTTGTCATTTGTACTCGTAAATTTGTAATTCGTACTCATGAATTTGATTTGTATTCGAAAATTTGTGATTTGCACTCATAATCTGTGATTCATACTCATAACTTTGTGATTGATACTCGTACATTTTTGATTGATACTCGTAAATTTGTGATTCATACTTGTACCGTTGCAAAGTTGTATTCGGAACTTCTAAACTTCACGTATGTATGAGTTGACAACCAGGAATAAATACAAATCTTAAATTTATTCAAGTTTATTGACTTACATTTACAAATTCAGACACCTACACATATGTTTATATTGACAGTTCTTTTACCCCATAGCCCTGGACGAGCATGTAGCAACACGGGATAGTCACTGGCATTGTGTTGTTTAAGATGCTCATAGTCTGAGGGTCTTTCAAAGTCTTTCTTTGGGCTTATATTGAATATTTTCATACATTTTTCAGTCTAGTGAGATTTTTTTTTATTTAACAGCAGTTTCATAAATCTGTTTGGTTATGAGACAAACCAGCTGCTTTTAAAATTTCATTATTTCCACCATGTCTTTAGAGCAGAATGGGTAAACCCAATATTTTCTCTAAAATCAGATTTTTATATTTTTCTGTGACTTTTCATCGGGTGTTTTGGAAATGCGAAATTTATTCCTGTTTTAACAGGTTTCACTCCTACAAACTGAGTATATAGTAAATCTTCTAATATAACCAACTCACAATATAACCAAGGAATGAAGATTTAGTAAAGGGACTAAAATAGTTAAATCTAAGAATACCAAATAAATATTATTTTGGGGTTTTAAAAAACTCCAGAATGGAAAATGATTTTGTTCCATGACAAGTTGTTTCTTTAAGTTTGCTTTATCCATCCATTTAATATGCAGTCTGGAGATGAATCGCCACCTGTCCCTCCACCAAGCCATCCGTCCATTTGTCTGTCAGTCATCCATCCCTCCACCTGTTTATCCATCTGTTCATTCATCCCCTCGTCTGTCCATCCTTCCATCCATTTTTTTCAACCGCCCGTCCATTAATTTGTCTATCCATCCATCTCTAATCATCCTTCCGTCTCTCCGTCCTTCCATATATCTTTTTCAAGCCGGTCGGCTGTCCGACCAACAGTTCATTAATTCATTCATTCATTCATTCATCCATTCATTTGTTCATCAATCCATTTGTCCATCCATCCGTCATCCATCTTCCTTCCTTCCTTCCTTCCTTCCTTCCTTAGAAACATCTGCCCTAAATTAAAAGGAAAGTTTTGTATTTAAACCTAAATACTAAACCACAGCCTGGTGACTCACGAAATTTGAATCCATAAATGTATGAAACTATGTCTGAATTTTTATTTTACGTTTGATTTTTGTTTTCTTAGGGTGGGAAACATGTTGTTCTCAGTAGAGACCCAGACGACAGAAGAACGGACGCAGCAGTACCAATCAGAGATCGAGTCCATCTACAAAGATCTCACCGTCAAAGGGAAGGCGCTGATGCTGTCTACCGAGCTCGGCGTAAGAACTCCCATCTAAACCTTTTTTTTTAAAATGCAAATAATTTAGGCAAACGTGTAAAACGATATGCAATGCAGTAATTTTAGAGACAATAGAAGAAATGTTTTAGAGAGTAAAAATGTATTCTGTTGATAATTGGGTATTTTTAGTCTTTAACAAAGTGAACTTCTTTTAGTTGAGATCTGTGTAAATAAAATTTTATCAAATACAGTTTAATATGAAATATGTTGATTGGTTTCTTAGAATTAGTCTTTTATGTTGTCAAAATTCAACATCTGTAAATGAATCGTTCACATTTATAAAATGTATTTAATTTAGCTTTTGTTGGTGATCCATTCGGAGGGTTTCTTACAAGAATGGCACCTTGCCTTTTAACCCTTTTACCTCATAAATGCAACGTTTAAAAACCTCTGTGTAAAGTATTCCAGTTCACATTTGACCGGTGTAAATATTTTAGATTTTAAAGTAGAGACCATCAAATGCAGTCCAGATGTGCTATAGGATATAAAGTGGCCCCTTTAACCAGCCTGTCAGCAGATTCTCTCACTGTGCACAAAAACAGGGGGAGCCCTAATTATGGCGTTTAAAGGATTTGTTTTTCAAATTTCTAGAACTTTTTTTTTTTATTTTTGCAGTAAAAAAAATTACAATTATGTCCCAATTGTAAATACTTGATCCAAACCGTGACTGTTGATTCATGTCTGGGCTCATCCTGTTACCAATCAGTGGCCCTAATATCCAGAGAGACTTTGCTCTCAGCTGAAACAAACAATGAACCCATCTTTGATGCATTTTGTTCTCAATGAGCAGAAAATATCAAACTGTATAAAGTCGATATATTTTCAGAGATCTTTCAGGTGCAACAAACCCACGAAGCTGACTCTCCTCTTCTTTCAGGACTCAGATGCTGTCTGCAACCTCATCCTTTCTTTGATTTACTACTTCTGCAACCTCATGCCTCTATCCAGAGGATCCAGGTACATTTCAGTCAAAACACACGTGGACGTGCCTATAGTCTTTAAGATATAATACGTTTTTTAGTACTTGAGAGACTGAAGTGAGTCATTTTCATTTGTATGTAAATTAAAATCTGCTTTGGTTAAAAACAAGAGCTGGAACCCTTAGTGACAGATTTTTTATTTTGTCCTCAGCGTGGTGGCATACTCGGTGGTTATGGGGGCACTGATGGCCAGTGGGAAGGAGGTCATCGGTAGGATCCCCAAAGGAAAGGTAAACATCGAAGCGAACAAATATGATCAGACAAAGTAATAAAGGTGAACCCCACACAGTTGAAACTAGATATTTACAACCGTGCATAAAACACAACCATTTTTTCCTTTTTATCTGACATTAAATCAGACTAAACCTTTCCTGTTTCAGTTCAGCTAGGATTACCAATATAATTCCTGTCAGCTGACGTCTTTAGATGTTCTCCCCCCATGATGCCCTTTATTAAAAGGCACCATGGGGGGACGGCGTTGTCACTCTTATAACCCTGTATTAGTAGTAAGGCAGGCTGTTGCGTCTTGTGTCACCAACCCAGCTCATACACAGCTCTTTCAACAGCTGTATGATTCATAGGGTGGCGTAACAATGGAAACAATGGATGTTAGGCGCAGCTGTAATGTTTATCCAGCCATCATCTACACCCGCTTATCCTTAAGGTCACCAGTTCACCACAGGGCAAGGCAGAGGCACGCAGGACCGACAACCATAACTGAGGGCAAATCAGACCAATTAACCCAACAGTCCGCTTTTCTGGACTACCTGGAGAAAACCCACACATGCACAGAGAGCACAAAGAGCCCAGGCCGGGATTCAAACCCGTGACACCAGTACCAACATGCAGCCCTTTAACATTTATGTCCCCCTTAATAAAAACGAACAGTTAAACCTTTTTATGTCCCTTGTGACAGCTCTTGTTTGGCAAGTGCTTTAGGTTCAAAATTTGCCAAATATCTCACAAGAAAAACTTTGTCATTATTTACAGAAGGATTACAAAGCTATTATTAATGTGAAAATAAGGTTTTCATTCCTGTTGATAGTCGGTATGTTTCAGAGAAAAAGTGAATCTTAAATTTGTCATTGTTAAACTTCTCACCGTCCCAAAGAGACGTTTTCTTGAACAAGAAGGGGAGAAAACAAAACTGTCAGCAGGAAATTTAGAGAGGAAGGAAACTATAGACTTAAACTACAGGGATTCTGGTAGAAAATAGTTGTTTTTAGACATCTTTGAATGTTTCATTAAGCTTGAGTTCAAGTCTAAGTGTGGAAATTTACACATTTCTCTGTAGTCAGAGAAAAGTATAAAGATTTTTTTCTGTAGTAAATAGGCCAGGGTTAACTTAATAAATATGTTTTGAAAAAAGGTTTACAAACCTTACAAAACCTTTTCTCAGGGCTGGACAATATAGATAAAAAAGTATATTGATAAAATAGAAATCAAATTTATCGATATCGATAATTGTCAACAAATTCAAAACATATATTTTAAGTACAGCCCTGACCATTTTATGCTGTTGCTTAGCAACCTATTTTTAGATACAGAACTCATAAATACTGAATTCAAACTCAACTCTTTATTCAACTATTTAACTCTTTTTTTTTTTTTTTTAAAGAAAAAATAACACATGCTCTCTGAACTCTTTGAAGGGGCGGAGCTTGGTGACAGAGCATTCCTAGCTCTGTGATTGTGATTGGTTGGGAAGATGTGATGACTGTAGTGTTAAAGGAGCATAAGTGAGAACTTTATTGCAAAATTAACCAAAATCATTCTCACTTGTCACCTGGGATGGAAGTAACATTCCCAATAAACAACCGGTCCTCTCCATCAACGATGTCTTAGTCACGTTTTTCTCCTTTTAAACCTGGAGGTACAGTCGGAACTTTTTTTTTTAATATATCAACTTTATTGATCAGAACATTAATTACACGTTCAAGTAGGAATCTCCACTTTGCATTTTTACAAAAATGAGAGAATAACATAGTTATATACAGGAGATCAACTTAACTTGTGCAAGGCAAAGGAAAATAAATAAATAAATTAACAGGTATTTACATTTAGATCAATGGAAGCGTACAAAACCAATTTCCAAAAGCATAAATATATATAACATATGTAGGTTTTAAAATCAACAATTAACAGAGACAGACCCATTTGAGCAATGAGACAATTCCTTGCATCATGTTAGCTTTAGCATTTTGTCGAGTCAAAGCACAAAAAATTGTGACGTCACTACACATTTGTCGGCTAACAAAGATAAAGATGAATAGAAGATTTTGAGTTCGTTTTTCAAACCTATTAATGAAAGGTTTTTGATTTTTCCATTTACATACATGTATATGATATCTTCTCATACTCATGACAATATTGACCATGTCAGATATATCCTTCGCAATGTCATTTTTGTATGTTAATATTTGATTTATATCAAAAGGTGTTATATTTTCCATTTTGGTACACAACCAAATTTGCAGGTTCTCCCAAAAAGGACCTGTGGGTACAGTCGGAACTACTTGTGTAGTGTGCAGACTGTGTTTACTTCCTGGTTCCTGAGCCAATCATATGAGAGTTCCCAGGGTTCCCAGCACAGAGAGCAGCATTTGGTATTTTATCTGGGAAAAAGAGCATCAAACATGGAAGCCAGTAAGAGAAGCAGACCAGAAATAGAACAGAATACAACATCATAGACCTGTCCTGTTATAGTAAAAATCCAGTGGGGTTTCACACCACCAATGGGCCGTTGAGAAATGGCTGAAGGCGTTGAGTAGGCGTGGTTCTGATTTGCAACACTAGGTGTCAGTGTTGCTTATTGCTCCTTTAACCTACATGATAGGTTAAGATGCAAAAGGACGGAAAATTCTTCTTCTATTGAACTTTTTATTGACCTCTCTTTTCTCTATATTACAACACGTCTATCGATTGATATATATTGTTATTAAATTATTGTCTGTTCCTACCTTTTCTATCCTAAAAGAGTGACTATTTCTTTCTGGATTTTGCTCGCTCTATGCTTTCAGGTCACAAATTGGTCCTAAACTTTATTTTTTGTTTCTTTCATTTGTTCCAGCTGGTAGATTTTGAAGCCATGACGGCACCAAGTCCAGAAAACTTTAGTAAAACAGCAAAGAGCTGGATGAATCTCAAAAGGTACCATTAGAAAACAGTCGCTTTTGTTTCTTATTGTGCCGCTCCTTCACTTGAAAGCTCAATTGGACCTTTACCTCTTCCTGTTCACAGTTTACCGAGTTGGTACCGAAGTCTTCCATCCGTGGCAGAGACCTTCCCGTCTATCAGAACAATGATCGAGGTCCTCAACACGGACTCGTCCTCACACTGTCCAAAGAAGTCTTAAAACATCTTCCAGCGCTCAGAGAAATCGGTCAAATAAAGTCTTAAATCTGGAGCTTCTGCACAGCAGCGTAAAGAGACAGACTTCTACATCCCAAACAACTCTGGACCAAAAAGATCCGAAAGCATCTCAGCACTGATACGCGTTTAGATTTAGGGTTTTAGGGTCACACCAAAAGCGACCGTCTGATCTGTTCTATCATAAATTCTGGTTTATTCTCTACCATAATCTTTGATTTAGTATTTATTACAAGTTAATTTGTTACATGCTTTAAAATTAGGACCTTGTATTTGTTTTAAATGTAGCTATTATAAGACATGTTTGCTGCTACTTTTTAAAAAAAAATAATCAACAAGTGGATGGTTAAAAGGGCTGCCCTGGTTCTTTGAGTTTTACACTGCTGCCAGTTAATAGTTTTTTTTTTTACCTCATTACGAAGCTTTAAACAGATCTTCCAGTTTGTTGGGGATGTAGAAGCGATTGTGTCCACCTTTGCTCCCTCTCTGCTTCACAGGCCTCATTCTGAAGCACCCAAAGCACAAAACTCATCCATCGAACGCGTCCGCGTGAGGATCCTTCTGAACTAAATCTCATTTTAAATTGCCTAGACGCTAAAAGGGATGTTAGAAATACTTTAGACCCAGGTCAGCATCTAAAACAAACTTTCCTTTGACAGTGCAGACTGTTATTGCCACTTTAAAATCTTCCTTGAACCACTGATTTGGATGCAGTCAGTCAAGCCTTTCAGCAGAGAAGAGTTCGATGGATCAGAAGCATTTGGATCGGCGACTTTCAGGGCTACTGGATTTTACTTGGGATACTTGAAGCAGTGACTTTTATTTCCGTCAGCACTTACCGTCGCTAGTTTTAGCAGCTGTTCTCATTCTTTAGCACAGAAATGCAAAGCAGCAGTCAGAGATGTTGGAGGACTAGAACAAAAGTTATTTGAAACTTGAAATGATCAACTCTGATATGTCTGCAGTTAAGTCATAGATTTATTAGATAATTTATGGAATTTACTTGGCTTTTTGATAAAAATAATCCACATTTTTTGTTGAATTCAAGACTAGAAACGCAAATGATTTACTCAGATTCAACGCTGAGTGATCATTTTGTATGAATACAGTAAACACTAGATGGTTTAATCTGCGTTGGAATGGCTTTAGATTCACAAATCAGGTTCATAATTTATCTCCAGGACCTGTTGTCTAATGGACAATTTGGTTTTAAAATATAAAACCTGACCTGCAGTTGTCCTCCAACACCTCTGATCATCCTTAGTCTTCTGACGTCTTATTTTAAGGGAAAACATGCAATGGTTTTAAATTCCTTTACAGTAATTTTCCAATCCAGAAGATGCATCGATCATCCAATTTTTAAGTTTAAAACGTGTTTTTATTTATTTTTTTAGCTGTTGCAAGCAGTACTTTTCTTTCCGAATGTTTCTTTTCTGAAAGATTTTGTGCTTTTTATGATTCCTGAGAACGCCTGATCCGATTTTAATTTTGAGTGTTAGAGGAACTCGCTGAGATGGTTTTGAAAGTATAAGCGAGAGCAAAGCAATTGTCTTAAAATTTTACCCAAATAATCTGGAAGACGTGGATTGTTGAGTTTTCCATTTTCCAGTATTTAACAGAGTCTGGTAAAGATCTGAGACGTTATCTTTTAACAGAGGATCATAGAAAAGCAGGCACGCCACTGTTACCTGACCTCAAATCAACTCAGTTTAGGTTAAAGCACAAGGAAATTGTTCTCTGAAACCTTTCTGTGATTTTTAAGGCCTTAAATGCTCAGTTTGTGAAAACTGAAAGTCATCATCATGCAGTATTTCCCTCTATTTGGTCATCGACCCGCTTTGTCTAAAAGAAATTACTATTAATTTATTATGTCTCCCTTTCCTCCTATATTACTGTTTATGCAGACTGGTTGCAGTCATCTCCTTTTTTTCTGAACATCTAGTAATAACTGCTTCAATGGGCTTTAGAGTTAGAGGGGAGGAAATCTTTCAAAATAACTTTATGAAAACTTGAAGGGATGAGTTTTTCTTATTGAATGAATGTTAAATGGTCAATAAAACTGGGCTGGAATTTCACCTGTCTCTTTTTTTTTTTTTTTTTAAGAATGAAATTTATTCTCACTGAAAAATAAGAGCATTATAAGAGGCTGTTCTACTCCTCAAACACAACAGATCAAATGCGAGGAAGAAGCCCGCTGAATATATATATATATATATATATATATATATATATATATATATATATATATATATATATATATATATATAGATAGATAGATAGATAGATATATATATATATATATATATATATATATATATATATATATATATATATATATATATATATATAGATAGATATACAGTGTTGGGTAAGTTACTTTAAAAATGTAATCTGTTACAGTTACAAGTTAATTTGTTTAAAATGTAATTGTAGTGTAACTTTTTCGATTACTTTTAAAAAGTAATGTAACTAATTACTTTTGATTACTTTTTGATTACTTTAAGGTTTTAATGAGTATTGACCTATGTTCAACATTTAATTTTTGAGAACTGAATGTGAACCTTAAAAAAGCACTAAGCTCAAAGGGAACTGCAGACAGGCAATCACAGGATGTCCACAAGTTTCATGTGTGTGTGACGATTTTTAAGTTTAAAACAAGGAGGATGGATTTTTCGGCAACTCCTTGCCAAAAATTGCATCCCCTGCTATCTCAGAGGAATTGACACTTGTATGACTCTATTCCTGTATATCCATCAGTAGTTAAAGGACAAGAGTCAGCAAATGCAAATTCTGCCCTGTAAAACAATGACAGCACAATTGTTGCTGTATGATCTGAAACCCCATTTGGAGCTTTTAAACAGGCTTTGTAAAACTTTGATAATTTGCTGCTGTAATATTATAGATTTTTTAGAATAAAAAGCTAGCAGATGTGCATAATCAAAAATAACAGAAATACAATTATAGAGCATTCAGTATTGTAAGAAAGCCCACACTGTTTCTGGATAAATACATTATTTTATGAGTTAAGTTCTGTTCCGTTTTCTGCCTTTTTCATTGTAAAACTGAAATGTCCCATGCTCCTGAATGCACCATAGCTTTCCGACGCTCACGAACGCAACACTGTGAACGCTGAGCTGTGTACGCGCGTTTGATTTTCCGCTTAAGACAAAGTTTTGCAGTTTCACAACACACGTCGGCTGTCACGGTTTATTGTTGTGTGTGAATAACAAGAGACTCCATGATTGCAAAGCGCCTTGTTGCATCTTTCTCTTCCTTAAAATGAAGCCAAACTTTGGATTGCTTTACCCGATGGGGCGCGTTTTTTTTCTTTTCTAGACTTAAATTTCCATTGCTTGAAGGCTGTCATTTTTGATGCGCTGCTTGAGCTGAAATAAAACCGTGAAACGTCCGCTCGCTTGCTGTTCTTTCAGAAGGCTCCACCAGCACAGGATGGATCATCAGTGAGTGATAGAGACAAGGAGCCGTAGCGGGAAACGGCGATACAGGGCGCAAAGCAATAAAAATATCATTACATATTTCGCAAAGGTTTTTCTTTATATTTTTTAAAAAATGTAACTAAATTTGTAATTCTTAATATTTTCGGAAGTAACTGTAACTGAATTACATATTTTCTCATTGTAACTGTAACGAATTACAGTTACTCTTTTTTTGTAATTAAATTACGTAACGTCGTTACATGTAATCCGTTACTCCCCAACACTGTATATATATATATATATATATATATATATATATATATATATATATATATATATATATATATATATATATTCCTAGCAAAACTTTTAATGAAAAAGTTCAAACTTGGTTAATGAAGTTGGGTTTAACTTGAAATATGGCACCCTAAATCCAGTTCTGCTCGGGGCCCCATGTGTTCTTGGACCACCTCTGTCTACCGACTCTACCCAGAGTGAGCGTAGCCTGTTTAGCAGGACCAGGTGTGACCAGGTAAACAGGGAGTTAGACTACCAGCCCTTTACCACTAGATGGTGCTAAACCGCTAACGGCTGACGTGTTTGGTCACGTGGTCCTAACATGGACGCACGCGGCTGGCCTTTAAGTGCCGCCTGATGTCAGAACGGTGGCGGTTAGTCTGAGCCGGTGACCATGGCGGAGGATGTGGGCTTTCCAGAGGAGACCTTAACCAGAAGTCTGAGGCTGTTGGTCAGTCTGGGTCAAATCTTACTCCAGAATGCCCAGCAGGAAGCAGCAGGTAGGAGGAACTTTAAAAATATAAATTCTAAGGTGTTTTGTTGTCAGAAAATGAAACCAATTAGCACTTCCTTTGAGTTCAGATGGTTTTATTATTTTAGGATAGTAATGATACTATATTAACACTTAAATGACAGCTAGTCTGATTTAATTTTGTCTAATTTGAATATCTGCTAATTTGTTTCTTCTACTTTACTGTAATTAACAGCTGTGGATATTATTTCTGTTCTTGAGGAATGCAGCTCTGACCAAATCCTTGGATTAAAATACCGGACTGGCCGGTCCAGTCTAAATCCTGTCATGCTTATTTCCAATAGAAAGGCAATGCCCAAATCCACCTGACCACTAACAAAGCGTCTTTGTTGTTCAACAGCCTCTCTGGAGACGTTTCTTCCCCACAAGATCACTACTTTATTTGGTCTGATCACGGCTGGGGGAAATTTCTATAGAAGGTAAAAAGAATAAAATATTACATACAAATTCTGTTTTTATTAGAATTTGTGGTCCATCTGATTGGCCAAATCTTTTTGAGCAGCATTGGAGTCAAGACAAAAGGTGAAGCAGAGGCCATTTGGCAGAAATTGTACCAGTAAGTGCTCTATTTAAATTGAAAAGTTTCTTTTTTCTTCTTCTTTTTCTTGTGTGTCCTGTCTGGCAGTGTAGCATTAAGAATTGTTATCTTGATGCCAAAGAGAGCCCAACAGATTATACTTTCACAAGTGTAGCTTGTGAAAGTATAATCACAAAGTATTTACTGCTTTCACCATAGTGCTCCGCTTTATTTATATATTTAAGAAGCTTTATTTTATTCTGGGACTATTTCATGTTCAATGGACACTGAAATGGGAAGGTAGAAGAGAAAAAAGGAGAGAAACGGATGAGACAAACATCCTAAAAGGTGAAAGAAAAGGAAGAGAGGAAAGTGAAAGAGCAAAATAACATCATCGGAGTCTGCTTCTACAACTGCAAAGAGATATAAAAAGAACAGCAAAACCAACCGATAAAGTATTACAGGTACAAAGAACCAATCCCTTGATACCGTCACTGAAGAATATACGTATTATTTAATACGACGTGTATAAAGTGACAACTGAAGATAATTATTGGGATTTTCTGTATAGAAGTAAATCTATAAGCACCTGAATCCAAGCACCAATTTAAATGTTTCAGGTAACATAGAGGTGGGTTCTGATCCAAGATCAGGTCATAAAAGAAACTGGTTGGGGAGGGAAAACCATGACATCTCTCGCTCTTTCAACAATCTCCAGCTGCTTCTTGGGTGACCTCCAATGTATTCCCAAACCAGAAGATATCCCAGTGAGTTCCCTTTTGGATAATCCTGGAAATCTCTAAATGAAGATTAGAGCGTAAACAGATGCCCAAACCAGCTGAACTTGGTGTTCCAGTCTTCTTCGATCATAATGAGTTGTTGAGGAGGCCTTAAGAACTATTTACTACTAAACTGAAGGTTCCTTTCCTCGAAAGGAGTCATTTTAGAAAAGTTTCAGCACCTGATTATTGATGCCTGGAAGAAGATCTCAAGGCAAATCCAGAACTCACTGGGATCTTCTGCATTGGGAACAAATCGGAATCCCTTTATCTATAGCACTTTACACCACTGTCAGTCTTTCACACCCTGACGCCTATGTTAGTAGCCACAGCTGCCCTGGGGCAGACTGACAGAAGTGAGGCTGCCATACATCGGCGCCACCGGACTCTCTGACCACCGCCAGCAGGTAATGCTGTGTCAAGTGTCTTGACTGAGACGGTCAGAGCGGATGATCGAACCGGCAACCCACCAATTTGCAACGACCTGACGACCTCCCTAACTCTTGTGCCACTGTCTGGTGTGAAGAGCAGGGATTGGTTAAAGTTTTTACAAGCCTGCAGCTCCCACAGAGATCGATTTTTAGTTATTTATATATTTGAACCTCCTTTTTCTGAATACATAATGTATTAACTACTTTCAGGATGGAAGGACCATTTTAGCCAGTATAACAAAAAGGTGTTTCTGGACAGGATTGCCAGCTATAGCTTTAATTTGAAGCGTTTTATCCTGTGGTATATTATACTATGTGGTATTCATTCATTCGTTAAATATCCACTTTTCTGGAGCTGGAAGCAGTTGAATTCAAGCCGGATCTTCAAACATCACCATTTCTAGATAACACAATTTCAATACATGGAATAAAAGATCATTTTCGTTGTGAGAAATTGTCTCAGAAGGTGGAGTCAAGTTCAGGATCATGGATCAATATTCAGTTTTAGCATCTGTTTTTATCTAATCCTGCTCTTAAACAGTCCTGTTTAGATGTCGGTTTTAAAAGATGGGAAGATCAGAGTATCTTAGAATTACAGGACGTCCTTTCAGATGAGACTCTTAACTTTTCTCTCAACTTCAAAAGGATCAGGATCTTCTCACTGAAACTATAATACCATTAGCAATAGACAGATATTTGTTAAAGTCCCTGTCATTAAGAGTAAAAGATTCTTGAGTGGAGATTTTGGCTGGATGACGTGAAGCTGAGAAATATTTAGTTGAATCCAAAGAAAACTACATGTTCTAATAAATAATTCATAGACTGCATGCTACTCCAGATATTCAAAGTAATAATGTTTCGGTTTCATGTGGTTTTCAACTTAAATCTTAACTTTTTGGAAATCTATACGGTTTTGAGGTAAGAAAAAAAGGAATTTGGGATTATTATTTCTTTAAAGCCATATTGTTTGGTTTTGGGATTAGACTTCAGTCATATTTTGAGGAGCAGACACATTTTAGGAGTTGCTTTATACTGTATGCTGCTAGACTCTCTATTCTACAGAGGAGCGTAGATAAGGAGCCTGCTGATGTGAAAATGTGGTTTTCCATTAGAGATCGTTTGACATGTTCTTGGAGGTTCTCTGGAGTACTTTACCAGAACTTCATCACCGATTGCAGCTTTTTAGGTGACGAGTTGTTGAGGGTGTTGGTGCATCAAAAATATAGACTGAAATTAAGTTATATATTCATGGATTTCACAGAAATATCGTACTGTAATTGCTGTTCAAATGTAAGATGTGTTCTATTTGTTAGGATGATTTAAAGTGAAATAAATGAGAGAAAAAGACTAAGATGAATGGGCTAAAAAGCACAGAGAACTCTGGAAATGTGACAATTTCTCATGAAAGATTTCCAAGGTGTAATAATTTAAGCATTTATATAAATATAAATATAATATATCTTTTTTTTTCTGCAGCCGTCCAGCAGTCAGAGAGCAGGTCGAGGAGCTGCTGAAACTGGAGGTCTGTATATGTAATACAACTTTTTCATTCTAGAATAACTGTTTTTTATTTGTAATAAAGGTGTAAAATTATCTCCATTGTCCTTTTGTTTTGTAACTGAAGATATATTTTTTGTTTTGTTATTCTTGACATTTTGTCTTTTCCATTTGCTTTCCTCTACTCATACCCCTCATACTCTTCATGCAGCGTGTCAATTCACAAATATAAAAGCCCAATTAAAACAAAACGGGCAAAGCTTAAGTCACTTTTAACCTGTACGGCTCATTTATTTCTATTTATTGCACAGCTGTCCTAAGTTAGTATCTCCTCTGATTGTTTTGCAGAATGAGTGGGACTCCTTCCTGCAGAGCGTGGACAAAGGTTTGCAGCTGACTGATGAGCAGCTGCCCGGAGCAAAGACAGCAGACAGTCTGAGTCCCGACTCTCTGTTCACCGGAGCACGATCAGGACAGTAAGTCCCCCCTGCAGCCATCAAACCCGGATAGAACCATCAGCTGGAACAAATTGGCTCTTTTGTTAGTTCCCTGTTCCACTTGCACTGATCAGTTAATGCACGAGCGTGACTTGAAGTCGTTTTTTTCTGTGGTTTTCTTTAAAGGAGCGTGACTCTGGGTCAGTTCCTCGGTCAGGGCCAGAAGCTGCTGCTGGTTCTCCTTGGACATTTTGGATGGCTGCCGTGACGGGACCATGTGGCCGAGCTGGAGGCCAATCGGGTCAGTGCGCCTAAATCCATGCCGACCTGTTGCAAAAACCCCAGTCGCCAGATGTTGACCGAATGTTTTCAGGAGCTGCTGAACTCGTGTGACTTTACTGCTACGACCTCTTTTCGTTAAGCTGGATTTTAAGCAGCGTTTTAAGTTTCTTTTCCTCTGCAGACCCTCCTGCAGGCTCGGTCCGTGCGGGTCGTGGTGGTTTCCTTCGGCAGGGTGGAGGGAGCTCAGCTGTGGCTGCAGGACACTGGCTGTACCTTCGAAATGCTGCTGGATTCACAAAGAAAGGTCAATATTAAGTTTACACAAGCGCCGGCTCTGTCCCAACACAGAAATTAAAACAATGTCAGGTGATAAATTGGTGGCGAGCATGAGGAAATTTTTCATTAATTGTAGAAATGGCTCTGACTCAACAAAAAACAGTCAAAGCAAGCCAGTTTGGGAGTTTGCTGAAGGTTTTAGCAGCTGTTTAATGATGTCAGTAAAGCTCAGTGATCCATTCATCCTGAGGAGTCAGTCTCCAGATGTTGGCTTCAGAGCGACCGGGGCGGTTGCCATGAAGACAGTCATGCTTTACAAACCCATCCGCTGCGATCACCAGCCTGTGTCTCCCGGTCCAGGTCTACAGGAGTTTTGGCCTTGGCTCATCCTTCTCCAAGGTGTTGAAGTTTGGCTGCCTGATGCGGTTCTCAGAGTACAGCGTCGCAGACAGAGACTTCCCTGACTTCCCGTATCGGCTGTTGGAAGACATTTACCAGGTACGGAGAGCACTAATGGCTGTACTAAAATTATCACAAGTTTACCTGCAGAAACAGGTAAGTAGTATAAAGCTTGATACTCCACATTACTCCAGACTTTTTGAATTGAGAAAGCTTCCTGGAGAGGAAGCGAAACGTCTTCAAACTTTGGAAAAAAAGTCCAGTTATTTTTGTTTTTTACTTTTTTTTGGAATACTGCATTAAGGACATCCGTACCTCATCACTATCTATATTAGGGAGACATTCTGTCTGCAAAAGCATTTAGGTGAACGTGGAAAACTGTTTCTCTTTAAGATGTATTTATTTTCCCTTTCCTTTTTTGGACTCTATCCCGTCTGCATATGTGAGTTAAAACCGTTCTAACGCAACTTCATTAAGCTTGTGTAAGATGTGGGCTCTCTTTTTTTCTTTTTTCTTTTTCTTTCTTTGGTTTTCATATATTTGATTATTTTAAGATATTTATGTTGTTCCTGACACCTTTTGCTCCATAAAAGTGGATGGATGAACCCTTAAGGCCCAATGAAAACGTAGCGCTCCGTGAAAGCTAACAGCTTCGGTGTACTTTCAGCTAAAATAAATAATTCCAGCTTCCAACAATTTAAAAGAATATCAGGCTCTAACTAACTGATTATATATTTATTAACATATTTTACATTTTGTTTTTTCTCTAAAAATTCACTTCTTCATTAACCTGACTCCTGGCAGATGGATTTTGTCCCGCAGAGCTCGCCGTGTGGAGCTCGGCGGAACTACATCCATCTGGCGAGCGTCCATGGACTGGAAAGTCCAGCAGTGTTCCTTTTACTCTTTTTTTTTTTTTTTTTCATATCAGAATCAGTTAATCCTTTAACATTCCTCTGCATTTGTTTTATTTAACTTATTTTTTTTAGCTGGGCGGGGACTTTTTATTGGACGAAGGGGGAAAGGTGCTTCTCTCTCATCCGTCCATAAACCCTCTGGACAGACCGAGTCTGACGGATGTCCTGCAGGCTGCTGAGGCCGACTCTGCCGTCTCTGAGGAAAAACATGAAAACGTTTAAGAAAACTTCGACGCCACGGAGGAAGACCAGCTCCTTGATGCACGTCGATGACGTCTCGTCTTGCACTCATCAAGAAGAGACGCGACTGATGGTGACTGTGCAGAAAGGACCAAACTGATCTTCTTTTGTCATGTCAGTGTTATTCGGGATGAAAAAAGTTATGCATCTTCATTAACAAAAAAAAATATGCAGTTGAAACCAGATATTTACATACACCATATTGAAAGATGTAACTTTTAAATTAATTAGGGGCACATCTGTGGATGTATTCTAAAACACCTCGAACATGCTGCTTTAATGTGTGACATCATGATAAAATAACATAAAAACAGGCAAGATCTCAGGAAGAGGATTGTGCACAAGTCTGTTTCATTCTTGGGTAAAATTTCCAGATGTCTGGAGGTGCCACGTTTGTAGAATAAAGAGCATGGGCTTGTCCAGCCATCATGCTGCTCAGAAAGGTGCAGAATGCGCACCTCATCTCTAGTAAAATGCCAAAGAGGAGGCCGCCAGTACTCCGGAGGCAACATATAAAGACAGACTGCAGAGAAGGACGTTAGTTTTGGAGACATCCTGTTAGGGCTGGACGATAATTCAATAACAATATATATCGATCGATAGACATATGTCAATGATAGGAAGAACGAGGTCAGTAAAAAGTTTAATAGAATAACAGTTTTCCTTACTTTTGCATTCTAGCCATATAGGTTAATATTAGCCATTACAGCCTCCCAACCAATCACAATGCATACCCAGGAACCAAGCTCCGCCCCCTTCAAAATGTTCAGAGAGCACACGTTCTTTTTTGTTCTTTTTTAAAAATGTAGTTTTCGTAAAAAGTTGGTTGAATAAAGTTTGAATTCGGTGTTCGGCTATTTTATCGATATGCTTTTTTTTCTATATCGTCCAGCCCTACATCCTGTGGACCAAAATGTTTGTCCATGATGACTTTATTTTTGGCCCACTATCATGTTGTGGGTGTTTTGCTACAGGACGGAGTGGTGCACTTCTCAAAATAGATTACGTAACCAGGAAATGACGTCATATGGACATGCTGAAGAAACATGTCAAGACATTAACCGGGAAGTTGAACCTGCAGTGTAAATGGGTCTTTGAAATGGGTAATCACTCTAAGCAGAGAGCCAAATTAGTTACAAAGTGGCTCATGGACAACAAGGTTGGTGTTTCAATATCACAAAGTCACTGAAAAGTTGTTCTGGAACGAGGCAACCTCCAAACCTGACTCAGTTACCCAGCAAACTATCGCGAGAAGCTTGTAGAAGGATACCAACAACTTTTAAACAAGTTGCAAATGTAAATCCAATAAATACTACCGTAAGGTCGGCAAATTTGAGGAAAAAATCGATTTGTCATTATTGTGGGATTAAGCAATTGGAAATAATTTTGATAACCCCTACCTAAAACCGTAAAGTTTAATGTGATTCAGTGTAAGACGGTGAGAGGAAGATGTTTTGTCTTTATATGCAGTATATGAAAACATTTTTCAACTCTAAATCCATGCCTTAGTAAATTAATTAATAAATACCTTTTTTAAAAGTGCATTAAGCTTGGAGGCAAATCAACAGCAGGAGATATTTGTAAGTTTGAACTTTATTATTGAAAAATAAACCATCACAAAGCTACAACTAACGGCTTATTTAAACAGATTATGTTGCTTATAGAAGAAACAGAAAAAATCAAGTAGTGCAGATGCATTTCTATTGCCTTCATCTCATGTAATTGATGAAATTGGTCGAGACTGAAGCCCAGGAGTTCAAATATATAAGGATCAGTAAAACCCACACCACAATACCCAACACATTTCCTAAAGGATAGTTTAATTTATAGTGTATAAAGATAAATAAAAGCAAGTTGTCATTTTACTTTTACTAACATTCTTGCTTTGCAGGGTAAATAAATCATTTTTTTTTATGGATCGTATCTGTGAGGGCAGAAGTTGAGCTAAGGTTTGAAATGCTTGATCTCCTCTGGACAAAGGAATGTGGGTCAATCAGCAGTTTAGCAGGAGTCATGCTCAGCACCAGGCTTTATTAAAGCATTACTGGTACTTAACAGCGAGGCCCTTCCTAATTCCTTAAAAGGCCCAAGTACACACTGATGGGGATCAAGAAGGGGTTTGGTATGTGCCGACTCCCAAGAAAGTTTCTCCATGTTGCAGTTTGTTGGCTTGTTTGGAAATCCTGATCCAATATTTAGAAGTCCCTGAATATAACAAGCAGTTTAGCTGGGTGGCAGTCATATTTATGCAACTGTATGGACAACAATGTTTAAAGCACAAGCACCGAGTGTTTTACTCACTTATTTACATTTGACACAGTACATTCCAGTCGATACCATCAGCTATTCACTAGGGCTGTGCATAAGAATCGATTAAAAGATTAATATTGATGTTTTTAAAAACGATTTAATATTGATATTCTGGCATTCAATATTGATATACCTCCTAACCCCTAGGGGGCGTTATTACAGCGCGCCATTAATGTTCACAGCGAGGAAGTGCAAGTGAGATGAATTTGAGAATGGCCGACAGGATTTTAGAAGCGCCTTCATCCCTAAAATCAGACATTTGGGCTCATTTTTGGTTTCTGTGATACGTTAAATGCATTGAACCAAATGCACTTTATTTTCCTGTTAATATATCAGAGTTCAACAAATCGAACATAAATATAATATTTAGCTTTTTTTAATTTAATGACTGAACATTAGTTTTAAAGTAATAAATATTGATATTGGAGTCAAATCAAATCAAACTAAGCTATATCGAGAATCGTATTGTATCGTGAGCTATGTATGGAGAATTGTACCGTACCCAGCCATAGTGTTTCCGTGTTTAGATCCTTACTTAAGGCTGAAATAGTTGTGCACTCATCATGGGTTTGAGTGTCTTTTTTTGTACTCCTAATGATTTATTTAAATTGTTACTTTTCAGGGTACAATATTCATTCAAACAACGTCTTCAGATAATTTTGAAAGCAGAAAATTGGTTTCAGACGTTTTCATTTCAAGTTTTTTTTTTTATCCCCACAGAGCCCAAATCATGGGCTCAAATATACACATTTAATTTTAATTAGGGCTTTTCTTTGCACAGCCCTGACTTTCAAGCATATTTCATAATTTTTTACAATCAGGTTGAGGTTGAAGCTTTGTGTGAGTAACTCTAGACTCTAGGCCTGTTGGAAGATCGTTTCGGATGTTCAGGAACCACCGAAGCTCAGTCTACTGCAGTGCATGCACAAGGTGGATGAAATAACGATTAAAGGTCCAAAATCAAGACCTACAAGCTTGACGGAAATTTTCAGCTGGTCAAATAGACAAGCCAAATGCATTTTTGGACTAAATCTTTATGATCAGAGGAGACAAAGATTGAGCTATTTGGTTACAATAAAATAACAGAATGAGTCAAGTTGAGGCTTTCAAACTGCCAAGCATGGCAGTGGCGACATCATGCTTTGGGGCCGGTCCACTGCAGTGTTCTGCACAAAGTGGATGAATGACGGTGACAGAACACAGCCTCCCTGTTCTCCAGTCATCATCATCAGAACCTGTTTTGGAGTGGATAAAGCAGTGTGTTGATTGTGCTTGGAAGCTGGATTTTTGCAAGAATCCAACTAATTTAACTGAATTGTACTAATTTTGCCAGGTGTAGATGTCAAATATGCAACCAGTGTTATGAAGCTTGCTGATGTCTACCAAAAGCATGTTGTTAAACTTTCAATTAACATGAAATTCATGCTCATGATGAGTACGTAACTTGTCTCTAGAACACTACTCTGGTTTATGTAGTCGTATGGTACAATAAATTATGTGAAAATTATTAAATAAAATGATTTTTTTTTTATTTCTAAAGATCAGCACTTTCATGTTTGAATTACTGACATTATCAAGAAAAAAACACAAAGTTTGTAAAAGAGTTTGTTTCAAAGTGCCACCCTGTCGTCAAACTCGCAGACATAGTTCATGGTCCGGTCGCAGTAGTGGTCCCACCAGTCCCCATCATCCGACGACATGGCCACGCAGTTCTCTCGTTTTCCTCCGTCCGGCTGACTGGACAGGAAGTGTTTCCGCCACTGGAAGTACGTGACCCGCGTGCCGTCGTCGAAGAGGTACAAGCCCTCGGAGCGCAGGTCGTTGATGCCCAGCCAGACGGGCCAGTTCCCCGGGTTGAAGAAGGCCTTGACGTAGTCCGCCAAGGCCTCCTGCTCCTTGCGGTCACGAGGCATCGCCAAGCGTCCGCCGCGTTCCAGGCACTTCCTGGACGCTCCCGCATAGTCGGCTAAACTGTTGTACACCAGGTAACATTTGTAGCTCAGTCTTCGGCCTTTCTGGCAGCCTGGAAAGCAGGAAAGAAACCGAGAACAGGCTTTAGGGGCCTTAGAAGGCACGTGTAGCTCTGCATTTGCTTTTCTGACTTAAAATTGGAAAGAAGATTTTTTTGGATGCAACTTTTTGCCCACAAAACTATCTTAAAAAATTGTTTTGGTCATTAGGTCAAATGTGCAGTGCTAAAGTTGCAAAAACAAAATATATATTTTTTCTTTTCATGTTTTGTGTTGAATGACTGAGACTTTCTTGTAGCTGAATGGTTCATTGGTAGGAGTCATCAACATTCCCTTAGAAATGGTCTTCATGAAAACAAATTGGGTTCCTTGGAAGCAAAACATTAAGTAACAGGGGATGACTCATGAGGTAAATACAACCTCAGGGGAAATCAAAAGCTTAACATACAACTGTGTGTCATCACTCAGCTAACAGCTTAGCCACAATCCAAATGCAGCTTGTGGAAAAACAATGCCGTCTTACTGCTTTCGTGAGTGAGCGGTGTTAGTAGCTCTGAGTTAATTGATCATCTGGAAATGTTGGAACCTCTATTACAGGATTCTGCAACCTTTAGACCCAAAGAGCCACGTTTGCCCTGAGTCCAGGTATTAAAAACTTGCTTAGAGCTGTGAATACAGTAAAACAATCTTTTGAAGAAAAAAAAGTCAACTTTTCGATAAATATCTTTTAAAGAACCACCTTTTTATTTCTATTTTTAGGTTAAAAAATAAAGAAAAGCATAAAAACTTTGCAAAAAGAGAACAAATGAATTTCTTTCTATGGCATGCTGAGATTTTTGAAAATTCTGTAACAAATAAAAGAAACGGACATTGTCTCAAACCTTGGTAACAAGACAAAATGGTTCTAAAAATGTATTTTTAGTCTCATTTTGTTGCGGAAATTCCCTGCAATTATTCTATGAAAGAAACGGCAAAAGCTGACATTTATTATATGTACAATGGAAAATATTAGTTTGTTATCAATCACTTCTAGTCCGAGTCAGTAAGAGCCATTGTGGATGTGGCTCCAGAGACGATTTTAGTCACAAAAGCAGGATTTTGCACTAATTTGTCAAAATAATGACCAGGATATGTAGACAGTGCTACAAGACAACCATGTTAAGAATTTACTGTTACTGGAATGGGAGGCAGATCCTTTAGCTATCAGGCTCCTCTCCTGTGGAAATAACTCCCAGTTTTGGTCCGTGAGGCAGACACCCTGTCTACTTTTAAGACTAATCTTAAAACTTTCCTTTTTGACAAAGCTTATAGTTAGAGTGGCTCATGTTACCCTGAGCTACCTCTATAGTTATGCTGCTATAGGCTTAAGCTACTGGAGGACATCAGGGCCTATTTCTCTCACTCTGCTGAGTTCTCCTACTGTTCTCCAGTTTTGCATTGTTTGTTGTTATTTCAGTTTTTAACTTTTTGTTCTCTGTCATTTTTCTTCATAGTAGGTACACCTGGTCTGGCGTTCTGTTAGCTGTGACATCATCCAGGGAAGACAGATCACCCGCTATTACCATCTAATGTAGAACAGATTACTGGATCAATGTTTGTTTCTGTGCTTTTTTTTGTCTCTCTTGTTGTGTCTCTGCTCTGTCTTCTGTAACCCCCAGTCGGTCGAGGTAGATGACCGTTCATACTGAGCCCGGTTCTGCTGGAGGTTTTTCCTTCCCGTTAATGGGGAGTTTTCCTCTCCACTGTCGCTTCATGCTTGCTTTGTATCAGGGATTGCTGCAAAGCCATGGACAATGCAGACGCCTGTCCACTGTAGCTCTATGCTTCTTCAGGAGGAGTAAATGCTGCTTGGAGAGACTTTGATGCAATCAACTGGGTTCCCTTATATAGGACATTTTTTGACCAATCGGTATAATCTGATTGAATTTGACTTTGTAAAGTGCCTTGAGATGACATGTTTCATGAACTGGCGCTATATAAATAAAATTGAATTGAATTGAATTTACTGGCAAAAAATTGTTGATTTGGGGCTGAGTTACCCTTTAAGGTCTCCTAAAACATAGTTTTCATGATACATTTGAAAAGCTTCAAAAGCATATGGATGGTGCAAACAAAACAATTTCACCGCTATTTCATACTTCTAACCAGTTGCTAATTGTGAGCATTTGTGCTAAATTCTTTCATTAAACATAAAAGAAAACAAAAGCAGCCCCACTTTTTTTCTTCCATTTTATCAGAACATCTCAGAGATCCTGTGATAAACCTGCTGCTAAACAGAAATGCATTCTCCACGGCTCGATCTACCTACAGCAGAGTGAATCATAAAATCCTCAGAGCGGAAGCATGCCTGAACATGCTGCTGGGTTAAGTGCAACTTATTTTATTATTGGCAAGCTTCCCTTCAGAGCTGTTTTCTCTTGTCATGCCTGTAGCAGCCCCCGTTATTTACATAGCAACCAAACACAGCAAAGCTGTCATTTTCTATGGTATAAGTATTACATAACCGCAGGCTTCCTTTGATATTTTCCTAATGCAACATTTTCTTCGTAGAGTTTCCTGACGCTGTCAGAGTTGTACCTTTAGGATACAAACTTTACAGTTATTTGCGTGTTAGAGACCAGATTATTCCTGCATGTTACCTCATGTGTTTTATTTCCCATCAATCTTACCTCTCAATTTGATGTATTGTATCATTCTAAGGTAGGGATAGGCAGTAATCGTAAATTTTATTATCAGGGAAAAGGGATCTTAGGGTGATTAAACTTGGTTTATGATTTATTATATATTATATTTTTCTATGATTCTGTTTTATGGATATCTTAAGCTCCACACATACGTTTAAAAACTTAAAAAAAGTAAAAGTGTAGGACTGGAACTTCCAAACTTAAGTGAATATTATACCTAGATTACATTATATCTTAAAATTGATTTGTGGAAATCGATAAGACTGTCTTTTTTATGTTCTTTTAATTGTATTTTTTACTGCAAAGCCCTTTGAGAGTTCTGTCTGAGAAAAGTGCTATATATATATAAGTAAAATGTGCTTACTTCTTTGGATAGAAATTGAACATATGCTGTGTAAGAAAATCTGCATCTGGTGTACCTGGCCAACTGGACTATGGTGTAAGGTGCATGGGCATGGTAGGGGCAGAAGAGTGGGGGGATTTCCTGCCCTAACATCACGTTAATTGCTATCTCGATAAATTTGCCAGATTATCATGATCAATAAGGTCCATATACTGCAAAAAGGGAACTAAAAATAAAATATTTTCTCGAAATTAGCGTATTTGCCTTTGATTTGAGCCGGTAAATACGATTATCTGCAATGGAATAAGATTTTTGCACTTAAAATAGGAAAAACTCGTCTCCATCATCTTATTTGAAGTGGAGATAATCTAATTATCTTATTTTATGGATAAAAACATTCATTTCATTGGCAGATAATCGTATTTACATACTCAAATCAAGGACAAATACAATCATTTCAACTTTTAATTCCCTTTTTTGCAATGTATCATCCATCCCTCTACTAAAGCTTTAAAGGGGCTTGAAAGAGGTCTATTATACCTTCCAGTCTTCCGATCTCCTTGCGATTGTCCTTGCTGTGTTGGTAGACCTCCTGGATGCTGTCCTCCAAATCCCCAACTTTAGCTATTACGGGAGGGATGCCGGCCATCAGAGAAAAGGGATGAATAAAACCCATTGGAGCATTAATGGAACAGCTTTATCAATGTCTTGAATCTTACCGTCCAGTCTGGAGATGCGGTCGATTAGCTGGCTGACTTTAACATCCAGAGTGTAATGACCAACATTCAGCCTGTGGATGGCCTGGTCTATACCAGCTAATCTGGACACTGCAAATAAATAAATAAATGAATAAATAAATTCAATGAAAAAGAACAGGAAAATAACCCAAACAAATGTGTTCAACCACACACATTAAAGGTAGAGTCTGCTTTTTCCCCCCAGAAGTTTCCCCAAGTCCCCTTTTGAATAACTGTGCATACGCAAGACCTTCTTACCTTTCTCTTCCGCTCCTCTGGGTGAAAAAAATCTCACAAATCCACTTTGGTCTTATTTCTTTCTACTAAGGGCTTCCTCTTCTTCTCATAAACTTGTACGCGGCTTACTTCTTGCGACTGTGAGTCATATTCAAAGTAAACGATGAGAGCAGCGGAGCTACAATGAATGGCTAACACCGAAGCTAACCGCTAAGCTAACCGCTAAGCTAACCGGATACATAAACACTAGAAGTGCTCATGCGCAGCTAGCATGCGGAAACTAACATGGAACGAGCACGCACCCTGGTGTTACGTGAGAGTGTCAGACTGATTGGCATGTGGGACAACCAATAGATAAGGAGATACACAGGACGGGGGGGGGGGGTGGGAGCAGAGCAGGAACTAAACTTTAACCAGTCTATGACCCTTGGGCTGAACGGCAGGGATTGGTCAAGGTTCTTACAGGCCTGCAGCTCCCCCGGAGAAAGAAATTTTTAACCTCCTTTATAGTGTATTGACTACTGTCAAGATGGAAGGATGATTTTACCCAGCGTAACCAAAAGTGTTTCTGAACTGGATTACCACCTATAGCTTTAATGTATTTTGAGGGATTTTAGACCAACACAGTGGTAATGGAATAAAATGGTACATGGTATTTAAGTAGTCTTACTAATAAGAATCTAAAATGTGTAGCATTATTCAACCACCCTGAGTGAGTGCATCTGAAAGTAAAAGCTTTTCTCATTTAGAGAGGGAAATATTTGCCCTTAATTCTTGGCTAAATAACTGTAACTCAGCCAGATCATACATCATGTCTGTGAACATCAACGTTCAAGCAATTGGTTGCACTGGATTTCTTTTCAGGTTATTAGACTAAACAAGGGTTTTCTGAAATTGTATGACATACACCTCAGGTTTTAATTATGCAAAATTTATTTTAAAAACATGTTTTTTTTCCATCTACATAACAATTATACCCATTAAGTTGGTCAATCAAGAAATTCCAACAAAATACACCAGAGTTTGTTGTAACCTGACAACATGGTCAAAAATGCCCCAGAGGTGTCATTACTTTAGCAAGGTACTGTATTTATACATAGATAAAGGGGGTTCACTATCTTTTTACCCCGACCACATACACCATTCTTAACCGAGGACTTTTTAAGGATGCATGAAATCACTTACAGACGTAGTTGTAGGAGTTTTCAAAGTCCGACACCTGGCTGGTCGGCTCTGGTTCAGGTTCTGGGAGAATATCAGGAACGTCACCTCTGGCCCTCTTCACCTCTGGCACAGATGCCTGACAAAAAAAACGCACCCAGATTCACACTCACAAAAAGATGCCACCGCTATCGTCACTTCAGACTAGTTGGCATGTTGGCTCTATTTGGTAGAATAAAGATCTGAAACAAATCCGGGTTCGCTTCATGAAGAGATGGCCAGTGTTTTAAAGGTTTGAAATAAATGAAATAATGAAACAGTCTGGTTGTGACAACAATTAAGGAACTGAACGATTGCAGACTTTAATTAATATTCCTGTGTTTAGATTTTAGATGTATGGTCAAAGATATGTGCACCTGAATTTGAAAGCATGTACAGTACTGTGGAAACATTTTTACCCAACCATAATTTTGTTCTTTAAGATCCTTCAAAAACAATTCCTATAGGTTGTTTATAGGTTGGTTTAAGTTTGCCGCTTTGTTTATTTTAAAAACGCACAATAACTAACTAAAGCTGCTCAAAATGTCATTTTTAATTTCCCAATAACAGTAAACACAATATTCATATCATGGAGAACTGCTTGGAGCTAATTATTTCAGTACCATGCATTCAGGCTGTCTATGCCGGTCAGATATTTAGGTGACTCTGGTTTAATGCAGCTTAAAAAGTTTTAGAAGGTGAAAATGTAGTCAAATTAATTTAAAAAAATGAAAAGGAAGTTGTTTAATTACCAAAACGACAGATATCTACCATAAGCAACTTTAAAATAAATCTATTTTAAGTAAAAGTATACATTTCTATAACAATTGCTAATTAGTAAATAGAATATTTATTACAATAAAGTTAATAACATGTATGGTATATTTATATAACATAGATTAGCGCAGTATAATGATTGTATATTGAAGTACATATATATCTCATATACTTATATATATGTATGTGTGTGTGAATATATTAAAAGTATTATATATAGGGACATGTATTATTGCAGTAAATTAAGTATGACAAAGGGTAGGAGTGAATAAGTGTATACTTCTTCCTGCTCCTTTTTCCAACTGATTTCTGTACATTTATCTCTCTTGTTGTGTTTTTATATTTTGTTTTGTTTTTATTCAAAATAAACTTTTATTCATTCAAATCTGTCGACATGAAAATGTCAACAGCAACGTTGGATAGACTAAACTTGTAAACTCTATGATTGCTATAAACCCAAAGCAATTACTAATAGTTTTTTAGTTGTTGTTTTTTTTATCACAGGTCAAATGTTCATTGCAACTTTCACCAATATTCATCAGATATTGCATGTTTCCCTGATGTTGCCCGGCCCTGGCACCACTGGCCGTATCGCTATGTGGCCGTTTTGTATTTGTGCAGTTTTGTCTTTTTTTCACACCAAATTTACTTGGTTATGAAAAGGAGAAACATAACATGAGACATTTTTTTACCCACAACAAATGATGTAGACTAGTTTAATCTGTTCAGAGGAGGCAATGTGGGTGTGTCTGGCTTACCTATGTTACTTTAATATAGGTTCATGATCACATTTATTTCAGTTCTCCGCCCATAACAATCATCAGAACCACAATTAATGATGATGGGGCGTAAAATGAAATTTGCAATAAGTAATATAAAATTAAGTTGTCAGATTTTAGCATTTTAATTATTCTATCTGAATAATCAACCTGTAAGCTATGGTTAGTAGACAGGTGCTAAGTGGAAAACCCATCTACCCCGAAGCCATCAGGCTGTTTGGAGAGACAACATTGTTGTATCTCTTTGATTCACCAACCTTTTCATGAGTTTAGTGATTTGACAACAAAAACAAAATAAAAAAGCACTTCTCGTTATGGTTAGGGAGTAAAAAGCAAAACAAGCTAAAGTAAAACTCTGAAGAGTCTGAAAAACTATAAGCTTGAAGATTACAAGAAGGTTCAGCTGGCTAAAACTCTAAAGACGACATGACTTCTTCCCAGTCCTGCCAATTCTTCCCTTTATATTTTATCAGTCACTTATTTGGCTGATTGAGGAAGAGTGCTGCTTTATTTTGAAGTCTCTAATGCCCACTACTGCCAGCGTCTGCTTCACTAGACAGGTCCTCTGTAATTATGTGGGAATCATTTATACAGATGACTTCATCTCTTGCAGCCCTCCTACAGTAGGTAGCACACAAACCATTTTCAGCATCTTGTCCTCTGGATGAATGCTTTTAAAAAAAAAAAAAAAGCAACATGAATAAGAGCTTCTTAATCAGACCAAACCAGAATAAAGAGCACAGTTTTTAAAGAAGTACATCACTGTAACGTAAACGCAACAGAAAGTTCTGACCTCTGTTGGCGCAGCGTAGATCATCCCTGTAGGAACGCGCGCAGCCAGAAAGCATACACACAGGAATGTGTACGGGGTGGCAGCCGGTCCCATTTTCCTCCTTTTTGTAGACGTTCTCTTCGTTCAGCAGCTAAAGCTCTCTGAGCACCTCTGAGCTGAGCGGCGCTCTCTCCCTCCCCTTTCCCTCATGGAACAGCAGCTGGAACCTCTTTCCCATTAGATATGTGAATGGGAGGGTGCACACACACACACACACACACCCTCTAGAGAGGGGGAAAAAGGAGAGAAAAGGCAGGTATCAAAAAGCAAAAAACTAAAACATCCCTGCTCTCCTCCCTCCTCGTCTTCTCCAAGACAGGCCTGATTTCCTCTGAACAGGAAATCTCTTTGTTTTTGCTTCCACCTCCCATTTCCATGCTTTGTGAGAGCAGTGTTGATTGCCCTGTGGACACCACATGTATCCCTACTATTACCTCTCCACTGGTGATGGGGGAAATAAAAGTGAAACCCTTTTCTTTATTTTTACTTTCAGCTTGACTTTTTACGTCAAGCGTGCAAAAGTGAATAAATGTGAGATCTTGAATACGGACGTTTAAAAGTGTGAAACAAAAAGTATGAGCATATGTCTAGATGACAGTAAAACCATGTTAGCTGTGCCTTGTCTTTTCTAGACAGACTTATCAATGACGGTATTGCTACCCTACATGTTTTTGTCCTCTATGCTTTTCTTTCCTATAGAACGTACCTGTGGCTCAATGCTGTGGCGTTTAGCTGTGTATCTTTCCTGAACCGAGTGACCGACAGATAGTTATGATAGAGTTATGGCTGCCATCAACTTTGTGTACTCTTCGTTTTTCTTTGGCACCGAAACTACCCCTTGCCCAGTGGGTCTGTGTTTAGTCGTCTCTCACCTGAACAAAGTCATTCACCGTTGCTGCTATCAATTATATATACTTTGTTTTATTTTCCTCTTTTTTTCATAGAAAGTACTTCAGGTTCTTTGCTTTCTGTGGATAGGTACAGTTAACATTGTTTTTATGGACCATTCTAGCTTTATTTCCCATAGAAAGTGCTTCTGTTCCCAGATTTCTATGGTAGATCTACCATTTTACTAGACGGAGTCATTGGCGGAGCAATTGCAGTTAACTTTGTGTGCTCCTTTCTTTCTTTCCTACTAAAAGTACCCTTCCTATTATTGATGAGACTATTGTTGCCATTTACTATAGTGTACTCTCACTGTATGCCTTTCCCATAGAAAGTGGTTATTGGGCAGTGCTGCTATTTCTTTCTGTCTCCTTAGCCCTCAGCTGGTCACAACAGGACGTCCCTAATGCTGATCCTGATTCTGCCGTTAAAAGGCAGTCGCCTCATGCCTACTCAGGATCAGAGTTTGTTGCAGAGACAATGGCTGCATCTGAAAACGTCTTTTTGGGTACGGACTCTTTAGCCAAAGCGGAAGTGCGTCAGCGGTCGCCATGATAAGTGCTGTCCGAATGTTGCAGTGAGTAAGGAAGGAGGTAGGAAAAGGAGCCTGTATGCTTCCTCTCATTGCTAATTTAGCCTAGGAACCTCACGATGTCCCTTACCGGTGCTAAGGAGCTATAAGGAATCCCACAATTCTTTGCGTGACATGGCGTATCAGCACAGCCCACCTTACGGAAATGTCAGAAGAGAAGAGAGCACACTTTGTAGTTAATTTTCTGAAGTCTCCTGGCCCGGATTTGACTAGAATCATCCCTGTCCGTTTCCGTCACGTAACATCGGAGTTGAAGGCTGTCCGAATTCGGCCCAGCAGTCCGAAGCTCCTTTCCTAACCGCGATAGAGTCCTTACTGTTGACCGTATAAGGTCAAGGAGCAGCAGCTAGAAGCTATAATTAAGGGTATTCGGATGGAGCACTGATCTTTATTTATTCACTGGATTGCTGATTTGCCCGAAAAACTGAAGTCACTGACCGCCATTTTGCTACTCCCTACTCTCACAGAAACCCATAGCATTTGGCTGCAACAACAAGCAGTTTTCTGGCTGTAGGAAGACGTTTCACAGGTAATTTTACAGTCAGTGGATGTACTAACACTATCAAGTACTGAGAAAGTCATGTGCATGTTATATATATATATATATATATATATATATATATATACACACACACCCACACACACGTATATATATATATACACACATGTATACTGATTTGGTTGATTGCAGATTTCCACATAGTGATGCTGCACAGATGAAACAATGGGTGCAGAATGTGAGAAGGGTGCGATGGCCGCAATGTGAATACATAGTTGTATGTATATTATATGCAAATTCTCAACTAGAACCACAACTGTGTATATCATTACATCATTGAAGATATTTTTGGTCATTTGTTTACTGTTACTTTCAATATTATTATTATTATTATTATTATTATTATTATGCAGAAATGTGTGTGTGCATACACACGCTGTGTATGTAATGTATAGATATACATGTACACTTGAGTGTGTATTTAGCAAATTTATGTGATTTTTCTAGTGTAGAAACTGAAGCTCTGTGGAGTGCTTAAATTGGTTCATTAATTTAGCTTTATTGTAAATCTATGTCAGATTTAAAGGCATTTCTGGACAATATCCTCTGCATCTGAAACATTCTAATTATAGCTCCTAGCTCCCGTGCCTTCACCTTTTATGGGGTCAACAGTAAGGGCACTATCGTGGGGAGGAAAGGAGCTTTGGACTGCTGCGCCGAATTCGGACAGCCTTTAACTCTGTCATTATGTGACGAAAACGCACATAGATGATAATAGCCAAATCCGGGCCTACAGCCTTCTGAAAAAGAACTACAATGTACACGCTCTTTTCTCACGGGACATTTTCGTGTTTATATGTCATCTCACACAAAGGATTGTGGGATTGCTCCCTAGCAGTGAGGGACATAGCGAGCTCCCTATGCTAAAGGAGCTATGACAGGAAGCATAAAGGCTCCTTTTCCTACCTCCTTCTTTGCTGAGAACATTTATCATGGTGAAAGCTAACACTCTTCCGCTTTAGTTCAAGAGTCCTTACCAATTAGACCCTTATGGATGCAGCCAATATCACCCAGATAATTATTCCAGATGATTTACATCATCTGGCATAATCGGTGGAAAGAATGTTGCAGCCTGTGAATAAATAATTGTATTTGCATTGAATGACCTCAGCATGATTGTAATAAAGTCAAACTGAACTTTAAGCTTGAAATTAAATTACATTTTTGTTACCTGCATTATTTCTGTCTTAAATCTTCGCCAAAAAACATCTGATTTTACCAAAACAAACAGAGATACATTCACTCACACAAACGATTTTTAGTTAATAGGCTGTACAGTATATCATACCAGTGCACAAAGCATTTTCATTATAATTAAATAAATAGGGGGGGGGGGGGAAACAGGAATTTGGGCTATAAATCATTCCAGCAAATAACAGAAAACTAACAGAGGAGCGTTATGTAAGAGGCCACGCGTCCGTTTGTGTGTGCGTATGTGTTTGAGGTTATAGCAGGAAGCATGCCAGAGAAAACGCCTCAAGAATCCAGCAGAGTTTCCAGAAAAGCAACGGAGGCAGAGCGCAGGGATGTGGAGACTGGGAGTAGTGCCAGCAGTGGCCGGGTTTCTGAGGGTCAGATGTGTTTGAGTCTGCAGGGCGTCTTGCTCCAAAACAGCTGTTCCAGTAACATGATAAATACCAGAAACATTTCCAGACCTCAGCTCGGGTTCAAACACGGCGGAAAATTAAACACGTCCACTCAAAGTCTAACCAGCAAAAGTGCGCAAACCAAACATTTGAGTATTTTAAATATTAACCTTTAGATTAATGGGCAATCTAGTAATAGCAATAATAGTAATATCATCTTTATTGTCATTGAAACATACATTACAATGAAAATTTGTTCTCTGCTTTTAACCCATCATCCTTGGGGAGCAGTGGGCTGCCATGTGCGGCGCCCGGGGAGCAATCTGGGGTTAAGGGTCTTGCTCAGGGAGCCAGAGTGCAGGCGCTGGGGATCGAACCGGGTACTTGCAACCTTCTCTGAGTGCAAGCGCGCTGCTCTAACCACTAGGCCACCACTCCCCCTAGGTTTAGAAATAAATTATTTATTGGTTTCTTTTGAAACCATTTTTTTTACTATTGCGTGATCTTAAATGCAATATTTTTGGGCTCCTTGATTGTTCGTCTAATTATGAATTATGTAAAGGGGTCAGCTCAGGACAGATGAAACCGAGCCACACATAGTTTTTATGACCCAAGTAACAGTTTCCATTGCGCTTATGGAAATATGAGACACTTTGTGGAAGAGAAAAAGGTTCCACTGACCTGCTGCTTCCACACTAACAAATGTTATAGAAGCCGGTTAGCATTAGATGTTAAACACCAGTAATTCCACAAGCAAGGGTCCTGTGGGCCGAGCTGAAGCACAACAGAGAGGGAGGAAATCCTGATCAGATGCCCAAAACACCTCAACTGGCTCCTTTCGATGCAGAGAAGCAGCAGCTCTACTTTGACAAAAGCATGTCAGGCGTTCCCGATCAGGAGTTTATTTGTTTTCTACTAAGAAAAAAAAAAACAGCTGACTGCTGCAAAGCAGGAAAAAACTGCAAGCGAATGAGAAAAATAAAGGCAACTGCTCCCCATTTAGGGTCTTAATTAGTTAACTGTAAATAAAGAAGCTATCCAACCTGGAATGTCTCCGTAAACACGTTTGAACCTTTATTTTCCTTATGTATAAAGTTGGCTCTTGAATTTCAATTGGGTAAAAACCAGCAGAGATTTTATATAGTGTGGTGTCCAAACTTTTTCTTTTCCATGGGGTTTATTTTTAAAGTTTGGTTCCAGAGCATCTTCCCATTTCCAGTTCAACATCTGAAATGCTTTAAAGGTGTGAGTCAAAACACCAACTCAGCTTCAGGTAGTTTTTTTGGCTCTTTTAGGATACCATATGATCTCCGTTCAGTAAAACTTTATTGCTCCATGCACGTCACACTACCTTATTAAATGACATATGAGGTTCTACTTTTAAACAGAGACATGCCTGTTTAATACCCTCCAATCATTTCCATTCAGCGATTTTTTTTTTTATACCAAAAAATATTTTCTGAACACAAAGCAGCCATTCAGGCTCTCGGTGCTGCAGGGAGGAGGCTGGAGAGGACAGAGGTGCTTCAGTTCAGGAACACAAATGTGCCGTTAATTTATCATTATTACATTTTAAGACATTCATGGTCTGACTGCATAAAGACCAAATTATGGCATTTCAGTTGATCAGTAGTACTGTAAAGCACAGTGTAAATGGCTTTTTTTAGGCTCCACCTGGATGAAGGAGCTCCTCCCCCTCTGAGGCCGAGTCCAGCCACCCTCCGGCGGAAGCTCCTTTCAGCCACATGTATGTTTGTTTTTATTTCAATATGTCAAAAGAAAAAGGGAGCTGTGAAAGTGCAATACGATTATTTTGTTTCACAGGAGTGTAGCTGACTACTCAGGCTGTAGTTCATCATTGTGTTCACCAGAGTACCAACCTGGGGGGGGGGGGGGGGGGGGGTACTGTCTCTGGGGCAGCCGGTTTAAGCAAACAGCGTTCTGCAGCGGCGACCCGAAGGCAAAAGTCTAAGCAGTTTGTGCGCAGGATGTGTGGAGTCTGCTGGGATGTTAGCTGACCTTTTACTGGACCTGGACAAGTCCTGGAGGGAGGGAAGGTCAGCCCTGGTGATGTTCTCTGCAGACCTGACCGTTGCAGTTTGGACGCGTCTTGTTTAGCGGATGAACCGAACCAAACAGCGATGGGTTAACACAGGACAGACTGAATGATGGTGGTGTAGGAGAGGACCAGCAGCTGCTTTTTTGAGTTTGCAGCAGGAAGTCCAGTCTCTGTCAGGCCTTCTTTTGAACGATATGTGTGAGGACCATCTCTGGTGCTCCGAAAGGGTTGTTCCTGGGGGTGGGGGTGGGGAGGTTCTCCTGAAGTCTAGCCTTTAGCGAGTTTAGCTCCAGGTGGTTCTGGGCGCACCAGTAAACCAGCCGATCCACTTCCTGTCTGTTTGCAGACTCATCGCCCTGGACCAGCCCAGTGAGAGTTTTGCTCATCTGCAAAACTTCAGGAGTTTCACGGACGGGTCCAATGAGTTGCAGTCGTTTGTTTCATTGAATACGCTAATAAATTTACGTTTTGCATCCATTTATAATTTTATCAAAGTACTTGTTTTTATGTATCACTAGCTCAGAAAAAGACTTGCCCAGTCTGGATTGCACATTGATCCATTTTTATTAATGCTAACTAGCTTAGCCCGTCCACTGCTAGCTTAATTCAGTTCAAAACGCCCATATTTCTAACCAAGGTCACAGGTCAAGGTGCCATTTGTTACGCAGTACATGAAAAGACTAGGGACAGGGTTAACAACCGGTTTGTGAGAGCTACTATCTGCCTGTTCAAATTAGTTATCCGGGTCAATGCACCAGCAAACAGGCTTAAATCGGGGGCAACCAGACTTTTGGTGAATCTTTCTGAAAACGTTTTAACACTTATTCAGTTCTGGCGGCACGCACTTGAAACACACGTCTGAATTCCCTCCTCAGCTTTCAGTCGTTCAGCTCTGCAGAGGTCTGGTCAGGAGCCGTTCACCAGATCAGCGGTGACGCAGCAGGAATGCATCTAAAAGTTGCAGGAAGACTGGACTTGTGCACCCTTTGACTAAGGAAAAGCTTATCAGAACACAAGCTTTATGCCATGACAGACTAAAGCAGTGTTTTCCCAGCCCGGTCCACAGGGCCCTCTGTCATGCATGTCTTAGAAGTGTCTCTTTTCCAGCATAGCTGATCCGAATGATTGCTTTAAGTGCTGCAGACACCTGGTAATGACCCATTTATTTAAGTAAGGTGCTTGGTGGCAGGACAGTGGGCCCTGTGGACCAGGACTGAGAACCACTGGACTAAAGAGTCAAGAATTTCTAGATTAGGTTATTTTTTGTGTGCCAGCCCTAAAAAGGATTTTAAATTATTGACAGAGTTGTTAAACCGCGGACGAGAACAGCTGTATTCTCTCTTCCCAAAGGATCCAATATGCATGAAAAACAGCAGTGCTCCAAATTCTATAAATACTCTGCAGAGCAGCTGCTTTGCACCAGAAAGACGCAGCAGATTCAGGTCCTGTTTCCAAACTTCTTCTTTTAACTGAACAAAATCCATCATTGCCTGACGATCGCCCGTCTTCCTTATTTCCTATGCCACATTTGAAATCATAGCTGAACACACAAAGATTATAGAGCTGGAAAGTTTAGCAAAAATTGCTAAATAATCGGGCTGCTCTGTCAGAAGAACGTTGGGTAAAAAGCTGGACTTCATTGCGGGTTTCTCTGATAATTTGACCAAATATACATGTTAATTTAGCTCCTTATCAAGTCTAAACATTTTAGGTTTCATCTTGACAATAAAGGAAGATCAATCATGTTTTAGAGCCATAAAACCCAACAATATTGAATACGAGACATTGCGGTTCTGGTTTTATGCATTAGGAGTTCAGTATTCAAGCGCTACAAGCTTAGATACAATTGAAACTGACATGTTTTAACAAAGAGTTCAAACCCCTTAAACATTTCCATGGGGTTTGACCGACAGCCTTAAAAAGAAAGACATGAAACAATTTAGATTTTTATTAATTTACTTCAATCTCTTACCTCACAATGTGAGCTCGCTGTACACATAAAGCTGAGGATAAAAGTAGCAGATAAATATAAAACTAAGTAAAATAGTACTCTAGATATTTAGTGTATGACAAACACTAGCAGTCACTGCATTGGTGTTTGTTTACCAGCATGAAAATGTTTCATTGTCCATCATTTCCTTCGTGAGGACTAGAGATTAACTGATCCAGGTTTTTAAGGCCGATAACGATTATTCTGACATCAGTCTAACCGACACCAGACGTGTGCTGCCAATTTTCAGGGGCTCATTCTTGAGGCTGATATTCTTTCTTCCTCCATTTACATGATAAAAACGACAACGATAAATGCTACACAAGTCTCAAAGCTTGATTTTAAATCAGCTGATATTAACAATCAGCTTCTGACCGCCGTCACGTCGCGACTCTTATGGCAGCGCTTTGTTTTGTCACGCCGAGAAAAGAGCTTTCAGTTCAATGGGGAGAAGAAGAAAAACAACAATGACCACCACTGCAGTGTACGGACATTATTTATGTAAATTTAGATGCTGTGGTGATTGGTAATTACTTTTATGTGGATTCATAATTCTCCGTGGGAACAAACACACGCTCAGCAGTGGCACACACGCCAGCCGGCGGTCAGACGTGGATTTTCAGATACAGAAACACCGCCGTTCCCTCCCGCTCATAGTGAGAAGCTAAATTAGACCGTTAAAACTACTTTAAAAGTTGTAAACGTACCCTTGTTGTTGGCGCCCAGTCTTATATTACCAGCCGCTCTCTGCCAGCGCTTCACGTGATCCGACTACGGCAGCGAATTGGTAGCGGCCGACATGCGCGTGCGTATCGGCCGCTACGATACGGGGAACAAAAAAAAAAACAAAATCGCAAATATCGGCCGATATATCAGTCGATCTCTAATGAGGACACAGCTCCGATAGACTGATGTGGTGAGGAAGTGTTGGCGTGGAGCTGAATCCGCGCACGGAGCTGGCCTCCATTAAAGTTTGAGGATTCAATCCATTAATAAGACGATTTGAGCTTTTCTATCCTGTCGTTTAGAGCAACAATAACTGATGCAATCCTACTGGAATAAGAATACATCTTAAACTAAGTCTACGGTAAATTTCCATGACTTTTCCTCAAAATCCTTAAAAATAACTGGATTTCTTCTAAGTTTGGATGTCTGTGGATAACTGTACATAACTATTGGCAGACGTGCAGCACTGAGCACAGCTGTAACGCTAAAACTTAAAGGTCAACACATCAGGAACATGTACAGTTAGAAATAAAAGCACTTAAGAGCAAAATCAGAAATCACAATGAAAACTAAAGGTTAGTTGATAGTCTAGGATGAAAGTATGCCGTGCTTTTAGTGTTTTCTGTCTGTAAGCAGTTTAGTAGTCATGCATCCAGACTTGTAACCTAGCAAAACGAAAACAAGGACAGATGCTCAACTGTGAAAGAAAAGGTAAACAAAACAAAAGTACACAGGCAGTGAGATAATGTCTTAAATAGCCACAGAGGATGATAACAAGAACAATGACGTAGACGTTTTAAAGGAGCGTGTCTCTTAAATCTAGAGGTGGATGTCTGTAGTCCTGGCAGTGTGGTCCGTCTCTACGTGACGATGAGGGACGACGTCTTCTCCGCTGCGGCTTTTTACCAGTTGTCCAAGAAGTCGAAGCCAGTCTTCAGGATGTTGCTGCTTGTGTTAAACTGTGAACAGAGCATTTCAGCAGGACAGTCAGGCTGTCATTATTCACAGGACTGTTCCTGCACATCATCTTAAAACTGCATGACTATCAGACTTCCACAGGTCTCATATTCAATACATTTTTAATCCAATGTTCAAACAATAAAAACTAAAGTTCTCCATGTATTTACCACAGATGTCAAGGTTTTAATTCATTTTTCTGATTGCTCCGTGCAGCGATCAAAAGCGAGGAGATGGCATCACACAAGCGAGCTTCTAAAGGATTATTTAGGCTACTGACATTATCATGTAATACAGAAAATATTTTCTCACCTTGTTTATATATACATTCTTTGTAAATGTTTCCACTTTTTATTCATGATTATTCAATATTTTCCCCATTATTAATTTATCATCAACAAAATTACGCTACTAGAGCCGCGCCTCAAACCCGTCGGGCGGCTGAAACTAATCAGTTTCCCTCTATGGGGATGATAACGTTGATCTTATCTCCATATTAATAATTGTATGATTGTTAAAGAAGTTTATGCGCTCATTTCATCCACTGTTTAGATGGGGGATCAGCCAATCAGCTCTCTCTGTTTCCTCCATCTTCCTTGCTTAAGACACTCTTAGGCTCGCTAAAAGTCCTCCTTACTACTAAAGAAATCCTGTATTCTTAGGGTTAGAAATACTGAACTAAGCAAATAAGCAAAGCCTGATTTAATAAGTCATTTCATGTTAGAATCTCATGTCGGCTCAACCAGAATGTTCACGGCTCAGTTTAAATTCACGGCAGGGTGGTTTGCGTCGCTGCGCTGAGAAGTGAAGTCTGAGGACTCACCTGGGAAAAGGTGGGGCTCACGTCCAATGGGGGAGAGCCTTCCTCCGGCCTCTCCTTCTCTGCCGCCGTGGAGGACTTGGACGGCTTCGGTATCGGATGAGCTGAAAAGATTTCATCCGGGGTGTTGCTGACAGACGGCAGGGTGCTCTGAGACCTCTCCCAGCCCGCGACCGACGAAGAGCCACCGATGGGCGGCGGCGGTGTGGGCGCGATGGAGATGGACGCAGGTGTTGCACTGACAGCCACGGGGACAGGCGGCTGGGGGGCCGGAGGCTTGGGGGCTCTATGCTTGATGGACTTGGCAGGAGCTGGAGGGTGGGATTCTGCAGCTTCAGGCTCCTTGGGGATGGAAGAGCTCTCCTGAAGAAAAATGTATTTTACAATTGTTGCTGTGAAAAGCGGGATACATAAATAATCTCTAGTGTTCCCAGTGTTTACCTGTCTGAGGTAGGAGGGGAGGGGCTTCTCTCCTTTCTCCAGGGACTTGATCTGACTCGGGGTCAGGGACTGGAAGTCAGCTTTCTCCCCCTCCAGCCTGGACCTCTCAGCACTGATCTTCCAGAAGGAAGACTCCTCCTCTGGCCGCCGCGCCTCGCTGACAGAAACCTTCACAATCACACGAGGACATCATTCTGAGTCAGAGCTCTGATAACCAAAAACATGCCGCCGTGTTCACCATCAGAAATCACAGTTTCTGCTTAAGACGAGGATCCAGAAAGTCAGGAAATGCCAACGGCGATTAGAAACTACTAGACAGCCTCGGTTTTGCTAACGTACAGAGTGAATGGATCCAGCCGTCGTGATGTAAACCGTACCTTCGGTCCCGCTGCACTCTTTCCAAGCTGACTGGAATGAGGAAGTTTGGGGTTTTTTGAGTCGGCCTGTGAGGCAGACGTCACCTGATCTGCCGAGCCTGAAGTCACACTGAACTCCAGCTGACTCTGAAACAGAAATCAGTTTACCAGACTTTTCCATGTATGAACAACATACAGTGCAGGAAGTAGATGGTAACTAATCAGTTGATCAGGTTTTACCTTTGTCTCCCATGAGAAAGGGGCAGAGTGCTCATCCTGCCATGTGATATCCTACAGGGACATAAAAACATTGTTCAAAACAGCTGAAATATGAGGAATTTGTTCTTATTTTCTGTTTATAAGCAGTTACCAATTTGTCTACACAATAATTTAACTAGACACACTTTTTAACAATCGGCAATATTAAGATTAACTGAATTTGATCATCCAGTAAAATGATTAAATCAAATAGAATGGTATATGATCAAACTGGATTGTAAATAACTGTATTAATATTTGTTGTAATCTGGCGCCCTACACATAAAACACATTTAAATTAATTACTTGTTGCAAGTCCAAACTTGTATTTTTGTCCCCAGTTGTTACATAAACTGACTCAAACTTAAAAAACAACCCACCTTGTTACAGGAGATGAATCATTGTTGTGTTTACCAAACAACTTTATAATTATATATCTGGGCAGTGAATAGCAAACTGTTGCAAACATATTGGTTGCATCAAACTTTCAAAAAAACATGAAGTAATTTGTTTTATGGAAGTCCTGAAACTAAAACTTTGATTTGCTTTTTCTGTTTAATTTTTGTTTTACATTACAAGTGATTCATCTGCCTGTAAAATGGCTTTTATATATATAAAAAAAAGCAAATTGATACAAAAAGATAAATACTTTATCATGTATTACAAGAAATAAATGAAAAGAATAAAAATCAAAATGAATCCCAATCTAAACAGAAATAATTTCATGTGAACTAAGCTCAAATATTTACGGCGTTACGTCGAATCAGCTGTCGTGACGTACTTTACGTCTACGTGGCCATTGTTGGCAGCCACGCCAACAAAAACCTTTCGATACAAACTGAAATGACGTTTAAGTACCTCTTCGCCGAAATGGACGATCTTCTGACCCGTCTGGAGGAGCAGCTTCGGGTAACAGACCACCTCCTCACGGTCCACCTTGTGCATGGCGTACCTGGCTCTGATGTGAGGGTCCATCAGGCTGTTATCAATGGCGCTGTCTTGCTCCTGCGGGGTCATTTTCTCCCAGGACGAGCCGTATTCCGCTTTGATTTTCTCCCGCTCCTGCATGATCTTCTTGGCCATGGAGTTGATGGAGGAAAAGTACTCGAACTTCTTCTTCTCCATCCTGTGGGCGTCGAGCCCCGCCATGGTAGCGGCGGCCATCTTTAACTACGGACAGCTGTTTCTTTTTTTGTTTTGTGTTTGCTATTCGTGAGGAAACCGGAAGTCGGGAGGAAGGGGCGGGACAAGAGCCCGTTGTGTGCCTCAATGCCGCCATCTGGTGGTGGATTGTTTTTACTGCAGCAATAAAAGTATATATATAACTTTTTGTTTGGATTGATCATCATGACCTGGATCTTCACCAGCACAAAGAAGATGTAATTCTTAATTATCTGTACATTTTATTGTAATAAATATTAAGATGCTTGCCTTTATATACGCTTGAAGATGAATGACAATGTATTATTAATTATAAGCTTAAATAGCTCTAGGGCTGCCGACTCTCACTCTTCTCTCTTCTAGAGCGAGAGTCTAGAAGAGTCTTTCATTATGCCGATATGAATCTCCCTCCAAATAGGGAAAGTGTCTGAAAAATGGTTTCTCCCTATTGGTGTTTGTAGTTGTAGTAACACAGCTGGTCTCTTTAAGGCCCTGATGTAGTCTGGGGGTGCTGCCAAGGTAGTACGCAGGCCAGGGATTCAGTTGGTCAGGATGTGGGAGCCACTGACATTATATTGGCAGAAGCACCAAGGACTGGTGCTGCCAGTCCCCTTGCATCTTGGAGCTGAGGTTTCAGCGCAGCCGCCATCTTGGATGGGTCTCTCACGCGGCCCCAGTGCAATTATTTGTACTGAAGAAGCTGTTGGCCCAATTAAAATAAAAATTAACTCCCTGAATGTTTACCCGATTTTCACACAATTTGGTTTGTTACAAACAGCAGAGATGTGGCTATGATACAGGACACTGACACACATAAAATATACATTTTCATGCTGTAATACGTTGTTTAAACAACATATTTCATACACGTATGCTCTTTGACAGAAATCCGGCATATTAATGTATAAATATGTGATTTCATACTGAAATACTTTGTTCTATGCTATTTAATAAAGACGGATGGTTATGGCATATTAAATATATAAATACAGGCTTTTAATGCTGAAATACTTTGTTTTATGCTCTTAAACAAAGAGACATGTATTAAATATTAATAAGTGCATAAATTAATACATTTCATAGTTTAACAAAGAAACAAGTTGGATTGTGTACTTCACTCTGTCTCTCACGACGCATGTACAATTCTGGCCTCTGCAAACCAACAATAATTTCTTTATATTTTTGTGTGCTGTGCATGAACACATGCATACACAGTTTTTTAAAGGCCTGGAAGTGTTCTTTAAAATTAAAAAAAATAATATGCATACAATTATGGTCCATCTGTTAGGTTTCTGCAATGTTCTCACCAAGTAAAAACTCATCTTCAGAACCAATCTCAGCCCAAATGCTGATCTACACCACATGATCTACTTTCAGTAGTTATCACTGATTATTGCATCGTTAAGATGCAGAAAATACGGGCAAAGTTGCTCCCTCTGCATTTTCTCCCATCAGCTCCTATGCCAGCCTTGAGTAGGAAACACCGATCCAATATGGCGGCGCCGCAGGAAGCGCTCCAGCACGTGATCAGGCGTCTGTGTATATAATGTCTCTGATGGGAGTCCTCTGATGGTTAAGTTGTGGTGTTGTCTCCTACATGTTTTTTTTTCTTTAAACATGTCACCGTACTTCCCACCTTTGTATGCTTCCAATATTGATCTGGCAAGTAATTTCTTTGTGCATCTGAATATTTATGGCTATAGTGGCTCTAATCTGTGGCAATACATTAGTACGCAGTTTTCAAAGGACAACTCAAATCTCAGGAGAACTTCCATTGACAGATGGAAGTGAAGATATCCACCTTGAAGGTGCGTTCACACTGAACGCGAACAAGGAGAATGGAGCGAGTGATTAACTTTACATGTTATCCTCATGTAAAAGTGCCGTCAGGAGCAAATTGATGGTCGGCAATGCGGATGATGCAAATAGAGCAAAGCGAAACTATGTATAGGCGCGGTGGACGCACAACTAGAGTGAAGCGAAGTTTTGCTCAATCTCACCAGTCTGAACTTTTCGTTAAGGGTCATCCTCCATCCATTTATCTAAGGCCAAAATATATTTTTCTACGTTACATATTTAGACAGTAGAAGTATGTTTTACAGTCATCCATACGCAGATCCAGGTTAGGGTAGGGTTAACTACCCTAACCCTTTTGATCCATGCACAAGGAGTCAAATCATTCTTAACTCAAAGTTATCTTTTAGTAAATAAAAGGAATGCCAAGAACTGAGCAAAGGTCTCGAATCATCACCCAGGTATCAGATTATCATTTAAGATGGTCATTCTTTATCAATAGTGTGAGTCTTTCGGTAGTCTCTGAAACAACAAATTAGGCAGGTCAGACTCAAATGCAGTAGTGCTAGGACCAGCAGTTCATTTGACTGTACAGAATCTCTAGAATCAGTACATAAAAATGATTCGTTCACAAGATCTGTTCCCCAAAACACAAAGTTAATTTGTGCCACAGCTCCTCTTCCAGCACAATCTAAGTACTGCAGGAATGACAATGTGACTCGTTCACGCCTGTGACACATGCACTGCTCGGAAAGAATCAAAAGTTTTTATTCACAAGTCAAGGTCAGAACGCATGATTTTAGTCAAGAAAAGCAGAAGTATTCAATCCACCCAGCAAAGGCAGAGTGAAAAAGCACAAAATACTAGAGAAGAGGTTGAAAAGCTTGCTCCCAGATACAAAGACGGACTGGCATGGAGGGAAGTGCAGGCAGCAGGGGTGGGGTAGATCAAGGGTCACACGTTAGAACCTTTTAAAGTTTTATTCGGTTTTGGGCTCATTTTATTTCCAGTTCTTTTTTATAGTAATGTTGACAAGGTAGATGAAATAATGAATAGTTCTAAATATACGGTCAGTTTTGACCTAAAACCTTAAAGAGCTGAAGATGAAGGTAGACTTTTTTCAGCAGCAGTGAGTCAAAGCATACGTCCCAATTAAGAATTTCATTCAGGAGAATGAACATTTCGGACAGTCCTGGGCAGAAAAGGTTTGAAAATGATTTGTTGGACATATTTATTTATAATTTATTTGTTCAGGGGTCACTTTCTACTTTTATATTATTTACTAAATGTATTTGTAGGTTAATATTTACTTTATTGTTTTGTCTTTGTTGCTTGCTTTTGTAAGTTATTTATCGTGCGGGGACTGGTGGGTTTGAGCCGCTGAGCGAGAAGGTAAGCAGGGAGAACTCAGACAAACATGAGCTGAACTAAAACACAAGGAAACACTTAGGAGAGATGTGCAAATATGAATACACAGGAATAAACTAAGAAACTAAACACAAACTAATATGGCGAGAGTTAAAATGAGCATAAAAAAACCAACCAAATATTTAAAGACCAAAGAAAATCCAAAACATCCAGAGATTAACAGTTTGTTACACTTTTCTTAAAAACCAAGTGGAGATATTCGCGAATTGCACATCTTTAAATCCTTGTTGTGAACTTTCCACTAGACATTTGGAAAAACTGAAGTTTTATTTCCTGACAAAAAAATTAATGTGAAATAACTCTTGCTGAAACACAGTAAGGGGGTCAATTAGCATTCCAGAAATCTTTTATTTTATAAAATCCTGTACAAAATTATACATTTTGTTTAGCATGATTTTTAATGATGTAAAGGAAGGGAAAAACAGGTGATAAAAATAAAACATGATCAGATATAAACACAGCAAACGGATATATTTAAACAACAAAAGGTTTCGCTTACAGGCAAAGCGCTGATTATGCTAGAGCGCTCTTTAGAACGACACAACAAAAGAGCTTTGAGCCAGCATGGACTGGACCAGAGTCAGGTCCCTTTGGGGTTCAGGTACCAGCAGAGGGTCCTGCTACATATATACACAAAACACAAAGCAAACACCAAATAAAACCTCCCAAAAAGGCATTTGTGCCTCATACAAATAACCTCATCTCAGTGACTTCTAGGCTGATGGATATTTCTTATTTTTGTTCTTTATTAAATATGAATAATATAGAACTCCAAATTTGCATATGTGTAGATATTTAAGGCCTTATAAATAACAGCACTGTATTCTGTAACTGTAATCATATAAACAAGCCAGATGTTCCTCCGTGGATCTGCTGAGTTATCGTCCCTCAGGCGTCATGGAGGCCGAGCTTCTGATTCTCCATCATGGTGTCGGTCGTGAAACGGGGATGGATGGCGATGGCTGTCGTCTGCACCGTCTTGGGCTTCCGCCTGGACGACTTGCAGCACGCCAGGTAGAAGACCTCCAGCACGTTGAGCAACACGGAGATGCAGGATATGACCAGCATGAAGATGATGAAGATGGTTTTCTCTGTGGGCCGTGACATGAAGCACTCCACGGTGAAGGGGCACGGATCCCGGCTGCAGACGATCTGAGGGTTCATGATGAACCCGTACAGGTAATACTGCCCCACAATGAAGCATAGCTCAAGGATTATCCTCACAAAGATGGAGGTTATGTAGTGTCCCAGCAGGTTGCCCTTTATATGGACTTTGCCCTTTTCATCAGAGTACTTGGGGGTTTTGACAATCCCCTGGCTTTGGTGGGTTTGCATATATTCTCTCATCTTTTTCTCTTTGTGGATGACATGGATGACGTGACCGAGGTAGATCAGGGTTGGTGTGGAGACAAAGATGATCTGGAGAATCCAGAACCGGATGTGAGAGATGGGGAAGGCGTGGTCGTAACAGACGTTCTTACAACCGGGCTGCTTTGTGTTACAAACCACTTTGGACAGTTCATCCCCCCAAACCTGCAACGTTACAATGGGACATTATTATTATTATTATTATTATTATTATTATTATTATTATTATTATTATTATTATTATTATTATTATGCATGAATCGGGGTGATTTTAGCAAAAAGCATTAAACACAAATATCATTCACAACCATTGAAACCTCAGTTTGTTACTTTTACAGCCATTAACTTTGATGTTATATTTTATTGGGATTTTACGTGATAGATCAACACAAGGTTGCACATAATTGTGAACAGAAAGCTAAAAGATACAGGATTTTCAAATTGTTGCACAAAAAAACTACCAAAAATCAAGTGCAACCAACTTCCTTCAAAACATAAAAAAATAAAGTATTAATATGAAAAATATGTGCACCTCCAGGCTTTTCTTCAACGTCCCAAAGTCTACAGGTTATCATTAGTAAAGAAAAGCATCCCCACAGCATGACGCTGCCATTACTTTGTTTCAGCAGCACACAGTGTGGTTTTATTCATGGGTATCAGAGTAAAGGGAGCTGTGAACAAAATAGACTTCACACCTTTTTTTCTATCTCTATTTGGGGGGAAAATGCCGGATTTTATTTCCACTTCACATACGTTTCCTCATTTGCGTCAGCCGCTCACATCAAATGGCAATGAAACATTTATTAAAGCTTGGGGTTGTAACGTGACAAACTATGATTGGATGGGTGTGAATACCTTTGGCAGTCATTGCATATCCTACAGGGTGCAGCTAATGTTGAATGAAAATGTTCCTCTGATTGAACTGAGTTAGAATAAAACAGATCATTGATGAGTAAAACTGATTAAATTTGCAAACCACTGCCACCAGGTGAGCACAGAACCAGAGAAGGGTCTTCAGGAGCAATATTTTAGTTCTAATAAGTATCTATTTAATGATTTATTTTCAGGTTGTACACTCTTAAACACACATCTGCTGCGAATGGGACGTTAGCCGTCACTCAGCTGCAGAATACATACAAACGGCCACCAGAGGAAGCAATTTAAGAACTTAAACGATGCACAAGTTGGGTTCAGTGTCTCAGAAAAATGACGGAAAGAAGGAAGGAAATTTAACTAACATTTAAAAACCGAAAAACTGCGAAAGATTACAGTCTGACCTTCTCCACTCCCGCTCCAAGCACCATGATCCTGAAGATGAAAAGCACGCTGAGCCAGACTTTTCCCACCACGGTGGAGTGGGACTGGACCTTATTCAGCAGAGAGGACAGAAATCCCCAGTCCCCCATGGCTTCTGCACACAAATGCAAACATTTAGACATTATGTTGTATATTTAGTAATAATCCAGCATCTTATGTTTGCTTATCTTTCTTCCATTTTCCCTTTTTCATCTCATTCGCATTTTTAAAAAGACCAAAACGGAGGCAAAACTGTTTATTTGGCCATACTTCTTACATTTATCTTTAAGCTTTGTAATGAACAAATTTTGCATTTCTATTTCACGTTTCTTTAAAATGAATACTTAGTAATAAACTGTATGTATCTGATAAATTCCTACAGAAATATGACCAGGTGTAAATCTGTGTCGTCTCTGGTCAGATTGCTCATAACTGACTGTCAAAAAAAAGAGCGAAGACACTTAAAAGCAGATTTAGTGTCTTCATTTACATTTATCTTAAACCACAAAATAGTTATTTCACATTTACCGTGTTATCCTAACTAGTCATGCAAACACTCTTAAAACACTTCCTAATATACATACAGAAATGTTAATATTAATCTATAACACCCTCTTGGTTAAAATAGATTATTCTAAATCGCCACACATTTTAACATTTTCTTGTAGAAATTATAAATATCTTTGTCCACCTTACCTTTAAATAAAAAAAGGGGTCCTTTGAGACAAACCGAGCGATCAGCGGTGTAAAAGCCGAATGACAGAGTCCACTGCGACGAGCAAACTGGTGGACGACACCTTGAACTTTAGATTAGATGCTGTTGCCCAACAGTTTGAGCCGTCACGTTGCCGGGACATCTGGAAATGAGACATTTGGGCTGAGCTCTCAGAAGATTGTGAAAGTTAATGATTGGCAGCGCTTTAAAATTACCATTTCTGGTTTAACTGTATGCTTTGTTTCCTCCTCCACAACCAGAAAGTTCTGTTTCCAGACAAATATGTAAGAGAGCGTTTTTGGTGAAATAATAACAGAGTCTGGGTATAAAGGGCAAAAAAAAAAAAAATCCGTTCTGACAGAAGCTGTTCTCTACAACAACCTGGAAAGACAAAACCAGGCACAGATTTAAATTTTAAAATGAACAAATATCTGTTGTAATTCAGCTCATTATTCAGCTGTTATTAGGGAATGCTTTATCTCATTAACATGAGTTTATTTCCTTTTAGAAACACTTTATTTTTAAGGTTTGCCGTCACCGTGACTCAGATATGACTTTTACACATTTATACGTGCACTACGTGCCGTAGAATGTTTAGCAAGGCACAACTTAGATCAGTTATCAGGCAATCAAGTTACATAAGTTCATCGTGACCACATAACCTTAAGCAAAAATAGCAAATGTTACTTTTATAATTATATTCCAAATAAATTAAGCCGTCATGGGTTGAGGTGAGTCTTTTATGGATCTATTATTACTAACACTAATGCTACATTTTGTTTTTAAAAACTATAATACGTGTGTATACAATTTCATATTCGGAGGTGGACCTACCCTAGATGTCATGGCGTTATACGTTAATTCACAGCATTCCAGTTAATTGGAGACACACCAGGGGCAATCATTTAAGGCAACACCTTAATCACGCGGCTTCTTTGCATGACCTGATCGATAAATCAAAATCAGCCAAGTCTTTGGTTTGAGCAGATGGACATGCCACCTTCAGATGCCTGAAGGTAGGGCTGGAGGATATAGAAAAACAGCGTATTGATAAAATAGAAATCATAGTGATTGATAATTATCAAATTCAAAACATATTTTAAGTGCAGCCCTGGTCATTTTATGCTGTTGCTTAGCAACCTACTTGTATATACAGAACACAAACTGAATTCAAACTCAACCTTCATTCAACTCAAGTTAAAAAAAAAAAAAAAAAAAAGTGCTGTCTGAACTCTATGAAGGGGCGGAGCATTCCTGGGTCTGTGTTGTGATTGGTTGGGATGTAATGACCAATATTAACCTACATGATATGCTGGAATGAAAGAGGGAAAACTTTTATTGCATTGAACTTTATGACCCTCCACCCACCCCAATATGTTTGAACAATATATAGTTATTGAATTATCGTCCAGCCCTACCTGATGGTATTGACATGAGAATGTCCCGTCACCACACCGTTCAGGAGACGGGTTCTGTGGTTCAGGTCCGAATAAGTTTAAGACATTTTCATCTGGTAAGAAGCTGGTGAAAGTGTAATATTTTCCACTGAGATGAATCCTGTTCTTACGTAGGCTGAACGCCAACCACAGGAAGAGCACATTTCTCAAAAAGCCAGATCACTTTCTGAATGTTCTTAGTGATAAAGACGTACATTTTTAGAAACATTTCCTCTGATTTGAAGGAACTAAAACTGGCATTTGGCCACCGACTGTTTTCAGGGAAAAAAAAAAAAAAACGATGACACAAGCAGGCCATGTTATCCTACTTCTGCAGTACGGAGGTGGCAGCATCACGGTCTGTGGGCGTTTGGTTGCAGGAGGGATATTTTTATTTTTTCCCCTTCAGAAGACACAACAACTTTGTTCCATTTGAATGATTTATTAAAAAGATAAAGCCATATAAAAATGTCGGCTACAATCACCATGGTACAGAAAGCAACATTTTAATGGACAAGTTCTGCATCCCAAAAACAACAAACACATTCAACAAACTTCTCTCTCAAACAGTCACAAGGGAACACCTTCGGTATAAATAAAAATCTGTATTGCACACCTTATTTAGTAGAAGTTAAAAACAAGATAGATATCAACGTGCCCCTTGTTATTGGGCATCTCTGGTGATTTGTTAGTGTACAGTATACATGATCACACAATGATAAAAGCCTTTAACATGAAGACAGCGGTGCAAGTCTAAGGTATTCAATTAAAATGCAAACGCACACTAAACCATCTTAATGTCCGCTCAGTAGCCGTTTCTCCTCTTTGGCTCCATCCAGGCTGCCTCCCACGCTGTGGTTCTCCAGCTCCATGTTCATCTTGTTCTGCCTCAGCGTGTCCTCCGTGGTTGGCCACCTGGGGCTCGATAAGCTGGCGGGGTTCTCCGCCGTGGTGACCCGGTGGGCGCGGCGCTTGGACCCGCACCTCACCCTGGAGCAGATCAGGTAGAACATTTCAACCACGTTTAAAAACAGAGAGACGCAGCCCACCACCAGCATGAAGATGATGAAGATGGTCTTCTCGGTGGGCCGGGACATGAAGCACGCCACCTTGAAGGGACAGGGCTTCCTCTCACAGTCAAACTGGGGGACCATGACGAAGCCGTACAGGTAGTACTGTCCCACGATAAAGAGGGCCTCAATGATGATCTTGAAGACGAGTTGGGTCAGGTAGCTGCACAGCAGGTTCCCCTTGATCTTCAGGTGTCCCTTCTCGTCACTGTATTTGGGCTGTTTCAACTTCCGTGGCCCGTCGGGGCTCGCCAGCCGCTCCCTCAGCTTGTTCTCCTTGTGGATGACGTGCATGGCATGGCCCAGGTAGACCAGCGTCGGCGTGGACACAAAGATGATCTGGAGGACCCAGAAGCGGATGTGCGAGATGGGGAAGGCCTTGTCGTAGCAGACGTTCTCGCAACCGGGCTGCTGGGTGTTGCAGACAAAGTCCGACTGCTCGTCGCCCCAGACGCTTTCGGCGCCTGCTCCCAAAACCATGATCCTGAAGAGGAAGAGGACAGTCATCCAGATCTTCCCAATCACAGTGGAGTGGGTCTGGACTTTGTCCAGCAAGTTGGACAAAAATCCCCAGTCTCCCATCTTTGCGGAGGGCGTTCAGGCTCTAAGATGGGATGAAACAAAGGAAATCAATGTCAGGACTTAATCGATTGAACAAACTCCTCATTTTGATCCTAATGACCCTGAACCACACCTTGATAAATTATTAACTAAAACTTTCAATACAATAAAAACCACCAATGCAGAAAAGGAAAATACTGTTAAATAGATTAATAATATCTGGATCTGAGCTTAAGAAACAAACATCTGTCAACTGAACCGTGAGTTTTTTGCTCAGTACATTTCAAAAGCAGTCCCTCTTACAATCTATTTAAAAACTAAGACTGAGTCACAGCAAAGAAAGCTAAATTCTATTAAGACATTTAAAAAGCGTAGATACATCTTAATAAAATTTATGAAAGCATAATTTACATGCCTTCAGTGTAAAAAAAAAAAATGGTTTAAACTATTCAAGAAAAACCAACAAGAGGCAAACAAACTCCCATAAATGTGCCCAACTCAGACAAGTTCTGCTTTTCTGGTAACGGTAAATGCAACTTTTCACCAATTAAACTAATCCCACATATCTTCATAGAAAGAGATCCGTCAGTAAAATCATCAGTGAGCCGCAGAAGGAAAAAACAGAACCATCCTACCTGCTGACCTGGTCAGAAAGAACTGGCGGTGGTGGGGAAGGATCACTAACTATGGTTGAACCTTGGAGTTTTGTGCTGGGTGAGGACAGCGGGACTCAACTTACGCAACACATCTGGTCTTTATGTCACGTTGTAACAGTCAGCGGGTGAGGTCGCCCAAAAAAAAAAAAAAAAAAAGCTGAAGTGAGACTTGACCCGGGAGGACTAGTGTGTAATGATTGACAACTCAGAAGCCCAAATTTATGTGTGCTGAAAAGACAGAGCTTGGAAGAAATTAAACAGTTTATTTGATCCAAATTAATGAATTTTCCTTATTTGCTCTGGATTTTTTTTCTTGAATGATAATAGCACATTAACAAGTTCTTATAGATTTATTCTGAAAAAAAATAGTCAAACAACCCAACTAAATATTACATTTTATGGGAGAAAAAAAATCAAATCTTCTGACACTGATCAAACCTTATTCAAACAAAAAAATAACATTTGTATAAAGCAATCCAACAAGGTAAACAAGCCAACAATATATAATAAGATGGTTAATAATAATGCAGATCTCAGATAAAAGGACTGAACTTGGAGCGTTTTTTCCAGTCAAACTGACCACTCATAGCACTGTACACTAGAGCCACATTCACTCAGTCACACTCAAACACATTCGTACACCTGTAAACAGCTCGGTAAGCAACTTGGGGTTGGGTGCCCAGAACATCAAAATGTGACAAGGGAAAGCTGGTATTGAACCCACAACCTTCCAATTGTAAGACTACTCAACCCATCAAACCACAGGCCAGATGACAATTGGGAAACTATATGTCAAAAACAATGGTCTCTGATACATGGTGTGAATGTGTTTGGAAAAAATGTGGTCAGATTTTTTTTTTTTTTTTTTTTTTTTTTTTTTTAAAATCACACCATTAAAAATAAAATAAAAAAGGCTCCTGAAACTCAAGCGGCCGAAGCGGTGCGCTGCGTGGTTAAACCAAGCCGGTGGAAGTGGAGCTTTAATGACTAAAAGTTTTGAGTGGTCTAGTCAAAGTCTAGACTTAAATGCTGTGGACGGACTTTAAAAACAGGCAGAGCAGTTCTGTAAAGAATGGGCCAATATAACTCCACAGAGATGCAAAAGGCTGAGTGCCAGCTCCTATAAACAGTTGAGGACATTATGTTTAAGTGTGACAGAAACAAATATGCTATAAACCTGGAAGACGCCGAAGTTCAAACAGTGACATTTTAACTTTAAAAACTGTTTACATCAGAAGACTTCATAATTCACTCCTTACAGTGACTCACATTCAACAGCTACTAGTCAATATCAGCCTCCTTCAATTCCTGATAGCTTTGGCCTATTTTCATAATCAGTGGGTTTTGGAAACATGTTTTGGTCACAGTCACACATTTGTAACTGGTCACTCATCGATCCAGTCAACAACTGTATGAAAAAAATTTGTGCAAGTTAAAAACAAAAGAAAAAAAATCTTTTCAGCAGCAGTTTTAGGACTCCGGTGTGAAAGATTTTAATATATATAAACAAGGCTTACAGGCAGACGTGGCACCAGGAACACAGCGAAGAGGAGCTCCGAACATGGTAGCATGGGAATAGGACCGAACATTTCGTGTGTCTCGCTGGCTGACTAAACACTGGAGGGAAACAAAAGGGACAGCAGGTGGAGCAATCAAGCACAGGTGAACTGAGTAGAGGCAATTAACTGGGTGCAACAGAGTCAAGCATGAAAGGAACCAGAAACGGGAAGAAATCTAAATAAACCACACTACCGAAATATAAATGAAACCCATCATTCTTATCAAGAAAAAAAAAATACCGTTGTGGTAAAATGTAAGTTCGCCTTTTTTATTAGCAGGGATTTATGTATCTGAACATAACCTCAATAAAAACACACAACAGTTTCCACACTGTCCGAATTTTGGTAAAACAAAAATCCAAAATGGAAAAACTGTATGAAAACAAGAAAAGATTCAAGCAGAAATGCAGCAGGCGGATGTTTATAGCTCAAGACCTTGGTGGGACGGTAGGGGGTATGACCTTAGCAAAGCACTTGGTAAAAATACAATAATCTGAGAAGAGTCATAAGGCTAATTTCCACACATTAGTGAGGAAGGTAATTTTCCAGACAGCTGTCAGTCTTCTCTGTAGTGGACGGCCGTCCCAGCAAATTCATCCCAACGTCAGACCACACAATGCTCAGAAAAATTACAACAAAATATATATATTTAGTTCCTGTCTAGTTAGCATATCATGTTCTTTATTATCTTAGTGGTCCTGTTGGTTCTGCTCGCCCTGCTTTTGTTTAGCTTCGTTCAGTAATTTATTTTGGTGCATTCTTTCACTGTTAGATTCAGCTCCTGTTTTTGTCAGCTTCTGTTCCGTATTAGTTCTGTTAGATCTGGGTTTTTTCTCAGTTTAGTTAGATATTTTCCCCATGTCTGGTTATTAACTTGCTCCCTGTTAGATTCAGTTCTCCCTCTACTCCTGCCAGCGCTCTGCCCTCCTTTCCCTCGGTTAATTAACTCTCACTCTCCTCACCTGTGTAATTAGCTTCCCCATATATATATGGGGAATATATATATATATATATATATATATATATATATATATATATATATATATATATATATATATATATATATATATATTCCCCATATATATATACTGTCAGACCAGCCGTTACCAGTTGCCAGGTCTTCCGTCTTCATCTGTCATTATAGCCTGTTCTGACCATTTCTCCGTGCTGTGTCCCTGGTTCCTGTTTCCCTGTAAGCTGTGGTCATTTATTTGATAAATTGTTTTTTCACTCATCATGCGCCTCCCGAGCTCATGTCTGTGTTCCAGTCATACCAAAAACCTGACACTGTCTTACAGCTGGATTGGACCAAACCACAAAGGTTTGAACTTGAACATCAGGCGAAACGCCATGTTTGCTGAAAATAAACGCACAATATGGTGACAGACGACGCAAACCAAGCATCAAGCATGGTGATTGGATTTGCAACTACATGACCTGAGCTGAACATCAACTCCTCTGTACACTAAAGTATCCTGGAGTCAAATGTGGGGCCTTCTACATGACAGCTGAATCACAAAATGGGCCATACAGGCAACGAAGCAATGTTATAAAGTAAAGTTAGTCCCACACAGAAACAATAACTAAGTTATTGTGGCGGAAGTTGCTGCTGCTGAATGACTTCACCTTTGTTTAATAGGTAATGACAGTGAGCAACCTTTGTTTTGTTGAAGTTAAATTTTAAATACATTTGATGTTTTTTTTTTTTCAAATCTTAGAGGCTATCCAGAAAAACAACTTTTTATGTTCATTAAAAGTTATGTTAAGGCAACTTACAGCACAACAGAGATTCCCCCCCCCCCCCCCCCCCCAGGAATAATGGACATAAATAAGAAAATGGTCTTATAGTATAAAAAAAAAACATCTATTTAATAGAAACAGAAAAAGAGTCAAATCAGGACCATAATATTGGAGACAAGGAGGAAGTAAAGTAACAATCTTTATTAAGCAACAAAAAGAGCAACAGAGCCATGAAATAAAAACAGAACTTCAAATCTAACACAAGATGGGCGTCCAGAGTAGTTGGCGAAGAAATACAGCTGACTGGGTATAACGAGAGGAAGTGCATGAAGCAGCAGGGTGGGGATGAGTAATGGGTGGTGAGGCAACAGGCCAGAAACATTTAAATGTAAATACATTCAAAGAAAAAAAAATCTAAACTTAAAAAAGATTCTTGCAGGAAACCCAATAATATTGACAACTTTAGCTTATCACAAAAAATAACTAAATTTAAATCTTCAACAAAAGTAAAAAAAAAATTTTTTTGAACTAAGTCAAAATTGGAAATCTGGCTAGAAATAAAAAAAGCGCAACATCTGAAATATGTAAAGAGGACCAATGCACTGCAAAATTGTAATCGACTAATAAAACAATTATTGATATCAACAATAATTACATGTTTTAAAATAAAAAATAATGATGTTTTCAGGTACAGAGAAGATCACTTTTGCTCATAAGTAATCCTGTGTGACTTTGTTCTGTGTACAGAAGCTGATGATCCCCCCCCCCCCCCCTCCCCCGTTGGCCCCGCTCTGCCAACGCAAACAAACACCTGAGCCGACCCACTCTCTCTGGGGCCGGGTCCATGTTTCAGATGTGGATCTCCCCAATGCTGTTCTCAGTGGCGACGTCTGCGGCTCTATCACCCACCCCTCTGGCCACTCCGTTCATCCCCACCTTTCTGCCCTGCAGCTCCATGTCCAGGTTGACAAAATTCTGGATCACCTCGCCCTGCTTCTCAAAGGCTTTCTTCTCCGACCTCGGGGGCGTCACCGGGGTCACGGTGTAGTCCTGCCTCCTGGCCGTGCATTCCTTCACGGCCCTCACGAACAGGTAGAGCAGCTCGGCGACACCGAGGGCGAGCGAGACGAAAGCCGCCACCAGCATGAACCAGATGATGACGGACTTCTCCGTCGGCCTGGACAGGAAGCAGTCCACCTTGTGGGGGCAGGGGAAGCGGGAGCACACGTACCGGGCCTCCAGGGTGAAACCGTAGAGAAAATACTGGCCCACGATGAACAAAACCTCCACGGCAATCTTGGCTACGAGATGCACGACGTAGCTGCGAAGGAGGCGACCACGGATGCTGATCTTCCCCCTGCCTTTTGTGTACTTAGGCACCTTGAAGGTCCTGAGGAAAAGACTGGTTCTGTCATCCAGCGCTGCCTGGTTCTGCAGCCGTTCCTTGATCTAATTTTAGAAGATAATGAATTAGTCAAAATCTGATGTTTTCTGGCAGTACAAGTTATATCGAAATCTGATCAAAAGGGGTTTACTGGTGATACATTGGTTAAAGTTTCCTGGAAGCTTTCAAGTATTTTAAGAGTTACCCTTAAACATGGTATGTCCTGAGTAAATAGAACAATCGGCTTATAATCTTCACAAAAAACACCAGTTATTGTCTCTAAATCTGAGTTTAAGATAACAATATTGAGTTTTTTTGTAAAATGTTTATACTAAAATAATTCGAACAGCATAAATTTATCTTTGAAAACAATTATGATCATAAATATAATATACATGAGATTGCATTTGGATTCCAGTGGATAAAAGAAAAAAAAAAGAAATTATTTTGTCTTCACTGGCAGGGGAACGGTAGCTTTTGGGAGCAGGGTGCTTGCATCCTGGAGAGGTTGCAAAGTTCTGGGTTCAAATCCCGCAGACTGCCGCTCTGGGTCACTGAGCAAAACCGTTAACCCCAGAATGTCCCCGAGCGCCGCTCAGTGGCAGCCCTCTGCTCCCTGAGGCATGGGTTACATGAAGAGGACCAATTTCATCGGAATGTAGGTTGACTGTTGCAATGACTAATAATAATAATAATAATAAATGTTAAAACGTCTTAGGCAAAGATTCCTGCAGATTAAACTCTTGTATTTCCTCCGTTAGAGAGCATTCATTTACAAAAATCACAAAATGACTGACCCAGGTATGACACGGGAAATATTAATGTTTTAGTTCTATCTCTATGTACTCGTGCTGCTTTAACCTTAGACTGCTTGACTTACCAAACACTACCTTTAATTCATTTAATTCTCTGCTTGTTACCCTGTGTTCAAAGGTTTTAATAGAGCTATTGCTGCTCTTGATTATACTGTACTGTTTCTTTGCTTTTCTTTTAATAGACGGTACTCCTGGCTCAGCGGTTTTGTATTTAGCTGTGTTTCTTTCCTGGGTGACATTATTTCCTAACATATTCTAGCAGTTAATTATGCGCACTATCTATAATTTTCTTGCCCATAGGAAGTAACACTGGCTCACCGCTTTGTTGTTTAGCTTAAGCTTTGTCTCTTTTCTAGATGTTGCCAATAACTAATGTTTTGCAGCCATTATTTACATGAATATCTCTCTTCTTTTTTAAAAGTCTTCCTGGCCTGTAACTGTATTTAGAACTTAAGTTAAACGATTGACTTGGTGTACTGTCTTTGGTGTTTTGGCTCTGAGCGGCATCTTGTTTGCCGTGGTGATGGACAGGTTGACAGATGAGGTTATGATGACATTGTGGTCTGTGGTGGGAGCAGGAAACAGGTGGAGGAAACCCTAGAGAGACGGAGGTTTGCCCTGGAAAAGGAGAGGAATGAAAGTTAGCCGTAGAAAGACAGAATACGTGTGTGAATGAGGGAGAGCTGTGAGGTTACGGGGAGCAGGGATAAACAAGGTGGAGTCCAGAGCAATGGCGAATGTGGAAAAGAGGTGAAGAAACATGTCCAAGCAGGTTGGAACAGGTGTAGAAAAGTGTCAGGTGTGGTAAGAGTGTCACTGGGAATGAAGAAAAATGTGAATGAGGAAAGGGGGTAGGAGAGAGGGGGAGAGACATGCGGCAAAGAAGCACAGGTCGGTGGGCCGCGTCGAGGACTAAGGCCTCCGTACATGGGTCGTGCGTGCTAACCACTGCGTCACCGAAGCACGCCCACTAAAGGAGCTTTTAAGCATTTTTTTAATTTTCTTTTTCCCTCTTTATAAGGATGAACGAGAGTATTGATCACTTCTAAATCTCTCATGCGGCGGCTGACCTTCTTCTCCACGTGAATCACGTGAAGGACGTGGCCCAGGTACAGCAGCTGTGGGGTGGCCAAGGCGATGACCTGAAGGACCCAGAAGCGGATGTGAGAGATGGGGAAGGCGAGGTCGTAGCAGACGTTCTCACATCCTGGCTGCTGAGTGTTACAGATGAAGTCGGACTGTTCATCGCCCCAAACCTGGGGGAGATCAGAGGCAGTTAATGATGGGGAGGAAATCTTAAATTTCATCCTGTTTTTAGTAAAGAGGAATAAATATTTGGACCAAAGTCCTCAACTCACTCATATTTCAGGCCAATAACACATTTTCTAGCTGTCTTTAGATATTCTGTATCTAAAATACTTTTAGCTATTTATCTAGAAATCTTTGTATTCGCATGGAGCTGTGGGTGAGTGTATGGCCAGACCTTCTCAGCTCCGGTACGCAGGACCATGATCCGGAAAATAAACAGAACGGTGAGCCAGACTTTCCCGATCACCGTGGAGTTGCTCTGCACTTTTTCCAGCAGTCGCCCCAGTAGGTCCCATTCTCCCATTTCAAGCGGCCGTTGTCCTGCTTTCTACATGACAAACAAAAAAAGAAAAATCCATTAAAACGCACATTTAGACTGCAAAGCCTGCAACTTTCAGACGTGTCTCTACTTCAACACACCTGAATCAAAAGATCAGATCACCAGAAGGACTCTGGAGAACTGAGGAGCTAAATCTTTTGATTTGGGTGTGTTTAGTTCAAGGACACATCTAAAAGTTGCGGGACGATGGTCGTCGAGGACTGGAGTTTGACAACCCTCCATCCATCCATCCATCCATCCATCCATCCATCCATCCATCCATCCATCCATCCATCCATCCATCCATCCATCCGTCCATCCGTCCATCCATCCATCCATCCATCTATCCATCCGTCCGTCCATACAACGCTTATCCTGACAGGGTTGGGGGTGCAAACTCCAGGTCGACCTTTTGCTGCAGGGCAACAATTAACTGCACATCTGTGCACCCGCCTTAAAGTGAATGTAAAGGATTATTTTAAAGGTAAATACAATATGTCAGTATAGCAATGTATTTCTGAAAGACTTAAAATAAGTGTATTGAAAGGGGACTTTAACCATTATTTTACATTATTGCAAAACACAACAAGTTGTAGATAATATGTCATCTAAGGATGTGTGCCAGGTTTATCTTTTTTAGGGTTTGTTAGGTTTCTTTTAAGTAGGTAAAAAGTCAGGCTGAGTGTCTCTGAAGGCCAAGTGTCTATCAATCCCCACTGCTTTGTGACTTTGCAGATAAATCCACAGCTGCAGATTTCAAGCTTTCCAAACACACTTATCTAAAGGGCACTCAGACCAAGAGACTTAAATATCGTACAAACACACACTGATATGTCTCAGAAGGCAAGTTCATTAGTTTCCAAGCTGTTGTGGTTTTCTCCACATTTCCCTGCTATTTCTGGTTCATTGTGAATAAAAATGCATAGTTTTATTTGGATATTTAGATTGCAGTACAACATCCATACGTTGGTACCAATGAAAATCACATTATAGCTCTGAAGCTTCATACAAAATTCACAAGCCGTCAGATAAAGGTCGTCAAAGGCATCGTTAAACTTTATGTTAAAAAAAGGAAAGCCAACTCACCTGGTGGAGAAACTTTAGAAATCGGAGGAAATGTGGATGAAAAGAGCGACGGCTCCAGTAAAGGACGAGAAGAGAGAGTGAAGAAGAAACTGTGTTTCAAGGTTAATTTGCCGGCTTATCTGGAGGGACGCTGTCATACCCACAACAAAGAGGCTTCGTTGCTGAATATGAACAACGGGTAGCAGAGAAAGTAAGAGATTTTTACCAAAAATGTCCTTTTTTCACATAATGTTTCACATAACTAATCATAGCAAATGAACATTTTCCCATTTAGTCACATTAATTGTATTTTAACTGATGTGTGTTTCCTAGAGTGATTCCATTTTTTACATGGGTTTAAATTTTTTTTTAAAGTATGGTGTGTGTTTTTATGCAATCTCATTTAACAGTTTATAGAACCACATTTTGCTGCAAGTGTTAAGGGCTATGAGTATACTAGCAAAGTGGTATTTTGGCCCCTGGACTGATTTTGTGGGGCCCACAACTGCAATTCAGTGGTGATTTGGCCCACCAGCAGGGATAATTTTTATTTTTATAAAATTAAATATAAAACTAGGGCTGCACACTGTTCCACTGTGCAGGCCTAGTTTTATATTTAATGAGAACAAAATTATCACAGACAAATCAAAAATCTCCTTGCAATTGAAAATGTTAGGTACAACACAAAGTATTCCTCTTTTAATTACAACACCTTTAGCATTCTATTTAGTTTCATAGAAAATAAGGCTTTGGTGCACAGAAATTTGCCTTTAACTTATTTAATGAAATTAGCTTAATACAGCAAGTGTTTTCAAAGAGTGACCCAATTCCTGTTTTTAATGCTGAGAATAGACAAAACATTTTGTATTTATTATTATTATTATTTTATTGTGATGGTCATCTAGTTAGCAAAACAATTTGCAAACTTGATGAGGCAAAAGTGCAAAAACACTTTTTAAATTCTGGACCAGAATGATTTATATGCCCCTTTCCTATGGAAAATCGGACTTATTTGTTTAATAAAAATATTGGCATGCTCAAATTTTGTGCCGTAGTTAAAAAAAATCCCAATACAATTTTTGGGGTAATTTATTTATGTTTTTATGGCCCTCAAATACTTTTGACTTGACAGCTTTGGCCCACATGACAAAAATTTTGAACAGCCCTGATCTACAGACTGAAATATTTGCCCATTCTTTGCAAAACAGCTGAGTCAGATTGGATGGAGAGCATCTGTGAACATTAATTTTTACGTCTTGCCAAATATACTTGATTGGATTTATGTCTTGACTTTGGGCCGTTCCAGGAAGTTTCCTCTGTAAGATTTTTAGGATCCTGTTCTTGCTGGAAGCTGAACCTGAGCCCCAGTCTCCAGTCATTTGCAACTTATAACAGTTTTTCTTCCATAACTGTCCTGAATTCACCTCCATCCATCTTACCACCAACTCTGACCCGCCTCCCTGTCTCTGCTCAAGAAAAATCCTGATGCTGCCACCACTTTCACAGCGAATCAGCTGGACCCATTTGGTCTTGTATAGATGACATATATTGTGAATCAGCGCTATAAAAACAAACTGACCTGAGTGGGAAAGTCACAATAAAAGCAAAATAAATGACTAAAATCCATAAATCCAGTTAGAATTGGTGATTAACCAAAACGTTATCTTTCATAAACAAAGAAAGATAACGTTTCATAAACATAAAGATTCATAAACAAATAAATGCTCCCTTCTTCTGTTATACATACTCTGCTCCCTTTTTACATGTTAAATGGTTATAATTTATTGGGAAATATGCCTTGTTATAATATTTTTGAATGTCTAATAAAACAAAAATAAACAAAAATGAATAAATAAAAAAGGCTATATAAAAAAACAAAACAAATAAATACATTTTTTTTTCAGGGGAAGCTGATTATTTATACAAATGGATATCTATTTTGGAGCTTTTAACCTACAGTTGTATAAAAATTATGTAGCTCCAGTTAATTGTTAAGCTTCAAAACACGATATTTGGAATTAGACCAGAATGTGGACGTTCACTGAAAGGCTTTCAGTGTGCTGTATTTCATTGGATTTAAGTGTTTCGTCTCTCACACTCTCTGAGACAGCAGTTCAGCTTTTCTCCAGACTTATTTTTAATGTTTGACAGATTATATTGAAGGACGCTGACGCAGATTTTTCGACGTCACATATAAATCTCCTTAAAGCAGTCAGACTGCGCTTGGAGCTGCATGTTTACGTCCACTTCAGGTGTTCATGAGGTTTTAGGAACTGCCTCTCGCTGGTTGCAGAACTCCCAGCTCTGCTTTCTAGATGTGAATCATTGACATGCACCTGCAGTTTTGAAAAGAGAAATAAAGTGCATTGACCTGGCCAACAATATATCGATTAGATTAAATATATAAAGTTACATATTAAAGGCAAATGACAGGCGTTAAAATGATTCCTGAAGCAGATATTATTTTAAGCAGTAAAAATTAGACCGTATAATAAATCAGACGGTGAAGTTTAAATGGAAATAAAGCTTTATTGGTCAAATTCTGCGCTCACTTCCACACGGTTCTACAAATTAAACACCAACTGTTCAAAATTCACTCAGAAAAGGATCAAAATCTACACATATGAAATGTAGAGACTCGTTTTTTTTTACTTTCCTTCAGGAGTTATTTGAAGCTCAAACCACAAAAGAAAGCTTCACCCTTCACCGTCGCACACGTCTGTCTTATTATTCCTACGTGGAACACGCTCTGTTTTTAACAGTGCAAGTGGCACAGATAAGCTGAAGACATAACAGTGCAAGATGGTGTTTAAATTTACAGCCAGAGCAAGCCGTAGGAACCGCTGGCAGTTATAACTATGCAATAATATGTTCACAAAGGTCGGACATGCGGCTGTTGGTTTGCGTTTGTAACTTTTTTTTATAACATATTGACAGAATTTCTACGCAGCCGGGAAAAGTTTGCAATTTGATGTATTTTTTCATGTCTGGAGACTCATGGGAAAAAAAAAAACAACAGAGTATAAACATGTTTATAGTTACAGACTTTATTCCCTGTCCCAACCATGCAATCTGAATTTCAAACCACACCACCACAGAAATGTTTGCACTAAAACATAATAAAGCCCAACGCTGGTTTGGTCGGAGTCTGGGAAAGCAGGAAAAGCATCTCTCTGCAACACTGCAAAATATATTTAGTGTGTTTAAATCCAACAGGAAACAAATCAAAAAGTAAACGCCTGTTTTATATTCAGCAGACATTTTACTACTGTGGTAATGCTGCCTCTGTTATTGAACACACTTTGCATTCTTTTTTTACCTAAATTCAAACAGAATATTGTAAGCTATGCTTTAAATTAAGAAGTTTTATTCATAGATTTCTTTCTTAATTTGGGACAATTCCAACTACAACAACAAGGTTTGTGGGTTTATTATCAATAAATAATGTCAGAAGAATCTGAAACTAAATTCTTGTGTAACAAGATCCAGTAAGAGGCTTTTCAGCTCTCAGCTTGCGCCAGACAGCAGCCGTGATGCTAGAATCCAAATCCACTCAGGAATACACCTCATTAGTCCATACTGTGAAAAATAAAAAAAAAACAGGTTCAGGCTTTAGATTTTAAGCTTATTTAGTCATTAGATGGCTCAAATATGAGACACAAAATCTTAATAACTAACACATTATTGACAAAGAGAGGAGTTTGTAATGACCTGGAGTGTGTGAGGCCAGTAACCTGTGGTTCTGTTGGAGACCCCCAGGGTGGAAAGAGCATGACGAGCATAAACCTCTGGACTTGGAACAAACCATCCTCCTCTTGAGGATGATGGTTGATGCCTGCCTGAGGCAATCTGAAACACAAAAAGCAAAATGCAGTTTTGGAGACGCCTAAATCTGCTTCATTTCTGGGCTAAAAGGTTTACTTTAATTAAAATATTAATACGCAGAACGGGTGCAAACATCAAAAGCAAAATTGAAACCTATATTTCATGCAGAACCTTGCAAAACTATTCACACCCCTGGAACTTTTTCATGCTTTGTCATGTTACAAACAAAAACCTAGTGCATGACTTTTGAACATTTTCACAAATAAACATCTGAAAAATGTACCATAAGAAAAGTCAACACAACATTCACCTTCAGGAGTCACCTAATTATTAAATAGAGTGCACTTGTGTGTAATTTAGTTTCAGTATAAATTCAGATGTTCTACAGAGACCTCAGTGGGTCAACAGAGAACAAACATGGCAGACAGGTCAGGGAGAATGTTTTGGAGACGTTTAAAGCAGAGTTGGGTGAGAAAACATCCCAAGCTTCAAACATCTGGCAGAGCGGTGCTCAATCCATGATCCAAAAGTGGACAGAGTGGCACAAATGCAAACCCAAATCCACCTAAACTGTCAATCTGAGCAAGGGGAGCTTTGAGCCAAAGGTCTCATGGTAACTCTGGAGGAGCTGCAGAGAACCATGGCTCAGGTGAGACACTGTCAACAGGACAAATATCAGCTGTGCAATCCACAAATCTGAACTTTATGAAAGAGTGGCAGGAAGACAGTCAAAAGAAGTCCTGTCCACAGATTCCCAGCAGAAAGAGCCATGTTGGAAGGTGATCTGGTCAGATGAGTCCAAATTTAAACTTAAATGGCCTCCATGCAGTTCTTTATGAGTGCTGAAAAACTAAGCCTGCTCATCCTCCTGAATAAACTATCCTCTACTGTGATCTGTGAAGCATGGTGGTAGCGGTAGCATGCTGTGGGGCTGAGGCCAATCTGGAGAACAACCCTAAGCATACGGCCAGAGGTGGAACGGCATGATTTAGCCCAGAGTATGTTCCTTTGTTGAAGTGGTCAAGTCAAAGCTCAGACCTAAATTAATTAAGAGTTAAAAAATTACATTCCTAGCAGTTCCCCAACCAATCTGAATAAACCTTAACTTTTTTCTGCAAAGAAGAATAAGCAAAACTTTCACTCTCTGTATTTGCACAGCTGGCAAATTTGTTTGACTTTTTTTTATCTAATGTTTTTTTTCAAAACCTTTTCCTTTTTTCCACTTCACAATTATGTACTATGTGTCGGTCTACCCAGTAATATCCACTAACGTTTGTGGCTGGGATATAACAAAAATGTGAGAAATTTCAAGAGATCGGTATACTTCTGCAGCATATTAGAAATAAATCCACGCTGCTTAGAAAGGCGAGCAATAATTGCTAATCGCAAAAGTTTGACACAGCAAGAGCAGTTAAATCAACTAGAAACAGCCTGATGAGGAATGTGACACGGTTTAACCCTGAAAGCTTCACTGGGATCGGCACGGAGACGTGGAGTTACTCCCATATCAACTGTTTACCTGCATAGGAATGAGACTTTGAACGAAGATCCCTTTGGCGCTGTACTCAAAGTGAAGAGCTCTTGAGAAATGATCCAGGTATCCCTGGCATGGAAGGAAAAGTGAAATTTGAATTGAATATTTTATTTGGTTCACAGGAAAGTTCCTTTGGATAGTCATTAACGCTGCTGCATCCGATTGTTTTTGTCAAAAAATGCTCCTATACATCACATATGGATCTAATTCCCACAGACATTTATCTTACAGTGAAGGCAGTGAGTGTCACTCTTCCACGTAGGGGTCTGCAGCAGGCGCCTGAGGATATATTGACCAGAGCCCCTCTGCTGCGCTCCACCATCCCTGGCAGCACCAGTCGGGCCATCAGAGTAGCAGCAGCAACGTTCCTATTCACCTGGTCCAAGACGCCTTGCTCGGGAATTTCAATCAGGCTCCGGGGTGAGGCCAATGTTTCGTCCACACAGTTCACCAGGAAGCCGATATCTTTACCCCTCAAAGCTTCTGTGATGGCTGTAGCTGCCGCTTGGCCCAGAGGAAAGTTAGCTGTGACCACAGAGGTCTCCACCCCGTAGGTTTGGGAGAGGAATGCAACAGTGTCTATTACAGAGGAGCTGTCCTGAGTGATGAAGATGATGCTGACGTCGTTGCGAGCCAGCTCCTCTCCATACGCACGGGCTACAGGCTCAGACGCACCTGTCGGGAGAGGGCATAGGATTCATTTTAGTCGTGCAACAGGATAACTGATCTCACCATTATCACCCGCTTACCTATCAAAGTAAGACCACCAGATTAACTTTAGTGGCAAAATTTAAATCGGAGTCAGAATTTGGAAACAAAAAAAACAAAAAACAAAGAAAGAAAAATGGCAGATAAATGAAAACCTTTCATATCCCAGTATTGGATTTGTTAAGCTAGATAATCTGTAAAATACCGTGATTGGTTCTGCTTAAAAACCTGAAAAACTTAAACTGGTTAAAGCAGTTGGACATTTCCCTAACGTTTGTCTTTTTTGAAAAAGGATTCCAACACTTTTTTTTGCCCATATAGACCAAGTTAAATAGGATGCTTTTTGAAAACGGCTGTACTTTACATTGTGTTATTCTGCTTAAATTCTTATAAACAGAATAACACTGGTTGCCAGCATCAAGGTTTTAAAAAGACCTAAAAAAAAACAAAGTTTGCTATCATCCCAGAGAAAGTGTCGGAGTCACCAGAGCTTTCTATGGTTTTATGAAGAATAGATTAATGCAGCGTTCCCTTTTCTCAATATGTTGCTGCGCACTACCAGTCAGCTGGCTGAAAGAAAGCTACAAAACTATCATAGAATTTTCAGTGTGTATACTAGATTTTTATTTACGACTATGTTTTAAATAAAACAAAACAACCACTGAATAAACATCACACACTGCATTTCAGTTTTTAATTCCAGTTCAATGGTAAACAGTCCCATTCTAGTACTGCTCTTATACCCCCCCCCCCCCCCTTTTGGTTCCACAACTCAAATAAAGGCTTAAATATCCCAATCAGTACCTTAAATAAGTATTTTTAATGTAGAAGCATGCTGTTTAGGTCTGAGTCGGAGCTGATCAAAGTAGTCAAGATTCTTTAATAGCCGTGAAACAGTCCATTACATGATCGTATATTTGAAGTGCCAACCATGGTGCTGTTGTCTCCTCTTACCATAAATCACAGCCCAAGTGCCATATCGCCGAGTCAGCTTCCCACTGGGCATCATCCTGGGCAGGAAATGGACCCTAACCACCGCGCAGCAGTCCTTCAGCAGGACCAGTGCTCTGCTGGCCGCGTACAGAGCTCCGACCAGGGCCAGGGTCTCGAAGTGAGGGCTGCAAGCCCGAGAAATTTCTCTGTACAAGAAGGGAAAGCTGTCCACAGCCGCCATGCTACCAACGCACTTATTGATATTAACACCTTCTTTTTTTAGCTAGTTAAACCTCAGCAAAGAAAGTTACAGGCACACCAGAGAGAATAATGAAAAAAATATATCCATAAAGACTGAATTTACACGAAAGTTATGTTTTTTTCAAACGTTGTAACGTCTCATGTATTCTATCCGGAACAGAAACAAAACATTGGGTCACGTGACGACATGCATCAGCCGTGCTGCTTTCAAAGTCCTCTGAGAAAACCTGCCGGATTGTGTTCCAATAAGGAGCGAGGCACTTCAACAAAAATAGAAGTACACTTTTTTTTCATCACGATGAGATTAATATTGAGATATTAGACAATTTCTGTCTAACATCTTACTTTAAACTACACTAATGTGATCAACAAATTATACCAGTCCCATTTAAAGAAATGTAATCGTTATTTCCGACGGTTTGTTAACGCAACACAATGCGCCTCCCAAAAAAGGAGAAGTCGTTTCCATAGAGACATGGCTGTCCATGGCAAGTGATGCTAAAAGGCGATTGCTGCCTCATTAAAAGGTAAACGCAGCTTTTTCTCTCATGACCGTTCTATGCTTCATTAGACAGTTTTGTGTTGCTTTACATAATTCGTTTTTAGTTGTTACTTTAGCAATATTTAGCTAACTTTGACCTCGGTTAGCCGTGTTTTAGCAATTAGCATCATGTAGCGGATGAAGAAAGGTCGCGTTTTGTAGCTTTAGCTTCAGAGTTGATAGCTTTGGCTTGATAATATGTGCCAGTATGTCCGGCGCTTTAAACATGTATTCGTCTAACTGGGGATAATGGGCTTGGAGATCATTTAATTGCATAAAATGCGAGTTATGTTGTAAAAGGAATCAGCTTTCCGCACCTGTTGCAGATGAACTAATTATTAGTCTGGTTGGCAGCTCTAGGAAACAGACAGAAGCTCTAATGGGGCGGTTCTGGACTGCCTAAATAAAAATGAAAAATGTAATACAAAAACTAATAATGTCTCAATACACACAATTGCTGTCTCAGTAAATGCAACATTAACTAGAACTGCAAGCAGTTATTAACGGGTTCCAAGCCCACCCACGCACCGCCCCCTTGAGCATGTTCCTGGACTTCAGTTCAGCGTTCACCACCATCAAAACTGGAACATCTGGGCTTCAGCACACCTGTTCGCAACTGCCTACTAGACTTCATCACCAACAGACCTCAGTTGGTCCGGGTCGGACAGAAAACCTCTGATGTCATCACCCTCAGCACGGGCTTTCCTCAGGGCTGCGTCCTGAGCCCCCCTGCTGTTCACCCTGATGACACACGACTGTGTCCCCAGGTTCACCACCAATCACATTGTGAAGTTTGCAGACTGAATATTTATTCAGAACCAAAACTATTTAAACTGAAGACAAACTGGATGAAAAATGTACACGCACTTACACATTTTGCAGTTAAATATTAATCTAATATACACACAAATTATAAACATAAATCTCTCTCTCTTTCTTCCAATATATATATATATATATATATATATATATATATATATATATATATATATATATATATATATATATATATATATATATATATATATATATATATATATATATATATATATAAGCTATATACACAGACACCGATCTACAGACAACAGCAATTATCTACATATGAGCAAAACTATATACAGACAAGTGAGAGCAAAGGTGCTCATAACAGCATTTAAAAATGATATAATACAAACCGCGATCTGGGGGAAAGAAATCAACAAAAAACCTAATCACCCTCAGCACGGGCTTCCCCCCCCCCTCCCCACAAATCATGTCTATCCATTAATTTAGGACCATTTTGTTTGTTTTTGGTGTTTAATGTACTTTTCTCTACTTCCATCCCTGTACCCAGTGGCGCAAAAAGTGGGTATGCACTATATGCAGTGCATAGGGGCGCAGCACCATGGGGGCGCCAAAGTGATGGTAAAAAAAAAAAGTTTTGGTATTTTCTATATGTAGCTGCTATTGTGCTTTTCTTTAACATTTTTGAATTTCCTCAATGTTTTAAATAACATTTTAGAACAAAACATGTTAGAGTAGACACCCTATGTCATAAGATTCCACCGTAGAATTTTGACACAAGAGGGAGCGGGGAGAAGTATCCCGCTGCAGCCTGCGGGAAGGCTGCAGCCGGATGTACTTGGGAGCGGGGGCGCCGTGAGCGCTGAGCGAGCAGATAGAATAGCCTACGAGTAGTGAGTTTAGTTGTCTATGGAAAATGGATAAATCAAGAAAGCTGTGGGGGGCGAAAAATAAAAAAAGGAAGAGGGAAAGGGAGATGGCATGTCAAGGGATGCAACAGCAGTTTAACAAGTGGATGGTGAAAGGCAACAGGTAAGAATTAAAGTTTGATGGCTGTGCTTGGAGGCTTGCAAATAACGTTATTCACGTTAAGAGACTAGCTAGCGATTACTAACGTAGCAGCCAAATGGGGGCTCACAGCTTGCTTAGAATGTGCAAAACCGAGGTTGCTGAGATGAAAACTGGAAAATATAAGGCAGGAATTTGCTTAAGCGAGGCGGTGAAGTTTTGCGCGGATCGACTGGGGGGGAAGGCGGTAGCGTGAGTATAGCGCTGCGGGAAACCCTGTAAGGTAGCAGGTACAATACAGGACAAGAATCTGGAAAACAGATACATAAACTGGTTTATCATGGAATCATTAATATATTTTGTTTTACCATTAGCTGTTGATGTATATAACTAATGCAATGACTTTGGTTTACCATGGAACCATGCATAGATTTGCTCCCGTTACTTAGGCTTGTATATTCATACAATATGAATATATATGAACAGACTAGCTTGTGTTTGCTAACAGTGGGAATGTAGCAACCAAATGGGGGTTTACAGCTAGCTTCTAGCTTAATGCAAAACCAATGTTGCTGCGCTGACATAGTGGAAAATATAAGGTAGCATGTACAATAAATGACCAGAATCCAGAAAACATAACTTATGCAGTAACTCATGCATAAATAATATGCAATAAAGATGTTGTTTTACCATTAGCTGTTCATGTTAGCTGTGCTGTCAGACATGTAGGCTGCTTTACATTTGTTGGGTGACATGGAAGCTGTAATTACAGGGTCACTTCTCTCTCTCTAAAGGTCTGTGCTAAGGCTATCCATATTTCTACTTTTTAAAATCCAAAATGTGAATGTAATTTCAACAGCAGCAAAACCTTACTGCATAATAGTTGTCTTATCTGATGCCATCACTAGGCTGATTTAGAAAGGCTGCATTAAGTTGCATTGGTTATAATGATAATGTTAATGTTTGTCAATTTGCAACTGTTTATTATGTGTTAACATGGTTAATAATATGCCATCTAATTATTATTATGGTAGGCCTACAGTGGCTGATATACTTTAAAATAAACCTTTATTATTTAAAGACCATACATGATGATGTCTGGCACTTATTTATTTATTTTAATCCGGGGGGGGGGCGCCAAAACTGATGCTGCATACCCCTCTTATACTGGGTAGTTGCGCCCCTGCCTGTACCCATTAGCACATATTGTGTTAAAGCATGAGGATTATCTATCATAAAATCTTACTTATTGAAGGTAATTCCCCAGGATCTGGTTCCTGGTGTCCTTTTATATGTGCACCCATAAGCGGAGTAAAAGTCTGGTTCCTTGGGACGTAGCTCAGGAAGTTTGCTTACTTTCAATACAAAACCGAAATTATTTATTAAGTTAGACAATCATTTAATTCAATCAATTGGTCCCATGTAGCCCCTAAAGGGGTGACATTTTCAGTCAGTTGATTTAGCTGGAAATCGGGTTAGAATTCACCGGATTCAGAGTGTCTGAAACATAAAATACATTTTCCTGAATTGACATATATTCTCTCTGAGCGCAGCTTTGTCTGACCTAAGATGGCCGCTGTGACATCACTTCCTGTGATGTGCCCAAATATGGGCAAAATGGCCGCCCTGTTCACAGCTGTGGAGTCAGAGCTCTGGATGAGAGCTGTGAACTGATCACAAACTTCATAAATTCGTTAATAATCAACGGTTTGCTCTAAAATTCTGAAAATATTCATGGATCTCAAAGAGTGCTTTATCTAACCACAGGATTTTTTTATGGTCATTAAAAAAATGGATTCAGAGAAATAAAATATTAAACTTTATAGTCTTGTACCATTTATTTTCAAAGTCTTGTAAATTGGTCAAACTCGCCTGGATTTTTACCAAACTGAAATCCATGTTTATTCTGCATGTGCTTTACAAATAGAGGCCATATTTTGGGGGGTTGAACAATATTTGTGGAAAATACATTGATTTCTCCATTTTACAAACTTTTAAAAATTCAGAGTGTAGCACTTAAAAAATAAACAATACATGCAGTGAGAGAATTGTTACACCTTATTCACGGAATACATTCTGAAAATCTGGGATCAAAAAATTGATTTTAAAGCATTTTTTATTCTTTACTTTATTGCTTTTATTATTCTCCAGGTTTTTTAACACTTTTGGAAATAGGCCCCGCCCACTTGTTTTAATCATTACCATATTTAATACCTGAGTTCAGGGGTATGACTGGAAGGGGATGAAGAAGGTTTTGTAAAAATCCGATCAGCCATTCTTGCGTAGTAGATTTCTTGACATCACAGCGCCCCCTAGTGATGGACGATCCTCAAACGCGGGTCACATGTGCAAAATCTTATTTGGACTATGGGTTATGAAAGACATGTCAAAATCTGTTATGGTTTTAGAATAATCAGCAATTACATTTAGAGCTAGCTAGCTAACAATCACTTATTTTAGCGTTACTTTTCGAAAAAGTCAAAATTCAAAAATCCGGCGTGTTAACTTTTTTTATTTTTCCATTACGCGGTTATATGTGGAGTTTTGCGCGGATTGCATAAAAAATGTAGGAGGAGTTTAACAAGAAAGGTTTAACCTTTGTAGCCATGTAGCGCGAAAACTAGCTGGGAAACGAAGGGTGTGCCAATTCCCTTTATTTTGCAGAATCATCCAATAAACAAAGTGATGTGAAGTTTTTGAGTGTGGGACCAGTAGTTTGGTGGTTATAGGCCAAAACGCATTGTCCTTAGTTATAGCGCCCCCTAGTTGTTGAGGGGTCTGAATTTCTGGGTTTGAGTAGCGGTGCACATTCTGTACTTGGATACCTGATTCAATAGGTTCGTTACAAATCCGCATGGGCCGCCCAACGCGTTTTAGCGGAGAATAATAATTACCCGTAATAATAATAATAAACTAGAACTGCAAGCAGTTATTAACGGGTTCCAAGCCCACCCACGCCCCGCCCCCTTGAGCATGTTCCTGGACTTCAGTTCAGCGTTCAACACCATTATCTTACAGCATCTGGCGGAAAAACTGAAAGATCTGGGCTTCAGCACACCCCTTCGCAACTGCCTGCTAGACTTCCTCACCTCCTGACCTCATTTGGTCCGGGTCAGACAGAACACCTCTGATGTCATCACCCTCAGCACGGGCTCCCCTCAAGGCTGTGTCTTGAGCCCCCTGCTGTTCACCCTGATGACACACGACTGCGTCCCCAGATTCACCACCAATCGCATTGTGAAGTTTTCAGACGACACAACGGTGGTGGGCCTGATTAGATACGACAACTACCAGGACCAGGACTGATCCTGAACGTGGAGAAAACGACGGAGATCATCGTGGACTTCAGGAAGAACCGGCCTCACCACGCTCCACTGCTCATCACCAGCTCATCTGTGGAGTTGGTCAGGAGCACCAAATTCCTCGGGGTGCACATGACGCACAACCTCTCCTGGTCTGTGAACACCACGTCACTGGGGAGGAGGGCACAGAAGCGCTTGTACTTCCTGCGGAGGATGAGGAGAGCCCACCTGTCCTGGCCCATCCTCACGACCTTCTACAGAAGCACCATAAAGAGCATTGTGACCAGCTGTCTCTCTGTGTGGTGTGGAGGCTGAAGTGCCTCAGTAGACTGTTGATAAATTGACTATATATTTGTATTGTGGAGCTAAACCATTTACGTTCACACAAGTTAACAACAATTTTCAAGTATTCCCTGGTAGACATTTAGTAACAATGACCTAAGAGTTAAGGGATTTGGACTATTGTTGTTAAATCTTTATCAACAGTTGGAATTATACATTTATATAAATCTATTATTATAACATTGAATGGGTGATATAAATCAAGCAGTATAACAGTAAAAATAAAACTAATATGTACACAGGTCCTTCAGCTATAGTTAGTAAGCTTGTAGTAAATCGTGTTTTGAATATGGATTTAATGAACCCAGTGGATTTATAGAATATATCTTTATATATCTATACAGGGTTCAGTGCCTGGACTAATTCTCTTTACTATATATATGCTTCCAACTGGCAAAATTAACAAACAGATTGGGATTCATTTCCACTGTTATGCTGATGAGACTAAGCTTTATTTATCCATAAATCCTAATGAATCCAATCAATTACTTCGACTGCAGTCATGTCTTGATAACATCAAAACCTGGATGACTTTAAATTTTCTGCATTTAAATTCTGACAAGACAGAAGTTATAATCTTTAAACCAGAGTCCTCAAAAAATAAACTTCTTCATCAATCACTTAATTGATGAAGAAGCTCTTGTCTTTGGCAGTCCGCCAAAGACAAGAGCAGACTGCAGCGTGTCATCCTGTCTGCAGAGAAGGTGATTGGCTGCAATTTTCCATCTCTCCAGGACCTGTAAGCCTCCAGGACTCTGAGGCGTGCAGGGAAGATTGTGGCCGATTTTGTGACACCCCAGTCACAAAATATTTCAGACACTTCCCTCTGGCAGGAGGCAGCGGTCCATCAGGACCAAAACCTCACGACACAAAAATAGTTTTTTCCCATCCGCTACCAGCCTTATTAACACGGCCCAGAGGCCCCGTGACACTTGACTCTGCCTCTCTCCCCTGTTCAGGTCCTACAAGCTACACCAATGTAGCATCTCCAGACCTTCTGCGTTACATTAACACACAGTCTACCGTGTATATACCTTTCTGTGTATATATGTATATACACACTGAGACCGGCTCATTCATTTATGTCCATTGTAGTGGATATTTTGTCCACCTGTATTTCCCTTAAGTATCTGGAGATACCCTATCAAGCCCTATAGTGTTCTGTAGAGGACATCCTGGGCTTTCCAGTGATGTGTCATGTGATAGGTTTGCAAGCTAGGAACTTTACTTTTTTCCCCTCACAAGATGGTCGCCATAATAAAAACCACATTTTATGGAAAGAGGAAAGGTAAGTCAAATATTCTTTATCTATTGCTATTTTTACCATGATAATTATATATATTCTTGTTTATTAATGTGTCATCAACAATATTATTACATCTGAAAACACTTTAATTATTTATGTTTTGAAATAACAGTCATTTAATGAATGTCAACTGTAGTGGACACCGGGACCATTTTAATTTATTTAATGACTGCACATTGTTGTAGGAGACAGAAGCGAAGCAGAGAGGATTCAGTACCAGATAATAGAGGGAGATTCAGATTTGGAGCTGTCAGATGAGGAAAAGGATGAGAATGAGTATCAGCCTGTGATAGGGGAAGATAGTGACGAAGAAGGAGAGGAAGAAAATGCAGGAGAATCTGATGAGACAGAGTAAGAGCCAGAGAGGGAGCGGGAAAGTCGTCATCCTCTGTGGGCCAGGACAAACTTGTATGTTTTACTTAGTTTCAAGCTAATGTTTTAAATTTTATTATCATGTTACTGTAGAGTTTGTAGTCTTTATAACAGATGTTAAATGTATGCACGTTGCCTAAAGAAATGCTCGTGAGATTGGTCAATATTATACCCATGACATTGAAATTATGGCATTAATCAAAACTGATGTGTAAAAAATGTAGTTTTTTTTATTAACTTGTTAACTTAATTTTTTCCCTCATCCCATCCCATTATAATAGATTCACACCTGTGCTACCTGAGCTTCCTGCCTATCACAATGATCCTAAAATCTGTGAATACTGGAGTCCAATCCAGTACTTTTCACAGTACATCGATGACAAAATCTTTGAAGATCTGGCAGCTTTTACAAATCAAAGACAGCTGCAAACTACAGGAGTGTCTCTGAATACCACTAGTAATATTAATAATAGTAATATCATCTTTATTGTCATTGAAACATACATTGAAACATACATTACAACAAAATTTGTTCTCTGCTTTTAACCCATCACCCTTGGGGAGCAGTGGGCTGCCATGTGCGGCGCCCGGGGAGCAATCAGGGGTTAAGGGTCTTGCTCAGGGACCCTGAATGTAGGCACTGGGGATCGAACCGGGTACTTGCATCCTTCAAATGCATTTTGTTTTTTAGCCCAAAACATTTTGTTTTGGGCTAAAAAAAAAAAAACAAAGTAGGCTACCAGTCATTAGCAAGAAGATGACAAGGGACAGGTTCTACAAGCTAAGAAGCTCACTTAAGATTGTGAATGACCTGGATGTGACTGAAGAGACAAAGAAGTCAGACATTCTTTGGAGAGTCAGACCATTGCTTGACCGTGTGAGGCAAGGTTGTCTCAAGGTGTTCCAAGGTGTGACAAAGTGTGCATTGATAAGCAAATCATCCCATTCACAGGCCATTGCCCAGTCAGACAGGATTATCACAGCTAAAATATCCAGAGGAAGATGAAATGCAGAACTGCTTAGTTCTATGTCTTATAGTTTATTGTTGAACTAAATACATGTATTTTTTCTGTTGCAAGTATCAAACAACAGAACAAAGTTACAGAATTTTATTTGTTTTTATCAAATGTCAAAGTTCTTAGGTAAATATCACTTTCAAGACAATCTTTTTTCATTTTTTTATTTTCTAAAGCCTGTTCTATTTCCCCATGCAAATCATCCTGTTGTCCTCCACAGTGGACATGCTATAAAATTAAAATTAAAAATATATTTAAAAAAAATAAAATTGTAATGTGTTTTTTTAGGTCCAAATACATGGGAAATCACACAAAAAAGAAATTGTAACACACTTTTTTTCTTTGGTTCTCAGGAGGATATATATATATATATATATATATATATATATATATATATATATATATATATATATATACAGCGTTCACTGAGCGAGAGGCGGGGTTACACCCTGGACAGGTCGGCAATCTGTCACAGGGCAACACAGAGACAGACAGGGCAAACAACCATTGTTGCACACACTCACACCTAAGGACAATTAAACTAACAGTCATGTTTTTGAACTGTGGGAGTAAGCCGGAGTACCCGGAGTGAACCCACGCATGCACAGGTAGAACATTCTATTCAACTCCATGCAGAAAGACCCAGAGGATTTGAAAGACCCAGGAGAATTTGAAAAACCCAGGAGGATTTGAAAGACCCAGGAGGATTTGAACCCAGAAGGCAACAACACTACTCACTGCTTCACTGTGCAGCCTCTGTTTATGACAGTATCATGTAAATCTTAGGCACAAATAAAGTGTTACCTAAACAAAAGTAATTTGTATAGTAAGTATAATATCCACTGACTGTAAAATTACCTGTGAAACGTTTTCACACAGCCAAACTGCTTGTTGTTGCAACCAAATGCTATGGGGTTCTGTGTGAGAAGGGAGTAGCAAGATGGCCGCCAGTGACCTCTCCTAGTGACTGGCCGCCATCTTGCTACTCCCTACTCTCACACTTTTGCAAATATGCCCTTCCCACTTGTTTCAATCATTACCATATTTAATACTTTAGTTCAGGGGTATGCCTGGAAGGCAATAAAGAACGTTTTGTAAAAATCCGATCAGCCATTCTTGCGTAGTAGATTTCTTGACATCACAGCGCCCCCTAGTGATGGACGATCCTCAAACGCGGGTCACATGTGCAAAATCTTATTTGGACTATGTGTTATGAAGGACATGTCAAAATCTGTTATGGTTTTAGAACAATCAGCAATTACATTTAGAGCTAGCTAGCTAACAATCACTTATTTTAGCGTTACTTTTCGAAAAAGTCAAAATTAAAAAATCCGCCGCGTTAATTTTTTTTATTTGTCCATTACACGGTTATATATGGAGTTTTGCGCGGATTGCAGAAAAAATGTAGGAGGAGTTTAACAAGAAAGGTTTAACCTTTGTAGCCATGTAGCGCGAAAACTAGCTGGGAAACGAAGGGTGTGCCAATTCCCTTTATTTTGCAGAATCATCCAATAAACAAAGTGATGTGAAGTTTTTGAGTGTGGGACCAGTAGTTTGGTGGTTATAGGCCGAAACGCATTGTCCTTTGTTATAGCGCCCCCTAGTTGTTGAGGGGTCTGAATTTCTGGGTTTGAGTAGAGGCGCACATTCTGTACTTAGATACCTGATTCAATAGGTTCGTTATAAATCCGCTTGGGCTGCACAACGCGTTTTAATTCCGTAATAATAATAATAATAATAATAATAATATAATTTAAAAACACACGAAAAACAATAGGGTTCTCTGCTCACAGAGCAGGCGAACGGCTATCGCTTGGGCTGCACAACGCGTTTTAATTCCGTAATAATAATAATAATAATAATAATAAATAATTTAAAAACACACGAAAAACAATAGGGTTCTCTGCTCACAGAGCAGACGAACGGCATAGCCGTTCGCCTGCGCTGCGGGCTTGGAACCCTAATGACAAAGAATTGTCATTAAACTAATTTTGCATTTTGACTGCAGTCATTTAACCATGGCTTTATTATTTCAGTATTCAGTTCAATTTTTTTTCATTGTTTCATTGTTTTCATGAGGGATTAAGCGTGTCAGAAAATGGATGGATGTTTTAGTTTTTCCAAATGTGTATGTCTGTATTGGTTTAAGTTTATTAACCCTTTTCCCAACATTTATTTCCTTCTCTATGGCCTCTGCATCTATGCATGTTGTTGAGCTCCTGTTAACAGATCTGTGCTTCAGCTAAGTGTTCACATTGTCTGCTGTTAAATGGACTAATTATAATTTTCTATTTAAAAAATATATATATATATTTTAAATTAGAGGGTATGGAACCAAACAAACAGGTGTGGAGTTTACTCTTCTGTCTCAAAATTGCTCTTCATACCTGCAGTAAAACATTTGGAGTAAAAATAATAAACAGTTATTTAAATCTGCGTAGAGGACTTAAAACGGTAAATTTACACATCAAGTTCTTTGCTTACTTGACAGATTAACTTGGTATTCATTAGTCCATTAAATAAAGAATAAAAATAAGAATAAAAACTGAACTCAGCTTAAGATTTCTTGCAAGACTTTTGTCAAACTTATGTTGATGTCTGTACAATTCCTGCTGTACGATCTTTATGTACGCACTAGCCGTCAAATAGCCCGGCTCTGAAAACTGGCCTTTGTTCTCATCCATCAGCTGCAACAATGTCCCAGCTGACCGCTGAGGACGAGGTGCAGTTACAAACACTGCTCAAGCAGCTTCTGAGGAGCATCAGTGACAAGATCTCTGGAGCGCCATCCCCTGAATGTGCTGAAGAGATTCTCCTCCACCTGGAGGAGACCGACAGGAATTTCCACAAGTAAGTCCGCAGACAGGCAGCGCCATTACTTTAAAATCACGACCTTTAGACCACGCTGGTTGTCTTTTCTGGGTTTTTCTCATTGGCATCGGTGAGGTGATTTAGTTCTGGCTTTTCTTCCAGCTACGAGTTTGTCAGATACCTGCGTCAGCACGTGGAGAGCTCTCTGGGGACGGTGGTGGAGGATGAAATACAGAACCTGACCAGAGGAGGACAACATGCTGTTGGATCCGGACAGGATACCTTGACTCACGCTGTGACTCAAAGAACAAGAGACTCGTCTCAGTGAGTGCGGCCCAATGTGTTCTTTGTTTTCTGGGATTTTATTAATTATCATTATATTACCGTGTCTTATCCTTTAAAAACTTAGGGTTGTAGGATTTAGAATATGGAAGGTCACAAGTTCATGTTTGACACCTTTTTATGAATCATAGAAAACTCAAAGGTCCTTTTTCCTCCCACATTTAAAATAAAAAGTTCAATGCCCAACATAATGCAACATTTCCATAGGGTCTGGGGAAAAAAAAGAGAAATTATGAAAAACATGGTTGAGTGGGGAAAACACTTGTACTTCCTTACTTGGTTCCCATTATTTGCACCGTGGTTATCTTAAAACAGTAGTAAATATTAGTGTTTTTCTGGATTTTGTTGTTTAAAAATGATACACGAGCATGGAAAAGATTACATAAACCTAACTTTATATTAACCATGTTTTTTTTTTTCTTGAAGGTTATCATTTTTACAGAGATATCTGAAATTAATCTCTTTCGTTCCATTTGTGCAACCGTCTCTCCTTCAATCCATCTGAGCGTCAGTCTGTCTCTTCTTTTGGAAAGAAAAACATCCATCCATCAGTCCATCCTTTCTAACCATCTCTCCGTTTGTCCGTCCAAACATCCCTCTATCCATCCGTTAATCCACCTGTCTGTTTGTCCATCCGTCTGTCCGTCTTTGTAACTCCTATAATTAACACCTGTCTTTAGAGGAAGCACAAGCAATGATTTCATATTCAGAATTTTGTGTTAGTACTTAAAATGTGACAGAAAAATGTTTTGTAACCGATTTTGGGGGAAAATCTGCTGTTCCTAACCTGTTTCTGTTGGGCTCATTCACATTCTACATTCTCTGCGTGCATATTTTCTGGATGGCGGGTTGCATCTGATGTTTCTAGGACAGGCTTCGGCACCATGCCCTGAGTGTAAATGTTTGCTATCTGTGTCTGTGGGTATGTCTTAGGTTTCTGTTGTTGTGTATGTGTTGTTCCATGTATCCCAGCTTGGGAGAGTGTAAAAACAATGATTGTCCCAAATGATGTCACTGATGAAACTGATTTCAGCTCTTCTGGTGAATGAACACTTTTAATTAATTAATGTTCAAAAGTACCATTTACATTTAAATGAAAAGTTTAAATTTTTCTCCATGGATGAAAAAAGTAATCCCCTGGATATTTATGAAAACAATGCAACCCTTTATTTTAATGGGTTTTCAATATTTATGAATAATTGAGCGTGGATCCCTTAATTGAAGTACTTCCTCTCTGTGGAACAGGTACCATCAGATGATCCAGACATTAAAAAATACCATGATGGTGGTTGTGGAGTCTCTGATCAACAAATTTGAGGAGGAGCAGCTGAGAAAGGAGGAAATGCACCGAGAGCTGGATCGCTGTCAGTCTAACAGTCAGTACGCCGACAACTGCTCAGACAGCGACTCCTCCTTCAACCAGGTCAGAGACGCAGCACGTTGCTCTCTGAAGGCAATGCAATATAATAAGTTAGTTAATTGAGTTTTTTTTTAGTTTAGTTTCTTGTTTTTTTTTTTTTTTATTTGTAAAGAGATTAAACTAATTTCTAAAGGATGCCCTAAAGGGCAGCGTGTCCAAACAGAACTACCTTTGCTGCTTTTGTCCAACGGTTAATAACCAAAGCTGTTTGATGACAGGAATTAATTAGTATAGAAAAAAAGTATCCTTTATTGTGCCTCAGTGGGGGAAATTCAGGTGTATGGGCAAGTTGAAACATGCAGATTAACTTAAAGGTAAAAATATAAAGAGGCTGTACAATGAGGGCAAAGTTAGAGCCAAAGGAGAAAAAAAATCCCGTGCTCATTTCAGTGGGATAATTAAAACAAGTAAAGTAAAATATTCTAATTATTATACGATTGTTGTTTTATGTATCTTTTCCTTTCTTGATTCCAGAGTTATGCATTCATCAGACAGGAGCAGCTGCAGGTCCTGGCTGAAAAACTGGACTCCAGCAAGCCAAAAGAGGTACTAGAGAAAAATACTGACTGCTGCAGTCTTTGATCCAATCTGCACCAGAAAGCACCATAGCGTTGAGAACAGGCTTGTAAACCAAATGGATTGTTTGCTCTGTAAATCTAAGGTTTAATGAGCTTATTAGGAAATATAAGGCAACAAGATTTACACACCTAATGGAGTTTACTTTATGCCCCAGCCCTTCAGGGTGAATTGCCCGCGTTTAGTGGGATCAATAGCCACACAGTTTATAGCTTTAGATCAATCAATCTATCAAGCTTCATTTATGGAGCGCTTTAAATATCCAAAGTGATGTACAGCTCCATAGAATAAAAGAATAGAAAGAAACAAAACAAAATGAGCAATAAAATATAACATCTACAGTAAAACTGGTACAATGAGTGGGATTAAGATGAAAACAAACAAAATGATTAAAAAAACTAGCCTGATACTGCGGCTCAACTGGAATTAAAAATGTTATGGTGAAACCTTTTAAATGAAATTTAAAATCAATCAAGGTTTTGGCCGTCCTTACAGCGAGGGGAAAATCGTTCCACAGTGGGAGCAGCAACAGAGAAAGCTTTGTCTCCTTGGCCCGACTGCAGAGTTCTGCTGGGAACATGCTTCTTTAGGAGATAAATACGAACATTCCTGACCATTTTAACATTCATATAAGCAAAATCTTTAAAACAACCAATCAGTGCAGGGAGGTGGATATGGGAGTAACTTAATTTGCTCATGTCGCCTTTTAACGGCCAGCAGTGCTTCGGACCAGCTGGTGTCGGCGTGTTGAACGGTTTGGTTTGGGTCAATGATGTCAATCTGTGTTTAGGTGCGTCGTGAAACTCTGCAGGCGCTCTGCTGTGCTCCTCCGTCTGATGTGTTGAGCTGTGAGAGCTGGGGCACTCTGCGAAGGAACCTCTGTGCCGCTCTTACTGAGCCCGACCTCAGTGTGAGTCCTCATCCACGCTGTACCATCCATGTCCAGTTCACATCGCTTCTGTCCACGATCAGCCACAGTTGGGGGGTTTCTTCATGTAGACATTTTTTTTTTTCACACCGTCAAAATGCTGATATTGATAACCCTTTATCTTCACATTTTGTTATGTTACAATTACAAACTTTAATACATTTTATTCAGATTTGCTGTGGCGGACCGATACAAATTTAGGGTGCGATTGGCAAATGGAAGGAAAATGATACATGATTTTCAAAAACCTTTTTTATAAATAAATATCTGCAATGTGTGGTGTATGTTTGCATTCGGCCCAATTTACCCTGACCCCCCTAAATACAGTTCAGTGCAATCTATTGGTGTCAAAAAAATAAATCACACAATCAGTAAATTGAGTCCCACTGTGAGTAATTTAATCTCAGTATAAATCCAGCTGTTCTGTGAAGGCCTCAGAGATTTGTTAGGGAACAAACGACACCATGAAGAACAAGGAACACACTACAGCAGACGTTCAGGGACAAAGTTGTGCCGAAGTTTACATCAGAATTAGCACAGAAAGCTATATGCTAAGATTTAAAATACTCACATGGACCTTGTACATCATCCAATAATAGAAAGAGCACAGTAAGATGATTAAGTAGAAAATCAGCCAAGAGGTGGTAATTCTGAAAGAGCCTCGTAGATCCACAGCCTAACCACAGTAGGTAGTCTGCTGACGACTACTTATCATGTCCGCCACAAATCTGGCCTTCATAGAAAAATGGGGATGGAGGTTAATGTTGACAGAAAGTTATGAAAAGTCCAACTTGTGGTTTGGCCATGAAGGGGAGAAGATGTTACGGTTTCTTTTCCCTTTAAAAATGTTTTTTTTTTTTTTGTATTTTACACAATAAACCAACAACCCGGATGGATCAGATGCACACTAAGTTATGATGAATCCTGTCTGCATGTATGTGTAACAGAGAAATAGAACATGTATCAGGAAACAGAGACGCTTCTCACAACAGTTAACAGAACATAATGCTCAAAAATGTCTATTAATCGCTTTGTATAGTGATGAACAAATGCTTTTCAGCTTCCTTTCCCAACATTAATTTCTGTTCCATTTTAATTATCATGCTTATATATATATACACACACCATTTACCATAAATTATCAAGTCTGCAGATTTTAAGGTCTGAAGACTTAGAAAAATGTTCCAGAAAAAGTCCCCACACCCTGTGAAACTGGTCCTCTGCTGGGTTAAGATCAAACCAGATTATTTTCTGGCTGTTATGGGATGTGCTTTGTGTTTCACTCCCATTGTGATACATGGAGGTAGCACCATCCTGCTGTTGTTCCAGTAGAACAATGATACCAAACATGCTGTCTAAGATGTATCATTTAGTTATTTATTTTTAAGTAATATCATATATCCATTTCTTCAACCATACAATTACAAACTACTTTGTGTTGGTCTATCATTTTAGGGGAAAAATATCCATATATTTTTGTTGTAATGTGAAATTTTTAAGGGGTAGGAATACTTTTGCAAGGCATACATTATTATTATTATTATTGTTATTTTGTTTGTGATTCTTACGTTTCTTCTTTCTTTCACTTCTATCAGGAGAATGTGCTGCAGTTTTTTGCTAAATGTTTCTCCTCGTCTCCGCTGAACGTGACCCGGGAGATCTACTCCAGCTTGGGTGGGCTGCTCTTCTTAGACCTTCCATGTTGTTAATGTTTCACACGCGGCACCCTGAGGCTTTTAAACACGCCAACAGAAATGTTTTAAATTAACCCTAAAAGTTAAAATCCACTTAGTTGTTGTTTTTGGCCCCACAGGGTAACATTAGGACTTTATTACACAATAAATGCTTTCAGTAGACGGCTTTACAGCTGATTTCTTTATCAACGTGTGGTCAGGGACAGTGCTTATGATCTTAGAGGGTATAAAATGTTTAGGAAACCAAATGTAAAACATTGTATTTCTTTTGTTGGGGTTGATGTATGGAACAAACTAGACCGGGAGTTAAGACTGTACAACATTAATAAGGTTTAAAAACATTTTTAAGAATAATGTGATTAAACATTATGAATCATGTGAATGTAATTAATAGACATTGGGTGTATTACCTTTTTTTCCAAAATATTGTAGAATAATTTCTTTTCCTAAAATCATATTTTAGTTTGTATTTTAAAAGCCATGTCTTTTTTATTATCTAGTCCAATGCAAATTGGTTTTGGAGGGTGGGCATTATAAGCTTATTGCTTCTGCCAATACACCCTTTTTTTATTTATGTTACAAGGACATATATTGTCATTTATTGTGTACTTGTTTGTCTGAAACAAATAAAAAAATAAAAAATTGCAATAGAACTTATAAATCCATGTTATGTATTTTTCCTTGTGAGCAGCAAAGAGTGTGGAATCGGCTTTTCTGTCTCAGAGGTTGAGCTTCTCAACTGGATCAGCTGCCGTCGACATCAACAGTCCTCCGATCAGTCGTCTTCTCAAGCAGGTGCTGCCAACGTCTCCAGCCGCATCTCCTAACTCTCCGAGTTCACAGCAACGTTCGTCTCATGATTCATTCGCCGTCTTTCCGTCTCAGATTCGACTGCTGAACGATTTCCAGAAGGAGGTGACCACCTTCTGGATCCGTCACCCGGAGAAGTGAGTTTTTATTTGTCTGGATTCACTGTGTTTGTTTGTTTTTTCTTTTCAAATACTAAGAGACGCTCTAAAGCTTTCTCGTGTGTCTTTCTAACTTGCTTCAGATATATGGAGGAGATCATAGAGAGCACTTTCTCCCTTTTGTCCTTCCATCATGAACAAGGCTCAGCGGGAGCAGAGAAAACACTGGAGCCGGTCCACTTGCTGTCCTTACTGGATATCAAAGCTACCTGGTTCAATAAATGGATGGTGTGTATGGCATCTGAACATATGGTTTAAATTAGTTTTTGTTTCCATGTTAAGTTTTTATGTCTTGTTTGTTTTTTTTTTTGCTCATAAATTCAATTTAGATTCTTCTTTCTTCTCTCAGCATGGCTATTACAGCAGGACGGTGGTTCTCAGGCTCCTTGAGAAGAAATACAAGAATCTGGTGAGTGATTCAGCCAATCATGTCTCTCAGCTGCTTTCTTCTCTTTTGCACAACGGTGAAACTGGAGGGAAGCAGCCGAGGGTCTGGATTATTCAGTCCTGCAGCAAGAAGCCATTGCTTTGTGTGTATTAGTTGTAGAACTGCAACAAAATGTTATGCGGTCAAACTATGATGGAAAAAGTTCAAATCACGCTTATTTAAGATTTTCTCACATGTATTCAGTTAAATTCACACAATTCGTTATTAGTTTAGGAACAGGATATTTCCTGCCGAGCTCAAATTCACAAACGTGCTGTTTAGAAGTAAGATATGGCGTTTAGAAATAAAAAAAGCTGCAAAAAGGTCAGTTTTGCAGTGTTTCTGATGTAGTTTTTACTATTTTTTTCCAGATAGGCCTCACCCATGAAAATGTATCTTGTTTTTATTTAATGTGGAAAAAGCCTTAAAGATTAAAAAAAACATTGAGGGCATGTTTTATTTCAACAGGATTATTTTTAAATTAAGCTGAGATGTAAATAAAAAAACAAATGCTTACACCTATATAAATGTGAAGTATTTACCATAGAAAAAACGAATTAGTCTTCTTGTTTCTACTAAAACATAAAACATCAAGTAGTTTTTTTTAAATCCTTGAAGCAGCATATTTTCAGATTTAAAGTTGGATTGTTAGTGGATAACATGGACAACACCGAGACTAAATTACACCACGAAAACGTACATATGTGTATTTGTAACGTACTTTTTCTTACTGTATTATGAGCCACAATACAATTTTATATGATTTTTATTTCAAGCGTTAGCTGCTTTGCTTGAGTTTTGTTTTTTGTAGAAAATGTATTTTCCATGTTTAATAGTATATTAATGTTGATGTAACTGTATGCATTTATTAGAATGAGCTGCAGCACTGAAAATATAACAAATATTTGCCAAAAATAATGACAATTAATCATTAATCATGAATAATGATTATAAGAAGGTAACAGGGGTGTCAATAGCACACACCACTTCTACCTAATAATAATTTAAAGCTAATGTTTGTGTGTAGAAAGCCTATATAATGCTGCATATTTTTTTTTTACTCCTAATTTACTAACAGGTTTCACATTTTTATACGCGCTTCTCTGCTTGGTCATCTATGACTTGGATTGATGAATGTTGATGTTTTCAACTGTTTGCAATTATGTTCAGGAAACCCATTGTCCTAGAACAAGAACTCTCAATTTTCCTTGGAAAGCTACCGTGGTGAAGACACTGTTAAAGATTTATTATGTACATTATTTTTAAGATTATTGGCACCGTTGGCCTCTCATTTACAGTATTAGACAGAAAATGGGCAGAAAGAGGTTGGGAAGACGTACGGCAAAGCTCCTGAGGTCAGGAATCGAACCCAAGCCGGCTTTGTTGGGCACTAGCAACCTTTATACGGAGATCCCACCCTACTGCTTCACCACATATGCTTCAGAATAAGATAATTACACCTGCTGCACTTGAAATAAGATGATGGCGATTAATTCTTCCCATTTTAAGTGCAGAAATCTTATTTCATTGGGAGATAATCTTATTTACCTGCTCAGATCAAGGACAAATACACTAATTTCAAGACAATTTTACTTACTTTTACCGCAGAAAGATTTCTTCACATTCTGTAGCAATCTTTGCCAGTTCACGCATCTCCTGCTTTACATTGCAAGACTGCGGTGACGTACCTGTTTTCAGTGAGTCTATAGTATACGGCCTCTACATTTTTCAGAAATCATGACAAATTCCTGTTTTGCTTTTTTTTTTCCCCCAGATTGTAGCGGCTCTTCAGCAGTGTTTGCTCTACAGTGAGGCCTGTGAACGGAGCACAGGTGAGGCCGCTGATTCTCACGTGGAGGAGCCAAGGGACCTTGGTAAGGAAAACTGGATATCAAATAATTTCTGATTCAGTTTTTTTTCCCCCAACAGTGTTAAGATATAAGTTATCAGTCCCTCGCTTCTCTAATTCTAATGACAGATGTTAATCAAACCAAAGTTAAACTGTGGACAGAGGAGCAATTTGAGCCATTAAAATACATATATTCTACATAATCTTTAGGCTTTTTTTAAACCATAAAATGAATGAAAAATGTATCAGGTGCACATGAACATGCTGTTTCTTGATTTAATTAAAACACTACAAAAGTACAGGTCATCACTCTGTGAAGCTGCAGTTATAATGCATGCAAAATAGTTTATGGGTGAATTCTTGGCGTCTTGTCATTACTGGTGATATTTCCTTTAAGGCAAATTGTCCAACCTTCCTTTTGTTCTGTGAGATTTTCACTAAAATCCAGTTGAATCCTTCATTTCCGTATGATGACGGTCCGTATTCACTCAGGGGAAACGCTGGAGAAAAGGAGACAGGCCTGTCTTTGTGTTTTCTCCCAGATCCCAGCTGGTCTCCTTGAGGCTAAAAGCTGTGACCTTGTCTTAAATAGGTGCTAAAACTCCCTTGTTTACACTTTATAGAAAAAAAAAAGGCTGCCAGGAGGTTGTCTGCACTCCAGAGTTTACAAAGATGATACTTTGTCTTATATTTAGCACCGTTTACATTTATCTTTTTCTGTTTTTATGAGTAAGACCTACAGAAAGCTTAGATTTCTAGCGGAAAAGTAAGTGCCAGAAAGGTTATTTTTATAAACCAACTTATTATTTTTGAATTCTGACACATGATATGATCTAGTATTTTGCTGCATTGGTCAGTTGCTTATTTCTTAATGGAGTTCTGGTTTTTTTTTTAAATGCAAGTAAAGCTTCTAAAAATATCAAAAATTAAATTTAAGAAATCTGATTAAATCTTAATGATGATGGGGGTAAAAATCACATCATCTTTAATTGCGATTTGACACAATTTTAACAGTAAATTTGTTTAAGTTACTAATAAACCAGCCATAGCATCATAGTTGAGCATATCCTTGCTAACTGATGTCATCTAATGTCTGAGGCCGGTATTAAAAACCATAGTTTTCTTTTTTTGGTTTTATTTATTGTTTTCTTTTAGTTGCTAAACAGTTTGTTGTTTTTTAATTCAGTTTTCAAATACTCTAAATTCTTGCAGTAATTACTCAGGTGCCCTTATACACATATAAACTTGTGTGACATCTCATTTTCAGTTTCACAAGGTTTATGTGTTTATGGTACGATTTGATCATTATTCCATATGTGGATTTACGAGGTTAAATACTGAAGTTGGATGAGAAGGCCTGGCTCATCGTCTCCGCTCCGTCTAAACCATCAAATTCCTCCACATCAAAGTTCTTGATCTAATCCTGCTCTATATGTGCTTGTAAACATTTGTACAGCAGATGACGAAACCGGTTTCATCTTCTCACTCCTAAGGTGCACTGAAAGCAGCATAATCCAAACTTTAAAATGTGTTGAGACTATTTTGTGCGTTGAATTTAACTTTCTATTTGACAGCAAGCCTAACTAAATGTTAGGCGCAAACAAAGCATAATGTTTTCTATTATTGGTAGTGCCTCAAGACTCCTGAATATTACATGCAGTACCACCCTTTAATAGCTTAGTTTACAGAACATATATTCAATTCAGTTCAACTCAATTTTATTTATATAGCACCAATTCATGAAACATGTCATCTCAAGGCACTTTACAAAGTCAAGTTCAATCATATTATACAGATTGGGTCAAAAAAAATGTTAAGGGAACCAGTTGATTGCATCAAAGTCCCGACAAGCAGCATTCACTCCTGGGGAAGCGTAGAGCCACAGTGGACAGTCGTCTGCATTGTACATGGCTTTGCTGCAATCCCTCATACTGAGCATGCATGAAGCGACAGTGGACAGAAAAACTCCCCATTAACGGGAAGGAAAACCTCCAGCAGAACCAGGCTCAGTATGAACGGTCATCTGCCTCGACCGACTGGGGGTTACAGAAGACAGAGCAGAGACACAACAAGAGAGACAAACAAGCACAGAAGCACACATTGATCCAGTGATCTGTTCTACATTAGATGGTAATAGTGGTGATCTGTCTTCCCTGGATGATGTCTCAGATAACAGAACGTCAGACCAGGTGTACCTACTATGAAGAAAAAAAGAGAGAGAGAACAAAAAGTTAAAAGCAGAAATGACAACACGTAATGCATAATTGAAGAACAGTAGAACTCAATAGAGTGAGAGAAATAGACCCTGATGTCCTCCAGCAGCCTAAGCCTATAGCAGCATAACTATAGAGGTAGCTCAGGGTAACATGAGCCACTCTAACTATAAGCTTTGTCAAAAAGGAAAGTTTTAAGATTAGTCTTAAAAGTAGACAGGGTGTCTGCCTCACGGACCAAAACTGGGAGTTGGTTCCACAGGAGAGGAGCCTGATAGCTAAAGGATCTGCCTCCCATTCCAGTAACAGTAAATTGTTAACATGGTTGTCTTGTAGCACTGTCCACATATCATAGCTAAAGGATCTGCCTCCCATTCTAATTTTAGAGACTCCAGACTTCCTTAAGCTAAGTAGATTCTGCTAAAAATAATGTGCATTAACTATCTTGCATAGCTGATAGAGGAACAAAAAATGGCAAGAACTAAAAATATAGAGGTTTTTATTTATAAATTTCACAATTATTTTTCCTTTTCAGCCACCATGTCTTGTTGCTGTTGTTTGCTTGTTGAATAAAAGCTGAAATATTGTTTTAATGCTGAACAGGTTTGTGCCAAGAGTTTTGTTTTCAGATCTGTTGATTCCTATAAAACCAGATTACATCAAGGTGCTTCACGACACGAAATAATGTAACGATTATCCAGTTGCATAAGTTCATATGCATTTTAATACAATTTGGTTAATTCCAATGCGATGCCATTATCAAATCGGATTCAGACCCAGTTTATACGGCCCAGCTTGAGCCCTAAAATGAATTTGAGGCCGTTTATCAAATGACATCCAGCCCATTGAACCAAGTCAAGTATGTGACGACATGGGAGAGGAACCCCTCTACAACACTTTATTCAAATAAATATTGGAAAAGCTGTGTAGTTGGTTTTATTGAGACCTTCTTCATCCAAGTCAGTGGAAAGGATTATAAAGATTTTGTGAGATTCTTGCTGTCACCTCATACAGCCGGTCGTTCAGAGTGTGTGATCATGACGTCTTCTGGGCACATAAATTCAGCAAATACTTTGACTTTTTCCTCATTCTGCTTTTCAGGTTTGCCACAGAAGAGCGTTTATATCAGAAAGGAGCTGGAATATTCATTCTTTGTCCACTCTCTGTGTGTCCTGGGTAAACTCATCGTCTACACCAACGGGAGAAAACTCTTTCCCATCAAATTAAAGAAGCATAGAGGTGTGGCTCTAGGGTGTCTTCTACATACATGCAACATCAATTCAAGAATGTTGATTTTTATCTGTGTACTTAAGGTATAAATAAGTACTAAAGAGCTGAACATCATATTTGTCATAGAAGGGAACAATCTGAGTTAACGGGGAATTTTTCTTTATTTTGGTAATGTTTTTTAATATGTACTTTATTGCTCTCTGTCTTGTTTTTGGGGACGTTTACAATCGGCGATCTTTGCAATCCTATTGTGACACAGGAATGCCACTAGTCAGCACCGATATGTACCACTCCCTTCATTCCTCTAATGAAGCAACTTTATTCCTCTCATTCCCACCTTTATCACTGATAAAGTTACATAATACTGAGTAGGAGAAAGTCTGACTGTTATATCAGATGCATTATCTGGCATATTCAAGCTGACTGTGTCTGATTCAGCTGTTTTTTTTCTCCACTCCAAGGGTTTTGTTGCCGTTGAGAAATTATGTAGTTTTGGTCTGAACGATAAATTAAAGCCTGATGAGAAACAATTGAACACTTTTAAAAAGGCAGCATCTGCTTACATTATAACATGTCACTTCCTGTTTTCAGTTGTAAATATCTTTGAAGATGTTGGTGTTGTATTGACTGAAGATAGAATTACTGTCATTATGACACAGTAGTTTACTTTTGTTTATTATCTTCATACATTAGCAAATGAAATCAACACTTTTCAGACATAAGATCAAGCAAAGGATCAGCATTCCTGCTCACCGCCCTGCATTTAGGTCTCAGACCACTTTCTGAGTCTTTGCACATGGTGAAATGAGAGAAAGCGGATGGGTGAAGGAGTTGTAAAAACGCAGGTCGTATTGCATTCTGCCATTTGTTGCAGTAACTCCATATAAGGCTGTCTCATTTTTTAAATATTGCAACTAAAAAAAGAGTCCAGCTTCTCTAAATGCTTGGTTTTTATCTATCAGGAGCAGTGCTTTAAATGGGTCGGTACGCACCGGTATGCACTACTGGCACTTCTAAGTTTTACCCCTCAGCATACCGGGGCTTTTTTCTACTGTACTGGGACTTGTACCCATGCCCAGCAGTTCCTCTTACATTTGCAACAAGAGGAGAAATTAAAATCCTAAAAAAAATAATAATTTTGTATCAACATTGGTGCAAATACTTCCACACAAATTAACAAAGACAATATATATTTTAATTGGGATTAAAATGTGAAAAAGTGGAATGAATAAAATGCAACAATGGGCAGTGTAATACAAAACTAGGACTCACCCTATAAAGTGCTCTTAGAATAAGACTTATAGTTTTTGTCCTGTTTTCACATGTGTGTGTTTAATGTAAACCCTTAAAAACATAAATGTCAGACTTTCCAGAGGAAACTGAACAATGTGATCACAATCATGACAAGTTTTGTTTTCCTGAGGAAGATTCATCCTCAAAGTCTGCAGTTTATTACAATTATTTTAGATTAACAGACTTTAACGCTGCTGTTCAGAGTAAATCATTTTTGAATCAGGACGGATGTAACAGGCTGAACGTGGGATCAATTGTCATGTCTTTGTTACATTTGCATTTATCATTTTTCAAGTTTTTCATTTGTTAAAAGAAGTTTACTGTTGCTTTATTGAAAAGCTGCATGAGAAATGATGCGTTGATACTATTTTTATGTACAACAGTAAAAAAAAAAAAAGAATAATTTTTGCAAGAGTTTTCCCCCCAACATTCCTGTTGCCAAAACTTTTCCCATTCATCGACTCATGAAAGTATCCGCTGTAGCTTAGCAACCTTTTCTTCACTAAATCACAAATTGGGCTCCTGGAGGGGAGAATTGAGAGATGTCCTTCTTTTTCTTTAGCAAATATTTTTGTATTACTTAAAATAACAGGCTTTAAACTTTGAATTTTAATATGAAGATATTATGATTTCTATAACCCCCCCCCCTTCCAAAAAAAGGGGGAGTACAATCACTTATTTTTTTCCCCACTTAAAACACGGATCAGGAGGTGATAAAAATCAACTTGCACAGCAAAGATTTTACCAGTTTCTAACTTTTTAGATCTGACCTGTATTGTTCAGAAATATACAGCAGATTCGACTCTGTCATACTTATTAGGCTAAAAAGAAGTCAAAATGCAAAAGCTGTGTGGAAGAACTTAGTATGGCTGTGCAGCTTCCTCGGGATTTAGTCGGGAAAGTGGGATATCAAAGAACTTGATTAACCTTTCATTAGCAGTCATTAACATCTCCATAAAAGCATTCGGCAGTTTGCTGATCTGAAGCAAACAGGCGTGTGTTTTATCACAATGTCAAAAGGGAAAACAGCCAAAATTGCTGTAAGGTTATTCATGACATCAACGTTAACTTTAATGAAGCAAGTTTTGCTGTCCTTCAGTCTGGGATGGATTATAAACCCACTTCCAATGGTTTTGAAATCCAACCATTCACAACTGTTTTCAATCTTCTTAGGGTTTTTATTTTCGGGTCAGTTTGCTTATTTGTTCATTTGCTTCAAAAATTGCAAAACAAAACCAAGAGCTCAAACTCTACAGGCGTTGGTTACGTCTTAAAGAGAAGGGTTGTGACAGGATCATTAGAAAAAAGACTAAAGACATGAATCTGAACAGTCCAGATGACTTTTGGAGTATTGCCCTTTTGACAAATGAGACCAAAGTAAAAATGTTTGTCCATATTGCCACATTAGGAGAGAACAAAGTGCATCATTTCAGCATAAAACCTCTCACCAGATATCAATCATGATAGTGAAGGATTGATAATTTGGGTTTGCTTTGTTTTCAGCCATTAAATTGATCACAAATTCCTCTGTAACACGAAGATTTGAGGCCTCAGCCGATGCTTGGTCCATAAAGGTTCATCAACAGGACTTAGACTGCAACAAATCTACAACTGAAAGACATTTATCACGATTCGATTCTGGCCCAGTCAAAGTTCACACCTGAAACCGATTTAAATTGCAGCTGACTCGACAAAAAAAAAACTACATTTGATTTACTAATGCTAAACTCACGGTTAACGTTTTTGCTCAGTCTCTAATTATTATGAAGGAAATTTGTGTTGCGTTTTTAAACCTTTTTGAAGGTGCAACCATTTCTGAAGCAAAAAAAAAAAAAAACACCGGCCTTTGAGTTATGTGGTGCATTTCTTTCTTCATCCCTTATTTGAAGACAAAACTTCCCGTTGAAGCATCTCATTCTGCACATAAGCTGTTGAGCAGTGAAAAAACAAATGTGGTGGTTTTCTCGATTGGTGCTTGGACGAGCTTTTATTTTACCTGTCTAGACAGAATGACAGCAACTCATTTTTGTTTGTGTTTTCAGATCCAGTTACCTTGACGGACCTGATTGTCACCCTGATTAACATCATGTATCGACACCCCCGGCCTTTGAACAGCGATGCCTCACTTACAGGTGCGTCACATACACTCCGACACACGGGTTTGTCCATGAGTTACGTCCTCCTCCTTTTCTCAGACAACTTGCTCACCCTCCCTATGAGACAGAAAACACTCCTTAGACTATACTTTTTTATCTGCTGACCTTGTACTGACTCAGTTAAGTTGATTGGGGGTTTATGGCCTATTTTTCAGACTGAGGAATTTCACAGTTGCAATTTTACCGTCTGTAATCAATAATGTCCTCGTCAGATTATCATTTCATTTAGATGCTGTAGGTAGTCATGCTAAGTCTTTTTTTTTTTGCTTTATATGCAGTCTTGTAAAGATAAGTAGCACTCCTGAGTTTTTTCTTTTATTTTCTTTTGAAACGGGGAATACAGGAAGCAGACGCTGTTAAAAATCAGTAGGAGACAGAACAGGGAAAAAAAAACCCAATTACAATGGGACCTATGGAAAATAAAAAAAATGGTACAGGTACATACAAAGGGTGCAAGGTTAAGACACAGATGCAACTGATTCACTTCTTTTAACCAAGAATCCCCGAATCAGAATCAGAATAAGAAGTGAATGTAAGCAAGAAATGGAGAAACTAACTCATAATGATTATTTGATGTCATATACTTTGAATTTTCCTCATGTTGGTTTGAGAATTTCAAAGAAATGTTATTTTATTGTCATCCATCCGTCTCTCCTACCTGCAACTGGTTGTAGACATAAACCTGATCGTGGACCGGCCCACCTGACACTCGTTTACAGACGTTAACGTCCTAAAAGCTTGTGAACGTATGCTCACCAGCCCATGACCGGGTTCCCTTTGTGCGCCCAGCCAACCTCTAATCCACCCACCCAGTTGGGTTGTAGGCAAAAACCCAGCCACCAAACACAACAGAGATTGGGATTGGGAAAATAACATAAACCTTCCCTCCCATGCAGGATGAGGGTGCGGGTCAAACCACCCGCCCAACAATTAAAACCAACCAAAAACAGGTTACATTTGTAAACCCACCAGACCAAGAACAGGTTGTAGACATAAAGCCAGAAACACTTACCCACCTACCCACCCTCTTGAGATCGAGTTGCAGACCTACCCAATCAAATCAATTAAATGTTATTTATATAGCTCCAATTCACATCACACATGTCATCTCGAGACACTTTACAAAGTCAAATTCAGTCAGATCCTCCAGGTTGGTCAGAAAGTTTCCTCTCTAAGGAAACCCAGCAGGTTGCATCAAGTCTCTCCAAGCAGCATTCACTCCTCCTGAAAGAGCGTAGAGCCACAGTGGCCAATTGTCTGCATTGTTGATGGCTTTGCAGCAATCCCTCATACTGAGCATGCATGAAGCGACAGTGGAGAGGAAAACTCCCCTTTAACAGGAAGGAAAAACCTCCAGCAGAACCAGAACCAGGCTCAGTGTGAACGCTCATCTGCCTCGACCCACTGGGGGTCAGAGAAGACAGAGCAGAGACACAGAAAGCACAGAAGCACACATTGATCCAGGAGTACTTTCTATGTTAGATGGTAATAGTGGATGATCTGCCCCTCTGGATGCTGTCAAAATGATTGTTGGTCATTTACCAACGATCAGTTTCATCATGTAAACCCACTCATCCAAGGTAAATTTCTGGACATAACTAGTTCAAGACGAATATCCATTTGTCCTTCTTCTTAGTGACAGCCTTAGGCCTTTGTGGGGGATCCCAGGGCGTTACCAAGCCAAACAGGCTCAGAAAACATAAAGCCGGAGCCCTCCAGGAGACAATCTAATCAGATTCCCAAACCACTTCAAGCAACATGGAGGAGACACACTTTTCCCACCTATTTGTGTTTTATTCAGGTTCAATATATTACAACACATTGTAGGGACTTCAAATTCAATTTTTTTTTATCTGTATATCAGATGTATACCCTTCATCCGCATCATATTTACACAGCATTGTATGTAAGGGCTATATAATATAGTGAAGTTGTTGAAACTAAAGTGTTTTGTCTTTTGTTTGTGTTTAGGCTCCCTGTCGCCCAGCTGTCTGGTGACGGAGGTGCTGTGGATGTTATGTGAGCGAACAGAATGTGCTGCTGATTGTCTTTACCAGACTCCTGTCATTGAGACTCTGCTTGCACCTGTTGTTGCTCTCCTCAGTGGACAACAGGTCTGTGCGTCCCGAGCAAATCCACACCCACACACACAATGTATGAATGAGCAAATGGAAATCATAAACCTGGGTCCTCTGCAACTTTTACATACGTCCCTGTTCCAGAACATCTGTATAAAATCAGCATTCGGTCATTCGGGTCTGCAGAGGCCTGATAAAAGGCCATTCGTTGGGCACCAAAATTATAGCTAATATAGTTAAGAATATGGTAAAATCTTGGGAAAATGCATAAACACAGCAGGAGAAGATAGGTATACCATGTGATTTAACAGCTGGTCAAACCACCTTCTATCTTAAGTTCAGACAAAAAGGGATTTTCTTTGTCTGTCACTCACATTATGGCAGAGGAACTTTAGACTTCTCTGACTTATAATGGTGGTTCAATTCATTTAGATTTGTTTGCCTTTATGTATGTACTGTTCAAAACACCAATTTTTTGTGAGTTTGGGGTCTGGATTTTAAAACCTAAAATGTTCTCTTCTTCTTAGTAGTCCCTCTGTGGTAGTGGTTTGAGTTTTATTTTACTGTAATCAAAGGGACCCTCTCTGATTAACCAGGACGGACATTCAGCATAAACATTCTGCCAAGTCTGACTGCAAGTTAAAATGACTTGCTGTGGTGACCCCTGAATAAGGGAGCAGCGCAAAAAGACTCTCTCTCTATGATTATTTTCTTCATCCCTGTTGAGGACCCTTTAATATACTGCTCTAAAAAATAAAGAGAACACATAAACAACACAATGTAACTCCAAGTCAGTCACACTTCTGTGAAATCAAACTGTCCACTTAACAAGCAACTGTGATTGACAATCAATTTCACCTGCTGTTGTACAAATGGAATAGACAACCGGTGGAAGGCTCATCCAGGATGGCACATCAATGCGAGCGGTTTGCTGTGTCTGTCAGCGTAGTGTCCAGAGCATGGAGGCGCTACCAGGAGACAGGCCAGTACATCAGGAGACCTGGAGGAGGCCGTAGGAGGGCAACAACCCTGCAGCAGGACCGCGACCTCTGCCTTTGTGCAAGGAGGAACAGGAGGAGCGCTGGCAGAGCCCTGCAGGATGACCTCCAGCAGGCCACAGATGCGCATGTGTCTGCTCAGACGATCAGAAACAGACTCCATGAGGGAGGTGTGAGGGCAAAACGTCCACAGGTGGGGGTTCTGCTAACAGCCCAACACCTGCAGGACGTTTAGCGTTTACCAGAGAACACCAAGGTTGAGAAAGTGTGAGAAAGACCAGTGCAGTGGCTTTCTATTGGAGTCTGCAGGAGTGAATCTCCATCGGAGAGGGCAGCTTTGATCCAATAACAGGTTCTGGTGACTTCACCACCCGCAGCTGGTTCTGCATGTTCTCCTGAGAGCAGCTGGAGAACCACACAGCGCAGCAATACGCCATTAGGCTGTCAACCACCATCACCACTTTCTTCTGAAGCTCTTGGATACTTTTAACTATTTGTTTTTTGTGTCCACATCTGTCAATTTACAGACTAGCTTGAGGAGTCCTGCAGCAACACAGATCCTCATTGCTGACGTTCTGGCCCGCATCGCAAACACTGACAGAGGATTAGCGCTTTTCCTCTATGAGAAGAACATTGTTGTTGCCCACAGTGAAAGGTGAGAAACTGATTAAACCCGTTTAAATTGTCGGTAACAGATGCTGGAGTTAACCAGGCAAGTTAATGTTAACGTGCCTTTGAAGGACAAGTAAGAACTGGGAGTATATTATAGTGTCAAAGTGAACAAAAATATATACTTTGTGTTATAGTCCTTAGACCTTAAAAAGTGCATTAAATGTATTAGTCTGTCCAATACCAGGTGATTCATGTAATTCAGCAACAAAGCATTTTACTGAAACGTTAATACTACATCACCACTGTGTAGTCACATTCAGTAAATCCCAATGTTCATAATTAACAGAAATAAAAGCTTGAAAACATTAGTCTGTGTAATTAATCTGCATTCAGTTACTGAAATAAATGAACTTTACACACTCTGGGGGACGTCACAACAGAATGGGGTTCAGGACATCTTAACTTTAATCTTTTGTGATGGACATTGCAGCTGTTGTCTACCAAACCCATGCATATGATACATGTATGTATGTAACACACACATGTTGGTTTTTTCTCTCTCTTCAGCACTGAATTAGTTTTTTTTTTGTCCTCTGCAGGACGTTTGCTGCTCACATCGTCGTACAGTTCACCCTGAGGCTGCTGAACAATGCCCTGCCGTCACTGAGTGGATCAGATGCGTCTCATGCGTTATGTGGAGCTTTCATCTTTGTCTGCAGGCAGATGTACAACACCTGTGAGGGTCTGCAGGTCCTGCAAGCATACGGTCTACACAAAGCCATTGCTGCTGCGTGGACAAAGGTTGGTACAGCTTCTACATGCATTGGCATTTTCCAACTGAGACATTGCACCCTTTTTAAACAACAGTCTGGATAGTACTAATACCTCAGTGTTGTTGTTTTTCCTTTAATGGACATTTAGGTGTTTCTATTATGCTGCCCTTAACCTTTAACTCCTGGAACTTAATCACACTGAATCCTCGATCTCCACTCTGCTGTTTGAAACAAAAACATTTTCTGTTGCTTTTATTCTGTTGTAAATGGAGAACAAAGGAAAAAAAATGTCTCCTTAAAGCTCAACCCTGAAGGTTCAGGGTAATATCAAGTGTCAGCCCCTTATGCCACTCTGGTTCCTGAGGTGTAAACATCCCTAACACTTCCTTAGATTTCCTAATTCCACTTGAGAAATGTACAACAAAGGCATTTTTATTATTTTAGGAACTGAAAACATGAAATTCTCATGTAAGAAACATAATAATTCATTAGCAACAATTAGGACGATTAGTAAAGAAATGGGATTAAGGTATGATTCTGTAAATATAAAACATTTAGCAGGAATCTGGAGAGCTTTGTTGAGTATTTCAGGATAAAAACATGACTTATTTGTTCATTGGCCATAGCTATGAACCCTCATACAGATGCTATGAATTGCTGAATTAGCTTTATAACCTAAATTATGTAGGTTGTTGCAATAGGCCATATCATAACCACTAAGATTATGCAACGAGCACAGCAGAAATTCTGTGATGAATACAAGAAAAATTAGGGTAGCTTCTATCAAAAAGCAACAAAACCCTAGCAACTAGATTTTTGACAGCTGATTTTTTTTTTCATGTCTAAAACATTCATGTCAACAGTTAACTGGTGTTTAACGTTGTTGAATCAGTGGATCTAATGTACGACATGGCTTTGTTCAGTTTGTGTTAAATATTAACTCCAGCTACTGCAGAGTCGAGCACCAGCCAGATGAACTCAAATGAAATCTGTGCTCATGCTGCTTTATTTCTTAACGGAGCAATAAGTGATATCTCACCACCAGGCGATGCTTGAGCACTGTCTGTAGACCAAAACAAGATGTGTAACAAGCCGCGCCTTGCTCCAAGCAGCAACCCAGCCTCTCCTTTGCCTTCTCACGCGTCGCCTTCTATGCGCATATTTGTAAAGGACAAAAACACACTCATAACTTTATAATGCTATTAGCAAGAGAACATTTTGATCATGTGAGCAACACATACAAGACACAGCCATGCACACTTATTCCCAACTACGAGCCCGTGGTCCGTGACGGAGTCAGCACTGTGGGGGTTTCCTGGGGCTCCTCTCTGCTCTTCCCTGGGATGGGGGAGGCAGCTATCTCTGTGATTGTCCCTCTTGGGCACCTTTGCTCTGGGGGCTCTTTTGGGCATCTGGGGTTCTTGTTTCCCCGGAGTCTTCCTCAGCAATCTGGGGAGCGGGTCTTTGGATTCTCACAACCACTTTTGAGCATTTTTCCTATGGTTAAACCTTACAAATACAAGTGCACTCTTGGAAACACCTACAGGTGCTTGGATCCAGGTGCTTATAGAGTCACTTCTATACAGAAAACCCCTATTATTATCTTCAGCTGTCACTTGATACATCTCGTATTAATTAATACTGTGTATTCTTCAGTGATCAAGGCGTTGGTTGTTTGTACCTGTAATACTTTATTTGTTTCTTTTGCTTTTCTTTTATAGCTCTCTCTGCTGGTGTAGAAGCAGACTCCACCACCTTGTTCGCTCTTTTTCTCCTCCTCTATTTTTTCACCTTTTCTCCCTTTTAGCATTTTGTCTTGTCTTTTTCTCTTCTTTTTTTCTCTTCTACCTTCCCATTTTTGTGTCCATTGAACATGAAATAAAATCTAATAAAGCTTTATGCATATATCAATGAAGTGGAGCACTATAGCGAAAGCAGTAATGTTCCACTTGTGAAAGTAAAATCTGTTGGGCTCTTTTTGGTATTAAGACAGCAGTTTTATTGATACGCTGCCAGACAGGACACGTTAAAAAAATATAACCAAACTATTAGAATATCTTCATAATGCACCGCAATATTTAGTAAGTTTTAGGTAAAGAATACAAAAAGGATCTCTGCTCAGATGATTTTAGTGTGATATGAGGATGTAAGAGATTTTTTCTGGTCTAAATGTTTTTCTTCTTTTTCTTTTAAAGACAAGTTCTCAATCAGAAAGGATCCCAACCCCAGTTTCTGGAGCCAACGCCGAAACATCTATCCATGAAACGTCAAACATGTGAGATCACGTACACACAAACATAGTTAGAATTAGGAAATAACAATAAGATAGGATATTAGTGTTTTAACACTTTACTGAGTATTTAGTGCGTGCTTGACTTATAGCTGCAGAGAATCTAATGTTCCTCTCTACAACTGGATTTTTCCTAATAGATGTAAGGAAAAATTTACATCTTGGTCTTTATGTAAATTTTATATTAACTTTACATCAGAGATGACAACAATCACATGAGGGGTTCCCTAAGGGTCCATCCTGGGTCCCCTCCTCTTCAACATTTACATGCTCCCTCTTGCTCAGATCATAAAAAACAACAACATCAGCTACCATAACTATGCAGACGACACACAGCTCTACATCACCATGTCACCAGGTGACTATGAACCAGTTCAGGCACTGAGTAAATGCCTAGAAGAAATCAATGCCTGGATGTGCCACAATTTTCTTCAATTGAATAAAAACAAAATTGAAGTAATAATTTTTGGACCAATAGAGGAGAGATCAAAGGTTAGCACACAGCTTCAGTCGGTTCAGCTAAAAACCACTGATCAGGTCTGAAATCTGGGTGTAGTGATGGACTCAGACCTGAACCTCCAAAAGCATCTAAAGACAGTTACAAGATCGGCTTTCTATCACCTGAAGAACATTTCTAGGATTAAAGGACTAATGTCTCAGCAGGATCTGGAAAAACTAATCCATGTGTTTATTTTTAGTAGAATTGATCACTGCAACGGTGTTTTCATAGGTCTGCCTAAAAAGTGGATCAGACAGCTGCAGCTGATCCAGAACGCTGCTGCCCGCGTCCTCACTAAGACTAAGAAAGTAGAGAACATGGACCCAGTTCTAAAGTCCTTCCACTGGCTCCCTGGATCTCAGAGAATAGACTTTAAAATCCTTCTGTTAGTCTATAAATCCCTGAATGGCTTAGCACCTAAATACATCACAGACTTGTTATCAGTGCATCAACCCTCCAGAGCACTCAGGTCTTCTGGCTCCAGCCTGCTCTGCAGAACCAGAACCAGAACTAAACAAGGAGAAGCAGCATTTAGTTCCTATGCTCCACTTATCTGGAACAAACTCCCAGAAAACTGTAAAAGTGCTGAAAGCCTGAGTTCCTTTAAAGCAAGATTAAAAACACATTTGTTTAGGATTGCCTTCGACTGTTCTAGTTAAAAAGTTTTACTGAAACATCATTAGTTTAAGTTTGTAGTCCAACTGTTTTTAAAATCATTAATATGCTTTTAGTTTCCATTTTCCCATGTTTTATTTTGTTTCAATTTTTCTTCATTTTGTTCCAACTTGCTTTTATTCTGTTTTTATTATCCTATGTTTTAATCATGTAAAGCAGTTAGCGTTGTCCTTGTACTGAAATGGGCCTTGCCTAATACAGGTATACATGTAATTACACATTCAAGGAAGTCCTGCAACTTCTGTTATTAAATATTAACCAATAAAAGCCCTCAGCTATTGGACACAACCCAAAAAACCAAAATTAACGGCTGCCAAGAACAGACCTTTGAATCTATTACAACGGCTTACCGTACAGTTTGTTTCTGCTGAAGTTTGTTGTGATTCAAAAGTGGTATTATCAATAATTGACGGTGGGCCATAAAAAACAAGTTTAACTTATCTATTTACCTCTGATACTTTGTACAGTCTCCTCCCACAGCTTAGTGGGGCACATTGGACTCAGTAGCTCTTCATTTATGTGATGTTATTTTAGATAATTGTCACATGATGCTGTTTGTAATTAAACCAACATGTAGAATTACTGTAAGACATTATTTTTATTTTTACTTTGCATATAGAGTAATTTGTTCTTCTGTTTTTAAAACATTTTTGTCTTGTATAGAAATCTTATTCTGCAAGGATTCAATGAATCAAAGATAAAATGTTTTTTGACTGTATCATTTTACAATAAGACTCATTAACAAGTGGCTAATAAATATGTAATAAACCACTTAAGATGTACACTTTCTATAAGCTACTAATAGGGAGTTGCTGCATTATTGATTGTGGCCCTTGCATTGCAAAATGGGGATTCTATATCATTGTATCAAAAGTATCTTGTTTATTAATCATTTCTAATGCTTAATAAATGGCATCAGCATTTATTAGCCCTTTAAAAGAGTAATCCTATTATAAAGTGGTACTGTTAATTTATATTTTTTTACATTCTAATGTTGATCAACACTTTGGTTATTTGCTCCACTCGTTCTAATGAGCCTGTGTTGCTGATGCTGAATAAAGTATGTCTGAAATATATTTAAGCAGCTAAAATGTGAAACGTGAGCTTCTTCTATCAGTTCAAATGTGGCATATTGAGAGTAGATCCTGTTTTTGTTGCTGTTAGCTGCTTTAAACTCAGAATTGCTGTCCTCGGTTTCTTCGTGGCTCTGAAACAGGGTCGCCTGGGAGGAGACTTTGTTGGGCAGTCTGCTGAACTTTGCTGCGACCCCTAAAGGCCTTTTGCTGCTGCATCAGACGGGGGCAATCAACGACTGTGTCTCCTACATGTTCTCTCGCTTCACCAAAAAACTACAGGTAACACAGTGAATGCAGGTCCAAATCTTTTTGACCTTTTATGTCGTGATCTCTTCTAATCCTGCACGTGATCATCAGTTTACTAGCTGGGCTCTTTTCCAGCTCAACTCCAAGTTGTGTGAAAATTTTTTCATCTTTCTCTGTACTGATCGCTGACAAAGCTTCAGAATATAGGGACCAGTTAACTAAAATGATGGTCAAGTAAAAACCCTGACCACACCGCTAGCTGACCAAGTGAGGACACAAGATAACATGGTGGTCTTTAATACAGAGGCCATTAGCCAAGGACATCTTAGAACTGACCTGCAGGAAACAGCTAAATCTTTTAGATCCTGCACTGCAAAAAGGGAACTAAATGTAAGTCACATTTTCTTGAAATTAATGTATTTTTCCTTGATTTAAGCAGGTAAATAAGACTATCTGCCAATGGAATAAGATCTTTGCACTTAAAATGGGAAGACTGCCTCTCTATCATCTTATTTCAAGTGCAAGATATCTAATTATCTTATTTTAGGGGTAAAAATACTCAATCCATTGGCAAATACTCTGATTTACCTGCTTAAATCAAGGAAAAATACAGTAATTTCAAGAAAATTTGACTTTTAGTTCCCTTTTTGTAGTGTGGTCTTTATGTTGCTCACATCAGGCAGAGGTTCAGCTGGAGGGAATGAAAGCACAAGTTTAGCGCTTTGTGGTTGGAAAATGATTGGGATTTAAATGCTACGGCGCAAACTGCTACTGGGGATACAAACTGATGATGATCTGTGGAGTCAGATACTGAAGAAACATGCTCACAAATGGAGATAATACAGTACTATGTAGGCCTGTGGTAAATATCACAACAAACTACTGATAGTTTTTGTCATATATCATAAGTCATATGTAGCAGTAGAGCAATGCACAGTTTTTACTGCATTTTTCCCTTAGTAGCTGCATCGGTTATTAAAGTAGATCTGGCTCAGGGACTTTGACTTTTCATCCTGAGCTGTTTTGGTGGTGGTTAAATTTTCACCAATGAAACCTGAAAATTTTGACTTCCCTGTACAAATTAAATGCACCATTAGAATTGGTTGCATGAGATTGTAAAGTGATATTCAGAACTGTGAATCATCGAATGTCTGTTTTGGCGTCACAAACAAATTGCTTAGCTGGGATAAAGGATTTTTGCCGTACCTCCCTTAATATGTAAGCCAAGTATATTGTCTTGCCTTCGTAGGAATCAACCTCCCAGTTTGCAGTGATAAGGATCGGTATCAATATCCTTTAACGAAACCGTTTTATCACCCTTTATAGAATTCCTGAAATTATTAACTGCTTTGGAAGCTTGTTTAGTTTCCTCCTTATCAACCATAATAACATAATAACTTAAAGTGGGTATTCATGCTAATGTTTTCACACCCCTTTAACTTTTTAATTTTTTTTTCCTTTAACCACATTTTCTTGGGATTTTACGTGATTGACTAACACAAAGTTCCACATACTTGTGCTATGTAAAGGAATACAGAGTTTGTTTTTACAACTAAAAATATAAAAGCATAATTTTTATTTATTCTTTCTCTTCCTTACGGTAATACAACTAAAACATTCCAGTGGTGCCAACTGCATTGAGATTAACACAATGTCTCTGTGTTAATTAATGTCAGTATAAATACAGCTATGCTAGGACAGGATTAATCAATCGTGTAGCTATAATGCCAACAGTAACTCTGGGAGAGCTGCAGAAATCACCAGCTCAGGTAGGAACATCTGTTGACCGGATTACTGCGAGTTTTGCTTTCCACAAATCTGATTTTTATGGGAGATTGGCAAGAAGTCGTTGTTGAAAGAAAACTACAAGAAGTCCTGCTTTTACTTTGACAAAAACCATATTGGAGACACGGCTCTCACATGTAATAAGGTATTCTAGTCAGGGGAAAACAAAAATTTATATTTCTGGTCATTTGCTCAGTGAAACAAGGAGGTGGCAGCATCATGCTGTGGGGATGATCATGTTCCGCAGGGACAGAGAAGCTCGTCAAAGTTGATGGAAATGTGGATGGAGCAAAGTAAAGGGAATCCCTGAAAGAAAACCTGTTAGAGGCTACAAAAAAGCAAAGCAAAGGTCAAAACATATGTACGTGTTGCAGCAGCACAGTGTAGATTGTTAAGATTTTAAAAGGGGCACCCCTCCTCTCCATTCCCCACGGCCCGTTTCAGTATGTTCAACGTCCTTCTCCGCAGCCATTGTAAGCTCTTTGTCTGCCCTCATATTCGCAAACGCATCTTTTTAACAGACTAACCAGCCCCTCCCGATTAGTTTGGGGGTTGTGGGCGCAGACAAGATCCAGACCTGTATCCAGGGGAGAATCAGTCGTAGAGGCTCTGCGTCCGATTTGGATGAACTTGTGCTAATGTGAAAAAAGGAAAATCAGGGAAACTTTCAGTTTCTAGGGCTGCAAAACTGGTAGACGCACACCCAAAAAGATATTAGTGGTTCTACAAGGTTTTAAAACAGGAGAGCCAAATACTACTAAATGCATTCCATACTTTTCAGACGTGCATTTGTAAAATATATTGAAAACCACATAATTTACCTTCCCCCCTCACACCTATGTTATATTTTGAATTAGTCTGCCGCATTAAGCCCAAATAAACCGCCATGATCAAAGGTTTACTCATGACCAAAGAAAATATTAGATTGGTCACAAAATACACATTAGAATTGTCTCGTACATTAAACAGTACAAATATATGTAGATGGCGCCTTTTTGCTTCTATAAGCAATGCAGGAACACACAATGTCTTTAAAGCATTTTTTTTATTCCCTTTGTCGTGTCCTTGGCTTTCCTAAACAATACATTTGTTATTTTGTTGATCCTTCCCCTGAAGGACGGCGTGTTGTTTACTAAAGCCTGTTTATCTGTTTAGTATTCAACTGGTGCTTAGATACTGAAGCAGGATTTGTAAGATTTATATTGTAGACACGCATATGCCCAGTCTTACATGCAAATCTTGGTTAACTCCCTGCGGACCTAATTTACCGCCATTCGCTGCCCAGTTTTGTTATTGCCATTTCTACTGGGCGTTGTACTTTAATTACAGCATGTCATTTTATTTTGGCTTTTTTATTTGAGTGACATCGTGTTATTAATGAAATCCTCGCTCAACAACTAGCATTTTAGTTCCTTGGATATGAGTTTTCGTATTTTCCCAGAGATTTAATTGCTTGTTTAATGTACATGTTTTATTAATTGTCTTGTTTGCTAATCTTGATGTCTTGTTTGAAGTTTCAGTTATGAGTCTGCTCGCTGTCATTGTAGGTGAGTCGCTGCGAGAAGTTTGGATACGGAGTAATGGTGACACAGGTAGCAGCGACTGCTCCAGGGGTTGCAGCTCTGCACAGCTCAGGTAACAAAGTGCTCATTTGTAACAAACAAACAGTCGCCTGCTGGGATGCTTAAGGCTTGAATTTAAATTACTGTGCAGCTGGTGTGAAGAATTGTGTTAAATCATTTGTCTCAGGGGCTGTTCACTGTCAAATTTAGATGCATTTAGCAGCTGGATGACAGGAAATAATGTGTCGAACAAATCAGGTACAACTGAAGCTAATTAAAAGAACATCGTTAGAAGTATAACGAGTGGAAAACAATGTGGTCAGAAGTTTGTACATATTCACCATATGCAATTAGGATTTAATCTGATCTAAACAGACTCAAACGTGAGTAGACTCATCTAAAAGTGATAACTTCAAGAATCTCTCAACTTAACAAGACCAACGCCTGTTGTTGTCTGGTTAGTGATCATAATTCACTTTAGCAGGTAGTTTCTCTTGGCGCAAATTATTTGTTCAACAGCAATCACTGGATTGGTCATTGCTCAGAACAATGGGAAAGTCCATGATTGGAATCTGCTAAACAATTCACAAGCAAAAGATATTTCTGCGTGTGTATGAAAAAAAACTGAATACTTTTGGCAAAGTTAAAGTGAGGCTTTGGAATCCAATGATTGAAGCACAAGGGAGGCAGCATAATGCTGAGGGCCTGAATCGCTCCCACTGGGGTTGGTGCATCACACAAAGTAGGTGGAATAATTATTTATCTCACCTAAAGTCACTACATATATGTTGGAAAATTGGGATTCTGGGCAGGTAAAGCAGATGCCCCATGAATTTAGCGCTTGAGGCAGTTTTCCAGGTTCAAATCCTGACAAAAGGCCACTTAACGCATGTCTTCTCCTTCTCTCTCCACCCTTCTGTAAACCTTTTATTAAATAAAGAGCATTAGTGCCACAAAACCGTCAAACACCTATTGGTTGTTCAGACATGATTCCAAACAGATTAAACTGGATTTGGAATAGAAACAAATGTAATCATGAAGCTTTGGAAATGTCCCCTGCCTCAGCCCTGTTGAAAATTTACAGACGATGCTTAGAAACTGGGTCTGTGCCAGTTTCATCTGCACCTAATTCTCATCATAAAAGAAGTGATTTCAAACAATTTCATAAAATCCCCAAATTATCATCTCAAACGTCTGTTGTGAGTGAATGGAAACTGCTGAGTGGAGCTGAAGGTATTTAAGTAATTATTTTTGTTTTGTTTTTTACCTTTAGGTTTTGTCAGGTCGCTGGTTGTAGAGCTGTGGTCGGCGCTCGAATGTGGAAGCGATGATTTCAGAGTCGTCCGTCCCAGACCAACACCCATGGAGCCCATAGACAGAAGCTGCCTGAAGGTGAGCAGGAGTCGTTTAAGCTGCTTTTAAGGGTCACACAAAGCTCCACAGCATCTAACAAGCCATTTCTTTACTTTCTTTTTGTTGTTCTTGGAGGAAATAAGTACGAGCTGAGAATTATTTCAGATTTCTTATTGTCCTTGTTTGTTAAAAAAAGGTGCATTTGATCTGCTTTCTTACATTGATGTGTGCACAAGTTATAAAAAACAAAACTATGGGCCTGCGTAACATGTCACAGCATAAATATTTACTTAAAACTAGGGAGGCACGACATATCGGCAGGATCGTCAGGATCAGTCGATGTTGGTCAATATTGGTTTATCCCTGCTTCAAACATTAACACATGTAAAAGCTACTTAGTAAAACATTCGTTTAAAAATATATTTAAAAAACATTAATATTAGGTTTGGTTTATTTTAATTAAATAAAAATTTAGATGTTTGCAAAATCCCCCCCTTTTTTAAATTTCAGTAATATTTGTCAAGAATTCATTTAACATCTAAGATATGAGAGATGGTGACATCCAGTGGCAAAAATCTTTACCTGCGTATGACTGATCTTATTTTGCTGTTTTTAAGAATAATTTGCAAACCATGTTGGGAAAATGTGGGATAAATATGAGACATGGTGTGGAGCAGGATCTGTTTCCTGCTCACGTTAAAGTAATAACAATAATTCTCCATCTCTGTTAACAGAGCTCTCCAAATACCGCTCACTGTTTTTGTTCATATTAATTTAGTCAGCAAATGAGCTAATGAGGTCATGCTTTATTGTGCAGCTGCAGTTTGCTGAATCCTGAGAGTTAATTGTTGTTTCCTCTGTTAATCCGTTCAAAAATACTTTATTAATCCCAAATGGAAATCTTCTCCAGATGTTCTAGATGAGACCACAGAACAGAACCAGCCTTCTTCATCAGCTTGTTGAACTTTTTTAAGTCAGTGGGAGAAGAGATCACACTCCCTACATCAGACGTATAGATCTGCAGCAACTTGGTGCAGAAACTGAAGGACCTGCGGTTCCTCAGGGAGTCCAGTCTGCTCTGTCCCGTCTTGTAGACGGCATCTGGTCAAGTCAGATGTCCGGGTTCAGACCGAGATTTTTATACTCTTATAAGCTTATTCTCGCTTGTTGGAAATAATTTGCTAGTTGTATAAGCTGCAGAAGTTGTTCTTAGATATTTTCTAGCAGGGTTTCTAGAAAAGTATGAAATTGCTATTATTAGTATAAATTTTCCTGGTCTGAATAAGTATGGGGGGGGGGGGGAACAAAAGTGTGAAAAATGTTAGTTTCTAAGCTATTATTTCTTATTCATCTATCTTTGTTTTGCAACGTCACAACCTGAGTTCAATATTTTGGCCTTCTGTATCATTTTGATCTTTGTGTTTCTGGCTAAGACCCCACAGTTTAACACGCACTGAATGAAATTTAAACATTATTTTAAAAAGTATTTACAAAATGAAAAGTGTATGAAAGACCAACATGTAATGTTAAATATCCTCCCAGATTTGAAAAGTCTAAACGGTTCAAATTCTGACATTGAACTGATTTAATATAAGTTCAGTTATCAAAAAACAGTGAAATGACCCTTTTCCCACACTGTCGAATCAGAAGCCAACTGCAGGGTTATTTCCAGAAAAACTGAACATGTAAATAAGAAACCCAACTAAAGCATTTAAGGTAAATGGACTCAAATGTCTTGAATTTTCTAAAAGCTTTTTAAAAAAACAGACATTTGATGATGGGGAATTTTGAAATGTAAATTCTACAGCCGGTCTGTTGCGTGTAGAAAAGCTTTAGTCATACTTTGAAGCAAATTTCTCTCCTACAAGAGCCTGAAAATTCGATTTGAAGCTTCAGGCTCTGCTTGCATGTGGCCTGCGCTGCCGCCTGACAGGAGCCGAGCCGTCTCGCTCGGTGAAACTAGCCGAGTGAACACGGACTGTCAGTGAACTGTGAACTATGTCCTGCACCCTGCCACCGGCAGCGTTGAGGCCTGCCTTATCAGCGCGTCAGCTGCAGGTTACAGGGGCACTCTGTGGCAAAGTCACCACAGAACAGACAAAATAAAGCCGGTTTTGGTTTTAGAGCGTCTTTACTCCTCAATCTATGTCTGCTATATCTACATGAAGGGAGTAAAAGCACCTGTAGTGGTTTAATTCTTCAAGGAATCTGAATAAAACCAGAAGCTGCGTTTTATCCTATATATATTTTCCCTTTCCTTGCATTTGAATTATTTTTCATGTTTTTAGGAAAACTAAACGCCTGATGATTTTAATAGGAATTGGGTTCACGTGTCTGAGTTTATTACGGATATTCACTCGTCCTCATATGTTCAGACAATATTCATACAGGCAGAAATGTGTGAACACACCTCTACTAACATGTGGTGAAATGTTCTTCAGTATAAGTTGCACCATGACTAAGTGCTTTTAGTAGCTGTAAACAAGATTCCGGCATAACTCAGGTTGAATATGAGGAGCATTATCTCTAGACAGAAATGCTAGTTTATTTAAAGGAGCAATAAGCGATATTTCACCACTAGGTGGTGCTTGACCACTGCTCGCACGGCCGGCCCAGCAATGTAAACGTCATACCATGGTCCATCTGAAATATTACTTTTAGTTCTTCACATACCTATATTTTTTAGTTCTTTTTATCTAAAATAATGACATTTTGCTGATTGCTCCTTTAAATTAGTTGGTTTGTGTAATGGACCTCACTTTTAAGTAGAGGGCACGCATTTTTACTCTAGCTTTGGGAAGGTGAATCTTAACTTTATCCCCTCAAAAAGCAATTTGTCTGCCTGAGATAATTGTTTGGTCGGAAAAGTCAGTTGTTGGCTAATTTCAAGTATCTAGCTGTCGATTTGAGGTTAAAATCAAGGGTTGAGACATCCAATTATGTGCAAGTGACAATTATTTGGAAATGTAAAGTGTTAGGATGCTAGGAAACGGAGCAATGAAGAAGGCTCATGTGTGTCTTAAACTGGAAAATGCTGGATGACCAGTGTCACTGTCATTAGTGAAGCTAGTTTTACGTCACCATAGACCAAGTAGGTCCCAATCCCTACCCGCACAGACAAGCAAAACGCCGCCTGGAGAAACTCTTTATAGTCAGATGATGGCCAGAATGATTAGGAGTAGTTTTGTTGTAGGACAACTACTCCTACTCCTTGTAGGAATGAAGTTGAGGCGTTGAAAGCTAAGAAATAGCTGTCTGGTATGGTGGTGGCTGCATCATGCTGAGGGTCATTCTTACTGCCAGTGGTACTGGTCCGTTGGACAGAGAAGGTGGAATAATGAAGGAGGACGACCTCACAATCTGTCCCCACCCTTAGTAAAGGGTGGATACATTTAAGAAATAGTGGGACGTGTGATGATATCTGTGCTTGAGACTTCGTAGATCCTTGAATATCTGCATTGAATTAAAATCTGTGGACCTAACTGTTAATTCTTTAATTTTGTTGCTGGTGTTTGTTGATTAATCATCCTATTGTGAACAAAAACCAGTTCCAATGAACAATTAAAAGACAATGTTTACTATGAGAGTCGTGCTGATAATGTGTGGATTCCAACGTCTGACCAGCAAAAACATTTGAAAAATGACATTTAAATGACTATAATCAGCGTCACTTAGAAACTGGAGTGGGAGGGTTTTTCTTTCATCCAGTGGTGTTATTTGTACCTGCTGTGTCTTGATTTTCACCACATTCTCGTTTCTGTCTCATCAGTCCTTCCTGTCGCTGGTCAACCTCCTGTCCTCCTCCTCCTCTGTGTGGGAGCTCCTGTGCCGACAGTCCTTGGCTAACAAGAGCGACTACACCCTGAGAGAGATGCCAACCTCCATACCTGTGAGCAGCTTTCACCAGATGCACTCCCGTTCCCAACCATCTGAGGGCATCTTTGCACTTTGGTGCGGCTTTCAGCTCACACCCACACACTTGTGGGTGTGAGCTGAAAGCACAAAGGCCTTCCATTAAACCCCCCCGTACTACTGAGTACTACGTCTATTGTACATTTCCTCTCTGTTTTCACTTTGCACTCAAACCGCTGCATTCCTTCCCGCCGCCTCTTATTTTGCTCCACAGGATTTGATTGACAGGCTGATTGCTGTGAATTCAGATGCGAAGGTCCATTCGCTGTTCCACTACGAGCAGTCGCATACGTTCGGCCTGAGGTGAGATGGAGATTTTTTTCCCGTATCACTTGACATCGTGGGGTGGGGGGGGGGCACACGATATCGGATTAACCCCTGGTGGATGCACACAGTCTCTTGCATTAGCAGCCCTCTACGGTTCCTTATACTTTGATTACTCGGCTTTGGAAGGCTGATGAAAGGATTTTTCCGGATAAGATTGAAATAAGCCGGGCTCTTTGGGTATTTATGGGTAACCCACTCCTTTAACAAGTGAGAGGACTTGTTAAAATGAAGAAAATCTCCACTGCACTTACAAAAATGATTCAACAACTGGTTTTCCTACACTTTGAATTCCTTTTATGCCACAAGTTTATTCTTAAGATCCATAAAATTCCAGATCTTCTTTTACATCCTTTACTTTGTATGTGCAAAAGCCTCATGTCGCTGCGGTGCATTCCTTTGCATCTTTAAAAGCTTTCTAAATCACAATAGCCTCGGCTTGTTTGGAGTCTTGCTGACTCATTCTGTCTCTGCTTGTCAGTCAGCCCGCTCCTATTAACATGCAGAAGCCAGGCGAAGGGAACAAATTGCTCTGTTCGTTTACCACCCAGACTGACGCATTAACTGACAGACTTGCACTCAGCGCCTCTCCATGTGCCGCTCAATGTGCTCGATTAGGCTTCTTACTATCACTGACGCAAATGCTGCCTGGTTTACAGTTTTGGTGTAGTGGTGGGATGCACGCTTTTTTTACCACGTCTGGTAAAGATGTATAAAAAAGCCTTTAGAGACAAACTAATTATTGCAGTTGCATAATTATACTCATCTTTGATTTAAGTACATTTGTTCTCTATTAAGAACTAGCTGGTGGCACGATTGTTCCTGCTGTTTTTAGGAACAATCACACCACAGGGTTTTTTGAGCCTGGGGAGTGAGGTGGCCTTTCAAAGAAGTTGATTTAGTGTCCTGTGAGTCACTGCTGTGATATTTGGCCATATTTTATAGCTCATTATCTTATTGTGCACGATAATGATCCAGAGAAGATCCGTTTTCAGTTTTCTGGGTTGGGACAAAACAGGCCCTCAGCATCACAGGTCCTCCACTGCACTTAACCGTGAGCATGAGGAGCTTTTTCCACATAGTTACTATGTGCTTCATAGAGCATAAAAAAAAAACTGTAAACAGTAGGGACAGCATGATGTGAAAATGTTTGATTTTGAAACAATAATCATAAGCGCTTAAAAAAGACTATTTTCTTGTTTTTGACGACATTTCTCCTCTGTTCCTTTGATTCACATCAAGCCGACTGGGAGAGTTTACTGTTGAAAAGATGCATCTTCGCCTCAAAGCACGCTATGCTATTTACCCTTAACGAGCCCAGTGATGTGTTTTTTGGAAACATCTTTACATCTGTGATACGAGGACAAAAAAGGGGATACTTTGTGGATTACTTCCTAACAGAGGGTTAGCATTCACATAGCATGCAATGGTTGTTATAGAGGCTTGTTACTTCCATGAGGTTAACATTTCCTGCTGTTTTCCCACAGTGGGTTTTAGATTTTTCTTATCCTCACTTATCGAACCCCTCCCTCTGCATGGTGGCAAGATAAATTTGGGTCTTATTCAAGCTAAAAACACGCGTGTCTGTGTCATATGTTTTTACCCTAGTGAAGCCGGAAAAATTCTAAATTAAAACAAAAAACAATTAAAAAATGGTTCAGTTAAATCTATTCAAAGGGATTGTCCAGGGGGTACCACTAATTATGCCTCCAGCTGTTTTTTATTCTTGAAAACAATTATTTCTCAGAGTGTTTTTTCCCTCACTGACTAAATTATTTTTTTGTGTCAACCTGCAAGATTTGGGAAGAGCATATGATCATTTAAAGTTTATAGTGTTTTTCATTAACTTTTTGTCCTTTTTCTATATAACATGTTTTCATGTGGTGTCTGCTATTTTGATCTTTAAATGAGTAAAGGAACATCTGCCCCGAAGACCTATTCAATAATCAATAAAATGTTTGATGAGAAATAACTTTAGATTTCCGTGGGGCTGTACTGACTTGCAACAGGTGCTTCTTACCGCACAATAGCCAACCTCTTTTTTTTTTTTTTTTTTTAACCAACCTCTTTGGCATAGCCAGGTCCACCGTTAGTGACGTTTGTCAAGTATCAATGACGTGTAGGTCGGATGAATGCGACCTGGCCGTACAGACACAGGTCGCATTTGAAAAAATCCGATCTGTGTTGTTCAGACTGTCATGAAAAGATCAGATCCAGGTCGCATATGGGCAAAAAAATCGGTCGCATGTTTGGCCAAACTATGGGAAAAAAAAAAAAAAAAGTGCGACTTATAGTCTGAAAATACGGCCCTTTGTTTTGTGTGTGTCTACTGTGAGTCTTCCAACTAAGTTTTCCGTCTATTATCACACCAAGAAAATTTAATTTCCTTTACATTTCCAATAGTAATCTTATCCATTTTATATGTACATCATCCATATCCATACATTTACCAAATGTTATTAATTTGCTTTTCTCTATATTTAATGATAACTTATTACAGTCCATCATTATTATTTTATTTACTCAATTCAGGATTTACTGTATTAATTACTGCACTATAATCATTTCCAGAATAAAACATATTGGTGTCATCAGCAAATGGTATCAATTTAAGTAATTTAGAGACTTGAAACATGTCATTTCTGTCTATGTTGAATAGTTTGTGACCAAACACGAGTCCTGGGGGACTCCACAAGAAGTCTTCATATACTCAGAGATGTGTTCACCCATATTTACAAACTGCTGCCTCTCAGAGAGATAGCTGATGATCCAGTCCAGAGCCACTCCCCTAACACCATATAGCTGTAGCTTGTTGAGCAGTATAGACTGATTTATTGTGTAATTCTTGTGGATATGTTGTAAAACGACTCACAGAAGCTGGTTTAAGAGAGCTATCAATATTGTCACAGTCCCTGCATGGAAAAAACAACCTAGTTGGAATGATTTTATCAATAAATACTTTAGGGAAGGTTGTTGGAAGTTAGCAAGCAGTAGTTAGGAAGTTTCTCAGCTGCAAGTTTGTTTTTGGAAATTAGATTTCTACACATCTGCAGTGTGATGTTTTCTCTCCCTTGTAACACTCTGCATTAATCAATTTGTACTTGTCAATACCGCCCCCCTCCCCCCTGCATCGTTTAGACTAATAAAACTACACAGCAGCATTTTTTTTTATTTTGATGGTACTTTCAAGGATGTCTGATTCTAACATTTAATGAATCTAGGATTTAATACAAACCTAATTGTTTCTTTCTGTCATGGCCAAAAAAGAGGATAGCCAATAAAAACCCTCTGCAGTCAGAGTATCTAGACAAACCACCATGCTTATGTTTACTGTTCCAGTCAGGTCATTCTCTTTTTTAATGTAAATATTCATATTTCCAAGAAACATATTTCTATTGGTCTTTTTTTGTATGTTCTACTTAAAATGTGTTGAGAGCAAAGTGGAATTGAAGTCCACCTTGTCGTGTGAATCAAGTTGTTGATTAAAGCTGATTCTGGTTCTGAAGTGAAGCCCCTGAATGACCCCTTCATCTTAATTTTGGCACCCATGACCCTATGAAGATCAAAGATACAAGCCCTCTGAACTAAAACCTAGTTCTGGTCAAACAGTCACACATATTATTCACTTGATTTGTCCATAGGTGCAATACTAAAAGGCTTCTTTTATTCATTCATTCTTGTTTAAAATGCATTAGATGACTCATCAGCTAAAGCTTTCATTTTTTAAAAAACCCTTCCAAGCAACTCTTCCTTTACAAACAGACCAAGTCCATCTTTAGTATTTTAACCCTCAAGGGCAGCAAAACATCGTTGCAAATTATTTCCATACATTCTTGAAAATGTTAGAATGTTTCTTACCTGTTTGATCGATGTCCTTAAAGTACAGTAGCCTGCAAACATTTTCACCATCCCTGAAAGCTTTTCACATTTTATCACATTACAACCACAGACTTCAATGTATTTCTTTGTCAGGGTGGGTGAAAATTTATGTGATAAAACAACATGAAATGGTGCATAACTGTGAAATAAATGGAAAATCATTAATTTGTATTCATCTCCCCTGAATCAACAGTCCAATACTTTCTGCCGCAATTACAGTCACAAGTATTTTGGGGTACAGTCACGTGAAAAATAGACCGTCTTAAGAATTACCTAGTTCTTTTAAATGCCTTTTAATCACTAATAAATGTTTTACTCATTAAACATAATAAATAATGTTTTTTTCTAGCTAATTATATTGATCCATTTCATTTGACATACATTTATATTTAAATCAAACACCTTATCTATTTTATTTATACTTTTTATTTACAACAATCAATATAATAAAAAGGGGAAATTAAAATACAGACAAAATACAAAAGTTGAGCGTCATAAATACAAAGAAAAAAATAAAGACAAAAGCAATTAAAGAGAAAATATTAAAAACGTTGGATAAAAAAAGTGTTTCCAGCCTCTTTTTTTTTTTTTTTTTAAGGTAGAACAGAAACAGGCCAGATAGTTGGAGGAGAGAAGAGTGCTTGAGGGACAGAGAAGGTAGACAAGGTGGAAGGAGAGCACAGAGACTTTGTAGGGATCCAGGCAGAGAAGTGAAGAAGCAGTGCTGTTCTGAACGTACTGTAATTCTTGTACGCTCTAGCTAAGGAAAACATCTTACATAGTTTTAGTGGGACTCCAATCTACCAGTCTCTGACATCAGTCTAAGGAAAGTTGGCCCCAGTCCTCAGTTACAGCTTTAAAATGTTTGATACATCCCCTTTCCAAGTTACCCCAATGCGTCCCAGTGAGATCAGTATTTGACTCAGTCCTGGACGTTAAACATATTAATTTTCAGTCTTTATTACAGACATTTTCCTCAACCACCCTCTGATAACCGGTAAATTTATTGTTGATTCTGTGATGGTGAGCATCCCCAGGCCATGACACTTCCACCACCTACAGTACTAAATTCTGCTTTCACATGGTCTTGCTTGGATGGCCAGACTGGCTATGTTGTCAGTTGTTTCTAATATTGTCCGCTTCGTTATTTGCTCAACATGCTGATACAGTTCTGTCCTGGGGACTGTTCTCGAACCCCTGGAGTTGATTGTGCAAAGAAGCATTCTTCATAAAACGTAGAACATCATGGCCGTCAGGCTGTCAGACAACAGCTAAGTGTCTGCAGTCAGAGGCTTCTCCAGAGCAGTAAGACAGACCACTACAGGAGATCCTTCCTGCCCTCTGCCATCAGCATCTACAGCAAAAACATGAAAAAACCTGCATGGTATGAGTTGCAACATTTACATTTATTAGTCCTTTTGGAATAATAAGGGACTTATCAATTGAAATGAATTGAATTGTAGACTATTTGGCGGTCAGTGGAGTGGCTTATTTCTAAATCTTTAGAGACCTCAATAAATCCCTTTCCACAGTCATATAGGCTGCTACTCTTTGCAGACCCCTAAGAGCTCTTTTGATCCGACCACAGTGTTTACGCTCACTTCAGCAGTCAGGAGCACTCCAAGCTAAATGTCTGAGGTTTGAAAACGACAAGTGACAATCTTCCACCTGATGTGATCACCTGTGTTTTATCCCCTTTAAATATGTTTTCCAACTGTCCCTTTAAAAAAATGAACAGACCCATATTTATTAACAAAAATATGTGTCCAACTAAATTAAGGTTTAAGTCAAATGTTTACAATATCATTTAATACAAAGAAGAACAGGCAACAAAATCATTGTCAGTAGGGTGGAAGACAATGGATAACAATGTAAGTTATTTTTCAAGGAGTTGGCACCCCTTCTCTTTAATGGAAAAACAATGTTACAAACCTGAGTTCACTTTTCTGTCACTATGCTTTTAACGAAATCCTCCCATGTTACATTCTATTGACTCCATGGACGTTAGAGAAGCAGGTGAGGACTCATCAAACCTTTGAAACTCCACAGCTCCTCCAGAGTTACCATATCACACTTGGGTGCTGCTCTCATTATTGCTCTTCTTTCCCAGCCTGTTGGCTAGATGGCCACATCTAGCTAGGTTTGCAGTTGAGCCATCCTTTTTAAGATGATGGAGAGTGCTCAGGGCGATGTTCAAGATGTAGTTTTATAACAAATTACCTGATCGTGTTTTAAACTTCTCCACAACAGTCTCCCATATTCCTTGGTCTTAATGATGCTGGTTCTTCTCTAATGGTTCTCTAACAAACCTGTTAGGCTTTCACAGCACATCTGGATTTATACCTGGGAGTATAAATCTTATACACCCTATTTATTGATTAGCGATGAGTTCTACAGGCAAACAGCTGTACAGAGTTTTATTTAGGTGTATCACATTAAAGGGGACTGAATGTTTTATACAATCAAAAAATTACAAAAAAATTACTTCTACTTCTTTGTGTTGATCTGTCACATAAAATCCCAATAAAATACAATAAATGTTTGGTTTTAATGTGGAAGGCTTTAGGGACAGGACTACTTTAGCAGGCCACTGTATCTTATTTAAACAGTGGCATAAAGTGCAGTGAAAGGCGCACAATATACTGTAATTCAGAGCACAGCATTTAGAGAAAAATACTGTTTCCCTAACCTGTAGGTTTATTCTCAAGAGCCTTCTTTGTGGGTTTTCAGGGTGAATTCCTTCATGGCTTTTATTAATGGTCCTGGTCTGTGCAGCCTTTTAAATGACTTTGCCTCACCTGAGATCCAACACAGATATATTATCACCTTTTGTGATTATCTTCCCACCGTAGACAGGCGAATGAGAGGCCTGGCCTTGTAACGTGCTCAGGTGCTCATATATCATGTATGTCACATAATGAATAATAGATTACAGCTTCAGGTTGTTTTGCTGCTGGAATGAGTGTTATTTTTTCTCCTCCTGAGTGTCTGCTTCCTTTAAAGGAACTAGGGGAAATCTATGTGTTGGATTGTTTGTTTTGCAAGTCTTTTGCACTATTTGGTAGTAAACGAGAAGAGTATTTATCTGTCCAATATTTTTTTTTTGAATTCCAGTTCCTTTAGGATTAATCATGAGAAGATTTTGCAGTGTATGCAACAGATTTTCTCCAAATATGAAATTTCCATCGTTGTCTTTGGCCTCTTGATCCAAACCTGATGGTTTACTCTTACAAACATAAAAAATGGGTTTATCTGCACATTAAATGCTTAATAAATCCTTAAAATAATTGAATTAGTAGATTATTGATGCAAAGTAGAAGTTAAAAATACATGTGCATGCTCTTTATAATTAGTTTTCTGTGTGCAACAATGCATGTAGAAGTAAAAGGTTTTTGCATTAATAAAGCTTGATTTGGGCCAATGATTATTGTTTTTAATATAAAAACGTTGAATGTAGGTAGCTTTCACTTGAAACAACCAATTAAACATCGAGGGCTCATTTGTACATGAAGAAACTAAATCCATTTTAGCTTATTTTCACATTCTTGTTCTGAGTCCTCTACTTGACTCAGTCTGTTGCATATTTGGTTATTGGGTGGTTTATAATCTTCAAATCTTAAAATTACCGCGCTCATTTCAGGCTTAATAACCAACACTTACTTTCATGCCAACGAGAGCCTCCCTCAAGTGCTAACACATAAGACAGCAAAACCACAAAATCTCTTGATGTTCATAAAAACTAATGAGAACCAAAATCACTGAGCTTCCTCTGTACTAAAAGCCTCTTTGCTGTCATAGCAGTCAAATCACAGCCTGCTGATTCTCCGTCTAAATTGTTTTGATGCTATTATTCTTCTCCAAACGCAGCCAGTTTATACTGTTGGGGAACTAGACCAGTTCCAGCCTGATATGATTATAATATAGTTCACTATTATCATGAACCTTAACAGTAAAATAAAGATTTTATGAAACCGGACGGTATTTAAGCGAACACAAAGCTGGAAACTGTTGGAGTCAAGTTAATGAACAATTACTGAAAGTTCAGATGTTGAGGTCAAGCCCTGAAATGTGAATACGAATAAATTAATATTTAAACATCTCTGGCTCTAAAATCATTCCAACTAAAGTGAAAATCCTTATGATTTTAGTAATTAATATAAGAGTTTATGACATCCTCACAGTGTATTAAAATGCTAAATCTTTTGCTTTAAAAGAAAGAAATTAACACCATGATGCAGAGATGGCAGCTCGAGTTTGAGACTGAGATCTGAGTTAAACTCTTGTGCTTAAGTCACAAAAAATAAGACTTCAGAATGGACAGACTTGTCCCCTAAAGACTTGAGACTTGACTTGGACTCGAATCTTTAGTAAAAGTTTTTATCTCAAGTAATGAAGAGTGGAGGGAACCGGGATATGAGCTTCAGACAGCAGCTGCTGCTGTTTTGACTGTGAAAAGATGGGCTTGATTATCGGCCAGTGACGACGGTGGATTAAAGGACGTAACCATCCTCTCAGAAGTGAGGGGGACATATTTTCAGAAGTCTGAGTGATTTATCATCCTCTCACATCTCTCCTCAGTGGCTAAGGAACCACATAATCACCAACAACAACAATGTAGCACCGGGCGACCAGCTTTAGTTCTTTGAATTAATAAAATCTAAAGTTTTAACTCCCAAAAGTGACAAGGTAACAGGGTTATAAGCCTCATAATTTCATTTATTGGCATGAACAACACTAAACAAATCCACATTTTAGACAAAATGTAACCGATTAATCAAAATCAATCAAGATAAAGAAAAATGGCCTGATTTATCCCTGCTTCCTTTAAGAATGCAGATAATGCAGAAGTCAAATAATATCAATCCCCTGCTCTGTCAGTGTCTGCAGGCTCTCCCTGACTGCTGCAGCCTGGTCTCTGCCCTGACTCATGGCCTTCTCCCTGGGCTACTTACTACAATACAGAATAAAATATTTTAGTGTGTCAATGAGAGTTACTCTGAAATATCAGTGAAAACCTTCTCCTGATTTCACTCAGCAAGTTGTAACCTCTCCTGACCTGTGAAGACCCAGCATCATCATCCACTGCTGCTGGCTTCTGCTCTCCTTGCTTCTTCTCTTTCTATAGAAGCAATAAAGCTTTATTTTAAATATGTGGAAAGCCAAAATTAGCACAAGATCTATGCAGAAATTAAAGAGGTTTGTGTTTATTCTCACCATGAACTAGCAAGTGATGCAACACAGAGGTAACAATAGTATTATTGTTGACTAGCTTAACATGATTTACTCACCCGTACCCCCAGTCCGTTACGCCCATGGTAGATTATTATGGGGTGTTGATGGCTCATAACAATCTGTTCATGTTAGCAATAGCTTCATAATAATGACACCATGAAGGTCTCTCCATTCTAACTCTAATAAATGGATGTTTTGTTTCATGTAGATCTTCTAACTTTTAGTTAAACATTTTGTCCGGGCTCACCTTGAGTGAAAAACGTTTCCACCTCACAAATGACAATAGTTAGTAGATTGCACCTTTCTCAGGAAACCGTCACAAAGTGACAGTAAAATACAATTTTGAACATTTAAAAGAACATCTTTAAAGAGCAATTTAAAAACTAAAATGTAATATAAAAATTCAAAATGTGTCACATCAACATGTAGTCAGTCACAGCAGCCCAGGGACCGATGAGGCTAAACTGCTTGTTTAAAAACGAATGTCTTAAGTTGCTTTTTAAAAGCATCGACAGAGTTAAGTGATCACAGGTAATGCAGTGTTTTTAGAAATAAAAACACCGCTCAGTTGGGGTGCATAGCATTTCTTGTGCAGAACTTAGTCAAGTCAGCTATCCAAACCTGACAACCAAAAGGAAACGGCTTAAAATAAATGACAATAACTAAGAAAGTAACAATAAAACACCAGCTTACATGATATTTAAATTGCTTTCTGCTGTTCAATTACACCCACAGAGCTGAAACTAGAGTCGTTGTTTAATAATAATCATATTTATTGTTCATTGCAACATGCATTACTTTTTTAGGGAGCAGTAGGCTGCCACTGTGTGTCGCCCAGGGAGCATTCTGAGGCTAAGGGTCTTGCTCATTAGCCAGAGCAGCAGTCTGTGGGATTTGAACCCGGGAACTTGCAGCCTTCGCAGGACACAAGCGTCCTGCTTTCTAACCACTAGGTCATCACTCTATAATCCAATTATTTATATAGATAAACTTATGTCTAAGTTTTAGGGGGAAAGAAAACTGCAAATATGTAAGTTAAGAAATTACATGTTATGTTTACAAGTGGCTGATTGACCAACAAAAGGAAAGGAAAATTACTCTAATATGCTCAGTAAATTAGTTGTTATAAAAGTAGTCTTACGTAATCGCCATGCTTAAAAAAAAAAAAAAGATGTTAAACTTTTGTACTGTTTAAACTGATGGGTAAGCGTGTTCAAGCATGCAGCTCAAATGCAGAGCGGTAGTTTCGTCTCTTGCTTTTTTTATTGTTTCAAACAGAGGGTGAGAAGTTGCTGTCAAACTCTGTGGCTCTTGATGTGCTGCTGTCAGAACGAGTGAGTTGAGTTGTCAGTCACAGAGGAGTCAAAGCAACCGTCCAAACACCTCTCTTCCAAACCTTCACTGCATTCGGTGATGTTTCTTATGAGAACCAAAACACTCTGGTCACGCTCAACACGGAGAACAAAGAGTCATTCAGTCCTACATGCTTACAGAGAACGAGGTGGAAATAAAAGGCTCAAATCGGTCTGCTGGATACAAGAGCGGATATGATGAATATTTTACACGTTTGTCATAATTTCACTCTCTCACCAGGTCAAAATGTGTTGGTGTAAAAAAGAGAGCTTGCTTTGCTCTCCACCAGCTTTTCCTCCCCTTTAATATTTCAAATGTTACTGGATCTTATCAGCCTGTTGGAGCCTGCTGTCATTACCAGCAACTGAAAAATGAACCATGAACGTTTTCCCCACGGCTTCCACTTAACAAAGCTCTCAATTGGCTTTAACAAGCTGGTGTGGCAAAATTGTGCTGGCTGACCCGATACTTGCAGACACAAGTCCAGGGGACAGAATAAAAGTCCAGCTGGAGTCTTTGCTTGTGTGGTTCTGCCCTGCAGTGTAGTATGTACTAAATTAAAGTTTCTAATTCTCTGTAGTGCTGTTCTGCCGCAGTATCTGGGTCTGCCAGTCCTCTCTGTAATTTCGTGTCTTTGTTTCCGTCTGTGTGCATTGCTGCAGACTGCTCAATGTGCTCTGCTGCTGCTTGGACTCCTTCCTGCTGCTGGAGAGCCAATATAACATCTGCGCCATGCTGCTGCAGAGTCAGAGGGAAAACATCGCTGACCAAGACACCGCAGAGGGGTATGAAGCCAGAAACACACAGAGTACAGAAAGTTCACCGATTAGTAGGATTAACTAAAGGTTCAGTTCACAAAGAACCAGATTAATCCCTGTTCGTAGTTTACCTCCTATAAATTAAAGTAAAATGACAAATCTGAACTGCTTTACTTCAAATATGTTTAATATTTCAGTAATAACTCTGTTGAATACTGGCAATTATGTTATGGTTGTGAGAGAGCCCTTTCAGCTGCTCCTATATTCGGGAGTCGCCACAGCAAATCATTACATCCTGCACACAGACTCAGGGAGTTTTCATGCCCGATTTCTTTCCTGACACAACCGGGATTCGAACCCGGGTCCCCTATCATATTATACACTCGCTGTACGGTCCCAGAGACACACAGAACAGACGACCATGCACATACGCACACTAACCCTAACCCTAACCCTGTTCTTGGGTTGTGGGAAGAAGCCGGAGTAGCAGGACAGACTCCAGGTCAGGATTCAAACCCAGGACCTTCTTGGTGCAAGGCAACAGAGCTAATAACTGCTGCACCGTGCAGTTATTGTTTTTTTGCCAAACGCTTGTTTTTGGAATTATGGCCCAAATGTTGAAGTTTGGTTTCATCACAAGGTTTTAACAGATTGTAGCCGGGCCTTGGTGAAGACCTACATGCTGAAACCCTACTTAGACACAACAGCAGGTGTCTAGCAGGTTTAGCAGGTGTTTGTAGACTTATTATATCCCCTGTAAACTACTGCATCGTTTTTTTTAGCTGAATGCTCCTATCGTATATAATAGAGTTTTTAGATTGCACAAATGTTTAAAAGTGTGACTGAAATAAAGACAAATAATGCAAACTCAGTCACACACAAAGCAACTCAACATATGTGAATAAACACCAACGTTGGTCAAGTTATTAGTGCTAATTTTAAAAATATGAAGGTAAGATTCAAGGGTTAGTGACAGAATATATGAAAGTTTTACTTCAAGCTTCATTCCAACACTTTGTTCCATCCTGTCAACTTCACGCTGAGATTTGGACTCTGTGGCTACAGTATGCTAATATATGCTGCACAGAAAGTGGAAAAAAAATACTTTCTTAAAAGTCAACAATCAGAAGCTTCAATAGTTTAGCACATTTTCATTGTTGTGGGATTTTACTTCTCTGTGCATCATCTTTATTTGACAGAAAACTTTCACATTTAGTCATAGTCAATATAAAAAATTTTTTTTGCTTTAGACGTCTCCCAAATAAAATGAAATGAAAGGAAGGATAAATAAAACACAATTTCCCAAAGTGTTTCTAGAAGAGCACTTCTGTTTTGGTAATAGCAGACGCTGCTATTGCTATTGGTTACAAATGGAGATGGCCCTGAAGAGCCTGCTCACATGTCATGTTTGAGTGCTCGCTCTGGTTTAGAGAATGATGACCTGCTCATTTGTGCTTCCATTTCCTGCTATTTCTTCCTCTTATATTTCTTTGCTATAATGGTTGACATCAGCTTTTCAGTTTATTCTACCCTGCTCTCTCTGTTTTCCAGCTCGGTGTCATCCTGACTTTGAGTTTTTGTAACTAACCTTTGAGTTAACCCATTTTTAGTTGTAATTCCCTGTCTATTGCCTCATTTTATCTCTGACCTTTTTAACATCGATGACACAATAATTCACATTTGAAACATATTTTTTTCCAATATAGCTTCGGCATGCAACATTTTGAGCATTCTGGCCTTTGCAAAGAGAGCTGTAAAACAAGATAGTCCTTTTTATTAAGTCCAAATGTTCCAGCTGTAAGAACTATATCTACCAAGACTGATGTCTTTCAGTCCTTGTAATTGGAAATATTCTGGCCTTAGCTGACATTTTAAAAAACCTTCCTCTCTGTTTTTATACTTTCATGCAGCAATGATGGGGTTTTGGTAATTTAGTGGCTTCAAACTCTATGGAAAGGCTTTTATATTACTAGTTGTCAATAAACTGCAGGATAGGAACAAATCCAAAGTTTTGATGCCATTTGAATCATGTTGATTTCGTCATTTATACACACTGTATTACAATTGCTGCCTTTTTATAGTTATAAAAAAGGTGCAATATCTCACAAAATTGAGTACACCCTTCACATTTTTGTAAATATAGCTTTTCTGGGGCAACCTTGAAGATATGACACTGTGATGCAATGTAAAGTTGTCAGTATACAGCTTGTATAACAGTGGAACTTTGCTGTCCCATTAAAATTTCTCCACACGGCTCTTAAAGTCTAAACCGCTGGCAAGAAAAGTGAGTAAAGCCCTAAGTGAATGTGTCCAAATTGTGCCCAATTAGCCATTTTCCCTCCCTGGTGTCATGTGACTAGTTAGTCACAAGGTATCAGGTCAAGATAGGGTGCACATGTGTTAAATCTTGTGTTATCAATCTCCCACTTCTACTAGTCACTGTTAGTTTAATATGGCACCACATAGGAAATAACTCTAAGACAACCACTGCCTAAAGAAACTCAGGGTAAAGCTACTGGACTGGCCAAGCATGTCTCCAGACCTAGACCCTATTGAGCATTTATGGGGCATCCTAAAAGGAAACAAGGTCTCTTACGTGCAGCAGCTCAGTGATGTCATAGAGGAGTGGAAGAAGAGAGTCAAGGCGGCGCTGAAAAAAAAAAATGGGGGCCACACAAAATATTGACACATATTCACTTAGGACTGTACTCATGTTTGATGGCAGCTGTTATACAAGCTGTACTGGGCTACATTACATTTTATCATAGCATCATATCTTCAGTGTTGTCCCTTTTAAAGATGTGAGGGATAGACTCACTTTTTGTCATTTTAAAAGTAATTTTACCTAAATGTTTTATTTCTTTGACGTTGTCCTTTGGATATCTCTTTTTGTTGTAATGAGCAAACGTTATTTGTTATCCAAGTGTTCTCAAACCTTTACGCATTTATATGTTACCTGTTTGAAATGTATTTCTTCTTTTTTAGGCCGATCATCATTGACAGTCTGTCAGTGGAGAGGAATCACGTGTTGGTTCGTGTTAATGTGGTGGGAGGACCGTCTGAGAGGAGGCTTCCCTCTCGAGCCCTAGAAGAGGTCAGCTTCCGAGAGTTTCTTCTTCCTAGGGATGCACCGATGGGAAAATCTTAAGCCGATATCGATATCCAATATCAATATTGCTGTTAAGGGCGACAACTGATATTGGATACATTGCTCACACTTTAAAAACGCATTGGATCTCAAAAGGAAGGGTGTGGAGATCAGTCAATGATATCAATGCCTTCCTCCTCTAGCAATTGCCTGCATTCTCTTGCCACATGCGACCAGGCATTGTCATGCACCACACAACAGTGGAGCAGGAGCAGGGGAGTTCGCCCTGTAACCGGCGGAGTGCCGGTTCGAAGCTCTGCTCCTTGGGCAAGACACTTCACTCGCTTTGCTTGCTCGTGGTGAGAGGGTCCAGTGGAGCTGATTGACTGGCAGCTTTGCTTCTGTCAGTGTGCCTCAGACCAGCTATGGCTACAAATGTAGCTTACCCCTGTCATCGTGTAAATGGATAAAAAGCACTTTGGGGTCCTTAGGACTTGATAAAGCGCTATACAAGTACAGCCATTTTATGATTTACCAGGAGGAATCCAACACCCATTGCACCAGCTAGTTGCCTGCTGGAGGTTCACTGTGTAGGGCTCTGGCAGTACTCACTCCTTTTCCTCCTTGCCCAACTGAACCGATACCGGTCCTGCTGATGGGTTCAGGACCTCCAACCGTCCCAACCAGCTCTTTTATGCTGCATTCACATTGAACGCGTTTTGAGCGTCAGGGCGTCTGATTTACATGCAAAGTCTATGGTGGATGCGCATCTAGGAGCGTCGAGAGGTCCTGCGCCAGATTTTGAGCTTTGAACATCTGAAGCGGCAGATGCTAGAGTTGGAAAATCTGAACTTTTGCTGCTGGATACGGAGCGTCAACCAATCAGAGAGACCCCGCTATGTAATGTAGTGGCAGATTTTTCAATGGGATGGCAGGACCATGAAAAGCTGGGAAGTTGACAATGGAGGACAAACTCCTCATTATTGTTTGTGCCCCTCCTGTTTGTGCCCCTCTATGATCAGTTGACCAATCACTACAGAGACAGTAAAGGACTTTGCCTGGCGGAGTATTAGTAAGTTGGGGTCTCGGTTATGAAAACTTTCAACATGGTAAATATTTCCCCGCATTTGAGGAAAAGAACAAGGTAGCTTCTCCCAACCCATGTCAGACCAGTCTGACGTCTATGAGCTCCACCTGCCTGTTTTTGGGGTTGTCTCATTGGTGCCCCTTCAGTACACCTGTTGTTAATTTCATTACCACCAAAATGGCCGACACTTATTAACAACCCCCTAAACTACGTAATGTATCAGATTTTTAACTGACTTTATATTATACTCTGATTAAAAAATGTCCCTTTAATTTTTTTTGAGCAATGTATATTGCAATTGTAAAGTTGGAGATATATGAATATAGTCCCCTTTTTAAGAGACCCTTAACCTCTGAAGACCTGAGAATGTTTGAAAACAAACAGATAATTTTTAGATATCAATAAGCCTTGGTTTAGACCACAATTTTCTGTTCTTAATAGGTTAAAAACATAAATTAAGAGTATCTAAAGGCTAATGGTGTTCACAAAGTTTAAAAACTTTTAGGTGAACTGGATTGTTTTCTTTTAACACTTCCTTTTATTAGTTATGATTGACAAAAACGTATCATTCATGATTTTCACATTTCAACCATGAACCTTTCTGCCAATTTCCATTCTGCATTAGTGTTATTTCTAATTCTATTACAGATGAAAAGCGCGTACTGATAACCAGCACTGCCTCAGTCGTCCTTTGAAGCATGCAGCCTTGTTTATTCAGCATGCTCGGGGATTGATATCAATTATTTAGGTGTTGTTTATGCTGAGCCCAAACAGGAACTCATTTATGCTGAGGTCAAGGAAATTATATAAAAAACGATTTCCAAAGGGGAGAGTGTAAATTAGCTTGGAGCCTGTTATTTCTTTACTGGTAAAATGGTGAGAAATCTCCAAAACAAATAAGATAAATCAATGGATAAACGAGAAAGATAAAGTGTGATGCTGTCTGAAACAGGAACATTTGCAAACATTTTGTTTGTTTTATTAAATCTCAATCTCTCCATCTTTCTCTCTAAAGATAGAGACAGGCACAAAATTGTTGGCACCTCTCTGTTTATCAAAGAAAATCCCACAAGGATCACTGAAATAAGCTGAAACTGACAAAAATAACAGTAAATAAAAATTTACTGAAAATTAAATAATGAAAATTCGACATTGCTTTTGAGTTGTGGTTCAATAGAATAATCAAAAAATTAAAAAAATAATAATTAAACAGACAAAAATGACAGTACCGGTAACTTCATATTTTATTCAAGCTTTTAAGGTAATCAGTGCTGTCAAATAATCTCTGTCAATGAGACGTCTGCACCTGTCGACAGGTATGTTGACCCACTCCTCGTGAGCAAACTGCTCCAGTCGCCGCAGGTTTGAAGGGTGCCTTCTCCAATTGACGTGTTTCAGCTCCTCCTAAAGATGTTCAATAGGATTTAAATCAGGGCTAATAGGAGGTAGGGGTGGGTAAAAATATTGATTCATCAATGCATTGCAATTAATGTTTTCCTAATTCAGTATTGATTCAGAAAATCCTTTGAATTGATTAGTTCCCCTGGCCACTGGGTTGGAGTGATCCACGTTGTACGGGTGAAAGCTGAGCAACGCAAATGTAAATAAAGTAAATTATTTTTCTGCATTAATACAGTGGCGCACTGGGACTACCAGGGATTTCCCCGGTGGGCCAGTGGTTCAGCCCGTGGGGGTTCTGTTGCTCTCAGCCCCATAGTCACGCTCTGGTTTAGCTTCGGCACGGTGCCTCAAACGCCTTCTCTTCTGTACCCCTCCTCCGGTCCAGTCAGACTCTGCTCAGCACGGCGCCACGCAGTGGACCTGTTCACTCATGAACAAGCGCTACAGAGCCGACCAACAGACTGAGAAGTGGAGATCAGAACAACTTGTCACATAAAGCCCTTCCAACAAAAAGCAAAAACATTCTATGGCGCTTATAACTCAGCAGTCACAAATCGAAAAGTCTTTATTAAGCCTCCCTGTTTGGCCCTTGTGTTTAACGGTTAGATGTATGGTGCTGCGGCTCTTGCTCGTCATGTCATTCCTCCGCGTAGCAATACCCGTCAATCACTGATGTTATGAGCAGCATTAAAGCTACAGTTGGTAATCCTGTTCAGAAACACTTTTTGTTTTTATACTGGGTAAAATCATCCTTCCATCCTGAAAGTGGTTAATACGTTATGTATTCAGAAAAAGGACGTTAAAAAGTAGATCTCTGTGGAAGCTGCAGGCCTGTAAAAACTGCTGTTTTGGCTCAATGTCAGGGATTTGTCAGAGTTTTGTTCCTGCTCTCACCCATAAACATTATATACTCACCCCCCTCTGTCCCTCAAGTTCCAGGGGTATCACCTTATCTATTGGTCGTCCCACATGCCAATCATTCTGACGCGCTCATGTAACGCCAGTGCTCATTCCTTGTTAGTTTCCGCTTGCTGGCTGCACATGTGCACTTCTAGTGTTTATGTATCCAGTTAGCTTCGGTGTTAGCCGTTTATTGTCGCTCCGCTGCTCTCACCATGCACTTTGAACATGGCTGAGAGTCACAAGAAGTGAACCGCGTACAAGTTTGTGAGAAGAAGAGAAAGTCCTCAGTAGAAAGAAATAAGACCAAAGTGGATTTGAGACATTTTTTTTCACGTGATCCCCTGAAGAGCAGAAGAGCAGGTAAAGGCTGTTTCACACGGCAGGATTTTTAGCCCGATTTTTCTCCCCGATCTCCACCTTCCGAGAGGAGCCGTTTATTGGCATGTCGCTTACAATAATCTTAAGAGATATTCCTGCCGTGTGGGGTGTGTTTAAGAGCGATCGGGTCTGCTCAGTGCAACGTCAGGACCACTACAGCCTCAAATCGGGGATATTCAACATGTTGGATTGTCCTGCCCCAATATCTTACCATGTATGGTGTCCCCGAGGACAAACGAGCATGCAGGCTGTTAAATGTGACGTGTATCCAATCAGAAAGCTTGGTGAGGGATTCCCAGAGAGAAATAAAACTCGCCTCCATTTCATAGTGCAGCAAGCGTAGAGCCCCGGTCGCGTTGTTTCCGCTTCTTTAACAGTCTTTTCTTTTTGTAGTTTTTTTCTCTGTTAAAATTAGTCCACAAACTATCACCATTATTCTTCTTGGTTGTCCATGTTTATTTACTCTGAACTCACGTTTGATCTTGAGAGGATTCGATTTCCCATCTGACATCTGAATGATGAAATCTGTTCGTGTCTGGTGTGTTGACCTTGCTGTTAGGGTTAGGAACCTTTACGAAGCTTTATCTAATATATTTTTTTTTTTTATCGTTACGTGTGGTGTCTCTCAGGCGATTATTTTAAAATACTGCCGTGTGAACCAGCCTTAAGGCAGTCTAGCGCATGCGCTGTTATTCACAAAGGAACCTGGGGAAATTTCTAGAAAAATCAACGACTCTATCTTTAAATAGGTCCACATTTGTGAAGTGGTGCTGGAAAGTTGAGATAAAAAAAGAAAGCCCCCCAGGGAAGTGCAGCAACACATTTAAACATTTGTACTAAAGATGAACTTAAATCAGATGTGCTAAAAATGCTGGTAAGTGATAAGATTATAGTGTAGCAGAAAATAGTCAGTTTCTGCAGAGTTTACTCATACAGTGAACAATATAGGCTTGTTCACACAGATGTACTTCTGACGTGAAACTCCATCTTTTTCATGAAGCCCCGACTCAAACCATTATGAAAATGAAAGTCAGATAAAATGTGTCATACTGCTCTTAAGGATCATTACAAGTCCTAAAGCAACATGAAGAATGTACAAAATCATCAGGGCCTTCCCGACTACATCATTTTCAAACTTTCTTAAAAGATCACACCATCTAATGACAGAAAAAGTTGACTTTCTAAACCTCATTAACATTAGGAGCATATTATGTTGGGAAGTCTCACGCTGAGTTCAGTCAAAGACCAAAAAAAAGAAAACCTTCTGGAATGAATGATAAATGACTAAATTACAAAGGAACAACATAAAAATATTTCAACCATTTTCTTTTGTACTTTTAGCAGATCTCAGCACAAGCAAAATGAAATGTAAAACCTGAGAAGCTAGCTAATACGCTATAGAAATATTGGCTCTAAACATTGAAACGTAACGATGTTTATCAAGCTGGTGCACCAACATCCTAGAGGATTTTTGAGCTGAGCGAATAAAGAAATTATGCAAATGGCAGGAATTGTCCAGGTCTGAAAAAGGTGACATAAGATGACAAATGAGTTGTTTCAGAAAACATGCAATTGTCTCTTTTGGTTCAGGGAGAACATCCTTATCCTTGGCCGATGTTTTTAAGCTATCCTCCACCACCCTGCTATGTTCTTAACCTGCAAGATCTCCAAAATAACACACAAGGTAAGAGAATTATCAGTTTTTACAAATAAAATGTTTTACAAGACTTGTGGATTTTTTCTCTTCTTTGTCTTACATCAAACCTTAATTTAGAACGATCATTTTTCTATTTTTATAATAACCTTTCTCCTATCCGCAGAGTGTGAGATTAGTGCTTTTCTGGCTTCAGCGAAAGAACCAAAGAGGGAGGAGAGCTGGTTAGAGGTCTGCCGAAGACATTTCTGCAGAGACATATTATCAAGACCCAACAGTTTAACTGGAAAGGGTGAGATTCTGGATCTTTGTGGTGTCCTCTAGTCAGTATTTGGTAACATAGTGTTTAGTTTCAGGGCAGATTATTTAGTAAGCCTACATAAAGCTGGCACGCATCTGTGCTGCAAACTTTGGATTGGTTACAAAGCAGAAAGCGTCCTTCATGTGTAATGCCTTGCAAGAGTATTCCTACCGTTCACACTTCCAAAACCCCAGACTATAGAGCAACATCAAGTAGAACATAAAAAGTGGAAGGAAAACAATGCAGGTTTTCCGTTTTTATTAATAAGATTCTGAAAAGTGGGATGTGTTTGTATTCAGCCCCCTTGGGTCAATACTCTGTAGGCCGAACCTTTGCTCCTCTGACCGGGTCTCCGGTTATGTTGCCTCAAACAAGTTTTACTCTGCATTTAGCCTGAGACATCTTGCCATTACATCTGACCAGTTTGCTGACTCTGCTGATGATAGTTAAATAGAAAGATGAAACAAAACGTTTCTGCCGCTTAAATTTTCAATATTAGATTTTGTAGTTCCGACATTCAAAGGGAAAACTTTCACAAGCTGCATTAAGTCTTAAAACAGCGATGCTCAACTCTAGTCCCTTCTCTAACGCACCGCATCCTTAATAACCAGCTTAGTAAACCAAGCTCTGCAAAGGCCTCTTAATGACCCATTCATTTTAATTTAGATCTATAAAACTGAGGCTCACAGTCATCAGTTTGACTTGCTGTTAGCTTGCAAATTATTGTTGCTAAAGGCTTGTTCACAGGGCAGGATTTTAAAATAGTCGGGCGATTTTTCAAAGCCAGAGAAACACCACACCTAAGGATAAATAATCCTAGATAAAACACGTTTGTTCGTACAGTGTGTGGTGTCCAGTCAGACGACAAGCTCAACAAACCACTCACAAACAGAAATCACTTAAGATCGTTCAGCTGTCTTGCAAATCTTCTCAAGATCAAACGTGAGTTCAGTGTAAATAAACATGGACGATGGGGGAGAATAATGGTGACAGTTTGTGGACTAATTTTAACGGAGAAAAAATATAACAAAAAGATAAGGCGTTGGTTAAAGAAGCTGAGACAACGCGACTGGGGGCTTGCTGCACTGAAAGGAGGCGAGTTGGGGTTTTTCTCTTGGGGAATCCCTCACTTCACTTTCTGATTGGCTACACGCCACATATAACAGCCTGCGCGCTCGTTTGTCCTCGGGGGACACCACACACGGCAGGATATCTGGGCAAGACAATCCAACATGTTGAATATCCTCGATTTGAGGTCAGAGCGGTCCCAACGTTCCACCGAGCGGACCCGATCGCTTTTAACACACCACACCCGATAGGAATATCTCTTAAAATGAATGGTAGAGACACGCTGATAATCGGCGTGCCTCCCAGAAAGGGGAGATCGGGCTGAAAATTGGGCTAAAAATCCTGCCGTGTGAACCAGCCTTTACTGAAAAGTTTAAATGTATTGTGTTGGATAAATCGTGTTTAAAACATAATGGTTTTGATTGATTAGATTAAGTTTGCTTTAAAATATTACTTTAGGTGTCCATCATTTTAAACAGGGAACAGTTGTTTTATGCAAAAAAAAATTGAATTGAATGTTATGAAATTAAATACCTCTAGAAATAGAAGCTATAATTTATGTGTAGTTGCTCCAAACTACATGCACAGGTTGGCTAAAATTTAAGCTACTTAATTGCAGATATCACTTAATTTGTGTCAGAGGAGAAATAAATGTGAGCCTCAGTCACAATTACAATATTGTTCAGCAACGAGCAGCAACTTCAGGTTATTTTTTACAGTGGTTATACTCTGAAACAATAATAAAATGCCCCCAAACTCAGAGGAAACATCTGGTAATAAAATATATATTTATCCGCCCCACAGAACAACATCACTGTAAAACATATCAGCTATTCTCTGTTAATTCAATAAATGTTAAGTTTGAATAAAATTTTATTCCCTTTAACCTCACGGATTAAAGTTAACAGATAACCTGGACTGTAAAAGAGTTTAAACTAAGAATATTCCACCAATCTAAAATATTTAAGCACAGTCCCGCTACAAAGTACCACTCAGGGTACTTTTAAAGTACTACCTACCTAGTAAGCTTGTTTTTGGGGATAATTTTTATTCTGGTACTTTGTATTTGACTTCAGGAGAGGAAAACAAGCATTACTGCATTTACCTTTCTGCAATGTAGTGTCCAACTCCCACCTACTAATGAACAATGTTAGTATAATCTGACCTGTTTTCTTTTCTTAAACATAAGAAAGTTGAATCTCATTTTGATGGTTTTATTCCAAGCACTGAAAATAATTAAGAAGAACTCAAATACAGCCATGTTGCTCATCAATCCTGTGTTACAATCCACCATTAATAGTGACCAGTGGCCCCCACACACTTATTATTTCAGGAGTAATTAAGAAGAATGGATCTCTTCACGTCCTTAAAAAGCAGAAAACTCTTTTTAAAGAGTCAGCTTGAATTTCTTATCTTGTAAATATTTGATGCATATATATGAATCCTTGTTCACATCCTAAAAACTCTGAATCAGTGCCTGTGTCATACGTGATCTGCTGATGGCTTTTCATTTTGATGCCATTGCGGCGCACCCTCTCCCCACAAAGATCACCCAGATCCGAAGCCTACGTTCGTCTTTAATAACTCATCATCGCTGTCATTCACTGACGCGTTTTAAATTGCACCTACGCTTACTTTTCTCATATAGGAGTAAATAGTCGTGATTGACGATAGACAAAAATACATTCAAATGAAGCATTGCTGAGAACCTGATTACTCCCTTTCATCAGTACACTGTGGAAATTGCCTACAGAATCATCCACTCTGCTCGGTGGGGCTCATTTGAGGCTTTTCATTGGAAAAAAAAAAAAAAAAAAAAAAACTAAGATCAGGATTTATTATCTTTTTAAGCTTCCCTCAGCTGCAGAGATAATGTTTTGTTTGACATGTCAATAACCACACAAAGCCTGGTAATTATTTTTCAAGAAAAGCTCAATAAAAGGAAATTGTTACATTTGACGGGATGACTTCCACATCAGCTAAATATCTTTAAATAAGAAACTTAAAAAAAAATAAAAATCAATTTCTTTCAGTTTTTTTTTAAGATGGAAGACAAAAATGATTCACCAAAGCAGCTGTTCATCAAAACTGTTTGAGTTATTTCATGTTCAGTAAATCTCTCACTTTCTCTCGTCAGCTTATTGATTCCCTAATTGGTCTCATGCAACAGCATATCAATAAGATGCATTCAGTCATGCTCAGATTCAATGACTGCATTCTGATGGCGGTTATGATCATCCACCCCATCTTCTGAACTGACAGCTGGGGAAATGATCATAATTATGCTCTTCCGTGTTTACAAAATATCCTGCAATTCACTCAATACGTTTATTTAGCGGTGTCAGAATAAAGGTCCACCTGCAACCCTGTTACCAGGTGGAAGATTGAAATTGGTTCACATAATCTTTGGGGAAAATGGTTTATGTATTTACTCAGTATGTCTTTGTCTGATACTGAAATTGATTTAAATATAAAAGTAAAGACAAAAGAAAAGGTTTAGTATTGAAGGAGGCAAAAAACACAAATATTAAAATGTTTTCTGGACAATTATCATTATATCATTATATGCAAACACAAATGCCTGTTGAAACAGAAATCACATGGTATATTAATATTTGAATGCAAATTATGCTTCTATTTGGGCCAATCTCCAAAATCATTGGTGCCTTATGTCTAAAACAATCATTTCATCACAATAGCATAAATTTCTGGTTCAACCATATTGTACGGAAGCGTTTTGCTGCCATAGTAGAAAAATACATTTAGGAGTAGTGTCTCGTTAAAATGAGATAACGTTCTTGTTTAAGCAAGAAAGTTAACGTATCTCGTTAAAATGAGAACTATGTATCGTTTTAACGAGATACTGCTCCTAAATTTATTTTTCTCGTCTGGCAGTAAAACACTTCTGAAATATTGGAACGCCTAAAGATTGCATTGTAATAAATGCAAATGTTAAATAAATGTATAGTTTAGTAAGTTGATGTAGATTTAGTAACACTTGGATGGTCACCCCTGAGTTTTTGGCTACATTCCCAGTGCAGGTCTTAATGCTCAATTCCGATTTTTTTCTGAAATCTGATTTCTTTTTTTTTTTTTGGTGAAGCCGGTCCCATTACTTTTAACATTCTGACACCAGTGTGAACTGTTCCAAACTGACCCGCATGCGCAAAACGAACAATGTTAATGACTTCACGCAGCCCGCTTTGGTCCAGCAAACATGGAAGAAATGGGTTTTATGGATTAAAGTGTCCAACGGAAGCCATTTATTGTGTCAGCGGGTGCTGAGGGGGAAACTCTGGCATTTTACAAAATTTTAGCTAAACAGAGGTCTGAGATGCAGCCAGAACATGTGGGGCAACGATTTTAACAACTTCAGAGTCTGAGTTACTTCATAACTTTAGGAAGTCTAGGGCAACTTTTAGTAACATCATTGTCTGTCATCTGTCTTGCTAATGCTAACTGCTAATGCTAACTGCTATCACCCCCAGCTGTTGTTGGGGCAAAGTTGTGACACGTGTCGGCTGAATGTGACGTTAAAGACTCATTAAATGTGCCTTGTAGGTTTCCACTGGAGTCACATTCCAAAAGATCAGATATGAATCAGATTCAGGACCACGTATGGAAGTAGCTCAAATATGATTTGAAAAAATCAGATTCGGGTCGGATCTAAGCATCCCCACTGGTTCTAAAACATCTGACCTGGTCACTTGACCTGCAAAAACAATCTGATTTCTGCCACCTTTGCCTACAGTGGGAACAGGGCCTATTGTTCCCTGACATAATTATTTTAGCCATTCTCTTTAAAATATGACATTCAAGAAACCATTTCAGTCAAGTACGTAAATAGCTGCTCACCCCAACTTGCCCATATCTAGTCAGTGCAATAAATAAAGGATTAAATAAACAAGGTGGGATGAGGTTACCTAACTAACACCATGACAAGCCTCCGTATTTTCGTAAGAAAGATAAAAAAAAAAAAATTCACCAAAGCTCATTGCTAGAGAGCTGGAGCAAAGGGGCACATTTCCTGTTTTGCTATTTATTGCGGAGGCTACTGTAAATAATTTCCATCCTGCTTCATAAATAACAGCATCTTTAGGCACCAACTTGGCTGCTCCTCTTGACTTCTTTTGAGAGAGGCTTGTTGTACTGTTTTTGCTTTTCTCTGCAAGCCCCATCAGCATGTCTTCCCATCTCATTTTCCTTGTTACACCCTGAGTAGCTGTGGGTGGCTTTGTCACGCAGCCCTGTGATGTATGACTCCAACAGTGATGTAGACAGGGTTTATTCAGGGACAGTTGGGGGCACTGAAGCCACAAATTGATGTTAGCGGATGCTTGGAAAGCTGACTGAGCACATTGCTGAACATGTGTGTTTGCAGATGAGCCCTAATTTCCAGCTTCATTTGTGAGCTGTAAAAATTCCCAAAAATGCTTTGTTTGTATTGTTTAAATGCCAATGTCATATTAAAAGCTTAATTCATTGTTTGTCTTATACAGGAGACGGCTTTTAAGGGTTCGTCATATAGTTTAAAGGAATGTGTGTATAATATATCTTATTTTAATCTGATATTTATTATAGCCATCATTGCTTGTATTATTATTTATAAATGAGATGTTTTCTCTACAGTGCTGGCTGACCTTTTGGAGAAAGTTGTGGCCCATCTATCCAACTCTGCCTCAGAATGCTTCTTCTCTCCGGCTCAGTACAAAGGTCAGTTAGAAAAGCACCATTTTTGTTTCGTCTTTTCTCTTGACTGTCAGATGAAAATCACTAAACTCCACTTGGTGCAACCAGTAAAGTTAGCAGTAAAGAAAAAATATTTGTAGAATTTGCGCTGTTATCTATTAAAGGTAGCAAAACTTGAATTAAAAAGGTACTAAATGATACAAAGCATGCATTATAGTTCTGTATTATTGCCTTTTATTGGTGCATTGTTTTGCCTGCCACTATTATTAGCTTTACGCTGCATCTGGCTCCAGTCTGCTCCCTCAGATTTGCATGAAGAAAATACCTTTCCATTATTTTTTGACAATATTCCCACCGTTCCCTTGTGATGCTGATCTTAGCAACAACTCTGACTGGTTAATCATTGGCGTCCCCAGGATGCGCGAGGAGCTGTCCGTTATTTTTAACTAGAGTAGAGGTATAGGAAGATTCAAAGATCTGAGCAGGAGCTTATAACGCGGTAAAAAGTATTCACTCTCCTTGAAACATTTAGCTTTTTGTCACGTTACAAGAGCAATATCCATGTGTTTTACTAGGTTTTTACGTGATGGGCTAACACAAAGTAGTGAATGATTGTAAAGTGGAAGGAAAATTATAAATTACAATTATTATTTTTGTTTTTACAATGCAAATCAGAAAAGTGTGGCACATATTTATATTCAACCTCCTGAAGTCAATATTTTGTATAACCACATTTTTAGTATACTTTGTCTCTTCTCGCTTCAAACATCTTGAGACTGACATTTCTTTTTTTTTTTTGTTCTTTTTTGCAAAAATACCTGAAGCTCAGTCAGACTGGATGGAGGGCTTCTGTGAATAGTAAATTTTTGCGGCATTTCCCTGATTGTAAATTGCATTTGTTTTGACTTTGACTTGGCCGTTAACCAGGAACGGGGCCAAGTCATTATTTCTCCAGCTGCAAATAAGTCTTGAGTTATATCCAAAGTCAAGATATAATTAAGTCCCATATCGAGTCCAAAGTCAAACATGCAAGCCCCGACTCGGGTTCTAAGTCTGAAACATGGATATGATTTAATCTAAACCATTCATTGCATCTCTGGGTGTATGTTTGCTGATGGAAGATGAACCTCCACCCCGTCTCAAGTCTTTTCGCAGGTTTTCTTCAATAATTGCCCTGGTATTGGCTCCATCCATCAAGCCGTTAATTCTGACCAGCTTTACCGTACCGAGAGATAAAAAGCATCCCCATAACATGATGCTGCCACTACCATGTTTTAAAGTGGGAATGCTGTGATCAGAACATGGATGTGTATATACAATCTTAGCTTTCGATTTGCACATCGGTCAGTAAGTTAAATCTTTGGCTCATCTGAGCAGATCAGCTTGTTTTAACTATTGAGTGTGTTCCCTACATGGCTTGTGGCAAAGTGCATGAAAAAATAGTTTGCATATTTACTTCTCTGATTGTGCTTTTCTCAGTTTAGGTGGAAAACCATGGGTTGTTACTGTATGGAAATAGAAAGAGTAGAGGACAGCTGCACACAGATGATGGATTGACTAGAGCTCTGTGAGATGTTCAAAGCTTGATATTGTTTTAGAACCTATCCTGGTTTAAACTTCTACACAACATTATTCCTGACCTGCGTGCTGTTCCTTGGTCATCATGGTGGTGGTATTTGTTCACTCATCTTTTCCAGCAAACCTCTAGACCTTAACAGCATTTATGCAGAGAATTAATTAGACCCAGGTGGTCTCTAGTTACTAATTCACTGACTTCTGAAGGCAGATGATTTTACTGGACTCTAAGGATATTAGTCTAAAGGGGTGTAAATTGTTGTCTTTCCCTTTTACAACTGTGCTAATTTTTCTTGGTCCATCTCATAAAATCCCCACAAAAACCACAGTTTGTGGTTTAGCGAGACAAAATCTGAAAATATGAGAGGGGTATATGTACTTTTGCAAGACACTGTATATTGTAGCAAGGTTTTTCAGTAGTAAATTCCCTGTATTTACACGATGAGAGGATTGCAGCTCCTGAAAGATGGATGAGGCCAGGAACTGTGATGCCACTCCTTTCTGTAGCTGAAAATCCCTGACGGCTTCTTCAGTGTCATCAGAACGTTGTGAGCTGTCCCTCTGGATTTACACACATGGAAGAAAAAAAAATCCTTCACACTTTCAGAGCAGCTTCCTACCCCAGGTCAAAATGTGTTATGTTTCACAAATCTAACAAGCGAACTGTGTCAGCAGGTTGGCTTGTTTCATAGCCAGGGGGCTAAACAAGCTTATCAGATTGATGGTAGACGAAAAGATACGAAGCTAATTAGCGAATACCCAGAAAATGTTGGAAACTGTAATTTTTCCTGAAGGTAAAGTACTAAATGCATACTTTTTAGTTCTAATTAACACATATTTTACAACATGTAGTGAAAGCACCTAATGACAGCTTCGACTTTGAACAATTTGTCACTTTCCTGGAACAAAGATATGTGCCTTGCTACACCTCATCCAAATCCTGTTAAACTAAAACAAGATCAGACTAACATTTTGTTAAAGCTTGTAAACATTTTTAGTGTTTTAGGTTTGAACTAAAGTAGTTCAGATGTTCAGAAGTGTTTTCAGCTCCCAGCAGTTCTAAGATAATTTGAAGTCTAAGCCACGTTGCCTTAGTTTAAAGGTCTGTGAGTTCATATGAATGTTGTTTTACTTAATACTTTTTTCCATTTACTGGAGATCGGTGTCAAGATCTCAGGCAGAGTGGCAAAAGGAAATATAAATACATTCAATCTGAGTGGAGACTGTCAGCTATTTGAAGGATTTTGATGCATGCACAGTTTCTTCTCATTGGACTACTGTATAACCTTTTGGTCACAAGCATCACCTACAATAAAAAGGCCATTGGCGATAATATATATACAGACAATTAAGTTTTTTGATTTGAAGCCTATTAGAGCAAATCACTGTCACACTCTTAAGTGATGTTATTTTTGCTAGAGTCCTTCTGTCTCCCACCACCTACCCTGGGTTGAGGGGGCATCTCAGGACAGAGTTGGCCTTCCTGATGAGCTTATCTAACCACTTCCTCTCAGCTGTAGATAAGCTGCTGCTCTAACAAACTGCACCATATAAGATGGCTGGTGCCACCACAGAGTAGAAATGGTCTTCAGGCGTGACCCTTGCAGTCCAAAAGACCTCAGTCTCCTTAGCAGGTAGAGTCTGCTCGAACATTTCCTGTAAAGAGCATCATTTCCATGACTCCAGTCCAGTTTATTGTTCAGGTGAACACACAAGTACCTCTAAGACAGGGTCACCAATATGGTGGAGCACATGTGGTGCCCACGAGCCTGTTCTCAAAAAAAAAAAAAATCCACCACCAAAGATTTATTCCGTTACTCTTCTTGTTTAATCACACTTGCATTTATATAGACTTAAAAATGACAATATCTTTAACAAAGAATGAAAAATTTTATCATTTTACATAAAGTTAAGGTGAACTTTGACCCTTCCAGTTCAAAGGTCAGTACCGGTAGTCCTTCGTATGACACTACACCAATGAAGCAGCTCTCAGTTTTACAAAGGTTGGTGACCCCTGCTCTAAAATTACGTTCACACTGCCAGGAAATGCGACCCAAATCCGATCTTTTTCACAGCAGTGTGAACGGCCAAATTCCAATCTTTTCACCCCCCAAAAAATCCGATTTGTGCCACTTACATATGTGGTACTAATTTGGATATGTATTGCATATTTTTCAAAGCATCCACAGTCTGAACGGTCATGTCACTTTTTATCCGTCTTCCACGTCACTCTCCTGTCTCTCACTACAAATCCACACACAGTAGCAGCAGCTAGCGCTCCATTAAAGATCGTCGTTAATAGCTGTGCTGCTTTCAACTTACTTTGCTTCTCGCTATGATATGGTCTTAATATTGTCGGCTCCCGTTGCTCAATAGCTTTCTAATAATAAAGAGAAATGCTGGCTTGTATCTGTGTTTTTTTATTTTTTGCAAGTTTTTTTTAACATAACTTTGACCACTTCTAGAAACCATTACAATTCACCATTACTTCCACAAACAATGCGCTGCTGTGTGATGTCTGCTTCTGCTATCCGCGCATGTTGTTCGCTTTGCGGTCTTGAACAGTTCAGACAGAAGTTTGATGATGGTCGCATTTAATAGTAGTAAGAACAACCACCTCAAAAAATCTGATTTAAGCAGAAAAAAACGAAATTGAGCATAAAGACCTGCAGTGTGAACTATCTCACTGCCAGTTCCCTGGATGTTCACCAGGTCAGCTCTTTGGTTTGCACTACGTTGAGCCGGAGACGGTTCTGCTGTCTCCAGTCCACAAAGTCCTGTGTCCACTGTCTGTGATGAAATTTGGCATGATCATAATTTACCCTAAAATGATTTTAAACTGCTTTCATGGTAGGGCTCCTGAGTTGCTCAGTTACCTTTTGGTTCCTCTTAAGCGGGACGTACACTGTACGATATTTCCAATCGTGGCACACATACAGCTCAACCTCGATGACAAAACCACAGGGTTTAAAAGTTCACAGCTCACGATATCTGTTCTTACACTGTGCGGCCCAACGCTCTGATGCGACCTGACTGCTCACACTGTACGTTCAAAAATCACACGTCGACTCATCTCCGTAGAGAGATGGCGCTACTCGGACGTCAAATGTCAACAGTAGAAGAAGAAAAAGGCGGGAGTGTCGATGCTCACTGTTAAATATGAGGCTCACTAGAATGAAACGCGCTGCCTTGGCAATTCTACGAGTTGCTCCTCCGTAATTTGACTCCATGTCACACGTACCACTGCCAAGCTTCTCTCCACTCCTAAGTTTTTTGTTTAAGAAGACGAAGAAGAACTTTGTTGTTTGTACATGCGCAGTGCGTGAGCTTGGGGGAAATCGGCTCGTAGACGCTCGTAGCTCTGCTTCAACAGCAGGACGCGCTCACGATCTCCTCATGTTTGATTTTCATCCGACCGTCCGATTCTTGATCGGGAGGTAGTCGTGAGAGGCGAATCGCCCCTCCTTAACCCCGTATACTACACAACGCAGGACGCACGATCAAGCTGAAACTCGGCCCGAGTTCAAAAAATTCTGGCACGACCGAAGAATCGGCCCGAAAAAGGCAAAAACTTGTACAGTGTACACCCGGCTTTAGAAGTACTGGTCCAGTGACTCGACAAGCATCCAGTGGGAACTGTAAGGTGGCTTTACATGAGAACTGCTCTGGTTCAATGACAAGGATCAATATAAGGAACAACTCACCTGTAGAAACAGAACTGGATGCTGACAGCCATCATTTTAGAATCAACCTGAAGCAGTTTCTTGATAAGCACCAGCTGTGTGAATCATTTCCAATTCTTTATAATTTGTTTTTTAGTTTGGGTCTTAATTAGTGCTGTGTTTGACTTTTTATTTCAAAGTTGAATTCTTTTTTTATCTTACGAAAAGCCAAAGAAGTAATATTAGGCATTTAAAATTTTTAGTTCAAATTTCTAAATAGAATTATCCAGATTGTGGGAGAAGAGACAAAATAGCCATAAGAATGCTGAAGTCTCTGTAATATTTAGTTCAGTTGTTGACTCATAGGAAACATTCAAAAACATGACCCATGATCAAATCAAAATAACTGAGCTAACTTGAATGGTGAATATTATTTATTGGAATACAACTACAGTTCCTCACCGTGGACAGTAGAGAAGAAATTTAAAGGAATTCACTAAGATGTCATAAAATGTTAAGCAGCATGTTTGGCATCCTTGTTAAAAATCCAGTTTAAATAATGAATACCAGGGATTGAGAGGATCTGGAATGTGTTCTGTCTGCTTTGGTTTATTATGTATTATTATGTATATTTCAATGGGATTCTTTCATGACTCCTTAGACAGAGGCATCTTTTCCTCAGTGCATTATCTCTCTCTTATTCATGCTTTCTCTTTGTGACTGTCAGTACAAAGCTCTGTCCCCACTAAGGCTGGATGAGAAGTCTTAATTTTGAGTGTTTGCTTTGTTATGGGCTGTTATCTAAATTCCCCTCACACTCTTTAAGGCTGTGGATTTGTTTTCCTCCATATAATCTCTATTTTCCATACTCTATTTATTCTTAGCAAACTCGGATGGATTTAGACATCAGAACAGAGGTCTGAGGGGAATAGCCTTCAAATATTCTCATCTCACTTTTAAATGTTGAGGGCTAAGAGGTAATTCTAACAATTAAGTGTTGCTTCTCTTTAATAAATATACATTATTTCTTTACTAAAAAAAAACAAAAAACTGTCTGATTCTTGGCTATTTCCAATCACTTGCCAATTCCTCTGTGCATCCCTGAAAAAATATATTCACATACAATCTTGTATTCATAGTTGTGCGAGCATATTTGTTGAAATTCTGCTCGTGTGTCTAAAATCGTCAGTGTGGCGCCCTCCTAAGTTAAGCTGTGGTCTTGCATTGAATTTAGAACTCGTATTGCTATTGGTTCAAAAGTTTTTGTGACATAATTTAGAGAAATTAACGTCAGTAGCGCTGCCGCTGTTGGATATGGCAAGCAGATCTAACATTTAAGTAGTAAGTTTAACTATCTGAAATTACATTATACATATACACTCACTGGCCACTTTATTAGGTACCCCATGCTAGTAACGGGTTGGACCCCCTTTTGCCTTCAGAACTGCCTCAATTCTTCGTGGCATAGATTCAACAAGGTGCTGGAAGCATTCCTCAGGGAGTTTGGTCCATATTGACATGATGGCATCACACAGTTGCCGCAGATTTGTCGGCTGCACATCCATGATGCGAATCTCCCGTTCCACCACATCCCAAAGATGCTCTATTGGATTGAGATCTGGTGACTGTGGAGGCCATTTGAGTACAGCGAACTCATTGTCATGTTCAAGAAACCAGTCTGAGATGATTCCAGCTTTATGACATGGTGCATTATCCTGCTGAAAGTAGCCATCATGGGTTGGGTACATTGTGGTCATAAAGGGATGGACATGGTCAGCAACAATACTCAGGTAGGCTGTGGCGTTGCAACGATGCTCAATTGGTACCAAGGGGCCCAAAGAGTGCCAAGAAAATATTCCCCACACCATGACACCACCACCACCACCAGCCTGAACCGTTGATACAAGGCAGGATGGATCCATGCTTTCATGTTGTAGACGCCAAATTCTGACCCTACCATCCGACTGTCGCAGCAGAAATCGAGACTCATCAGACCAGGCAACGTTTTTCCAATCTTCTATTGTCCAATTTCGATGAGCTTGTGCAAATTGTAGCCTCAGTTTCCTGTTCTTAGCTGAAAGGAGTGGCACCCGATGTGGTCTTCTGCTGCTGTAGCCCATCTGCCTCAAAGTTCGACGTACTGTGCGTTCAGAGATGCTCTTCTGCCCACCTTGGTTGTAACGGGTGGTTATTTGAGTCACTGTTGCCCGTCTATCAGCTTGAACCAGTCTGGCCATTCTCCTCTGACCTCTGGAATCAACAAGGCATTTCCGCCCACAGAACTGCCGCTCACTGGATGTTTTTTCTTTTTCGGACCATTCTCTGTAAACCCTAGAGATGGTTGTGCGTGAAAATCCCAGTAGATTAGCAGTTTCTGAAATACTCAGACCAGCCCTTCTGGCACCAACAATCATGCCACGTTCAAAGTCACTCAAATCACCTTTCTTCCCCATACTGATGCTCGGTTTGAACTGCAGGAGATTCTCTTGACCATGTCTACATGCCTAAAAGCACTGAGTTGCCGCAATGTGATTGGCTGCTTAGAAATTAAGTGTTAACGAGCAGTTGGACAGGTGTACCTAATAAAGTGGCCGGTGAGTGTATATATAACATCATTTTGATTAGTTGTAATGTCACTGTGACTAGTATAAATTTTGGTCTAAGATGTAGCTAATGTCATTCTGACTAGTCAAAACTAAGTTACAGATATCTATAATTAGATTTTAACTAGTCAAAATCTAACTGCAGGTATTTTGAATAAGAGTTTTGTCTAGGCAAAATTATGTTGCAGATATCAGTAATTAATATCCAGTCTAGTGATTAAATGTTAATCGTATTGCCACAGAGCTGTCTCACAGGCAGACAGCTGCTGCCTCATCCTGAAACACGCCTTCACTGCCTCGGCAGCACCAGCTTCAGGTATTGCTGGGTCAGCGCCTTTAGCCAGTGGCTCAAACTGATAAGGCTTTTGTCCGCTGGGCTCAACAAAGCCTCCCTCAAGCTCCAGTGACGAGGGGGTGAAAATCCTCCACCTCAAAAGACTGAACCGTAGCGTAGCTACCAGCATAACTCTGCTCATTCTCCATGATTCACTATTGCAAATCAAGCTAGCTGCTGGATCCCCACAGCTTCTCCCCTCCTTTTCCCGCTTATCTCACCCACTTTAATGGAGTTTTTCAAATTTGCCTGGGGGCTGAAATATGCTTTACATGGGGTGAGTTACACTTTAAGATTCACATTGTAGATATGGAACAGAGAAATCTGCTCCAACTTTATGCTAGTATGGATCGAAATATCTAAGCAATGAGGAAACAGCCGGTGTAAATCTATGAGAAAGGATCAAAAACTGAGTCCGACTTAATATCAGTAAAGGGTACCTAATACAGTGGCCAATAAGTGTGTATGTGTGTGATCTGTTTGTTGATATACTTTGGGTGATGTGAATGAAAATGCAGATATCGAAACATCATCATTAAACAGAGGGGGAGAATTGCGTTTCCATCTCCCCAGTGTTTACAGCTCGGTCCTCCAACTTATTCCAGAGAAATTACATCAGCATCTCATCATGATTCAGGTGACCAAGTACTCCACTCACACCAAGCAATAGCTTCTAACAACCCAGGACAGTGACGGTGGGTCATTGATTTGCATCTGACTGAGAATGTGCCTAGGAGGATGGGCCTCCATGTTCTTTAAAACAGCAGCGCTCCAACTGCAGGTTGCTGAAGTGTGAGCTGCCAGAACTGACAAAGACTCCTGGATAGCCTTCGAAATGTTTTCAAGAACTGAGTGACTGTCCAGTTGCCTCCGATTTAAGCCCGTTGGCTTTTTACATAAGTAATACGTTTATGTTTACATGTCTAAAACGTGTAATCAAGATAAATATGTCCAAAATGCACGAATCAAAGTGGCCTCTAAACGTGAATAAATGCTTCCTGATTTGGACATGTGAGCTCTCTTTAATAGCTTTGGTTGGTGAAGTAAAGACTGAAACATGTATGGTAGAAAACTTTGAGTATTTCCCTCCTACATTTGTATTTCTCTTAATAGTTTGTTAGTCTTGTTGGTCATAATAATCCTGTTTTAACTTTTAATTATTATAAAACATAACTATTAATGTTGCTGCTTTTCTACCAGTTTCCTGGACCAGTTCTCTGGCTTCCTGAACACAAAACCTTAGCTTAAGATAAAGCACTCCCCTCTGAGCCAGGACTGACGATGCTTTGGATTGAGAACTAGCAGGAGTCTATCTAGAGAGAAATACATGCAATTTCCTCCAGCTCGGCCTGTTTCAAATTAATTTTAAGGCTGCACACATTAGGGGGTGTATTGTGCATAATGCGTGCAAATCTTAATTTTCCTCATGGCCATGACTCCTTCCTCCAAGCTCTTAAATTCTGCAGGATTCATTATTTTAGATATTGCTTTTTTAATTTATCTGAAGAATACAAATTGTGGAAAGTCTGGGGACTAAATCAGCACGAAGCTGCCGGTTGCTGATATTACTCTTCATAAGCTTTGCAGTTACAACTAGAAATGGTAGTCACAACTAATAAGAGATCATTTGCCTGCAGCACCTTTTATGGGGGCTCTTTTAAACAAAAGTTTAATATTTGTTATTACGGTTATTACAAACTGCAAAGTAGACTCTGGGGGCACAATGCTGAGGAGATTAGAGATGGAATAGAAACGACGAGAGGATTTATCTCCATTAGATGGTAATTGGCATCAGTATGAGGTTTTCAGAGATGTTAATATGTGAGGAGGGAAGGATGTGGAAGAAAACAGAAAGTTCTCCAAATTAAAACAAGATTTGATGGCCTGTGATTAATGTGCTGCTTCCTGATGGTAACTGCGTTGAATGATCCCATTGATATGTAAATTGTAGCAAACATTTGATCTTTTTTAACTGACGTTTTTTTTCTCAATAGTCCTCTTTAAATCAGATGTGAAGGTTTCACTTCTGTTACTGTCGTCTGGATGATTGTTTGCCATATTAATTGTTAAGTTCTCCTCATCCAACTATAAACTGTCTGCAGGAGAAGATTAATTTGTCCACATAGAAAATTATATTTTCAAAAAGCCAGGCTGTGACTGCAACATTTATTCAAATGGAAAAGGCCTTTTTTTCGTTTATTGCCTGATTATTGAAGCCTCCAGACTATTAAACTTGCATTTCCAAAATCTAATATGTTTCAATGATTATCCCTCTTAATATGGTTCCTATTAAGAGGGATAAACGGCTAAACCTTTTGGGGTTTTTTTCTGCAGACTCTGCAGGAGACTAAAGTGCCTGTTGTGTTGCCCTGTTAGAGACTATTCTACCTGGAAAAAAAGAAATCCTGTGATAAAAAAAGATTCCTGTGGTGAAAAATGAGTAATTTCATTTTTCCCCCTCAAAGTGCCACCTCTCTGAAATCAACGCTACGACACTGCTGCACAGAAACCTCAAAACGCCGCTGTGAAATTACCCATGAATGACTGTTAGTGAAATTACCCGAGTCACCTTGATACTATACTACCTCACAAACATCACAGCTAAATGCCAAACGACTGCCTCAAAACTGCAAAGCACAAACCTGCTTAGACACTCTGTCAACTCTACAGCACTGTTCAAGCAGCAATTCATGATTTGCTGTCATGTTTCTCCTATTCATCATGATCAAAATGCACCCTGTTAGGTGAAAAGATGTTTCCTTCCAAATCTTCCTGTCATTTTCCCCCCCCCTGGGGACAATCATTACCCGGTGTGACTCTCGTAAGTCTTTTTAATTGCTTTGTGTTACAGCAGAGGAGAAAAATGTGAAGAATGTTGTCTTATCATCTGTGGAGCAGCTGGGAATCAACGCGTGCTTCCGGTATGTGGAATAGAATGTTTCATCGTAGGAAAACTGCTGTCCTGTTGAGTTTTTAGTTGTTTTTTTCTTTTACATATCTTAAAGAACTAATTTAACAGTATGTTATTGAAGACTTAAAGGTAGAGTCTATTTTTCTATCTAGAAGTTTCCACAAGTCCCTCTTTGAATAACTGCGCATGTGCAAGACCGTCTTAACTGCTCTCCCGCTCCTCAGGGGGATGGTGTAAAAAAAAATCTCCCAATTCCACTCTGGTCTTATTACTTTTTACTGAGGTCTTCCTCTTCTTCTCATAAACCTGTACGTGGTTTGCTTCTTTGGACTCCCAGCCATGTTCAAATGCGTTGAGAGCAACTGAGCTACAATCAACGGCTAACACTGGAGCTAACCGCTAACCTAACCGCAAAGCTAACCGCTAAGCTAACTGCTAAACTAACCAGATACATAAACACTAGAAGTGCACATGCGCAACCAGCATTCCCAAAACAGAGCGCGTGAAGTGTTAAAGAAAAAGATAGATAGATAGATTTTTTTTTTTTGAGCAGTATGTATTTTTCAGGTGCTTCTACTGGCGGCCAGTGAAACTGTCTAGCCTTGTCAACTTTTCTTCAATACACTTAACATGTATGTAGTCCTCTTGTGCCGAATAGGATAAATTCAGAACTGTTTATTTGTGACCTCACTAATGGTTTTACAAATATTCCGCTTTCTATTATGGATAAAAACAACAGGCAAAAGACGTTTGTCTCTTGTGTATGCCATTAGAGCAAACAGACCAGATAACATCAACATCAGATTAAAGACAGATTTATATTTCTGTTAATTTAAAGGTCTGAGTAGCTATGTTTCCATGCACAAAATTTCACAATCGAATTAAAATGTATTCGGATTAAATAATCGGATTGTACCGTTTAGATGGACCGCAATCAATTATTCCAATCATAATGTGTGTGTACATGTACCTGGATTTATTCAGAATAGAACCACTCTGACATGCACAGTTATCACATTTCCCTAAAAAGACACAGAAGTACTTCCGTCTTTGCTGAACAACAAAAATAGTAAACAAAGCAGTATTATACAAGCACCAGCTTCTAATTACGGTTGAAACGTTACTGAATAAATAACAATTTTGAGCTCTTTTATTTTTTCGAACACAAATGTTGTATCGGGAGACATATTTCCGCCACTCACCAACGCGGAGATACGTCACGTTTACGTTGGACGCACATGCGCACTTGGGTCAGTTTGCCACATTCTGAATAACTTGAGCCTGACAAGCGTTCATATGCATGTTGATCGGATTATCAATCTACATAAACCACCCCTCTTATACGGATTGCAATTTAATTCCAATTGAGCTTAATCCGATGCATTTTTATTCCGATCGGCCCTTTATTCCAATTACTTTTCTCCATGTAAACGTAACTGTTTGTGGTTAATCTCCGTTTTTTTTTTTTTTAAATCCAATAGTCTTAATCTGAAACACACACAAGATGGTGTGTTTGTGTCTTTTGATTACCTTTTATCTTGGCAAGTTTTATTGATTTTTAACTTTAGGTTTCTGAAATGCTGTTGTGGGAGAAATCATTCGCTTTAGCTCTGGTTACAATGGAAAGGGGTAATTGTTGTGTCTGGTTAACTAATCTTGTGTCGAGGTGGCCATTTTCTGTTTATCATTATTGTCCTGAAAAGGCCCAATTCAAGCCTACCAGGAGTTGATGACACCATGTAGTCTAAAGAGGTCCCCAGACTTTTATGAGGAATAGCTGAAACGGCCCATAGCTTCACAGTATGTTAATGGTGAGCATGTGGTGAGTTTCCCCCATTTGTTATTTTGCGCCCCCTTTGTCCCATTTTCATCTTAAAACTACAGTTCTGAGTATCGGGGAGCAGCTTTTTTCTTGCTGCCATTTCCTGACATGTTGTTCCTATCGTTCCCATTTTGAAAAATGGCTAAGAGAAATAAGCCTCAAGAAGTAGAGGATTTAGTCACAAAGGTTGGAGATTCAAACGCAGTTCAGCAAGAGAGTTTTTTTACCCCCAGAAAAAAGTGAAATATGTTGAAGCCGTACATAATTAAAGGGAAAAATGCAGCAAGGTCCTCGGAATATAACTTTTAATAGGTCATATGAGTACTGAACTGCTGTTGATGTTAAACAGCTCCTCTGAACAACTTGTTTTAGCCTAGAGTGCTTAGTAAAACTCTTATCTAGTATTTATTTTTATACAAGTGTGAGAACATAACAGATTTTGTTTGGCCCTAAATTTATCATCATTAATTGAATTGCTGAGTTAAAGCTTTACTGGCGGACCTGTTCAGTATGGGTTTAAGGAGTCCTACTGGGCCTTTGCTTTGGGCCTGAGTGTTGCTGTTTTTCTCAGCTTGATAGAAAATTTTCTGCTCGGCAACGGGACTTTGATTTGAGTAGTCATCAGGGATTATGGGGGCTGAAATAAAGCAGAAGCACTGAGAACTATTTGAAACTTTCACAGTAATTTGGTTTGATTTTTAGTCTTTGAAAACAGTAGGGAAATACAAATGTGATTCTGATGAAAGCCAAAGAAGTGTCGTAGTATCCTGGATGGATATTAATGGGTAGGAAGCTAAAATTCACCACAGGATTTTGAATGAAATAAAGATGTTTTTGTTCTTCGTGGTATATTTTCCCAGGTATGGCTGCTACCTCCAGATACTACAGGAAGATAGTCTGAGTGACTTGGAGCTGCTAATGAAACACCTAAAGACCTTCCTGTCAACACAAAGAGTTAACACATCCTCAGCTCTTGGTATCCTTTAAAGAGGTCTGTAATCTAAGCATATTAAAGGTTTTCAGAAATGTAAAGAATACACACACAATTGGGGTGAAAGTAAAGTACACCCTCCTTTATTTATAGCTTTTTAAGCATGAGAACATTGTAAACATATTTGGTCTTTAACAGGATTTATATTTGTATATAATTTATAAGGCTTAAATGTACAAACAGAGAAAATTAATGGAAAAAAACTGAGTACATCCATGATCCAACAGCGTGTAGAACTACTTTTAGCAGCAATAAATCTCATTGGTCCTTTTTTTTTATCTGATTTTATAAGTCTCATATAACACCGGAGAAGTTTTGACCCACTGTTGTTAACAAGTTGGCTTCAGTTCATTAGGCTGACAGACATTTTTCTTTACCGCTCTTTTAAGGCCCCATGACAGCAGTTCAATTGTGTTAACTGGAAACCCATGAATCTTTTTAATTTTCAGCTATTCTGTTTGATTTGCTGCTGTGTTTGGTTTTCATTACACTGATTATAACCCGTGGTTGGTAAGAAGAGTTTGGGCTGAAAGGCAATTAATTTTTATTAATATAGCACCAATTCACAACACGTCATCTCAAGGCTCAAATTCCATTAAATCCTCCAGACAGATTGGTCAGAAAGTTTCCTCTCTCAGGAAACCCAGCAGGTTGCATCAAGTCTCTCCAAGCAGCATTCACTCCTCCTGAAAGAGCGTAGAGCCACAGTGGACAGTCGTCTGCATTGTTGATGGCTTTGCAGCAATCCCTCATACTGAGCATGCAGGAAGCGACAGTGGAGAGGAAAACCTCCAGCAGAACCAGAACCAGGCTCAGTGTGAACGGTCATCTTCCTCGACCCACTGGGGGTTAGAGAAGACAGAGCAGAGACACAACAAGCACAGAAACACACATTGACCCAGGAGTACTTTCTATGTTATATGGTAATAGCGGATGATCTGGCCCTCTGGATGATGTCACAGCTAACAGAACGCCAGACCAGGTGTACCTTCTATGAAGAGAAAAAGGACAGAGAACATAAAGGTAAACGTTGAAATAACAACAAACAAAGCAAATTGGAGAACAGTAGGAGAACTCAGTAGAGTAAGAAAATTAGACCTTGATGTCCTCCAGCAGCCTAAGCCTATAGCAGCATAACTATAGAGATAGCTCAGGGTAACCTAACCCACTCTAACTATAAGCTTTGTGAAAAAGGAAAGTTTTAAGCCTAGTCTTAAAAGTAGACAGGGTGTCTGCCTCACGGACCAAAACTGGGAGTTGGTTCCACAGGAGAGGAGCCTGATAGCTAAAGGATCTGCCTCCCATTCTACTTTTAGAGACTCTAGGAACCACCAGCAGACCTGCAGTCTGAGAGTAAAGTGCTCTGTCAGGAAAATACGGGGTAATCAGAGCTCTGATATATGATGGAGTTTGATTATTAAGGGCTTTATACGTGAGGAGAATTTTAAATTCTATTCTTGATTTAACAGGAAGCCAGTGAAGAGAAGCTAAAATTTGAGAAATATGATCCCTCTTGTTGATTTTCATCAGAACTCTTGCTGCAGCATTTTTTTGATCAGCTGAAGACTTTGAACTGTATTTTGTGGACTTCCTGATAGTAAAGAATTACAATAGTCCAGCCTTGAAGTAACAAATGCATGGACTAGTTTTTCAGCATCACTCCTGGACAGAATAGTTATAATTTTGCATAATGACCAAATATTTCTACTGTGGTCTCATCTCTCCAAAAGGACTTTAGTTGAGAAGTCTTGAGGTTATGAGCAAGGTTGTACTTAGTATTTGACACAGCTAAGAAAGGATAAAAGGTACTGTTGGGTTTCTTTATCTCGGGAAAATTGATTTTTTTCCTATTAAACATGTTGGTATATGTAGATAAATCAGACCCTATAACTGAAAGAGGGTTTCTTTTTAACATGACTGTATACTTTATCTATGTAAACCTTGAAATCCCTCTATTAAAACAACAACTCTGTACAGTATGCTACAGAGTCTGATGTTGCTGTCGTGTTGTGCTGATAACTCCAACAGTCCCCCTCTGAAAGAGATGGTGTCAGTCTTTGTCTGATCGACACAATACACGTTATCTTTCTCCATCTGTGTCTCAGCAAGGAGTTCAGCCTTCTTTTGTCCCAAATGACAACTGATAGCCACATCTCTCCTCCGGTCTCCTTTACAGGTGGACAAAAGAACAAGAAACACGGAGATAAAGAGTCTCGCCATGTTGGAAATACTGAAAAAGCATTGAGGTTGAGCTGAAGATTATACAGACTTTGGAGGAAAGTGTACACCTTCAGAAAAAAACTGTAGTTTTAACTCAGTTTAAATGTGAGTTAAACCTTTGTGAATTTTATAGTTAATCATCTGTTGTTCAGGGTATTAAAACAAAGCAGAGGTTTTAAAACCTCCACAAACTCAAATGACTAAAGCATCATCTTGAAATAAGGAAACGAAAGCTCAGTAAATTTAGAGTAAAGAAGTTGTTTAATGAATTTTATTTTAAGCTTCTCTGTTTCAGTCATGTTTCTCCCTGGTGGTAGATCAAAATGTGTTTTCTCTCCTCTGGGACGCTGCTTTATTTATGATTCCTTATTTAAAAAAGATGTCTTGACAGAGTTCATTACATATTTACGAGGTCTGTCTGTCAATGAGATTCAAAGAGCTTGTAGGACCAGTACTAGCCAACAAACTCCTTCTGCTGCTTTCTGTTTGAATTCTAGTATTTTCGCCTGGTCTGGGAGCTTTAAACCACAATCATTAATCATGTCCATTCATTGGTGTTTTTGTAGAAAACATATTTCCCTTTTTAGTTCCTTTCAGAAAAAAAAACAGGTGTACCTGAAGTTAAGGAAGGATTTCTGCAAAAGTTACTACAGTTTTCTCTTCAACTTGATATCAAACAGTAAATGACATAATGAACCATAGTCTAAGTGAAATATATTCTGCCCCATTAATTTAAAACAACGCCACAGTGAGTTTCTGTCATTTTAAAAACAAAACCTGCATGTTAATAAATGCCAGATGCATAAAACATGAGTCATGGTGACTCTTCACATTTAAGCTACCAAACTCTATCCTCCCATGTACCTGACATTTTAACCAGCCATCATAACAGACGGTTGTCTCAGCAGGCGCCCAGGATTTATTTAAATGTGCAGCTGGGTCAAAGGAATTTAAGGGAATTTCCTTAAATAGGACAAGCTTGTTAGGATTTTGGATTGTAGAGCTGTTTCTTTTCTGCAGCTTTTTAGACATTCCAACATGAATATATTTAGAATGCAATGTATTATCTCAGCTATTTGCCATGATCTAAAACAGCTCAAGGTTGTTGCCATTTTGTACCACTTCCTGCTCCTATTTTGCTTTTGTAGACAAACTTTCTGCAACGCGGACCAAAATCGCCACGTTGAAAGTGCTCAGAGTCCATAATTTATTAATTTTCTTCCCAATAAAAATACAATATAGTTTTATTCTAAGTTATCTTCTATTTATCAGCTCAGCAATTAATTTAATTAGCAATATTTTAACGGAACAGTAGAAAATAACTAATTATTGCAGGTATGAAAAAGGGCCTAAAGTTCGACTTTATAAAGGAAAAGTGTAAAGTTTTCCTAACTTGAGTTCCATGTTTTCTATTTTGTTAGTCTAGAAATTTTTTTTTTTTAAATCTATAAAAACGAGAACTTCAAGAACCTTTTGTTTTATTTATCCAAGTTTAGGGAATGGCCCTAGTCTGTTTTTGTCTAAAAAGTCGCTGGATGTTTGAGGCTCTTCTTACTATGATATGAAAATACTTTGTGTTGTACCTAATATTTTTCATTTAACAAGATATTTGTTTGTATGTATCCTTTATTCAACCAGGTAAATAACTCATTGAGATTAAACCTTCTTTTTGAAGCGTGACCTGGCCAAGGGAGCAGTATAAAACTTAAAACAAATCTTAAACCAGATACATAACCCAGAAGCATCACATAATTAAACATTAGGGCAGTTACAGAAGCTACATAATGTATTGTCTCTGTCCTTTAAAATTGATTTAAATTGCCCTAAGGTAACGAGATTTAAATTTATCATTGAAAAGCTAATCCTAAAATAAATTACAATCGGTCTCTATCTGCTTCACCTCCATTTGCTGGAGGGCCACATTTACACACACTGGTTGGGAACCACACAAAATTATTCAGAGGGCTACCAATGGTACCCCCAGCTGTAAATAAACCATATATTATGCTTGTACTCAACAGTTACATACCAGTTTGTCTTTTGTACAGTATTTTCATCAATTATAAAGATTATGTCAATTTTAACAACATTTTATATTGATTCCTAAAGGTTTTCTTATTACTTGATTCCCATTGTTTTAGCAGCAGATTCAGGTTTAGGTCAGTTGACTCTTCTGAATTATAACAGATTGTGATCTTTGCCAAGCCAAAATGGGGGCTAATATTTAATAGTCACTTAAACATCTTTTAGTGCAGCAGACCAAATCAATTTTTACAAACGGCCTTTAATTGGTGGTTTTCAAAGTTGGTATAAAAACATGTAAATTGAAACACGTCCAGAGCAAAACTCCCCAACTTCTTTTTAAAACCGAAAAACATAAATATAAGTTTAACAAAACATAAAAGTAGAACATTACCAGCATCCGTGTAAAACAGATGTACTAAATACGTTGTATTAAAAACAACTTTCAAAGAAAAAAAAGTCTGATTTGTTTCAAATATTTATTCAGCCTTTTTGTGACATAACGCAAAAAAAAGCCATTCGATTTTACAAACTGAGTATAAATATTTGGGTCAGAACAGAATTTATTACTTTGATTTAATATTAAGAAAAAACTGAAGAATAAAAATGCAAGGAAAAGTTCAGCTTTTGTAAACTACTTAAAGTAAAAAGTACACACAAATTATAGATGATTACAGTAATGCAAGTACGTAAATGTAACTAGTTACTTTCTGCACCTGCTTACACATAGAAAAAATATATTCAGCATATTAAAATATAAGATAAGAAATTCATTTATTGTCCCGCCATAAAATTACTTTAAACCCAAATCTGCCAGGAGTAGGAATAATTTTGGGTTTAAAAATGAATACAAATACAGTTCAATTGACAGCCAGGCTAAAATAAAGACATGCATTAGTTTAAACGTAGATCTCTCAATTCACACAAAAAGCAAATGTCATAAAGTTTCTTGTCTTTGCAGCTATAATGTGAAGTGTGAATTAATTATGGTTATGTATGGTAATTATATTCAGTGAATGGGCAAATTAGGGTAAATTATAAATAGATTCAATGGGGTTTTAACCTCAATTAAAATAAAAAGTAGGCAATTTTTAAAAGGCAGCAGAAAGAAATGTAATATAGATATGGATTTACTAATCCCAGGCTATAATGGGTAAAAATTGTGATATGTGTGCTACTGAGTGCTAACTAACCACTTAATGATTCAGCATCAAACAAGAAGCTCAAACTAAATTGAAACAAACCACAGAAAACCTCTTCACCAGAGTGGAAAATTTAACAGAACATCATCCTAGACCTTCCTTGGACCCATATTTTTTATGTTATCAGTATTAATATTTCAGTTACCAATACTGTATAAACAAAATGGTATCTGTGTTTTACTTCGAAAAAAAAAGGCAGCAGAAGAGCAACTATTAATGGCATGGGTGGTTTCCTGGGGTTCAGCCAGACTGTTTTCCTGCAACAGCACAGAGACATTAACGTGAGTGTAATTATCTCCTGCCAGCAAGGTCTGAAAACACTTATCAAAAACTCTGAAAGGACTAAATTTAATGAAAAATTGCTTTGTCGGATCAAAGGTTTTGACATGCTGATAGGATTCTTAAATTCTTGGTGGCGGGGTTAGGTCTATTGATGCAAAACTACCTGTTATAGGACTACAAATGTATATGAAATGTTTTTTTACTCTGTTTTCTTTGAAAATGCTGTGTTTTGGTAATTTTCTCATGTTGTCCCAGCCTGTTGTTTCCTGAACTTTGCCCTACAGCCAGTCAGCAGGATGGTTATCCAGGCCATGACTGGCTGGCCTCCACAGTTTTCCTCACCATGGCAGGAAACATGGAGCGGTCCTTGCATCTGCTACTGAACCTGTCCTCTCAGCTGTCGTCTGCGTTCATCTGGCCTGCAAGGACACACGCGTCGGTCAGTAACACCGACACAACCATGTTTTTACTGTAGACTACACCAATAACTCGTCGCAGATAACAACTGTTTTTAAAATCCACTTCTTATACCAGGGGTTGATGAGGTCCTTTGTAGTGCTTTCATATTCTATCCAACATGCTGTGAAGATTAATCTTAACTAAATATTCAGTTAAAAACAGATTTCTCATGAACAGAAAATAATTTGATAGGAGGATACTGTTTAGGTTTCTGCACAATTATGAATTATATAACTATTTTGTATCAAATTAATTACTTTCAAGCTCAATATTCCAATAAATGTAGCTATGTTGCATTATACATTCAATTATACATTATTCAAATAAATTATAGTCTTTAAATGATTGAGCAAATAAATTAACTAAAGTACTTGGGAATTAAATTAGGTATATTATATTAGGTTAGTTTTTTATAAATAGTGTCCTTCAGACTTACTCTTAAGACTTTTTACAAACTTAATAAAAGCTAGCAGAAAAAATTACACAATCACTCCAGATTGTCACGGTTATCTCTTAGGTTGCCTTCTGTTTAGCTCCCTCAAGAGCTTTTTTTATAGGATTTAGGGCTAACAAGTGATTAGAGAATGGTAGAAGGTGGATTTTATATCTGACAAACCATTTCTGTGTTTATTTGGATTTATGCTTTTAATCATTACTCCTCTGGAAGCCCATCCTACGACCCATATCCAGTTTTCCACAAGGTTTGAGTTGCTTTTCCACCATACTCACCACAGATGCAACAAATATCCACCTGAGTATTTGTTGATGAAAAGCTTCAGCTTAGCGTGATTTGAACAGTTTAATTCAATTTTATATATATATAGTGCCAATTCACAACACGTCATCTCAAGACACTTTACAAAGTTCCAGTCAAGGTCGGAGTAGACTGACTTTTATGATGGTATGACAGGAAATAACTTTTCCTCGAATGCGCCCCACACAGCCAGTTGGCATTTATTGCATTTTGTTGTTAGACTTCTTTTGCCCTAGAAGCCGCTCTTAGCTGTAATCCTTTAGCAGCAACTTTTTTTGCCTGCTTTACAATCGTATTTAGGGTGAGGGAGATCAAAATGTGTCCAGAGAAATGGGCGCTCACGGTCATCCTCAAAGGAAACTGGACATCATTAAAGGTAATTCTGATCTGTTTAAAATAAAGAAATAAAAGTTTTAACATTCTTTAAAGGGGGCCTAGAATGGAAAATTAATTTCTTGCAAGTTTGTATACTTTCATTTGTGTCTCTACTGCTTCTAGACTCCAGGCACTAAAGAAAACCATCCATCCATTTTTTGGCAATAATCAATCAAAGTTTATTTATATAGCTCTTTTCAACAATCCATATGGTGCACAAAGTGCTTTAACAGCTAAAATACAAACAAAAAGATACTGAGACAAAATAGATAAAATATAAAAAATGTATTGGACAATAACAAGATAAAATAAACAAAAGAAAAAGTTATCCACAGTTGAACAGCTAGGAGTGAAAGGCCTGTCTGAACCGATGTTTTTAGCTCTGATTTAAAGACTCCTAGCTCAGTGATGGATCGTAGCTCTGGTGGTAAAGCGTTCCACAAAACAACAGCAAAAACGGCAAAAGAACGATCACCCCATCTTCTGCACCTCATCCTGGGAACATACAAAGTTATAAGTTCTGATGAGTGCAGACCCTGATGTTCTGGTGAACAGTTGTTAATGTGCTGGAGTTAGGTTATTTATGTCTTTAAAAGCAAACAGCTGGACTCTAAAGTTTATCCTAAAGCGAACTGAAAGCCAGTGGAGAGAAAGAGAGTAAATAAGGCAATATTTTCTTGCCGTCTGGAAAACGAGCGTTTCAAAAAACCTCCTAATTATTAAATCACAATTGCCAGACAATACTGCTCACCTAGCAACCATAGCTAAGCCCCACCCTCTTAATTATTAGAAGATGATTTGGTTAGTTGGTTTTACTGCTGTATGCGCTGCAAGATGGCTGCTGGAAAAGACGTTTTGTTGTTGGCTGTAATGTGTCTGTTCGTGGAGAACAGAGCTGAGTGGCTTCATTTTATTTTTGATGGCAATGTCCCAAGGAACTCAAAATAGCCAGAGCTGAGGAGGTGAAATGAGAATGATTTTGTGCAAAAAAAAATAAAAAAAATGTAATGAACATTTTTGTATAGCCCATCCTAATTAAAGTTGTTTTTATGATATTCTTTACCAGGGGTGCCAATGATTGTTGTTGTTTAAGCTTGACTTTCTTGTTAAGGTGTTTGTTGACAACTTACAAAGGGTCACATGGTGAAAAAAATATGGATTTTTTTTAATGTGTTGTGAACTGGCGCTATATAAGTAAATTGAAACTGGATATGTTTTTCTTGCTTTTTTCATAATTTTGTCTTTAATCCTAAAAGAGGTAAGTAGCATAAAAAACAAACTTCTACCTCAGTTCTTTTCTCCAGGTGACTTTAATACTCCGCCGTAGCAGGCACATGGTGGACCTGCTGGGTTTCTGTAATCACAGTCAGTCCATCGATGATGTCGGGATCTGAGCCATGACTTTGTGGCCATGAAACGGTGAAACCAATTAGCTTTTTTTTTTACTGGCAGCCAAAAGCAGGTTTTAAATGTGAACATAAAGGAAAACTCTTGTCCTCTCCAACCGCTGAGTTTGAGTGTTTCGATGGTGGCTCTGGTCAGGTTTTAGCTGATTGTTTACTGATGGCAGATGGTTTATCCATTGACCAGTGATGTTATGCTGTTGGTTGGTTTAAAGATGTAGCTCATTTTATGTGTCACAAATGTTATGTGAGCTTAAATATTAGGATAGTTAATCTCTCATTCAGAGATAGGTATTGTACCTTTTAGACAGATGCAGAGTCTAGGTCTTAATCTTTAATCCATCCTTTCTTCATAAACAGAACTTTAACAAAGTTAAAGGAAGAGAATAATTTTTTCTCCTGATGACTTTCACTTTTATCTAGTTCTTATTTTTTAGCACTACAAAAGGACAAACTGGACGTGTTTACAGCGGGAAAAATAAGGACAAAACAAGACAAGTATGACTTTAAAAGGAAAAGATTGCCTCAGGGGGAAAATTATGCAGGGAGGTTTCAGTCACCTCAAAATTTAGAGGAAAATATCTGTCTGTTTGTCATCTTGACCACTAGTGTGATGGTCCATTACCCCCCAGATGGACTCAGTTGATACATGCTGTAGGTGTTTGATAAACTTCCATTTCTTCTCCACATTCACAAAATGTTTGACTGTCTGAAAGGTTCAACTTTACAAATGGATAAGGGCATGTAGCCGAGAACATGTATGCACACCAACACCCATCGGTACCATTTCAAAGTCTTTTTAATTCAGTTTTATTTATACAGCACCAATTCACAACATGTCATCTCAAGGCACACAAACTAAATTAAATCTAATCATCCAGACAGATTAGTTAAAAAGTAGTTTTTTTGTCTAAGGAAACCCAGCAGATTGCATGGAGTCATTGACTTGCAGCAAGTCAAACTTCATTCGTCCATCTCAGCCCTGAATAGAAGATTTGAGGGAAATAAAGCCATTATTTATGAAAACGATTTCTTCTCGTTTTGCTAGGTCCATTTTCCTCAGCAAGTAGCTGAATCGGGAATCTCTCCCGTCTACTGGTGCACGGCTCATTATGTGGAGATGCTGCTGAAAGCTGAAGTCCCTTTGGTCCATTCTGCCTTCAGGATGTCTGGTTTCACTCCTTCACAGGTAACTAATTTTTACCTCTGCAGACTCCTTCCTGTGCTTGGATCAATGATTGAACTTCACTGAAATGCACTGTGCTTTGGTTCTTAAGCGGACCTTAGGTTGGTTGGAAGCGTAGAAAATAGAGAAGGCTTCTTCAGTATTGTTTTAAAGGTGGTTTTTACTCTGTGTATTGATCTGGAAAACGTTAAAACTGAACCAGAATCTGTATCATTGGATGTAATATAGCAAGATTGTTGCTATATTTCCAAAGCTATAGATTGATGTGCGCATGCCAACATGTTTTGGACTGACTTTCATTTTCCAGATGATACAGATCTTAGAGGATGGCGGTGGAGACATCGCGATGATGGAAAAGACACTTTACCAGGTCGTTTATCTTTAAATGCTGCGAGTATTGAACAAATTCAACTCAAAAAGCAAAACGTTTAAAGTGGCTTCACTCTTAGCTTTTATGAACACTCCTCTGTGCACCTGTGTTACAGAAAAGCTTCATGGCACAGATCATTTCAGCTGCTCCCTGCTTGCTTGAATCATCTGAACACGCTCGGTTTGCACTTGTGGCTTTTAAGACTGATTATTCTGTCTCTGAACAGTTTTAGCTCTGTCACCTTGCTCCAAGAAGGTCCTTGGTTTAAATCCTGGCTGGGGTTTTTCTGTATGGAGTCTGCGTATTCTCCTCGTGCGTGTGTGGCTTCATACAAACAGGTTCATTGCTCCTAGGTGAGAGTTAGTACATGCAGGAGGTTATCAGGAACATCCTACTAGGAGCCTGAACTTTAATTCAGATTCACTAGATCTGAAACTCAAGAAGAGGTTAATTTTGACTCTGTCAGATGGCGAAAAAAAACTGACACATAAAACAGATGCTATCAGGAAGTTAACAGACTAGTTTTAAGGTGAAAAAAAGTTGAGCAGAATAAATAAAAGTATACATCTTGTAATAACGTTTCACTGTAAAGTGGCTTTTTCAGGGTCCTTGATTTAAAATGTTGCTGGAAATACTGATCAGCAATCAAAGGGAGTTTTTTTCTCAATTAAAATGTTTTTTTCTTTTTGTTTTTTATACAATATTTTGAGTAAAGTAATGGGTGACGATGATGCCGTGCCTGAAGCCTCAGTGTTACATCTGAATTGATAAAGCTGAGAGGCAGTTTAGGACATACTGTGAAATCTGAGCCACAGGGTGTGAAAATTCGGCTCTCTGGCTGGGCTAGTCCAAAGGTTTTAATCCTACTTCCAACCTAAACCTGGGATATGAATAATTTAGAGCTCAACGGTAAGCGCAAAAAAGTTAAGCCCTGCTAATTTAACATGTATCCCGTTAAAGCAATTTAGGATTGTTAAATTCAACCTGATAACTGTTTTGTTTTAATCAGTCATTCATAATTTAGGATTTTGGTAATGTGGGCATCTTCTTTGATTCCTAAAGGTTGTAACGGGACGTTGAAGGAGACACTCGGAGCTTCTACCATCAAACCTTCTGTTGTCTCCTTACAGGCGCAGCCTCTTTATTCTTTTTTTGACTTCATTAAAATTTTACAGACCACCCTGAAAAAAACATTACCGTGACATTGGGTCTTTTTGTTTTTTGAAATAGCAGAATAGCTTAAAAAGTCGGGCCTCTTTTCATCTGCGCTTCAGTCACATGATAACGATGCAGAAAAAGTTTTTTCACCTTGAATGGTTTCCCGTTTTGATCCTGTTTTTGGCGTCTCAGCGGTTGACAGTCTTGGTTTGTCTAATGTGCTGCAGGAGGGCTGTGAAAAATACTCTTCATCAAAGATCTGACCCTACCGTCTCCAGGGCAGAACAATGCGTTAACCTCCACTTGTTCCCAACTCTGTTTAGAACAATAATTGGCAGTGTTTTTCAGTCTGAGGCGGAAGGATTTATTTGGGAGGTTTTAGCTTAGAAAAGATGCAGCGGAGGTAAATGAAGCATTTTAATAACTTGACATTTTTGTAGGAGGCTATGTGCTGGGATGCAGGTTTCATTTACACGGGATATTAAGATATTTGAAGCGTTACAGTGTTTTCAAGAGCATTAGGGATGCATGCTGGATAAACACATTAGTGGTGATTTGTCCTCAGGCTTTAAGAACTTTATTACGTTATCAGTAAAAAATAATTTTACTTTATTTTAAAAGGGAAAGTGTTCAACTTGAACATAAACGTGTTATTAGCTTTTAGCGACACTGCAGAAAGGGAACTAAAAGTAAGATTGTCTTAAAATGAGTGTATTTCTCCTTGATTGGAGCAGGCAAGTTCAAATTATCTGGCAATGTAATAAGATTTTTTCAGAATAGGAACAACTCATCTCCAACTTATATCAAGTGCAGTGTATCTAATTATCTTATTTTAGGGGTCAAAATAGTTATTCCATTGACAGTCTGATTTTCCTGCTCAAATCAACTAATTTCAAAACAATTGTACATACTTTTAGTTCCCTTTTTGCATTGTAATTCACATAAGCAGCTTCAGGGTTTCCGCGGGGCATTAAGTCATCAAATTAATTTTTTTTAAATTAAGGCCTTAATTGGCATTAAAAATCATTAAATGTGATTATCTGTGGCATTAAAAATGCCTTATATTTTTTTTAAAAAATACGGTCATAAAAACAGTTTCATCAGATATATTATCAGAAATAACTGATTCCGGTTGATCGTAAAGCCCTATGTTTTTACAATGTTCGGAAAAGGAGCTCGAGGCGGAGAAAGAGCTAGAGAATGGGAAAAATCAAATTTCAACAGAAGTGGATGGAAAACGAGGAATTCGGGACATGCCTGCAGCCTTTCGACGGTAAAGATGACGAAGGATTTTGCCGTGTTTGTAAAAAAAAATTAAGCTTTGCACAATGGGTGTCAATGGTTCACGATCTCACATGAAGTCGGACAGTGTAGTCCAGGGTGTACACGGGTATACGCCGTATCCCCACTTATTTTTCAGTCAGCATTACGTATACCCACTTCTGGAGCGATATTTGTGTCTTTTGTTTGAGCGCGCAGTGAGACAGGTATGCAGCGTTTAAACATCACGCGCGCGCGCTCAAAACTGATAAACTCTTCTCAATCCACTTTGCTCGCGCTCGGTTCCGTGTCTGCCCGTAACCTGCTGCTTCCTCGCTCAACACCAGCTGTGCGCGGCTCACTGGATTCTGTCTGTACGCTCTCTTGACTTCAAAAACTGTCCACCTCACCAGCCAATCACAGACAGGTTTCTTTCCATCCAATCAGAGTATGGCTTGCAAATACTGCATTCAGATGGATTAAATGAAAATGCTGCAGCTTTTGGCAGAAATTACTAAAGATAACGGTGGGATTAAAAAAAAAAACAACAACCAATAAACAGTTTAGTATTTTAGCCTAAAACATTTAGTTTAAAATAATTCCTTGAGTTACTAAGTGAGGTGTGAAAAATCTTTTGTCTCTTTTCTTTCCAGCTTCTGGGTGATGATGCAAAAGTTTCTTGTGATCATTATCATTGTCATCATTATTTAAAGAGCACTTTAACACGAGGTAAAACAAAATAACATCTAATAAAATGACTTGAGTAAAGACTCAACAGTTTAAAACAACAACAACAATAATAATAAGCTGTTTAAATCCTTAAAAACAAACAGAAGTTCTTTAAACTGAACTCTAAGATAAACAGGCAACCAGTGAAGGGAGGCCAGGATGGGGTAATGTGCTTTATTTTATGTTTTTCCATTAAAAGGTGTGCAGCAGCGTTTGAACCAGCTGCAGCAATTTGAGTGAGGACTGAGCCATGATGAAATGAAGGCATAGAGTAGTGTTTCCATATTTATGCCTTGAAAGAATAGGTTTTACCTTTGCTTTGTTCCTTACATGATAAAAATGACTTAACTGAGGTCCCTTTTTGACTGTCAAGTTTAAAATCACCGTCCATTTTAAAATTGAGGGGCTAAACATTCATTGTCAGGGTGTCTAAATCAACAGGATCAACAGTTGTTTGGGTGCTTCAACTGGTATATTTGACAATTCATGATTTGCAAAGACAAAGAGATTTGAGTTTTGATGTTCTCCTCATCATTAACTTTATCTCTTTCTATAGATTCTCTTTCTCATTCAATTTAGGACTTTCCATATGCCTTATCATCTAGGTCTATATTGAAAAACCTACAGTAAAGTAATGAAATGTTGATTCTGGATGTAGTGTAGGAATTCCTTCAATATAAACCAAAGAACATTTTACATTACCTGCCAGAAGCTGGATAAAATCTTTAAAAAAGAGACAACAGTATTTTCACAGCTCATGTAGTAGCTCAAGGAAATATTTTAATCTAAATGTTTTAGGCTAAATATTTTAGGCTAAAATGAGTAAACCCTAGTGATGGATTTTTGGGTAAACTAAATAGAGCAGCGTTACATGTCATTGTTCCTAAAACAGCATTTTTCTGAGCTGCGTCTAAAAGGGCAAACATTGAGAGTATACCCACTGCTCCAGGGACCACTACACCACTGCGGACAGCCACAGATCAGCTGCAAGGGGCAGACAGCAGCTAACAATGTCAAGTTACTTTTTTGTAACCAATGCAGTAACGTCCGCATTAGCTACCGCAAACAGCGCAGCAGCAGCTGGAGCAAACTCTACCGCCACTAACATCGGGAAATCAGACTGTCTTTGAACTACATTTGGATCCAATGCAACACTGCATGCGGAGGTGCTCTGGTGTCTGAACACAGCCATCAACAACTTCTATCTATCTATCTGTCTGGGTACTTGTTGATGGCATTAAAAATATTTCTACGAGCATTAAAAAGCATTAAATTAGGGTTACTCATTCCTGTATAAACCCTGAGCTTGTTGACAGTTCAAGACAACACATTTTAACATTATTAACAATCATTAGCCAATAATCCAAACTAATTTGCATACCATGTCAACATTTGCTTTCATCCTCTGGCCTAAATGTGTGGGTTATGTATGTCGTAGACGTTATTTACAGTAGTGGTAGTGCTGACTAGTGCTGGGACTCCTTTAGAGGCTGTCTTTCCCTTCCTGCTGTGAGGTTAACCTTCAGCTGCACAGTCTCTCCTCCCTCTGTAAGCCTGCAGCGTAACAAAAAAATGTTGGTGCTGTTTAATCCTGTTGGGCGTGTCCCCCCTCCTGGGTTGGGAGTCCTTGTAGAACCACAGGATTGTTAAAGCCGCCTGGGGTTCTTATTAGAGGTATCAACAGATAAACATGTTGGTGCTCTGTACAGTACACTTCACACATTTTCTTGGAAGGAAAAAGAAATAGTCTGTGGGCGGTTTATGGTGTTAACCACCTAGGGGCCCAAAATTCAATCAAGTTGCTGTGAGAGCCTCAGTGGGCCTCTCCTCAATTTGCAACTCTAAGGCTAAAGCATTTGTCAGAAGTGCAGCATGAGACTTGCCACAAGCAAGTTCTCATGCTAAAAGCCTCCTTCAGGCAAATGGAGACTGAACTGGGCTGCGTTTCAAATGATCTGGGAGATAAACGTCCTGCCCCATATTGCTGCTAAATCGGCTCCTATGAAATGTGTTCCGGGACCTGTTAAAGTGTTAATATTGCTAATAGTCTTTTTTCCTTTATGCTTTATCTGATGTTTCACTCGGGCCTCACAAACTGGAGTGAAACAGCAGGATAGTTAATATCGTGACTCTAATTGTTGTTATTATGGATCAGCGCCGGAAAAAGCATATGATGTACAGTGGCCTGACAATTTGTGTGTTTGAGCCTGTTTAAGGTCCCGCCACACGCAGCGTCTTCATCAGTCAACTGCAGACTTTGACTAGGCCATTTGAGCCATTCAGAGGTGGATCGACGTGTGTTCATAGTTCATGGGTTCCCAAATGTTTCAGACTGTGACCTTCAAAATATGAGGGCCAGAGAGACTGGTGAGGAGTAAATTTCCACATATTTGTGATTTGGATGTCAAAAGTTGTAAATATTAAAATAATATCTCTGACGATGTAAAGCAAGAAATTTGGATCATCTCATGACTGCCGGGGGGGGGTCGCGACCTCCACTTTGGGAGCCGCTGCTTTAGATCCTTGTTGTGCTGCAAGCCCCAAGTTTGCTTGAGCTTAAAAATCACAAACCTGTGGCCGGACGTTCTGGGACTGTCCATCACAATATATGACAAATGTGTCTTTATGGGAATATCCACTTTACTGAGAAGCTCTTGGATGGAAATTAACATTAGCTAATTAAATAAGTCCAGAAACGCTCTCCATGCTAAACAATATACAGTCATATTTAATAAATTAGAATCTGCATTTCTAAGAGGCTTGTTTGCACATTAAAAATACAATTTGAAAAAACAACCTTTAAGGTGGTATTACATATACTTTTCATAAAGGTAGAGCAGGACGATATAGAAAAAAAGCATATTGATAAAATAGAAATATCGATCGATAGATAATTATCAACAAATTCAAAACATATTTTAAGTGTAACTCTGGCCATTTTATGCTGTTGCTTAGCAACCTATTTTTATATACAGAACACACAAACACTGAATTCAAACTCAACCCTTTATTCGTCCAACTTTTTACCAAAACTGCAAGTTTTTAAAGAAAAAAGAAAAAAGAATGCGTACTCTTTGAAGGGGGCGGAGCTTGGTTCCTGGGTCTGCGTTGTGATTGGTTGGGAGGATGTAATGACTGTAGTATTAGTCTACATGACTAGAATGCAAAAGGAAGGAAAACTTATTCTATTGAACTTTTTATTCACCCCTTTTTTTATATCATTGATATACGTCTATCAATTGATTATATATTGTTATTGAATTATCGTCCAGCCCTTCATTAAGACCCCATTTCTGCATGGAAAATGTTGCTATTGTATTGGTCTGATGCAATTTTCTAATCTTAAATGCTGTGTTTCTATTTGCTGGAAAATGAAAGTCAGTCCGAAACATGTTGGCATGCGCGCATCAATCTATAGCTTTGGAAATATAGCATAACAACCTTAAAGTAACATGGCGGCCATCATCATGTGCATCCTGAACGCTGACCTCAACTAAGGCCTGCAGTGCTTTAAATGTTTTGGGTTCTTTTGTGACTCCCTGGATGAGTTGTTGATGTGCTCTTGGAGTAATTGTGGAAGGTCAGTCACTCCTGGAAAGGTTCCCCGCTGGTTCAGGTTCTCCATCATTGGGTAAAGTCTCAGAGCGCTATTCCAGACTGAAGGATCATATGTTCTTGATTTTCTCTCGATCAGATCAAGGGTGTGTCCCTCTTTGAAGTTGTTGGTTTACTTGGTGTTGTTAGACAGGTACTATTTTAGTTATTTTTTCTACAGGTCAGGCAGTAATCAAGCTTTGGTGCGGGTCTTGAAGTTGAACCCAAAATGTGGTTTATCACAGGTAATGATTTCACAAGAGGGCAAATATAGTTTCAAATAGGGACTGGTTGCTTTGGATAGCTTTTATTTAAACAAATTGATTTGAAAAATCCATTTCTTTTGGTGAGCTTTGATATTAAAATCTGTGTGCCCTGAAGCATTAAGTTGTGACAGAAAGACGGGTAGAAAAAAAATCTGTCAGGGCTAAATACTTTTAATTGGCAATATAACTTAAGTTTGATGAAATTTAGATGGATACTGTTAGATACAGAATTACAAGCCCGTCCATGATGTAAAGGCTTCACTTTTTAAATTTGTCTCCATTGGCATTAGTTGGATCAGAAATAAAACAGGTTTTCAAGAGATAAAAACACCTTTTCCGCCATAAGACATTTTGATTGCACAGTAATTTTATCATGTGGCTCTGAGTATTTGGCAAATATGTGCACCTGTCAGTTGCACTGCAAAGATTGCTGCAAATCCTCTTAGTAAACATGTAGTTTCGCTGGACAACTGGTGGAGCATGTTGTCCTCAGCCAAACACGGCTTGTTTTGTAAAGCTGTCATCTCACGTGATGAGATTTTAAAGCTACAAGAGCTGAATTGTTGGAAAGGGAAAGTCAAAAGGACTCTCTGGAGTGGTTGGGAGTTGGCAGTGGAGTGAACAGCTATAGAGAGCAGGAACCATTGAAGAGTGAATTTCTGCCATCTTGAACCACTTAGACTCAAAAGCTGCTGCAGATTAATATATTCTGGGATGTGTTCGTTTTGTATGTTGTGAAAGCTTATTAAATTACTTTTTTTAAGAAATCTTTTGGACTTGGTTCACTTAACCAGCTTTACATCGTGAATCACGCCACATCAAGGATGGGTCGTTAGACAACAGTGTCTCTATCAGGCACACACACTCCAAATATAGCGGTTGTCTTGATTTGCATTCTCTGATTTTCCTCGGTAGGAAAACAGGCGAGTCTCTGAAGCTGTTGTTGTTCTTGCTTTTCTTTTGGCTGAGATCAGGAAGAAATCCCTTGTTGAGCTGCTGCATTAGAATCACAGATTTTAACACGCTCATCAGCTGAAGAAGTAAACATTAGCATGCATCTTCTTGTCTCTTTGTCCCCTAATCCCAGCTCAATTTTCAAGATTGTTGAAAAATGTTAAACCCTGAAAGCAAACATGTTTCTGGAAAGAAGCTGATGAAGCCGTTATATGAAAACAACACAGGAGCAGCCTGTCTGCATTATGCAATGGGGCCTTAACACAGACATTTATGTAAGGCAAATATAGTTTAAGTTTTACCTAAAAGATTTGGACCCGTTTCCACAAATATGGAGCAGGGTATGGTTTAAAGAAAATCTGTCCTTTTGGGTTTGCCGTTACGTTCAGTATGTATGTAGTCTGGCCAACAAGTAGTAGAAACAAAAAAGTAAAGCAAGTTAAGGCAAATTTATTTTTGACATCACAAACGGTGTATTCAACAAAAATGATGCCTCTCCTGTTGGGAAGGGTTCACATTCTGTCATTTCCCCATTTTTGAGGTTTCTCCCTCGCAGCGTAGGAAAGAATCTGCAAAAGATTACACAAACTTAGAAATATACATATTAAGAAGTAGCATTTACAAAGACATGTGATTATATAAACACAGGCAGATTTGTTCAGGATGTCTGCAATAAATGTGCATCTGAATCAGCAGGTAAAAAGTACAGCTTCATCCATGTTGATGCCAGATGTGACTAAACAAAAGAGGTACGTTTGATTATTATAATCTCTCTTCATTCACTGACAGATGTGCCTCCACTGGCTTACTCAGTGTTTTTGGAACTACCTGGACTGGACCGAAATCTGCCAGTACATCTGCACCTGTGTGGTGATGGGTCCAGATTACCAAGTTTACCTGTGTGTGGCTCTATTCAAGCACCTGCAGCCTGAGATCCTGGAGCGCACACAGTCCCAGGAACTCCAGGTCTTCCTCAAGGTAAACTTTTCTTTATTCATTATTGACCACGGTATTCTAGATCCTAAATTATAGGTCCACCATGTGCATTAATTAATAGTGCTCTTGTGAGATTTATAGACAAGTTTCAATGGTATTTCTGGTTTAGTAAGTTCAGCGTTTATTTACATTGGATGGTGCATTCTCAAACATCCACCCTGCTACAATACTGAACTGGGAGGATAATGACAAAATGGTCTGATGTTACAACGAGGAAAAATATTTTCGTACTTTGAGTCCGTAGAAGGGAACGCTATGAACAGCCTGAAAAGCTCGGAAGCTTATCAGTACTTACATAGCGACAAAAGCCATATTTGCTGAAATTTACGGACATCTCTGCTGCTTATTGCTTATGTGAACAACTGTGTAATAGAAGCAGTGCAGCCACTTATAAGCGTCTCTGGGCTCTTTTTTCTAAAGTTACTAGTAGATTTCATGTGTCGCGGCTTTTAGGCTTGTCTTTTCTCTAATAGAATCCCTCCTCCTGTCGCATTTTACAGATAGCTGGTTAATGTCTGTCCCCATACGTAGGGTAGACTGGGGATGGTTGTCACATCAGGATGAAAGGACAAAGCTTAAAGTCCCAGTAAAAAAAAAAAAAAAACTTATGTCAAGAACCATGTTCATCTACAGCCAACCTGCTGCTCTAATAGGCCAAAGGGAGCGATGGAAGCTTCTCACAATACAAGAAGGTTTATTCAAAGGTCCATCACCACTGACTAGTGAACATACAAGTATCAATACATCCTCCCAATGACTAGAGAAGGCCGGACTGAAGGACAACACAAGATGCAGGCCATTTAAAGAAGCCTCCAAAACACAACTGCTTGGGTTCACATGCTGACAGGGTACAGCCACTAAGAATATAAACTTTAGAGGAAGCAATAATTGCACATTTGTATGTACAGCCAATACTTTTCTTTTACGTTTCTGAATCAGCGGTTCAGAAGGAGGAAGCTAAGGTCCTGTGAGACTTCAGGATCTGGACCAATAAACAGGTGAAGGCTGACAAAGCAGAAAGGGTAGAGACAGCCTTCTTAAAAGGTGCATAGCCACGTTATTTGACATTTTTTTAAATTTATATGTCTAACTCACTCTGGTTGCACACAGAGTTTTTATGGTAGATTATCACGTCCTGTATTAGTTGTTATTTTGGCGTTTTATTTGTTTATGTGTTTCATGTTTATTTAGAACAATGGCAGTACAACACTGCGCATGTGTAGCGAAGGGAAGCAGCTAACAGCTATTAGCGTCTTCCAGCAAACAGAGTATCTTGATAGCAATGCTCTTTTTAGCCTCTACAGTATTAAGTACAAACATTACAAATAAATTGATTGGTTTATTTAATAAATAACGGTTGTCTTCGATCACACAGAGCTGCTGCTTTGCCGCGAGGCATTTCAGAGGCTCATGCTCGGTTCGGCATTATTTAATATCTAGCTTTCTGATAGTTCTGCCATATTGCCAGTAGATGGGGCCATATGTATTTATTTCTATTCATGGCGGCGGATGAAGTGGTTGTTTTTAGGCTCAAAAAATGACTATAAAAACACTATCTGGACGGTCGCTTAGAGTATATAGCCTTATTTTATCATTAGCAACTGGAATTTGGTCTTTTCTGGTATATCCATGTATAACCCATGTATCTTTAAGTGAAAGCAGCATCAAGAGGAAGGAATGTGGGATCTTGTGGAGAACTGAGCCCACAGTGTGACCCCAGCGGTTCCAGGAACAGGCCGTCATAAGAGTGCAGTCCTAGGAATAAGGACAAAACCCAGGCTTGAAGAGCAACTAACCTGCTGGATGCACCAGGTTTTTTCTTCGGGTCTTTGCAACAAACAAACAAAATTAGGTCTGCAAAGAGAATCGTCAGGGTTGACCTTCTCCATCCTTGAAACAAGAGAATTATACTCAGTGAGAAAAAACAGTTTGTTTGTATATTTTGTTAATATCAAGTCTCATCTGGATATTCATTCAACCGCAACACTAGTCAGTAGAGTACTGGATTGCTATAATATTTGACTACTGCTGCACAGCTGGAGCAACACCACTGCTAATTTAACAGCCTGGTAAATCTAAATCATTTACTGCCCTGCTTTAGGGTTGATCACCATGTTATCGTCTACAGTAGAAAACCCCTTTAAAGAGTTTTCATTGCAACTGTAACTCCTAATCACAGATTCACATGCATTATGAATAAGATGCTCAGCTATTACATCATCTCCCTACAACCTCCACTGTTATATTGTGCAGGACATCATTTTAAAAAGCTTGTTCTGCTTAGTTTGCACCAAGATGATGAATGGCCTCAACGATTTGGACAAGGTGGGGACTGAGAGGAAGCCACCAGATGCGTTACTCCCACTCTGGTTTACACTGAACCAAGCTGTCACAGACAATTTCTGTGCATAAAACATCAGTTTTGGAGATTTTATCTGAAGAAGTTCTTTCTAATGAGCTGCTGCAGAAGAGCGTGTGAGAAACCAACAGATTCTCTGTCCCGAGTTGAACTGTAAGAAGGTTTTTGTCATGCCTCTTTGCATCCAATCTTCCTGCTGTCCGTCTCTGTGGGAACAATGCGAAGCGAGTATTTTAACCCGGACAGATGCGGTTTTCGATCATTAACACGTTCTCTCATCCTGCCTCTCTGGGAGATATATCTATATTTCATCTAAATTAAATTTTGAAAAGGGAAAAGACTCGTTACAGTCGCTCCGAGTTCAGCTGGAGTTTAACTGCAGCGAAGCGAGAAGTGTTGAAATACAAAGAGTTGGTTTTGTTTTCCACTGACCCACAGGCTACAAGGAGCCGCCTTATTTTATTCCCCTGCCAGCTGATATCCAACATGTTCTGATACCAATCAGTTTTACACCGCAGTGTATCTGCTACACACTGAAACCCATTTACTTCTGTTTGCCTGAGCAAGACCCAGTGCTGCATCCTTAAAACTAGATTATAACCTGTACAGTTAAAGTTAGTGTGACTTTGAGGCCACAGCATCTGTTCTGGACACAGATTCACTGTGGTGTGAAATCTAAGGTTTTTAGTGGAGCATCATATACTTGGCGAGCTGACCTAATAATAATCATCTTTGTCTTGGGCTGCCACTGTGCGGGGCCCGTGGGGTTCGGCGTCTTTCTCAGGGACCCAGAGGGGCAGTCTGTCGTAGTTAATAAAAACTGTCTAAAGTTACCTTTTACAGCATGTTTCAGCCAAAAAGGACAGTTGGAAATTAAACTTCGGTTTTCACTGATAGTGGAAAAGAAAAATTCTTAGTTTTCAGGTTCCTCCTGAACCTGCAGCTGTGCCCAGAGAGATCCGGTGGGTTCTGGTGGACACCGGCCCAGGGGGAGTAATGCCATCCTAGCCCTGTTCACGATCAAAAGGTGTAGAGCAGGCGACACGCGTACAGAGGCCTCACTCCTCAATGGGGCCGTCCCAGGTTCGAGTTCTGGACCTTTGCCGCATGTCTTCTTCCTTTCTCCCCCCCCATTTCCTGTCAGTCTGCTGTCAAATAAAGGCCACAAAATAAAAACTTAAATTAATTTCTTCTTTTGGGAAAAATCTTCACTCAGTTTTAGCATAACTCATTTATCATGTGCTGTCAAGTTTAAGACATGATAGAAATCTTTTAGTAATTAACACATTAATTAGCCTACCTAATGATCTCCTTAATGCTAATGTTTAACATATTGCAAAGATCTACGGGACGTTAAGCAGCTCCTGTTCAGGATGGAAACATTTATCTAAACTAGGCCCTCAGTCAGGCTTTACTTCGTTTTTACCTTAATTCTCACACAGAAAAAAAAAATAGGCTTTATGGTTTTCCCCTCTCCCCCAGTGTCAAATGCTGTTATTTAAAATAAAATAATAAAACATTCTCTAAAACAAACCGATTTATAAAGCTTGTAAAAGTTGAGCTCTATAAAAACAAAATGTAAATAAAAACACAGCAACTCTGCCCCAGGCATTCCCTCGTTTTGGAGACGGGGGGGGGGGGGGGGGGGGGGGGGGGGGGGGAACTGCCGCAGCTGATGGTAAAGTGGTGAATTGCAGCCACCTCTGATTATGTCGGATTTTCACATTTAATTAACTCTCCTCTGAAGTTTTTTTTCCACAATTTCTTTGCTTTTTCTCTGTGGTTACCATAACACCATGAAAAAAAAAAAAAAAAAAAAAAACGATCAGCTGACCCATTTTTAATACACATTATCATTCATTAGGTGCTTTGCATTGACCACTTATGGTTCCATGTAGGCGTGTAGAGGGCAGAACATGAGGTAGAACCTGGTACGCAAACACATTTTATAAATCAGATTTTTGTTTTGGTCGTATGTCGTTATTTATAAAACTCTGCATAGAATCCATATTAAAAGTGTTCGTATGCCAAAATGTATGAGACCCCTGGTCTCTTTCTTTAGGTCAAGTCTGTGTTTTTAAAGTGCCGTCTCATTGTTTCAGTGCTCCTATACACCGACGACATTTAGGTTTAATACTTTCGTAGCTGTACAACAAAAGCACAGTAGTGACCGCTTATTCTTCTGAGATGGCCATACAAATAGTACTTTTTGTCTAATGAGATCCAGGGAGAAATGCTTCACTATCTAAAGTCCGTCTTCAACTAAAAACACTTTTTTCCCTTTAGATCAGTAGTTTTATCCCTTTAAATCATAAAACTTATTTCGTCTTAGTCGGTTTCTGAGCTCCAGTTCCTCAGTCATGAGATTATTACCTGTACAGACAGCCGAAGGTTTACCATCAAATGTCACAAAACAACTCCTAAAAACTACAATATATTGCAGATGGGTTGTTTACAATAAATGAAGCTTTTCAAGTTAAAATATCCAGAAATACACACATACTGTATATTCATGGTTTTATGAACTAAACAAAGTTTGATATAAGAAACATGGCTAACACCCAGGGTGGGATTTTGTCAGGGGCGGCACAAGGCTCCATGTAAATAAATCAAATTAACTTTCCATTAGTTCTGTTGCTCAGTTTGGTATCTAATGTGCAGCTTTGAAATTAAGCGACAGTTTTAAAGATTCTGGACTACATATGATTTTCTCTAATTGTTTTCCACCGAGCCGAGAATCAGATTTATGAAACATTTATTTCTGAGCACACAAAAAGGAGAAAACAGACATTTCAAACAGATCATAGCTTTTCAGCTCCCAATGGTTCAGGTTCGTTAATTATAAAAAAGTTGATGCTTTTTGCTTAATGAAGCGCCTGCTCAGGGTGAAATAAAGTGCAGTCTTGTATCGTACACAGGGGGTAACGAGGGGCGATTCGCCTCTCACGTTCACCTCCCAACCAGGAATCGTACGGCCGGATGAAAATCAAACATGTTTGAAATTCAGTCGGCCCTCGTGAGGAGATCGTGAGCACGTCCTGCTGTTGAAGCAGAGCTACGAGCCGATTTCCCCCGACCTCGCGCACTGTGCATGTGCAAACAAGGAAATCCTTCTTCGTCTTCTTCTCAAACGAAAACACAGGAGCGGAGAGAAGCTTGGCGGTGGTACGTATGACATGGAGTCAAACTACAGAGGAGCAACTCGTAGAATTGCCAAAGCAGCGCGTTTCGTTCTAGTGAGCCTCATATTTCAATTCAATTCAATTCAATTTTATTTAAATAGCGCCAAATCATGAAACATGTCATCTCAAGGCACTTTACAAAATCAAGTTCAATCATATTATACAGATTGGGTCAGATTATACAGATTGGTCAAAATGTCCTATATAAGGAAACCAGTTGATTGCATCAAAGTCCCGACAAGCAGCATTCACTCCTGGGGAACCGTAGAGCCACAGGGAGAGTCGTCTGCATTGTACATGGCTTTGCTGCAATCCCTCATACTGAGCAAGCATGAAGCGACAGTGGGAAGAAAAACCACCCATTAACGGGAAAAAAAAACCTCCGGCAGAACCGGGCTCAGTATGAACGGTCATCTGCCTCGACCGACTGGGGTTACAGAAGACAGAGCAGAGACACAACAAGAGAGACAAAAAGCACAGAAGCACACATTGATCTAGTAATCTGTTCTACATTAGATGGTAGTAACGGGTGAGCCGTCTTCTCTGGATGATGTCAAAGTTAACAGAACGCCAGACCAGGTGTACCTACTATGAAGAAAAAGAGAGAGAGCAAAAAGTTAAAAGCTGAAATGACGACAGTCATTTCAATGTAATACAATGCAAAACTGGAGAACCGTAGAATGAAGAACAGTAGAAATCAGTAGAGTGAGAAAATTAGACCCTGATGTCCTCCAGCAGCCTAGGCCTATCACAGCACAACTATAGAGATAGCTCAGGGTAACATGAGCCACTCTAACTATAAGCTTTGTCAAAAAGGAAAGTTTTAAGATTAGTCTTAAAAGTAGATAGGGTGTCTGCCTCACGGACCAAAACTGGGAGTTGGTTCCACAGGAGAGGAGCCTGATAGCTAAAGGATCTGCCTCCCATTCTACTTTTAGAGACTCTAGGAACCACCAGCAGACCTGCAGTCTGAGAGCGAAGTGCTCTGTTAGGAACATACGGGGTAATCAGAGCTCTGATATATGATGGAGCTTGGTTATTAAGGGCTTTATACGTTAGAAGAAGAATTTTAAATTCTATTCTTGATTTAACAGGAAGCCAATGAAGGGAAGCTTAAATTTATTTAATATTTAACGGCGAGCATCGACACTTCCGCCTTTTTCTTCTTCTACTGTTGACATTTGGCTTTCGGGTAGACGAGTCTGAGTAGCGCCATCTTTCTACGGGGCTGAGTCTGCCGTACGGTTTTTGAACGTACAGTGTGAGCAGTCAGGTCGCATCAGAGCGTCGGGCCACACAGTGAAAGAACAGATATCGTGAGCGGTGAACTTTTAAACCCTGCGGTTCCGTCGTAGAGTTTGAGATGTATATAAGTACCACGACTGAAAAACTCGTACAGTGTATGCCTGTCTGAAGCCCTAAAGGCAGCAATGTCCAAGGTCAGGTCCCAAGAACCCTGCATTTTCTTCCCCAGGTTGAACAAACCTGAATCTCCACCAGGCCTCAGCACGCCTTTATGACGTTCTGAGGAGGTCGTCACGTAATATGTCAGGAACATATGTCAAAGATGCAGGACCCTTGAGGACTGGAGTTGGAGACCCTCGCTCAAATCCCAAAGGTGTAAAGATCAGATCCCAAAATTCTCCATCAAAGTTGAAAATAAATCAAGCTCCACTTTCTACCCTCATCACTGATAGTGTGTTCACTTAAGGCTGTAAAATGGAGGACCTAGGGCAGAGCTTTCCTCTGGCTGATAATAGACAACGCTACTCACAAAGAAACCCCTGCAGCTCAGCGGCGACGCTTATCTGCTCTCCTTGAGTGTTTGCATTGCCCACAAGGTCGAGTGTTGCCATGACAGAAGCAAACTTAAACCCAAGCAGCAATTATGACAGCTGAAATAAAATCCTGAGTGAGCAAAGAAGCATTAGATGATGTGTTTCTTTTAGACAGGATGTTACTCCCTGTCAACTGTTCCCACAGACACGTTAAAATAATCTTACTTGAAGATTTAATACGTTTCTTTTTTACATTTTAACACCTCATGAAACAGAAAGTGTTTTAATGACAAAGTTAAATTTTATCATGAAAGCTGCACCTTTAAGTAAAGCTAAAATGCTAAAGCATGTCAGCTGCTGCCTTAAAATCCAGTCCACTTTCAACAATTACAGTTCCAGTCAGATGCTTTATTCCAATGGCAGCAAGATACTAAAATATACCTAATGATTTTCTAAATTCCAATGGGTGTTCCTTAGCAAGGTTGCAGTGAGTTCTCAAATACAATACCCCATATAAGGAATTGTAATAGTCCAGATTGGAGGCAATAAAGAAATGACCTTCTCCCAGTCGTTGAATGGTAAACATGGCTTCACCTTAGCAATGCATCAAAGCTGGGTGGTGGGTTCAGTACTCATCTTAGACCTCCCCAAAAACACCCACCTTTGTCACATTGGCATTAAAATTGCAAACATTTAGTAACTGCAGCCAGTTAAGAGTAATCTGCACCAAATAATTATTAAATTCAAATTGAGGTAATTTAACCTCATTTGGGACTTACTGTCGTACAGTTCAGCAAACGTCTCCAAGGATCATGGTTTTTCATGTCAAGAGGAAAATAAACTTTGATGTCCTCAAGCAAAACTACTAAAAAAATACATTTATTTAACATGTTACCTAAAAATGAAGCCCAAGGGCAGCATATTCATTTAGAATACCATTGGAACGAGACTAGACCCTTGCGGTACTCCACAGGTGAGGGACAGTACTGAGGAAAAATACTGTCAGATACGATTCAAGCCATTCCAGTACACGCCTAACCTGACTATCGCCAGATGAATATAGTTCCACATAGCTCCACACGGCTCCACACATCCATCTGGACTCGCTGCCATTGGGAGAGATTTCAATACCAAATAAAATGGACAAGCCAATCAGGATCACCGGGCGGGATTTTCGTAGATGTGACCTATCAGAGAAGAGGATTCAGACAACAATGGCATCTCGCAGTGAGGAAGCAAGCGGTAACATTGATGCTGCAATTTCATCAGTGTTGTACAATCTACCAAATATAATTCTTTAAAAGAACACCAGAGAACGGCTTTGAAGGCTTTTGTTAGTGGAAACTATGTTTTTGCCCTTCTCCCGACCGGGTTTGGCAAGAGCTTGTAGCGCGTCATTAAAGATGACGGACAAGTGGTTTATCCAATAATATGCAAGGATTTATGATAAGGCTCCTCCTTCTGAAATACATCTCCAATGCAGCGATCCCAGATGGATGTGTGGAGCTCTGCAGAACTACATCCATCTGGTGAGACTCCGGTTAGTGTGCGCCAGACATGATAAAAGAATCTTGTGATCCAGAGTATCAAAAGCGGCAGATGGCTCTAAAAGCCAAAAAGCCTGCTAGACTCCACGGTCAACAGCACATTATTAAAAACTCTTAAAAGAACAGTCTCTGTGCTGCGATGCGACCTAGAACCATACTTGATTTTTCCCCACACACAGCGAACAAGAGTGTAAACTGTAGTTTCTCTGCAACATGCTAATGGGCATCTAAATAAATATTTTTTGGGGGGAGGGGGGGAAACTTAATGCTTCAGATTCTAATTTACTTCATGGATTTGAGAAAATCCCCTACTTGTGTCCTCAGGTTTTGTTTTTAAAGTTGGGATGCTTGTTGTATAATCAGCCCACTTTACAAAAAGCATGATCACTAAAAGCCAAACTAAACATGACATTCAAGCCCGTTATAAGTCAAAACTTCTGAACAGAACTTTTTCCAAATAAACAACTATTGTTTTTTTTTACTTTTGAATTCCTTCTTTGGATTGTTGTGCCTACTATTTGGTATCTAGATGTAAAAGAAGATTTTCCTTTGTTCTCTATGAAATGACTCCAAATGAAACACTGAAAAGCTCAATTTACTCCGTAATGAGCACTTAACGGGGATTTGGGCTCTTAAATTGATCTATAAAGTATATAGAGCATATATTTCATATTTATAGCTCAGACACTTAGACGGTAAAACACAGATTATAATTTATGATATGTAACGATAAATGAGCCTTCTCCCTCTATCCTCTTTTATTTTGGTTACATATCTTAAAGAGTGTTATTTTCCATCTGCAGGAGGAGCCGATAGCGGGCTTCAAGTTCAGCAACTACCTGGAGTTTATGATGGGACTGGAGCGGAGCTACAGGAAAATCGTCCTGACCGACATGGATAACATCAGGAATCCTCAGGAGTAGAAAATTCAACCCCGTTTAAGTTTTCCAAAAAAAAAACTACATTTAAAAAGGTTTAGGACCAGCTTTCTTTCTGCTCCACCTTAACCACAACCGGGTTTATTGGTATTGTGGTTCTAGTTGGATATATTCTAACGTCGTCTCATGCCATTAAATAGAATTTCAACATAGTTATGTGAAATATTTATGTGCAACCATGATTTCTATTCTGATTAAACAGCTGACGATGTATTATTGAGGGGAGAGCGTAGGATGCAGAATAATCTGAAAGGTGCTGCAACGTTGCTCCTGATCTCCAGAGAAGAATCTGGTTTATCACTTAAACAGAAGAACATCAGTACCGTTATGTAACATCCAGATTATCAGCTTCATTCTCCACCCTGCTGCTACAGGTAAGCTGAAAATACTCCGCAGCAAATGTATTAGCTTGCTTCTAAAAAGTATATGTCTAATATTTATTCCAGTGTAAAAAGTCTTTTAATTTACCTTTATCTTGTATATACTGGGAATACTGTAATGTGAAACCTTGGTATTTATTTTTTTTCCTATGCCTTCTATGAGCTTTTGTATGAAGTTATTCTTGTTAATAAAAAAAGATCATTTTCAAAACTTTCCCCCCGTTTTTTTTAACTCGTGGTTCAAATATTTACACTTCTTGCATAGTAGATCTAATCAAAGACGAAGGAAAAAATGTGGCCAGTGAGAGTTAAACAGCCATGGCTGCAGCCAACCTGGATTCAGCTTGTAGATTTACTGAACCAATGGTTGGCTGACATTATGGACTACAGATAAAACATTTTAGTTATTGGAAAAAGTGGGAATGAATTTGCTTTTCATCCTTTTTTTAACAAATGTTTAAATGTTAAAAATCCTCTACGGGCTTTAAATGGTTTCTCTGGTTTTACATCATATAAATAACTAGCAAACCAAACTTTGATCTTCTTCCAGAAGGAAAACATTTCCCAGTTTTCATCATTAAAAAGGTGTTCTTGTCTGCACTTGACTGCAGTCAGCTGAGACCTGCACTACAAATTGAGTTCAACACACCCAGGATCTTTTCAGCACATCAGGCTTTAAGCTGCCTCTAAAAATAAAGACTCAGCTTAGAGGTGCCAGCTCAGAGAACCAGTACAGGGAGTTTCTGAATCTGGAAATGCAAGCGTTTATGTGTGAAGCTGGAATGAGTGGACTAGTGGAAATAAGTACTATAGATGTTTGGATTTTTTGTTTTTCATGCACTCAGTTATGTCTGTCCTTTTAAAGGCAGCCGCCGCCCCAGGCAGACTGATACGTTGCCACCCCAGGGAAGCCATACAGAGGTAGGTCATCAGTAAAGCACAGGAGCAGCAGGCTCCAGGTAATGGAGGCACCAGGTGAGATGTAGGGCAGCGACTCCCATCAACCCAGCTACAGTGACACCTCCAGCTGTGCAGGCCAAGCCCAGGAGATAAACCCCGATGGTTCATAATATCTGAGAGGGTACAGCTTTCATGGTGCGTTCACACCAAACACGATCCAGGCGAAATTTTCACCGAACATGAGGAACTGCTGGCTGGTGTAGAGGGACACATCTCCACCGGGACACAAAATACAGGCTTTTCTGGAGTAAATCCATCATTTCACAATAGAAATATAACATAAAAAATAAAATAAATAAACTTAGATGGACGAGAAGCACCCTTAACACGATGTGAATCGACTGAAAAGTTCAGATTTTTTAATTCCTGAGTTCCAAAAGTTGATTTGGTCTATTTGCAGTTTTGCTTCGCTCGTTTCGCTCAAATTGTTCCCATCGCGTCGCTCTAAATGTCTCCTTCGCATCGCAGACCGCTAATTCGCTCCTTAGAGTTCCTTTTCCACAGAGATAATATGAAAATCACTCACTCAAAACGTCTCATTTCCAGGATTCCCAGCTCCAGTCCTCAAGAGATATTACACTGCAACTTAGACGCACCCTGATCCAACACACATTAATCATCCTGTTGTCATTATACTGCTAGAAAAAAATAAAGGGAACACTAAAATAACACATCCTAGATCTGAATGAATCAAACATTCTTATTAAATACTTTGTTCTTTACATAGTTAAATTGTGTCATTTTGTTGTCAGCACATTCATTATCCCATGGAGGTCTGGATTTGGAGCCACACTCAAAATTAAAGTGTAAAAACAGACTACAGGATCCAGCTTTGATGTAATTTCCTTAAAACAAGTCAGAATGAGGCTCAGCAGCGTGTGTGGCCTCCATGTGTCTGTAGGACCTCCCTATAACAGCTCCTGATGAGGAGGTGGATGTTCTCCTCAGGGATCTCCTCCCAGACCTGGACTAACATCCACCAACTCCTGGACAGTCTGTGGAGCAACGTGGTGTTGGTGGATGGAGAGACATGATGTTCCAGATGTGCTCAGCTGGATCCAGGTGTGGGGAACAGGCCGGTCCAAAGCATCAATGCCTTCGTCTGGCAGGAACTGCTGACACTCTACAGCCACATGAGGTCTAGCATGTCTACATTAGGAGGAACCCAGGACCAACCACACCAGCATACGGTCTCACAATGGGTCTGAGGATCTCATCTCTGAACCTAATAGTCAGACTACCTCTGGTGAGCACATGGAGGGCTGTGGGTCCCCAAAGAAATGCCCCCCACTGCCAAACGGGTCCTGCTGGAGGAGGTTGCAGCAGCAGAACGTTCTCCACGGCGTCTCCAGACTCTGTCACGTCTGTCACATGAGCTCAGTGTGAACCTGCTTTCATCTGTGAAGAGCTCAGGGCGCTAGTGGAGAATTTACCAACCTTGGTGTTCTCTGGTAAACGCTAAACGTCCTGCAGGTGTTGGGCTGTAAGCATAACCCCCACCTGTGGACGTCGGGCCCTCATACAACCCTCATGGAGTCTGTTTCTGATCGTTAGAGCAGACACATGCACATCTGTGGCCTGCTGGAGGTCATCCTGCAGGGCTCTGCCAGCGCTCCTCCTGTTCCTCCTTGCACAAAGGCAGAGGTAGTGGTCACGCCTCCTCCACGTCTCCTGGTAGCGCCTCCATGCTCTGGACACTACGCTGACAGACAGCAAACCTTCTTGCCACAGCTCGCATTGCTAATTGCCTCTAGTTGTCTATTCCATTTGTACAACAGCAGGAGAAATTGATTTTCAACCAGTGTTGCTTCTTAAGTGGACAGTTTGATTTCTCAGAAGTGTGATTGACTTTGAGTTACATTGTGTTGTCTAAGTGTTGCCTTTATTTTTTTGAGCAGTATATAATTCAGCACCAAATACTGTTTTTATACACCGACTGGTTGAAAAGGCGGTGCACACATTTAAAAGTGCAAATCTGACACTATTCCTGCCCACTGGGAACATAAAAAGACCGTTCTACAACACAAAATACCACATTTCCTATTTTTAACTAGCTAAACACCAGCATTGGTTAGTTTACATATCTCTAATGCCAGGTTTCCTGCACAGTGCACCATTCAGCCCCCCTGTGTACTTCTGCTGTACTTCTGGTCATTGCATGAAAGATGCATGAGGAGTGTTGTGTTGTTGCGATACAGCCTCATTAGTAACCACCGCCTTATCTCTGGGAGGCCGCGCTGCAGTCCTGTTGTCCTTCTGAGGCCTGAATAATAATAATAAACAGATTCATCACATCCATCCGTCTCTCAGCGGCCGTTACAGGGGAGGTGGATGGGAACAGATCAAATGTTTACCTCATAAACGACGCCTCATCTCACATGCCTCCACCTCTGAAGGTGGTTAACATTCGGGGCTGAACTTTAGTGCTTCTCTAATCAATCACTGGGCTGTTTGAGGACAGAAAATACCCACTCCACAAACCAGTTTTGACATTTTAGTCTTTTAGAGGGTGAGTTGAGGTAAACGAGACAATCTGGTGTTAATTTGCCACCCATGACCTGCTGCTAGTAAGGTCCGCAGACCTTTTAAATTGGATTTTTATTGCTTTATAAACTGAAAAACCCGTAATTCAATGCATTTCACAGTAAATTTAGAAAGTAAACCATCCTGGTAAAATGCCTGTTTTTTTCCCCCATATAGAAATTGAGACTAAGAGAAATCATTTCAGCACTTTTTCCTAACCTTGAATATTTAACCGAATCAGGGTGTTCACATCTACAAGTCAGTCTTCTTTGGTTCACACCTGCCATCAATTGTACAGAATTTAATTATGATTTTCAGCCGTTTCCTGACTTTTACATCTTTTAGCTTAAAGAGAGGTTACAAAGCTTTAAAGGATCTCATTCTACTAAAAGGTATCGTTCTGAAGCAAGGGACAAGAAAATCCACTATTGTATCCATTTAAAGGCAAAGTCGTCAATAACTGCAGACCATATAGAACTATGCTGACCTTATTAAAACATATTACACCATATAAATGAATAGATAAGATAGAAACTAATCAGGGATGCCGCAAATAATCTGACAGTTATTGTAAAGGTATAAGGGACATTTCAAATATGACAGCTGGAACTTTTTTCAGCAAATTTTATTTACTCTGGCCATTTTTCCCCATTGGTGATCCGGTAACTGATGCTGAGTTTTACAGGTATTTCAACAACATTAAAATCTTGTTTTCTAGTAATGAACTTGTGTTGATTTCAGCATTTACACTGTGAAACTGTATTTAATCCCGTTAAGGTCAGAGAATGTTGGAATTAGTTAAATATTTAATTAAGGATAAAAGATAAAATACTAACCCCAAACCAATGCAGCAGCAGCGCCTCGTGTCTTAAAAATCACAAAACCACCTCAACTGACTCCATTCGATGCAGAGAAGCAGCGGCTCAACTTTAATCTCCCCCCTGATAACAGAGCTCCTCACCCTGGCCGTTCTCCGGAGGAAGCTCATTTTGGCTGCTTGTATCCGGGATCTTGTTCTTTCAGTCATGACCCAGACCTCATGACCATGGGTGAGGGTCAGAACATAGGCGGACCGGTACATCGAGAGCTTTGCTGCATGGATCAGCTCTTTCTTGCGATGAACAGAGCTGACTAGAGAGGAACGGGGTTCACCCTTTGAAAATATTTAGAAGTTTTGAGACTGAGCAACATTAACATCATTTAATGTAGTTTTAACTCCATTTCAACAGTCAGAAAACAACGGCCTCACAACATTAGATACCAAATTAATTTGTTTTAAGTTGAGTTTTCTACGACAAAATTAAAAAACTACCATGGAAGAATTTATTATTTTTTAAAACATTTTGATTTAACTGAGAGCACTGCATCTGTTCAATAGTAAAATTAGTCCTGAAGCAAACTAAAAACTATGCAAACACTGCATGTCCCAGGAAAACAGGAAGTCCTGGATTACTAATTAACTGTTCCTCGACAGTCGGATCCACTTACAGGAATTGCCTGTGGTGCCAATGTCTGCGGTGGCAGCAATTTTGTTAAAGAAAATGTCTCAACACTAAATCTTTTCCCCAACGTTTGTCTAGTTTGAGCTCTTGTGTTGATCAAGTAATGCACATAAATAAGTCTGTATCATAATGAAGTCTCCATCCGTCAATAAGTCAGACAGAGCTCTTTCATTCCTGCTGAATGAACGTCACATTTAAAAAGCAAAGATTTCTGTAGGTTTGTCATCCAAAGATCTGCTTAGCATCAATCAAAAACAATTACACTTCAATGCAGGATTATATGGACAATAATTACAGAGCTGATAATATAATATTAATATAATATAATCAAGAAGTAATTTTATCATTAATCAACCCCAGATCCATTTGGTAATTATTTCATTAAGTGAAAAAACAAATGACAAAATAAAGGCTCATTACTCTACAAACTACTTTCTACAGGCTAAAAGGTGCAATTTAATGAAAAATAAAATAAGTGTTTAATATGCACCACACACAAGAAGTTTGGTATCAACTTTGAGAATGTGCCTAAAATGCAGTGAAACCTTGGCAGGTGGATCAGGTCTAAACGGTTCATTGACCACAGTTATTACAATAAGTGTCTGATCAAAATATCAAACTGAGATTTCTTTGTTTCACATGAAAAACTTATAGTTAAAATGTTATCTTTCTAGTCTCTTTCTAATCTTTCTCTTCACGTTTTGACACTATAAAGCCAAGACAAGACTTAATCCAACAACCGTTCCTCTTCCTGAGGCTTCAAACAGGTTGTTCCTGGAGAGAAGTTTCCACTGACCACATGTAAAATGTCAGCCGCTCCAACAGGGAGATTGGAAGAGTTATAGCATAGAAGTGGACCTGCTTTGGCCACATCCCATGCTGATGACTGCTTCATTGTGGCCTTCAGAACCAGGTGGTGAATAATACTCAGCTCCTGGCATGAAGGTGAGAGGAACCTGACCTTGAACCATCAAAAGTGCTGACATCAGCATGGTGTGATTGCTAAATAACCTTTAACGGACAACACTGAGCACTGAGTCGTCAAACAACAGAGCCTTCAGTCAGAGGATTCTTCAGAGCCGCTGTAAGACAGACCGCTACAGGAGATCCTTCTGGCACACAGCCATCAGTGTCTACAACAAGTTCCTGACGGAGCGGACGCTCTATGAACCATTTCACCCCTAAAATGCACTAATCAGAAGAGAAAGCATCAAAAGTGGCACGAATACTTCAGATGTGACAGGAGGACTTTATGTTACAAACAAAATCTCCCTCATTTCCTGCCATTTAGATTAATGCAACATGTGATTTTTCACATGCATGGCAGTATGGAAAACAGTGTGGCGGCAGCTGTCAGCGCAGCAATACCAGAAATGCAAACAAATTATCAGTAGAAATAAAGTCATTTCTCCTGATTGAAGCCTTTTTCACGTTCAAGGTTTAAACATAGAGTCGATAATTTTTCTGGAAGTTTCCCCAAGTCTCTTTTTGAATAACGTCTTACCTGCTCAAGGGGATTGCGTGGGGAAAAAATCTCCCAAATCCACTCTGGTCTTATTTCTTTCTGCTGAGGCCTTCCTCTTTTTCTCATAAACGTGAACCCGGTTTCCAGCCATGTGGAAAGTATATGGTGAGAGCAGAACGGCTAACACCGAAGCTAACCGCTAAGCTAGCTGCTAAGCTAACCAGATACATAAAAACTAGAAGTGCACATGCTCAGCCAGCAAGGGGAAACTAACTCGGAACGAGCACGGACACTGGTGTTACGAGAGAATGATTGGCATGTGGGACGACCAATAGATAAGGTGATACCCCCAGAACTTGAGGGTGAGGGCAGGAACAAAACTCTGACCAATCACTGCCATTTGGTCCGTACGGCAGTGATTGGTCAGAGTTTTTAAAGGCCTGCAGCTCCCACAGAGATCAAACTTTTTAACCTCCTTTTTCTGAATACATAATGTATTAACTACTGTCAGAATGGAAGGACCATTTCACCCAGTATAACAAAAAGTGTTTCTGATCACAATTACCAACTATAGCTGTAAAACATTAACTCATTCTAGTGAACTTCACATTCAGAGTTTAACAAATTTACATTTAAAGTTAACCAATCGTGACATTTATAAAATAACTTTGCACCTACACGCCTCCAGACAAGATCAGCCACCTGCGGGACAACGGGTTGTTTTTATTAAATCTAAACAAAGTGTTTGTGTGCACTAGATTCCTTATGAACTTATTTTAAGTCTCTTCACACGTCGTTGCCCAGGTGCCAGTAAATTTGGAGGGGCAGTGTTCACTACAAGCCAAGAAACAAATCACATTTGGCTTTTCTGAATTGTATTTTTTAGGGTACGAAGTGAGACAGTTGCTAAATCATGTGAAAGCTTCTCAGCCTCAATGACTTCTGACAGAGCAGCCCACTTCCAGCTCGTTTAGGTTCATCTGATCATTGTTTGGCTTTGCAGGAGCTTTTTTGTTTCAGCCATCTGCTGTCACCATTTGTTCCAGTTTTCAGAGCTCGGATGAAGATGCAAGACGAGAGAGTACAAATCTCAGTGTCTGAGCTGAAGGGACTGTGATGCAGCCCGTATTAGGCGTGTCTGTCAGCGTTTTCATCAGCTGAATCTATGCGGACGCCGTCTTGCTGCGCGGAGAGTAAAAAAAAGAGGGGAGTGTTGAGCTGCAGTCTGTCAAAGCTGCTGAGGAGCCTGAAGGTTTGCTCTTTTTCCTCGTGGAGAACGTAAATGTTTGACTTTGCTAATAGAAATTGATGTTTGTAGCTGCTGGATGAGTGGCACTTCTGGCTCACTTTGCAGTTCACCAAACAAATTGTAGAAACTTTTGTGGAGTTGGGGGACATCTGACCTCATTTCTGGAACATTTGGACACGCCTGGCAGTGAAGCAGCTAACACAAGCTCAGGGGACAGCTAACCTTTTTTCTTTTAAGAATAAGGAAAGAAAAGGAAGCTTTGTAGTTAAAGAGGCTTCATCAGACACATCGTGATCATGAAACACCAAAAACATAGAAGCTGGTAAAACCTTTTTTTTTTGTTCATGTTTGGCAGTTGTATTAATAGTGAATTTCATTCTGCTGCCCGTTTAGTTTTTGCCCCAGAAGTCCATCTGATAACCACGTTTTGATCAGAGAGATGCAGGAGAGCAGCTGCCGGCTGATCGATCGGCGCTCCACCAGCGCCGCGTCAGTCCGACTGCTGCTGACAGTTCGGTCCATAACGCCAAGGGTAATCAGCGGCTGTTTAGAGGACACGGTCAGCCTCTGTGTCGTCTGATAACATAGGACGTCTGCAGGAGTTTGCCGAAGATTGGCCCGGTTCTGTTTTACATGCAGATATCTTGCATGTGCAAACCTTATTGGTCTTTTTTGTTAGAAACAAACATGGTTAAAGCCTCCATGCACAGAGGGTCAGCGTGATCTAAGCCAGATATGACACAAAAAAAAGCACAAGGTCGCATTTTCCATTTTAAAATTCTCTTCTTATCCAGACGCAAAATTTAAAGTACTATAGTAGTAAGGGTTTTAATAAGCAACCTGAAAAAAGCACGGACTGAAAGGAAGGAGGTATGGACTGATGAACAGATGGGTGGACCTTTTAGAGATTACAGCTGTAATTAAGTCTGGAAACTATTCTCTCTTTTCGCTTTTCTTGCCTTATGTAAAGGTGAAAAATAAAGATTGTGTCGGAAGACTGAAAGCTCCATAATTTTCCATGAAAGGGAAATATATGACGTAATTATTCAACCTGGATGTGTTATTCACGTTTTTGTTTGCCCTCAGCATTCCTATAAAATTAGGATTCTTGGCCGTTCATCCTTACTGCCGGACGGCAGCTCTGGTGACGGTGGAAATGCCACTTTTAGGGGAACGAATATTGGTTTGTTAAAACTCTGAAGACTTCAGGCGTCCGGTGCTTGTAGACAGAAAACAGGCTCTGTACCGGCGCCATCTGTAGCTTTCACTGTGATAAACTCAGTGCAGAGCCGTTTATGGCAGCATACACAGGTTAATTGTTCATCTGTCTCTGATGAAGCTGTAAACCTCGTGCAGTTTTCACATTCTCATTTCTAATCAGTTCCCCCCCCCATCTCTGCAGCACATTATTGATCCTAACATGGAGATCTTTACAGGGCTTGAGTTGAAAACATCAAATAATACTTTTATGTTTGCTTCACTGATTTGTTTATTACAGTTTTTCCAGACCTATTCTATATTTTTACGTGTTTGCATTCACTTTTAGCTGGAGTTTTAAATCAGACTAAATTTCATGATGATAGATTGTAATTGATAGCTTTGGTGGTCATTTTCTCCTTTTCACCTTATTCTAACAATAGTTTTACCCAAATAAAATGTCAATGTCAATGAAAAGACCACCAGAAACATTGTATTATTAACATAAATAATTTGTAACATTCAATTTGGGAATCATTTATACCCTGCAGAAAAGGATTTAATACAAACTTTATTTAATAAGCAGACTGGACACATGGTTGATTCCGGTTGTTCAAATAGCAGCTGGCAAAAAAATTGCCTTTTTTAACCTTTCTTCAAGGTTTAAACAAACTTCAAAGTATGTTTGGAGGGATTTTATGTGACAGACCAACACAAAGTAATGCATAATTTAAACCAATGTTTTTACAAATGGAAATCTATAAAGTGTGATTTGAATCTGTATTCAATACTTTATAGAACCGGCTTCTGCTGCCATTTTAGTTTAATATCCATAATGTCACAACCAGCTTTGAGCATCAAAAAGGCTGGAAAGGTCACCCATTGCTCTTTGAAAATAAGATCAAGGTCAGTCAGATCAGAGGGAAAGTTTGTGTGAACATCAGATTTCAAGTCTTGGTGCAGATTCTCTGCTGGGTTTAGGACTGGACTTCGACTGGGCCATTTGAACTCGTAAATCTGCTCTGATCTAAAACCTTTAGTAGCTTTAGTTGTTTGAAGATGAAAAGTCTTCACAGCCTCTGGGTTTCCACCAGGATTGTTCTGTATTTAGTCCCTGCAGAGCCTCCCCCACAGCATGACACCAACTCCACCAAGCCTCCCAATGGGGATGGTGTGATCAGGATGTGGTTTTCCTGGAGTTCTGCATGTCAGACCTCTAATCTACCTTTTTCCACAGGGTGGCTGTGTCCTCTACATGACTTGCAGCCGACTGGACTTCTTTCTTGCCACTCTTTCAGATTTGTGGAGAGCACAGCTAATAGCTTCCTGCCATTATTCTCCCACCTGAGCAGCAGATCTCTGCAGTTTCTCCAGAGTTACCATTGCTGCCCTGGCTGCCTCTCTGATTAATACTCATTAAGTTTTTTAGGTGGACATCCATGTTTTGGCAGGTCTGCAGTTGGTCCAGATGATGGATGGAAAAGAGCAAATTATATAACCTACTTTTTTTAATCAACTTTATCCCTGACACAACTGCTGTGTTTCTTGGTCCTCGTGATGCTGTTTGCTCACTAATGTTCTCCAATAAACCTCTGAAGCCTTCACAGATTGACAATGAGCTTAAATAACACAAACTCTCTGTTTATGTGACTTTTAAAGGGGGATTGGTTTGCTTGACTTAGACTTAGACTTTCTTTATTGTCATTTTGTATACACAGAGTGCATACAGAACGAAATTTCGTTTTCATACAGCTCAGAAAGATTGCAGTAACTCTACAGGATACCTTGCAGTGAATTACAGTACAGGATAAAAAGTGCAGTGATAAATCGCAGTCACTTACAGGATAAGTTTCAATAGATTTCCGGATAAAGTGCAGCAGTGAACAGTAGGCAGTTGAAATATAACCAATGTAAAACAAATAATTTTGCAGGATACGATACAAATGTGCAAATGTGCATGGACACCAGTTTTCAGAGTTTTATTTGTAAGAAGTGTTTAGGAAAAGCCATGCATCCTCATCTCTTCACATCACAGCTTAGGACTACTTTGTGTAGGTCTGTCACGTCGCGTCCCAATAAAATACACCGAAGTTTCCACGTGACCTAATGTGGGAGAAAAATTATTTTTGTCAGAAATCCTTCGGACAGAACGCGCTGTCCCTCTCAAAGTGGGACATCACTGAAGTCTGCAGCCCATCGGACATTCGGCAGCTTTCAGACTGGACAGTATTATTTCCATAAAAGCTACTCGCTTGCAGAAATGAACCAGACGGAGTCTCAGAAGACGATGATGATCCGGCAGAAAGGAGGTTTGTCTCCACATGGAAGCTGAAACGACGTGGATGGAGGCGGATGAGGAGGAAAATAAACAACCTCCCCTGAATTAAAGCCCAACACTGAACGTTTTGCAGATTCAGGGGATGATAGTCTGATCTAAACCTTTGCTGTTGTGTTTGTTTGATCAGCCGCTGATTATTTTCACTCCGAATTAATTTTGACATAATTGGCTGTTGATTTCAATTAGCTTTGAAAAGCTCGTTATCGACGCAGGAGCTGCCTCTACCCCCTGGAGGGGGACGCGGTTTAGAGACGATGACTAACGGTAACTCCGACAGTATAATGATCTGTTGTGCTGCTGATCCTGATTATGGACTTTGAGGTGACAACAAGCAATTTGACGCAGATATTAAGAGGCAATTATGTCGATCAGACGAAGAACTTGCTTTGGTCAGAGCCCGGAGGCGTCTCTGAGCTGTTATCTTTAGCTGCTTGTTATCTCGCAGATGCTCGTCCTGAACCCATTTGTGTCACTGACTCCAGAACCATTTGTGATTCCAATCTTTAGCTCACATCCATACTTCTGTTATCAGCCTCCATTTGTACTTTTTGTTTATCTCAAGTCTCCCGTTCTGTTTTGTCTCCTCCTTTAAGGCCTCGCATTGCTTCCAGATTCTCTGCAGAAACCCAATTTTACCAGCCAGAGATGTCATAGTTTGATCATTGTTTGTGCTCATGCTGCTGTGTAGCAGCTCCCTGCTTAAGGGAGGGTTGCATTAGCATTTCTATTTGTTATAGTCAATATTTCCCACAACGGAGTCAATGTTCTTTGTGTGCATGTGAAATAAAGGACTTGGGGGATTTGGTACTTGGAAATACAGAGTGTTGTACGAGGCATATTGATGAGTACTTTATGCAGAAAAAGGTCACCGCCATCTCTAATACAGATGTCGTTAGAGCTGCATTTCATTTCACGTCCTTTTGTTTTAACGAGCGTTCAAACTGAGAATCATTTATTGATCCCAGACGTGCAGCGCGCGCTGGTCCGAGCTCTCCGCCTCTTTGTTTTCTGCTGCCGCTCACCGAGCTCTGCTGGGTCCTTCTTTAATTTAAAGCGCGGCCCCAGTCTTGTTTAGGATGCATGCTGCAGGCTTTCCCTGAGTCGGCCTGCCTGAACCCCGCCGCTATCAACTCCGCTGCCTGTCAGACTGTCTGGGAGAGGCTGCGGAGAGACGAAGAGAATCACAATTCCTGTGCACACCGCTCGCTCTCCCAGACTTCAAGCTTCTCCACCAACTGCAGCAGCGCTTCAGTTTTGCTGAGCAAAACTTGGAGCCAGCTTCCTAAATATTATAAATCAGACACAACCCAGAGTGTAATGTTTCCTCCTGGCAACAAACGGGCAGCGCTATGACTCAGCCTTACCGAGAAAATAATCTGAAAGATGGGCTTTGCCAAAGTTTTGAATGCAATGAGTCTGGAAGATAAAAACAAAGCTACTGAGAAGCCGGTTTAAATTCAAAATGGATACGCTCATTAAAATGTCCATCCGTCGGTGTAACACAACCAGCAGCCATGCCTCATTAGGTTGGGCTGCTTCCCTACGCTGTATAGCAGCATCCTGACAGCGGCTGTAAAATCCTCTGCTTTAAATAGGCCTCTGTTTTCCAATAAAACATGAAATCAGCCGCCAACTCTGCCCGTCTGCTGGACTTGAACCAATCTTCTGACAGGACAGACGTCAAGTCAGACGCCTCAGGTGTAGACAGCTAGAAACAGAACATGGCAAATACTCGCTAAAGTATTCACATCCCTCTTTTCACATTTTCTTACGTCACAGTCATAAACTTCATTGTATTCTGCTGGGTTAAATTTATTTGGATGAGGAAAACTAGACTTTGATGTTTTCCTGAAAGCTTTCCTTATGACAAATTATTAAATATCTGCCAAAAAACTCCAGATTGACGTTTCCAAGGTAAAAGTTTCATATTTCGCTACAGTTAAAAGCATAAATGTACAACATTAAAGCTATGAAATGCTCCCACATTAAGTCAAAGATGTGCACTACTGAAATTATAAAGTAAAATGTGCAACAGAGAATGCCAAAATATTCTTTAGAATTTAAGTAGTAAATTTAGGAGATGTGGATCTTTTCCAAAGTGCAGATAGTAGATCCAGGTAGAGTCACCATGATGCCTCAATGTTGTAGGAAAAAAATAGATTATTCCAGCATTGTTATGATGAAGACCAGTCAGGCGTATAAATTAATCTTGTAAATTGAGAATAAAGATCCCATCAGAGCATCAGGGTGTTTTGCTCCTTCCACCAAGGAAGAAAGAAATCCCAAATATTTACAGATATCCACGGAGAGAAGTAGCTTCTGGACAAGTCAAGCTGTTATCAGAGCTGATTTCTATTTTTCTGTTGTGTTACAGCTGCAATCTGGCCGACAAGCTCTAGACCGGGAACAGAAAATCTATTTTACACAAAGTTCATAAGCATAATAATTTAAAGACATAACAAAACCCATAAGTGACAGTCATAAAACTTTAAGCAATAAAGGTTTTGATTACATTCATGCAATGAAAAATTGAGTCTTCACCCAGTAGAAGTCATTCGGATACACAAAAACAGCCTGGATGACTTCTTTAATTTTAGAGGAGTCCTGGCTTTATTTCTTCATAATCTCAAAAAGATTCATTCTTTTCTGATAAATGTAATTGTTCTTTTCATTTTTCATGCACATTTCTCACTTTACAATGTCAGCGAATCTAAGTATGGATATTGTAAATGTAGGCCTTAAATCATGGAAATTATCCTTTTTTTCCTGACAAATATGTACTTATTCCAGATATTCCTGGGGCCACATTCCCCCCTCTTATATCTACAATGGCCCTAATACTCAGCCGTACTTTATCACTAGAATGTCTGGAGCTAGTTTCCTCTAAAGGCCAAAACACACAGGATGCGTCCGACTGTTCTCTCTCCGATTCCTTCGAGAACGCTCATGTTCGAACTAGACGTTCCCTCTACGGCCCACCGGACTCGCCGTATCCAATATTCATGCAAGAGTATATCAGAAATCCACACTGCATAAACACAAGCTGGTGTGGCAGTGATCCCAAAGTTGCAAGTTGCTGCCCGAACAAGCTCATAGAAGATCGCCGTTTCACTTTTTGCTTTTATCAGTACTTATGTGCTCCTACCAAAGGGTGCGTACACTGCAGAAAAATTATTATCTTCCCCCAAAGCGGAAAGTGTCTTATTTTACCAAAGAGTGTCTGAGTCATGTTTTCCCGTCAAATTGATGCATAGCTCAAAAAAAAAAGAAATAGCCTGACGGTCTGGCTTGGTCAGACATGGGGAATTACAAGCGGTCTGGGGGACCCTATTAGTTTTCAATATATTCTAATTGCTACGGACATCATACCACCCCATTTTCAGTCGGATCCGTTGTTTTAACCCTAGAGGCAGGTTTATGCCTGACGCGCGGAAATGAGACGTACGAACACGTCTGCAGCATTAATGCTCTGTGTGGCTTTTCCTACGACGTAAGATTCTCCTAGACCAGGGGTCTGCAACCTGTGGCTCCAGAGCCGCATGTGACTTTACACCTTCAGCTTTGGCTCTTAAAAAAATGCGGGGAAAAAGATTGGTCAATGTTTCTAAATGTAAAGGTCATTTAAAATTGCTAGCTTTAGGATGCATTTAGTTCTGCAATATATGCATAACATTTCCAGAAAGACAAAAACTAATGGTGTGTAGAATATTTTACTACAGATAAATAAAGTATCTTTTAGTCAATAAGTTGCAAACCACTTGCTTTTTCATCATCTTGATGCCATTTGCTATAAAAATCAAATGTCCAATTGAAGAAAATGTATTAAACCTAAACATATAAATATTATTGGTTAAATAAAAAAACTGTTCTTTAATTAAAAAAATGTGAACAAATTTCCTATAATATACTATAAAAACAAACGATTGTTTCAAAGAGATTGAGACAAAGAGCAATGATGATTTCTCTCCAGGAATTGTTGACAACTGGTATATCACGGTGATTTTTCTGGCCAGATTCATGAAGATGTCTATATTGACGAGCTTCCGTTAGAAGGAGCTGTTGCTTGTCCACAATGTTTTTAAACACAGGACTGTCTGCGTAGCTAGGAATTATCTTAGGTGGGCGGAGTGGAAACTTTTGACCTTGCAGATGCGTCACGCTTAAACCAGCCTTAATCCTGCCAAACCTAGTCTAAAGGCCGCAGTTTGGACAGTCAAACATAAACCAACATTTGTCTGCGCCTCCAACTCAACATTTAGCCCAGCTTACAGGTCAGAGGTTTGTTTCTCCTGCTGGCAGAACTTGTAAAATACATCTTTACTACACAGTGGCGTCTCTGGCATGATAAGTTAAGTGGGGCACACAAAGTCAACACCCGTAAGCAACAATTTTTTTGTTATGCGTATGACTGATAAATTTTAAATTAAAAATAAATTAGCATAAACCAACACCTTAGAAATACCATTTTATATAAGCTAAATGTAATTAAATTCTTATACATAAAAATTACAAAAAAAAGGCTCACTCATAATGTTCATTTATTGAACAGAAAAGATTCTCATCCATCCTTCAGTGAGCTAACAAGGACAACAACACTAGATGGTCGCTAACTTTCCGGCAGAACGTAAACGTAACGTGTGCAATTCCAGTATTTTGATTGGACGATCTGAGCTTGGGGCCGTAGGATTTGTGCCCCACGGCTGTCTACTGAGAGCGTGTTGGGCATGCGCTCTGCGATTTCTGATGTTTGTTATTTAACAGTGGGCTGGTCCCACAAGGCGCCTCAAGAGGATTCAGCCTACTGAGCTCGTCTGTTCTCTGGCAGACTTGGATATATAGACACAAATCCTTATAACTATTTTTATTGGTAAGGGAATCGGTCTTTTATACAATATTACTCTATAAAGAACGATCCTGTCCCACTGATTATTGTGAACATAGAGCTCCACAGCGACACCTGGTGGGGCCAGGCCTCACTGGTTCAATTAAGGTGATTAATTAAAAAAATTTAATAAAAGGAAATTAATAAAAAAAATCTGTTTGGAGTTTTGACCAATAAATTATCAGGACTTTACTGTGTTGTAAAATTACAGTTAGATTGACAGAATCTCTTAACTGTGCCATGAAAAACTGAAGACTGACATTTTGTTATATTAGATCAAGTATTTAACAGAAGTGCTACACAATTAATCTTTCATATATATACTGTACCAACAGATATATTCTAAATGAACAAACTAAAAGGTTATCTTTATTGAAACTAACTTTCTAGGTTTTGGTCTGTTTTTACTTTCTGAAGGACTTAACTGTTGCCGTTTCTTATTACCTAAATTAATACTCATTACTTCCTGAATTATTACTATAAGGCTCACAGCAGCCTAATTTATTTTACAGTGGTGCCTTTTGGCAACGTTTCGCAGCAGGTCTGCAGCAGGTGGAGTCAGCTTTGTCTCCAGGTGTTGTCAACCCCTTTGACTCCACCCAGGTTGGATGACGGCTCAGATTGCTGGCATGGACACTTGAAATGAGCACTGATAAAAGCAGAAAACAGGCCTGGTGCTTAAAAATCAAATAACACACAAGATTATTCACACTGAACTGAGCATCCACTTAGTCTCCTGCAAACAAAGGCTGTAAAGCCCTGAAGGAAACTCACCATCATAAAACATGCATTGAGGGACACGCTAAACTATTTTTCTTTTCCTCTAAATGACAGCAGGAACCAATTAAATGCCATCCATTAGTGACACTGCTGCTGAACTGCTTTGCTCTTTAAAAAACCCCAGATCTAACGTAAAAGAAAAAAAAAATACCATTATTATTAAAAAAAAAACGGACATGGGAAACAATATCCAACTGAGAAAAAGGTTTTTAAAAAACATACCTTCAAATATCAGTAAAATTGGCAAACTATACATTTCTGCATTAGGTTGTTAGATGTCATATGAGGGGAAAGTTTTCTATATGCTCTCTAATGCGGAGTTCTTATTAATCTTAATTTCCCTATATTTTAAACACCAAAATATTCTTATTAAAAGTGATCTTGACATGCATTTCTTCTGCCTTTCTGAAATACTTATTTTTGTTTTTTAATTGGCTTACCTCTGACCTAAGCTACATTCAGACAGTAAAAAGCTCTTAAAGTCAAGCATTAGCCCCTGAGGTGTTTGAAATCTCGGGTAACGTGTTCATACACATTTTCCCGGCTAATTTCACTTTCCTGGGGCTTTATTTTCCTGGAGCTTTGGTCCCTCAAGCGACCCAATACTTTGCTTTGCTTTCTCGGGGCTTGTTGAGGGGCGGGGTTGCGTGCAGAAAGAAAAACTGTCCACCACAACGGAGAAGGAAGGAACCGTAAGTTAACTAATTTACAAACCTATCGATTTTATAATCTTAGTTTGTCACAAAAGTTTGTTTTAAGATGTTTTTTAGGCCAGAAAGTACACCTCAAACCTTCATCTGTGCAGTCAGTCCATAAGGATTATGAGCCAACTTTAATTCTGCTTGGACTTGTTGCAGCGTGTTGCCTTGTGTGATTTCTTTCAGACTTGATCTTTTCGTTGTGGCTGAAAAGTTAATATAGAGCATTTACTAAGGCCATGTAGCAGGATATGTGGGAAAAACAAGACATTTTTATGTGGTTGTACCTTTCAGCCACACAAAAACAGGGTTATACATCCCTTAAAGCGAATGATCCTAAAAACTCAGGCCAAAGTGGAGTTTTATAAACGCTCCAGTTTTGAGCCTTTGTGTGTTAATGAAAAGACAGCTGTCCGGCGTATCACGGTCTGCGGCGAATATTACTGCGCTGCGTCACACATATGGAACCATTGTTTATACACTGGGCCATATGGTGGAGTTAAAAACGACATTGTCTTGAGTTTTATTAACTTTATATTCTAATATGGTGTTTAAAAGAGGTTAAACTTCTTTATCCATCCACAAGATTTAACCTCCCCGCGCCATGATTCATTCCTAACAGGAAGTCGTGGTTGTTTTGAAGGATTCTGATATTGGCTGACATGTTTTAGTTTTGCGGTACAGTTCCCCCTATGAGTCTAGCGTATTTATAAAAAAATGGCATATTTCTGTGGGTTGGTGTGGATGAAAACTTTTGTAAAAAACCTCCCGTGTGTATGGTATTATTTTAAAAACGTGTAGGGGAGATATTTGTTTTTTTTTTTAAAAACCCTGCTAAGTTTGTGAGAAATATCTGCATATAACATATCAAATGTGATAATCTCGGCTGGATGATTGCTGCATTTTAATTTAATTAAACCGTTTGGCCACAGTTCTGTAATTAGACTGATATTTTAGTACTAATGATCAAACGGAGCCCTTTCATTTTCCTTGTACACACATTTCCCCAAGACTTGGTGGACTGTGAACTATTTCACTATTTACAAACCACAGATGGGCGCCCTGAGTTTAATAACCTAAATCAGATCAGAACAAGCTGCCTCTGCTTTTCGTCCACAGCAGGAGGAGTAGAGAAATTATTTTAATTTATTTATACCAGCAGGAGTAGAGCAGAATAAAGCCCGGCGGATCTGAGCGGGCAGAATAGAGTAGGATCGGTGTAAAGGAGGCTAAGGAGGCGTAACGGCATCTGCAAAAGTTGCCCATCCTGTTTTATCCGAAGTGCGGATGAGTGGCAGGAGGACACGCATGCAACTTCTCGGTCTTCCTTTGTCTGTCTGACCTATGCTGTCGTTTTGCTGCCACTCACTGGACCGGAGTGGTACTGCAGTTTTCACAACTTCATCACACGTCAGTAGCCCCTTTTGCATAAATGGCCCTTAGCAAACGGAAACACAAAAACCCCAAAAGCCCCAGACTTTGGTTTACTCCGGGAAACCAAAACCTGGGGCTTTAAATCCTGGGAAAGGGGCTAATGACTGTTAGCAAGAACGCTAATTTTCAACAGGAATATTAGCCTCCATGTCATCAGCTGTCACAAAAAAAACAGCTGTCATCAGATTTCATGTTGAATTTATGAAAAATTCACAAAGAAAACAGCTTAACAGACAGAAAATATGGTTTTACTTCCAACAAGGTGTTTCCCAAAGAGCTATTGAGTGAAATATGGTCAACTGAATGATGCATTTCGCTGCACAACATGCTGTCATGGGTTGGTATATGAAGCAGACAGAAAAATGAGTGAAAGAGAAGCTGTTGAAAGTTGAAATACCCTCAGAGGTCCTGGAGAAGTATTGATCACTTTAAAATCTTTCCAGAAAGTCTGAGAGAAATGAGGCATATATACACCAGACGACTGAGCATGCCTTGGGTATTAGATTGTTTCTTCTTGTTATGATTTCATAATTCATCCAAAGAGTGATGTGTATACTTAGATCAAACTGTGAAGCAACAAGCCAACCTTCTTTACTTTTGCTTTCACATGTTTTCAAACACTTAAACTCCAGATCCACAAAACAACGGCGGCAGAGTCTTGGATCCTCCATTGTGGCTCATTGCAGTATCTAAACATTTCTAATGAATCACTTAGATACCCAAAGGACTAATTTCATTTCATTCATGCATTACTTATGTTTATAAACTCTAGCCACAATGCAAAATACAATAACTAACTATGACAACGAGTCTGGCCTCCTCCACGTTACAAAACTCCATTTTACACTATTGTTCGCAGAGAAATATGTCCCAAATGTGCCACTGTTGCTCCAGTCATCTCTAACAACAACAAACTTTATCCACAAAGGAATGAGCTATTAAAAACTGATTAACATAATGTGCTTTTTTTAAGCTCAAACAGCAGAGTTTTTATAGAGCGTCAGGTCAGGGAACACTGTTGTGATCATCCCTGACACCCCCACCTCCGACTGGCCTCCATGTCTCAGCCCAGTGGAGTAGGGAAATGAAAAGGTGCAGAGGTAAAACGGCACAGCAGCAGCAGCCCTCCTACATGTTCACACACAGCAAACTCGGGTTTGACACACAGGTTCTGGTTCAGCAGTTTTGGATTATACAAAAGCAACATTTCCATTTTTTTTGGAGACTATATCAGGGAAAGTAGCTTTTTGTGGACCAAACACAGACTTACAACTCCGCCTGATCTGCTGTCTCTGCTGGTCTAGGAGAGAGAAGCCATTTTGTTAATTGAGTGCAACAACTGTTGATGGATTCAAAGAGCAAAGCTGAGCAGGTCCAAAAACAATTACTATTTGACTTCTGCACTTTTAATTAAACCCAACTGCAACACTGGGAATAACAATTAGCTTTCTTGTTTTATATTCCTTAATGGGACAGGCTTTGGCACAACATCTTTTACGACCCTTTTATTGTCATGCCAACTTTTAAATTTATGGTATGAACAATTTTTCAAAGCCCTCATATGTAGTGTTCCCATTCTCCCCTTCCTGTTGCTGCACACCATCAGTCAGCTGGCTGAAGACAGGGAATTTTCTTAAGATAATTCTGCCCAGAAACAGAAAGAAAAGCCATGAATCACCAGCGTTGCCAGATCTGAATGACCAAACAAAGTTTATAGACCAAACACAACCCAGCTCTAATACAGCCCACATTTCAGCCTCTCTTGAACTCATAAAAACATCAAATTATTACATTTCACATGTAACTATTACAGACACACACTGTGTTAGCAAACATGAATATTAAAGCAAAACATTAAAATAAAAACACATATACATTACCTATCTCCACAAAATCTGCAATCAGGTAACCTAATAACCTACACACAAAGATCACTTTCCCAATCAGGTGGTCATCGCCACGCTATTCCGCTCTTTTCTTTTCCCTCTTCGAATCATTTATTTTTTTACACTGGATCTTGAACCTTTCTGTATTGTTTTCAGTACTTCACTGGGAGATGCTAACAGCCGTTAGCCGCTTCCCTGTTTATCCCCTGCTGCACATCCGCAGTGTCGTACTGTCGTTATTATAAATACACATCAAAGGCTTTATTTACTAACAAACTGAGCAAAAACCAACCAGAGTGAGCTACTGACATATAAATAAAAAAGTCAAATAATGTGACTATGCCCCTTTAAGAGCTTTTTAGCAAACTCAAATTTCAACCTGGCTTTAATCTGACTCATTTTATTCTAATCTCATTAATTTGTATTGTCCCCTTTTTAAAAATAACTTAATGTCATGTTAGGGATGTTTTATGTTCATTATTTAGTGTTTAGCTAGTTATGGTAAGTTGTGGTGAAAATAAGCTACAATTTATTGATCTGCTTCCTCTGCTCTGCCGACTTTTTGATGATTTGTCCAAAATAACTTTCTCATTGCCAGAACCACCCTGTCACTGTTAGAAAAGCCAATTTCTAGGTGTCAAAAGCCCACTTTTGGTTGGAAAACACCCATCTGTGTTCTGCAGGAATCTTTACTTGCTACTATATTTGTTATTGGATACTGTCAGTTGTTTGAAGTCAGGCACTTCATTCTCCTCCCTTGGTGTTTGCAAACTAATTAGCCTTTTTCTCTCTTTTCTGCATGCCGTGACTAAAGCTGTAGAGTCACAAGCAAATGAAGCCGCCAACAACTTGTTAGGCTCTTAAAGTTGCTTTATTAAGATATGATGTAATTTTCAGAAGAATTACGAAATGTACTTCATAAATGCTACAAAATTTTGCATATATTCTATATTTTTATTTTAGAGCTCCAGATTATTTTATTGATTTGCTAAACCCAGGGGTTGCAGCTGAACCCCACTAATTTGGTGTACAAAAACATTGCGTATAAAAACCTTTTGACCATAAATAGTCCTAAAGTCATAAATGCAGATGGTGTATACTGTACATCTATATCCTGATTTAAACTAAAGTTAAAGTTAAAGTTAAACTAAGTTCACACTTACCTGAACTTCAAAAAACAGTTTATACTTTAGTTTTAATCCGTAATAGTACTATTTTAGCAACATCTATGCTGTTTTAAACACAAGCAGTGAGATCATGCTTCCTATTTTTACCTTTTTGCTTTAACAATGCCATTTTTTGCTCGGGGTTCTCAGAATCGGCCTGCTTCAGGGACATTACTTCCCCCTCATGTTGCTATCCAACAACATCAGAAAAGCTGATTGAATGAAAGTAATTTGGAAATAATTTGCATTAGGTTGCTGTATGTGTGAGCAAAATTATAAGTGAAGCTAACAGATGTAAAGGGCTGACTAGGCAGAATGCAAATGCAACCTTGGGAGATATTTAATATGCTAATTAGTTTATGGCATCCTCTAGTGACTTTCCCAGCATATTTTCCACTGCAACACCATACCATTTTCTCTCTCTCTTTCACTGGCTTCAGTGAATAGCTTCTTAGCCAAAATTCCCTTTATGCAAAGCTCGATTTCCTTTGTAGTGAATAAGGGGCTATAAAATGGATTACTAAATTACTAAAAAGCAAAGCAGCTCTGATTTGTTTCCCCTACAGACGCAACAGCAGAGAATCCAGCTAGGTGTTTATGAATAGAGAATGCCTGGTTAGATTTTTGATGTCCATGTAAGAGTTTCACAAAAAGGTTCAGTCGTAACACTAGAACTTAAAAACATTTAGATATGACCCTGCAGCCTTTTACTGAGCTGTGAGCAGCCACAATGTGCAGCGGCAGGCTCTTTGACTTTGGCATTAGCCACAAATCAACTGGGTGTGGCCTTCGGTATAAGCCCTAAGGGGTTTCTGTCACACTCCATCACATTTCTTATTTTATTGATGTATTCTGAGCTTCTATTTTGATTTGTGAAAATAAATAAATCTTAAATCAACTACAGAGAGCGCCTGTTCTCAGTTAATCCAGGTACTGTGTTTCTCGGACTATAAGCACCACTTTTTTCATAGTTTGGCTGATCCTGCAACGTATTGTCAGGTGTGACTTGTATATCAATTTTAAATGGTAAATCATACTGACCAATATGAACCAAGTAGTAAACATTACCGTCTATAGCCGCAAGAGGGCGCTCTAGGCCTGTCAAAACTAATGTATATGCTGCTCCACTTAAAAATGTATTGAAACATTATTTTATAGACAACAAAGACTGGACATGTTTGTATGTTGTTGCTCTGTTTCAGTCTGCATTTACGCAGCGGAGCGTTGCGTGGTGCAGCTCGAAGGACCCAGACCGCGACAGAACCTCATTATTGAGCTGTCCGTGAAGCTAATTCCAGCTAGCGCTAGCTCACAGGTCGGTTGTCCAGGCGTTTTACAACTTTGTTGTTGCAGCACATGAGCTTTATGTTGCTCTCAAACATCCGTGTCGTACTGTTAGCTTAGCACGTAGCACCGTCTGATTTCAGTGTAATTTTGACAACTTTCAGCGTAACAGGCCGTTATACTGAAATGCCCTGACAAGAACTTTCAGGTTGGAGTTGGTGGCTTGTTGTGCGAATTTACTTAATTCACCCTCCCACGTATGTTTCATATTATTCAGCCAGTTGTGGATGAAGTTGTGGAATTTAATAAATTGGCTTACCAGATAAAATGTTAGTTTTTAGTCTTGGATTGTATGAAATAAATTTCTAAATGAATGCGACTCATAGTCCAGCACGATTTATGGTCTGAAAAATACAGTAATCAGCATAAATTAAAAACAGCATGGACTACTCGCAATGGTATAGAACCTTAGATTTTTTTTCTCATCATTTGCAAAGCACAATTTTTCTCAGGTTTTGTATTCTAGTAATATCACTTTCCCCTAATTTCTGCCTAGAATGCAAAACATATCAACTAAATGAAGATGAAGCCAGATGCACCTTTTTCAGGAACACCATGTTGCTGAGATTAAACCAGTAACATTTCCATTTTTCACTAACTAGATCAGGGATTGTGAAACCCATGGCCCCGGAGCCACAAGTGGCTCTTTGGACCACCAACCATGGATCTGGATTACTTTGGCTAAAACTGATAAAAAGACAACAATTTTTAAATGTAGCTATAATAATAAATGCTTGTTCTAGCAGTTTCTCCAGTTTTTTCAATGGCATAATTGCATTTCATATGAATAATTTCACAAATGCTGTCTTAAATGACAGAATTTTTTTTATTTGTGTAGCATCATGTTTCTGACTTACATTTATACCCTGATAATAATAAGAATCTGCCAGGAATGTGGGTAATTTGCAGCTTAACCATAAACACTTTTCATGTAGATGGTATTTTGTTGTTTAACCTAATTTATTAATAAAAACCCATCAAGCACTGATAAGGATACTTGTGGGGTAATTTCTCAGAAGTCTATTTATGTTGTGTTGTATCATCTTTAGTCAGAACCAAAGAGCCAACACGATAATTTAGGGATCAAGCTGCTTATGTCTGACTGACCTTAACATACTCGTTAAATTACCTGGCGGCTGACATTTCTATTATCTCTCTAATCTATAACCTGCCCTGTCCGTGTTTTTTTTTTCCTTTTAATCCAGGCTGAATACGTTTTCCCTCAACACATTTGTTTCCTTTAAGGCGGTGAGTTCTCCAGAGCCAGATACGGACAGCAGGACTGGATGTGAGAGAGTGAGTCGAGTTAGTTTGCGACTGACGGCACAACAGCAGAGAGCAATCTGTCAACATGTCTCTGTTCATTCGTCCACCGGCCATTCAGTCTGCAGCGAGAAAAAGGTCAGCGAGCGCAGAGGCATCATTAACCAAGCAATGACTCCACTTCGGTCCCGTCGTGAACAAGATCAGACGATGACAGCACGGTGGTGTGAAAATGATGGATGAATGAAAATGAGAATCCAATAACCACGGTGCAGAGGCCCTGTGCTCAGCCTCTCAATCGTCAGGGTTAACATCCGGCACCGACTATTCATGTTCTTTTACCGAGTCTGAATTTTAAATGAGAGACCATCTCATATTATCTATAAAATAAATAAAAAAAAACTTCAAATCATTCAAGTTCCACCAAAACATGCCTAAATGCATCAATTATGGTGGCACAGTATGAGTGAAAAGAAACTTCAATCCGTGTTTGTACTAAAAAAAACAAACATTTAAATATATATCTAACTTTGCTAAGTTTCAGAAATTCCCTACAAATAGTAAAAGATAAGTAAATACTTCAGCTTCTGTCACACCGTTTCCTGTGTTACCCTTTATGCTACGTTAAAACGCCTATTACATCAGTCCAAATGTGAAGAAACTTAAATTTTGTGATTTTTGAGTCATGTCTGAATTACGTGCGTCGCTTTTCATGTACTGAATAGTGGATGACTATTGGGATCAGTGTTGTGGAAGTCAGTGTCATTCTGCAGCAGAAAGGGATGGTTACTACTCCTATGATATAGTTTTGTTTTGTATTTAAGGATTAACCGACTACCAAGGAACCAGATATCTAGTGGAGGGCACAGTGGTCTACCACTACGTATTTAAATGGGAGCACCTAGAAAACTGCAAAAGAATCATATGTAGACTTGAGTGCATACTAGAGGCTGAAATTAATAGGCATGCAGACATTAATCTCAAGTACATGACACAAATTTCAACATACAGGTTCAAAATTAAATTGGTCTGTCAAAGAGGAAGACCACAATGAAATAAAGAAGGATTAGATGTTTAGTCAATGTAATTAGTCTGCCGCCCATCTCTCAAATGATGCCATCCGGATATTTATCCCCTTCATATTAGTCATAATGACCAGGGGATTCAAACCCTTCTCTCCTTTGAATAAAAATCTAAAACCCTATTTTAGCTGCACAAAGGCTGACATCTTGCTTGTGAGACCACTTTTTTATTTAACTTTATTACTAAAAGGGGCGTAGTCACATGCTATGACTATAAAAGAACATTAAAAAACATTTATCTTCAAATAAAGCAATATATGCCCAGAATTCATTCCTGATAGTGTTTACTTGTTCTTTTTGATCCTGAAAGGAACTTTGCGGCGGGTGTGATCAGCATTGTCTTCTGCCAGCAGTACCGCAGCACTATCAGAAAGCAAGACGGCGATCCTGCAATGCCTCGCAGTAAAGTAACAGCTCACCGTGGTCGAAGAGAAAGCCGATCTACACGGGCTCCAAGTTTGAGGCAATGCTCTCCAGAGTCGCTGGTCGTTACTGAGTCGCTGGGCTCCATCGCTTCTCCTCGTTTACTCATTGCATGCAGGTGCAATATACCTCAGGTCACGTGGTCTTGTTATGGTAAATGTGCAGAAAAGCGCTTTGTTTACCAAGAAATCAAAGTGTAAAACATAGAAATAAAATATAAACCAACAGGATGCAATAATTTAATCGGAAAACCTTTGTATGCAACCCGAGTGAGCTACTGGTGCAGAAATTTGTAAAGTCATAACATGTGACCAGGCTAACAGGCAGCTTTTATACACCCATTTCTATTGTACTTCAGTTTGTGCGTGGCCAAACAAAATCTGGGATGCAACGCAGAACAGAGCCGTGTCTTCCTGGGCTGTGATGGCAGCAAAAACAGCAAAGCGGTGTGACTCTGTGGTTTCCATGCTGCCTTAAAGTGATTCAAGTATTTTAAAGTGTCCAAAACGGAATAAGGAAACAAACTGAAAACCCTTTTTCCTAATCTGCTGGGTTTCCTTGGATAAGAAACTTTTTCACCAATCTGTCTGTATGATTTGATTGAATTTGACTTTGTAAAGTGCCTTGACATGACGCTATATAATTGGTCCTATATAAATAAAATTGAACTGAATGATTTATGATAGGTAGTGTTTACCTGCCTACAATTCCCAGACTAATAGTGCCCCAAAGTGTTCAGCTGAACTAGTCAAAAAGCTGGTTAAGCAGATATTTTCAAGCATCACACTGCAAAAAGGGAACTAAAAAAAGTTTTCTTGAAATGAGTTTATTTGTCCTTGATTTGAGCAGGTGAATAAGATTATTTGCCAGTGGAATAAGTGTTTTTTTAAAGGAAGCGTTTAACTGCCAGAGCTGATAAATAAATTTAGGAGTACCTCGTTAAAACGAGAATGTTTCTCACTATAACAAGATAGTTTAATCGTTAAGACGAGACAGTTTTATGGCATGACATTACATTTCATGGACATTTGAATGAAGTATGGTGAGGAACGGAGATCGATGCACTTTATGCCTTTTTGCTACTGCAAGAGGATAGGTATTTTAAAAAACAGAGAATTGACAGTCATTGAATGATGGATGTGTTCAATCGGCCCGGAAAAAGAGTCTGATCGCTGCAAAAGTTGAACATCCCGAGGAAAAAGAGACGCCTGATGTCAGGTGAGCTTTTCGCTGGTCTAACTATAGGCGGTCTGTAGGCTATATAAGCAAGTTGCTACTTAATAATGTTATAGTAGAGGCTGAACTATCATATGACATTTATTTATTTAAATGTATTTAAATTGTGTAGGACTGAGTGAACCACCTGCTGAACCTGATGTCAAGGGGGAAGCGACCCTGGCGTCCTCCTCGGTGGTGGAAACGGGGAAGGATGGAACTTGGTGGACAGTTATTCAGCCTGATGAACCTCCAGATTAAAAAAGGAAATTATCGCCAAAACAGAGGACAAGTGACCGCCCCCCCCCTCGCCAAACAGCAAACAGGGCTGTACTTCACAAGCGTGATGAAATACGGAGATGCTTTGCTTAAGACTTATCAATGAAAGTCCCGCTGAAATGTTTGCGTTCTCAGCGCTTTTCCCTCAGGCGTAAACATTTCTGATGAGCCGAAGGCGAATCCAGAGTCTTTGCAGCAGCGTTTATGACACCAAATACGGTGCCGACAGGTAAACAGCATTCTATAGTGATGTTCTCTGGATGTTCATTTATTTCTGTTAATAAATTTGTGAAGTTGTCACTCATTTATTCTGTGTGTGTACAGAGTTTGCTGTTAGAAGAACGAATCACCCTTTCAACTCTTGTCCTGATATTCACCAGACGATACCCAACAGACAGAGGTTTTTATTAAACATTAAATAACTTAAACAGTGCGTAATGGCACACCTGTGATTGTCACTATTATTTTTCAGCACCAAAATGGTGTGCAAGGCATGAACACAACAATAGACAATTTTTTTTATTATTCTGGCTGCAGAAAAAGCAGCTTCACAGATGGCTGTTCAACGGCGCCTGGAATCTGTGGGGTACTGGGATTCTGCCCAAATCATCCGGATTCCAATCATTCTGATGCACTACAAGTTAAAAACAAGCAAATGATGTTTAAAAGTGCCAAATGAACTGTGTGAACAGCACAACGTGGCTTTTTAAGAACCTCAGATGAGAAAGTCTCGTAGGTCAAAGACACGTGAAGAAGCAGCGGCCAAGATCAGAGTCATCTCCACCAAATCTCCAACAGCAGAAAAAGGTAGGTTGTTCTTTGTGACTTGGAAGTAAGAGAAAGAAGTACTGATATCAGAGTTACCCATTTATATAAGATGGCGCACAAGATAAATTGATTAGAGCTCTGCAGCAATCAGGGAACTGCTCCATCACTGGGTTCATGAAGCAAGAGCTCTGTGGAAAAGTCAACTTTTTAATTTATTGCCTTATCTGTGTTCCAATCAGCAATGAGGAAATTTGACTGAAAGGTCAAGAGTGTGTCAACTGTTATTATGGAGATTTCCATCTTTGCTTGTTTTAAGTGTAATTAAAGGACCTAATAAGCTCAGACGTAGAGGTGTAGGAGGTTCAGCCAGGAAGGCGGCCTGATGACAGACTTCTCTTCATTGTAAAAAAAAAAAAAAAAAAAAGAAAGAAAAAGATTTTCAGAGCAAGAATAGAAAGACCCATATTAACAACAGGGTGGACCTTGATGGCATTGAGTAAACTGCCTCCAGAAGACGCTGGAGTGTTTCTCTGATAATGTTCAATTAGAATCCTGACTTCATGTAAGAGGTCTTTCATAGATGACTACATGGATGAAAGAGTTTAGCGATTTTCACTTATTGGTTGTGGTTTGTTAGCAAAAAAAGAAAACATGCTCTGGTGGCCGAATACTCTACGGCTACCATCGCTTCCTGGTCCGAGGTTTGCATAAGAATGGATCAATTATAAGAATGCGGCCAAACCACCAGATCCACCACTAACTTGTCCGTGTTCAACAACGCACAACAGCAGATTAGTTTATAGAAAGCCCATTTACCCCCAGGAACTTTGGAGTGGATGTTCTCCACGGGGCTCCTTGAGAAGACCAGTCGGATGCATTACTGAGTGGAATGAAAGCTGCACAGCTGCTGAGCACCTGCACACCATCCGACCAAGACATGCTCCGCATCCTTCATCCAACCACAGCGAGGCATGCTTTCACTGACACCGCAGCGTGAAAAGTCGTCGTCTGAGTCTCGCTCAGGAAAATGATTTAGCATCCCACAGCCAGAGGATGAGGAACGGTTTTAAATCGCCAAGCTGTGGCCCTAATGAGACCTGCCTCGAAAATGAAACACTCCAATCTCCTTTACTCGACAGCCAAGCAAAAATAACAGATGCAGACTAACAAGTAAACGCATGTATTTAATGACTGAATCACTTCCCAAGAGAACTTGTAAACAACATTTTCTTCTGTTTTCAAGCTTTTTTTGTTTGCTTTGGTGGTTTTTTGGAGATAAGCTGCACATTTTGCCCTAAAACAATGAGAAGTAACATTTCTAACCAATTCAACAGTTAGAACAGACAATAGTTAATTGCAGATCCTTTAAGCGTGACTTTTCATCTTGACCAGCTAATGCCATCCCTTTCATTCTGAGTGTTTGCACAACATTAACACCAATGTTATATTACCACTCATGTTATATTTGGACTCACTGATCAGACTGGAGTATTCACAAAGCGTTGTAGGAAATGTCACTTAATGCTACAATTACCATCACTGTGCCGAAGAAGAAGCTGCTAATGGGCTTAAAAGGTAACAGGGCTCTGGAAAAGTCTGGAATATGTGAAGAAAACAGCCCTAAATGTAGCATCTATCATCCATTCAGCCACTCTCTACCCTAAGTTGTCAATCATCTTTTTATTTGTTCATTAATAAATCCTCTTCCTTACAGTCTCTTGTTTTTGTGTCAATAACCTGACCACTGCAGAAATATCTGCCTTATATTCAGACTTTAGACTTTATTAGGTCACTGAGGAGCAGGACGTTTGTAAAGAATCATAATAGCAGCCCTCAATCAACAAGCCAGGTAGATAAGATGCAACCTCAAAGTTAAAGAGATCAATCTAAAACATGCATGAAAAAGCTAAATAATAAACTTCATGGTGCAGTTTATTTAAACTTTATAAACAAAATAAAATTGATTGAGTCTGGACATTTTGGACTGAAAAATCATAAAAATGACCTCAGGTCAGAAAGTTATGTCCACGCTTAATGTCTCAGTGTGATTCATATGATCATCACTATTTTGGTACATCAATTTGTGAATAAAATGTTTTTTTTCTATGTTCAGTCTGAGGGTGTTTTGCAGATTAACACAAAAACAAAGAAATTACAATTGAAACAAAAACAGAGTTGAATTGACGTGGAGCCAAGCAGATAACTTAGAGATTGTGAGTTTTATCCCCTGTTCAATCTAAAGTTAAATGTGAGGCTGTTTGACATCTATTATCTTAATAATGGCTGCAAATCTACAACAGATGGACTAAAAAAACTAATCTATGGGTGGTGCAATGGCCAATCAAAGTCAAGACCTTAATAACTATAAAATAAGAAATAACTGAAGCAAAGAGGACAAAAAGACGATGACAAAATACTGGACCTATACTCTGAGTTATGAAGGTTTTATTTTTCCAACCACTCCTTTGCACTACACAGTAACTTTGTTATTGATGAAGTTAGGGCTGTCAAATGATTACAATTTTTAATCGCGATTAATCACATAATTTCAATCGTTAACTTGAGATTAATCGCATATTTTCATCTTTTTATTTCTGAAAGTGTAAAAGCCTATTTGGGCATTTTAATATGCAAATTTGCAATAAATGACACTAAAAAACATGCTTGTACAAAACATTTTTTTTTCTTATTTTCAAGCACTTTTCAGAATTGGAATGAAAACATCCTGGTGCCATAAAATGATAAAATCTGGCCTATAATGGCTAAATCATTAATCATAACGCCCTGATGTTTACGCAATGTGTAAACAAATATGTAAATAAATATTTCATGCCGAAATATTTTTTTGCCTCGACTTGAAGCGCCGTTATGGTCTAACAAACGCGTTAATAACGTGTTAAAACTGACAGCCCTAGATGAAGTATTGTTATGGTCTGCATATACATTGTATTACCTTCAGCTCTGCCCAGTATTATTTCTGTATTTTGTGCACCATGTTGCTCTGCTTTAACTTGATCCTTCTACATGATGCACAGTTATTAGACAGTGATTATTTTTCCTGCATGCTTCAGGCTTTTGGTTGATAAAAGCTACTCAATCGAGTTTTTGCCTTGTTTGGTACACTAAGAGCTGAACTCCACAAAACATTAACAGAAGCTGATGGTGCAACATCAAAGGTCCTGCTGCAGAACATATATAAGGCAAATCTCACAAACAAACTGATTCTTCTGGCCCCGATAGGAGCCGAAAGGCCTTTATTTTTCCACTTGGAGAAACATCCTGCAGCTTAAATCCCAGTAAACCACTCCCAGCTATGTCTTTAAATCTACAGCGCTCAGCTTGTTCAGAGCTCAGCATGAGTCTTTACCCCTGGCTGCAGACTCCGTGTACCCAGGCTTCTCCCTCCATCCACCACATGATATCCCTCTGACACACAGGCCTGCAAAGTGTTAACGGTCTGCAGACTTCTCGACTACCAAGCCAAGCTCCTGAGATGAGTAAAGCCTGAGTATCTCTGCTGGCCATGACTGCACAAACTCCTCAGCGGCTGGAGTTAATCCTCAGCACTGACAGAGGATTTGGGGGGTGGGGGGGGGGGGGGGGGTTGAGTTAAGGACCATTTCTAGACAGTTTGAAACACTTAATGTTTTGGACTTTATTTTCGCACATGAAGTCTAAATAAAGAAAGTTGGTATTTCTAAAGTAATTCAATAAATTTCAATGTTAGAAGTAATAGAAATATGCTTAGTGCAGGGGTGTCCAAACTTTTCGGTTCAGGGGCCAAAAAAGTAACTCAAGGGCCAAAAATAAAAATAAAATGTTTAAAACCCAAAAAAATTATGTAATTTTTTTTTACCTGCTCTACAAAATATTATATTTTAAAAAAGGGTTTTGCTCATTTGTCGTATTAAAAGATGGTCATCCAGTTTGCAAATCATTTTGAATAATTTAATTTGACTCTAACAATAATAAACTCTTTTTGGTCTAGCAATATAAGAACAATATTTGGGTCAGTTCTTGGAAAACACTTGCTGTAATTAATAAATTTTAATAATTGAATTCAAAGCATATTTAATGCACCAAAGTCATTGGATAGATGTTACTATGAAATTAAAGAGGATATCAATAGTTATTATTTATTAAAAGATGAATATTTTGTGTTGTACTTAATATTTTCAATTGTAGGATTTTAACTTTTCTGTCTTAATTTTTCCCTAATTAAAAACTATCCATCCATGGGTGGATGGATGGATGGATGTCATAATTTTTCCCTAATTAAAAACTAAAATGTTCCATCTGCATCAGCCACCTGGACCAAATCTTTCTTGAAATGCTGTTGGGGGGCCTCCCAGAATGAGTCCAGGGGCCACAAATGGCCCCCGGGCCGCACTTTGGACATGCCTGGCTTAGTGCATCTTCCTAAATGTAGGATGACAATATGAAACCAGCCACCTTTTAAACACTAGATTACTATGCATTTACCAGCAATTATTTATTTACAGATTTGAAATTTTGATCTGTGCTTTTATGGAAATCTAAGTTAATTAACTATGCTAAAATATGAAAATGTTCTCATGAACCATTATTATACGCAAACTTCATCAGCTATCCAAGGCCAACTGGAAGTCAACGGATTCATTAAAAAAAACATTTCCCTTTCAATAAAGAAATGTATATTAAAGCTTTGTATAAAGACTGGATTCATCATTTCCATATTAAGCATATTTCCTTTCTAACGTTTGTGAGAAACTAGCTTTGAAAACCTAATCACTTAAATGTTCCATATTTTCCCAGATCCGATGTCTCTAAAGGTGTTAATAACTCATCAATAGTTTCTTTTAGCTAAAACAAATCTCCCCATAAAGTTGAAATTCTGATGTAGGGGAAATCAATATAAACATGAGCACAGCAGTCTTCTACTTTCATTACAAAATTAAAGGAGTAGTTACAGAATTATAAAGGGAAACAACAGAATTAATATTTTTACCAAATTAACCCAAAATACTGCTATAAGAAGCTCTGAAATACTTTTTAATCCTTGATGCTAACAGCCAGGAGTCCAACATATAGATTTGGAAATTAACGATTGTTGGTTGTGTTACAATAAGTGGCTGATTTTCATCGTTCCTCAACAGTTAAGTTACAATAGTAAAACTATAATATTAGTTCATCTTCATTCCAGTTCTGTGGACAAATACTGTATAAAGCTTCAAGCTTCCCTAAATAAAAACACACTGCAATTCATTTTTAGATGAGTTTTATTTCTGCAAAACTTCTGTCCAGTATTTAAAGGTATATTTGTGCTCTTTTTTGTTGTAGTTTTAAAAATATTTTTAAATTATTGTATGTAATTCTGTGAGAGAAACCAGACTCTTAGAAATATCAGGACAGAACTTTACAAAAATGGTATTTGGCTGAAAGAACGTCGGTCTTTGCAATATTTTCCGAGACACTGAATTCTGGGTTTTCATCATCTTTGAGCCGTATTTATCAAACATTATACGAAATAAAGGCTTGAAAATTTTCACTCTGTATTTGATGACTAATAGATGAGTTTCACTTTCTGAAATGAGTGAAAACAGTTTTCAGAGATGCACCTGTAGGGAGGAAGCTAATTTTCTCAAACAAATAGATGAATACATTTCTTGCTCAGGGTTGCACTCATGCACAAATCAGCCCTGTTACGCGTGTCTTGTTTCCACCATAAAGTGCTGTCTTTATGGAAGGTGGCAATTTCATCAATTCATGTGAGACGGGGCTGCCAACAGTGGGGGACGATTTTTAAGTAATTCTTTTCCAGGTCCAAAGCCATTAGCGCACTGCTGAGTCCTTTTCTCTGAGTTTGGGTAGCTGCCAACAACTTCTCAATCTGGGTTTCTCTCAGACTCAGACAGATGGGGCGAGTAGAAACCACCAGGAGAGAAATGTCAGGACAATGTCAGCGTGTTAGCTCGACACAGCACGGCCCGGCCTCGCCTCTCAGCGTTTCTGAATGTCAGCGCTCTGGAGACCGGGGGAGCACACACACTCGCACGCATTCGCGAATGTTCGCTGAAACTGAGCTCAAACAGAGAGGAGCAGAGCGAAGAGAGGGATCCGCGTTGCTGCGAGGCGCCGATCATGTCGGGAGAAAACGGACGACAATAAAACTTCTCTGGCTGCCTTTATAAGGTCACGTCTAAATGTCACTCAAGTCTGAGTGAATTCAAGGATTTCAAGTCATGTTTGCACTTTCTGCCAGAACATTCAATGACATTTTTACATTTTGAAAATAACAAAATGTTCTTCATCATTTAGATTATATGAGATATTAAAAAGAAAGGCAGAAAATGATAAACTAAAGTTAAACAAAGTCTAGAAACTGTTTCAGGAAACATTTGAAAATCTATTAAATAGCAGTAAGAGAGCTTTTCAACATGTCAATGCTTGTACTTTATTGGGTTGTTTTTAATAGGACTCCAAATGTTAATGAAAAAAAAATTAATTTACTGAATCCATCCACAATCAGGGTTCGAACAGACACTTGTCAGGTTACAGTGTTTAAAATTTTATATTCCTGCATTTTCTGCAAAGTTGACAAAATGCAACCTGCCACAGTTACATTTTTGAACAACCCAAAACCCCGTTGTCATTGAAGAGCCCCGGGTCGCTCATATATGCAACAGCTGGAGCAAAGCAGTGGTACGTTGGCATTTGAATAATAAAAAAAAGTCCTCAATACAAAGCAAAACAGCTCAAAGTCAAAGCAAAACACACAAGTCACTATCTAGAGCAGAAAATACCAGGTTAGAGATGCATTACTGCAGATTTTCTACCAAGGTCTGAAACTCCTCAGCCAGATCATACAGGAGTGGAGCTTGGAGATGAGGTGCCAGGATGATATCAGAAGGTTGCTTTGAATATGTTGAAGTCAGTTACAAACAGCTTGGGATCCCAAAGGACAGAGGAAATCAGCCACGACCACACATGTTAGTCAGGTCCCACACACTTTGCATATCTACACAACATACTGGTATACGGCCAAGACGAAGAGCATCCCAGTGCATGGAGGGTTCCACCAGAAGTCCAGGTTTCTGAGGCTGTTTGCCAAGCAGAAGAAGGGAGACGGATGACCGGTGAGCATCGGTGTTAACGTCCAAGATGTCCTGGACGACATCAGAAAGATGTCTCCTAAAGAGGAAGCTGACCGTGACTGTTTCAGGATGCAAGAAGAGAATTAGAAGGAACCATGATGGAGAGGCAAGGCTTGGCCCATGCCACCAGACCAGATTAAGCTATCAAGAAATCCTGCCAATACATAAAGGGGGGAGTAAGGTGTTTTTATATGGCAGCACAGGAACCTGCTCTCAGGGGTCCACTGCATCGGAGAGGACCTAAGCTGTGTAAAAACGCCCGCGTAATAGATGCAGGCAGGCAAAGAGTACGTGGAGCACAGAAACATCGGACAAGTATGGACGGGAGGTCCACAGTCAAAGTGGGAGACACCATCAGGGTTTCGTATGCATGATCCTGCTAAGATCTGGACTGACAGGTGATCTCTAACCAATCAGATTATCAGAGCAGCAGGGATGAAGATATGAGGTGACAGAAACAGTTTGATCTTGGAAAATAGTGCGCCGTGACAAACAGAGTGTTGAAACTTGCTCAACAGCGGGTCCGCCGAGTGACGTCAAAAAATGGGAGGTGACAGTACTATTCTTGACCAAGATGGATTCCTCCACATAAACATGATTAAATGAGAATTATTATTAATTAAAAAAACGTATAATTTTTTGCACAGTATGTAGTAGTTTTATATTTAAAGTACTTTCAGCAGTTTGAATTCTGATTTTGACCGGACTTCTCCTTTAAGAAGTAAGAAAAACAGAGAGCCCAAAGAAGAAACAAAAGAAGTGCAGAAAGTCAAGACTTCAGTGATGCTGGTGTTGCTTCACATTCTTAAAGGAACGACCTCCGAGATCTCCGTCCAGAAAAACGCAGCCCAGCTACGATACTGAGCAGAACGCTGAAGTTCCCAAAGTATCTGGTAGAGAACCTCATCAGCATCTATTTATCTCCACACTTAAGGGAGAAAGGACCTTTGGAGAGGCCTATAAGAAATAGCTTTGTACATTACGGTTCAGATCCAATGTGTCTGCAGCCATCTCTAGAATAGACCACAGACAATAAGCTCACAGACGCACCATGGTGATGTTGCTCTAAGATGTTCATAGTTTTTTTTTATCTGAAGAAAAAAAAAAACAGTCGCCTTGATTTGTGTATCTTGGCTTAAGAAAATAAATAAATAAATGTCGTTCTCAGCGGTCTGTATCTGCAGGCAGGCCTTTTGTGGAGCTCTACAAGACGCCCAAGAAGACAAATAGAACCAAGAGCTCAGCTCGCTGGTCTGTTTAAAATCTAAAAGTGATGTAAACACACAATATGAAACAAGCAGAATCATCTGCAGAGGGATCTGCAAATCATTGTAGAATTGAAACAAATAAAAGGTTCTTGGATGATTGCAACGTTTTAAAAACAAAACCCGTCTACAATGTCCTGGTAAATTTTAGTTTTTGATTATTTTTTTGTGCGTGAGAGCAAAGAAAACGGCCAAGTTTCATAATTAGATCTACCCAAGTGTGCTTTTCAGACATGTTCACTAAATACTTGTGGTTCTACTTACTGTGAAATTAAATTAAAAACACAATTGATAAAAGATGAATAATATTTTGGATGGCACTTTACATTTTCCATTTTAATTAGATTTTAATTTGCATCCGTTTTGAAAGTTCTCACATGAGTGTAAATAGTACCCTGACTTTGTTTTTACGTAGGTTTCTGCATCAAACATCTGACTTGGCCAACCAAAATTTTTCCATTCTTGAATTGCCATATTTATAAAAGTGCTTTATTCTGGCTTTTAGAACATCAAAATTATTTTGGTATTCAAACAAGCCTAAAACAGGAAGAGTTAAATCCGATTTAGTGATAGATGGTAAGAAAAACAAAAGTCCTTTATATGAAAATATTTTGTTAGACTGCAAATAAAAAGTAAAGCTGAAAAAAAATTAAGTCTCATAATTGTGAAACCACGACTAAAGAAAGCATTTAAAATGTACCTTTTAGTCAGCTATGAACAGACGGGTCTATCTCCTGCAGTCCAAGGTCTCACCAAACGGATCTGGGATGGTTTTGTATTTCCAGCTTCTTCTCACTGATGAATTCAGGATGAGAGGAGCTGCAAATTAACACAAGAACTTGTTTTAAAGCTGCAAATTTTGCAATAAATTATTTCGAAATCTATCTAGTTTCCTTCCAGAAACTCACTTTGAAAGTTTAAGAAATATCGCCTTATGTTGTATATTTCCTTACAATTATCTCATAAACCAACTTCTCCTTATACCACCAACTTGTTGAGCATTAAATCTGAAATGTTAAGGAGCAAAATCACATTGGAATCACCAAATTGAAATCACCCTCATTTTAATATATTGCATATTTATCTAAACACTATAAAGTAAAACATTCAAGTCAATAAAATATACCACAAATATTAAAACTAATCCATCCACATAGAATAATGAGTAAGACGGCACATTTCTCCAGCAATGTCTCAAGCAGAAATATAGCGACACACTCAGACAAGAAAATCTGTGTAAAGGAGAAAGAACGAGCTCAAAATGAAATATCTGTTTCATTACTCTGAAGTGAACACGGAGAGCAGTGCAGAGAGCGGCTACTGATGCAACTCCTCCATGAAGATTGGTTACATAATAATGAAGTCAGACTGTGAAGTCTGGGGAGGAGATGATGATGATTACAGGCATCCCAGAAGCAAATTAGGACTTTAAATCCTAAAATTCGCTTCTACAGTAATGCAGCAAGACTGAGTTTCCTCATAAATATCAGTGGGATGATTATCCACCTCTGGGTTTCTTAACGCTGACCCAAATGAAGATTTAAAAGGCCCTTAGATTGGAAAATATCTTTCAGTGAACAATGTTTCCAGATACATTTAACTTTAAACAAGATTATGCTTTCAAGGGGATCTTACAAATCCCAGTCAGTCAGGGTAGAGGTACTAATGACCTTTTCTTTTTAAACCAAACATATCCAGATTTAATTTGAATAGGTAGAAAGGCATCAAAATATTCCTCAAACAGCATTTAGTAAATGTTTTTAATCACAGCTCTGGTAAGGTGACTACATTGTAGATCATCATAGACATGCATGCCATCCTAATGTGGGCTTTAAATGATTTAAGGAAACCATTATTTTCTTCATGGTGGCCCAGCATTACAATAAACAACTTAAATGGACTGTTAAAAAAACAATGTTGTGCTTTAGTTAGAATTTATTGGGGATTTTCTTTAAATCAAGAAGGGTCAAAAGCATACATTCATACATACAGGCTCCCACACATTCTCACTAATATGTTAAATATTAATAAATGTCCCTTAGAAAACAGAGCTTCAACCAAAGCATCACTGGTATCTTCTGGGTGGATATTGACCATTATTTCAGGCAGAAGTGGTTCAGCTTTTTCAGAACTGGCTGGTGTTTTAGCAGAAATGAGGCTTTAAAGCATAGTGCAGAACTTTCTACTAGAGTTGGAGTCAGAGGCTCTGGGAAGGCCACTCCAGAAGGTTCATGTTTGTCTGCCTTGTTCATTTAAAAAGTCGTTCTGATGCATGTTTTAGACTCCTATCCCGTAGAGTCCAAGTTTCAACCACGTGTCCAGATTTGTTCCTCTAAAACCAAAGTAAACTGGCCAGAATGAGGCGCTAACGTAACCAGACTCTAGCCAGACGGATGTCGCTCCGCCTAGCTTAACTCACATACATCTGGGACACATCCATAGGAATTGCCTTTATTGAAGGCTGGGCCTTATCAAAAATCCTTGCATATGATTGGATAAGCCACTTGTCTGTCATCTTTATCGACGTGCTATTTCAACCACTCACACCGAAGCTAACCCGTGACGCTGTGAGAGCGACGCAGGTTTTTTTTTTTTGTGTTTGCGGCTCTAGTGGCACGCGTTTTATTGACAGTGAGCTGACAAGAAGAGGGGGGAAGACAGGCGGCAAAGCACCGCGGGTCGGAGTCGATCCCGGGACGACCGCGTTGAGGACTAAAGGCCTCCTAACATGGTTCGCGCTAACCGCTAACCGCTCCGCCACAGGCGCGCCCCGGAAAACAAAACTTGCCAAATCCGGTCGGGAGAAGGGCGAAAACATCGTTTCCACCAACAAAAGCCTTCAGAGCCACAAAAAGAAAATGAGGTGAACCGAGTCAGTGACTGAGCTGCTGTGCCTCAATGGCGACAGCTTCGTTAGGAAGGGTGACAAACGAAGAACAATGCACAGAGCTGTAAAGCATGGTGGTGGCAGCATCATGCTGAGCGGGTGTTTCCTAGCACTCAGTGTATGGAATAGTCAAGAAGGAAGAGTCTAAATTCTTCAACTTCACCCTCTAGTCAACAATAGATAGTTATAGCTTTGACATGACTGAATGTTCCTACAGGAAACGGATGTAAATACATTAAATGTTATTTCAGGATGGCTGAAAAAGTGAGCAAAAAGTTTCTGAACACCATTCAGAATAGTTTTCCTGTTGATGGCTATAAAAAAAAAAAAAAGATGACCCTAACTCTAATGGGGTGAATCTATTCATCTGTGCCTGCATGTGTAACTTTTAATCCATGTGGATAACAGAAAATCTACAAGAATTTCCAGTTTGTCCAAATTCAGTTTTCACTTTTATTTACTAAAATAACAAGTTAACGGATAAAAAAAGCCAACAAGATTTCAATGTTCACGAATGCATATAAATCCTTGGCTGGAGTTGTGTCAGCAAGTTTTACAGCACAGCACTCCTTTAAAATCCAACAGTTGTTTTATGTACATGAATGGGAGAATGGGAGAATTAGGAGGGATGTGGTTTCAGTGATGAAAGATTTTCTTTGCTTTAGACTCCAAGCATTAAATTCTGCTACAACATACAGGGGACAGTCAGTGGCTACTACCCCCAGTTTCTGGGTCCAAAGCCCCAGAGCCCAGAGAAAGTGTGCGGTCACCCTGCAGCGCTCAGCCCAACGTCCTGTCAGCTTCTTTAACTGTTTTTTTGAGGGGTCTTCGTCATCCCGGGGGAAACTTCTCATTCCTCCTGGTCTCCCTCCCTCCTCTGAATGTCGATCTGAACTCACAGCCTCAGATGAATTACAACACAGTACATCACCGGTCGTCCAGTTAAGTTCTTTTAATGTGCTCAACAAATGTGCTTTTACCTCTGATTTTCACATTTAATAAACTGATTTTTTTTTTTACAGCTTTAGTTTTTGTCTGTGGTCGCCATTTCACCATGATTAAAAAAAAAAAAAAAAAAAAAAACGATCACCTGACCCATTTTTAACACGCATTACCATTCATAAGACCATCGACCATTTATGGTTGAATCTGGGCGTGTAGAGGGCAGAACCTGAGGCAGAACCAGGTACGCAAACATTCAGGTACAGCTGTCATCTACTAAGAGAAATTGCGTGCTGAAATGCGAGCACATGCTTTTATAAATCTGAATTATTTTTGCCGTATGCCATTTCATTTTTCTTGGCGTACGTACCACTTTGTATGGATTCTACACAAAGTGAGACTATCACGGTGCTAAGTGACGTAAATCACGTCTTAATGTGTGCAGTAAATGAGATCCAAGGCTGCAGAAGTATGGTAAGTTTTCTGCCCCTGCATATTTTATCCGCTAACAAGGAGCTGACTGTAAAAAGCTCTGAACAGCGGGGTCACAACATAATGCCATTATTGGTATCAGGCGTGTCTCAAAACTATTCATAAGGTGAATCTTTTGCAGAGCAGTACAGTCTGCCTACAGACAGAAGGTGGATCAGCCGGCTCACTGCAGTCAGAACCACCGGAGCTTAACCCACTCAAGAATGTGGAGATCTTCTTAGGTTTGGGGGTTTTGTCCTCTGGATGGACCAGCCTCCGTCTGAGTCTGGTAAGTTTTTTGTACTGGGATCTTGTGTTTAGAGAAAATCCTGAGTTTCTCAGAGACTCCAGCAACATATGGGATGACAATGTTTTTGCGCTTGTTCTTCTCCACGTTCTGTTCTGTGATGTATCTTTTGGGTTTCCCTGCTGATTTGACAAAGGACCAGTTTTGGTATCCACAGGTTTGCAGAGCTCTCCAAACTCTCCTGGATGGGAAGCGAAAGGTCTTCAGCTTCAGAGTAGAAGTCCAGTTTGTTTTATTTTGTAACCTTTTTTGGATACTTCCTATGAAGTTTTTATACTTAATGTCTGTACGCTGTGAGGAAAGTCTAATTACTTGTTTGTATTCCTGATTGTGATTAATTCGGATTTTGTTTGCAGAGATTAGAGTTCCCCAAAATCTACCCAATTCTTTTTTTACTCGCCAACGATAAACTTTTTTTCTGTATGTATGGATATAAAAGAAATGACCAGTGCAAATTAGAAGCAAAACGTTCAACACGTTTGTCTCTTTTGGTCAAACAAAGTTTACGACTGAAACTGGTGCAGAATGCTGGGCCGCATTTGTTTTTTCCTCTGTCCCAATCCTCACTGATTTCTAGTAATTTACTTTCCTCCCTTTCTATTAACCAGCTCTGAAAAGTTCACTTTCCCTCCCTGGTATCGACCCAACAGTGCGTTAACGAGACAAAGGCGAGAGGTGCGAGGGTTTTCTGAGAGTAAATACAGCACTGAGCAACCTGAGAGTGAACCCTTAAAGTGGCACTCACTGCATTTATTCCAAAACAGTCTCCCCCCTTTTATTAGTGTGCATTCATTTGTCAGGTTGTTTTGCCTGAAAGCCTGAAGCTACTCTCTCTTACAAGACAAATGGACCAACAGTTTGTGACTATAACACCACAACAGAATGACCCAAAGCTGAACTCTTTCAATGATTAAAGAAACAGAAACCCAATATGTGATCTCTCACGTTGTTGTTTTTTTCTCTGCACAGAATTCAAAGGAGGAACAATATCTATAAACCAGTGTATAGGATACAAAAGGCTCTTGCAAAAACCACAAAGACATATAGGTCATATGACAAATAAGGAAACAATTAAGTTTGTTTCAGTTATAAGAGCTCATAGCACAAATCAGCCACTTAAAACACAGCAAAAATAAAAACATTTCCTCTAAACCTCCTCAGAAACTGCATTAGTGGACCACTACAGTCTGCTCTGCCGTTCTCGGAGTGCAAGATGAATTTCCCAGAAGATTAAGGCAAATTAATTATGAATTACCCAACACTCAGATGACACACTTGTGCACTGCTGGGAAAATGTTTGATCACACACACCGGTGGCTGCTGGGAAGCATGTGGCTTTATTTCATTCTCTCTCAACAGGACAGTGGCCAAACATGACTATAACTGGCTGTTCTCTATCTGAACCAGAGCAGCACTGGGCCCAAGTCTTACAGAGAAAACGACACACACACACACACACACACACACACACACACACACACACTCTAGGTCAGTCTAAGTAAGGCAACACTAGCAAGTTTAATAAGTATGGGAAGACCTACCATATTTTTCAGACCATAAGGCGCTCTAAATCTTCTTCCCAAGTGTGTAATATCCCTCCTTCACGTTCACAGCTATCTGTCCGTCTCTGTTGGGAAGACAGAGTAGTTGGACTACACTGCCCTGGTTTCTAGCATAAAGGCAAAATAAATTTTACTTTTATATTGAATTAACTTACTAGGTTTATTGTTGCTAGCGCGTACTCCGGGTGCGGGCTGCCTAAAGGCCCCTACATACTCAGACGTACTGCGCACATACTGTGAGCTTGGCAGACTCCGCGCCGACTCTCTGCAGACGTCCAAAGTCGTACTTACACATTTCAAAAGATTTGTGAGCGCATTGTACCACACTTTTAATCATATATAAGGCGCACCAACAATGTTTGAGAAGATTTAAGGATTTTAAGTGTGCCTTTAGTTCAGAAAATACGATAGTTTTTAAAGGGCTTCTGGCACAGAGAAGCCATCAGCCAAAACGATGGGGTCCTGCTTGGATGAGGCTCCTCTGCCTTGAAAACCCATTCCATGAAGCTCAGTTCTTGAGCTAATCTGAAGGCCACATGAGGTTTGGAGGTCAGCGACGATTGACTCTGCAGAAACTCGGCATCCTCTGCTCCGTCAGATGACGTGGTCTACCACTTAGTGGCAGAATCGCTGTCACGTCCACTCTGTTATATCATGACTGGATTTGTTGCGCTGGTGGCATCCTATCACAGACAGGGTGGAGTACATTGAGCTGAGAGCGACCCATTGTTCAACAAATGCTAATAGAAACAGTCTGCAGGCCTAGGTGCTTGATTTTATACAGATGTGGCCATGAAATTGATTGAAGCACCTGGTGTTGATTATTTGGATCGGAGAGCAAATATATGCCTTGAAGAAGCATTTCAGCTGTATTAAATGAAGTATCTAACATTTTTTAGTATCAGTATAGAGTTTGAATTATTAGAATCATGACAACCCTTAAACACAATCTTGTTTAAAAATGTTCCATATTACAATGGATCCTATAAATTATTTTTAGGATTTGTTTTGCTTTAGTCCTTTTACGGCATGAATTCATAGTGCGTTCCATTTGTCCTCAGTCGTCAAAATTGTCGACCTCCGGGTTGGAAAATTTAACTGGAATGGCTCCTAAAGTCGGTATTACGAGTTGGAAACTCGTCGCAACAGCATGGTACCTGACTTCTGTGTTCATGATGGCTGCTCCTCACAGCAACATTGAGTAAAACCTCATACTTTGACTGTTTTTAGCAGCTCTCTATTATTTATGTGACATTTAGTCAGTCATACAGGTTCTACCTTTCAGTGTTCTTCCGACAGGATGTTTCAGCTCTGTTTATTTGCACAAAATACCGCCTAGAACAGCAGTATTGTTTTAGCAACATCGTGAGCATCCATGCTTTTTTCCTACTGTCCGACCAGGGAAACTGGGACACAAAAAGGCGGTGATGACGACGTAATCTGCGACTCGTTGGTACCGGCCTCCAGGGCTAAAGGAACGCACCAATAATCTAGAATCTGTTCCAGGGATGAAAATTTAAGAAATCCAAAAGCATGGGGAAAAAAGTGGAGGGAGATTAAGACCCAATGTGGTATCTGTATTTTCTTTAAACAGCAAATATCTATTAATTTTTTACTAGTTGCAAAATGCCATGGGTGAGAGCCCATCTAAGATTATCTTGTACCAGGCTCAAGCAAAGCGGTCAACTGGCCTCACCATTGGTGTATAAAATCTAGCACCTAGACTTGCAGATCATTTCTATACATATTTGTGAAATAATGGGTCAGGTTGGAGTGATTAATCATGCCTCTCTGTGTGGTAATCCAACGGACCTGTCTGAGTTTGCTAGTTGCCAGGAGAAAAGCACCTGCTTGGCTTCATTTTGTCAGATTTAAAGTTTGATGCACAGGGGATTTATTTTTTAGGTTTGGGTCTCGTGTCCTTTGTTCTAGCGAAAGACATTTGTCACACTTCTGCATTTCAAGACATTTTTGGACAATTTCAATAATCCAAACTTTAAAAGGAAGAATGTGGGGATGAGTTTTCTAACATCACTGCACTCTTCCGCACAAACTGACATGCTTTTGGTAAATACATTAGGGAGAGAGAGTAATGTGAGGAAGAATGTGACCGGCCTGCACAGAGTTCTGTTCTCAACCAGAAAGAGCACCTTTGGGGTGAATAGGACCAAAAAAATGCTTCCGGTCCAAAATCAGTGTCTAACTTCACAAATGCTGTCTTGTTAAAACAATAAACTCACCTCTAAACCTGTGGAATGTTTTCCTAGATAAAAAATGGTGGGCCTCTGGATTTATGAATACTTTTGGCAACAGTGTGCTTCCGTGTCTAGATAGGTGTAGAAAAACAAAGTATGTATGGACCAAAGTTATTTATGTTCTCTATTTTCTATCCTGGCTACAAGTGGTATCTCTCCATCCATCTGTCTGTTCATCCACTTATACATCCATCCATCATTCTGTCCGAGTCCATCCATCCATCCATCCACGCATCTGTTCGTGTCTCCATCCATCATCCGTGCACACATCTCCTTACAATCTGTGGTGTTTGCAGGTTATTATAGAAATCCCTTATAGAAAAGGTTTGCGTTTTAATTATTAAACAACATCCGAATTCAAGAAATTTAAGTTTGGAAAAACATGGCGCCTTGATTTGAAAAATATGTAGGAAACCTTCTTTTCTTTAATCAAAAGTTGACAGACCAATTGAAGCTTCCGAGTTAAAAGAAATTTCTTAGACAACAATAAAAAATGCAAAGCAACACTAAAAGGCAATAAATTCAAGGCAAACTTTCAGTGCTGCAACATTATGTGGATGGAGACACAATGAAAACTGCAGCAAAAGCCACTGCAACCAAGCCTGTTTTACTCACCACTGATGTCCCAAATAAAATCCACCCAGCTGGATAAACGTGTCAATAATTTGTCTTCATGTCTGTAAGAGTCTTGTGAATGTTGCATTTTGCATGTTAGGTAAAATCCTGCCACTGTGCTTTCCCGTTGGCTTGGTGGTTTTGCTGCAACGTCTGGATCAGCCTGATTGTGTAAACTGGCTGCACCTGTGACGGTGCTTTCAGGAGAGCTCAGCACTGTGACTGTGAAAGACTTTACACAGAATGACCCGACACAGGTTGTAGTTCAAAAAACCAGCAAAATGTTCCCACTACAGACTTTCTGTATTTTTTTATTGCATTATTGTAGTTCTGTGATAACATTTTATGGCAAGGCAAATTTACTTGTATAGCACATTTCAGTACAAAGACAATGCAAAGTGCTTTACATGATTAAAATATAGGTGTCACTTCTACCTCTTCTTTAGCCGTTCAGATGTCAAAAAAGAGTTCGTTTTACTGATGGCAAGATGTCTTTATTTTTCTTTGCGTTCTGGCAGTAAAAATAGGAAAATAAAACAGAATAAAAGCAAGTTGGAATAAAATGTAGAAACAAAAAAAAAAACATGAGAGAATAGAACCTAAAAGCATATATTAAAAACAGTTGGACTACAAAGTTGAACTAATTATATTTAAAACAGTTTAACTAGAACAGTCGAAGGCAACCCTAAGCAAATGTGTTTTTATTCTCGATTTAAAAGAACTCAGGCTTTCAGCATTTTTACAGCTTTCTTGGAGTTTGTTCCAGATAAGTGGAGCATAGGAACTAAATGCTGCTTCTCCATGTCTGGTTCTGGTTCTGGTTCTGCAGAGCAGGGTTGATACACTGATAACATTCAGGGATTTATAGACTAACAGAAGTATTTTAAAGTCTATTCTCTGAGATAGTAAAATTGGTTACTCCTAAAGTTAACCAAAACGCCTTTGAATCAACATTAATATTCCATATTAATGCGGTAATAAGGCTCATAGCACTAACGAAGCAAGCTTTATGCTTGAAACGACCGTATTTGAAAAAACGGAAATCGGAAGTTACCAGAAGCTAATAGCATTTTGGCTAGCGGATTTCGGCGCTAATTTTAAAGACTTCAGCTTTATTTTTAGCCATAATGAATGAGCCAGTTAACATAAACATTAATATACCATCAGTGTATGAAACCCTTGTGGAGATAACGTTTGTTATAACCATAAAAACACACTCGAATTACATTTGCAATGAATGCTAGCAATGAGCTACCTCTGTTAGTTCTTTGTTCCAAACACCATGTAAACGCATTACACAAACATTTCCAATTGACCGTGTAACCTTTCCCTCTGGTTTCTCTGCCGAACCTGTCGATGCCTCGTGAGAGTTCGGTTAATTTTTGGCCATCCACGGAAAAGCAGCGGTCCAGTGAAAACGTTGGTTCTTAGCAGCAGCGGGCTAGCAGCTCTTCGGCTGTGAGCTAACCGATAGCGTGGTCCGGGCAGCTTCGAGGCCCTGCAGCGTCTCAGATCTCTCAGCTTGTCTGGTGAGGGAAGGCGACCGATCCGCGTCCGCTTTCCTGCAACAGCTCACAAACATAAACAAAAGCTGTGTCGGCATTCTGTACTTCGCGGCTGGTTTGCGCAGAAGTCAGAGTGCAACTTAGCTTCGATCTGGGTGATGAATCTCCAGATTCATGTCCTCCGCTATGCAGAGGACAAGAATTTCCCCTCTTTTGTTCTTGTCACTCCATCGAAGCAGGTAGATGAGTTTCACAGAACGCCGGTTCTGTGCAGTTTTTGGGCTTTTGGGGCCTTGAGGCCCACATGGTGCTAGCTGTTCTCAAGCCAGCCTCTCACCTCCTTTGTCTCAGGCAGGAAGAAATGGTGAAGAAGCAGTGGAAGTCTGTGAAAATTGAGGGTCTGGTCAGAAGTGCTCTGACCTTTTGTCTGTGGGGAGTGGTTTACAGCAGGTACCCTGCTGAGAGGCAGATCCTTGGTGGCTGTGGGGAAATTCTTTGCTTAAAATGCATTTTGATTCCTTCCCCATGGTACATGTTCAGAATTCAATCTGACTTAATTCATTCCCTCATCATGGCCTTAATATCCTGGCACAACACAGGTTACCAGGCATGAGTTTAAAAAAAGAAAAGTATTCCTCACACAGTCCATATCCATGCTTTTAGCCCATCAATATTAACCGTTCGCTTACTGCCTTGTACAACGTTCATGCTACGTGTCAGATTTTAAAGTTTCTGCAGTTAGGTTCATACAGAACAGGAGACATTTAACAGGTGACAGCTTGTTAAAAACAGGTTAAAACATATTTGAAAAAGTTTAAGTCGAAAAAAAAGATGATTGTTAGAGACGTACAAAGCCTCGTCATTTAGGTGTCTTGTTTCCTCGTTTTGCAGCGATGTTAACCACAGATGAGGCATCTCTATATTTAAGCACCCTTTGTGCTTCTAGTTGTGAAAAAGAAGCAGTTTGAATATTCTGCAGCAGCTCGGGAACAGAAAACCCCTCATTTAGCTCTCCAAGTTATGGACACAACCAGTAATTTGGCTGCATTAATTAGTCACACAGAGAAAGAAGGGCTGTTTGTGAGTGTTCATGGTTTTTCAGAGACAGAAAAAAGAGAGCTCGGCTGATGCAGAGGCTGACACTTGGAGCTTGAACCACAGATTAGACAGTGTTTAATTAATGGGACTGGTCCAGAGTCCTCCAAGCCAGGCAATCATTACACTTCTTCTTTAAAGTGCAAAATGTTTTATTTGTATTCTTTTTTTCCAAGCTTATTCGTGCAGCTTATATTATCTATATGAAGGAGTAACTTATTTTATGTAGGTATATGGGAAGCGATATAGCAAAGACAAGAGAATGTGTGGGAAATCATTTCATAGTTAAACTAGTGATTCTGAATCCTAGCAAAGATCTCAGGAGTGGGGAGAAGTTTGTTCTACGTAGGGGTTGTCAAAAATAGCTTCAAGTTACGTTGAGTGACATTAGTAAACCCCTTTTTTCCATCTAAATACCTAGGATTTTCTTCACCCAGGTAAGAGGAATTCCTAGTAATTTGTGTGCTTTATTTCCACTGCTCTGAAGGGCCTTAGAAAAGTGTATTTAAAATCAGTATAATGATGTTTAGGGAAGCTGTGAAGAAAATTGCACTTCACCTCCAGTCCAGCGGGTGGCGGTAATAAACAACAGGCATTGTTGGGGTAAGTGGAGCCCAAACTGTTGCTCAGTTTTAGTTTTTATTTATTCCTTGAGAAAATCCAGCTGTTGTACCCTCGTCGCAGGCATGTGTTACAGATGAACAACTTATTAATTTCCTAGTTTACTCTCTGGCTTTCCAATAAGACATTAAAGTTAAATAAAGACCCGTTATGAAGATAAACTTTGATCTTAGCCAAACCAATTTGCTCAGTAACAAATGCAACACTGAAATAATCAACATGAGCAGTTAGATCTCAGCTGACAAATTATTTATGTTTATCTTCCAGTCAGTGGTGAAAGCTAGTGGGGGTTTGAAAACGAGGTGCTGGGCGTTTTCTGCAGGTATAGCAAGCCCCGGCAGCCCGGTGAGCGGACAGCAGGCGAGGCGAGCAGGTTGCTAGCACAGCGGGAACAGACATGTCCACAATACGTCGGAACCCTTTTGCAATTAAAGCAGCACTGTGTAAGTTTTGTCCCAAATATTAGCTTCATTTGAGATACATGAAATTATTTTTCAGCTGGATATTTAGCACCTGTCGCGTATGGATGCTCAGTGCAGGCTGCTCTTCTCAAAAACTCGCCTGTGTAACTTAAGAGGTGCAGATCCAGCTCTGAGTGGGTCATGTGACCTACAGCGCCGTTTTACGGCAGTCTGAGCTAAACTTATACAGCGCCGTTTTACGGCAGTCTGAGCTAAACTTACATGCTTCTACTTTTCTCATCCTTGAGTCAAAGTTTGTCATTACCTTTGTTATTATAACAAAATACAGTAAATATAGTTCACAAACCTGCATGTCAGCTCTTCTCGTCTGTTGGAGTTCCTGCAGCCTTTCATAGCTTCTCCTCCCTCCATCTCTCCCCTGGCTGTCCCTCTCCCTCTCCCTTTTAATGGAAGACTAAGTATAATCTAGAGGGGTGAATTTGGCCTTGGCTTTACAAGTAACTCCATGGCTTCTCAATCTGCTGGTCCAAAGGGGTCTGCCATCAGATCCAAAACACAGAGAGAGACTTGTTTAATTTTGTGACAGTGCAGTGTTGCTACTGACGACCTGAAAGTTAAAGGTCTAATGCAACCTATCTATTGCAAGGTATACAATGCAACCGGGGTTGATTGTCTCCCCCCCCCCCCCCCCCCCCCGACGGAGCGGGGGGGAGACAAGCTTTGCGCGACCGGCGGAGCGGGGGGAGACAAGCTTTGCGCGCATATCGAGTTAGTTATTTTTTAATTTTTTTTGGAATGTTGGGAGGCGGTAGCGTGAGGGAAACCCTACAATGTTACTTACAATCGCATCAGCAGAAACGCGAGGTCCGCGTCAGCCTTGCAGCCTTCTCTTTCTTTTAGCTCTCGCCATTCGGAAAAAGCTTGCCCGATGTTCACCCGTGTACGACTCCTCTCTCTGTCCAGAGCCCTTTTCCTCTTTCTTGCCTGCTCCGACATGGGCTTTCGCTGTTTTATCACTGGTTCCGCCATGATAACTGCACAGATATCGCCACTGCGCTAGCAACAAACATGTTCTCGCCGTAAAGCAAGACCGACTCTCGCGATCTTGCACGAGATTCTGAGCCTGTGGGTGCGAGCCGAGGGCTCCTGCAGTTGCAAGTACGGTATTTCCCCCACAGACCACCAGGGCGGCCAAGAAAACCTTTGTTCAACCTGAAATGACTCATTTAATCATCCAAAACGGTATGGAACACATTAATTAACTGAAAAATGTTGCATAGTATGCCTTTAAGTGAAGTTACATTCTCACCTAAAAAATTTGTGTCACAAAGCTTTTGCTGCTTTCCGTCATTCCTCTTTGATTTAAACAATCCGCATCGACTCTGCCTCTTTAATTAGTCTGGTAAATTTTTATAAAAGCGTATGGAGGGCTTTCAAAGTCCCAGTTAATGGCTGAACGTCCCTGCAATGGACAAGGGGCTATTTATTTATGAAGCACAATTAGCCAAAGACTGAAAGAGGTCATCACAAATATCCAAGCATCACATTCTGTGTAAGCTTTTTTGTTATAAAAATACACGTGGAATTTATTTACAGTAAAATAGAAATAAAAGCTATGGACCCAAAGCTACCAATTAAGCTTGTTTCAACAACCCTGAAAGAGGGTTTTTTTTCTGTCAGCCACCCTGAATTGACAGCAGCATACTTTTCGTCTTCTCTTCACTCAATCCTTTTAGAAAATGGAAAGAAGGGTCCCGCATGAAGCTCTTGACGCATCAAGCACTTCAGAAGCATACTCACACAAACTGCTGCTAACCATCTTGGATTATGAATTCTCCAGGCTTTCTCTGACTGCCACAGAACACAATATCAGTAATTACTGGTGGGGAGTCGAAATAGACAGAGGGATTTAGGAATAAAATGTAGAAACAAAATAGAACATGGAAAAATAGAAACTAAAAGCAAATGTTAAAAACAGTTGGACTACAAAGTTGAACTAGTGATGTTTCAGTAAAACAGTTTAACTATAAAAGTCGAAGGCAATCCTAAACAAATGTGTTTTTAATCTTGATTTAAAGGAGAAGTCCGGTCAAAATCAGAATTCAAACTGCTGAAAGTACTTTAAATATAAAACTACTACATACTGTGCAAAAAATTATAAGTTTTTTTAATTAATAATAATTCTCATTTAATCATGTTTATGTGGAGGAATCCATCTTGGTCAAGAATAGTACTGTCACCTCCCATTTTTTTACGTCACTCGGCGGACCCGCTGTTGAGCAAGTTTCAACGCTCTGTTTGTCACGGCGCACTATTTTCCAAGATCAAACTCAGTCGGGTCCTACAGTATATATCTATACACGCGTGTGTGTGTGTGTGTGTGTGTGTGTGTGTGCGCTCCGCGCAGCACGGCTTTGCATCTAACAGACGGGGTTTCAGTTTCAGTTTGCAGCAGAGCGCGCGCACACACACACAGACACACAGCGGAGGAGAGATCGCTGCAGTGACTTAAGTTAGCTGATTATTATAGTATAAGTATTAAAATATAAGAGCATTCCAGCACATGCTGGGCTGAGCACGGCTTTGCACCGGCGCTGCAGCTGAGCGCGCGCACACACACACACACACACACACACAGCGGAGGAGAGATCGCTGAAGTGACTGTGTTGAAATAAGCAATGTTTTTTCCTCTTTTACCAGTTGTGTTGGAACATCCGATGGCCATGCACGTGGGCATTGTTGCTTCAGCAATAGCTCTTGGGAATGTCAGCGGTGAAGTCCTCTGGAAATCCGAAATAATTATTGATGATCGCAGCTGTGTAGAACGGCTCCTATTGACTTTGCATGGAAAGCGGAGAGAAATACTGTCGCCGCTTCCGCTCTTCCACGTCGCAGGATGTGATGTCAAACGCCCCTTACTGCCCATATTTGGGCAGTCATGTCAGCCCCCATACACAGTGATTCAGACGACAATTTATGTTTTTATTTTCTTATTGATTAAAGATAAGTTCATTAAATAACCACAAATGTATTAGTTTTAGTTATAGCTAATGATACCCTGATTTTTCCTTGTTGACCGGACTTCCCCTTTAAAGGAACTCAGGCTTTCCGCACTTTTACAGTTTTCTGGAAGTTTGTTCCAGATCAGTGGAGCATAGGAACTAAATGCTGCTTCTCCATGTCTGGTTCTGGTTCTGCAGAGCAGGCTGGAGCCAGAAGACCTTAGTGGTCTGGAGGGTTGATGCACTGATAACAAGTCTGGGATGTATTTAGGTGCTAAGCCATTCAAGGATTTATAGACTAACAGAAGGATTTTAAAGTTTATTCTCTGAGATACAGGGACACAGTGTAGCTGTAAAAGACTGTTTATAAATATTATCAGCATGAGGAATCTAAAGGGGTCCGTGGAAAGATTTTACCGCTACTAAGGGGTCCCTGGCCATGAAAGGTTTGAGAACCCCTGATCTAAGAGATGATAACGGATCAGTTAAAAAAAAGACAAAGAGCCAGAAGACCACATGCAAACACATCAGAAAGAGTTTGCTTTCCAAAAAATATGCTGCAGTTAAATATACCCAGGGTTAAAAAATATCTGGCGCTCAGCTCATATCTGCCCATATTTTTGTCATTTTTTCTGAGGTTTTGGGGGTATAACATGATCCATTGTGCACCGATGAGGCCGTGTGAATGTCAAAAGTGAATACCAAAGGACTGGCTCAGGGCTGGTCAGCTTTCTTCTTCCAGAAACGCATTTGTGAGGTCAAATACTGATATGGCACGAGAAGGCCTGGCTCTCAGTCTCCGCTCTAATTCATCCCAAAGGTGTTCTGTCGGGTTCAGGTCAGGACTCTGCAGACCAGTTAAGTTCATCCACACCAGACTCTGCCGTCCATGTCTTTAGGTCATTCCAGGGTCTTTCACTACCCTGCTTGCAAATATGGCTGGAGCTTCCGACCCTTGAAAAACAACCGTTTTGCACAGCTTCCTGCATGTGTTGGCACTCTGTAACTCCAGGGTACTTAATTTGGCAATGTTATTCAGCCTTAGTTTGTGAAAAACAGCGATAGAAACTTAAAAAGCATAAAATTATGGTTCATCTGTTGGGTTTCTGCATTGTTCTTAGCAAGTAGAAATTCAGCTTCAGAACCAATCTCAGCCTAAAATGGTGATCTGCACTGTGTGATCTACTTTCATTAGTTATCCTCAGTTATCGCTACCATAAGCTGCAGAAAATGCGGACAAGGTTGCTCCCTCTGCGTACAACTAATTAGAGTAGGAGAGACCCATCCAAGATGGCGGCGCTGCAGCATGCGCTCCAGCCCATAATTAGGCGTCTACGTATATAATGTCTATGATTACTGCAACCAACCCTTTTATGGAGGAGGGACATTTGGCCAGACAAAACAACAAGCTGTCATCATTTTTTTATCACATGCTTTGGAGACTTTACATATGCAGAAATTTCAACTACATGAAATGGTTTATACAGTGATGTCATGGCATCTTTAACACTTTCCACAGTTTTGGAAACTACTTTCTAAATTCTGAAGAAGAAACCTAATAAATCCAGGCATCAACCTGCAAGTTCCTGAAAGTAGCAGCAAGTTCTGGGAAATTAACCTTTACCTTCAAAGAAAATGCCATGAAAGTAATCTGTAAGATCTTGAAACTAACCTGCAATTTCTGGATAATACGCTGCAAGGTTTGGCTCTCATCAAGGACTGTGATTTTCAGAAAGTTATACATAGCTACTTCAAAATACTGCAGGTTGCGGCGAGTACCTGAACGTTTTTGGAAATTTTCAAGTAAGTTTCCTAGGAAGAAAAGAAGGACTAAGGAACGGAGCAGGGACTGAAGGAAGGAAAGCGAGGGATGGAAAAAGGGAAGAAAGGACAGACAAGGAGGGAGGAAGGGATGACAACCTTCAGATAATGAGATAGAGAATAAATAGAAATAGGACTGACACAAAAACTGGCTGTTTATCCTTTCTAAGTCTCAGCAGGATAATTCATGCTTGAAGTGAATTTCTCAGTTTTCTCATTTAAGTTTGTCTGCTCTCACAAAGTGCTTCAAAATACCGAGGAACTGACCTTGAACAAGCTGCGCCGGTGGCAAACTAACTGCTGGGATGCACTCAGTGTCACGTTAGGGATTAACATTATATCCCATGACACCCTGTTCTACCTTATAGGCATGATTAAAGGAGAGATGAATGATATTTCCTATGGAGGGTAACTGAATAAGAGCTGTTGAGTGGGGATTAAAAACAAATTTGTACAGCATTAAAAGCAAAAGACGGAATTATGGAATCAAAACAATTCAAGGGCAAATTCCTAATTTTCAGCGATTTAATTAGCATAAAAATACTCAGCGCCCATGGCACAAATTATAACCATATCAAAAGACAGTTCAGACATTCAGAACAGATATTGAGAACAAGTAACGTTTCCTCCACCAACTCATGCATGTTCTTAGATGTATAGGATTTCCTTAAATCAGCAGGTGTCCCTCTAACGCATTCAAAACTTTAATCTAGAACGTTTCATTATTGTACAAAGCGTTTGCTGCAAACCACAACTTTCCCACTAGGTGTCACTAAATCCAACACAAAGGACTTCAGACCGCTCACTCATCTAGCATAGATTATCTTCTTTAAAATACCACATGGTAAAATGGGAATAAAATAGTAAATATTGTGTAAAATGCAGAAGTAGCTTAATGTATTACATGTGTAGACTATCAGAAGAAAGAAGGAGTGAGTTTTCCCTTTGCTCCGATATGTTTTTCATGTTCAAACTGTGCAATAATACTAACCTGAACTGACTAAACTAAACTGTACTGAGGTTGACCCTTACAAAGTTTGCCTTTCAGCTCCAAGGTTTGGACTCATTTAAACTTGAAAGAAAACTTTGGACCTATAAATTATAAAACCCTAACATCACAGAGGTGGGACATAATATATATTGCCATAGGAACACACAATAGGAGACACATCAATGGTATTTATATCTATATTACACACTAAGCTGCACATCATTTCCAAAACAATTTAAAAAGTCATTTTAAAGTAATTAATGATTTACCTTTGGTGTTTTGTTTGCTTTTGTGCCTCGGTGGTCCGTCAATAACAGTTTAGACAATACAAACTTTTCTAATATAATTAAAAGCCTCACTAGGAACTATCTGCTCAGCATTTTATTGCTGAGGGAGCTTTCAGAGCTACACAGTATTTTAAACTCTATTCTTTACATTTTTTTAATATAGGTACATGTTTCTCTGATGTCTTGAGAGCAGTTGAGTAGATTTGTTAGATATGTGCTATAAACTTTATAGTAAGAGTCTTTGTGAAATGTAAAGCAATTAATGTGTTCATAGTTGAACAGGTGACGGGAGAAATCTGTATGAAACATCAGTGAAAGCAAGGATCTAGTCAACTTTTACAACAACAATGTTCCCACAGCAGCAGGAAAAATGGTTCTAACTTTGTTCTCACAGATTGTGTAACTACAGCGTAGCCAATTTGCCAATTAAGGAGTTCTGATTTCCATATACTTCAGTATCTGGACTCAGACAACAGAACAGCTTTGATGCAGTGACTGAAACGTGGCCAATTAGGACTCCATAGTAACCAAAGGCTACTAACATGGCATCTCCTTTCATTTACTGCACTAGTATGCTAAAAGTTAGATTTTTTAAAACAGCAACATCAAAAAGTATACATATGTTTAAGCATGTAAAATAAAACCTAAGGGATTTAAGGCCAGAAGTATATTTTTCTGACTCTATGTTACTTTATACCATGTCCCAGCTGCCTTGGAAGTCCACCCAGATCCTAACTCAGTTTCAGTTTTTGAGGGTTCAGTTTTTGTGCTCAATCCCAAGATTAGATAAAATTAGTATTGACAGCCAGTAATGTGTTTCTCGAGATGTTGTGCAAAAGTTCAGGTGGGTCCGGTCTCAGGATTTTGTCTTGCTTGTACCAAAAGTCTTTACAGAGTCATTTAAATAGAGAACTGCAAGCAAAAATGATCTGAAAGTTAAGGATATGTTCTCTACGAACCTTTCAAAAGAACTTCTCAGTGAGTGTGAGGCTCTCCGTGGATGTTCAGACTAATTCGAGTTTGATGAAAACCCTGATTGTATGTGTGTGTGTGTTCTGATTATCGTAATTTAATCTGTGCTGCTGTCTAGTCCAGGGCAATCTAGAAAATATATATAGAGAGATTTTTTTATCTCAGGTTTTTTCCTTGTTTAATAAAGTTTAGATAAAACAAAATGAAAACACTGAAAGAGCATGCTCGCAAATACACGTTTTACAGGATTGTTTGCATGTGTGATTTGGATTTAATGAGATACAAAATACAAAATTACAAAAGTGCCAGTAGACGGGTTAATTTAGCAATGCTGTGATGTTTTAAATGCATCGCAGTCATGCTGAACTGGAGGTTGCGCATGAATCCAGAACTTCACTGGGTATCTCGATGACTTCTTCCACCTGATGTTTGAAAAACCCAAGTGTGAAACAAATGCACCATTTTATTATTTCATGTACATATTTTATCTACCACTTCTGCTTAACTTCTGGTTTTATTCATTCAATGCTCAAAACAAACAAAGCTGGTGCTGAACCTTTGGTCCTGTCTCAAACTTCTCTTTAGATTTAATAATAAAACAACAACAAAGAAAAATTTGGTGCCAGCTCCGTGTCCATATGTCATAAATGATATCCTTGTGTTACGGCCCCTGGCCTCTGGAGGCTGTGCAGGCTTGTTTATTATGCAGATTCAGCCGTGACAGAACACCTTCCTGATTGGCTGCCGGGAGGCTGCAGAGGAGATGCGACCTCATTGGACCAGCAGAGGACTGCCACACCAATCAGACCGCTGATGAGACCCACCTGCACCAGTATAAAAGACTCCAGGGCTGTTTCTCAATTCTCGTCAAGTCCGGTCTTGGCGAGAACACAGGAAGATCGGACTTGACAAGAACGCGAGCACGCAGCACGTATGGTGTATTGGAACAGAAGCGTACTTGTGACGTCATGAGACGCACAGTTCTTTAGCATTTCTTTAACATTCAAAACTATTTATATACTACACCACAATAAATCTTATTGAATTTTTTTTTAAAACAACATTTTTAATTTCTAAAAAGCCTAAAAAAGATCTTGCCGCGGTGCATTCTGGGAAAGCGGTCAGTCTGAAGAACGCACAAGTCTGCTCTGATGCATGCTCGATAGAGAGGGCGGGGCGGGAACAACATCCGGGGATGTGGTGCGTTCTCGCTCTGGCATTCTCGGCCATAGACATTATATACGTATTCATGTCTGTGTTCTCGGCAATCGGAACAGTGCTCGGGCTGAGGCTGATGACGTGTCACGAGCACACGAGAACGCTCAAGAACGCATATTGAGAAACGGCCCAGAACTCATTCCTTCAAGGGGGACAGCTAGTAGGAAGCGGCTTTTGTTAAGCTGTTCCCCCACCTTCGGTGTTTTCCCATTATTTTGTGAAGGTCTGTTGCTGCGGTGTAGGGGTTTGAATCAGAACAGTAGGGGGCGATAATGCGCCAATAACCTCGCTGTCAGCCCAGCCTCGGATTCAAAGAGGAAGAAAGGTGCTGGCCGGAAAAAAACAAAGCCGACATGGGGAAGGCGGTGTTTCCCGCAGGAATTTGCTTAGGCGAGGCGGTGAGTTGGCGAACGGAACAAGTTTTGTGCGGAGCGGGGTCTGCATCGACGCCGTCGGTGAAGTCGCTTCCCGCTTCAAAGTATCCATGTGTTTTTGCCTGTTTTTCCCTGCCATTCACTATATGCACGCGAGAAAGCAACAACAAAAAAACGCGTGTTAACGTCAAATAAACATGCAAGCATATCGAGTTAGCAAGCATTTCAGTTTAAAGTTCTTCCAGCATCGAATATGACAGAAACAAGTTAGTTGTAACCACTGCCAAGTTAAACTTTGGTATTGAACATAAAATGGTAATGATGCTCCCTGCGGTTACCTCAGAAATTGCCTGTTTTTGATAGATTTTTTCCACATAAAGAGAATTCCCTGTCAGTGGCAATAAGCTTTAATTTATTATTATTGCTATTTTTTGTTTTACATGTTTAAGCTGTAAGCTTTACACTAAATATGTGTTACTGATAAGTGCTACAAATGTTACAACACATTTGTTCATATGGCAGCAGAACATTAAAATTAAAGTGCTCTTTACACTACTTTTGAATTAATTCTTGGAGTTTGTAAATACAATGCGATTAATCATGATTAATCAGGCAAATTATGCGATTAATCGCGATTAAATATTTTAATCTTTGCCCAGCCCTAATTGTTTTGTTTAAAAAAAAACATCTTTTGTAATAAATCACCTTTTTAATCCATTCATTTCTCTGGACACATTTTTTATGTTGCCGCCCCTGAACCCCTTGACCTTGGGGGCGAAACACCTTGGAAAAGTCAAATCTGATTTCTGCTACCTTTATTCTACAGAGTAGTGAAAGTCAATCATTTTCCCAAGGTAGCAGTTTCTAGACTGCTGAAAATCCTAATTCCCGTGGATTTGATACATTATCAAAAAACATTTTATTGAACAAATTAGATATTTGGGAATTACCAACACAGCTCTGAATTAGTTTATATCTTGACTCTGCATAGATCAGAAATTCTTCAAGTCTCTAGTTACCTCCAGTGTTCCCCAAGAAATGAGGCAAAAGGACACAATTCATCCTGATTTCTCTTCATTCTATTGCTATTATGCTGTACACAGTAGGGCTGGACTATATAGAAAAAAGCATATTGATAAAACAGAAATCATATTGATTCGATAATTATCAAAACATGTATTTTAAGTGTAGCGCTGGTCATCAACCCTTTATTCAGCCAACTTTTTACCAAAACTGCAAGTTGTGAACTCTTTGAAGGGGGCGGAGCTTGGTGACGGAGCGTTCCTGGGTCTGTGTTGTGATTGGTTGGGACGATGTAATGACTGTAATATTAACCTACATGATAGGCTAGAATGCACAAGGAAGGAAAACTTTTATTCTATTGAACTTGTTATTTAATCTTTTTTTCTATCACACCACACTTCTGTCGATCAATATGAATTATATATTGTTATTGAATTATCGTCTCTAGTACTTTTGACTAAAAGCTTTGCCATTTGCAGAAGAAGTCCTACAATGGAAACCAGCACTTTTACATGACCATATTCCCTTTTATAAGGTGAAGAACACATTTGGCACATTTGACTAAATTGTGCCAGATTAACAGGTCCGCCTCACACACTGCCCACTAAAACCTTTGTGGAACAAATATGATTCAGCTGTTCAGTCCAAATATGCAGCAGTTATAGTCAAGATGTGGATCTATAACGTCTAAAGCTTCTCCTATATTTTCCAAAGGCTTTTAATGGTGTTTTGCAATGTTTATTTTGAAAGAAAAGGCTCAAAAGCTTTGGTTTTTTTCTTTGTTTAAGCACCTATAAATCAGTCAGAGACATTTGCAATAGTGGTTCCATTGGAAAAATATGCTTTAATGCCTTACCTTCACATAGATACCAAAGGTTTACATTTGCACTTTATAGCTGTGGAGCTGTACTTGATTTATATCAGGTATGTATTTTTGGGCGGAAATTACTCCTAAACGCCCTTATAGGTTTAACAGGCTAACTTAAAGTTGACCCTCAACAAAACAAAATGTCAGTCAGCATTTCATTTTGTGTTGCTATATTGCTACAAATCGTGATTTAACTGGATAAAATTTATCTTAAGCTGATTTGACACATTCTGTGCTTGTCACTAGTAGAAGGTGGGAATTAGTATTTCTGACTCCTTGACTCGTGCTGTACAATTTTAAAGAGATGGAAAAGAGGAAACACTCGTAGGGGGAGACAGAAGAACCAGATTAAAGCAAATTTAACACCAGTACTCAACAAATCTTCAAGTTATACCTGAATATAATTAGATGACATTTATACACTGAGTGTGCTTTTTAATATTTATTTTGAAGTTTTTTAAGACTTTCTATTGTTTATTTTAAAATAAACCCACTGTGTGGCTAGTGTTAGATGAAAAAGTGTTTGTATTTCTATTTTCTTTCTGCAGCAGCTGCCTTTGCAGCATCATCCAACACGTAGGTTTGGGGCACTTTTAGAGGGTCCATTACCTGCTGCTGGAAGAAATGGTCGAAAGCTTCAGAAACACTTTGCTCACCCTCATGAGGAAGGAGCATCTCATAACTTAATGATACGAAACCTTTTTCTCCCCAAAGACAAAACCGACTGATGTCCTACAACGATCACACGCACTTGTCTGAAACAGTCCTGCATAACAGTAATATCAAACATCTGCAGCCAGCAGTTAATGGCAGATAATCCCAGTTTTCTCTGTTTGCATGTGCAGTGAAGCATAAGTGTGTGTGTGTAAAACAACTTATCCAATGCTTGCACGCACCATCAACTTGTCGTTTAGTTGGATTTTCTTTGCTTCTCAAAAATGGGACAGTTTACAACAAGATGAAGACAGGCAGAATGAAGCAAATCTGGGAACACTTACAGAAAGAAGCCGTTTGAAGAAGAAATTAGGTTTACATTCTTACAAGAAGAATATAATGTGTTCTGGCTCCTTAAACTCAAATGGTGTAAGAAATTCTGGCAGATCTTTCAAAATGAACCTTTGATATTACACTGTTTGCAAGGATACAGGGATAAATGACAGGACTTGTGTAGTTAAATGTTCACCACGCACCATGATCTTCCACAAAAAACCTGAGGACAACAGGGACGATCAAACATTCCCTGGAAAAGACGTTTAGTGCAGTACCAGTTAAGGACTGGCTCTATGACCAGCTCTTGTCAAGCACAGCAATCTAGGAACCGCAGCTCTAAAGGACCCCCCCTCGGTCATAAAAGGAGTGTGTGGAACCGTTAACCTTTGTTTGGATGATCTCAAACTGCGAGGAGTTCGGCTCTAGAAGGTCGGAGATATAGGCAGGGGCTTGACCACACTGGGCTCTAAATATATAGACTGTATGGGAAAGCCAATGTGAAGAGATTAAAACTGGAGTAACTGGAGTCTCTTTGATGTCTAAAAGCCTTGCAGCAGCCTTCTGAACTGACTGGAGACGGTCCAGTGTGAGTGCTGGCATTTACTCACTTATTCTATCTGTTATCTGTTATAGACGTGTCAGGTTCTTGTTAATTAGGTTATGCACCCATCTTTGGTTTGCATGTGTCCAAATCGACCAACTACCGCTAAACAGAAAACTGTCATCTTTGAGTGCAGTTTTAGGAAGTATTTGAAATGTTTATGATGTTTTGCATAGAGCAGGTGAAATGGGATGAAGGGTTTGAAACTATCAGTGTTCCCCATGCGATCAAATAATTATTCGCAGAATCAATCTGAATATTGGTTTACATGCTGTGATTTACAGCCACTTCAAGCATTCAGCATGCCGAGGTGAGTGAATCTTTGTTAGTGCAGATAGGGGGGCCATGTTATCATCAGGTCATTGCTACAGCATTAAAGTAGCACTTGCATAAATGCCATAGCAGCAGTGCATATTTGCAGCATGTATGCCACCTCAGATATACAATGCACTTGCCAAATGAAAAAAAATGTATCAGAAAATCGTGATTAAAAAACGGCTTATTTTTGGAGAAAGATTACACTTGGAGCAATAAAACATTTACAGAATTTAAATAATACAGTTCAGACTTTATGCTGAAGCATTAAATATGTTTTACATACAATCAGACTAGGTTACACATTTTAGAGATACTCTTTTCCAGGATTGTTGCTTTCTAATCAAATAATAATATCTATTTATTAATACCTTCTAGGGGGGTAAATCACTGTGGAGTTGTTTGTCCCTGATGCACAGTAATCTCTCATCAATGGAGATACCTCCAACTTGCATCTAATATGACGTATGTTTAGGCTGATTGGTTGATACAGGTAGCCATTTAGATGTCAGCTGATTCTTCTCCATTACCAGCTTTTCTCCAGTGCCAGTGGTGTGTACATTCAGTTTATTGTTATTTCAGGGGAGTATTTCAGTTGCTGTTGAAAGATGTGTACACTGACTGAAGTTCTAGCTCTCAAACCATTGTTCTCAAACAGCAAGGACTACACACACATATACAGAATAAACTTCTCTCCAAATTACAGGAATTTATTAGAAAAACAAATCACTTAAACTCCACCTAAACTGGTAACCTTCAACTAAGCTGCTGAGTAAAGAACAGTAAGCAATACTAATAAACTGGTTGAACAGATAATAAAACTGAACAAAATAAGCATGGTGTTGAGGAATAAAGAATGATGTCAAATTAGCTTTAAAGCTAACGAAGTTCAGAATGCAAAACAAAATATTTTATCAAAACAATGTTTTATTTTCCATTTTAAGAATAATCTACTGAATTAGAAATCAATGAGCTTTTGGACAATTGATTTGTAATGTTGTATCAACTAATCATGTGTTGAAAGATGGCAGCTGTCATGATTTGTCTTGGATGAACCTGGACACAGCACACACACACACACACACACACACACACACACACACACACACACACACACACACACACACACACACACACACACACACACACACAGAGCTGGTTTCCAGAGTTAATTGAGAACAGCAGGTTGTGGATGATGAAGTCAGAGTCATTTTACCAGACGGAGTTGTAGAGGTGCAGGAACTGGCAGACAGGAACAGACCGGAGCAGACAGGAACGGGACCAGGAGACGAACGGGAACAAGACAGGCATGATGGTCAGAAGACTGCAGACGAACCAGTCATCAGGGAGAGACTAAGGTGAGTATATATAGTAGGATGGGTCCAAGATGATTGCAGCCTGCCAGGTGTTCCCAATCAGGGCTGCACTGGGGAAGGAGCCAGAAAATGTTCAGAATGCAGCCTTCAGGCTGCATCATGACAGCAGCTAAAAGGAGTTTCTGGACTCAGAAGATGTTAAAGAAGCGGACTGACTAATGGCGGTCATCGTTTAGCATTAGCGGCTTTAGCTTTAGCCATAGCAGGTAACGACGCATTTCAGCATATTCACTGCAAAAACAGAACTAAAAATAAAGTAAAAAATTTCTTGAAATGAGTGTATTTGTACTTTATTTGAGTAGGTAAATAAGATAATCTGCCAATGGAATAAGATTTTTGCACTTAAAATAGGAAGAACTCGTCTCCATCGTCTTATTTCAAGTGCATTATATCTAATTATCATACTTTACGGGTGAAATTACTCTTTCCATTGGCAGATCATCTTATTTACCTGCTCAAATCAAATTTTTGCAGTGTTCATAAGGACTATATGGGTTAATATGATGAGAGGATCGGAAAACACAGGTAAAATGGAGCAAACTCACGTTACTTATCCAGCATTGTTTAAACTACCCATTTAAACAAAGTTTATGGCATGCACCAAAACTTAAGTAGTTAGGTACCAAAACAATGATATAAACTACATTTCTATGGTTTTATACTAGACCAATTTTCTGTGCCCAGCATCACCATATCTGAACTGCTCTGATGAACAGGGAGTGAAGGAGTTCTTGGAGGTGGCTGTGGAGCATATGCTCAGACTGGCGTACGCAGTGGCGTGCGGACTGCAGCTCCTATGCTGTCTTCAAAATAAGGGGCAGTGTCTCATCTTGAGAATCTATAATTCTTTCAGTAGGAGATAAAACTGCTTTTTTTTTTACACCGCTGATCTTATTTTTGGCCGCTAGTTACTCAGACAGCAGACTTCACTTATTTTGGATCCAAGGTTTTCCTGAAGATTGACCCGCGCGCGTGCCGTTTTCTCTGATGCAGCCAGTGGACGACTGTGGGTAAAAGAACATGAGAGCTTCTCTGCCCCACAGGCAGGGCCGGCGATTGCTATAGGCGAGCTAGGCAATTGCCTAGGGCGACAAATGTGTTAGGGGCGCCCTCTAGCGTCGCCCTTAGGCTTACTTCCCATTAATCATAGAATTAGAAAAAAGAGCGAATTAAAACATGTTTATTAAATATATGATCATCCTATGGCGCCCCCTCAGCCACACGTTTACTTGTCAACCTCATTATTACATTGAATAGCGTACCACGCACGGAGGGGAGAGGGGAAAGACGATACCCCCGGCAGCCGCGAGGCACGGCAGACCGCCCGGCCCGCACCCCCTGCGAGCGGAGGCGTACGGAAACGGACGGCCAGCGCGTCGCGCGGACCGGAACAAACAACCCCACCGCGAGCCGACGTCCGGGCCCCGCGGGTAAGGATGTTATTTCGAGTTGAACTGCTGTGTCGGCCGACCACACAAGTGTACCCAGCGCACACATTTCTCCTTGGCAGTCTTGAATTTTTGGAAATTAATGAAGAAAACATCCTTCATATGCGGCCTATCAGCGTACCTCGAGTCGCTGTTGCACGTTCCATAACAACAATGTTTAAAAACCATGGTTAGGAGACGTCTTAGACTTGGAAAAAGCAGTCGTTTTACCAAGTAAAACCAAGGGTAACGTACAGCTCTTTTACAGTGAAAGAGCGGAGGACAACGCAAGTTTGCCCTACCGCGTACCACGTGATATGACGTCACGTTCTAAAAATAGCTCGCGGAACGCCATTGATGATTATTATTGTCGATCAAAGGAGTGCGAAACCCTCAGCAACACTTTGAACCATGGTGACCATAAAGATATTGACGGGAGGGAACTGGCACTTGAGTTGAAAAATTTCCCAGTGTTGCCAAAAGCTGGCATGACGACAATGGAAATTCTGACTTACTTGAAGGAGAAGAAACTTGAAGTTTTTCCAAATATGTGGGTGGCCCTAAGAATTGCTGTCACACTACCTGTGACAGTAGCGTCTGCTGAAAGAAGCTTCTCTAAATTAAAACTACTTAAGACCTACCTGAGGTCAACGATGAGTCAGGAACACCTCAATGGGCTTGCACTGATGAGCATCAACCAAGAGGTCTCAAATAAAATATCATTTGATGATACCATCAACGAATTTGCCATTAGGAAGTCCAGACGAGTCAAATTTTAATGCTGCGTCAATTTTGAAGGTGAATAGAAATACCTGAAACAACTGTTCATCTTTTATTAGATAGAACTACAAGAACTTCAAACTTTTAATTTTGTAATGGTATCCATAAAAGCACTTTTGTTTGTAGAGGCTTAATCCAATTTATTAGTTATACTTTACCTAAGTGTCCTTACAGATGGTTAAGAGTGTTTTTGCACAGTCCTAACTTTGAGTGTGTAATAAATTATTTAAAATAATAAAAAAGAAAAGGTTCTGAAACCTATTCTGGTATTTGTTGTCATGCATCACTTGTGAAAAAACTGCTAAGTTACAGTTTTTTCTGAATGCTTAAACACAACCTTGATTCTTATAGCACAATTTCTAAAACTATTAATACTTATAGCAAATCCACTCACTGAGTTCACAAAACTAAAAGGAACAAACACTGCTTTGCACTCAATTTGCAATTTTGTAACACACACTTTGCACAACTGTAGGCACAATTCACCGCACAGCACTCTTTGTGGAACTGTAAACACAACTCAATGAAGCACTAAACAGATGCTGAAAACAGTACTGGTATTTCGCACGGCAAAAGTGAGGGGGGGGTGGGGGGGGGGGGCGCAAAACTCAATCTCGCCTAGGGCAACCAAAGGGCTAAACCCGGCCCTGCCCACAGGTTTGTAGCTCTATGACGTCACGGGGATCCAGCTGTGACTCCTTACTGAGAGCTGTCATGGAAATGGTTATTACTATGCATTTTGGGACTAAGAGTTTTTAGCCAGTCTCTTTTATTCTCTGGTGCAGTTCAATCCTTTTTGTTTCTCCAATGGCTGGGTCCACCTGCTGGGAAACCGTTTGTTTTGCTCACTTTTTAAATTTGCACTACAGAAAGTTGCATTGCAAACTTAGTCCAACAGGTAAACATTTTACTTGTCTTTAGGTATAACAACGCTGTACTAGTTTGAAACACCTGCATACCAAACCGACAGCGCTGTACCGGACATTTTCGGCAAAATTGTGTGTACCATAACGCCCCTAATAACCCCTACTCAGTGTGATTTCCTCCTAGTGATGTATAAGCAAATAATTGCAGATTGTTTTTACAGTACAGTGAGTCCCTCCACAACCCTACACAGAAAGCAGATATATAAAATGGATCGATGGATTAACAATGTTGTATTTGGCGCGCATACCTTCATTGTTTTGATGTTTATAAGATGAAAAATTACATGTCATGCATCTGATTGATACCAATAAGTCTATTATAACATTATGCTAAATAGCTGTAAAATCTGTTAAAGCATAACTAAGATAGAGGGACGCAACAGGCTAAGATGATATTCTCTTTTGAACGATTAAAGAAAAACTTGTTACAAGATTGGAAGCAGGAGAATTAAGTTACTCCATTTTGTCACTTTATAATTCAGTCATAATTGCAGGATGAAAAATTGCAACAAAGAAAGCATTGTTATTTTGCTCCTTGTAGAAATGTATCACTGTGTCTGATAAAATTCTTTATCTATTGTCTAGACTTAGCAATACTTAGATAGGTAGAAGCTTAGTTGGAGGATGCATCAATGCCACATAAACAACAGCTCCATTACGATTTTTCAGTCAACATTTGTCCAAAACTTATATTTACCATGTGTTAGTGTAGTCTATAATGGTCATCAATTATCTTATAGTCAACGAGCTTTAGAGTTATTGTGACATTACGCAAAGCATGCATGTTTTAAACACTAGGGGCCGTTCTCTTTCTTTCTCTGCTCTGTTGTTCTGTGTAAAAAACACTCCCTTCACTTCCTACATGACAGCTCCCAGTGGTTAAGATAAATTGCAAAAATGCCAAATGCAAATGATTAAAGATAAGCATCCCACAATGTCAACAAGGACACGATGTGGGAATATTAGAGAGCAGAGTAGTGATGCAAGATTCTGTAATTTTATCTCAAACAAACATGATAACCGCAGGGTGCCTTTCCGTATTAATTCTAAACTTGTCAAATGCTCTTAAGCTAATTAGGCTTCCTCTTTAAAATATTTTATTTAAACCAATCAGGCTTATAAGAATCCTTCTAAGGGTAATTACACTGTTGCATTTGTCTGCTGTGCATGTGCTTAAAACCATGATGGGCTGTTTTTTAAGCTCAATCTTTGGTGTCTTGATGTCCTACATAATGTCCTCTGCTGTCACCCATACAATATTTCACAATGAGGAGTTGTGTGAAGAGCAGGGTGGGGGTTCTCTTATTCCTGGCCTTTAATGTCCCATAAACTAGGCACCTCTAACTTCCAGAACTCCTGTCTATTCTGAAAGTTGTTCTAGGTGTAACAACCCAGTTAATGTCTTTTATGGGTTAACATAAAAACCTGGGAAGTTCTGATCTGGTTTTAGAGCTCTTCAGAGAGGAACAGCAGCTTTCCCTGGAGGCATCGGTGGCCTGTTTCCAAGCAGCTAACAGTGGTGGAAGTTTAATTTTTAATCATTTAATAATCCCAGAAAGTTATTTCATGGAAATGATAAAATGCTTACATTAGAAAGAACCCAAGTTTAATTTGTCTCAAAAGTATTTCTAACATTTTATATATTTTTGTGTTTCTGTGTTTAAATTTATGTGGCTTGCTTTCTATATCTTTCTTGAAAAAGCTAATTCAAGTATGTTTTAAAGGTGCATAGCCACTTTATTTGAATTTTTATTTATTTATACGTCAGCAGCTCAGTCTGGTTGCATACAAAGTTTTTATGAAAGATTGTCACGTGCTGCTGGCGTATTAGTTATCATTTTGTTGTTTTATGCTTTGTTTTTGCTCAAATTTGTTAGTAAATAAAGCCTTTCGTGTTTATTTTTAATAACAGAGGAAGTAGGGGATAAAACAAGGCTATTAGCATCTCCCAGAGAAACAATGCAAAAAGGTCCAGGATCCAGTGAAAAAAATGCCAAAAAATATGATTCCAAGAAGGAAAACACTGGAATGTCTCTGGGAATACAGTCTGAACGTTGGTGTTCACTGAAGCGGACCCTAAACCTGCTGAGGCTCAGATGTGACTCAGAGTCGACTGACGTGAGTAAATGTTCTGATATGAGGCTCTTAAAGTTGCTGTAGATCGGTGTATTTAATTAATAACGTTGGTCTTCGATCACGCTGACCTGCAGCTTTACTGCGAGGCATTGCAGAGGGTCAGGCTCAGTCCGGCATTCTTTACAAGTGTTTTATTAATTAAGCAAACCAGCATTATGATAGTTCTGCGGTACTGTTGGTAGATGGCGCCACGTCTGTTTATATCTGGTCATCACACCTAGTGCTGGGGCTATATTTATCCACATAAAGGACCATCAAAACATTATCAAGATGGTGGTTTGGTGTATATAACTTTATTATATCACCATCAAACGGTTTTTGGTCTTTTGTATAAGCATATAACGTGGCTATATACTTTTAATAGCTGGGTGGTGCCACCAGATTTTTGATCAGAGATCCTTGGGCCAATTGGCTCTAGATGAGAAGTTAATAAACAACCTTTTTCATGAATCAACAGAGGTCCCTTCATCAGATCAAAGATATTGACATGACCAAGCAGACATTGGTAGGAAAGAGCCTGATTAGCAGGTTTTCTGTTGCACTGATCATGTGGAGCACTGAGTAATACTGACACCTAGTGGCTTAAATCAGTACAACAGCCTGCCAGTGACAACAACCCAACACGCCGTTTCTAAACGGTGTGTTGTTTTTGTGAAACCTCACTGAATTTTCCCTCCACAGGACAGGTCTATGATGTTGTATTCTGTTCCATTTCTGGTCCGCTTCTTTTACTGGCTTCCATTTTTACAGGCTGTTGCTCTTTTGCCAAAATAAAATACCAAATACTGAGCTCTGTTTTGGGAACCCTGGGAACTGTCATATGATTGGCTCAGGAACCAGGAAGGAAACATGGGCTACACTCTGAACCGAAGTCGTTCCGGACCGTACCTCTAGGTTTGAAAGGAGAAAAACGTGACCAAGACATTGTTGATGGAGAGGACCAATTGTTTTTAGGGAATGTTACTTCCATCCCAGGTGACAAATGAGAATAATTTAGGTTAGTATTGCAGTAGATTTCTTACTTATTTTTTTATTTAAACAAAGTACCCTGTTGTACACTCACTAACAGCAAGATGCACTACAATGTTCTAATCCAATGGAGATTGGGCGGCCAAAGTTTGAGTTCCTGGTGATTCAAAACATGGCCAATGAACCTTTTTTTGGTAGAGGCCTCCAGAGTTTGTGATTTGGTGTCCTGTAGGATTTAGATGTCTCCCTGCTCTGATATAACCCAATTCTTGTGGTTACACGACCTCCTCAGCACACTACAAAGCTCATCAGCAGACCTGATGAAGCAGGAAACCTATCTTGTCCTATACTGCAACGACAGCAAAGCAAAAGAATAAAAAATAGAAGTCCATCTAAGTTGACAGAAAAAGAGGGATACCAGGAATTTTCCATGATGTTGCAAATTTACTAAGCCTTTAAATCCTATATATTTTTGTGTTTCTATGTTTTATAAGTGACTAAAAATAAACTACCTGCTACAAAGTATGATGGAGCAATTTTTTGTTTAGCATAATAAAGCAAAAAAAAAAAAAAAAAGAAAAGAAAAAAAAAAAAGATGAGCTTTCAAAGTGCAGCCATTGCACAATTTTTTAGCTTTTCCTGTAACGCTCATAGGTTTTATGCTGTGAACCAGAGTTTTTAAAGCTTTCTTCTCTTGTGTGCCTCTTTTCTTTGATATTTATGCCTTTACGTCATTTACTTCAGCTTGCTTTCAATCGGTTCTCTGCTGAAATAATGGGTAAAAGCAAACGAACAACTGATCCACTAAATCCTGCCCCAGCACTTTTTTTGGAGAAAACTTTCTCCCCGTGGCCTGAAGTGATCTAATCTGAATGTATTATCTACTTCTTCTCCTTTGGTCTAATCTAACAGAAAGGAAAACTAACCCAACAGGGGGCACACCATTAGCACAGATTTTCCAAGTGGCAGGTGACTGCACAAATACAATCATGCATTTGCATCCACATGCATGCAAAAAAAAGCCATTTATGACCACCTGCCTTGGAAAACTGTTGCTACGAGCAACGAGTACGTCTGCATTATTCGATGGGTAGTTGTGATTATGAAATGCGTGTCACAGGTCATCTGTCATGAAAGGATAAAGACAAAAGCTACGGATGAACTGCTTATTGAAATGGAAAATTGAATATAAAATCGTTTCCAACACAGTTCCTGCCACATCTCAGTGAAGGCCATGCTGATCTACAGCAACCACTCAGATGAAACAAAGCTCCGTTTGCATCCTAAAACACCCCCACTCCACCGCGATGTGCTTAATCAGAAGGGTAATTTTTGCAAAACTAGAAACGATGAGAAAACATAGAAACTGAGGGCGGACTCTCCAGATAAAACTTCAGTCCAATTATTTGTTCAGCACTCATCATAATTCCTCGAGCGATCTCAGTGTGAGAGATCTCACTCGTGAAGGGAAGCTTTGATGCAGTATTAGGTAGGACATTTTCTTAAGTGCATCTCTGTATAGTAATTAGATATTACATAAGTAATAGATATTTGGGCTGTTTGGTGGACTTAAACTGTGTTAAATGCCTAAAGAATATTTTAGTGTTGAGATGTTAAAGGTCCCAGAGAGAGGGCAGAGGATATTGGGTAATTTTAAAGAAAGAAAATAGGGAAATCAGAATTGATCATAATTGATGACAAGTATCACAACTCAAGAAATTAAAATATTAGGAAAAAGTTCAATATTATTGTCATCCAATTCAGAAAGTGAAAATAATAAGACTCATGACACAGCTAAATATTTCAAGTCTTTATTTCTTGAAGTTTTAATGACTGCGTCTTACAAATAATGAAAAACTAAAATTCATTGTCACAAAAAATTTGAATATTGTGAAAAAGTTATACGATGTTCAAAGAAAGTTGAGGAAAAAAAGGTAGAGTAGTAAAAGGTGCACCAGCAACAAGGGTCAGTACAGGTTTTGCTAGAGCTTCACAAGGAGAGGACTGAGGCTGGAGTCAGCACATCAAGAGCCGCTACGCAAAAACCGACACTACACATGAGCAGGAAGCTGATGGCACGCTGCACAGCTGAGCGCGCTTGGGTGTGAGTGCTGTTAAAGCGCGCCTCCTCTGTGCTCTGGGGTTTGGAGGGTAGTTGGGACCCAGCACCTGAGGGGGTAGCCACTGTCCCCTGTAGGTTATGGCAGATTAAAATGCTCTAGTGATTCTGAGGATATGTTCTGTACTGCTGGTCTTCATGCTAATTTCCGATCTTTTGCTGAAATCGGATTCTGATATGGAGCGAAAATGAGTGTCTGGGGGAAACCATCATGCAGTGTGGCTGCAATTCACCACTTTACCATCTGAGTCGGCAATGTTCCATCCTTAAAATGAGCGTAGGCATGGGTCAGAGCTGCCATGAGGACCGCACATATTCCCATCAGGTTCTTGTTAAATAGATCACAACCTTTCCGTGGAAAGTGACATACAGACGTTTCAGACCATGTATTGTTTTTACGTAAGCTTTAAAAATGAGACCCCTGGACTGTTGCTCTGTGGTCCAAAGTCCTCTCTTCAGACCAAAGTAAATTCTGCATTTTATTTTAAAATCAAGGTCCCAGAGTTTGGAGGAAGAGAGTGAAGAGGAACAGAATCCACTTTGATTAAATTGGAAAGTAAAGTTTCCACAGTCAGCTACAATTTGGGCGGCTAGGTCATCTGCTGGTTCTGGTCCACTGGGTTTTCCAAAGTCCACTCAGCCATCTTCCAAAACCTTTTAGAAGACTTTATGCTTCCTTTGGTTGACGACCTTTATGGGGATGCTGATTTTATTTTCCACCAGGACTTGGCACGTGTCCATACTGCCAAAGGTACCAAAAGCTGGTCCAATTACCATGTTGTCCTGCTCTTGATTGACCTGCAAACTGCCCTGACCAGGACCCCACTGAAAATCTATGGGCTGTTGTCAAGAGGAAGATGAGAGACACCAGAGCCAACAGGGCAGATGGCCTGAAAGCAGCTATCAGACTAATCTGGGCTTCCATTGAACCTACGCCGTGCCACAGGCTGATCGCCTCTATGCCACATTGATGCAGTAATTCATGCAAGAGGAGTCACAACCAAGTATTGGTTGCATAGAAATGGACATACTTTTCAGAAGCCTGACATTACTGTCTAGAATTACTTCATTGATCTTGTGCCGTTTTAAAATTTTCTTAATACATTTTGAATTTTCATAATCTATAAACCATAAAATTCAAGTTACACGAAATAAAGGCAGGGAATGATAGTGAACTTCGTTCTCTAAAATGATTGACAACAAATATTGAACTTTTCATGATATTTACATTTTTTAGCAGGATTTGTTAATGTTTTTTCCATTTTTGTGCAGCCCTACTATGCTACAAATGGACTTAAACAGTCCATCTCATGAATCTTTTTTCTGTTTTAGGGATTAAATCATGTGTTAAGAACCTTGATCTCACTATCAAGCTCACTGATAGTCAGCCTCTAACATTCACAGGAAGCTGAAATGGGGAAATGTTTGCACAAAAATGCTTAAATTCTAGTACCTACTGCAGACATTGTAGCTCTGTCAAAATGCCAAAAAAGGAAAGGAATCTTTCGATTCAAAGGATGCCTTTCTATCTTCTTCCACTCTTAGACACGAAGAAAAACTCATTAAACTTCTGCCCTCAATCAAAAGAAGTACATCCAGGAGGAACTGTTGAAAATGTACCAGTCTGTTCTTATTCCCAACAAATCAAATATTGCTGTTTTGGTAAAATTTCAACAGCAATCCCTTTTCTGCCTGGATTCACTTTTACAAAGAAGCTCAGTAGGAGGATTAAGCATAATGAGATACAGAGACCTAAACTAACAAGGTTTGGAGGGCGGATTAAGCCAAAAACATTGGTGTGCTGGAGGCGTGTTTTACCAATGCTTGTTGTGGCTAATTAGCTTGTTTGACAGATGTAATTTCCAGCTGAATTTTTTCTCTGCCCCTGCATTACTGCCACCTACAGGCGATATTGGGTACATCCATTCCACCGTTACTGATTTAAGTGTGAAAAGAGCTGACCTAATTTGCATGTGTGAAAGGTGCTAATTCTTGTTTGACCCAGGAATGTGGTCCCAGTAAATCAATGGGACGAAATGGGGGAAAGGGGCTGAAGTTAAAAGTGTCTTCATTCAGAGGCTCAAAATATTCTAGTTGTTCTACAGGACCAGACCTATACGGAGAGAAAACAGACTCAATATACACGTGCGTCTGTAATAATAGCTCTGTAATCTGTGAAAATCTGTTTGTATAGCTTTGGGTACTTGTGTGTATAAAAAAAATTTTGTAAACCATAAAACACATTTTGTGTGTAACACAAATACTAAAAAAATATGAATACAAAATAAATGTACAGACTCAAAATCACAAATTACACACAAGTGTGTATATGTTTGCACAAATCGCCGGATACACACGGACAAAGCTACCTCTACGCACAAATCAGTTTACAACAGCACAAGGGGTTTTGAGACTCCTTTCACGCTTCCAATTTGTTTGTACATGGTGTGTTTAAATGCTGTTGGAAAGCTGGGCCATTTGAGTTTTCATTAGCGTCTAATGGTATCTCCCTTTTGCTGAAGTGGCAAATGTGTTTTTCAGTGCAAAAAAAATATCTTAAATTTTTTTATTTATAAGATAGACCTATATTTACTTTGTGACAGGTGGAAAAATATACATAAAGAGGATACATTCTGGAAAAGCTGCAGCGCATATCTGAATAGTTTGTTTACACCTGACTGCAAGCATGACGCTGCCGCTGTGTTCTCGTTTTGTTATAAGAAGTTAAACATGGTGGAAATTTCCTGTGTCATTTACACACAGTCACAAAATCCCCTCAGGAAAAAAACAAAGTAGTGAGAATTTTTTTTTTACTTTGTTCCAACATCGAAGCAAAGCCAATGGCCTTGGATCTGTCATCTGTTTGCTAACGGGGAGATGCAGAATGGCCTGGAAAGCAGCCCATGAGTTGACCAAACATCACTTTCAACACTCTTTTTGAACATACATTGGTGTCTTCACGTGATTTTTAGACTGGTAAGTTTGAATCAAAGCATGTTCTGCTGTTTTACACAGAGCTTTAGAAGACTGCTAGCGTTAGCGTTAGCCTAGCAAGCTGAGGGAAGCAATCAGCTATAAGCAGATGCTCCTTTTTCTTCTTCACTCATATGAGATTAATTTGGAGTTCAAATCATAAATCGTCTCAATCTTATGAGATTAACTGTCAGATTTAATCATAATCCAATTTTAAAAGTAATAGTGTGTGTGTCACTGCTTATGAAGTGAAGGAGACTCATCCAGAGAACATGACTACATCTCGGACAAACGGAGGTGAGAGCTGCAGAGATCTCATCTGAGGACCAGGAGATGGGAGAGTAAACCAACAGCAGTACAGCTGCTCCACCTACACCTCCCACATCCAAGGTGGACAAAGATCCAGCAGCAGCTATGCCGAGTGGTCAGAGCCACATGGAACCTGCATTTAATATAAATGTCAGTTTTTCTGAAAATTAAAAATGTCTTTTAATCCTCCTTTTATCATTTCTAGCATTTATTCTCTTTACAGACAACTGATACTGCCTGTTTGAAAAATATTCAAACTACTTTAATTAGACCATGACATTTACTTATGCAATGTCTCACCATTTCTTGTTTTAAAGTTTCTATTACAGTTATTGTGCACTGCAATGCCTTTGGAAAAGTCACTTGAATAGTGAAAATAAAGTCCCAGCAACAAAAGACAACTTTTTTCTCCCTTTTTAGATTAGCTTTTCTCCTCTGCTTTACAGCTTAACTTTAAATTTAGCATTTTATTTTCATAATAATCTTGTGTTATGAAACACCCGAATTTCTCCACAGTGCGAAGGTATCTCTATTCTATTTTAACACTGTTAATGAGATATCAAAGAAAAATACAATGTGCAAATCCAGATCAGTATCTTTGTTTTTGAGGTAAGGACGATGTATATACTATGTGCAAACCCAGATATAAAAGACAAAAAAGGAATGCTAAAAGAACACGTCCAGTTTCAGAGGTTAAAAAGTTTTAGCTGTGCAGAAGACTTTACAGCTCGATGAACAAAGGAGTAAAACCAAAGGCAAGCGCAGGTGCAATCTTCCACAATCTGAGTTCAGCATGCTGCCTCCTAAGTGCCTGTTGTTAAACGCCTCATTCTCACAGCTACATTAATCTTGAAGAGCACTGGTGCAACATGCGAGCAGGATTCAACTTCATCGTTGTTTTCCTGAAGTGATTTTGTAACCCAAAGCTTCACACAAACAGGTTTACACAGGTTACAGATGTATTACTACAGACGCACAACTATATTGAGTTTGTTTTCTCTCCATAGACTTAAGACCAAGGAGGACCGAGCCTTTCAGTCTGCGGCACCAAGGCTGTGGAACAGTCTGCATCTACAGCTATACTGAGTTGACTTTGTACACTCTTTAACAAAAAGCCTGTTTAAACAAAGTTTTAACAGCATCTAAAGGTTTATTTTCATTGTGTGTTTTATTATGTGTTATCTTATCTTTTTTATTTCCACTTGATGGTTATTGTTATTTTATTGGTATTCCGTGCAGCGTTTCGCGATGGTTTTGTCTGTGAAAGGCTGTATTAACCCATCCTGCAGTGGATTCAGCAATGATCCCATTCTATAAATCCTTAACCAAAGTCCAACAACTTTAAAGACAGCTCATCTTTCACCTTCTGAGATGTACGTTGTTTTTTTTAAATGTTGCGTTACCATTGAGCAGGTAAATCACAACTTCTTCTCTAAAGAAAAAGTGCTTCAAGCGTTTTTCTCAACGCCATCAACAACTCCAAGAGGAAGAAGAGTCTTGATCTTTAGTGAAGAAAGTTCACTTTTTTTCAGTGCTTGAATCTATTGAGTCGGCCTCCCTGCGGTCGTCTGTGTAGCCCCAGGCGCGGGTAGGAGGACGGGGCTTGAAAAGCATCAAACGGCAACCCAGAGGAATTAATCAATGTTGGAGAGGGAAAGAGACAATATGTTAGAGGAAAAAAGAAAGTGAGGGATAGAGAGATCATATGGAGAGATGGGAAGAGTATCAAGAGGGCAGATGAGAAGGAAAGGGGAAATCTGCCCCTGCCATTGTCTTTGTCTACTTTATATAATATGGAAAATTCTTTATTTATAAAGCAATGCATTCCTTCACGTAGTGATATGAAATCAGAACCACCAAGTTAAAATACTTTAACATAAACAGAGTGTTATGGCACTTCTTTAGTCACTGAAAATGTTTTAGTTTGGGGTATTTAGTGTTTCCTTCCAGTTTCATTTTTCTGTCAAAGTCCAGACAGATAGGTGGGTTTATGCAGCTACTGTCACAGGTCTAGTTCAAACAAAATAAACACTTTTTCACCTTTAAATTATATATTTATCTGGCTACATTCCATTTTAGAAAAGTGTCATATCTTCAGTGTTGTCCCGAGAAAATATATAATAAAATATTTACATGTGAAGGGTGTACTCACTTGTGAGAAACTCTCTTTATATATTTTTAAAGTGCAAAGAACAGCAGCTCCAACTTTGACCATGTGAAATACATAAAAATAACCGTTTTTTGTGTGGCAAGACAAAAAAATATTGTCCTGAACAACCATTTTTTTTTTCATCAGGTTCTAAAGATCTGACTGTAGTTATTTATAAAAGCTAGCTTGCATACTCTCCAAAATATGAGCAGTTCAGTGTTTTTGCAATGAGTGGATTGCCAAAAGTTTATATTTTATTATTTCTTGTTTACGTCATACAACAAACAACATGCAATAAACAATGTGTATAGATTTTTTTTCACATTAGATCGTGCAAAGATAAAGAAGCTAGAATAGGTAAAAAAAAAAAAAGGTTTGTACCAGAGTCCGAGAGTCAGTCCCTTCATATGAGAGATGCTACATAGATTGGCTGTTCTTCATGATTTGAGGCTTCGTTTACAGATAATGTGTAATTAGATATTCCTGAGAGAAGAGTGTGCAAATAGGCAATAGCAGTACAGTGATTACAACCTATGATGGACTTTAACATATTTAACATTAGATGGATTGTAACATACTGTATGGTTGTAACATGCGATGAACATATTTACCCCGTTTACACTACCCTTTTTTAACCGTGCCGAGAACAGTCCGAGCTCGGTAACTGAGATAACTTTCGAGTGTAAATGGATCGCAAACTGAACTGAACCGTGCCAGACACAACCGGACCGCGCTAAATCTAGACCAGTTCGGCTCGGCTCGGTTCTCTGATAACAAAGAGCGCATGAGCAGACCGCGTCATCTCCTTACAGCCAGCTGACATTTCAGACATTCATAAAAATACTAGCTTCCTTACTGTGACACACGGTTTCCTGTGATGATTCTGCTTAGCAGTGTGATGAACCTCAACGTCTGTCGTTGTTTTCTGCGTCTGTAAATCCTTATTAGACGTTCGTTTGTCTTATCCACTTCCCAAAAGCCGACTCTGTCAAGTAAATTCACCGAATGTTGCCTTCTTCGCCTGACTCTCCCCAAAAAGCAATTATAACCAAGCATAACTTCCTGAATGTTACGAGCACCGCCATTTTGATTTGCTTGAGTCCCTCCTTCAGTCCTAGAGAGCAGTAGTACCGTAGATCGTCACTAGGAGGCGAGGAACCGTGCTAGTGTGATGTGTAAATGGTCGTCAGAACCAAGCTCGGCACAGTTAACTGATCCATACTCGGTCCGAGCTCGGCATGGATGGGTTTAACATGGGTAGTGTAAATGGGGCTATAGATGGACAGACTTCAGCCGGGGACTATCGCCCTCTGCTGAGAAACCACGGCAATAACAATGGAGTGATTTAACAAGGATGGACCACTTTCTCTCAGCAGGGGGCGATTGCCCTCACAGCTCTTGGAAAGAAGCTGTTTCTAAGTTTATTTGTTTTGGATTTAATGTTTCTGAAGCATTTAATTGATGGGAGAGGGGCAAACAGCACATTGCCTGGGTGGGTGGTATCAATGTAGATGTTGCACAGACTGCTTAAATAACTACAGAGCTTCAACTTACATAAGAGGATTTTGATGCTTTAGAATAAGTTTGGATATCAGAACAAAGTCACACTTGCTTTGAAGTGTTAACTTATTTTAAGTAAATCTATGTATGGACCATCGCCTTCGTTTCCACCTGAGCTTCCCAACGTTGCAGCAAAACAATTTTTAGTCTGGTCTTCAAGATGAAGGAATTACCCTCTATGCTTGATGTGGCTCATTAACCACCAGGGAGAAAAACAGACATCTGGTCTGCTTACGAAGCAGTAGAGTTTTACTGCCCGTTACAACACTTCAAAGTCTGTCTTCAGACAAAAATAAAACATGACGCAGCAACAGTTTGCAGGTCATATTTCTGCCAAACGGCAGGAAATAAATGTGAAGGTAACCATTTCCCAGCTCAAATATCATGTGAAATAAGGGGTCACAGTCTAAATTTCTAATAAAAAAAACCCACATTTACATAATATCACGGATTATTCCTGACTTCTGTACAGAAAAAGATTTCACTTGAAATATTTGTGTATACCTTTTAATCTTGTCCGCTAATAACGCTATTTTCCAGTGAGATAAATGAATGATTACTCTATTAAACTGTGTTACAGCATGAAGTTGCAATCCAGTCAAAGGTTGATAGGTTTGAATTAAAACGGAAACTCTTGACATGTCAGCTTCTTTCTAGAAGTTTTAATAAATTTATTGTTTTTGCAAAAAATCTTTTGTCACCAACTCTCAGTTACACAAATTTTGGTTGTGGAACTTATTGGCAAGATCACTCATGATACATGTGCAGCAAACAATACAGAACTGCAGCTAGAGGTGTTACATCTGTTTTATTGCTCTTTAAATGTACTTCTGGGGTTTAATTAGTTTACTTGTTTATTTTGATTGGTTAACTGGCTTCAAGTCAATTATCTACTTCCTCAATTCCCCCACTTTAACATTTGCCATTTCTTGTTTGTTTGTTTATTAGTTTATCTGACAGGGACAATGTACAAAATACATTATTCTTTCATAGAAAAAATGTTTTGTACCAGATTTAGCGATTGCTGATTTCCATCTGCAGTCCCTGAGCAGGTTTACAACATTAAAACACATTACATTATAAAATGACATTCAAAATATTGTACATTATATTTGTACAACATGATTAACATTTCTAAGTTATAAGGAGAGCATGAATTGTAAAACATTTACACCGCTTGCAGTTAAAGTACATAAATATTATCATGAACATTTTACCTGGATTGATGCAGACACAGTTGATTTTCACCTAAATATTTCTGTAAGTTTTTAGAAAAGTGTTTAAGCCTCACTGGGAGCTGATTCCACTGTTTAATAGCTATATATGAAAAGGCCGCCTGCACAAAGGCAGAGGATCATTTTGGAATAGCACCGTTTCTGTGAGCTGCGGCGCGGGACATCCGAGTCGTTTGTTAAGAAAAAAGTTTAAAAAATATTTTAATGTGGGTGGGGCAATATTATTCATAATATTCAATACAATTTGCAACCCGTGAATAAAACCATTTCCTATTCAAGCATGTTTGTATGACCTCCCTATTTACCATTTTGGTTCCAATTCCTGTTGCTAGTTGACCCCTGATCAAAACCTGGACAACAATGGGCAACCTCCTACTGGTAGATTTTATTAAAAGTAGTTAGACAAACACATTTCCTTACAGTAAATTAGAACAGAATAATCCTTCATTGTCCCACAGTGGGGAAACGATGAGCAGTAGCAGCTTATAAGGAGATTCAGCTCAGTTGTCAGCCCATCCATCCATCCACATTTATTAGAGAGAATTGTTTTTCATCAGATATTCTGTCTGTGGATTTAGATACAATGTTGCACAAGAGTAAACCCCATCTGCGTCCACTGACATGACCGATTTCATCATAAAAGTAGGTATGTAGTTTTAATTTGAGAGCTGCAGAGAGCAAACATATATTTAAAGCTGCAGAGAGTGAAAGGGGAGAGCAGGCAGTGAACTACACTCAAGGGAACTGCATTCATGAGGTATGGGAGCTTTGTGGGACATAAAGGCTGGAGGAGCTGCTGATTTAAGTCTGCAGTACGCTGTGACACAAAAAGGCAGAGACAAACGCACAGATGCCTACAACGTGTGCAGCAGAAAGCATTATGTTTACATTTTAAAAGCACCAGTAGTAAGTTTAATAACCTTACAACGGAAACTATAAATATACACACAAAAGCATAAGGTTCAGTGTAGCAGACATGGCTCACGAGCTTAGTAGAGTTGCAGAGCAGACAACATCGGCAGCAGCAGTAATAAGAAAAGGGTAAAAGAAATGATTGTCTATCACTGAGCTTGCAGCATGTAGGAGAGATTGTGAGAAGCACACTATTTGAAATCATTCTTCCTTTTACTTTATGCTGGGATAGATCCCAGGAGATTAGACAGAGCAAGGAGAAATAAAGCCTTATTGTGCTCGCCTTCTCTCTCAGCTCAGGTTTTATTAAGCGATATGTCACTTTACAGTCCTTTCTGTTACAACCTGCTACTGCATTTTCCTTCGCTTGGGCACGCTAATAAACTATTTATTTATTGGTCCAGTGATTAGATAGACAATCAAATCCCAAAGAGACGTCCGAGAAATAAAATGTAACTTCTAAACGTCCTGAAAAACAGACAGTTTTCATTTCCTGTAGTGAGTCAGGATGTACATTTAGTAATAAAGTTGTACTGCGGTGGATGTAGATGGCTGGCTATAAGGGATGTGCCATTCAATACCTGTGGGTTTCTCTAGAAAATAAAGGACAGCAACAGACATGTCAGTAGCTTTAATTTAGGACGTAAAAAGACAAAAATGTCACTGTTTTCAGAGGAGATCTCAGATAAACAGATGGTGGTGATGAAGTATTTTTCCCCGTTATGGTAATAGTCAGGAGTCTTTTTATAAATCTACAGTAATGTGCAAAACCTTTAGGTGGGAGAGGGGTGGCCTAGTGGTTAGAGCAGTGTTTGCATCACACTGCTACAGTAGTTGTACACACGCTACGCAAATGTCAATGTACAGTTAAATTACCTGTCTAAAAGCTTGTAAAGCTACCCATGGACTGCAAGAGACGTTCAAGCCAAGGCTGGTTTATTTGTACAGCACAATTCAGTAATAAGACGTTTTTGTAAACCTTTAATCCATTTATGTTGCTCTGATAGAGCTGCAGGCGTGGAGCCTCTTCCAAGATCCTGGTTCACAGCAGTTTTCCACTACAATAGGAGTCTTTGAATATCTAGATATCAAACATTATCTTTAACCCGACTGGCACAGAGAGGTCTATTTGTAGCCACCATTTTAAAGAACGCTTGAAATAATCCTTACGGAGAGAATACAGGACGTTGTATTTATCCACCGATCAGTGTATAAAGCTAAAGGCAGTTTTCCGCTGTTTTCTGGGCCTAAATGGATGTGTTTTCTTTTCTTATCTTCCCTTCATGTACAGAACTTTGAATTGTCTTGTTGCTTGAAATGTGCTCTTCAAATAAACATTATGAAGCAACAGCACAGAAGCTTGTAAAAATAGTATTGATTTGAACTGAATGTTCAACACAGACGTAATATTTCCTTTTAATTATTCCTTATGATCACTCACAAGAAAGAGAAAAGGAAAACCACTGCTAAATCTGCTTTATCTGCTTCCATGTGCTCCTCTGTCTGCCTTTGAGGCATAAAGGAAACATCTGCTGCAGGTGTTTTTGCCTCTCAGAGCTCCTTTACTGTACTGCAAGTGCATGTTCTAAATACACACATCCTTCCAGCTCCACTGTAATTATTACACACTCAAACATGACGCTGTGTTATTTTGGTGAACGCTGAGAACATAAGTTGCTAGCTGATGTACGACCACTGAGGTCTTCTCAGAGAAGAGATGCAGCTCCTACAGCTGCTCCATATAGAAGCCGACAGATCCTATAACCCTCAGAGAGCCCTTGGAAATCACTAGCTTGAGATTAGCGCCTTTATTTTGACTGAAGGTTTGTTATCAAACAGCGAAATGCTTAGAAGTTTGTTCGCTGCAGAAGTGATGCAGAATTCTTTCAGATGCAAATAAGACACGGACTAAACGAGAACTGGAGCACTGAATATGTTGCACACTCTGGTAAGAGTATTAAAAAATATTTGCCACTGGTTTAAGGCTTGAAAAAACCCAAAATAAATTATCAGTGACAACTAACATGTCTCATGAATTACCATAAATAATTCAACAGTTTAGCTTTAATTGCTTTAACCTTCCTGTCAACTTGTTAAACTGTGCCCCATTTAGTTGTAGCTCCTTATTTAGATCTGCTGCCCAATGACAAATCAGACCATCAGTACGCTGAGTTTTACACTTGAAAGTAAACAGCACACAATGTACCAAATAAATACTGCAGACTTTATGAGGAGCATTTTAGTCCCAAAGTTTCTGCTGGGTAAATACTCCACCAAGCACCCCTGCAAGGAAATAAAATAATAACCAAGTTTGAGGTCTGATTAAAATACCCGGGCCGCCTCTGAAATTGAATCTGAATCCGTGCCTCATTACGGCTACTATTTGCACCCGTAATAATTAATGTAGGAAGGGAGAACACCTCAGGATAAATCATAATGTGAGCATGACATTCTTCAGACTTTCATTGCGCACAGAAGATGGAGTCGTTGGGTTAGCTGTAACTCAGAATGGACAGTAATGGTGTGAAAGATAAAAAAAGTGCACACAGCTAATGTGAGCCAGCTTTATCCACAGAATTATGCAGCGAGAAAAAGACGTCAAAATATTCACGTTAATTTATGACATGAAATGCCAAACAGGGAAAAAACTGAGAAAATGGAAACCTGTTGACTTTCACACATGCAAATGTTAATTATACCACAGACCGCCTGGCCTGTAATAGGTTAATTTTTACAAAACAGAAATAGCAAACTGGGAATTACACTTAATACATGACTATTCACCAAAAAGTATGAGCACCCTTAAACATTTAGTTAGCTATTTAGTCATTTTGCTGTGAAGCAGGTGGCTGTTAATACAACACCAAGTGGAAAAACATCAGTACTTAGAGAATCAACTCACATCCTCTACTTAATGCTTGGCTGAAGACACAATAGCCTTTTTTAATTGTTTTAATAACAAAGCTTAAAAAAAATCTATCCAACATCAGTGGATTAGTGTAACTTTGCACGACTTCTAATTAAATTTTTTAATACATCTTATTTGCCTTTAACTGTAAGACTGTCAACATTGCTGCTCTAGAAAGGTAATCTAAAACTATTTTGAAGCTGCACAGAGTTTATCATTTTAGTTCCAAAAGATGTATCAAATGGAAAAGATTCAAAACAGTTTCCAGTGACCCAGGAGTACATGACAGTGGGTTCACCATAAAGACAGACTATGCAATTTTTAACAGGACAATAACCATGAACGCCAGACAAATTGTGAATGGACTTTAGGAAGTGATCGAAATTACCTTAAATCCTCTGAAAACTGGAGCAAGATGTAGTAGGGGCTCCATAACATCACAGTCTGATAATGTTATAAAGAAAATATTCAATCATTAAGTGTAATTAGTAGCTACATCTTCTATTTTCTTCACCCAAGTTTTGTTTTTCATCCTGCTATGGTCAAATGCTGGTTTGGTTGTATGTAAAGAGTCTTCACACTTTTTTTCTGATGCTTGTCTATTCACTACATCATTAAGTGTGATCAGCGTTTCTCTCTAGCGCTTCTGGACTTCGTAGCTTATTAAGGGTAATCCTGGGTTTATTGTGTAGGTGTTGACCTTTTACAAGCTTCCAAAGGGAAGGCAGCTGGAATGCCTCTAAGACAATAAAAGCCACAGTTGGTATTGATTTGGAAAATGAGATGGTCATTTCAGAGCGAGAGAGGCTTGCTAATTGGTAGAAAGCAGAGCTTACTATGCAAGCTGCGAGGGGTACAATGCCAAAGGGGAGCTTGTTGTGTATGCAGAGCCAGTAGAGGCTGATATGTCCTCTGCACATTTAAATTCAGTGTTTTACATTGTGGTTTGTGAGCAGATTACACAAACACGGCTCTGTAATATGTGTGTGCGCGTGTTTTAGAGCATTTGACACAGCAATGTGCATCTCTGCAGCATCTTTCAGCTAATTAGTGGTTGTGCTAGCGCAGAAAACCCAGCCGAAGACAAATGTGTTTAAGACCTACTTTTACAGTAAATGCTGATGGATGTTGTGTGCACCTTCTTCCTGTACAGCTTTGATGCCAAGTGTAAACAAAGCCCGTCTGGATGTTATACTGTGATGCTCTAAAACCGATCAGCAGCCATACTGAACTGAGACACTACTGTTTGTTAAGAGCCGGTGAGTAAATAGTTTAAGTCGGTCCTCTTCTTTGCTCCAGACTAAAATATATCAACACGTACAAGTGACTGAATCAAGGAATAAACTATTGATGATATCATGTGATGATGTGTAATTATTAATGCATGGTTGGGTACTTACTCAGGGTATAAGCTATGCTAGAAGACGAAATCAATCATCTACCAATGGAGCTGGACTCCAAACTGCTCTTTCTTTTATTATTCACTGCTCATCTCTGACCTCCAATCAAATCACCCAAAATATCACATTAGTGTAAGCGTTGCATTTGAGGGACTTGCTCTCTAGTAGTATTTTATAGCAGTTCCAGTTGACATTCACCGCCTGTTCGAACAAAAAGTCCCTCCCAGGATTAGGAAAGCAAAAACGTTAGAGTCTCACATTGGATAATTACGGCATGGATGATTACATTTAACCTGGCAACAAGTTTTTGTAACCCTAGCTGACATGAGCTTATGTGAGTGCTGCATGTTGGTGCAACTGCACTGTTGCCTCGGAGCAGGCAGGTTGTTTCTGCAAGCAGGGGCGGTTCTGGACATGGACCATGTAGAACTGGTCCTGGACCCTGTTGTGGTCCCTATACTAAGGACAAAATATGAAATTGATTTCTTAGGATGAAATGTGTTGTCCTTTGGACCAATTTCCTTTTTTATCTTTACAGTTTTACAAAAACGATTTAAAAATTAAGCTGCTTTACTTCTAGCTTCAGCCGTATTGAGACAGGATCACAGTTTTCATCTTCTAGATCAGAGGTCACGGATTAGCGGACCACGGTCCGGATCCGGACCCAGCTGCTACCTAATCCGGACCCAACCTCATTTAAAACATTTATATATTACTGCATGTTGTCCAACGACAGTGTCTAACTCAGGGGTTAAAGTTCCCCGTCGCTGCGACGGATTTCCGTCATTTGGAAATTGAGCGCAAAAAGTTCCATCTAGACTTTTTATTCAAGGTTTTAAACACAAGCTGCTCTCAACCAATCAAACCTGGCAGAGCCGGGACATTAGCCAATCAGAATGAGAGCAGGGCGGGTCTTTCCAAAGCGGACATGGCCAGTCTGTGGTTTATCGGTGTTCATCATTTTAACCTTTGGGTGAACATTTTAAACTGGCCACAGATGGTATGAATGAAAGTAGCGGTGGTCAAAGGTTTTCTTTGGATTTATGCAAACCAGCAGGTCAGAAAGTTCAGCAGCTGACAACAACTTCCCTCGGTAAGCGTCAATCTGCTCCGGCAGTTAATTAATGAATTATTTCCACCTGTGGCCATGTCGTCTGTCAGCGTTTATTCCCTCGCTGATAAACGCAGCGACCAACCAGGAATCTCCTCGTGATTCGCTATTATGTTTTATTTAAACACAAAGAAGAGTAACGCGCTAGCTCAGGCTAACTTAGCATGACCCTTGAAGAACAAGAGTCGGACTGTGAAATAATGTGCCTCATTTGACTGAGACCTGCGCTGTTCTGAAACAAAGAAGGCAGAGCTGCCTGCATCTGCTGTCGGTATGCAGCAGTGTTCACCTGATGAGCAGCTGCGCTCCAGGACACTAAATAAAATGACAAAGAGTTTGATGCTTACAGATTAAGAAAACTACATCAAAAAGATAAAACAAATAAACTGCAGCTACAACATGGACTGGAGAACTCTGAGAATTTCCTTTCTCTGGGTGAGGCCAGAGAAAGGAAATTCTCAGAGAGTTTTTTTATGAAGTTAAAGTGGAGCGCGGACCCAGGGTTCATCCTGGACAGGTCTCCAGTCACTGGGCTAAAATATAACCATTTTATTGAACTTCAAAAAAGTTAAATCATGCCTTTTTATAAACTGTAAGGATTAATTGGTGAACAATTACGGGCAAAGCAGATCTGTGTCAAATTAAAATGTATTATGTCATGATAGTGTTGGTGATGTGTCCTGCATTTCTAAGGCTGTGTTTGGCTTGTATGATCATAGGATTGGTTTATAGTGAATGTGACAGGGAGCCAGTGGAGTTGATGTACAGGTGTGAAGTAGATGATGTAATGATGACGCTGCTGTCTTTGTACTAGCTGCAGTTTATGGAGGGTTTCTGGAGGACAGAGAGGAAAGGGAGCTGGGATTGTAAAGTGGACTGTGGACCAGTTTGTCAACAGTGTGAAGGAAGAACTTGATGCTGCAGAGATGAAAGTAACCCAGATGATGATGTGGATGTGGAAAGTGATGGAGAGGCTGTCTAGGATGACGCAAAGGCTCTAAAGCTGAAAGGTGGCAGAGATACAGGAATTTTCAATGGATATTTTAAAAGTATCAGATTTAGTTGACTTTGCACACTAAGCAAGTGAGCCAACTAATGCGGCATGATGTCCACGGCCCGGGAATATATGGGCTTGTGAGAAAATGTTTTCAGTCAAACATTATTTTTGCTTCAACCCCTGTGCTAACTTCACTTGTTAATATGGCAAAGCCCTCCGGAGCGTTCCCAAACATATCCGCTTGCTCATACATACGGAGAAAATAGCTGATTTAAAGGCGCAGGACAAATGAGCACCTTGATATGTGCTTGAGGTTGGCTTTGTTGCCAATCAAACCCAGGTGTAAAATCCTTGCAGGGCAGCCTAAAGCTCACTTCTATCATTAAGCCATAAAAATGAAATTAAAAAAAGTTCAGTTGTTTTATAAAAGATGTGAAAGTCAAGAAATTGTCTATATACCAAACTGTGAAAGATTGTAGTTCTCTATTTCAAAAAGCACTTTGGATTTTAAAATAGAAAAACGTTCTATTTTTATGTTATTTTTTTGTTTAAAAAGTCAATGTATAAGGTGGATGCATAAACATTTTATTTCAGTGTTAAATACTGTTTAAAGTAACGGATTGTAATAAAAAATGTGTCCGGACCTTTACTGGTTGTTGATTTTCTTTATTCGGACCCCGCTGATTTTTAATTAGTGACCCCTGTTCTAGATCATGGCTCAGCGACCTGCACTTCCAGAGCCACAAGTGGCTCTTTGGCTGACTTAATATAATAAACAATGAACTATTGCCATGTTTTTTTGTTTAATTCTAATTTTTAAAAAACTGGCTTCACCCTGGCCCCCTTTGCTAGAACCGCCACTGTCTGCAACCGGTTTTTAATGTTCTCCCCGTGCATTGATTGGGTTTTTTCCAGCGCTCCAGCTTCCTCCCACAGCCCAAAGAAACACTTGATCTAAAAAAAAGTAAGGTTCCCAAACCATCTACTCTGTTCATGATAACTCCTCCATGATTGGTGAGAGAGGGCAGTCCAACTCACACTGGGTACCACATACTCCTGATGTATCGCCCACAAAATACCCTGGGAAACAGGGTTTTACTGAAAGCCTTCTGCAGGTCAATGAACCCAAAAACTAGTTAATTAAACGCCCTCTCAAGTGCAGTATTACTCAGGATCAACAACTGGGCAGACCCTACTTTCCAGGGCATTAAAGTAAACACTTGGTGGCAGAGAACTAGATGGACAATCTCTGGTTTCTAGTTTTCAAAACTGTGTCCACTACCCCAGGCTGCTAATTACTAATTGAGTTTTTTTTTCCACTCTTTGTATGTCGGTCATGACTTTTCATCACCATCAGAATGCAGAAGCTGATCTTCTGACAGAACAGAAACAGCGTGATCATAAAACACTGGTATCCACTTCTGTATACCCGCTTCACATTTATTTCATGCAACCATTTACAAATGTGCTTGTTCCGGGAGTTTTAAAGGTAAAGAACTGATATACAGTGGCCTTACAAAATAGCAGGTTGGTGGGGTGATGGATTTTCAAATCGTCTCATTCCAAGCAAAGCACCGTGGTCAGCAAAAATAATTACTCGGTTATTTGTGAATCTAAGAGAAACATTGTAATACTATTACTATGTAATACTATAGATTGTAGTACTGCAGGAGAGAAATATTTCTCTCTGCGGTTCCCGATAATAATTATGCGGGTCTTTCAGAATGAAAGAGACATCACTGTAACAAAATTGACCTGAACACTGCAAAAACGGAACTAAAAATAAGTAATATTTTGTCAAAATTAGTGTATATGTCCTTGATTTGAGCAGGTAAATTAGATGATCTGCCAATGGAATAAGACTTTTGCACTTAAAGTGCAGGATGTCTAATTATCTTATTTTAGGGGTCAAAATACTCATTCCATTGGCAGATAATATTATTTACCTGCTCAAATCTAGGACATGTCAGGACAAAAACATAAATTCTAAGAACATTTTACTTATTTTTAGATCCGTTTTTGCAGTGAACCAAGAATACGCCACATATCTTGGTGCAACTGGCTCTGCAACTCTGCAGAGTGGAAATAAAAATTTGTCCCCCTGGTTTACATATGTATTTTTCCCCCCTCCCTGAACACCATCTGCCTCTAAATATGCACTGACCTGTGCGTCCCCAGGAACTGGTAAGAAATGGAAAATCTCCAACAATGGTCCAAACCAGAGCAGCCAAAAGAGAGACAGACAAATATTTATGGAGGCAGATAATACAGACTCAATTACATTTTACTGATAGAAGCAACACTCTGAAGGTTGAGTAAGACAACCAAGGTCAATGACCCAGTTGGTTTTATTGATGTAAAGCAGTTTCCTTTAATATTTAGACACCTAAATTTTTTAAACCTCAACCACTGATCATCCTCTAAACCTGTCCTTTTCTTGAGCGTAAAGCTAATTGTACATTTCCCACACTGTGTAATTTTCAGAGCTATTGACAGTTTAGCATATCCCCCGGAGCTCTGGGCAGTTTTCTCAGAGGGGCTTTAATTCCACTGCACAGAAGAATATAAAAGCTTCATTATTATTCATTTGTTAGTTAGCATTCAACAAGCTCCCACAAGGCCTTAAAAGCCTATAAACGGCTAAAATATGACAGAAATGTAACCCTTCAAACAGCATTATGTTTAAAAGCTGTCAAGAAGAATGTCATTACTTAGAAAAATAGTAAAGAAAAGCCAAATAACTTGTTGGAGCTAGGTTGGAACTTATGAATCATTTATTACCTACTTGGCTCATAAGTCTCTGAGATTGTTGCAGCAAAATCAATAAAGAGGGACATGTGTTCCAGTGTTAAAAGTAAAACAAACACCATATGTCTGAATTGAATAAACACACCTGCATCCAGTTTATAATATTTTACTATAACGGTTTCCAAACCTACTAATTCCAGTAAGAGTTTCTGTGGACTGACGTCTATGAGTTTAGCAGGAAAGAAAAAGTCAAAGAGAGGAATTTTTCCATCACACAAGGCTGTAGCTATGTATTGCTAAAAGGATTATCTGGGACTACTGCAAAAAACAAAACAAAAAGGCTAAGACTTCCAGGGATGGAAGCAACAAGTGTATGGGGGTTCTTAGAGGTGCATAGCCACGTTATGTGACTTTTTTAAATTTATACGTCAGTAGCTCACTCTGGTTGCATACAAAGTTTTTATGAAAGGTTATCATGTCCTGCTGGCGTATTAGTTGTTATGTTGGTGTTTTATGCTTTGTTTTTGCTCAATTTGTTAGTAAATAAAGCCTTTCATGTTTATTTACAATTTTAACAGAAGCACATTGTGATGTCAAATAAATTTTACTTACTTTGCAATTTCACTTCAGTCAATAAGTAAAACATTTCATGAAATTTGCAGAACAAGCAGAATAAAGTAGAACTCCTGTTGTAGTACTTTATGGTTTTAAAGCCTGGTTCTGGTTCTGCTGGAGTTTTTCCTTCCCTGTTCAAGGGGAGTTTTCCTCTCCACTGTCGCTTCATGCATGCTCAGTATGAGGGATTGCTGCAAAGCCATCAACAATGCAGATGACTGTCCACTGTGGCTCTACGCTCTTTCAGGAGGAGTGAATGCTGCTTGGAGAGACTTGATGCAACCTGCTGGGTTTCCTTAGAGAGGAAACTTTCTGACCAATCTGTCTGGATGATTTGATTGAATTTGACTTTGGAAAGAGATTGAGATGACATGTGTGGTGAATTGGTGCTATATAAATGAAATTGAATTGAAAATTGAATTGAATTAAATATCTTGACAGTATGGTTGTACTTGAAAAATGTGTATTTAGTGTGATGGTCCCTCTGGGTAGTACTTCTAATAAAAGGTTCAACTGTTCAATCTTACGTTTTCAATCAGTTTTTCTTGCGATAACGACGCAACTACATCCACCCATAGTTTTTGTGTCAATATTTTGAGGAAAAAACAGATCTTGGTCCCACCCTCCTCCTGGTATTACAATATTGTTGCTTGAAACTGAGATATCTTATGTACACAATATGTGGTTCCAAAGTAAAAAAAAAAGTCAATAGTCAAATGAATGGATGGAGTAAGTAAGGAGTACTGTTTCTGTGGAGAGGAAGACCAGCTCTGGGTTGTTCAGATGTTTTGGCTAAAAATAGTTTATCAAAGAGACGTCGTTGCATCCTTTGTGGTCTGTGGGGATGAATAGTCTTAACCTGACATACCAGATGGTTGGCACACAGACCCATCTGGTCTATCATCTGTAGACCGCGGTCAGTGGAGGGTGGATGCAGCCAAAGAAAAAAACTTGGCAAGTATTCTGCCCAAATCTCCATTACCTTCTGCCACTCAAAAAGTCAGTGAGTAAATAAAACTCTTGTAGTGGCAAGTCAAGAAAGAATGAAAACATAAGTGGCTTTGTTTGCTCTTCTTTCAGAGAGGAAATTGATCTTCCACCATAAAGCAGGAAGCAACCCACTATTTTCTGCTCACAGCCTAAATTTTACCAGGCCTGAATTCAGCTAGATAATGGTTATAAGATGGACAGCGCATCACAGATGTTGCAGATTCAAAGGATGCACACCAGAATGGCAAAAAGTTCAAAATGTGCTCAGATTTTTGTTAAGCAAAACAGTCACCTGTGTGAAAAAATATTAAATTATGCATTTTGTCAATTGTGAGATTATTGCGGGTTTAGAAGATCTTGGTTTCCCATTTTTGTTCCCAATAGAAAACATTTTAGAATTTGGAATAAAAGTGCTGTTTAAAATCCACCACTTTTCTATTGCATCAATGCCCATACCAATACAAATAAGTTGAGTTACAGTTTAAAATATACTAGAATTATTCATTAATTTGTCCCTTTGCTTGCTGCAATATTCATTGTGAAATACATTAAAACCAGTCCTTGTAGTAGAAATAACATTTTGTAGATGCGATTGGTGCTGTGTATGAAGGAGTCGGTGTGTCAGGGGTGTTAACCTTTGATATAACCACCACCATTTTAAAACAGCATTACTGGACATGACTATTTAACAGTGCTCTTACGCCACGGAGACAAACATGCTACATTTTCAGAAACGATCAAGAAAAAAATGTGTATCCACATGAGAGGACGCAGCACAACTGGAAATGCTGTAGTAGGTATGCTGGGCCCATTGGTGGGTCACTGCTGAAGAAACATGCAAAAAAAAATCACCAGGTATGTGCAGAAAATTCATGAGGTCAACGCACCCTGTGAAGGGATCAGACACTGGGGACATCCGGTGTAGAGTGGGCTCGTTAGAAAGGAAGAGTCTGAGGACAGCCATAATAAAAGCCGCAGCACTGGACGCCGCCATCTTTGTTGTTATATTTAAGAGTGAGGCGCATGCGTGTCACATATCGTGGCAAAGCTACGATGTTATTGTCATTCTGGGACCCCGTTTCAAAAACTGTTGTTTACGATCTCCCAAAACGCCTTATCCATTTGGACAAACAGCCTAAACTACAAAATACATTTGAAGATAAACATGATCTCATTTCCATGTGGACAGGACCTTAAATGGTAAATGGACTGAAGTTATATAGCGCTTTTCCAGTCATGCTGACCACCCAAAGTGCTGTACACTAGAGCCACATTCACCCAGTCGCTCTCACTAACACGCACACATTTACACACTGAGACACAGCTCGGTAGGCAACTTGGGGTTAAGTGCCTTGCCCAGGGACACATTGACATGTGGCAAGGGGAAGCTGGAATCGAACCCACAACCTTCTGATTGCCAGATGATTACTGAACCCATCAAGCCACAGTTGCCACCTTAGTGGGGAGCTTTTATCCATCCATTTTCTCTTGCTTATCTGAGATTGGGTCAGAAGCAACAGGTTGTGGAGGGAAATAGACATCCCTCTCCCTATTAGTGACATCCTCAAGCATCTGCTGATGGGTCCTATGGTGCTTTAAGACCGGAAGGGAGATGTAGCCCCTCAAGAAAGTTCTGGGTCTACATCTGGGTCTCCTAGGGGAATGTGGCCGGAAACCCTAGAAGATGAGGTGTTGATAAGGAATCCTGAGCAGATCTTTGAACCATCCCAACAACTGTCTCCTCTCGATGTGTTGGAGCAACGTCGTCTTTGTTGAGTGAATGTGGACACTGCCCTTAGTTTGCTATACAATGACTGCTTAGCAATTAAAATGAGTTACAGCACCACATCCTCTTGCAGCATCATCTACAAAATACCCCATGACCATATAAGCTGCACTGTTTCAAGGTCAGAACCAACGTCACACTGATTTCCTCGAATCTAAGGTTAGAAAATTGGCCTAAGCTTCCTATGCAAGCAATGTAGTGTAAGGCCTTTCTTTTAGGCTTTCAACAAAACAATAAACAGTTGGGTTTTTTTTTTTACCCACACGTTCCACATACAGCCATTATAACCAAATATTACAACTAAAACAGACGTTTTTAGTTTTTATTTATTTTTGTTTTGTGCTTTTTGGCAACCTTTCAAGATTTATGGACTTTCATTGTGCTTGTTTCAGATTTTTCATCATTTGTGTGAGATTATGCAATAACCCATAAAGGTTGAAAAGTTGAGCAAGAAGTAAGATCTAAACTCGAAGGAAATATTTAGCTCAAACGCTTCGGTTAAGTATAGACTCAATACAAATTGCATCTATCACTTTTTTGGTGCCAGGATTCAAGTTGTTATAACACGCCAGCTTTATGTTTTAATCCTGCTGTGTTCCTAATTACTCAGGGCTGTATTTATCTGAGGAGCATTTTCAATGCAAGTATTCACCTACAAGAAGTTTCTTCATGCCGAGCTGCTTACCTCCAAATATCTGGCAATACAGTCCAACATTTTATCTGAACCCTGGGGAGAGCGAGAAGATGAAGAGAGAAGTGATGATTGTATTGATATTCAGGCCGAGTCCTTGACTTTTGAGGTGATTCACACTCTGCAGTGACTTCTCAGTCTGAACAGAAATTGTCTCCACACCAAAGACCTTATCAGAAAGGATACGCAGCCCTACACCTGCCAATCAACATGTCCAGAAGTCTGCTGCGTCCATCTCTGCTTCCTGCTGGATGAAACCCGAAGAAAGGTTTGTCTTTGAAATGAGAATGTTTAATCCTGCTTGGTGTTGTGGAGAAAAACAACCTAAATATAACTTATTTGTGTCGGTAATGTTGTGGTTTAGACTGAAAATTAAAAATCACACTTGCTGAAACAAAGTAATAGTATTAAAAATACTATGTAATGTACTCTGTATTACAATTTAAATAGTACTGTATAAATAGTATATCATATAATTTACTCAAATTCTGACATAGGGCTAAAAACCTAAAGAACAGATACTGATCATCAATTACTGTATGTTTTATGTTGAAGATGACATTTGTTGGAGAAGCAGTTTTCAGCAGTATGACCTAATCTGTAGATATGTTGAATCTAAATTTATGGTGTTTTGATTGACCGACCAGAAAAATAAAACTTTGTTTTGCAGAGCAAGATTTAGAAATGAAAAGAAAGGTAACTCCAGCTCTTTGTTTTCACTGTTTAACAATTACTTCCAGCCACTGAAAACATTCCCACCCCACTTGTTCTCTACAGACTCCTGTAATTCTACAATGCAGTATTTCAATGAGAAAATCCACAGGCTTCACCAATTTCTCCTAACTTGTTACATCTCCTCCCTTGTGAAATTCTGTCTCTCAGTCATTTTAAAGTTTTCAACTCCAAAGCATCTCTGGAATCTCCTAAATCATCTGTAGATCTAAGTCCCACCTGTATGCTTGGTCCAGTCCCAACAGCCCTGGTCAAAACCGTCCTTCAAGCGTTACTTCCATTTATAAACGGCCATCATTCACTCCTCACTTCCCACTAGAATTGTTCCTACTCTCTTTAAAACTGCCATTATCACTCCTGTACTGTAGAAATCCCAAAAACTATAATAATCTTCGCCCCATTTCTAATTTACCCCTCATCTTCAAAGTATTGCAGATTTAAAAAAAACTCCCAACTTTCTCATTTAACTCATAATAACCTTTATGAACAATTCCAATCTCATTTCCTTCCCCACCACAGTACTGAAACCACCCTAAAAAATTATCACACCTGACTCAGATCTACTCTCAAATCTCATTCTTCTGCAGTGTGGCCTTTGATTATTTTCAATTAGCGTCACTCACACACCCCTTGACTGGTTGCATTATTATTATTATTATTATTTGCTGAATTATGATTACAAATAGGAAAAAAATGTCAAGAGTAGGGCTAGCTGATAAATTGACTTAATCGATTAATTCAAATTTACAATTTTTTAAGATTTAATTTTTGGAAAATAGGGATTTTATTTTGACAAAAAGGTTAGGTCCTTCAGTATATTTATTCAGTCCTGGGGGAAAAATGCATATTGAAAGATAACATTTTTTGTACCATTCATTCTTGTTGAATCTCTCTAGACCCTTCCGAGTACTTGATTCTCTCCTCTGCTCTCTTCTCCCCAATCAACTACTTGTGTGGTTTTCTAAGGATTTGATCCAAGGCATGGCTTCCAGTGCCTTAAAGGGTAACTCATCCCCAAAATCAACTTCTTTTTGCCAAGAAACTGTTAACATGGTTGTCTTATAGTACTGTCTATATATCCTGGTCATTATTTTTGAAAATTTGTGCATATTTGTTGAAATACTGCTTTTGTGTCTGAAACCATCAGTGTGGCACCCTCCTAGGGTTAAACAGTGGTCTTGCATTGAATTTCGAATTAACATTGCTTTCGGTTGCCCTGATGTAATTCTGATCTCATGATGTCGGTAGCTCTGCCACTCTGGAGTATAAAAGCAGCTCCGTGTTAAAAAAAACAAAACACAGCTCCATTTTGTGCCTCCATAGAGAGCACTGTTGCACTTTTCAAATCCTCTAGTAACTTTATTTTCTTCAAAAAAGCGACTTGAAACAAAGATACCAACTTTTTACGTGTTATTGGCGAATTTACGTGAAAGAAACCAAGTGTTCCTCCATTAGTGTGTTGATGCAGCCGGAAAGGGGCTACTGGGAGACGGCGGTGAAGTTGGTATTAGGTTGGAAATTGGATATTCGTGCTCCGTGGCTTCAAGAGCCAGCCAGCAGACAGAGAGTGGCAGCCCCAGATCAGCCTCCCTTTATCGGCTTGAACAGGAGGCAGATGCCGCAGATGCCGCAGATGCCGCTGAAGCCGCGGAGCCCGAATGTCCACTGTCCAACCTAGAACTAACTTCACCGCGGTTGCTGTGAACCTCCCTCTCTAGATCAACCATGCTTTGTGTAAACATTACAAATTAATGATGTTGTGCAAAGCTGCCGGTGATCCCACCTGGATTACAAAGCGGAAAATATCCATGATAATATATAACTGGACCGATCCTGTCCTCCACTACCTCGGCAGCACCACTTTTGGGCTTCACTGAGCCAGTGCCTCGAGCCAGCTGCTCGAACTGATAATGTTCAACCCCTCTGGGCTCCACAAAGCCTCCCTCAACCTCACAAATTCTCCAACAGATTTAACTGAGCTATTCCACATACTCATGCTTTGATTCATGCCAGACCAAATTGAGAGCATCTGTTGCTATCGAGATAAATCTTAAGACAGTTTTAATCATAAAAAGCAAGTAGAACTTACAGGGGAATCACAGGACGAATTGGCAGAATAATGGAAGAAACCAATAATGAATAATGAAAACCAGTAAGCTTATTAACTGAGGTAGAGTGGAGAATGGCATTGGATTTAATTGAGCTTACTCAGAGAAATTTGGAGCAGCTTTGGAGAAGAGCAAAAAAGGGAGACAGAGAAGGTGATTAAGGCACAGATACACACAGCGCTAAACACAAAATGATCTACAAATCGAAAAGGGAAAAGGCCTAACACCGTCTCATGTTACCACTAGAGTGAAATCACCGCCAGCATTCAAAAGTGACCAAAGGGGTCTGTGGTCACCACCTGCAGAACCCTTCTTTATTGGGGGGGGGGGGGGGGGTCTTGCTAATTGCCTCTAGTTTCCACCTGTTGTCTATTCCATTTGCACAGCAGAAGGGGATATTGGTAGTCAATCAGTGTTGCTTCTTAAGTAGACAGTTTGATTTCACAGAAATGTGATTGACCTGGAGTTACATTGTGTTGTCCAAGTGTTCCCTTTATTGTTTTAAGCAGTGTATAATATCCTGGGATATTTTGCTTCCAAACTGCTTTTTTGTACGTACATATTGCACACACTGATATTGCAATGACAATTGAAGTTTGGTATATTGTTAATTGAACAAGTTACTGTAGAGCTGCTTCCAATGACAGTCTTTAACGGCTGGCGTGCTGCATGCCTTAGATTAGGGTTTTCCAGCTCTAGTCCCCAGGGGCCGGTTTCCTGGATTTTTTAGATGTAGCTTCAACACACCTGATTCCTTGTGGACAGTCTTGAAGAATGTCACCAAGTTCTGTAGGTATATGTTAATGCACCCGAGAAGATTTGATATAGGTTTGCTGAAAAGGGAAACATTTAAAACCTGGACACTGTTCTCTGAAGACTGGCTTTGGACACCTCACTGATATTATCCAGGTTTAGCACACGTGAATTAAATTAATGTTTATTATCACTGCTCGGCAGAACTTCATCACTGCCTGTTGAGGTTAATTCAGTAATTAATATCTGTGTTGAAGCAGGGAAACATAAAAAACACAGGCTCTTGAAGACTGAAGTTGGAAGCCTCAATTGTGCTTTACAACATCAGATAAAGGTTGTAGCTTAGAAACAAACCAGCGTACATCACAGTATCATCAACATATTAGGAAAAATAGCCATTGTAGACAGAGTTATTGTATCTTATCTTAATCCATGACCTAATATGCACAAAAAGTCCTAAATGAAGTGTCCCATAATCCATTGTGTAAAGCCTTGGATAAGAATCCCCGGAAAGAAGTAACACATTGTGCAGCTTGTTTAAGATTTACTGAAACGATTTAAGTCTTTGGTTGGACATTGTGTTCCCAACATCCCAGACAGTTAAAAAGCAGCAGGGAGCTTGGAAACATTGTAGAAAACACAAGCAAATATCTAATAGGTATGGGCAAGTTACTGGTCTCAAGATATTACATAGTTTAAAGTTTTAAAAACCATTAAACGTTTACTTCAAATCCCTCGTATGGTTTGAAGACCCTTTATTAGACCTTTTATTGTGCACCACTCCTGACCCCTGTTTATGAGAGAAATAGGCAATCATTTGAAAAGACATAGCGTGGAAACCAGAGTGCAAACTAAATGACTGCTGCACATAGGGCTGGACGATAATTCAATAACAATATATATCGATCGATAGACGTGTGGCGCAATAGGAAAAAAACGGGTCGATAAAAGTTCGATATAGAGACAGTTTTCCTTCCTTCCTTTCAGCCTATCATATTAGTTGATGCTACAGTCACTGCTTCCTCTCAACCAATCGTAATTGCGGACCCAGGCACGCCGTCACAAACGTGACACCACCCGCAACAGCGCGAGCTGTGTCAGCCCCGACGCGACTCCGCGTCGTCGGAGGAATCTCCTGGAACTTCTTCCAAAACAAAGCAGGTATAGCAGCTAAACTGGGCTCCCTTCTTTGTGATAAAATGACAAAGCGTCCAAGCGGCATAAGGACATAACGCATGCAGTAACATGCTTCATAGTGATGGATATGCTGCTGTTGTCTGCAGTTGAAAAATCTGGCTTCAAACAACTACTTGCCACTCTTGATCCGCGAAATAAAGTTCCGGGCCGCAGGTTTTTCCTCTAACAGCGCTCCCTAAATTGTGCAACGAGTGCCGGGAATCAGTGCAAAATGAGCTGCAATCTGTGTCTTCCCACGCCACAACCTCGGACCTCAGCCCTGCGTCAGCCTCTCAATTGACTATATAGAAAGAGAATGAAACCTGAGAAGTAACTAGTGTACTATTCCCACCTAAATAGGCTATTCTATTTAATTATTTATTTGTTATATTTATTTTGGTCATTTTACTGGTCACTTTAGTTTATTCTTATTTAATAACATCACCCAGGTCTCTTAAGTTATTTGTCTTTAAAAAATCAGTTATGGGTAAAAATATTAGTTAAATAAGGATTTAATTGAGATTTAGTGTTTGTGTGTTCTTTATTAAAAGTAAGTGATTTAGCAATATCATAAGAGCCAGGTTTTAAATCTTTTTGATAATTATCGATATTGATCAATATGCATTTTCTTTTATCGATATGCTTTTTTTCTATATCGTCCAGCCCTAGCTGCACAGTACTGTTGTTATTAAAGTAATGCTTTTTTCAAGGTAAAGTTAGCATCCAGACATGTCTCTACAGCTAAATGAGCTTTTTGTCAGGCTAAATAATCAGTTAATAGACTTGTTAGACTCTCAGTGTTAGTTTTTCAAGAGCTGATCGACAAACAATGTTGTGCACAATAAAACTGTTCACTAAATTCAGCTGAAGTATTTCATATATTACTTCAGGCTTCCATTTTTTTTTAACTCTCTGTGGTTGTGTAGCTTCTCTAGTGCACGTTTTTGAAATAGGACCTGGGTACGAATATTGGTTGCATCAGGAGAGGCATCCAATGTAATCTATGTTTATATCTATATTTGAAAGAAAAAAAAACTGATTTGCAAACCATTCTCATAGGCAGGTGCCGACCAAGATTTCTAAAAACATACTGACTATATTTTAAGAGAAGGAATGTATTTGTTACTTTTCTGTTTTCCATCTAATCTTTGACTCATTGCCTTTAAAGCAATGTAATTTTGTGGAAAATGACGAAAGCGTCAGAAGTTGAGCGCCAATATTTGTTCACTAACAATCAATCTTTTGGACCAGATAAGCTTGAGTCCCTATTTTTATATCTGATCCAGACTATACTGCTGTACCTTTACCTCATATTTTTAATTTGAGCTTAAATACTAATGTCTGGAAATCTGCTTTTTGGCTTTTGGCAGATTTGACAAATATCTCAATGTGTGCAAATGTCTGGTGCTGTTTCATCTTTTCTTGAGGTCACTAAAGGGGTGCCACAGGGCGTAGTCTTAGGACCTATTTTATTATCCATTTATATAAGTAACATTTAAATCTGTCAGATGTCACATACCATTTGTATGGTAATGGAACCGTGCATCATTTATTGTTGTTCTTCACTTGAACAGGACTGAGTTTGTACAACTTGCTTATAATACTGTTCAATCATGTTTGCAGTCTTTAAAATTAGTTTTAAATGCAAAAAACAGAAGTGTTGTAAGTGTCAGTCACATGAGTATAAGCTTGTATAAAATCTGCACAAGTTAAACAAATTGAAGTTCCCTGTTGTAAGTACCTTGGGTTGCAGTTGGATTCTGTGCTCTCCTTTGAAATATCTATTGCAAATCTAGTATGTAGACCAATGTAGAAGCTTGGTTTTTATTATGGGAACAAATCTTGCTCGTCACTTAGGGCCCATAAAATTCTAGTATCAGCAGCATTTCTACCTCTGATTACGGTGATGCTCTGTACATGTCTACCTCATACAAAGGCCTTCAATCCTTGAACACTATTTACCATTCTGCTCTGAGGTTTGTGACAGAATGTAGTCACCTCACCCATCATTGTGAATTGTAGGCCAATACTGAGCTGCTTTCTCAGAGTAAGCGAAGGTACACTCATTGGATAACATTGGTCTGTAAAAGACTACTTGGCTTGGCCCCATCCTTTCTCTGTGTATTTCTCAAAAAAACACAGGCCTTACATTTTATGGTCTAACAATTTTCTCCACCTGCAAGTGCCTCTTGTTCTGACATAATTGGAAAGAGTACCTCTAGTTATTCTGCTCCTTCTGCTTGGAATACTTTCAAAGCTGAATTAAACTTGTCTCATTTAAAACTTTCAGTGCATTCTTACTTAAAAGGCAATAGACATCCACCAAACACAGTGTCTTACAGACATTACAGTGAAAATCTTTACCTTATAGTCAATTTTTAACTATATTTTTATTATATTGCAGGCAGTCATTGCACTTTATCCTTTTAATGTCCAAACGTGTTCTGGTTTTTAAAAATATTGCTTATGAAAGATTTCATTTTACATGTAAATTAGTGTTTCTGTAGTGTGTGCTGTTTACCTCTTGGCCAGGTCACCCTTGTGAAAGAGACCTTGATCTCAATAGGTTTTTCCAGTTTAAATAAATCAATTAAAAAAGGAGCGTGTAACTGTAAAGTACTCCTGGATCAGTGCTTCTGTGTTTCTTTTGTGTCTCAGCTCTGTCTCCCAAACACCCAGTCGGTCGTGGCAGATGGCCGTTCACAATGAGCCTGGTTCTGCTGGAGGTTTCTTCTTGCTAGAGTTTTCCTTTCCACTGTTGCCACATGCATGCTGAGTATGAAGGATTGATGCAAAGTCAACGACACTGTGGCTACGTGCTCATCCAGGAGGAGTGATTTCCTCATGTCAATGACTCAATGTAATCTGCTTAGTTTCTATTAGTAAACTTTACCAATTTCAAAGTCAAAGTATCTTTATTGGAACAATTTGAATAATAATATGAACTTACTGTAAGTGCATTGTTTGGTAACCAGGATCAACTGGAATCTATGATACAGCCGAATTGACTTTTTTGTAAAGTGCTTTTGGACAACATGTGTTGTGAATTGCGCTAAGTAAATAAACTGAATTAAAAGGGAACTGCATTAAAGAAGACATTGACTGGTGACAAGTATTCTTCTGGGTGCTCATCAGTGCCCCTCTTCCTCCTCTTTCTTTCAGGAGAGAATAATGTGATTGATCACACTCTTCATCATGCACCACTCATTTCAGTATCACCATGGCTACCGAGGAGGTAGAGAGACAAAGTGCAGAAAATGGGTGCACTTGTGTCTCTGCATGTGTCTGAGGCTTTCGGCTCATGGGACAATGAAGAGAAGCTCTATTTTCTAATTGAATAGTGATTCAATCCACAAACTCAGCGAGTTGGAGCGTAAAGCAATTAGCAGACTGAAGGTGACTGGTCTTTGTGTGGGGTAGAAAGTGTGTGTGCGTTCTCCAATACCCAACCTGCTACATGAGCTGCTATCAATCATCTAATTGCTCTCTCTGAAAAGACACACACTAAGTGCAAAGGCATCCCGGTGTGTGCCAGTGTGATATTCCCCATGCAGCAAATAATTAACAATATAAGGGTGCAGTCATAATCTCAACTCCCAGCAGTGTGTGTTGGATTACAGCTTCTCGATTCTTGCTGCCCCTTTGAGAGACGAGCTCTGGGTGGCTGTCAGTCAGACTGCCTTCAGCTCAAAGTTAGTGCGCCTTACTGGGCCACACACAAACTTGGAAAAACCATGAAGAAGAAATCCAGGACATTAAAGAATGCAAATCAAAAGTTCAAGCAGGAATATAAGAAAAGATAGGAGATATGGCAAGATTTAAAACAGAATTTGGATTCCATTAAAAAAAATGGAAAATACCTTGAAAATTCTTATGGATGATAGAGTGCCTCTACCCACTATTGCAGAGGCTGAGGTCCTTTAATGTGTCACAAATGACTTTGTAGAGGCCAGTGTTTTCTTATATCCTGCTGTCTATTAGGGCTACAACCTAACAGATGAGTTGTTGGATACACTACAGAAGAGGCTAGTTTGGTGTCCAGCAGGAAGCTGCAGTGGAGAGTAGGGTGTAACAAGATCTTGTGCCGGGAGATTTCTTGACATTAAAACATCACGACATTTCATGCCAGTTTGAAGTCCGTCTTACTAAGCAGAGTTGCAGTCAGAGCTCATGAACAACAAGCAGCTCTCAACCACCTTCCAAGTAGCTCTCCAAAGTGTTTATGAATATTACAAAAGGACAATTAGTCAACTCCTGGGTAACCAGTTTTAGTTGCTTTTATGCAAAATTGAACTGTGGTCTGCAGGATTATATAAATCCGTAGGTAAACGACAAAAAACAGAAGAATGTGTTTACATTGAAATGTGCTAAGCATCAGATGAATGTTATAAAACATAAGTAGCTTTAAGGGGCCAAAAAAAGTTGGAGAACCCTGCTTTATGGTTTGAGCAGGAAGTGTCACTACGACCAGCTCAGCTGTTTAAATAAATAAAGGCCTACATTGCTTTGAGATAAAAAAAAACACAAACCACATCTGCAGAATTACAGGCCAAGCTCCAACCTGCCATTTATCAGTAAAGTTATTGAAAAAGCTGCATTTCAACAATTAAACAGCTTCCTTACAATGATCAACCACTTTGATGTTTTTCAGTCCCGTTTCTGTACTCACCACAGTACTGACACCGCCCTCAAAGTGTTAAATGAGATCCACATAAATACAGACTGTGGAAGAACCACAGTGGTAGTTCTGTTGGACCTCAGCACAGCATTTGACACTGTTGACTATGATATATTATTAAACCGACTGGAGAGCGGGGTCGGACTCTCTGGTCCGACCCCTGAGTATCAACTACGCAGTTGATACTCAGCTCTACATTACGATGTCACCAGGTGACTCTGAACCTGTCCATGCACTGAACTGAACTAAACTTGACAAGTTGATGTCAAGGCCACCTATGGCCAGATATGTGTATTTCAGCACATTTATGTTTTATTTATTTTTACTAGTCAGGAAGAAAATATTTCATCACTTCAATATTAATCATGTAAAAAGTAAACAAAGCCTACCAAAGATGATGAGCAATGAACAACATCTGTAGATCCAGTACATGTCCCCATTGCTGGACAATATTTACTCTGGCATTTACCTTATCTTCTATTCTTGGTGTTTCTTTAGAGCTAATTTTAGATTAAACTACTTTGTCATTTTTTCTTCTCTTTTCATTGCTAATAGTTGTGTGCTTGCCACTGTCACGCCTGAATTTCCCCACTGCGGGACAATAAAGGAATGTTTATTCTTATTATAAAGGAATTGTTATATTATCTTACACTGACAACTAGTCAAAGCTCTCAGTTTGATTTGTGTTATGAAATATCATGAGGAGACTTTCTGGAGCATCTTCCCAGTCTTTCTTTAAATTAATCAGAAGAAAGCGTCTGTGATTTAGGGAAAAACTAAGAAAGCTTCAGGAAAAAGAAAAAGTGCCTAATTGCTTTTGATATAATAGTGTGGAGTGGTATAGGGAGTGACAAGAAAAATTTGCCTCAAACAATATAAAAGCCAAGTGTCCACCATAAGAACTCATTAATTTTGCATATATCCTTAGGGTGAAGCCTATCCACACAGTGAGACTATACCGTGAATGGCTGCAGAGAGGTCTGGGAGCAGTAACTGGGGTTTCTCTCTCATCTTTGTAATGTCAGTTTATTTTTCTCCAAGCTACCGTAGGGGATAGAGGGATAGAGGCTCAGAGGCGGATGGGAACGCTTCAGCTGCTTGGATGGAAAGAGAAAACAAGAAGAAGAGCCACAGAGGCGATGAGGAGTTGACTGAAAGACACAAGGGTAAAGTGAAATCGAGAGCCCGAAATCAACGAGGATTAGAGACAGAAATACACGCACGCAATAGAAATTAGGTGTGAGAAAAAACTGGAAGGCAGCAGAAACGGCTTTGATAAAACCATCCACGTATTAGTCAGGTGTCCTAATTACTTTAGGTCAAGCTCTAATGATTGTGTCCAAGCGCTATACTTAAATCTCATGTGTCCCCAGCAGTAAAATGAGGTGGATGCATGTAATTAGAAGAATATTGAGGGCTCTTGATCCATGAGGATTCAAGCAGCAGCAATTCTAACTGAACGCACTTGCCCGTAAGTCAGCGTCAGTTCAGATTGTCCTGACGTGTTGAGTCATTGCTGTGCTTATAGGGGTTTCTTTTTCGGAGTGAAAATGGAAAATCATATAATCTAAAACTTTGGTAACAGTTGTAGTATTATTTGTTTGACCCTTGTAATCTTACTTTTTTAGGTTCTGTTAAACAAAAATCTGTGAAAGTTTGCAGTACAGACATATGGAGATGGGATATGAACATTTTTGGAAACTAAAACCTCTTTCACAAAAGTTCCTGCATTACGGCTGCAGATCATCGCTGAAATGATGTGACTCCACATCATAGAAACAAAACTGGTTGACATAAAATGTATGCCCGGCATCTCCCCATACCTTTCCCCCCCCAAAAAAACCACAATGGGAGAAGAACACAATACTGAGTTTAGCATCAGATATGCAACTCTTAATTCCTCACGATTAGGGATTTTTCTATACTTAAATAATAATAGAAGTTTAACTGATTATTTAGCTGTTTTTTGTAGATTCTTCAAAAAAATATGTATTGTAAAAATAAAGGGTGTTTTGGTAATTAGGTCTCCTTAGATGGAGAACTCTATCTGAAAGCGGTACAATAATTCAGTGCAGGCTTAAAGATTATATGTGTTGTAATTTCCAAGCTTCACCCAATTTAAGATGAATCTACTACTAGAAAAACTAGTAGATGTGTATTTTCTTTCTTTAACGTGTTGTAGATTTTTAACTAGAGCAGACGAAGGCTTGTTCAGTCTCTCAAAAAACTTCGAACTAGTCCTTTACTCTAGTGCTAAATCTATAGCATGGAAATAAATAAGTTCATCACTGTTGGATGAATTTAGTGAAGCTATCCTCTCGTAGACCAAGTTGTGCTGTGAATGTGAAAGAAATTACAATGATCTTTTCCTATTTTGGTATCAGGTCGACTTACCCCCTTGTCAATTCCTACCCTTGGGTACCATTTTGTACCCAAAAGTTGTCACTTTGTCCCTTTCAACCGATCTATTCATAAACATCAAATATTTTATTTCTCTCGGTACTACAGTTAAATGTTTTCATCAGTAACAGACATTAAAATGCCCAAATTTTCTTTATAAGCTAAACTCGCCAACTTCACTAAAGAAATTACAAAGTAAAACACAGCGAAATTTACAATATTTACATTTTTGCATCCTCAACTAATTTCCTCTGCCCAGACAAAACCTATTACTGTAATCTCGTTCTGATGAACAGTGGAGGACGACCAATGGCCAGTGAGTAGCATGGCTAGTCCTATGAAGCTGGAAGACGTGTACCAAGTGGAACAGCATACTTCGGTGCCGTTCCGATGAGTGTGGTGAACCATCAGAACACTGGGTCCCAACACCAGGGAAGTAACTAAGGCAGGATATTTTAGCAGTCTGTCAACATTAGTAAGCATAGGATGGCAGAGAAGCATTAACAGTGGTGGCACAGTCATGATAATATGAATATAGGTAATTTCGGGGTTAACTTTTTGTACATCAGATTATCATTCAAGCTAAGTTTAGAAATTGTTTGCAGACTGGTTATCGTCCATTTTTTTTGGGTCTCGATAACCAAGTACGATAACGATCACAATTCATCCTATTCATCACTGAGAGTCACCTTCAGACTCTCAATACACATCCACAAAGACTACAGCACTAGGTCACGCCGCCAATAAAAATAAATTAAAAAAATGTAAAAAGTGGTGCTGTTTTTGTCTCACCTTTTTTTTACTGCTCCAATTGTCGGCTCCCATTGCTCAAAAACAGACACACCAGTTTCTGTATTTTTTTTTTCTGTAAACAGTGTTGCGCTATGTGACTCTAATCCCTTTAATCAGTTTTGTAAACAAGCTGGGTTTGTCACCGGCACCACATGAGGTGGAAGGAGCTTGGCTTCTGGGTTGCTGCTTGGCTCAGCGGGACTTTTCCCAACACTTCTGTACAAAATACTGGGTATCTTATCCTGGGGGCAATCCTGGAGGGACATTTATCTAGCATGTGTAAAGTATATTTCTTATACACAGCAAGGATGAAACCTGTCATTATTTATGCTTTTCTAGTTGAAAATAGTGCACATTAAATATGTATATATATATATATATATATATATATATATATATATATATATATATATATATATATATATATATATATATATATATATATATATAAAACTGATGTTATAACAATGAGAAACCCTAAGCACTGTGTTCCAAGCTTCCAGCAGTGATGCCACGTTCACTTATCAGCGACTTTGGACTTGTTCATTTATACTATTTACAAGGTAGAGGTAATAGAGCTGGTTCCTTGTTTGTCTTGCAATAACTGGCAACACTGAAGTGGCTATCCCGACTTGCACGCAACCTTTTTTCTAAATGCTTAGCACAGAGGGATGGAATATTCTTCTTATTAGCTTCCACTGCCATGTAATAGTTAAAGTTTAAAAGTAATTTATCCTGAACTAAAACAAATATCCCCTCTGTTAGAAATATGTGAATGTAATCATTTTCTTTTTATTAAGTTACAGGAATTTAGTCTGTTTAAAGAGCTGGCTTGCAGGAATGTTCTATTGTTTTAACTTCACACAGGAAGAACAGATGTTTCTCCCAGACGAGGAATGTCTTGCTGAGTATATTAATCCTACACCTCTTTATGTGCCAAACCCCATGTTGTAAACCCCCCTTGTCCCTTCTTTTGTTTTTTAACCCCCATGTTGTGAACTCCTGAATCCTCCTGTCCCTTCCTTGATGTCCGACAATAAAGGCAGAAAGACAGGGGTAGCCCGGCGCAGATGAACCAAGACTGTGATGGAACAGGTTTTCCGCTCCTGGCCCCTCTGCCCTCTTTCTGCAGAAGAGTCTAAACTTGTGTTTGTGTGGTTTTCGTTCTAGGATAGTAAGGGGTTATTTATCATAACCCTATCACCCTCAAACATGCAACGCCGCTGCACAGGCTTGCCATGTGCCGTGTGCGCGCATGCAGCACATTTTGCCTGAAAACGTGTGACACAGACTGAGTGACAGCCGGTGGTTATCGGTTAGCAGCAAGCATTACCTTCCCCAAATTTCCTTATTAATCTTTGGTTTAACGGCTGCATAGCTAGTATTTTTATGTGCGAAATATGAGTTTGTGAAGCTAACTTTTTGGTTAGCTGTTCCCACGACTGAGTATTAACATATGAACAATAGGGTTATGGTTTATTTCGACTTTGTTTTGTCACTTTCCCAAAACACAGCTGTGCACCAACATCAAAATAAACCAGACTTAGGTAAATAATTGATTATGACTCTTAGTACTAGCAGTATTAGGTCTTTAAGCACACCAAAGAATAAATTAATAAATAATAAATATCACAGTGGTGTGAAGATGTGGGATTTTTGCTCAAAGTTGTTAGATCGTCAGAATTTCTTACAGGCCTGTGAGTTACTGTATGTAAACATGCAGCATTTCACCAAAAAGCAAAACATTTAAATAAAATGAAAGTTGTTGCGGTGGTCTCGCTGTTTATTTTTGATAATGGTTATTATCAAATGATAATGGCTTTTGAAAACCATTATCAAAAAATAACCAGGGGGCTTGTTTTAACAACACACCTACATGCATAGGTTCTGTGCATATCTGCAAATAGTACTGATATAAAAAAGTTTATCATAATTAGGTGCAACTAAGAAAGTCACTTTATCACAGCTTTGATTTAATCTGTAATTTGTGACAGTTGTGAAACAGAAACAAATTCCCTCGTTTTATTTGTCCTGTGTAAAATAGAAATATGATGATGCTCCTGCTAAGAGTCTTTAAGTAATAAAACAATATTGCAATCTGAAAACATAAAGCACTGTCTACTCAGCCCTAAACTGCCCCCAGACCTAATACTAATGTGAAAGCTGCACATGTTTACAGCTTGTCCAGTATTTTTAAGCAAGCTAGATTTGCATAAACTGCCATGCTTTACAGGGTATTTACTGCCATTGTTTAGGTTATTTATGAGTTTAATACATGCAGACTTTGCATTTCTTTTCTACCCTTTGTTGCTTTTAGCAGAAACATTCTTGCAAACAATGAACTCAGTAGAGAAAAGTAAAGATTCATTGGGAGGGAAGAACAGGAAAGAGATTAAAAAAAAAGAAATCAGGTTGACTGAAGGGAATTGCCAGCAAAAGCGGATAAAGTAAATTCCTCCTCATTTCTAATCTGTCTGAATTTAAGACACTTTCCTTGCATGCTAAAACACTGATAAGACCTTCCAAGGCACTTCAAATAAAGCTAATTAGCAGTTAATTTACAAAGATTACCATTGATTGCCAGGTGCTAAACTGAACTTTGAAAGTCTTTACATGTTCTGTTATGGCTTTGAGAAACAGCGACAATCTCCAATTATATTCATAGACCAGAGAAATTTTAGTTTTGTGTTGCAGCAAACGATTAAAAAGGAAAACTTGAGAAAAGAAGAGAAACAGTTTTGTTAGAAAGTCATTATATAAACTACAGGGAACAGGAATTTACCCTAATTTATCTGTTATTGTGGTTGAAGGGAAAGAAGGGAAAGATGCATGCATCTATTGCTCTGTCAACTCAGATTAAAAACTTCAGTTGGATGTTTTAGGTTTTGTTTGTGTTTCTGAGTTTGATATGATATATATTTATGTGCCTTGTAATATATTATGTTCCCACCAATCCTAGTCTCTAAAAAATACATTTAATATTTCCATCCATCAATACATGCATCATTGGTTCCTCATCAATATCTTTGTCCATCCATCCATTCTGTGTTATTCAATGATCTGTTTGGCCATCATTCCGTCGTTTCAACCCTCCACCCATTGAGGGTCCATCATCTACCTCTTTAACCAACTAACCATCCGTCCGTCCATCCATCCATCCATAAAGCGCGTTTAGTGGACGGCATCACTAGAAAAGCGGTGTATAAGTTGTCATGATTCTGCCCTGCTTTCCTTGTTTTTCACCCATGAATTTGTTTATTGGGCCGGCTGGCTGTGCGCAACCTTTGCTCTGCTCATTAGAAGAAGAAGAAATCTTGTCATCACACTTGTACATTCCAATGAAATGTCTTCTGCATTTAACCCATCCCTTAGCGAGCAGTGGGCAGCTATCACAGCGCCCAGGGAGCAATCTGGGGCTAAGGGTCTTGCTCAGGGACCTACAGTGGCAGTCTGTGGGGACAGAAATGGGAACTTGCAACCTTCTCAGAGTGCAAGCACGCTGTTCTAACCACTAGGCCACCACCCCCCTAATGTGAGCAGCTACACCTGTGGCAGCTCGTTACCTTCATCCCCCCTACCTCTGCTACTACCTTTATATACAGGGCTCCCAGAGTCAATCCGTGGCAGATATTTTGAAAGTCTTAGCTGTGAGTAAGTGTCCATCATTTAATGCTCATCGCCTTCTGTTCTCTGGACAAGACCTGGATTGTTTCTTGACCATGATCCTATTCCAGCCCTTCTGCCATCTCCTGCCAGCCTTCACTGTGTATGACCCAGGCCCGACTCACAGACCTCGTCTCTAGCCGTAGTCCTTTCTGTCTTTCATCTCCTGCTCTCAGCGGTCAGCTATCTGCTCTGGTTACTGTTTATTCATAAAGAAACCTTTTAAAACAACACAGTGTCCGGCTCGAATATCGGGCTCTCTGCGTTGTCAGCAAATTGCAATAAATGGGCTGCGTGATCAGTTAGGAGAGTATTTTGGAGAGCAGCCACTGGGAAACCAGTGGGTCAGAAACCCCTTCTCTTTCCCACCCACAGTCCACGATGAACTGAGCATCCAAAAGGAGGAGGCTCTTGTTGAGCTCAGCTCAAATATGGACTTAAAACAGAGACTGGTGGAAATGTAGATTACGTGATTCTGGTCGAGTGTCGAGAGCGAGTTTCCCCATGTGTCCGCCAAAGCCATGAGTCCTGATCCCCTTCACCTCCACTTATCTATGTGAATGTGGGTTTTTCGCTCTCACCCTGATCAAAAACAAATACCGGTCAAGGATACAAGTGCAGGATGACTTGCGGCTGTTTCTTTCTTCTGTACAACCCCACATCGAACAGTTTTGCGCATCAAAGGCGCGTCCTCATTGTTCGCATTGAGAATACTTGAGAACATGGTTGTTAAAATAGCAATTGGTTTAAATTGTGTATAATTAGCCTAAAAAATAAATCGGAATATGGAATATGTTGACGTCTGTTATCTTTTTTATTACTATTATTTCAGTTGACGTCTCCTGTTGACGTGAGTTCAGTTTGACATTGGCGTCTGTTGAGTTCAGTTTGTTTGCTGTTGAAAACAATCGGTTATGAATTTGCTCTAATGACAGTTCAATTTTAAAAGTAGGCCCTCTGTTTGTGATGTTTCAGTAAAAGTAGCCTCTAAGATGGAAATATTGGGAAGGATATTTTATGAATAGGCCTTTTTTCTGAATGTTCTTTGTTAAAAGAAATACAATTAAAAAAAATTGGCTATCAGTTGTTTTTGAAACACAGCACACAGGAACACAAAAGAAGGATGCATTTACTGCAGGGACCTGTGTGTGTGTGGGGGGGGGGGGGGGGGGGCTTGATTATCTTTACCTATTCCAAGGGGAGGCTCACATTCAATGAATTTAAAAAACCCTGGTCTAGACAACTATCTGTTCATCCTTCCATCATGTCTACTTCAATTCCTCTTGTCCATTCATTCATCTTGTCATAAATTGTTTCTGCTCTTACAGTCTGGTTGAAAGATGTTCAGTTCAAAGCTCACTCACTCTATGGAAATACCTGCAATAAATGAAACTCTCTCATGAAATGGACATTCTGACATTTTAGTCGGGACAAATATGGAACTTTGACAGCAAAAATGTGCAGAAACCCCAACACACTTTATCTCAATGCCCACACAGCTGCAATTAAAATGCATTTATAGACAATAAAACATATTTGCTTTGTTCTAATTAAAGCCAGTATGATGCAGTAAAGTGAGATTCACATTCTAATCCAGTTACAAACGGGTAACCACATCTAAATATGTTATACCGCCTATGATAGCTTAATTATAATTTTAACTGGTTCTTGGAAATTAAAAAAGAAAATTGATCACAGCAGTTCTGAGTGGTAGTCCCACTTCAAAGGGAATTCATATTGTAAGAAAAATCTGTCTCGACGTGTCCAGCAAGATAAAGACTGTATCTAAAAATGTGATGTAAATCCGTTCTTTGGTTGCCTTTCTGGTGAAAGGTCACCCCTCTGGTGAAAGGCTGCTCAGTTTCCTGCTGCATCATATCTGTGATGCATGTTTGTACTTTAAGAGACAGATTTCCAAGCGGGTGCAATAAAACATGTTATCTCAACCTGCACTGACCTGGTTGTGTATAAAGTGTAACCTTTTCACCGTCTGACTGAGTGAATGAGGCGTAATCACAGGGAGTTCACACTGTAAGAACAAAATCCCCCCTGAGACGTTCAGGTAGACACATAGCGCTGGGATGTGCGACGAACCCGACGGATAAATCACAAAGCTATCTCCTGCTTCTGTATCTGTGCACGTGAACAAAGACTTCATTGCTCGCTGCAGCTTTATTGCAGGTTTTTAGGTGACACGGTACTCATAGGAGCTGTATTTGAACTCATTCTGGGAAAAATGAAAAGAACATGGCCACTTGTGTGCTCACCTTCCAGCACTATTTATAGTGCACCACCAAACCTGTTAAGCAAATAATAAAAGGTTGTCTTCACCCCCTAAAAGCTGTCCCTTCTTAGCGGAACGGACGAGAAAAAGTTTCACTTAAAGCTTAATCATAGCTACATGTACATCCCACAACACAAACACTAAACTAGAACAGAACCATCAATAGTTATGCTTATTTGGTTTGAGCCGCAGCTATCAAACACATTTCTGTTTGAAATACCCTTATTGGAACGAATAACCAGTTTAGAAATTTGTAGCCTGATTTTCTAATGTCTTTGGTATCGTTGGTGATTATCTAATTGAGAGGAATGAAAGTAATGCATTTTTCTAGGTTTTCTCTGTCTAATCTGGTATGATGTACGCTTTTTTACACTTTCACATTTTTCTCAACTAGCAGACTTCAAAAGTCTAGTCAAGCCTTGTATTGCTCCACTCATACCCAGGGCATTTCAGAGTGTTTTACATGAAAATAAAAGGAATAAATTGCCATCCCTATAAACTTACTTACCACAGTATGATGAGCAGAAATAACCAACAAGTTGTAATGATCCTCCCCGCTTGTTTCCCCGGTTCCATGATTACTCAACCTCACCAACAATCAAGCTCATTCAGCCCACCCGTCCCTGCCAATCACGGTCACGCCACTCACCCGGTTCACCTGCTACTTAAACTCCTTCCAGCTGCAGACTTTGCCAGATTAGGGAACACCTTTGTGTGAGTAAATGTCCGCCGTCCTTTCCGTGCCTGATATTAAAGCCCCAGGTTAGGCCTTGTTTCTGCCCTCAGATTTTCTCCCCTCATCTTGCCTTCAGCCTACTTCCTGTTGGTTTTCAGTCATCCACCTCCATGTTTCTGACCCTCCCCTGCCCCCCGACCAGGCACTTACTATTCAGATTAGATCTGTTCATCATGGAGGTTCCCCTAGTGCAGCGGTGTACAAACTTTTCTACAGCAGGCAAAAAAGAGCCATCTTTTATTGTGAATTCTCTTATTTGCAGGCTCAGCAATAAATTAAACATGCAACATTTCAATAAAAGCAAGTAGAAAAGAACAAATTATTGCCCGAAAAAGGCTCTGAGATGTTAGTCTTAAAGGAGACATGTCATGCAAAATCCCCATTTAGCCCTTAAATACATTTTGCTGTGCACTTCGAGTCTCTAAGGAGTGCAGAAAATTTTAATTTAGCCTCTCCAGATGCTGCGTAGATAGATATCTTTATATTCTGTTTTGCTTGGATTTTTCAAGCCGTTCAGTTTTCTTTATTCTCTGTTACTTTATTTTAAACAACTACTTCTCAGTATTTGTCTTGGAGCTGCTAAACAAGGTCAAGGGAAAAAGAGAGCAATGTGCAGGTAAATTAATGAGGAATTCAGGACAAAGCATCACAGTTGAGATGTGACAAAGAAGAAGTGAAATGCACAATATCTCGCCTTTAAGAAAAATCAGCAGCAGCAGCAACCCTGTAAATTCTGTGTGAGGATGTCATTTCGATTCCTCTGGACCAGTTGTTACACAATTATTTAATTCCAAACAGTCCTTTGGCAAATGATTAATGAGATGGTATATTTTTCACCCCTTAGAAGTCCATGTATTGCTAAAAGTAAATCTGTATTCTGTATCAGACTCAGTGATATTTGTAGGGGGGCTAAAAGACAAAACACTGCAGAAAAAACAAACAATCTGAAACCTGAAATAAAGCAAACCTGCTTTAAAACAACATTATGTCCCCTTTAAACACAAACCATCAACAACTATACGGTGCTTAAACGCCTTAAATGCATCAAGGGTTTGAGCTCTAATCATTTCAGCAAACTTTTTACATCTTTGCACAACACTGTATCATGCTCCTCGCCACAATTACTAACCTTTCTAATGAAAGAAAACCAAACAAGCACAATGAAGGGAACATTGTACAGTGAAATACTTTAAACTGAAACCTACCTTAATTACAGAGAAGCTCACCCTGACAATTCTTCCGGGATGCAAAAAGGTTAACAAGCAGCTTGTTGAACTCAGGTGATTTCTGGATGAATTTCTGCAGCACATTCAGTCTTTCCTGTCCAATTGTTACTGCAGAGAAACAACTTGCTCCTATTCAGTGCGCTGAAACACTTTTCTGGATGTACTTCCTGCGGCAGCTGAAGAAATTCAACCTGCCAAGGACAATGATGGTGCAGTTCTACTCCTCCATCATTGAGTCCATCCTCACCTCCTCCATCACCATCTGGTACGCTGGTGCCACCACATTGTGTTATGATCCTTGGTGTTTAGGTTTTCATTTGTGTTTGCACTGATCCGTTGTTGTTTATGTGTGTCCTTTAGGTCTTGCCTTTTTCCAATTAATTTCTCTGTGTTCATTATTGTTATTAAGGAATTCTCTTATTAGTTCTTTTCTTTGTGTTTAGTTTCTTATTGTTTTGCTCGTTCTCTTGTGTAGATCAGTGTTTGTGTCTTTGTTTACCCCCTTTTGTGTTCATCAGTCTTCTTCCCTCAGCTTCCCTGCCTTCATTCTGACGAAGCTGCTCCTTATTTCCTTGGATGAGCTCTTCTGGTTGTCATTTTCAACTCCCGCCTCAGTAATTAAGCGCTCTGGTTTTCATTGTTCATCACAAATTACTGTCTGCAATTTGGTCTACCAACATATCCCCAAATCATGGCGGATTGAGATGTTTTGATTTTATATAAATCAAAATTACGTATCATAACAAGACTTTAACAACAACATCATCTCTCTTGTGACATTTTTGTTGCTTCTTCTCTATTTTTAGTATTTTGTTGTTTAACAGCTCTTTGCTAACATGTCATTTGTATCAATACAGCACATCGCAGAGGTGATGTTCTTTATACTCATGACAGATGGCCTAAATGTTCTCTGGTCCCAGAGAAAACGAAGATGAATCCAACTTGTTTTCCTTCCTTTTTCCTTTTTTCCCCCTCCATACACCTCGTTATGTCAACATCCATCTCTTCAGAGCTGATAAGTCTGAGCAGGAGCCCTCGGAGCAGTGAGATAATTGTCACTCGTTTTCTGCAGCCACAGATCCAGGGTCTGTGTTTTAATGCACTGGGGCTGAGCTGTCCTTTCTATAGTTTTAGTAAACTTCCCAGAAAGAAATTTCAAAATACTTACAAAGAAGCCGCACTAGCCGAAGTCCTTCAATAGTGTTCAGGTTGATGCTAAAATACTGAATTCATGCAAATTTCTTTTATTGAGATCATTTAATTAAATTAACTTTTACCACAAGTTTAGACTTTTAAGAGTTAATCCAGTGGAAGGAATGGAGAAAATGTTTGTTTTATATAATTTCCTCTGTGACATTAACATCAAAATGTGCTTAAATATAAAAAGATGGTGTAGCAGTAGAGCAGCCGCCCCACATATGGAGGAAACAGTCGACGACGCAGCCCTCTCGCTTTATGGAAGTCTTCCTCCCTTCTCCCTTTACCCAGTTACTGTCTTATTACTGTCTATAAAAGCCCCCAGTGCCACAAAATCTTAAAAGCAAATGTAATGAACCCATGCTTTTACAGTTTGGTGCATCCTTGTAGCAGAGAAATGGGACTTTATGCATCTTAACCATTCCTTCAATGCATCTTAGATGGTTGAAGCCAGCTAAGTACATGGATGGATTTCTCTACACAAACAAATCCTTTCAGGTCAGCACATAACACTTCAATTTGATGAAGTCACAACCTTTTCAGAGACACTGAAAAAAAATACCACCATTTTTATTTTCTTTAACCCTTCCTTGGCAGAATAACGTGTGCTAAAGGAATCCATCTAGTATAGGAGGCTTAACCTTGAGACTGATTTCACAAACATCTATTCAACAATGTACGCCACAAAAGTACAGTAAAGGTATTTCATATCCAACACAGTAATTTTAATTAATTGCCATTCAAATATTTTTCTAACATCACATCTACTTTATCACACTGAAGAAAAACAGAAATCTCCAGTAACTTTCCCACCGCAGCACCATCACAAACACCCCCAAAGTTACGGGACAAGCTAAAAACTAATGACGTGATGCCATTCTCCCAGCCTCCATAAAGAACGGCTCTGTATTAATTAAATTAATTTGGTGGAGGACACTTGAGGTTTTTATCTAAATGAGCTGGGACACATAAAATGCCTGAAGCAAAGTAAACACACTCAGTCAAGATTAAGCTGAGAGAGATTTGATTGAAAACGTGTAGGAGTCCGAACAAAAAGCTGCGGAGCTTAATGGTCCCGTTTAGACCATTAAATTTAAAAAACAGAACCATAACAATGGGGGTTGGGGCATCTGGAAACAGCAGCTACACCTAATTTTATACCACAATTTGGAGTAAATTTAAGAGATTTGTCATCAAGAAATGGAAATTATGGCTACAACAAGAAAATCTGCAGGTAAGCATGACTGGCATGCGATTCTCCCTGTATGACAACCTTGACAGCGTCCCAGATTTTACACAAAGAGACAAACATTATTTGCTTGTGTTAAAATGATTATTGTGGTTATTGTGATACAAGAACTTAAACAAGAGAGATAAACAGCACTCAAATTGGTGGGTTCTAAGTGCTTGTTGCAACCAAAACAAGCTGATGTAAGTGGGGGGGAATAGAAAAGTCTCCTGTTGGTGTCTATTCACCAGCAGTACACAGCAACCAGTTGGGGAGGGGCCTCGCTCTGTATTTACTCTGCTTTCTGTTGAGCCAGAGAAGACTCTGGTCCCTCCTGCCCCTCCTCTGGCATCTCGGTGTGAAAACTGTTTACATTTTCTTGTTTTCACAATAAGTTTTTAAATCCTTGATATTGGGAACACTCATGTCTTTTTGTCTTGTAAATTCATAAATATCTCAATAATGCCACATAAAAAAAAATCAGATTCGGTCTTCTTAGGGGCTTAAATTTGTTGGACATTCCTAGATGCTAGACTCATTCATCAGATATGCGTTGAATGACCTAAACGTGATTCTCAAACTGACCCGATGGCAGCAGTTCCTGTGCTTTCAGCTGTTTTATTTTTTTGTTTATTGGTTTTCTGAGCTCCCATTTCTCATCTGGACCTGAGGCAACTACAGCATAACCCTGCAAGAATTACATGCCGGTATGTCGTCTAGGTATTCAACAAGGAAACATGAATTATTGGAAAGCTGATGGATTTTTTTTTCTTTTTGGAGATTTTTATTTAAGCAGCTGTGGCGGCTTTCATGTGAAGCTTTTCTCGCTGGCTCTTCTTCATACCCTACCGTTTCATAGGGCTGGCAATAAATGTGAGCCTCAGTCTGGTAATACAGAACTAATCCATTCAAATTGATTAAACATAGAAAAAAACCCTCTTTTTTCATTTACGGGTTTTTCCAACTGCAAGGAGAAACATTTTTATAGAAATACCATGAGTTATTCTGACTTAAGGCAATATAAAAAAAGCATGACTCTGCAACTGTTGGTAAGTTGAAAAAATATTCCTCCTCAGGGTATATTTGCACTGGAACCCATATTATGGATGAGCACAAACAAGAAACTGTAAAATGGGAGTGCTTGTTCTCGCATTGTCACCATGTAGGCCTACTAAAAGGATTTAAATCCAATCTTAAATGTACAAAACCACTGTGTTATTTATAAAATATAGAAGCCAAAAAGTAAAAAGGCTATGAAAGAAGAAGAAAAATACACATTTGCTGCTTCCATTGGTTTAAATGGGACATATCCTGCTTTTATGTTGTTCCTTTTCACCTTTATATCTTTCAGTTGCAGTCTATGTAAAGTGAAACTACAACACTTTGGTCTGATTTTCTTGTTAATTTACTCCACGGTCGGCATTTTTACCCCTGTTCTGAGGTACGTCTGAGAGCAACTCGTTTTGGTGCCGTCTCTTTAGAGAATGCACTTCGCACTCCGCCCCCTCCAGGTCCTAGAGCGCTCTGCTTCACCCAGCTTGGCCATTTTTGTAGGATGCTGAGGTAAGTCATGAACAATCGATGTCTTATCCACTCACAGGTTTGGCCTTCTTCAGTTTGGACTACAAAATTGCAACGGAAAAAATAAAAATGGCAGATTTGAGGAAGTGAATGACCTTGTTTAGCCGCTCTGCAGTAAATACGCTGACGTAATTGTTCAAAAATGTCAGGAAGTAGAGAAAATTGAACGACTTGAATAATATGACCCAAAAAGAATATAAAGACACATATTGCAGCTCCTGGAGAGACTACATTTACATTTTCTGCACTCCTAGAGACTTCAAGTACACAACACGTATTTAAGTGATAAAATGTGGGTTTTGCTTGAAATGTCCCTTTGAAGGTAAAAAAAGAGATAATTTTGCTGGTCTGGAAAATAAAGGTGTGATTTAACATAATGGCAAGAATTAAAGACAACCGGACTAGCCTTATCGCAGAAACCGTTGTTGGCCTTCAGCCTGGGAATGGTTTAAAAGACATTTCTAAACTATATAAAGTAAACCATTACAGAGAGAGGAAGACCATTGCAATTGAAAACATTAAGAGAAATTTTAGATGAAAACAATTCATTATGTTTTTTATTTATTTTTACCAAGCACAGCATGTCAGCATGAGCACCACACCAGGTACACACCTGGGGTCCGTTCTTCGTACGTCGCTAACTCAGTTAGCTGGATTTGATTTTGACGATTTGGCATGATCTTGGATTGTTTGGTTCTTCGAAACTCATCCTGGACTTCCTGTCATAGCAACATGTGCGCAAGCTTAAGCCTGCTCGTGAGATCCAATCCTGTTTACATTTTATGTATGTATTTTATGTATAAGCGGAGGAGATAGGAAGTCTGTCGTATCCATGTCTTGTCCGTTTTTACGACAGCAGCAGTTGCGGAAGTTGCAAGAATAATTCGCAGAGCTTTTCTAATTAATCGCGTATTGCGAGACAGACAGGATCCTTTAGCGCAGCGCGACAGTGTACTTGTAGAGAGATATTGTTTTTCTCGTGAGGCTGTTATTTACATAATTAATTTGTTGGAACCACACATTAAGTGTTCAACACGGAGGAGTGATTTTTTTTATGTTCGTCCAAAGAGGTTTTTTTGAGTGCATTTAAAAGTGGCTTTTAAAAAGAGGAAAAAGTGGCTTTTTAAAATATAGTATAATCATTAAAGGCTACCATTTTGTAGATTATTCTTGTACTTCACTTTTACTTGTCCCCATGTTCTAGTGGGTCCTGTGGAGGCTCTGACATAAAAGAACAAAGTAAATATGAAATTATTAAAATGCAAAAATACATAGTGTAGAAAGTGATAGAAACATCTACCATGGATAGTACTTACACATTTAATTTGTCTGCTACTTTTTGCCAGCCCTCTCTCCTGGCTTTAGCAGACTTTGAGGTGTTCCTGTCGGGTTTTTTTTTAATACTTTATTTTTGTCATTTTAGTAGTTTTAGTACACATACATACATACATACATACATACATACATACATACATACATACATACATACATACATTGAACAATTGGAACAATTACAATTACAACTAGTTTGACAGGAGCAGTTGAATAATAAAAAAAAGGAAAAAAGTAATTACATTACTTATACAGTTGGTGTCAAGTTCCGATGCATGTTCCATTTTTCCAGTATTTATTGTATTTATAAGTGGCAAGTCTTAATGAAAAAGTCATGCATTGTGTGAATTTCCTCAATTATGTCCTTCCAGTCCGAACATGATGGTGGTTCCGCATCAAGCCACCTGCGAGTTATAGCTTTCTTTGCACCTGCTATTAATATTAGTGGGAGATATCTATCGGACTTCCTCAGCTCTTGGGGTAAACTACCCAGGAAAACCGTAGTAAAATCACAGCGTAAATTTAAGACCATATTAGTATTGATTTCTTTTATCACTCCTGACCAGTAGGATGCGATCTTAGTACATTCCCAGAAGACATAAAAATGTCCTGCAGACACATTCCCACAGTTCCTCCAACATTTTGCCTTCTCAGTGTTGTTACAATGTTTACTTTTAATGTTAGGTGTAACAAAAAAAAACGCACCATGCATGTCCAGGAAAATTCCCTCCATAGGTCAGAACTTGACGTGTGGATCATAGAATTACAAATATTTAACCAAACATCATCAGTTATTGTTATTTTAGCTTCTTTTTCCCATTTAACCTTAAGATATGTTGTATAACATTTTCCCTCTGTTTGTAGACATGAATATAGTTTGCATATTGGTTTTTTTTTTGGGAGGTCTTCCGTTGCTGGAATCTAATAATCCTACCGCCAGGATTAGGCCATTTTCTGGGGTAAACCCTGCAGATTGCGTTATTTTGTCAGGCACAGCTTTTTTAAGTTATGATATGACAGACCAGAAGTTTTCTATTTGTCTGAACACACCTAGTAACCTGCAAAAGGCAATATTGTTTTTGTTCTGTATTGATCCATAAAAGCCAAGACTTAAAACAATAGAAACTCTTTTTCACTTGATAAGTAATTAGCATTTGTCTGGCTCTTTGGATCTGCTCGTATTTTTTCCTGCTAAAACAAAAAATAAAGAAAGAAAACGTTGCGTTGGAATGGAACAGTAAGCCCCTGGAAAAGCAGCAGTGTCTGTCTGGATGTGTGATTACTGCATATACATGTGAGATCTTGTTATGTCTTTGTGTTGCTGGCTATTAGGACTGCAGGCAGAAATCAGCAGACCGAATCTGTATCCGAAGCCATTGATTGATCTGAAGTTTGCCAAGAAAAGCAGGGGGCTGAGAGAGAGATTTTCTGTGACAGAAAATCTGTGCTGCGTGAACAACAGGCTGCTCCAAGACTTAAAGTGACACAGACCAGGATCTCTCTGATCAAATTAAAACGGAACAACTACTTAAATCCAAATTTGAGCAGTAATGGCCAAATCAAATATATTGAAATTTTTAAGGGATACGTTTCTCTTTGCCTTAGGAAGGTATTTATCATTAATTACATTTTATAATATCCTAAATAAATAAAAAGAAAAAATCCTAAAATGTTTTTAAAAGCAACCAAATCCAGACGAAAAAAAGGTAGTGTTTAAGATTTCTAGAGTATTACATGTTAGCATTGATATCTGCAGCCACATACACAACAGCGTAAATCTGTACAGACAGCAGCTTTATCTTTCTGCAAAGTCACCTGATATTTGTTAATGTGCAAATTTACAGCCACCCCCTGAGAGCAATCTTTGCTAGAATAATCTTTTGTTTCAGTCTCCATCATGTTTTTTTTTTCTCTGTTCAGTCTTTGTTCTCTTCCATTGTGTCTCTCCTCACTACAGATGACATACAGTACTGCAGACAAGGCCCTGTTCAGTAATTACTGAAGATAAGATGCAGGCCTGCTAAGAACGGGACGAGACTCGCAGACAAAACCTTCTGCAGCGGTCAGCAAGAATAAAAAAAAGAAGAATCAGACTGGGATCAAAGAAAAGTTGGAGGAAGAGAAATATGACAAGGAGTAACCATAAAGATAAATGGCTGCTAATTCTGAGGGGAAGTAACACAGGAATATTTGAATAAAAGAAATAAAAGTTTAGCTATTTCTGTACAACGGACTATTAGGGTCACATCACGGGGACTTTATCCATAACGGGATAAATTAAATATGATTTTAAGAATAAAGCTGAAATACCGTATTTTTCAGACTATAAAGCGCACTTAAAATCCTTAAATTTTCTCCAAATTGATGGTGCGCCTTATATATGATTACCGCTGTGCTTACTGGTCGTTTTTATGTGGTACAATGCGCTCAAACAAGACTGCCTGACTGTAATGTCTAAACTAGAAGTGCATTCATGAAAGGCAGCCCGCACCTGGAGTACACGCTAGAAACAATAAACCTAGTAAGCTAATTCAATATAAAAGTGAAGTTTATTTTGGCCTTATGTTAGAAACAGCGCAGTGTAGTCCAGCTAGGGCTGGGAATTGAAAAGATTTTCACGATTCCGATTCCCTTATCGATTCTGTGAAACGATTCGATTCCTTTTCGATTCTCTTTTCGATTCCAATTTGGGGCAAAAAGGATAACAAACAGTTTGATGATGAGCATCAACTTGTTTACTTAACTATCACACGACCTTACAAACTAACAAGTTCAAGATGTCCACAGCAAATGTGCAGCTGGAGTAACATTTATATTTGGTTAAATAAAAAAAGGAATATAAGAACAAACTTAAATACAGTATGAGTTATTTAGAATACAAGAAAATGTAAGTTTGTTGAGACAGTTGCTTATTAATCTCTCTTTAGATAACCTCAGTCATCTAAATTTAATGGAGAAGCCATCCGTTTAATGAAAAAGCATTACTGTACAATTTTGGGAAATAAACTCCCCCTAATTTAAATTAAACGAGCGTCACCATTCTCTCACTCCCTGAACTGCGGAGCAACTTTGTAGCATGTTTCGTTACATCCATTGCAACAGCTAGAATCCTGTAAGAATTCCAGCTACCAGTAGTTCTAATTAAACATGCTACCAATGAAGGGCTGGATTAATGAGAAAGGCACACTCCCTTAATAACCCCAAAGAGAGGTAGGAAATTGAGAAATGGTATATGATTTACTAGGAACCACATTAAGCACAGCCAGTGATGTAAAACTAGCTACTTACCACCAGAGTTGCCTTCCATGCTGGTCGTAACTTTAGCTTCTGTCCGGTAAGAATCAAAATCACGGCATTCGTTAAATTGTATGCCATGTTGTGTGCGCAGGTGTTTCTGCCTGTTGGATGTATTTCCTCCCGTGGATATAAATGCCATTTTGTAATGATTCCAAAGCGCCTTGTTGCCATCTTTCTCTTCCTTAAAATGAAGCCAAACTTTCGACCGCTTGCCCCGATGGGGCGCCACTTTTTTTTGTTTTGCTTTAAGCCTGGTCACGTCATGCGCAACTTACGCACATGTGCTTACTGAATGCCGCGTGCGTAACTTGCGTATAAAACGTGGCGTAACTTGCGTAAAAAAAAAACGTTGTGCTACCGTTGTGCTGCTCAGAGCCACGGCACGACGGAATCGAAAAGAGAATTGTTAAGCGAGCTGCCAAACGGTGCCACGGAATTGGAAAACACGGAACCGGTTCTGAACAGGAACCGGTTTTCGATTCCCATCCCTAAGTCCAGCTACTCTGTCCTCCTGACAGACGGATAGAGAGCTGTGGACGTGAAGAGGCGGAGTGATATTACACAAGTGGGAAGAAGATTTAATGCGGTTTATAATCCAGTGCGCCTTAAGGTCCAAAAAATACAGTTTTGAGGAAAATGTTTTAATTTAAATAAATTTAAATACAAATATAAAGTTGAAATGTTGAGGGAAAAAATGCTACTATATTGAGAAAACAGTCAACTATTTTTCAGGAAAAATGCTGAGAAAAAACACTGACATTTTGAGAAAGCAGTGAAAGTTCTGTTTTGATAATGTAAAATTTTATATATATAATAATAATTACCTTATTTATCATTGCAACATATATTCCACTGAAATGTGTCTGTATCTCATCCCTTAGGGAGAGCTGCCCAGGGAGCATTCAGGAGCTAATACTGTGGTCTGATTGCCGGTGGATACAACAGGACTACCAAAATAAGAACGTACCCCAACAGAGACCGGATCTAACGGATACAATACTCTAATAACCTAAACCCTTAACAGATAACTAAACAGGTAACACAAACGAGTATCTAGACACAGATGCCAAAACATAAACCCCAGAGAATCCTGACAGAATGGTTTAGACCAGGGGTGTCAAACTCATTTTGGTTGAGGGGCCGCATACAGCTTAATCTGATCTCAAGAGGGCCACACGAGTAAACTCATTGCAAGATTAAATAGAACTAATAAAAGTGGACTTGTTGTTGATCAATATATTATGAATAACCTCAGCGTTTTTAAGAAAAGTATGTGCAATTTCAACAATACTTTTACTCAGTTAAACATTTACTTAAGTGCATTATGCATAAGAACTGATCACAGTGATTGTACAATGTTGAAAAACATTTATTCACATTTTTTGGAACTTAAAAACACTGCATGACAAAATACATCAAACAGAAAAATTAAGAAATGATTTAAAATCAATTTTCCACATCTGAAGCTCAGCGCAACCATCTGCTGATTAAAACACAGCACCCCTCGTGGACAATATAGGAACTGCAGATTTTCAATTAAACGAAGTACATGTTTTTTTTAATAATTGTTTTATCATTCTCTTCCTTTTATCTCCTCTTTCACCTTTTCTTTTTTTCTTCTTGTACTTCCTTTCCTCTCCTACTTTCCCATTGTAGTGTCCATATCATTTGAGATATTCCCCACATGAATCATGATAAAACTATTGACATTCATAAATCAAGTGGAGCACTATGGTCTTTTTGGCATTAAGACAACATTTTGTATTGCCACATTTCCAGCAAGGACACTGGGGGAAAAAAAAGAAAAAAAAAATCATTGTTGAATAATGATAATGCATTTAGCCACCGGGCCGGACTAAATTGTTCGGTGGGCCGGATCCGGCCCGTGGGCCGTATGTTTGACACCCCTGGTTTAGACCAAAGAATGACCCAAAGTCTAGACTTTAATCCAGGGGTCACCAACCTTTGTGAAACTGAGAGCTACTTCATTGGTGTTGTGTCATATGAATGGGCTACCAGTACTGACCTTTGAACTAGAAGAGTCAGAGCTCACCTTAACTTTATGTAAAATAAACACATTTTTCATGCTTTGTTATAGATATTGTCATTTTTAAATCTATATACAGTACAGACCAAAAGTTTGGACACACCTCATTCAAAGAGTTTTCTTTATTTTCATGACTATGAAAATTGTAGATTCACACTGAAGGCATCAAAACTATGAATTGACACATGTGGAATTATATACTTAAAGTGTGAAACAACTGAAAATATGTCTTATATTCTAGGTTCTTCAAAGTAGCCACCTTTTGCTTTGATTACTGCTTTGCACACTCTTGGCATTCTCTTGATGAGCTTCAAGAGGTAGTCACCTGAAATGGTTTTCACTTCATAGTATATAATTCCACATGTGTTAATTCATCGTTTTGATGCCTTCAGTGTGAATCTACAATTTTCATAGTCATGAAAATAAAGAAAATTCTTTGAATGAGAAGGTGTGTCCAAACTTTTGGTCTGTACTGTATATGCAAGTGTGAACAAACAGGAAGAGTAACGGAATAACAGTTTTAGCTGCAGCTTTAGAACAGGCTCATGGCCGCCACATGTGGTCCTCGGGGGCTACTTGGTGCCCACGGGCTTCATGTTGGTGACCTCTGCTTTAATCCAATTGAATCTGTTCTTAGTCCTGAAAATATATGTTCACAGATGTTCTCCATGCATCCAATGTGACAGTAAAAAAGGGGTGCCTATGTCCAGCCCTACAAAGCTACTAGTTCTAGATGCATCCCCCTCTCCAACACGCCCGTACCAGATGGCAGAACTTCCTGCTCAGCGTGTTTTCCAGCTCTGTAGAGGCCGGGGTAAAAAAAACTAAAAAATTTATTTAATTCAAATATGTTAGAGAAAGGATTAATCTAAAACTTGCAGGGTAGTAGCTCTCCAGCACTGGACCTTGGCAACCATGCTCTGCGTTTGTAGTCCAACTGTTTTAATATATTCTTTTAGTTTCCATTTCCTGCCATTACTTTAAATCTGTGTTTGAGAACTTTTTCCGCTTTCATTTCATCATTCCCCAATCTATTTCATTTGCTTTAAGTAATCTAGAGCAAAATAAAATTTCAACACAGAAAGAAACTATACCCGTTGTTCCATTGAAGCCTGAAACATTTTGTGGCCGTTTGTATGTTACATTTAACTTATTTGGGATTTTACTCTATATGCGGTTCGTTTCCCCCCCCCCCCCCATTTCCTGCTGGTTGAAGGGGTCCATAGACTAATAGCAAAGACAGACTGTCAGCATCCCCAGGGGTTTTGGTTATTTATGGTCGCTCCCTGGGGATCCTTCAGTCTGGTTTTCTTTGTTCATCCTTAGATTCCTTGCGCTTGTTTTCTGTTCAGCATTATTTTAACAGTCCTGTTAGATCCTTATTTTATACTTGCCTTGTGGTTTAGTTTCTGTTCTGTTATTTATATTAGTGGATTCTTGTAATGATAGATTTAGTTAACTTATGGCGTTTATTATTTCTGTAGTTCTGTCATCTGTTCCTTCTTGGTTTAGTTCCATCCTTCCCCATGCCTGGCCCATTATGTTGTTCCCTGCTAGGTTCTGTTATTCCCTGGACCTGCCAGTTCATTGTCCCTGCTTTCCTGCAGCCTAATTGTATCACTCTGTTCACCTGTGTCCTATTATCCACCTACTGTTTCCCTCCGTCTCTCGCCGTCTGAGTTCAGCCCTCTCCGTCGACATCGTCAGATCATCCGTCTTCTTCCGTTGTCCTACCCTGTTCTGGTCGCTTCCTGGTTCGTGTCATCCTGTATTTGTCAATGAAACTACCATCATCTTCAACATTGCAACTCCCGAGCTCTTGTTCGCGTTTCGGTCCAACCTCCACAAACATGACTGCTGGTTGTTGCACCGAACTTCATCAGTGGACCAACAAAAACGATCTAATGTTTATCCCAGATACCAACTGATTCATTAGATTTTCTGTAGGTTCCTGTCATCGCCCGGTGCTTACTTAAATACTTTTAGCTGCCTTTTTGGAGTGTAAGTAAAATTTTCTTGAAATTAGTGTATTTTCCATTGATTTGAGCAGGTAAATAAGACTATTTGCCAATGGGATTAGCAGTTTTACCCCTAAAATAAGATAATTAGATATCCTGCACTTGAAAAGTGCAGGATATCTAATGCAAGAAGTGCAAAAATCCTAAAAGTGCAAAAATCTTATTTCATTGGCAAATGATCTTATTTACCTGCTCAAATCAAGGAAAAATGCACCAATTTCAACAAAATTTTACTTACTTTTAGTTCCCTTTTTGCAGTGTAGTCCTCTGGCCGAGCACTTTAAGGTTGGGTGCTCACTCTGACATTAGCTTTTAAAAAACCCAAATCCTGCCGTGCCTTCCCCAATCACTTCCTTCTCGACCGTTCTGTTCCTACGCTCCTCTGCTGTCATTACCTCCCTCTCCTTGTTCTTTCCTCTCTGTGCTATTCTCCGCTCTCATCAGCTGAAGTGACAACAAGCAGCACTTTGTGTCTAATGTTTCATACGGCGACAATAAGAGTCATCTCCAGAGGAACTGACTGTGGCTAATGATTGTCAGAAATACGGCTCAGCTCCTGCGGCCACATCATACATGAAAGGAAACCAGAGGAGTGAAAAAGGTAAGCGGCTAACTCACTTCGCACGAGCTGCTCTGCTAATTGTTCATCTAAATCTTTTTCTAAACTGGTCCCTGCCATGACAGCAACAATATATTGTAAGAAATTAAGAAATATATTTTTTTTTCCCCCTCTTTTAATCACTGCAGCAGCACCAGGAAAGAAACAAGGGGACTTTTCTTTGCTTTGCTTCATAAAACTGGAACAATCTGGGTGCTAACAGCTAACTTTGATTTTAGACCCTACAATACAAGTTGGGGTTGTAACAAACCTCTCATATGAAAAGCTTCTTCTCTGGGACACAGAAACCTTTCCTTCTGATGGTTGGACACGCCCACTGTCTATATTCTTACATTTAATCAGACAAACATGGCAAGCCCTGAAAACTGTACCCTCAGAAAAAGACTTGTAGAGGTCCACATCTTGTCTTAATTCTTTTTATGTTTCCATGTTGTCACACAAGGAAGTCGTATGTTTGAGAAGTTGCCTTGAAAAACATCTACAGGTGTGTCTTCAGGGCACTTAGAGCTTGTGATTTAACCAATCAGAAGCTTACAAAACTACATAAATTTTATATTTAAAATGTATGCTAAAACCCGCTAACCTGACAACAGCCAGCTGTATGTCGTTCCGCCTAGCTCCACTCACATACATCTGGGACACCGCCGGTAGACAGTGATTTCTCCAACCAAATTTATGGTCTGGCCAATCAGGACGCAGGGCTGGAGTTTCATAGATGTGACGTAGTGGAGACGCGACCATGACGTGAGACTGTTTTGATAGCAATGGCGGCTAGTCGATGCTGCTATTTCTTCCGTGTTGTCCAATCTACCTAATATTGTTTCATTAAAAGAACATCAGAGAACGCCTCTGAAGGCTTTTGTTGGTGGAAACGATGTTTTCGCCCTTCTCTCGACCGGATTTGGCAAGTTTTGTTTTCCGGGACCAGCGGACGTGCCGATGCGGACGCGCCCCGGAGCGGTTAGCGGTTAGCGCTAACTATGTTAGGAGGCCTTTAGTCCTCAACGCGGTCGGCCCGGAATCGACTCCGACCCGCGGCGCTTTGCCGCCTGTCTTCCCCCCTCTTCCTGTCAGCTCACTGTCAATAAAACACATGCCACTAGAGCCGCAAACACATTATTATTATTTTTTTTTTTTTTTCCTGCGTCGCTATCATCAGCGTCACGGGTTAGCTTCGGTGTGAGTGGTTGAAATAGCACGTCAATAAAGATGACAGACAAGTGGCTTATCCAATCATATGCAAGAATTTTTGATAAGGCCCAGCCTTCTGTAAAGGCAATCCCTATGGCGGAGTCCCAGATGTATGTGAGTGGAGCTAGGCGGAACGACATACAGCTGGCTGTTGTCAGGTTAAAAACCCGCTGCCCTTTATTTAAAAAAATACCGCGTTTTACAGCACAGGTCGACCCGTTCAGCTAGAAGAGCCAGAATAAGATCCAGCAGCACAGCACAACAAAATGTCCCCACATTTTTAATAACTCAAATGCCTTATAACATAAACCTAAACATTTACATTTTTTCTATCAGATTTTCCTCTTCATTAACTGATTACTGGAAAATTAAAACAGCTGAAGCCACTACATGTCTTCAAGACCACGTAGGATATTTAATAGAGGAATATTTACCACCACATTCGATGTATAAACATCTTCCATCTGTACAGTCTGAACCAGTTTATTAAATTCATAAGTCAGTGAGATATAGTAAACGATGACAATGTCCCATTACAAACTCTTCTTCCTGCCTCTTATTACACACACTAAACATCCTCTTACTGCCATGATTATTGTGACAAATAAATCACACAGCTTAGCATTTTGCGCCAAAAGCGGAAGATACAGACTTTCCCATTATTATAGTAGCACAACAGATCAAATTTAGAAACTATTTTAATGACTGGCCAGTATCAAATCTGCAGAATATAGGCACCGAACAGTTCAGCCCTGAATGCTGTAAGTAGTTCACCTTTTTTTATCTTGCTGCTCTGTAAAAAATGCAAACTAAATGAATAAGGTGTGCACCTAAAGACACCGTGTTTATTCAGATTTTTCAGAAATTACATGCTGTAAGTTAAAATTGCACCATTTTTTAAGAGGAAAAGGGGCAGAATATTGTGTTGAATGTCAGTATGTGTACTGCTGTGCAAAATAATGATTCGTCTCTCACTTCTTTACATTTTTTATTTGAGCCAGACTTTCTTGCAACGTTTAAATAGGGTCTGAAAAACAGTTCACTAGGCTTTCTGAAGGTCTCTTGAAGTTTTTCTTTAAAAAAAAGAATAAAAAAAAAGAAATCAGCTCATTTTAAAGTTTTTGCTCTGTGTTTCTTTATGAATATCTTACGTAAAAGGATTTTGCCATTTTACTTTATCTATTTTTCCATTTAATCAACTCAACTCTGACTTATTCACCATTGAAGCATAAGAAATGCCCTAGAATTGAAGTAAGAACCACTGTAACGTCAACACAGACAAAAAAATAAGCTTAACTTTTCAGTTTAGTTCAATGAAAAACCATCCATGGTAAGAAGAGCATAAAACTTGAACTGTTTTACTGTGATTCCCAAAACGCTTTTAAACAATTAAGCATATTGGCACAAAGTGTGGGTAGCTTGCTTTGAAATGTCAGGCAACCTTAAGGCGTACCTAAGGCTTCCACAGCAGATGTACAGCAGTTGTCCCAATGAATGGGTTTATAAATGGAGGAAAGGATGCCCAGAGGACCTGAGAAATGAAATATCTCTAAGGTTATTTCTCCAAATGTCAATTTAAAATGGCTCACCCTGGTCCTGCAAAATTGTTGAGCATATTTAAAACTGTGTCATTTAGTTTCTCACAAATGTGAGCACACCTCTCACGTTTTTGTAAAATATTGTATTACGTCTTTTCATGGGACAGCACTGAAGATAGTGCTGTCAAGCGATTATAATTTATTATGTATTATGACCTCTAACTAATGAATCTAATTAATCCATTTTAATCTCACCTAAATATCGCTGAGAAAAGTGTTTTGCTGCTGTTATGGTTAAAGCCCCTTTGTAAAACACACATTATGGAGTTGTAGGAGTGAGCTGCTGTTTATTTTTTGTATCCAGTTTATTTTTTTTAGAGAGGTAAGCTTTTTTGTCATTTGGTTTATTTATTTTCACCTAGGTAAATTAGGGTTAATCTTAAAATAGTTCCTTTGGTTTATTGTGTTCGGCATTATAGCTCACTCTGAAGTCATGTACTCCAATTATAACATCTTCGCAATGGACTGCTTTTAATTAAATGTCAAAATAAGACTTTAAAAACAATGTGTGTTGGCGGCTTGAGGTCTGATGAGGACAGAGAGTTCTGTCCTAGAAGCTGACGTTCAGTGAAAACACAGATAAGGTTAGCAAAAAAGCTCCCCAAAGACTCCACTTCCTATGTAAATTAAATAAGTTTGGGGTGTGTAAAAAGCTGATGACCATTTTCTATCACTCTCTGATTGAATCTGTCCTCACTTTCGCTTTTATCACTTGGTTTGGCAGTCTATCAGCTGGAAACAAGAACAGGATTAAGAAAATTGTAAAAATTGCTGGGAAAATTATAGGAGCGAGATTACACAATTTAGAAAAAACTTAAAAAAAAAAGGCAGAACACATAATTCATTCTTCACATCACCCACTTCATAGTGAATTAGAGCTGCCACCATTTTGTTTCTGTGTGCATTGGGTGTTGTCTATGTCTTCTTGTCCCACCTTGCTTTAAGGAGAATTTCCCTAAAGCCGGGCGTACACTGTACGAGTTTTTGCTCTTTTCGGGCCGATTCTTCAGTCGTGCGAGAATTTTTTGGATCGGGCCGAGTTTCAGCTTGATCGTGCGTCCTGCGTCGTGTCGTATACGGGGGTAACGAGGGGCGATTCGCCTCTTACGTTCACCTCCCAACCAGGAATCGAACGGTCGGATGAAAATCATGTTTGAAATTCAGTCGGCCCTCGTGAGGAGATCGTGAGCACGTCCTGCTGTTGAAGCAGAGCTACGAGCCGATTTCCCCCGACCTCGCGCACTGCGCATGTGCAAACAAGGGAATTCTTCTTCTTCTTCTCAAACGAAAACACAGGAGTGGAGAGAAGCATGACGGCGGTACGTGTGACATGGAATCAAACTACGGAGGAGCAACTCGTAGAATTTCCAAGGCAGCGCGTTTCGTTCTAGTGAGCCTCATATTTAACAGTGAGCATCGACACTTCCGTCTTTTTATTCTTCTACTGTTGACGTTTGGCTTCCGGACAGACGAGTCCGAGTAGCGCCATCTTTCTACGGGGCTGAGTCCGACGTGGTTTTTGAACGTACAGTGTGAGCAGTCAGGTCGCATCAGAGCGTCGGGCCGCACAGTGAAAGAACAGATATCGTGAGCTGTGAACTTTTAAACCCTGAGGTTTCATCGTACAGTTTGAGCTGTATATGAGTACAACGATTGAAAATACCGTACAGTGTACGCCCGGCTTAAGTGGACACTATGAAGTGATACTTGACTTGATGGATCTTTCATGTTATGACCTGGCCACCCCAGACGGGTCATAACAACCCCGCGTCTCGCCCATTAACCACTGGAGATAGTCACGAGCACCCCCCCCCCCAGGACTTTGTGTGACGTCGAGCCGCGTTTCTCCATCAGGTCTGACACGACGTGACACCTGCACAGAAAAGTGGGTGTAGAAAATCGATGGATGGAACTGGACACTTTATAAAGCATATTAGAAAAGTTATATTAAACTTTTACGTAAAGTTAAATATTGTTGAAGGTAATCTTGGCTGCTGTCTCTTGTCTGTCTGGCAGGTGAGTTTTTGGGTTGGAGTAAAAATGAGTCCACAGATGGACAGGAAGCCTTTTCAGCTTTTTCTTATGAGACTCGCTTCTACAGTGTCGCCTTCACACCGTGCTCCACTCCGTGTAAAAATAAATAACTATTTGGCAAACTTCTTAAAAAGCTCTCTGAGAATCACCTTTCTCAGGCCTCACCCAGTTAGAAACTGTTCTCCAGTCCTTGTTGTAGCTGCAGTTTATGTTATCCTAGTTTCTTTAATAATATGTATGTTTTAATTTACGAGCGTCCTGGTGTGCAGCTGCAGAATGATCGACAGCCGACGCGGCTCTCACTGACAATGACTGCAGCTCTGCGTTCTTTGTTTCAGATTAGTAAATGTGGAATAATTTTTTTATTTTTCCGAATCTGACCAACTGAGAGCAATTTAATTTGGCATTGTGTCATACGAAGGGCTACCAGTACTGACCTTTGAACTGGAAGAGTCAGAATTCATCTTAACTTTATGTAAAATACATGCTTTGTTATAGATATTGTAATTTTTAAATCTATATAAATGTGTATATAGATTTAAATTAATAAATGTGTTAATCTATTTTTTTAACCTAAAAAAAGCTAATTCTTCAGTCTTTTCTTTGCAACAAGAACAGAAAATAGTTCATTGACATCACTGGAAATCCCTCCCCCCAAAAAAATTAAAACATGCATCTACATTAGTGCCTGAGCTGGTGGGTTGATTTTGTACAATCCAAGCTGCAAATGGACTCCAAACAGCACTGAAAATACATGAAAATGTCTATTGACTTAATGTGATGGAAACACTTCAAATGTTGATCAAATGATGTCAATCATGACCTCGATTGCCTTTGTTTAAACTGAATTTGGGAAGGACAAAAGGGCTAAATTACCACCATATTTTCCAGGGTTTAACAGGGACAATGGCTGACCAACCTGACAATCTCTAAGAATAAATAGCTTTGTTAATCCATCCTTTGCACAGGCTACATGCAGTGGTGTTAAAACGTACCCTCCCCACTATTCCTACTCCATTAGAGATTTTTAAAGGTTATTTAAGATTGCTGATGCTTCTTTATTTTTGACAATTAAGCATATATCCAAAAAATATGCTATTTCAGATTGTTAATATCTGTTAATTTATTTTAATCTCAGCCACCCAGGCCGGAAAGTCAAGGAACTCCCTTTTCTAAATAAAGAGCTGCTTCTAAAGGAGCTCTCCATTTAAAGGAAGACAGAACGTAACGTAAAGTCTAACATGCTGAAAGTACACTTGACATCCAGGTAAAGTGCATCCCATTAAGCCAGTGTATGGCTTTTAGGAAGAAAGAAATCAGTGCTGGAAAGACACCTCTGTTTTAAACACTACACTGTAGTAATGGACCTCCTGACACATGCATTACACCGGTGGACTTTGCATTATGCATCATTGGAGGCCATCTGCACAAGTTTCCTCCCTGATGCATGGCAAGAAGCTTATAATGCTGCAGGAGGAAAGTACCTGCCATACCCAAATGTTGGAGGAGTGATATACTGACTCGTCTGTTCCTTCACAAAGTTTAATATGGCCTCAGTGTGAGAATAACAAGGCAAAAATAATTATATTTCAATAAAAAAAACTTGGACATGAGATTTGAGAGGGCAGTAAACTTACTGGCATTCCAGGATCTTTTTGGAGGAGACTACATAAGATGATATAAGCTTTCCTTTCATCATCAGTAACCCACAATGACTAATGATGAGACAACAGCTGTGTGGACAAAAATGCCTTATTGATGTTAGAGGACAATGACAATAAAAGTCTGATTATAAAAAGGCAACAGATTAAAACAAAGAAATGCAGAATACCATCTCTGGATCCAAAAAGCACAAACTGAGGCTACAGTTCACCCAGGATCACCCAAATTAGACAATAAATTGGACCGGCTTAGAATTTGCCGTAGACAACCTGAAATTATCTGCAAAAACAATTTACAGTCTTATTTTTAACAGAGGTGAAGTGATTCCTGTCTGAATAAGCTGTTTTGACAAGTATTCATTGAAAAATATGCTAATATCATTTCTCCAGATGACAAATTATAAACTGTTCAGAGTGTCCGGCAAACTGTGGTGTCAAGTCACCCTGACACTGAACCAAACTTGGAGATATTTCTCAGAGACTCAGAGGTAAAAAGTGAAAAGAGCTAAAGAGCTAAAGAGCCTCTATGGTATGTGTGAAAATACATAAATAACTTCTCTAAGGGATGTAAAAAAATAATCCAACTCCAACATATTATCTCAGAACAATTTTCCTTCCTTTTGCATTCTAGCCAATCATGTAGGTTAATACTACAGTCATTACATCCTCCCAGCCAATCACAACGCAGACCCAGGAACGCTCCGTCACCAAGCTTCAAAGAGTTCAGAGAGTGCTTTTTTTTTTTAAGACTTACAGTTTTGGTAAAAACTTGGTTGAATAAAAGGTTGAGTTTAAATCCAGTGTTCTCTATTTTAAAAAAAGGTCATTAAACAATAGCATAAAATGGCCAGGGCTGCACTGACAATACATTTTCTATATGTTTTGATAATTATCGATATTGATCAATATGATTTCTATTTTATCAATGTGCCTTTTTTTCTAGCGTCGTATCGCTGTACGTTTAGACATCAATGGCTGTTGAGTTATTTTATTCATTATGTGAGATGAGAGAAAAAGGTTTGAAGTTGTTTAGCTGAAAAATTACCTTCCATGCTGTCTTTATGTTTTGTGATTCCCTTATTCTTTTAAATCCTTTTTACCATTGCATGCTGATGTGAACAAACATGAGATCTCCAGGGTTTAATTTGAGAAAAACTTTACTCAAAGCCACTTTTAACACAGCTAGACGAGTAACTGTTGTTTAAAGGGAACATATTATGCAAAATCAACTTTTTTTAGCCATTAAATACATTTACTGGGTATCAGGTCGCCCTGACACTGACCCAAACTTGGAGATATTTCTTGACGACTCAGAGAGGTAAAAACAGAGTGAAAAGAGCAACTGTGAATTCCTTCTATGGTATGTGTGAAAATCTTGGCTTGATGTACAAACTGTCATATCAACAATACATAAATAACTTCTCTAAGGGATATAAAAAAAATAATCCAACTCCAGCATATGTCTGATTTTACTGTAAAGACAGTGTTTGTTGTTTTATCAGAAATCTTGGAAAGGCTAAAAGACTCGTTCTGGTTGTGGTGATGTAATTGTTTGGGTAATATTCTCTTTTCTTACTTTGAGCCCTTTAGAGCCAACCGAGCATCCTTTTAAGACCACGGCCTAACGGTGTATATTTGTTGTTATCCATCTCTTTATGACCACAACGTACCGATTTTCTGACAGTTACTTCCAGCAGGATAATGGTCCATGCTTCAAAGCTCAAATCCTCTTAAACTGCTTCCACAATCACCAGATCTCAATGTAACAAAGCATGTTCAGGATGTGGTGCAAGGGGAGATTCCTGGCATGAACGTGCAGCTAATACATCTGCAGCAACTACATGATGGGATCTGGTCAATACGGACAAAAATATCTGAGGTTTATATAAAGAGCGAAAAAACACACACAGGAAGCGTGCACTTCGAGGCATAAACAAGGCTATCTCATATTAGCTTTATGGTTGCACAGTAAAAGCAGAAGGAGTGAGGCACTTTAGCTGAGCAAGCACAGAGCACCATAACAGACCTTATTTACATATTGCCAGATCTGCTCAAAGATTTAAAAAAGCCCAAGATGCAGACTTTTATGTTGGTGATTCAAAGGTATAAATGTAGTCTTGCTTTTCAAAACAAAATTTATGTAAACTTGTTGGATGGAGAAAAACTTCCCTGGCTGTAAATAAATCATCAGGCTGCTGGAAAGAATCTTTCTGCATTTACATGTAAATGATTTGTGGATTTATTTGAAAACCAGGTTTTGGATAAAGGAAGGAAGAAATAAGCTTTTCTCAACTATATTTTTCCATCACAAAACATATGAATTAACAGGAACCATAACAATTAACACGTATCTAACATTTTGATGAGTTTGGACTTAGACAAATGTATCAAAATCACTTTATTTGTAATTGACGTTTTGAGCTGGGTGGGGAAAACGTTCATCCTTACCATATATGGAAAATTATGTTTCAAAACGACAAACTCCCCTTTGGCAGCAAAGATCGATTAATTAAGGAAGGATTGGGATTTTGTTAATTACCAAATGTAAAACAAAAAAAAATTTTCCCAACAAAACAAACACTAAAAATAGTGTTGTTTTGTTGGGAAAATTTTTTTTTAGTTTGTCTGCTTGTTTATTTGTTGGAAAAAACAGTTTAAATATAAAACGACTGATCAGTATCTGTTGCGTCTACTGATGCTAAACCAGCTCCCCTCCTCTTCCAGCCTTAAGTCAGGTTTTAGATCAGAGTTGCGCCACAAATCCATGTGAAACAGATAATCATAACACAAACACAAATGCAGACATATTAGTTCCTTTTTCCCAAAACTACCATTAAGTATTAAGGGACAAAGGGGTGAGAAACACAGCGCTGCATTAGCAGGGGGGAAAAAAGCACTGCTTGGTTGTGTAACAGCTTTGTGATCAAATAAATGTATTTACAATCACGTTGTTATCTGATACATTCATGCAATTGCACAGTAAATTGTTATTGTCTTTTTTTTTAACTTGAACATTTAAATCTCATCACATGCTACTACTGCATGCGTCGGTGTATCCAACTATTTGGACACTCTCTGTGTGTTTTGTGAGAATCTGGGGGAATTCTTAGCAAGTGTCTAACCAAACTTTCATTATTGTGACATAATGACAATAAAGATTCTTGACTTTATTTTGTCTTATTATAAGAAACAACAAAAAACTGATTCTTCAGTCCCTTCTTGTTGGATTCATAGTCATAAACAGATTTTGGGAGCCTGCCTTACTTCCTGAATACTGCCTCTGCTCCACATGACTCGACTGTGTTGTTTATTTACATTAGCAGGCATCTATAAAGTCATGAAATAACTGGGGTGGGGGTGGGGGGAGGGAGTCCTTTTGGTACCCTGGCTGTAGTTCTGGTCATCGCTTACCTTTTACCCATTATGCTCTTTTCCCTGTCATATTTGTTAATTTTTCTTCAAACCACTGCAGCAGCTGATTAACTAGATTAATTAAATCTCAACAGCAAGCAAGCTTAATTTGGAGGCAACCAGACTTTCGCTCAGAGGTTGTTGTTTTTTTTCAGGAAGAAAAGTCCGGTTGCCTCCGATTTAAGACTGTTTGTTACTAACCAGATTCAAAATCTCATGTCTAAAATAGACAAACTATTAAAAGTGGTTCATATTGGTGAAATAAGGCCTTTAAGATTGTAATAAAAACAGTCTTTGCTGTCTTAACTCCTTAACAGGTCGTGGGTGTAATGTTTCCCATAAGCATTATTGAATACAGAATAGATATGTCACACAATGTTGCAAATGTGAGTTTTTCCACTTGTTTTATTCCCTACGTTTATTCTGAAAGTGCGGTTCTACATACAGTTGTGATTAGCAGTGGGGTCTGCTGCCAGTCCTAAGCTTTGATCCCATGGAGAAATAAAGCAGCAGAAAAACACACTGCAGCCTACGGTAAATGAGAAGTCTAGTCATTCCAGTTAAAGCAATAAAAGAAGAAAACTGAGCCCGACTGGCTCTGTTCAAATTACCAGAGATGGAGCAGATGGGGAAATATACTCATGCATATCAGTCTACATGTCAGTGCATGTGTATTGCATACAGCATAACTGGTTTTACTTGCATTGCAAATGTACTTCCAAGTATATTAGATGCTTTTACTTATATTTCTCACTTGTGATGAAATAGGCAGCGATCGTCCCTCTCCATTATGTCACAGACCTTCAGCTTACTTAAAATCATTTATTCCCAATGTCATACTCACAGAACTCTTGTTCTTATACATATATTTAGATCAATTTATAATCTTAACCTTTCTGTGCTAAAGTACATCATGAAATAATGTGGACTGCTGCTGTGTCTCACTAAATACACCCTAACATCTCAGTTCAGCTGCAGGCCAATCACCTTTCCAGCAGCAGTGTGGAGTCCCACTGAGGGATTTATATTTGTAAGGCAGAGAGAGAAAATATTCTCATAATGTTGCACAAGGCTATGAAGTAAAACATTTACAAAATATAGTAATAAGTTAAATCTCTACATTTATTCATTTAAAATACAAATATAAGGATTTGACACATGCATCTCTAGTTTTATTTGAATTTCCCCATGTCCAAATTTGTTGAATTGTGACACTTTTGGCTTTCCCTACATGCTGATTGGTCCAAATCATTCGTATTTTAGGCTTCTACTTGCGTGAGAGCTTCAGATTTGAGCTCCAAACGCCACAGCCCGAACCTCCCTTTAGCAGTCGAGGCTCCACAGAAGCCCCTTCATTTCGTTTCTAGCCGCTCACCTCCAGCCCAGACCCAATGTGTGCAGGTGCAATCAAGAGGATTCAATCAAGAGGATGTTTCAAAACAGCGAAATCATCGACATTTGTCGGCCTCCAAGCGCTACCTATCGGACCGGTTCTAATTATAATTTCCATTAGCAGAGACACACAACAGGTTTCTGACAGGAACCGCTAAGTTTGTTAGCAGCATTAGAGGAGAGAGGTCCAGCTGCTGGGCTGTCCCTGCAGTTTGAGTTATTTTCCTCAGGTGACAGTAGCGGTACCGTTTCAGCTGCCTGACCCAGAGCAGAGGGACGGACTGAAACGTACCATAGCAATTTTACTTATAAAGCACTTTAAACACCAACAGGACCAAAGTGCTATACACAATCATAAAATACAAATGATCAATCATAAAACAACAGGCAAAATGGTATATAAAATTAGTAGTAAAATTATGGAAAGTAAAATGCAGCAAAACAAAGTCAACATCTCAGATTGTGTCACAAGGAAAAGAGATGGGTCTTAAGAAGGGATTTAAAATAAAAAAGTGAAGCGGTCTGTCTAATACCCAAGGGAAGGTCATTCCACAGGTTGGGAGCTGCTACAGAAAAAGCACGGTCACCTCTTTACTTACGCTTCGTCTTCGGCACCCTCAGTAACAACTGGTCAGCTGATCTAAGGGAACGGGACGGTGTGTAGTAGGGATGTAGCACCTCAGACAGGTAAGGTGGGGCAAGGCCATTAAGAGCTTTAAAAGCAAATAAAAGGATTTTAAAATGAATCCTAAAATGGACTGGCAGCCAATGTAGCGAGGCTAAAACAGGGGAAATATGCTCAAATTTTTCTTGTACCCGTTAAAAGACGTGCAGCGGCATTTTGTACCCTCTGAAGCTGGGAAATGCACGAATCACTGGCTCCCTTATAAAGTGCATTACGGTAATCTAGCCGAGTGGTTACAAAGGCACGGATAACTGTTTCAAAATGCTGATTAGAAAGAATAGGCTTTACTTTTGTAAGCTGCCTCAAGTGAAAAAAGCTGGATATACGACAGCTCTAATGGGGGCATCCAGCTTAAGTTCAGCATGTATCTTTACCCCTAAATTTGTAATAATAGGCCTGACGTACCGGGCCAAGGAGCCAACATCATGTCAGGGGGTCGTCACTAGAACTACTAAAAATCACCACCTCTGCTTTTCTTCACTTAGTTTTAAGGAAATAGGGCCATCCAGGCTTTCAAGTCAAGAGATTTGGAGTCGGTTTTCTTTAGCGGGACATAAATCTGTCATGGTTTAAGTTGTATCTGGCTTCTTTCTTGTTATTTTGCAGTTCAATTCAATTTTCAATTCAATTTTATTTATATAGCGCCAAATAATGAAACATGTCATCTCAAGGCACTTTACAAAATCAAGTTCAATCATATTATACAGATTGGGTCAGATTATACAGATTGGTCAAAATGTCCTATATAAGGAAACCAGTTGATTGCATCAAAGTCCCGACAAGCAGCATTCACTCCTGGGGAACCGTAGAGCCACAGGGAGAGTCGTCTGCATTGTACATGGCTTTGCTGCAATCCCTCATACTGAGCAAGCATGAAGCGACAGTGGGAAGAAAAACCACCCATTAACGGGGAAAAAAAAAACCTCCGGCAGAACCGGGCTCAGTATGAACGGTCATCTGCCTCGACCGACTGGGGTTACAGAAGACAGAGCAGAGACACAACAAGAGAGACAAAAAAGCACAGAAGCACAAATTGATCTAGTAATCTGTTCTACATTAGATGGTAGTAACGGGTGAGCCGTCTACCAAGTTCACTCAGCTCTCCCTCGCTCTGCTATTATTCACATCTGTCAGGACACTAATTAGTCTTTATTCCCGTCACCTGTCAAACTCACCTTAGTTGTGTTCTCGTCGCCGGTCCATAGCGTTCACTCCCGCTCAGTCTCTGCCAGTATTCTTGTCAGCTCCGTTTTTGTTACCGTCAGCCGTAAGACACCTTTCAACCTGGTTTTTGTTACAGTCAGCCTTTAGACTTTCCGTCAGCTTTGTTCTCTCCAGTGCTCGTCTCAGATGTTCTGCTCTCCAGTGCTCGGCTCAGAAGGTCTGCTCTCTAGTCCACGGCGCCGACGTTCTGGTCTCAAGTCCACGGCGCGGACGTTCTGGTCTCAAGTTCTCGGCTCAGATGCTCCGTCCTGGTCGTTGGTCTTCGGCTCCAGAGTTCCTCCCGGTCAGTCTCTCCACTCGCCTCCTGCCGGCCAACTTCTGCACCCTTCACCTCCGTCTGTTGAAAGACTCTGGTCCCATCATCATCCATCTTCCACACCATTCAATAAAACTCACTCCTAAGAACTTGCTCTGTGTGTGCGTGCTGTGTCCGGGTTCATCCTCGAAAAATATATCATAACAAAATCTGTGTGTCATCTGCATAACAATGAAAAGAAATCCCATATTTCTTAAAAGCCCAGAGGGAGAAGGTACAACGTGAAAATGAGAGGCCCCAAAACTGAACCCTGCGGGACACCACATGATAGTGGAGCAGACAAGGACATGTGGCCATCAAGACACAGAAAGTACGCTTGGCCAAATAAGCTTTAAACCAATCTAGAACTGAATGGCCGATGCCCACCCACTGTAGAATTCTGTGGTCAACTGTGTCTAAACCACATATTTTCCTCTCATATTTACCCCCGTCAGCAGTTGTGCACAGGAAAATGCACAACATATCTTTGTAGACAATGTAAATGCTGACATTGAATCTCACCTGTGAGAGGATTAATGGTTGGTTGAGTGCCTTCAGCCTCCTCAGACCCAAATAAATGAATGAAATTAATTTAGGGTTTAGTAAAATGGCCTCTGCCAGGAAACACTGACCAAGGACACAGGTTGCAGGTTTATATGCAAGAGTGCACGTGTGCAGACGTTTAATCTCTTGGAAACTTTTAATTAAAAAGGCTCCAAGATTACTTCAAGCAGGAAGAATAAAAATCTGACACACTTAGAGTCCATTCGGTATCAGAGCCCGGTTTAACAGGCAGAGGCTGGTGGGGTGCTTTGGCTGAGGAATAAAATGAATTAGTCCAGTGCTTTTCAAGCTCTGCTTTAAATCCAGTCACACTCCAGCGACAACAGCTCTAAGAGAACCAAGTCGTGCATTTTAGTTCAGAGCACTTTGAGTGTCTTAAAGAGGTTATTCTCTCTGTAACATCAAACCTCGATTTAAAAGCCATTAAACTGGAGAAAAATGGCCTTCCAGCTGTGGACTGTGAGGTGTAAATAAAAAAAAACAGTTCCTTCCTTAGATTCTGATTCAAATATCAAGGTTTTCTCCTTGTAATTTTTCATTAAAATATTTAATACTTTTCCACACTTAAATGTCCAGATTTCTTTAAGCATAAAAAAAACTGTCAATAAAAAAAAAAAATTGAACGTTAGGCTAATTGCAGATTTTTAAAGCACAGTTTGAGAACTTTGGTACTTTAATTTTGAAAAGTAGCATTTTTACTGTTTTAATTTGCATTTTAGACCCATATTGGGATCCATTGGTCCAGGTCAACCTCACAATGATGTTGTCTGGAGACCAGATAAAAACTGAAATGCCACCTTTTCATTTTGAATTCAGTCAGTGATGAATACAATGATCAAACATACAATGAAATTTCAAATATTCACAGCCATTGATATAGAACCTTAAAATCGAGCTAAGGTGTTTCCTGTTTCCACTTGTCATCCTTGAGCTGTTTTACACCCGTTTTAAATTCAGTTGAATGGACAAGATCCACTGTCCATCATCTGTTTTAGAATACCTGATGCGTTCTCCCGTCACATTCGAAAAGCAAGTTTAATACACTTTGAGTTGCACAATTTTTAGGCATTATTCTAACTTTTCTGTTTCATAATTTCTTGTTTAAATGTAGGTTTCCTTCTACTACCAAGAACCTGTTCAGTCACCTTTGTTTCGACCACGGCTGTTTTTTCCCAGATTCACACTAACTGTGGTGATAATGAAAACTGCAGCCACTGACAGATGATAATCTGGTTAATTGGATTAAAAGTGATGCACTCTGCTAAACTTTAATGGCGTGGCCAAGAACAGGAAGCATTGTTCTGACATAAGCAAGTTGTTTACAGATTGGTCTTCAACAAGTTGCACTGATTACTGAAAAAAAAAGTGGGATATGTACATTTGCCAACAAGCATTATTTCGCCGTGGTTCAGGAATAAGGATTTACCTGGCAGCAGTTTATAGAGCCTATATGCAAAATGTGCCAGCATCTTTTGTTTGTTAAGCATGATCAATTTCTATTGTAAAATTTAATTAGCAGGAAATGGATAAAGGAATTCAATGCAGGCAGCATGAGAAGATTTCTCGAAGTCATGAAGGCTGAGACACAAATCCCTTTAAGGAGATATCAGTGTTTACCTTGTCCGTTTGGATTATCCTCAGTGGGTCAATTTGTAAATCAGTGATGGAATGACATCGGCAAACATAAACCAACTGCAGATTTTTAATCCCTTTAAACCTCAGGGCACAAAAGCTTCTGGATTCCAGTACAGTCCAGTTCCAGTATGTTGTAGACTTGTCCCTGCTCTAACAGCTATCACTTAAATGGTGAAATAATTTCACCTATGGGTCATTAAGTTCTGCAGAGACCAATAATGACCGTTTTATTTACATTAGGGGTGAAAAACCAGAAACATGCAGAATATCGGCCCTTAATGACTGGATTTGGACACCACTGCCATTTTCCTTTTAAGATAATATCCTAAAAAGAAAACAGCCGCAGCTTTGTTAAAAGTTACCTTAGTTAATCCTCACCTTTAACTAACGTAAAGTGCCTGAAAACTGAATAGCCTTAAATAAAAGAACAAAATTGGTAAAATACCACCTTGAGAGGTAAGGATTTTCCTGCAGCAGATAACTACTTTGGCTCCTTCAGCTCAGAGTGGAGTCAAGAACTAAGCAGACTTTCCATCAAAAAACAAATCTGGACTCAAATGTTAAAGCAATTCATGCTTTTTTTTTTAAATAATCCTTTAAAAACAGAATAATTACACTTAAAAGTGCACTCTTGTTACAATACAGTTCGCTTATGGAAAAGGAGGAAATGAAAACAGAAGCATTTCTACTAGAGCGTAGATCTGCAATGCACAACGTGGCTACAGACTATATCATCAACCTGCTTTGCCAGTCAACAAGTTTGCAATCTAATATTGTCATTTTTGTCCAACCAGATTTTCTAAAACATTTCTCTGTTTCATTAAACGGAGGAGCCATCCATTGCAGGTAAGATATTTAATCTTCAGAGCCACTAAACAGAACCGTGCCTTAATAAAAACAATTGGTCCTATCCCTGTAGGCAATTAAACCGTCCTAGAGCAGTATGTCACTGGAAGAATTTCAAAGTAAAACATGATTGACTCCAGAAATCCTACAAGATTTTTATAAAAAGCAATCAATAAAACAGATTTCAACAATGTAACAGAAAGAAATATCCAGGAAGTGTCAGAGGAAGGGAGCTGGAGAAGAGGCATGTGTCAGTCTGTCATCTCCATACAAAGGAGATTTTTTTTGGTCCAAAAGTGTCTTTTCACAAAAGTGTTAAATGATCTGTAAACTGAAAACATTCAAACTGAAAGACTGGTTGTAAAGCAGACCCCATTTAAAATTTTCACAGCAGGTAGGAGGGATAAGAAGAAAATGATGGTAATTTAATTTAATTGTTGTGACATGGATGTACATTTATATTTTCCCCTCCTGCTGTCAGTTAATTTTATCCCTTTTTCCTGTGTCGTCCCTGCTGTGCCACATGCTGAGACCCGACTTTATGTCTCTTATTTTTCCATTTAACCCTAAACGACGGCTCCAGTTCAGCCTTTAACTCACTGAGCCGGATGCACAGCCCAAGCTGTTGGTTTTTACTTAGAACTGACCTGAGCGAACCCTCAGCACGCCTGACATGATCCCAGCAACCTAGAAAAATGTGAGGGCGTTCCTGGGAGGTGGATGTGCTTGACTTTGGCTTTTACACAGCCAGCTCTTGTGTTTTCACTTACGACTTTCATTCAGAGATGGAATATTCTTTCAGATGAAGGAACAGCTTATATTTCCCAGATCTCCCACATCGCTCTGCCCCCTGAGAATTCACCGGTGAAATGCAGCTGTTAACATTCATGAATGCAGATTGGTGCTTGACTTTATCGCAGCTTTCATGGCACAAAAATCAGTTGAAGCCATCCTTAAGGCTTTGGAGTGTATTCATAAAAAAACATGAAGCCACACTCAGGTGCTTTAATGACATTTCCCTTTGTCCTGCTTCACATGGAGACAACACATGCATGCAAAGACGGCCCAGCTGTTAATTCTCGGTGCAACTGATCTCGCAGCTTTAGAAAGCAGAGGCTTTCTGCTAAGCTAAATTATAACTTTATAATTCAAACAGGAGGTGAGAACAAACACACACCTGAGAAGTCCTTCCCCATTTTCATACAGTACATACCACACACACGTTTAATCCAGAATGATTTTAACAAGGTTGACGTTAATTTAGGATTTAGCTTCACCCCACTTATATTCAAATCAATAGTTTGTTTCAATGAAATTCAAATTGGATTTTTACTTTCATGTTTTGGTTAAGATGCCCCAGAAATTGTTAGAAAATTCGTCTGTAATTCAAACCTAACCTTCAGCTGCTACAACCAGACTGCAGCTGCCGGCTGCTGCAGGGATCTGTTTGTTCTCAGATACAGATGGGAAAATCCATATATTCCAAGATTTCTCAGGACTGTTAATCGCTACTATTATACTTGCAGTTATACACATGTTTAAAGGGTTTTTAAATCAAATGTAACAGTAAAGTTAGGACATTCAGCACATTAGCAAATTCTGAATTTGTTCTCTCTCTCTCTCTCTATTTATATATATATATATATATATATATATATATATATATATATATATATATATACATAATCACAACCATCTGGTAACATTTTTTATTGTCACTTACCTTTGACTACAATAACATATTAATTATGATATCCAATTTTAATTATTAATAGTATTCAAAATCAAATAAGTTAAATTGCACAACAAAAGAGCATCATGAAAACCCAAGAGCACAGCAGACGGGTGAGGGAGAAGGTTGTGGGGAAGATTAAACCAGGTCTAGGTTATCCTGATTGTTTAACATCTCAGAGCTCTGTTCATCATATCATCTAAAAATGAAAAGATTACGGCAGTTCAAGCATTGATCAACAGTCCATAGTAACTTTGGAGGAGCTACAGAGTTGCACAGATCAGGTGGGAAAATAAGACAGGATCAGTATTACTCATGCACTCCAAAAATCCTGCCTTTGTTACTGAATGGCCAAAGGAAAGCCATATTAAGTCCAATTTTGTTAGTCTCACTTTGCCACACGCCATGTAGCACTCACAGCAACCTTTTGGATGAAGGTCTTCTGATCACAAGACACAGAAATTCAACTTACTGGGCACGTGTGGCAAAAACTGACTGCACATCATCCTGAACACACTGCCACTTTGAAACATAGCGGTTGCTTCTCTCCAGCAGAGACACAGAGTGTCGTGGGAGTTGATGGGAATATGAATGAAGCCAATTACTAAATATTATATTTCAATGCATATTTATGTGCTAAAACAGCCTAGTAAATCCAATTAACAATTGTGGTAAGACTTGAAAACCGACGATGCTCATCATCCAATCTGACATTTCCAGATTTTCCTTTTTAAAGTTTTTGAAAACCTTTTATCATTTTCTTTTCATGTGATAACAACGCACAGCTTTATGCTTGTTCATCAGGCAAAAATCCCAATTACATACAATGACATATGTAGTTCTAGTGTGACAAAATGAGAAAAAAGGGGTAGGAACACTTTTGCAAGGCAGTGCATTCACAACTGAGGACACAAGCTGAAGCCAAAACACCCCAAAACAAATACATGTACAAATATTTAAACCTCCCCACTGATGCACAACCATCTGTCCACCCAGCTGAGCCCACAGGAGCTCAGCAAAGTGCTTCTCCACCACTCTGCTCTTAATAGACTGGTATTGAACGCAGCTCAACCCTGGTGCGCAGGCTCGGCTGGGGGTTGATGGGCTTTACAACAAAAGTAATTAAAGTTACTGACAAACAGAAAATAAGTAAAGGAGACAAAGGCAACCTGGACAATTACTGTATTCGGTTAAGCATTAAACGCCTGGGGGTGTAAATAACTTTTTTTTTTTCAATGAGTAGCAAGGACTACCAGCAAGTGTATACTAACCGTGTAATTAAAACAATGGAGTTAAGATCCATTCTTCACCCAGAACTGTGTCTTAAGATGAGATAGTGGTGACTCTGTGCTTTGACTGGACAGCTGAGAGCAGAAGTTATGCATTTAATTAAATGTAAAAGTCCATGAAAAAAAAACGAGGTATTCCGCATCTACTTTAACTTTTTCAATCCATTATTCCTTCGATTTCCCTCTTAAACAAGATCTGACATTGATGATTGTTTACTCTCCGTCTCATTAATTCAAATGCCCCCGAAAGACCTAAACTTCATGTGACATTCATCCCTACAGCAAGGGTATGTAAACATTTAATTTTCTACTAAAGCTAAAGTTAAAATGTTTGCTGGAAAATACAAAATGTATGCTGCTGATTTTCAGTCTATTTACAAAATCCTAACATAACAATTTGAAACCTTTTCTTAAAGCAATCTTTTTTCTATAAAGTTTCTGTCACACACTTATCCTATCTTGTCATTCAACTCAGTTAAATTTTATATATATAGTATACTATGCAGGCATGTAGCATCAGTGGAGAGGAAAAATCCCCTTTAACGGGTAGAAACCTTCAGCAGAACAGGAACCAGTGAGAACGGCCATTTGTCAAAACTGTCTAGGAGTTTGAGAAGACAGACCATAGACACAAAAACCAACAGCACAGATGCAGCAAACCAGGAGTACATTCTATGTTGAAGAAAAAGAGTTGATGGCAGTAGTATATTCCCTCTTATAGTGCATGCATAGTGGGATCAATGGTGAGGAAACTACAATGTTTTGCTCCTTCAAGAGCATTGCTTCTTCATGATGTGATGATTTCCCAATTTTTATTTTTCCTATAAAACAATCAACCAACTATCCGAGAATCAAATTTGAATGCTTGGTGAATGCCCCCAAGAGGCCTGATAATTATATTCCACCAAGTAAAACATGCTTTGGTTTTGTATTCAGGTTGAAATGTCCTGCTTGCTGAAATCAGAAATGCTTCTTTACTGTGTGTGGTGAGAACGGCCATTCTCAAGTCATTGCTGCAATATGAGCACGTATACCACATGGCGTCTGAGTTTTTGATTGGCTTTTCTGGTGATGAAATTGTGAATCATATAGTGTCAAATTTGTAAAACGACATACCTGGAGTATTACTTTACTATGTATAATTAATATTAAACAGTTTGAGATCTTTGAATTTAAGTCTTTCCAAAAATCAGTTTGCGATTAACTTTGCTATAAAACACTAGTTTGTAGTGTTACCTTTAGCTGCTTTTACAAAAAATAATCAAAACATCATGAAAATATGCTAAAGACTTCTTAGAAAATATGTTTTTCCCAAGTTGTTTTTGAGTAAACACATCATTAATTTATGCAGTGATGTCCCTTTTACTCATCAATTATTCATTGATTGTGTGGTTTAACAGTTTAACACCCTGTTCTTCTCAAAATAGCTAAGAAATGGGATAAAAGTGAGTCTAAGTTGTCCAAACAACTTTTTCAAACCTAAAACAAAATCTTTCTTTATGACACTTTAAAAGTTAGGGGAAAAAATCCTGGAGTTTCAAGAAATTAGTGGTGGTTCAAGACTTTTACTCATCAAGTCCCTTAACTTTTTTTCCCTGCAGTTAAGCAATTGACATACAGGAAACTTAATATTTTATGTCTTGCTGAAACTTATAGAACGACGGGGCAAGTCAACAGAAAGACGACCCAGAACATCTGACAAAGAGTCTAATATGAAGAGATCCACCTGCATTTGAGTGTGACCGTCGAGACCTTCCTCAACAAAGCATGTCGCATCTGTCACTCTTCTGATTGTGTATTGTGGGAGATTGAAATTGGATTCTGTAAACTTTGACTTCTAGAGAAATTTGGAAAGGACTGTATACAATTCAGGAAGTTAGTTTTTTGTGTCGTTTGCATATCTAACAGCCAACTTGCTTGGAGACGGTCACAAAAAACCAACACCTTTCTAACCTTGAGAGGAGAACATTCATATTTTCAGGGAAACATTGCGTCTTTGTTACATTATGCTCCATTGAAACATGCACTCAATTTCATCAAATGTGCTGAAAAAGATGTGGTGATAGAGGCAGCAGAAAGGTAAGTGGACAAGTACCCTCAGAAAGACAAGATTACTTTTACAAAACATCGAAAAAGAAATAAGAAATGGCTTCTAGTTGCCTTAACAGAATGATAAAACCATTTCTGCAACATGTTATTAAAGTCTTCAAGTTCATTTCAGCAGCATCCTTCTCAGTTGTTCCTATACTGTACTAAAGTAAAACCACTCTTATAAAACCTTTGCATGTAAACTGCCCCTGGGTTTCAATATTGATTCTGTAAAATGAGCCAGATCGTCCATTTTGCAATATCTCTGCTGTTTCTTTCTCCCCCCCCCCCCCCCTTTTACATAATAAGTAATCACACATCATGCACACACAGAACCGGGACAAAATCTAATGTAATTTACCAGCTGCTTTCTAATGGGGCTGCATCTTTCAATATAAACGTTAATAATCCATGATTACCTCTGTGCCGCGGCTATGGGAGCTGAGGATTTCTTTCATGCTTTTATGGAAGTGTCTCCCTCTCTGTGCTCACTCGCCCATTGGCTCCACCTTTTGGGAAAAACAATACAGACATCAGCTACAAAGCTTTCCCCTTGTTGTTTTCATCAGTGTGCAGCGAGTTGACTGCAGAAGCACTTCAGTTCATTGTTAACCTTCCCTCTTTCTGCGATTAGTCACACGCACTCCTAATGAAGCCAGGCAAACTCAGACATGAATGGTGCCACTAAATGATCAAAAGTCAAAGCGTTAATGAGAGACACAAATGTCAAGACTCAACCCTTAGTGGCGAAAAGCAGGTTTGAGTGGGATACCTTCATAGAAACTGGTTTGTTTCAAAAGTAATGACTGATTAAATGAAGGGAATTACAGATGCAATAGACCGCAGAAGGTTTGCAGTTTTCCAATGTCTTAACAAAACCATTTGACACAATTGACTATAGCATGTTAAAGCTATAGTTGGTAATCTGCTCAGGAAAAACTTTGTTAAACTGAGTGAAATCGTCCTTCCATCCTGACAGCAGTCAATACATTATGCATTCAGAAAAAGGAGGTTAAACAGTTGGATCTATGTAAAAACAGATTGTCCCACATGCCAGTCATTGTGACGCGCTCACGTAACGCCAGCATACGTGTACGTTCCCTGTTAGTTTCAGCATGCTGGCTGTGCAAGAGCACGTCTAGTGCTTATGTATCCTGTTAGCTTCAGTGTTAGCCGTTCATAGTAGCTCTCCTGCTCTCACCGTACACTTTGAAACTAGCTGAGAGTCACAAGAAGCAAACTGCATTTACATTTATGAGAAGAAGAGGAAGGTTTCAGTAGAAAGATATAAGACCAGAGTGGATTTAGGAGATTTTTTCACACGATCCCCTTGAGGAGTGGCAGAGCAGGTAACACGGTCTTGCACATCTGCGGTTATTCAAAAATGGACTTACGTTTCTTACATGCATTTCTGGAAAAATCACAGACCCTACCTTTAATAAACAAATTTGATGTACAACGCTATTGCCCAGTATTCCAACTTACAGATCTCGTTTTTGCTTTTTGGTCATTTTGATACATTTTTTAGATAAAACAAAAGGAACGATAAAAAAAAGCATTTTTCACATAGTGCTTGCTTTTATTAAAGGGAAAAATGCTATCAAAAACTACCAGGACCCAAAGTGAATCATAAATTAACTGATTAGCCACAGTTTGAGGTCAATTTCACGCCACGTAAAGAAAAACGTTAAATTTTACAAGCCATACCTAAGTCTAGAGTGACTACTGCTAGTAGACGAATTAGACTGTGACATGAAGTAGACACTCTAAAAGGAAGACACCCTGCCCTGCTCTGAAGAAAGTCCAAATAAGAAACAAAAGTCAACACATCAATCAGTCTCAAAAGGCTTACCAAACTACCTCTATGGCACAAAGGGTGAAAACATGAAACAATAGTTAACAGGATTGATTCCTCACCCAGGAGGTCTCAAATTAACCAAGAACAACATCTACAGTACTGCAGGCACTGGTTGTCTCAGTTGATCGTTTATGATTTAACAATAGAAAAGGCACTGAGAAAAAAATGGGGCAAAAACTAACACTGAACCAAAAGAACACAGAAACCTGTCTCATATTCGCTAATTAACATTTTTATGATCGGCAAGACTTTTGGTAAGAATAACTGGACTGTGAAGAAAACATACATTTTATATTCAACCATAAAATCCTGAGGAAGCATGTCTGTCCCTGAGTTTGTGACCCTAAGTTCAAGCATGGCAGGGTTATGCAGCGGGACAACGATCTATAGCACACCAGCAAGTCCACCTGTGGATGGTTAAAAAAAAGTCAGTCTGTCCCTAAATCCAGTTGAGATGCTATGACGACACGATGCAGACTGTTCATACTCAAAAACCCTTTAAAAGTTGCTAAAACAAAACAATATTGCAAAGACTGGGCCAAAATTCATCCAGTGATTTAAAGACATTACCAGTTAAAGTGTAACAAAACAGAAAAGAAGCATCAACATCTGTGTGGAGGCAAATACTCTTTCACGGCACTGTAAAATGGAAGAGATTATTGCACTTGATGAGAAGCTACCTGATTAGCAGGAAACAGTTTGTGAACATGGGACAGTATTTAAATCTAACCCTACATCATGTTTGGACATACCGTAGCTTGTGGTGTTCCTCAGGGTAGTGTATGAAATCAAAAACATTTATTTAGTTTCTTTTATTTTAATGTGTCCTGTCAGGCAGACTAACATTAAGATTTGTTGTTCTTAATGACAACGAGAGCCCAACAGATTTACTTTCACAGCTTTAGCATTAACCTGTGAAAGTAAATCTGCTGGGCTCTTGTTGGGGGGTGGTGGTCCTGGGGCTCTCCTGGGATTGGGGAGGCAGCTATCCCTTCATTTGTCCTTCTTGGGGTCCTTTGCTTTGCGGGTCCTGTCGGGTGTCTGGGGTTCCCCGGCGTCTGCCTCGGTGCTCTGGGGGGTGGGTATTTGGCTATGTATGTATATGTATATATATATATATATATATATATATATATATATATATATATATATATATATATATATATATAGATATATAGATATATATATATATATATATATAGATATATAGATATATTAGGGCTGTCAATCAATTAAAAAAATTAATCTAATTAATTACATACTAATTAATCTAAATTAATCGCATATAATTTTTGCTGTGAAAGTATTTTAAATATTTAAATTCAAATGATTCAATGAATAATCAGCATTAGATAAAAAGTTCAAAAATTCTTATTCACATTCCATGCCTTCAGACGTTTTAACATGTGTCGTTGTAACGTAGGGGACACAATGAAAATAAATGAACACTCCCCTCAATATCAACACTTTACAACAGTAAAGTGACGTCCGCGCTACTTCCGGGTTACGCCGGTAGGCAAAAACAGGACTGTTCTCGCCAAACACCGTGACAAAACGGGTGAATTAGAGCGTGCTTTTAGTTTATGCCACACAGAGGCATTCCAAATCGTTGGATGTACGTTTCTTTCGTTTACCGAAGGACGAAGAAAGAAATGGATATTTTCAGTGAAAAAGGTCTCAGGCAAAAAAATCCCAATGGACTGGGAGCCATCATACCCCGAAAGAATTTGCAGTCTACACTTCATCTCCGGTAAATACAACTTAATTTTGCACTGGTCATTGTTCTGCTTAAATAATTAAAGCCGCAAGCGGCGTCAATCGGCCCTGCAGCCAAGCGCCTTCGCGCACCGCCGGCCGTCAGCCACCGCAGAAGCTGTCACGCATTTTCTCCGTCCGTCCACCGGCCGATACACACGAACGCGTTGAGCAGCGCTAGCCCACGACTCACAAAAAATGTAGTGCAGATCGGTGGATGCAGCGAGGAGATACAGCCGTTGAATAATGATAATGCATTTGGCCACCGGGCCGGACTAAATCGTTTGGCCAGCATTCACAGACTCGCTATCTGGACTGTATCTGGCAATCTGATACCATCAACCATCAACTTACTCTTAAAACGATCTTGTGATACGTTACCTAAAGAAGAAAAATACGTCGAGAACTTGTTGTTTGCTCTGTTGGCGTCTGCCGCTGTGCTCGCCTTCTGCCTTCTTGTCCGGCGCGCAGGCGCGAAAAAACCCGGATGAAAACAATAGCAGTGAACTACCCTATACGATTAATTAGCGTTAATTTTTTTAATCTGTTAATTTTATTTAAATTAATCGAAATTAACGCGTTATTTTGACAGCCCTAATATATATATTTATAAATGCAAAAACAGCCCTAATATATATATATATATATATATATATATATATATATATATATATATATATATATTTATAAATGCAAAAAAGACTATTAGATATTATTTTGTGATTATTTCAAGTTCAAGAAAGAAAGAAAGAAGGAAAAAAAGAAAGGAAGAAGGAAAGAAAGGAGAGAACTATATAACATCCTGTGAGTCTGCTTCTACACCTGCAAAGAAAGATATAAAAAGAACAGCAAAACCAACCACCAACGTATTACATTTATAAACAACCAACGCCTTGATACCATCACTGAAGAATACTCAGTATTATTTAATACAGGACGAATATAGAGACAATCAAACCTAGTGAAAGGTGTTACCTATATAGAAGTGAATCTGTAAGCATCTGGTTCCAAGCACCTATGTTTGCGAGATTGCACATGTATATGTAAGGTTTATCCATAAGAATAATGCTCAATAGTAGTTGTGAGGAGCCAAATACCCACCCCCCAGAGCACCGAGGCAGACGCCGGGGAACCCCAGACACCCGACAGGACCCGCAGAGCAAAGGACCCCAAGAAGGACAAATGAAGGGATAGCTGCCTCCCCAATCCCAGGAGAGCCCCAGGACCACCACCCCCCACCCCCAGCAGCCACAGTGCCGAAGCTCCCAGGAGCTGCAGTGATGAGCCCCCAGGCTCCACCAGCAGCCAACTACGTCAGAGCAGATCCAGCCATGGGCCCAGAGACCTGAGGCCCAGGGGCACCCCGCCCCCCCAGGGGGGCCCCGACAGAGTCATGGAGCCTAGGCCCCTCGAAGCAGCGGCCAGGACCACCCCAAACCTGACATACCCAGTCAATACTCCAGCCCCAAACCCCCACCCCGATCCCAGCCCCAACAACCCACGAGCCCATCCCCGCGGAGACGGGGCCAACATGACCTGAACGGGCCAACCAACCAGAGCCCAACCCATTAACCTGGAGGTGCTGTCTCCCCCACACCCTGCCCTCCATACTTAAGCCTCCCACCCTATTCCTTTGGAGAGCAGCCCCAGGTCCAGCCGACCCCCAGGACCCAACGTCTAAAACATTGCTCAATATCAATTACATCTGGAGGGTCATAAAAGTAACATATCCACGTAGATCCGTCAAGAATGTGTAGGTGATTGATGGTTTGACAGCAACAAACTGTCAATTAACTCAAGTACAATGAAATGCATGTTATGTGGCAAGCAGAAGTACAGGTTGTTTACTATACTGTAAATTAGCTGACTCAGATGACAACATTTAGGAGTAAAAACAGCCAAAATATTAAAACTTATGACAATTGTGTAACATAAGGTAACCACTTAAACGAAGCAGAAACAAATGACTGGCCCAGACAGTTAATATGGAAGCTATCTCCATCCCATTTATTTTCCATTTGTCTGCGTCTTAGTGAGGTTATAATGGCTTGGTGAAAAGCCACATTAGCAGGATGGGGCGCGACAAAGCTATGGATTAATACTCTCTGATCCCTACCAGTCAAGCCTATTAAAATGTATGCAATTTTGTATTATCTCTGATGCCATGCTTGCCTGTCTATTCCACACAGTGTGGACCAAGTTAAAACGATCCTCAATGTATCAGCTTCTCATTTGCTGTGTTTAATGACTCACCAAGTTCTTGCTTTTTTTTTACCTTCCCCTCTTCCTCCTCCATTTCTCTACACAGTGTAAAAATAAAGATAAGACATGCCTATCATCCCTCAGTGCCTGTCAGTCATAATTCACAGCTGAAATTACATTCCCACACATAGCTCTGGCTTTACAGATGGTTCAGCTGGGTTGCTTCATATCCACCCCTCTAGAAATACTGCTGCTTCCAGCTCCATATTTATTTTTGTTTGCAAGAGCAGGGAGTGTAGTCTCCAGCTGTACTTTTTATTTTACGACACATGTCAAGATTATTCCGCTGGATATCATTTTCATGTAGTGTCATCCTATCCTCAGACTTGTGGAGATTCATGTAACCTGAAATATTAGAAATCAAGTATAACTTCAGGATCTCAAAAATTACTACAGGCCTTTATTTATAAGATATCATGGTAAATAGACTCCTTGACAAAGTCAAGCATCCAGGTCAAACGGCTTTGGTGCACATGACCAACAATTGCTTTGTAAAAGATACATTTTTGCAAGGTACTAGATTTTGGCCGATCCTGCTGCTTATAGTCAGGTGCGACTTATATATATCTTAAGTGATAATTCACCAACATGAACAACATTACCAGCTGTAGCCGCAAGAGGGCGCTCTAGGGTTGTGAAAACTATATGCTGCTCCTGTACCACTTAAAAATGAATTGAAAAATTAACTTATAGACAACAAAGACTGAACACATGTTTGTATATTGTTTCGCCATTTAAGTTATTGGGTTTTCTGGGAAGCTAATACCAGCTAGCGCTAGCTTACAGGTCTGTCGTTCGGGCGGTTTACCACTTTGCTGATGCATGTGAGCTTTATGTTGGTGTGAAACATCCGTGTCGTACTGTTAGCTTAGCACGTAGCACTGTTACGCTCACGGTCTAATTTCAGGGTAATTTTGAGAACTTTCAGCAATGAGCCGCTACGCTGAAAAGCGCTGACCAGAACTTTCAGGGTTGGAGTTGCTGACTTGTTATGCAAATTCACCCCATTCAGTCTCCCAGGTAAGTTCCATGTTATTCAGACGGTTGTGGATGCAGTTGTGGAATTGAATAAGTTTCCTTACAAGATTAAATATCAGTTTTTGTCTTGGATTGTGTTAAATAAATTTCTAAATAAATGCGACTTATAGTCTGGTGCAATTTATATACGTTTGTCTTCCTGTTTATGACGCATTTTTTGACTGATGCAATTTATAATCCAAAAAAATACAGTACTTTGTTTCCTAAATGATCCAAAATTGATTAATACAGTGTTCAGTCGGTAAGATTTTCATGTGGCCAATGTTATGAAGCTACAGCTAACATGAACAGATTGTGAGCCATTAATATCCCATAATAATCCATCAACATTACTGGTGGATTATTCAAACTCATCCCTTCACAGTAAAACAGCAGCAGCTGTTGTAGGCTGCAGCTTACATACCAGCTTCTTTTCACTCTTCATTACATGAGAGAAAAACTGTTAAGACTCAAGTCTCAGACCACAAGTCCAAGTCAAGTCTCAAGTTTTTAGGGCACAGGTCAAAATCAAGTCAGACGTTTTATTTTTGTGACTTCAGTGCGACTTGAGTCAGAGTCTCGAACTCCAGTCGGCATCTCTTATCCAAGCCACTTCACAGTTGCCTGTAAACATCTCCAGTACCCATCTGAGGCTCCAGCTCAGGCAAGCAGGACAATATTGTTCAAAAGCAAGGATAAAGTGAAGCCTACAAGCCCGGAAACGTTTTCCTAGTGCCTGCACCTAGAAGTTCTGCCAATAAAACAGTATCTGGGAAAAAGTAATACCCTGCCAGAATTCAACGACTTACGCAGGTTACAAAAGGTCCAAACGGTGCAGTCTAAATTACTACTCTAGATGAAATGTGTGTCTAATATTAACTTCTACTTCCTTGGATATGGAGTGTTTGTTTACAATCTGGGTGACTAAGTGAGTAAATTAGGGCTTTTTCAGCACTGCAGACTATAAATATCGACAATAAGATGGTCAAACCTGATGAGATATGAGCAAATCAACAAGGTCAAAGTAATAAGATCATAAAAAAAAAATCCTTGTTTTACAGTAACAGAAAAGTCCATTTAAAGCTGGTTCACACTAACCTGACAACAGCCAGATGCATGTCTCGCTCCGCCTAGCTCCACTCACATACATCTGGGACACCTCCATAGGAATTGCCTTTATTGAAGGCTGGGCCTTATCAAAAATCCTTGCATATGATTGGATAAGCCACTTGTCTGTCATCTTTATCGACGTGCTATTTCAACCACTCACACCGAAGCCAACCCGTGAGAGCGACACAGGAAAAAAAAACCTTTTTTTTATGTGTTTGCGGCTCTAGTGGCACGCGTTTTATTGACAGTGAGCTAACAGGAAGAGGGGGAAGACAGGCGGCAAAGCGCCGCGGGTCGGAGTCGATCCCGGGCCGACCGCGTCGAGGACTAAAAGCCTTCTAACATGGTTTGCGCTAACCGCTAACCGCTCCGGGGCGCGTCCGCGGCGGACGCGGACGCGCAGGAAAACAAAACTTGCCAAATCCGGTCGGGAGAAGGGCGAAAACATCGTTTCCACCAACAAAAGCCTTCAGAGGCGTTCTCTGATGTTCTTTTAATGAAACAATATTAGGTAGATTGGACAACACGGAAGAAATAGCAGCATCAATGTTAACGCTTGCTTCCTCGACGAGCCGCCATTGCTATCAAAACAGTCTCACGTCATGGTCGCGTCTCCACTACGTCATATCCATGAAACACCCGCCCTGCGTCCTGATTGGCCAGACCATAAATTTGGTTGGGGAAATCACTTTCAATGAGCGGTGTCCCAGATGTATGTGAGTGGAGCTAGGCGGAGCGAGACATGCATCTGGCTGTTGTCAGGTTAGGTTCACACGGCAGGATTTTGAAATAGTCGGCCAATTTTAAAGCCTGAGACACGTAATGATAAAAACAAATCGTAGCTATAACAGATTTGTGTGTGGTGTCAAACGTCAAGGACAACACACCACATACGAACAGATTTCACTCAGGAACACTCGCTAAACCTCTCAAGCTTAAACATTTGTTTAGAGTAAATAAACATGGACGATGAGGAAGAATAATGGTGATAGTTTGTGGACTGATTTTAACAGAAAATACATTAAAAGCCACTAGTTAATGGAGTGGAGACAACTGAACGGGGCTCTACATTTGCTACACTATGATCTAGAAGTGAGTTGTGTAGGGGTTTTCCTCGGGGTTTCCGTGACCTACCTTTCTTATTCGCTACATGTCAGTCAATAGGCTGTGTGCTCGTTTCTCATCGGGGAACGCTTCACATGCTAGCATACAACGTTGAATATTCCCGATTTGAGGTCGGAGTGGTCCCGACATCCTTCCGAGCAGACCAGATCACTCTTAACGCACCACACACAACAGGAATATCTCTTAAAATTATCTTACGAGCCACCCCGATAATCGGAGCCTGTCAGAAGGGGAAGATCTGGGCAAAAATCAGGCTAATTATCCTGCCATGTGAACCAGCCTTTAGGCAGATGGCTAAATACAAGGTAAGCACCTCTTACTTTGCAATGTAATTAGCTAACAAAGCTGTTTATAATCCTGTTGAAAGCTGAAAACATATACTGCAAATGATTAAGTTTGATCACATCCTGTTTAATTCAGAGAAAATCTATCTTCAAGTCCAAAAAAAACAAAAACAAAAAACATAGTAGCCTTCGCAAACCAGTTTCAGCTGCAATCGACTCAGATATGGCTCATTATGCCAGGCTGTAGACATTAAAATTTGTCATGTCTCAGTAGTGTGAAAGCTACAGAACAGAGTGGACTTTGCAATGATTACAGCGCTGAAAATAACAGCTGTGAGATCAGTAGAGTGCGTGGTGGGGATTTGCTGATCATCCAGCAGTCAACTCATTCTCATTCACAGCTACCGGTACATCTCCTCTCTCGCTTCTTGAGTGTGGTGTCAGTCAACTCAAGATGCTGCACACATCCCTTTTACTGTACTCACACAAACTGAATCCATTACAGCCAAACCAACGATTCACAGCGAGTAAGAATCAAAGTCTCACTTCCTTTGGGTATCATGCAAAACAGCCACTTCTTGTTTCTTCATACAGACCCTAAAATAAAATACATGTATAATTTAATTTAGCAGGACATTCACAAAAATCATTTGTTTTCATTGCCTCCAGTGTATGAAAAGGATAGCAGGATCACACAAACTGGAAGGAGCAAGGTTATAGTGTTTTGCTGGCTTTGCCTTTCTTCAGTCTATTCATATAAACTAACCATCTCTCCATCTTACAACCATACCTCTGGTAGGTGTTATAGATTATTTTCTTCTCACAGCAAATGGTGCAGACAGATGGCACAACAGCAAGGTAACCGAGTGCATCTGCATTTTTTTTTTTTGCACCAGTGATTCATGTTGTAAACAGTTTTTTTTTATTATTATTCTTACAGTTGGATTTAGAAAGGGTTAGAAACACACACACACACACACACACACACACACACACACACACACACACACACCATTCAGAAATGCACCAAAATTAACTTAGAATGCACACTGATAAAAAAATTATATAAATATTGTTACCTGGTTAAAGAAATCCCTCTGCTGCGGAGGGCTGTAATTTTGGTTGCAACGAATGTTTTTTTTTGTGCACTGATTTTGTAGACTGAAGGAGTGTTGGAGGGGATGAGAGGGTCCGATTTCAATTTTATTTATATAGCGCCATTTCACAACACATGTCATCTCAAGACACTTTACAAAGTCAAATTCAATCAAATCCTCCAGACAGATTGGTCAAAATATTTCCTCTCTAAGGAAACCCAGCAGGTTGCATCAAGTCTCTCCAAGCAGCATTCACTCCTCCTGAAAGAGCGTAGAGCCACAGTGGACAGTCGTCTGCATTGTTCATGGCTTTGCAGCAATCCCTCATACTGAGCATGCATGAAGCGACAGTGGAGAGGAAAACTACCCTTTAACAGGGAGGAAAACCTCCAGCAGAACCAGAACCAGGCTCAGTATGAACGGTCCTCCAGCAGCGTAAGCCTATAGCAGCATAACTATAGAGGTAGCTCAGGGTAACCTAAGCCACTCAAACTTTAAGCTTTGTCAAAAGGAAAGTTTTAAACTTAGTCTTAAAAGTAGACGGGGTGTCTGCCTCACAGACCAAAACTGGGAGTTGGTTCCACAGGAGAGGAGCCTGATAGCTAAAGGATCTGCCTCCCATTCTACTTTTAGAGACTCTAGGAACCACCAGCAGACCTGCAGTCTGAGAGCGAAGTGCTCTGTTAGGAAAATACGGAGTAATCAGAGCTCTGATATATGATGGAGCTTGATTATTAAGGGCTTTATACGTGAGAAGGAGAATTTTAAATTATTTCATGGTTTTCAGATGACGAGCCCACATGCGGATACAATCAGGAAGCAAAGCACAGTTTTAAGATGTTTATTTAGGAAGAGGCCGATATAATGGACGGGACTACGGGCAACTCGGCTAGGTCAGAACGTCACGGCTGGAGAGACTGCAAAGAGAAGAAGAGTAAGTGACTTTGGAAAGTGAACCAGGAGAACTACTAGAAACTGCGCTGCTTACCATAAAGCTGGGCGGACCTAACCGGGGAGAAGTAGTGCCGAGGGAACTCTGTGATCCTACCCCTGTTGGTGTTTGGCGGCTATGTGTCATGGGTGAGACTTTATGGGACAATGAAGATGAGAATAAGTTCTATAAATGAGCGGTAAACCATGATTAAAATATTTTTGCTGATTTTTGCTCCATCGTCTCGAGGCGCCTGATTTCTTCTTTAGAAATTGTGTCTCGATATGCATTTGGAAGGAGAAACAAGCATCCACCTGTGTCCCCAAATACTTAAAACACTCCACCTGTTCAACCTGCTCTTCTTGAACAGTAACAGGCTTAAAAGGTTTAGATGTAGCTGCTGCTCTGTCTCTGCACACAAAGCATAAATTATTTGTCTTTGTGACAATAAATCCAAGTGATTTCCCACCAAGAGTTTGGACAGGGTCATCAACAGCCAGTTGATAGTGGGTGAGAGCCTCTGCACTGTCCATGTGGGCTACCAGTGCCATGCTATCTGCATATTTAGCAGGACTCATCCCCTCCCTGCTACTGTGATGTTGTTGGTATAGATAGAGAACAGGATGGTGGATAAAACAACTTAGCGGGAGCATGGTTTTGATATGCATGTGTTTATTTCTAAAGCATAGATCTAGGATGTTGCTTAACCGGAGACATATTGATCCAGATTGGGCAGATGTGGTGTAATGGCACACTGATTAAAACTCCCCCAGGAGACACACAGGCTGCGCTGCTTTCTGTCTGACAGCTCTGGGACAGCTGCGCTGCTGCCATCTTAAAATCCAGTCCTGAGACGTATACTAAAAAATCACAGTTAGCTGCAAGAACTCCCTGGGTAAGTCATGCAGTCTGAAAGACACCGTCAACATCATGTAGCGCTTAAAGCTCCCGGCCTATCTCAATGTAAAAAGTTTGTCGCCCACTTTCTGTTGACACCGAAGCAGAGCCCGCACCCAATTGATTTCCTAGTTCTCGCTGCATCTCTGTCAAGGCGAATAATCTCAAAGCAATCTATTTGCAGGTCTGCGTCTTCGGTAAGTCAGGGTTCAACGAAGCAAGAGGCTGGTCTGTTGGTGGCCGCGATCAAACTTTAAGAGTGGAAAGTTCCACTTATTCCTGATGGCTGGCAGCAGTAGCCATCTGCCTCTCCTCCTAAGTCTGTTCCTTGTACCTACTCTGAACCCACTGTACCTCCGGATCTCTTCTCTTCTGATTGTGAAGTATTTGATGAAGTATATTGTCGACGTGTGTTGGCACCGGTAGATGCTGGCCAAGCTCCAACAGATTGCTCTGAAAACACGTGAGCCTACTTGTGGTGTCGGTGGATGATACTAGAAGCTTGTGGGTGGCTACAAAAAAGCATGTGGTCAAGTTGAAAAATGTTAATGGACATTTCTGAGGCTTTGTTTATGTAATTGAGCCTCTACATCAGCCTGCTGCTGGTCCCTCCGACCCAACTCACAGCCGGTCTGTACCACTGCCTTCAGGAAAGCAGTAGAGAACCATCAGAACACCAACTAACAGACTCAAAGACAGCTTCTTCCCTAGAGGATTCAAAGCCGTCACTCCCCCTTAGACCCTCACTTGCACTATTTACTGCGCTTTATTGCTCCAACTCCAACCCCATAAATAATGTTCTTGTTTTTACTCCTTTGTACTGTCAAAGCCCTGATGCCCCAAACTAAATTTCTAATTTTGGTCCACAATAAATTCAAACTTGTACACCAAATTCTTGTTTTTAAAAGTTAATCATTCCTGCCTGTAAAAGGAATGGTTTATCAGCCCAAAATAAATTACATTTTTGCCCCTGATGACAGCATAAATAGTTCTCACAGTAACTGTTAAGCAGACTTGGGAAAGACACCCCGATGAAGTTCAGAGCAAGGCTAAAATTATTGTGTTTGGTTTAATACTTTTATTCCAACGGGGGAATTCTCCATTAACCATTCATAAGTGAAAATGCTCACCGACTTTGTTTTAATTAAAATTCCAAAACAATGGATAGCAGGTTATTTGTTCATTTGTGAAAGGGAGCATTGCTGTACCAGAGGCGTTGTAGTAAAACCTGTTATGTGGCCCTGAGTACGTTGTACGAGCGATAGGGGTTTGTTTTAATTACAATCAATCCTCGGCTTCCTCGTAAAACAGCTCGAATTCTCTGCACTGTTAAAATGTAATACAATTATGTCCATTAAAAGTGTTTTTAATGCTTTTCAGATGGCTTGTAACTCTCATTTTTATTGATGGATATTTATTAGTCATTTAATGATTGCACTAGGATACTGTTTATTTGACTGGAGAGCTCTCAGACTCACTTGAAATAAAACTTTTGAGAGGTCAGGATATTTCTTTGCTGGAATTGGGAGCATCATTGAGAATTTGTGTTTTCAAGAAGACAAGATCTTAGATGTTTTGCTGTGCATCAGGTCATGGGTCAAAATACCAGAATAGTAATTTTTTGGGACACTCAAACTGTAATTTATATCTTAACAACAGTTGGCTCTAGTGACAGACGTGCTTTAACCTCTTAAGACCCGAGAACGTTTGTCCAAACAGGCTTTTAGACACTTGATAAAAAGCTGAAAAACATCAGATTCTCTTCAAACGTATATGTTTGATCCATCATCAACCTCATTTACAGATAGTAAGGCGAAGGAAAATATATGTTTGAAGAGAAACAGACCCTTTTCAGGGACCAAAAAGCCTACGTTTAGACCAAAATTATCTTCAGGCAACACTTATCTATTGGACAACCAACAGAAAAGGTGATCCCCAGGGGGCGGACAACAGCCTAGCCTTTTTTTTGTCCAGAAACATGATAGCAGTACCTGTTTGAACTGTACCTGCGGTCAGTAGTATGACGAATACTATTAATAAACCCCTAAAAAAGTACAAAACTTAAAGATAAACTTCAGATAAATTAATAATGGATTGATGCTATTTTTGCAATATGAGGTTCATAGCTAGTTAAAATTTGACTGCAGGTACGGGTTCGACTAAAAGCCATTCATAATGTTATTATATAGTTAAAAACATTCTAGTTGTTAAAATCCACTGTTATATGTTCTAAATCAACCAATATATGTTATACATTTTAAAAGGGATTGTGGGTAATTTTCAGAATGACATCTTTTATGAATTAAAATATTTGAGAACCACTGGATTAAATGATCAAGCCCAGCTGGCTTATATTTTATTTCTGTTTTATACTTTGTTTTTGCTTTATTTGTTGGCAAACAAAGCGCTTTTGTGTATATTTACCATAACAAGACCACGTGACCCCAAGTATTGAGTTGTTCACTCCGTGTGCGCATTGAGTAAACAGGGAGAAGCAATGGAACCAAGCAAGTCATCAACACCCAGCGGAGGAGCAAAATACAGAGAAAAAGTCCAAAATCAAGTGTGAAAAAGCGACAAAGTGTGATTGTGGTCATCCTGCTTTCTGATTGTGCTGCCGGCAGATGGCACACAACAATGTTTGTCTGCTGATCGCCCCCGGTGCCCAAATTCTTTTCAGGTTTGAAAAGGACTAAATAACCACCATCAGAAAGAGTGCTTGGCATATATTGTTTTATTTAAAGATTGATGTATGCTTTTTTTGTGTTTAAATAATCGTAGTACATGGCTAGGATCCTTTAAGAGTATATTGTTTAGGAATGTAAATATAAATCCAACACAACATCTTCAGGCAACACAAAAAAACTTTTCCCTTGTATCCATTCGCCCTTTTGCACCTTGATACCCTCATTTAGTATCGTCTCTTTACATTGTACTCCCTTCCTACTTCAATTTTGTTGCTATAAGCAAATAATTGCATGTCCCCTTGGACTAATTGACTGATAAAATATGACAGATTAGGATTCCTGATTAAACAAAAAATAACTAGGCAACTTCCTGCTAGCTGAGGTTATTTAGTCCTTACATTAGACTAAGAGCAGCATATGGAAGATGACACTCTTACATAATTGACTGGATACAAAATGATCACAACTGCAAAAGGTATGAAAAGCAAAAGGGCAAAATGACAGCAGCCGTTATTAGGAAGACGCAAAATTATTTAAGTTCCAATTACCAAATCATACAACTAAACCTCTGAGCACCCAAAAATCACACATTATAAAAAGAAAAGTATTTATAAAAAGAGGTGTCAAAATAAATGAGCTCAGACTTTCTCCAGGAAGAGATAAACTGATCTTGGTAGAAGCAGCTCCTCTAAATGCCGTTTCTGACTACAAAGATACTGTCAGACTTAAGCATAAATAATTCTTCACGCTAAAAATAGCAATATGTCCCATCTGTAATATTAAAAAATAACTGTCAAAGCGAATTTAAAGTTCTAGCTTTGGAACTTAGGGGTGTATAGACACACGACTTAGCTTGCTAATGTTTTCCCCCAAAACAGAAAAAGGTAACTAGGAGGTAAAAAGGTCAAAGAAAGTTAGCAACTGGCAGCCCATATTTTAAAAAAGAAAATGTCAGGGTTCCCAACTTGAAATCCTTTAAAAAATGAAACCATGACATGGGGCAGGATTTAACAAAGGCCCAAAAAGCTCAAAGAAAAACTAAAGTCTGGTACTGACATGATCAAAGAGGCTTTTTAGGTTTTGAACGAATACAGTGGACTTCAAACAAATGCAGATCCGCCTTTTAAAGCTGAACTCTTTTCCTCTAAATAATTAAAATGTATTGAGCCAGTAGGACTGTATTTTAGAAAATGAGTGAATCAGCCTTAGTTTAAGCCAGTTGTAGATGGTAGAGCGATGATTCACAGCAAACATAAATGGAAGGTGATTTCATACAAGATTTGTGTCTTCTGTTAATCAAAATTAAATCTGACTATTATGGTGTCACAGAATTACACATGAAAAATTAAAAATCTAATCTTTGGACTTTATTGGGTGGCAAGTATGAAACATGTACATTGATATCAACACATACAGAGCAAAAAATGGTTCCTCCATTGTTCTGGATAGTGTAAAAGGTTTAGCCATTATATATATATATATATATATATATATATATATATATATATATATATATATATATATATATATATATATATATATAATATGATATAATATAATATATATTTTCATATATATTATATATGATAATATATTTTCTCCAGGTATTTTCCCTGATAACTATTGACTGATCACAATAATTTTTCTGCCACAGCTACTGTAAAACATTTTACACTATGATCCACTTGTTTTTCCTCCTTATCTTATTAAAAAGTACATTATGCATCCAAACTTCAGCCAAGAAAAATCTTAACCTACGTTGGTAGTCTAACAACCAGCAGCCCCTACCTGAGGTTCAATTTGGAGGTAGCTGTGCTGCCCTATTTCAGCAGGGAGCTCGGAATATATCTGTGCAAAGGGACTGAGCGTGACACCTTGGTTAAAGCAGTAAAGATCATGCACTGTTTACTATAGCTGAGAGTGTAGGAAAACCAAGAAAAAAAGTAGACATTCTGCTAAAATTTCAACAAAAACTGACTTGGGAGTGGTGCCGGTTTGGTGTGGGCATGATGAGCAGCTGCTTTCTCAGGAGCCCAGCATGACCAGTCTTATTTCAAATGTTTGCTATTACAAATTCATGGCAAGTCTGCAGCAGCAAAATTGGATACAACACTGCTGCCACCATTCTTACCAGGGTCCAACCCACTGCTGCCAACACGATAACGAATAATGATGACTTCCTAAGGGAAGCTGTGTGCAAAAACAATGAGGACTGTCATGCTGAGGTCTTGATCCTGTTGGTACAAGGGTTTTAAATGCCTTTTTGGATGCAGCTACAGAATATGATATTCTTTTGTCTCTGTTAAGGCAAGGCAAATTTATTTATAAAGCATTTTTCAGTAACAAGACAATTCATAGCACTGTACATGAACGACAACAAAAACAAAGGGGAAAGAAAAGCATTACAGAGGCAGATGGAAAACATTACAGAGGAAAGCACATTGCATTAGAATTGTAGCAGCAGGTAAAGATACAGTTTAAAACAAGTCGGACAACAAACTTCAACATTAACATTTAAAGGCAACTCTAAACACATTTTTTTAGCCTTGATTTAAAAGAACTCAGGGTTTCAGCACTTTTACAGTCTTCTGTTCCAGATCAGTGGAGCATAGGAACTAAATGCTGCTTCTCCATGTCTGGTTCTGGTTCTGGTTCTGCAAAGCAGGCTGGAGCCAGAAGACCTGAGTGGTCTGGATGGTTGATACACTGATAACAAGTCTGTGATGTATTTAGGTGCTAAGCCATTCAGGGATTTATAGACTAACAGAAGTATTTTAAAGTCTATTCTTTGAGATACAGGGAGCCAGTGGAAGGACTTCAGAACCGGGTCCATGTTCTCTACTTTCTTAGTCTTAGTGAGGACGCGGGCAGCAGCGTTCTGGATCAGCTGCAGCTGTCTGATCCACTTTTTAGGCAGACCTGTGAAAACACCGTTGCAGTGATCAATTCTACTAAAAATAAACGCATGGATTAGTTTTTCCAGATCCTGCTGAGACATCAGTCCTTTAATCCTGGAAATGTTCCTCAGGTGATAGAAAGCTGACCTTGTAATTATCTTTAGATGCTTTTGGAGGTTTAGGCCTGAGTCCATCAATACTCCCAGATTTCGGGTCTGATCAGTGGTTTCTAGCTGAACCGACTGAAGCTGTGTGCTAACCTTTGATCTCTCCTCTATTGGTCCAAAAATTATTATTTCAGTTTTGTTTTTATTCAACTATAGAAAATTTTTGCACATCCATGAATTTATTTCTTCTAGGCATTTACTCAGTGCCTGAACTGGTTCATAGTCACCTGGTGACATGGTGATGTAGAGCTGTGTGTCGTCTGCGTAGTGATGGTAGCTGATGTTGTTTTTTATGATCTGAGCAAGAGGGAGCATGTAGATGTTGTAGATGTTGAAGAGGAGGGGACCTAGAATGGACCCTTGGGGAACACCACATGTAATTCTTGTCGTCTGGGATATAAAGTTACCTGATGAAACAAAAAAGTCCCTGTCCATTAAGCAGGATTTAAACCAGTCAAGTGCCGTACCAGCACGGTGGTTCTTCCACAGTCTGTATTTATATGGATGTCATTAAACACCTTGATAAGGGCGGTCTCTGTACTGTGGTGAGCACGGAAACCTGACTGGAAAATGTTGAAGCAGCTGGTCGTTGTTAACAAGGTGTTGAATTGTTGAAACAGCTTTTTCAATAATCTTACTGATAAAGGGGAGGTTTGTGATGGGCCTGTTGTTCTGGAGTAGTAGTTTGTCTAAATTGTTAACACTTGAACAATTATACAAAAATAATTTTGTCAACCTTGTATTCACCACGCAAAGGGTAAAGTGAAATAAAACTAGCCCTGAACAAAATATTGCATTATAATTGTCGCTGCAAGGTCAGTATGTGTGATTTTCCAGTCTCAAAGGATAAGTCTGATGCAATATTCAAGGGAACTATAATCTTCAAGGTGCCATTCGTTGAATCTGCATTTAACATTGATGGGGAAGCTCGAGTTGGTTTGCAGATCTGCTTTTTTGCTTTTCCTCGTTCACACTCTGCATGTCTATAATAGGTTTCTAGCTAGATCAGGGAGAGTGGTGGGGAAATGATAACACTGGAAAAAAATAACAGTGAGAAAAATGGGGGATAATTGCAAACAGTATCATCACTGCAAAATTCAACAACGACTATGCTTTCCTCGTTTCATGCATCTCAACAACATCAGGTTTAGGTGACAGTGTTGCATTATAAAGTGTTTGCTCGTTGCCTTCAGGGGGAATAAACATGATGCCTGTTGTATAGAAGACTGATCAATTTTGGATAACTCATTTTGATCCTGAGGTTTAATAAAACTACCACGGCGAACACTTTCACAGCATCTTTTTAACCATATCTACACTCTACAAATCACTTACAATACCCCATTCACACGTCGGCACTCACACAGCAGCTGTAGCTGGGCTTGGATTGAACTCTTAATGCTCTGGTTCGAAAACAACCACCCCACTCCAAAAAATCCTGCAAGATAACCTTCACCGAGTACAGGATGTAAAATTCAAAACCCTGCAGGATTTTGCTCTTGCTGAGCCCTTTAAAAAAGTTCAGCCTCATCCCAAAGCCAGTACTTTAAGATCAAACAGCCCTCCAGTTTTTAACAGCAGGTACCAGCAGGCGCAGCTTTGTAGCCCAGACTTCCTGGTCCCCAGTGACTGGCTACAGCTTGTCTGGGCACTCTCAGGGCAGATGGGATATGCTGTGCTGTGGTCCTGCACCGTTTGGACGTGCCGGGAATATCTCTACAGGGACACATTCATGGTTTAACGGGTCTTTCAAGTAGCCCCTCCTGCCAGATGATCCGATGAGCTATGATGACACGGCAGAAAAGCTTCATCTTTGATGAGGAGCTGACGGATAAACTGCTTTGTGTTCAGAAAGTGCTCTTGCTCTGAAATCAATGTGAAAACCAAAGCCACATTCGGCTAAAAAAAGAAAAAAAGGAAAAAAGACCTCAAGTAACTTGTGGTAACTTTAGTCAATTTAAAGGTGCAGATACTGTACTTCCAGACAATTTTAAGCCCCAGAGATTTCGTAACATGTCAGTGTCTAGATATGGAAACTGATAGAGAAAACAGTGCTGTCAGAATCAATGCAATACATTTTTCCTCCTACAACATCTGTTAAATTATTTTGAGCTGAAGCAGGAAGTGCCAGTGGAGATTACAGTTCATACTAGCACAAATCCTCACAAAGGCTTAGCAGTTTTAAGAGTGAACGTAGAAAACAAAGCCAGGTTTATTCAGGATTGCACGCTTGATATGAAACTGGGAGAACAAAGTAAGTTGTAGTGGTCAACATAGTTTTCCCTCTAATGTAGAATAAGAAATATGCACAGCTCCTTTTTATATACACTATCAATTTTCTTACTTCAGCTGAAGTGGGAAAACTTCTTTACTGCCAGATGTCTGAGGAGATCACTTTTAGCTTGATAAAGAAAAGAAATCCAGGATTCTTTGAGGTAAATCCAGAGTCAAAGCAGGGAGAAAAAAAAAAAACTCAAAAGGTAAAACATTGTGAAGAAAATGTGCAGATTCTGCACTTTTAGCAAACAGGTAAATCTCACCCAGAGTCTGGAAGCGGTCTTAGCTTTACACCTGACGTAACGGGACGCACACCTTCCTAAAAGGTCAACGTTTGTCTCATCAGTCCACAGAATATGTCCTTTAAAGTCTTGGGGGACTTATTGCTAATCTTTAACAAATAATGTGTCATGATTTGGAGGTGTCTGGTTATGGTTTTGATTTAGATTCATAGTTTTCTTGTCATTTATGTTTTATAGGTCTTGCCATATCTGGTTATTAGTTTTGCTGTCAAAGTTTTGCCACAAGGTTCACTCCTGCATGTTTTACATTTGTTAGATGTGTTTCCTTATTAGGGCTGGGCGATAATTCAATAACAATATATATATCTATCGATAGACGTGTGGCGCGATAGGAAAAAATAGGGTAGTTAAAAACTTCGATAGACAGTTTTACTTCCTTGCTACAGTCGGCACGCCGTCACTAAGCGCCGTCCTCTCAAACCACAACACAGAGCATGTGAATATGTTGCAGCAAGTAGCGGCGGAGGAAACGGTCCCAAAACGGGGTTTTACTAGTTCGCCAGTCTGAAAGAAATAAACCACAGTGATTTGTAAAACTTGCAAGGAACCGGTAAAAGCAGAGTCTGGTAACCCTAACCCACCAGAATTCATCACGTAAGCCGCTCACACCCGCAGCAGCGCGAGCTGCGCGGCTCCGGGTCGTCGTCGTCGGAATTTTCTGGAACTTCTTCCAAAACAAAGCAGGTACAGCAGCTAAACTTGGCTCCCTTCTTTGTGATAAAATGACAAAGCGTCCAAGCGGCATAAGGACATAACGCATGCAGTAACGTGCTTCATAGTGATGGATATGTCTGCTGTTCTCTGCAGCTGAAAAACCTGCCACTCTTGATCCGCGATATAAAGTTAAGTTATTTTTCTTAAAAAAAATTCTGTTATGGTTAAAAAAGTTGGTTAAATAAAGATTTAATTGGAATTCTGTGTTTGTGTGCTTTATTTAAATCAAATCATTTAGCAATATCATAAAATGTCCAGGCAGAGCTGCACATAAAATATGGTTTTAAATATTTTCAATAATTATCGATATTGATCAATATGCATTTTTTTTTATCGATAAGCTTTTTTTCTATATCGCCCAGCCCTATTCCTTATCACTGAATTTATTTACTTTTTACCTTCTAGTTAACTCTTACGTTCATTTGTGCTTGGAGTCTCGTGTTTGTTATCAGTCAGATTATGTCTTCGTATTTCTATTCAGCTCTATTCATGTTTATTTCAGTCTGCACCCTCTCCAGCCAGTTTACCTCATTCAATTCACCTGCTGCTGTTAATTAGGTTCAAGTCCTCTCACCTGGGACTCATTTATTCCTGCGTCCCACAGTCATTCACTGCCAGGTCGTCAGAAAGCCATCATGTGAGCAAGCTTTCCAGCATTCAATGTCTGCCTGCCTGTTTTTGAACTTGATAAAGTTTCTAGATTCTCCCTGTTTGCCTTGTCCTTGTCGGACATGACCTTGGACTGATTTGACCACGATTCCAGCCTAGCCCTTAGTTCTTGTCTGCCTTCGCCTGCCCATCATCTCCTGCTGTGAGCAGCCTGCTCCACTCTTGACATTTTCCTGCCCACATCATTTTTTATGTAATCGTTTTTTTTTTCTTATAATAAACTTTAAGTGCAACTGTGTCCGGCCCGAATTTCAAGTTCTAATCTTTCTCAGCATTACATAAAAGGATTTTCCATTGTCCCTCCCTTCTATCCAAAAAATGTTGTGTTTTGAAATGGGAGCAACAAAGGTTAACCTTAGTTAGCAGTGATTGTATAACTTGATTATTACATTTTTGCCGTTAAGCAGCTATGCCCTTAGAGTACCATAACAAATATTGACATTTATTAGTATTCTTAAACATAATTTCCAATTCCACGGATATTTGAAACATAAAATAATCAGTTATTCTCTTTTAGTGTTACAAACACACAAGAATATAAGATTTTTTTTTTTTTTTAGTCGACATCATGAATGTTTCACAACTTGCTCTTATTAATAGTCCTGCTGGCAGAGACGTGCCTTCATAATGGACAGACCTGGACCCTCCACCCACTTCCTCTTCATTCCAGTTAACCTCATTTACACCTCTTTTAACTTTGTCACCCCGAGTCAATTTATGTGTCAGTCACTTTTAATTTCCTTGAAATCATTGATGCCCATCTGGGTAAATTAGGATTCTAGTCTCCTACACACATTTCCATGTCTCAGCAGACTAATACCACATCTTTTTACTAATACCTACTCTAAAATCTGACACTAATATTTTACCTTTTATTATATTGTATTACAATCAAGCCTATTATTTTTCCATTTAAAGCACTTTATGATACAAAGTGTGACTTTACTGGTCTTTTTCCTAAAAAAAAGAGGAAAACAACAGTATGCAGAGTCTGGAAAAACCTTCAATCATTAATTTCCAGATCAGCGTAGATATTGGAGAAAAACACTATAGAAAAGAAATTGCACTCAGATACTTTAACCCCTTTCTGTCCGTCCGTTCATCCATCCATCGGCCATAAAATATGCATCTATTTGTTCATCCTTCTAACAATCTAGCTCCTTTGTTTTCTTCTATATAAAAACAGTGACCTGAATAGAGAGTTGTGCTGTAATTTCATGTAAACTTCTTGTATTTTTACATGGGACTGTGACATGCGTTAATTGGAGTCTGTAAATGTAGGCATCGGAAATCAAACAGTTTAAGAATACAAAAAAATTATATATTTTTTCTATTGAGCACAAATGCCTAAAACTCAAATAAAATATGTCAAAACCTGAATTATTAACAAGTGGTAGAAGATCAGAGGATACCAAATCACGCTAGCCTTTTAAACAAGCAGACTACTCTGCATGTCAGAACACTTGAGTTCCTGGAGTAGTCTGCAGTCTTATATTAGATTTTTTTTTAAATATATTTATTTTTTAAATAAATTTAAGTTATGTGTATTTTTTCCTTTCTGAAAGAGAGAAGGCCACCCTAAAAAAAACTGGAAACAACTATTAATACAACTTCAGCATTCTGTTCATCAGTGGTAATTCAAAGGCAAAACATGAAGAATCCTAAAGCATCAAATATTCGAATCTTAGCATGATTTGCAAAGAAAATTAAAAAATTAAAAATGTAATGAGTTACTGTCCTCCAGCCAGAAGTCCACTGCAACAGGGATGGGGTGGAAGGCTAGGTCTGTCACGATAAATTTTGTTGGACGTTTTTTTCTAAAACTTGTTGCGATAAATCATATTGTCATTTGAAGACCCTTTTCAACTAATATGATAACGGCATAACAACGCAAGTATATCCTCTCAACAATACCGGCTCAGACAAATTAGAGGCGACGTCATTTGGTTTCCATCCAAAAAACTCCCACCCTGCAGCGGTCATTTTTGGCTTTGACACCAATTTAATTTCTTTTCAAACTAGCGTTTCTCTGGCTCTCATGTTAACTTTGATTATGAGCCCACCTGACCGAAGCTGGGTTTCCCCCACGGCAATAAAAGCCTGCCGGCCCCCAGGCTTTATTTTAAATGCCTCGATGTTCGAGAGAAACATAAAATGGTCAGTAAAGTTCCCGTCTGAAAAGAAAACCTCCCGGTAAAGTAACCTAACACGGTAGCTGCTATTAGCTTAACACAGTTACGGTACATGGTTAAGGGCTGCACCCCTCCTTCGAGCTGCATCATGCAACGCTCCTCGCGCTTCCTCCCACATCCCACCAGACAACTACCGTCAAGATTACCCAATTTTATGTGGGAAACACTGGCAAGGATGTTACACAACTAGTCCACAGATGTCAAAAAACAACGCATGCAATTGTGAGTTTAACAGGTATGTTTTCTACCTAGTAGACAGTGTTTGATACATAGTACAAATAGCAACATCAATGTTCAATCTACTCAATCATACTGGTAACCCATGATGATTCATGATCAGACCATTCTGACCTGTAAAAAGAGACTTATTATATGTTCTATATGTTATGATGTCCCTGTTGTATCAAAATCTGCAATGGCAACAATTCTATCCAATAATAGCCCCTTATTTATATAGATCGTAAACCTAAATCATTATAGGTTGGGAATAGCCAAAGTCTGCCTCTTTGTTGTTTTTTTGAGTGGGGGGTAATATAGTTTTCCCTAATTTCTCTTAATCTTGTTTAGAATGAAGCATCTTGTGGGTTAATGCTTCATAGTACATAATCAAACTGGCCTTTTAAGCTTAGACAGTAATGCATCAGTTTTATGCAACACTAATGTAGGATTTTTAGGTATTAGCGCTGTAGTAAAAGAAATTCACCATATTTTAAATACAGCCGAGGAGACATTTCTTCTGCTTGGAATGCCTTCATGTTTCCTCTCGTCAACATGTGACGGAAAGAGAGACAAAATCTCAGGATTTTTTGCTCCCATCAGACGGAGGCGGGGAACTTGCTCCATCTCTCCCCAAACATTTCCAGCTAACCGCACAAGAAGCAATCTCTGTTTCTCGAAACAACTTCAGAGCGGCGGCAGCAGAAATGTGACGCTGACAGGGGGGTACACACATTTTCTCGTGGTCAAAAAGCTGACAGCCCGTTAAGGAAAAAGCTACAGTAGATTAAACGAAACAAGGACGTACATCCGAGCTCGCATATTGGTATTCTACCGCTGTGGTTCACATGGAACGTAAAGAAAGAAGTTTGACCTCTTTAGCTGACCTATGCCTAACCTTTAGAGTGTGTTTGTGTTCCTCGGCTCTACAACATCCTCCAGTGTGTGTAACGGCCAAACAGAGAAGGTCATGACTTGCAAAGACCGCTTAATCCATATGACTGGACCGACAGTAAAACATTGTTATTACGTTATTCATTCCAATCACAATCTGACAGTGTTGCACAAAAAGGTTGCAGCTAATTTACCGGAAAGGATGTCTGCGTCTCTGCTTTGCTGCTCGTCTCATTCATCAACCTGCAGCACTCTGATTTTAGCCATGCTCGTTGCAAGTTTTGTTTAGTTTCACCAAATTATGAGTATTTTTTTAATCTACAAAAGAACAATATACAACTTTAGGAACACAGTGGATACACAGCTGAGCAACACTAAGTTCCTTTTCATACACTGAAATTTTCCCCAGTGTTTTTATCTACTCGTGCACACGCAAATTGAGTTTTGGTTCAGATATTGATGAGACACACTCTCAGTTCATTGTGGATTTCTGTTGACAGGATATCTGTAGATTAAAGGAGAATATTACATAATACCCATATTCTTTTGCATTAACACAAGAGAATTTAAGAAGTATTTATTTGTATTTAAATGCACATCGGAAGATTCGTGGAAGATCAAATTTTGAATAATTTATGGTTGCTTGTGGTATAAGGGAAATTAAAATAAAAAAAAATCTAACTTATTTTTAGGTTTTACTCTGTTCACAATAACAGTTGAAATAAAAAAGCATTTGTAGATATTGTTAAAGTAATCAGTAAATTATTATATATAAACGATGTCAGTTCTCATAAGGTTTATATGATAGAATCTGTCTGTAGTTTTGGGTATTTTAGGGCAGTAAAAATAATTAAACAAAGAAAAGTAGGAAAAAGTGAAGAGGCTGTCGTTTATATAAATGTACCATTTCTCTGCCCTGATTTTTTCCTTCTCTTTGTTAGTGTCTCCCACACACAGACAGCTCCATCCCTTTTGCAGCTTATCATTAAATGCTCCAGGTGAGGCGGTGATTTACACCAGTCATTTCAGAGCTCCTCGGTCTGCCTTTAATGACTGTGTCCTGGGCCTGCTGGCAGAGAGAGATACTGAGAACTGGAGCACTGAAGAGTGACTATCAGGGAAGGGCTTCATGCAGAGATGATCAATTACACTTCTTCTACTTTTAAATGCCAAAGGTACTTCCAAATAGATCACCAGATGTGACATGATTTTTTTTTTTCTTTTAAGGTATTAGCCCACTGAGACAGTTTAAGCAACAAAAAAACTACTATGGAGCAAATTTAACTGTAATTTACATGAATAAAAGCTACAAAAAAAGTTCAGTTTTTTCTTTTTTTTAAAAAGTTGATAAAAACAAATACGACAGAAAATAACAAAACTTTTGGAGCCGGGCCTCTTTAAACATAATCGCCATTGTCATATTTAGTCACAAAGTCAGCAGCATGACCATTGAGGATGACCATTTTGCGGATATAAAACGTCTGACGTTGTCCACGGATCGTTTTATTTAAATCAATAGACCCTCTCTCCAAACGGTCCTTTTGCAGAGCAACCCACCGTTAACTGCGAAACACAAATGAAGGGCAGACAGGAAGCCATTACTTTGGCTGGCCTTCCATCCACCACATGCATTAGCTTTATGTGGCTCCAGCGACATTTAAGTGGGAAAACTTTTTGAATCTAAGCGGTGTGACATTCTCTTTGCCAAGTACGCTGGTGTAACCGCTAAATATTTGTGGGCAAAACACAGAAAGAGGATGTGGAGAAAAGTAAGGTTTTGAGCTGCTTCCATCTAACACTGTTATGCATTTATCTATTTTTACACAAACAGACCCCAATCATAAGGTTATTCTGGTGACTAAACGTGTAAAAAGAAATGGAAGCGTCGGTGCCTTTTTATATCAGGGTAACAATGCTGGTCAGAACAGGAGCAGAAATCACAGGATCTACCTGAATGCGGCTCGAGTTTTAGTTTTGCATTGACGTTTTTTAAACCAGAGGTCGTCATCTGTTACAGGAGGGCAGAGCTTTGAACATGTTTCTCTTGACTTCCCGCCCCTCACCTGAGCTGTTTTCCACATGAACTCACATTGGAGCAACGCATCATTGATTTTGTCTGAGTTGGGTATTGTATTATGCACTGTTGCTCGAGTTTCTTCTTCTTTTGCCCATATTTCTGAACCTTGAACATGGAAATGAGCTTAACCACACTGTGCTACAAGCAGAGCGCAACTGAAAAGGATGAATTGTAAAAAAAGGATTATACATACCTTGTACGTGGGCAAAACTGGACCATTTCACCACATTTTTCTATCTGCATCTGTTAAATGGGTTGTCATGTTCATAAAAACAATGATTCTGTTTAACTCCACTGTTTATTTGAGCCTCTAACCACAATAAGCTGATTGAATAAAATAGGGAAGCAAGACTTGGTCACTTTTCTGTTTTTCTTTCATCTACCCGTGTTCACTCATCGTTTTTCTGTTTTTCCAAACCTTGGACAAGTACAAGAAAAAGGTAAAATTACACTGAACATGTACACAATCAGATAAATCTAAATTGGCTCATAAAGCGTCCGTTTGAACAAGACTCTTAGGTTCCAGTTGAACTAAAACATCTGTTTTCATTCATTGGCTGAGACGTTTTTAGGGATTCCTTGTACAAAATGTAACTTTTATCCGACTGCCAAAATAACAGCTTCTCTCCAGAGATCAGTAAATCACTGTGAAAGAAGGTGAAAGTACTTCGATTTCCTCTCCAGTGATGATCTTCTATCTTATGTTTAAAAGATTTAGGTCCACTCATCAAGTCTGACTTATGGTTTTGTACTTAAAGCTACTCTGTAGTGATGGATAGAAACACATTTAGGCTTGGTCTCAGATTCCCTTTCATATTTTCATTAGGTCTTTTTCTCTGCATTGTTGTGCTTCAATACTGTACAAAAGTTTCTTTTTTTACTTGAAATTACCTTTACTTTAAAAGTAGACATGATAAATACCAGGATCATTTACAAGAGTCATTTACATAGAACAATAAAAAAGCCACATTACAGCTGATCGTATTTTTAGATGAACCAACCTGGTTCCGTCAGTTTGTGTGCGGTATTGCTTTCTAGGATAAGCTTTAAAGGCTAAAACTCATTCTTCTCAGTGACAAGTGACTTAGTTTAATTTTCATGATATAGTTTAACCTGTTGTCTAGAAAAGGATGAAACAATTCAAACAGATAAAAGCGTCTATGCAGCACGGCAGCATTTTAGCAAAGATGCCCAAGAACACACAGACTGCCTCAAAATAACATTTGTATTGTTAATCAGTATTATTGAAAAACAGGAATTGAATTTAAAAAATGATGGGATAGGAACAACTCATCTCCATCTTATTTCAAGTGCATTAATTATCTTATTTTAGGGGTAAGAATACTCATTCCTTTGGCAGATCATTTTATTTACCTCATCAAATCAAGGACAAATGCACTAATTTTAGGAAAATTTCACTTATTTTAGGTCCCGTTTTGCAGTGCTGTTAGTGAGGAAACTCCTTCTGATGTACCTTTACACTTCCACCTGTAGCTGGATTCCCCCCCCCCCCCCCCGCAGTTGTAGCTGGGTTATTGAATGTAGGCATGTTCTGGCAGAAAAACACCAGGCTCCATCAGCAGAGGCGTCCAACAAGGCGGTGTGCTAAGCCCACTGCTGTTAACTCTACCCAACGATGACTACTCCACCAAACCCAAATGCTTGAAATAACTGCCAACACTACAGAGATGGTCGTTGATCTCCTGAGAAAGCCTACAGACCCCTCCACTTGATCATCAGTAGCTGTTAAAGAAGTAACTGAATATACTAATGTCACCAAAGTCTTTGGTAGTAATTGATGTGAATGCATAAATGGCAAGGCAAATTTATTTATATAGCACAATTCAGTACAGAGACAATGCAAAGTGCTTTACATGATTAAAATATAGGAATAAAAGCAAGTAGGGATAGAATGTAGAAAAAAAAAAGTCATTTTAAAACAGTTTAACTTGAACATTGAACATTTTAAAACAGTTTAACTTGAACATTCAAAGGCAATTTTAAACAAATGTGTTTTTAATCTCGATTTAAAGGAACTCAGGCTTTCAGCACTTTTACAGTTTGCTGGAAGTTTGTTCCAGATAAGTGGAGCATAGGAACTAAATGCTGCTTCTCCGTGTTTGGTTCGTGTTCTAGGTATGCAGAGAAGGCTGGAGCCAGAAGACCTGGCAAGGCAAATTTATTTATATAGCACAATTCAGTACACAGACAATGCAAAGTGCTTTACATGATTAAAATACAGGAAATAAAGCAGAAAAAAGGTAAGTAGGAAAAAGCAGAATATATATATATATATATATATATATATATATATATATATATATATATATATATATATATATATATAATTGCCCTCGACTGTTTAACTAGTGCAGTCGAAGGCAGTCCTAAACAAATGAGTTTTTAGTCTCGATTTAAAGGAACTCAGGCTTTCAGCATTTTTACAGTTTTCTGGAAGTTTGTTCCAGATCAGTGGAGCATAGGAACTAAATGCTGCTTCTCCATGTCTGGTTCTGGTTCTGGTTCTGGTTCTGCAGAGCAGGCTGGAGCCAGAAGACCTGAGTGGTCTGGAGGGTTGATGCACTGATAACAAGTCTGTGATATATTTAGGTGCTAAGCCATTCAGGGATTTATAGACTAACAGAAGGATTTTAAAGTCTATTCTCTGAGATACAGGGAGCCAGTGGAAGGACTTTAGAACTGGGTCCATGTTCTCTACTTTCTTAGTCTTAGTGAGGACACGGGCAGCAGCGTTCTGGATCAGCTGCAGCTGTCTGATCCACTTTTTAGGCAGACCTGTGAAAACACCGTTGCAGTAATCAATTCTACTAAAAATAAACGCATGGATTAGTTTTTCCAGATCCTGCTGAGACATCAGTCCTTTAATCCTGGAAATGTTCTTCAGGTGATAAAAAGCCGACCTTGTAACTGTCTTAGATGCTTTTGAAGGTTCAGGTCTGAGTCCATCACTACACCCAGATTTCGGGCCTGATCAGTGGTTCCTAACTGAAGCGACTGAAGCTGTGTGCTAACTTTTGATCTCTCCTCTATTGGTCCAAAAATTATTACTTCTGTTTATATATATATATAAATACAGTAATATAGCTCACACAGAGAGCTATTAAATAATAAAGCCAAAATATAAAAACTTGGACAGTCACAGCTTCGTATGCAACAAGAACTGAGTTTGAACTCAGTAAAAAACTAGAGGGGCCAATCTCTCAAGCAAAAGGAGCGAATACTTCTGCCAGGCACTGTGTGTGTTGGGAAGCAGGGAAAATTGTTAATCTGAATGTTTTTTGTTAAATCACACTTTTGCTTTTATCATTTTAAATAAAAACTGCAACAGGTTAGGTTTTTTTGTAGAGCAGCATTAAGGTTTATCTTCAGTGAGAAGCTTGTTCTTTGTTTCTTCTTTCACTTTTTTCATATATTTTGCATGAAAACAGCAACAGTCTCTTAATTTAGTTTTTTTTAGAGACAGCTCCATTATATCAGCTTTAAGAGGTTTGTCAATAATGGGTGATGGTGCCCTGAGCCCTGACCAGTTCAGAACCACTGGTCCAGTCTATTGAACTCGTTTCATGCACATGGAGTTTGCATGGAACATTTTTTTCAATTAAATGTAGTCCTTGGATTTGAAAAGCATGCATGTGGGTAGATTTTTAGTTTGTGTTTGTTATGTGGCATCTGCTTTTAAAATAACACCTCCAGGCTGCTTCTTTAAAGTATGGCACTCCTCTCTCCTGAGATGTCAAGCTGTTCACTACATCACCTGTCTGTCGGTACAACCATAACTGGGTTAAACTCCTCTCTTTCCTGGCCGATCTCGTTACAGAGACAAGCCGACGTCTGGGGAAAGTATAACTCAAAAGGTTGCTGTCAAGAGTGGAAAGATAATGATGTTTTCACATCAGTGTAAATATCTTTAAATCATCACTGACTATGTTCCAACAACATGTCTGTCTATGTATTGTTAAGTGAACAATGTAGGAGCATCTAATCTGTGCAAAAATGTGTCAAACAACAAGCTACAATTTAAGGAAGTGCCTATTTTTAGTCTGATTTATATAAAAGGAATTTTTAACAAGAATGAGCTTGATGTGTTGCAAGAATATTGTCATAAACTTTCAAACTTTAGCCTGCAGAGATTTTGAGATTGAACTCTGGATGTATGAAATTCCTAAACTCTGTGCTGAATTACCATACAGAAAGGATAAAAGTCATATATTCTCTTTAAAGCCAATGACAAACTTTATGTTTTATATTTGATGGGATAAAGGAGCATATCCAGATCTAAATATGTTAAACATTCAGCTCTAGATTACATCATACAGTCTTCCCTGTCTAAGGATATCGCTGCTTAATAACCGTTTGACTCTAATACATCATTAAAGTAGCACCATGAAAGTTTTGACCCAAGTATTAGTTTAAATTGAGATAAATGATTTTTTTTTTAGGTTATTATACAGCAACTGGTGCATATGGATGCTCAGTGCGGGCTGCCCTTCTAAAAAACTCATCTGTTAGATCTCAGTGCTGCATTTGACACAGTTGATCACAATATTCTCCTACAAAGACTTGAGCATACTGTAGGGATTAAGGGGAAAGCATTAGGCTGGTTTAAATCTTATCTGTCGGACAGATTCCAGTTTGTTCATGTTAATAATAAATCTTCTTCAAACTCTAGGGTCACCTGTGGAGTACCACAGGGTTCAGTCCTTGGACCAATTCTATTTACTATATATATGCTTCCGGTTGGCAAAATTATCAGACAGCATGGGATTAATTTCCACTGTTATGCTGATGACACTCAGCTATATTTATCCATAAATCCTGATGAATCCAATCAGTTACTTCGACTGCAGTCATGTCTTGATGACATCAAAAGCTGGATGACTTTAAATTTCCTGCATTTAAATTCTGACAAGACAGAAGTTGTAATCTTTGGGCCAGAGTCCTCAAAAAATAAACTTCTTAATCAATCACTGAATCTGGATGGCATTAACTTGGCCTCTGGTAATAAAGTTAAAAATCTTGGTGTTGTTTTCGACCAAGACATGTCATTTAAATCCCATATTAAACAGGTTTCCAGAGTTTCCTTTTTTCACCTTCGGAATATCGCCAAAATTAGAAACATTCTGTCCAGGGGTGATGCTGAAAAACTAGTGCATGCATTTGTTACTTCAAGGCTGGACTATTGTAATTCTTTACTATCAGGAAGTCCACAAAATGCAGTTCGAAGTCTTCAGCTGATCCAAAATGCTGCGGCAAGAGTTCTGATGAAAATCAACAAGAGGGATCATATTTCTCCAATTTTAGCTTCCCTTCATTGGCTTCCTGTTAAATCAAGAATAGAATTTAAAATTCTTCTTCTAACGTATAAAGCCCTTAATAATCAAGCTCCATCATATATCAGAGCTCTGATTACCCCGTATGTTCCTAACAGAGCACTTCGCTCTCAGACTGCAGGTCTGCTGGTGGTTCCTAGAGTCTCTAAAAGTAGAATGGGAGGCAGATCCTTTAGCTATCAGGCTCCTCTCCTGTGGAACCAACTCCCAGTTTTGGTCCGTGAGGCAGACACCCTGTCTACTTTTAAGACTAATCTTAAAACATTCCTTTTTGACAAAGCTTATAGTTAGAGTGGCTCATGTTACCCTGAGCTACCTCTATAGTTACAGTTGTGGTCAAAAGTGTACATACACTTGTAAAAAAATCATAATGTTATGGCTGTCTTGAGTCTTCAATAAGTTCTACAACTCTTATTTTTCTGTGATAGAGTGATCGGAACACATACATGTTTGTCACAAAAAACAGTCATAAAGTTTGGTTCTTTCATAAATTTATTATGGGTCTGCTGAAAATGTCACCAAATCTGCTGGGTCAAAAATATACATACAGCAACAAAATTTGTCAACTTTGGTGATGTAGCGAGTTGTGTCAATCAAATTAGCTTCATGTCATGGCCTCTTCACTTCTTCTAAGTGATTCTGATTGACTACAGCTGTTGACTTCTCATGAGCCCATTTAAATAGGGCTCATTTGACCCAGTGATTAGACTCAGCTACAAAAGCTACAATGGGAAAGTCAAAGGAACTCAGTGTGGATCTGAAAAAGCGAATTATTGACTTGAACAAGTCAGGGAAGTCACTTGGAGCCATTTCAAAGCAGCTACAGGTCCCAAGAGCAACTGTGCAGACAATTATACGCAAGTATAAAGTGCATGGAACAGTTGTGTCACTGCCACGATCAGGAAGAAAACGCAAGCTATCACATGCTGCCGAGAGGAGATTGGTCAGGATGGTCAAGAGTCAACCAAGAATCACCAAGAAGCAGGTCTGCAAGGATTTGGAAGCTGATGGAACACAGGTGTCAGTCTCCACAGTCAAGCGTGTTTTACATCGGCATGGACTGAGAGGCTGCCGTGCAAGAAAGAAGCCCTTGCTCCAGAAAAGGCACCTTATGACTCGGCTGAAGTTTGCTGCTGATCACATGGACAAAGATAAAACCTTCTGGAGGAAAGTTCTCTGGTCAGACGAAACAAAAATTGAGCTGTTTGGCCACAACACCCAGCAATATGTTTGGAGGAGAAAAGGTGAGGCCTTTAATCCCAGGAACACCATGCCTACTGTCAAGCATGGTGGTGGTAGTATTATGCTCTGGGGATGTTTTGCTGCCAGTGGAACTGGTTCTTTGCAGAAAGTAAATGGGATAATGAAGAAGGAGGATTACCTCCAAATTCTGCAGGAAAACTTAAAACCATCAGCCCGAAGGTTGGGTCTTGGGCGCAGTTGGGTGTTCCAACAAGACAATGACCCAAAACACACATCAAAAGTGGTAAAGGAATGGCTAAACCAGGCTAGAATTAAGGTTTTAGAATGGCCTTCCCAAAGTCCTGACTTAAACCCCATTGAGAACATGTGGACAGTGCTAAAGAAACAGGTTCATGCAAGAAAACCATCACATTTAGCTGAACTGCACCAATTCTGTCAAGAAGAGTGGTCAAACATTCGACCTGAAGCTTGCCAGGACCTTGTGGATGGCTACCAAAAGCGCCTAGTTGCCGTGAAAATGGCCAAGGGACATGTAACCAAATACTAATGTTGCTGTATGTATATTTTTGACCCAGCAGATTTGGTGACATTTTCAGCAGACCCATAATAAATTTATGAAAGAACCAAACTTTATGACTGTTTTTTGTGACAAACATGTATGTGTTCCGATCACTCTATCACAGAAAAATAAGAGTTGTAGAACTTATTGAAGACTCAAGACAGCCATAACATTATGATTTTTTTACAAGTGTATGTACACTTTTGACCACAACTGTATGCTGCTATAGGCTTAGGCTACTGGAGGACATCAGGGTCTAATTTTCTCACTCTACTGATTTCTACTGTTCTTCATTCTACGGTTCTCCAGTTTTGCATTGTATTACATTGAAATGACTGTCGTCATTTCAGCTTTTAACTTTTTGTTCTCTCTTTTTCTTCATAGTAGGTACACCTGGTCTGGCGTTCTGTTAACTTTGACATCATCCAGAGAAGACGGCTCACCCGTTACTACCATCTAATGTAGAACAGATTACTAGATCAATGTGTGCTTCTGTGCTTTTTTGTCTCTCTTGTTGTGTCTCTGCTCTGTCTTCTGTAACCCCAGTCGGTCGAGGCAGATGACCGTTCATACTGAGCCCGGTTCTGCCGGAGGTTTTTTTTTCCCGTTAATGGGTGGTTTTTCTTCCCACTGTCGCTTCATGCTTGCTCAGTATAAGGGATTGCAGCAAAGCCATGTACAATGCAGACGACTCTCCCTGTGGCTCTATGGTTCCCCAGGAGTGAATGCTGCTTGTCGGGACTTTGATGCAATCAACTGGTTTCCTTATATAGGACATTTTGACCAATCTGTATAATCTGACCCAATCTGTATAATATGATTGAACTTGATTTTGTAAAGTGCCTTGAGATGACATGTTTCATGATTTGGCGCTATATAAATAAAATTGAATTGAATTGAATCTATGTAACTTGAGAGGTGCGTATCCGCCTCTGAATGGGTCATGTGACCAAAAATGCTGCTTTACGGCAGTCTGAGCTCCTCATAAACATGAGAGCTAACCATACATGCTTCGACTTCTCTGATCCTCCAGTCAGTTTGTCATGGCCTTGGTTATTATTACAAAATACAGTAAATATAGTTCACAAGTTCACATGTGAGCTCTCTTCTTTTGGAGTTCCCTACTGAAGCTGCTGCCCCCGCGACCCGACCCCGGATAAGCGGAAGAAGACGGACGGACGGACGGACTGCAAAAAGGGAACTAAAAGTAAGTACAATTTTCTTGAAATGAGTGTATTTGTCCTTGATATGAGCCATTAAGTTTAAATGATCTACCAATGGAATAACACTTATGCACTTAAAATAGGAACAACTCCTCTCCATCTTATTTCAAGTGCAGTTTATCTAATTATCTTCTTTTAAGGGTAAAGAATACTCACTCCATTGGCAGATAATCTTATTTACCTGCTCAAATCAAGAACAAATACACTAACTTCTAGAAAATTTTACTTACTTTCAATTATTTTTTTTGCAGTGTAGGCCAGAAAATACATTTTGCACCTTCTTCCACACGTGAGCTCCATCCCCTACATGACTTACGGCAACCTGCAAACAAGACTTCTCTTGGCTTTCTCGCAACAATAACTCTCAAATTGCCACTCTTGCTTAAAGGCTAGATTTGCAGAGTTCTTGACTGAATCCTATCCTTTAAACAAAGTTTCCAGTCAGAGCCGCCGATCTCTGCAGCTCCTCCAAAGTCACTATAGTCCTCCTAGCTGTTTCTCTGGCTAATACTGACCTTTCCTTGCCAATCTGTTAAAAAGGCCTATTTTCAAATGATGTATGGAACGATGCAATGTTCAGAGCTTGTGATATTGCTTTCAAACCTAAGTCTGCTTTAAATGTCTCTCCAGCCTTCTACCTGACACGTCTGCTGCTCAGCTGGTTACACAGCATTTTATTTAGGGGTATCAGATTAAAGGGGGTTGAATATAAATGCAGAGTACGGTTTTGAGACTCTTTGTATTGAAAATGGATTTCCTCCACTTGTGTTGGCCTATAACATGAGCTCCCATTAGTTTGTTGTTGTGATGTGATAAAATGAGGTACGAAAACAGTGCCGTTGTATGCTGTTATGTGGCGATATGAGCCTCAAATTGAAGAGCCTATATAACACCAAATATATTATGACTGACAGGCTGTTTCACAGGAGGCATCTGAAGAGTGATCTATGTTAGATAAACTAATATTACCGTACAAATATGTTGCAGGAATAAGTGTGTAGGTCGTCCACTGTGGCTTGATACCCTATACAACAGTGCATACTTTCATCAAGGAGGTGTGTAGATAATCACCCACTGAGTGAATCTTCGGCTCTCAACATAAACTGCGATCTCTGATAAGTGAATCAAGTAGAACAGACTGGAGTAAAACGCTAATTGCATTAGATAGAAAATCATGAAGTCGGAGCAGGGACAGCTGCAGTTTACCCAGCACTGTCTGAACAGAGGAAAGGAAACGTTTTATGAATGTGTGCTGTGCATTAATGCAGTTTTTGTAAAAATATAACCATCTCCTCAAGTTATAGCTCCTCTAATTATACACATTTTATTTGGTGTTTCTTGTTTTAGGCAAAATCCAATCAAAGAGGCTTTTAACCAAGTCGTGTGTTCTTTACTAGATTTTAGTCAAAGTTAACTAAACCTCAAGTCACCTGTTTCAACGACTACCGGCCTGTTGCACTGACTCCCATCATGATGAAGTGCTTTGAAAGGCTGGTGAAACAACACATCGTCTCCAGTCTTCCCCCAACACTCGACCCGTTCCAGTTTGCCTACCGATGGAACCGCAACACTGAGGATGCCATCTCCTCCGCTCTTCACCTCAGCCTGGCACACCTGGAGGAGAAGAACACGCACGTGCGGATGCTGTTCCTGGACTTCAGTTCGGCGTTTAACACCATCATCCCTCAGCATCTGGTGGGAAAACTAGAACATCTGGGCTTCAACACACCCCTTCGCAACTGGCTGCTGGACTTCCTCACCAACAGACCTCAGTCGGTCCGGGTCGGACAGAACACCTCTGATGTCATCACCCTCAGCACGGGCTCCCCTCAGGGCTGCGTCCTGAGCCCCCTGCTGTTCACCCTGATGACACACGACTGCGTCCCCAGGTTCACCACCAATCACATCGTGAAGTTTGCTGACGACACAACGGTGGTGGGCCTGATCAGAGACGACAACGACCAGGACTACAGAGAGGAGGTGGAGCAGCTGGTGGGCTGGTGCAGAGACAACAGCCTGATCCTGAACGTGGAGAAGACGAAGGAGATCATCGTAGACTTCAGGAAAAACCGGCCTCACCACGCTCCACTGCTCATCAACAGCTCAGCTGTGGAGGTGGTCAGCAGCACCAAGTTCCTGGGGGTGCACATTACGGACAACCTCAGCTGGTCTGTGAACACCACGTCACTGGTGAAGAGGGCACAGAAGCGACTGTACTTTCTGAGGAGGATGAGGAGAGCCCGCCTGCCCCCGCCCATCCTCACGACCTTCTCCAGAAGCACCATAGAGAGCATTCTGACCAGCTGTCTCTCTGTGTGGCGTGGAGGCTGCAGTGCCTCCGACTGGAAGAACGTGAGGAGAGTGGTGAGGACAGCAGAAGAGATCATCGGGGCTCCTCTCCCCTCCATAAAGGACATTTCATCTCAGCGCTGTGTGTCCCGAGCCCGTAACATCATCAAGGACTCCTCACACCCCCACCATGGACTGTTCTCCCTGCTACCTTCTGGGAAGAGGTTCCACAGCATCCGCTGCAGGTCCACCAGGTTCTGCAAAAGCTTTTTCCCTGTTTCTATCAGACTGTTGAACTGCTGCTGAACTACTGAACTATAACCCATAAACTCTGCACAACAATCACATATTTGCACATTTTGCATCATTGCACCTCCATCTAGCATTACAAATGCTGCCGAACTCTTAGTTTTAAATACTCACCTGTACACTGTGACTTTCTCCTGCATTGTTTACATTTCAATTGTTTTTACATTTAAATCAGTGCTGCACCTTATACTGTATTTTTTAAATCTACGGCAAATTACAAGCTGTATTCTTGCACAAATGCCCTTGCACAATCAATTCTGCACATACAAATGGTTTTAAAAAATACAAATGTTGCCGAACTCTTAGTTTTAAATACTCACCTGTACACTGTGACTTCTCCTGCATTGTCTACATTTAAATTGTTTACTTTTAAATCACTGCCGCACCTTTTACTGTAATTAAATTTTTTACTGCAATTTTACAAGCTGTATGCAACGAAATTTCGTTCTGTACGCACTCTGTGCATACAAAATGACAAATAAAGTTGTCTAAGTTGTCTAAGTTGTCTCTAAGTTGTCTCGAAGTTGTCTAGTTGCAAGGGATTATTGGGTATCATTAGCTCTCTAGATGTACAGTATTTTAAAAAATGAATGTGAATTGTTTTTTTAAAAGGATATATTTTAATTTGTTATTAGGGGTAAAGTTTTATCTTGCCTAAACGTTTTAGAAAATGATGAAATGGAGGAAAACTGAGTTTTATTTGAAATATTAGGTAATCTTTAAGGCTCCCCTGGCACAGAGTCTCACCCAGTGGGCTCCCAACTCTTTCCACTGTGGGACAAAACTTTTTTTTTAACCAGCTCAGCAATAAATCAAATACACACTATTCTGACAAAACTGAGAACAGAACAGGCAGGTCTGAAAAAGGGCCTCATTCTTACTTTTTAGGTTAAATGTTTTCTTTTTTTGTCTAGAAAATATTTTAAGTCTATTCCCAGCAACACCAAAAAATGACACCTATCTTCGAAAACATTTGCTGCATTCAGCAAAGTTTAATGTGTGGTTGTGCTCAAGTCTGTTCATCAAGTAAAAAGTCGCTTGATATTTGTTGCCCTACTTACTAAAAGTGTGTAACTGTGTGTTTGCGACTCACACCCGAATTTCCCCATTGCGGGACAATAAAGGAACACTTATCTTAAAATTAAAGCAAAAACATATGGCTGATAAAAGTTGCACTTAACATCTTTTAAGATACAAATTTGAAATTATCATCCTAAAAACAATTTCCTGATTGGTAAGAGCCAAACCATGGAAAACTGACAGATTTCTGCCCCTGGCCTACAGATTGGTCATAAGATGGTGAAACATGACTCTAAAGAGTAAAATAAAACTTTCCTGCACCCTTGAAAATGTTGGTATCTGGAGAAAATATGCATGGCTAAACAAAGTAAACTGCATAAGCTGAGTTATGTCCTGAGGTGCTATAAACCACAGGCTGTTTAGAGATGCGCAAAAATCACTACAATATGAATTATTTATCCTTTAAATCTGCATGAAAATCATATGAAGGGTTCTGCACTGCAGAAAAAAAGTCATATTGCAACTTTTAACTCTCAATGAATTAGGATTTGCTTTTTCTAACTAAACCTTGATCGTGGGAGTTTTGCAAGACTAATAAAACTCAAATTAGGTTTTTGTTAAATTAAATTCTGACTCAGAAATTTTTCTAAATCACCTTTGGTGTTTTATTTTTTTCCTCTGAGACTGTAGCCATAATGAGGAAGAGCACAGCAAGCGCTAAATCATGACGGAGAGCAAATGACGGTAATCGGACAGGAACCAGGCACCTGCGCAACACCTTCATAACCGCAGCGCAGCACTCTACGCCCGTGTGTGTGTGTGTGTGTGTGTGTGCGTGCGTGTGTGTGTGGGGGAGCATTTCAGCACATTTCTGTGTGTGTTGGACTCCCTCAGGGGAACGGGTCAACTCCCAGAATACAGTGGGTTGGCAGGACATTTAGCAGCCATCAGAGAGAGGCTGACTCTCCTTTCACTGGAGCCTAAAGGTGAAGCTTAATAAATGGACACACACACACACACACACACACACACCTTATCACCCTTCCTTGGCTGCCTGTTCAGGAAAAGGGGTTTGACCTTTATCAGATGGGAGCACTAACACGCTAATAGCCCTGTCCACACTCCAATTAGCGCTGGTAAGAGAGGAGTTGAACAGAGAACAGGCTGCCACTACGGATCCGACTGAGAGATGGGAGTTGTACAGATTGCTGGCCCGAGAGAGAGGGAAAGGGTCTGGAAAGAGATGAAAACGGCAAAAAAAAGGCAAATGTGAGAGAAAAGGGGAAGTTTTACTCTTAAAATGTCAATACTGACTTTTTTCTGCATTTGCGGAAGATTATCCATTCATAATTAAGAACTCTTCAAGAGACAGAAAAGGATTACATTTAGATAGTCTAAACTTTCTTTACTTATTAGAGGGAAAAAAGTAAAACTTGTGAAGCAACTTTAGGATTATAGGATGTTCAGTTTAACCCTGCGCTGCCCAAACATTTATCACCTTGGACCAAAATTAGCAGGTTGAAAGCATCTTTTTTCCAATTAAAAACACAAGTTCTCTCCTTTTTATCTGCTCGTCAATAAATTAAACATTTATTTGACCCAGTATGTTCCTTTTGTTGTTCTTTGTGTAATGAGTCACTGTGTTCATCTGTGTTGTTGGGCGGCTTTGAGACGATGGAGCTAATCGTACAGTATGCTGGTCCCTCGGCTTTTCCAACAAGTCCGGTTTTATTTGCTCTCAAGTTTGTTTGTTTCGACTCTAAATAACTTTTCTGGACTTTTCTATTGTTTTGGACTTTAATTAGATTCTGGCCAGGACTTTGGAGCCGCTTTTTATTTGTGTGCCTTAACTTCCAGCCTTTGTTCACTCTCCATACATTCTTATTACAGTGCCTTTGTTTATTTGACCTACAGCTATCCAGAGTTTCTGGGTATTTCCTCACTTCAATAAGAGGCGGCGTCGCGCAGACGGCTCACCTGTCCACTCTGATAGAGGTGTTTATATCTAGATTAAATTTGATTTCCAAACGTGTGCCTGTGTGTGTGAATTGGGGACTCCTGTGTGTGTAGTGGAACCTGAGCGGTAGGTTGAGCCCCTTCTCTCCGAGCAGATTGGACTGAGAGCTGATGTGATATGAGACATACAGAGTTATTGAACCCTGGCTGATTGGATGGTAACTGGGAATGATTGCGCTTTTCTTTTTCAGTTTACCCCGTCCCCTCTGTAGGTTTCACGTGGAACGACAGTATCAAGTCAGGCATGTTGATGGTTTCAGACTTCTATAGAGGTAACAGCAGGATGAGGCACAGTTGGTATGTTTACATGACAACAAACCACCTGTTAAAATCAAACGCTATTCAATAATTAAACTTTTTACTGGCAGTGCTTAAAACAATGTGTTTAAAGGTCAATTTAAACCGATCTAGCTGGGACATCCATTCCCACAGCAGACAAACATTCATACATTTTCATACAAAATGTGAGGTTGGATTTCAGAAAGCAACTCAAAAGATTCAGCCTAATTTCACACTTAGACTGGATAAAACAAGGTCCCAAGATTTAAGCGGGGCAGTATTTGGAAACCTAACTTTTGGTTAATTCAAATAAGGGTCTCTCAAACTACAAACCGTTTCATTATACATTTTTCCTGTCAAATTTATCTTTTATTTATTTTACTCTTTTTCTGGGTTTTTAACAGCACTAGTGACTCATTTTCACACAGTAGACTGACAGGAAAGGCGGTTTTTGAGAGAGGGGGGGAAGACATGTGACAAAGAGCCTCAGGCCGGAACCGAGCCCGGGTCAGCCGTGTTGTGGACTAATGGACCTTCCAGACAGGACGCGGTGTGCACTGCACCTGCCGCAGGGTTCAGCACAGCACCATGCTGGCTGGGCGGTCATTTGTTTTGGTGTCAGCAGCAAATATGCATCTGTCCCATGCTAAGAAGCAAGCTCTGCTAGTTAGGAGAAAAAGAGAACCAAGGAAGAAGAGGCTGTGAGTGCAGAAAACCCTCAGGTCCAGGGAGCTTGTTAAAGACCTCCATTTCCACAGCGATACAACCTCAAACTTGTGTCATACAATTCAGGGAGTTCTTCCCTGTTCTTGCTTCCTGGTCTTTCCGGTGCAAAGCCAGTGCCACGTTACAGAGGGGGTGGGCCCTTATAGCTTTCTGGTTATTTCACTTGTTAACCATTCACAATACGGACCTGGGGTCTCATTTATTAGCTTGTGTACACACAAAATGGGGCCTGAAACGTGCGTATGTCAAACTTCAATTCCTCTCCATACCAGACTTTAATCATAGATTGACTTCATCTTAAGCATTCACAACTGCTTGCGCTGGTGACACATAACTAAACAAAACCGTTTAAATAAATAAAAGTCCGCACAACATTTTATCAGGGTTTTTTAACGGTCACATCTCCAATCTTCCAGAGATTAACAGATTATTGTGACAAGGTGTGAAGCAATTCGGCTACTTTAACTGCTGTAAACGGTCAAATAAACTCGTGCGTAATGCTGCTCGGTGGTGGATGCATTGGCACGGCTGGAAGACCTTGCAGATAGGAGAATTTGCAGGAAACACGATGCCAGGGATCAAATATTTCCTAGCCAGTGATGCTTTTTTTTGTTTTGTTGGTCAGGGGGGGTGAGGGGAATCGTAGATGAAACAGGTTTGCTCGTACAGTGTGTGGTGTCCAGTCAACAGAGAGCACAACACACCACACACGAACAGATTTCACTCAGGATTATTCAGACGTCAAACGGAAAATCTTGCGAAACCTCCCACGATCAAATGTGAATTCAGAGTAAATAAACATGGACGACGAGGAAGAACGATAGTGATAGTTTATAGGCTGATTTTAACAGAGAAAAACAAAAAGAAAAGACGCTGGTTAAAGGACACAGCGCAAACAGGAGCTCTACGTTTGCTGCACCATGATATGGAGGCGAGCTGTTTTTTCTCTGTCGGGGTTTCCCTCAACTCGCTTTCTGATCAGCTACACGTCGCATTCAACAGGCTGCGTGCTCGTTTGTCCTCGGGGAACAATGGGCCGAGACAATCCAACATGTTGAATGTCCCTGATTTGAGCTTGGAGTGGTCCCGACGTTCTAGCGAGCGGACCAGATCACCCTTAACAAATCTTAAGATAGTCTGGGCCTGTCGAAAGGGGAAGTTTGGGCCAAAATTGGCGCCAATTATCCCTCCGTGTGAACCAGCCTTAAGAGACAGATTTTACTTTTTTGTTTTTTGGCCATCAGTCTGACGGTGGGCAGCGTAGGCCACTTCATAACCGCCCCAGCTCCCTGTCTATATGTCCCCGCCTGCCAAGGTCAAAGTTAAACTATGCGGAACCCACAAAGTGTTGCATACCGTTGAAAATGATGGCTTTCAGAGCGCAGCAGTCCATATGTGAGCCGTGCTCACTACCCTTGCGCCATCAGAGCACATCCCATCTTTCATTGTCTTGGTGTTTGGGAATAGTGTACACAACCTGGCAAACTGAAAGGACTTATAAAGTCAGCCCACTAGTAACACAAATGTTTAACTTGAAAAACCAAAGTATATTATATGGTTGTGTTGGGACTGAACTACATAGAGTAAAGAGCCAGAGCGGTAAAAACTCTAAATGTTGGAATACACAGTATACTATCTTACCTGTAAAGGGTAACACTCATATTGGTAAATATTCTGGCTAGTTCTGAGCTCCTGCAGTGAAGGACCTGAAGGAATTACAATTTCCCCAGAAGAAACAGAGTAATTACTCAAACACAAACCAACTGCTGTTAATTAGCTTTAAAGGTAATTTGACCTCATTCCGAATTCCTCAAATCAAACCATGGTTCTTAAACAGAGAAACATCCCTGAACAGTGAAATCACTGCAGGGTTTCCCTCAGAAAAGTGCCGACGCCTGGTGGTAGGTGTCACCAGGGCGACCCAACGTGGTTTTTGTTAAAAAAGGACCATAATACAGTGGAGGAAACCCTGCACTTCTTTGTTTCCTTAAGTCGGCACCAACGCTCAAAAGCTTGACCAATGTTCTCCCCCATTTTGCTTCTTTTTTGTCTCAGCACTATCATGGAGCTACTACAATCTGGCAACAACTGACTTCAACCTACCCAACTATTCCTATTGGTGCAGAGTCCTTTTGTGTTGACGTTGGCATCATAACCAGAAATAAATATTATACATTTTGGACCAGTCAAAATTTATAAAAAAATATAAATGAATGCTTTTTTTCTACACCAATCTAGATGCTCTGTGAATGTATTATTTCTGAAATCGTTTTGATGAATAAGTTGTAGCTATGACCTATAATCTTTTCATTTTACTAACTAGTTTGGTTTAAGGTTACCAGCTTAGTCAAAGAGTTTGTTGTCTTAAGCAAATTAAGTAGAAGTTGAATATTTTCAAGAGAAATGTTTGTGTGTTGGAAATATTTGTTTGTATTTATGCTGTGTACGTGTGCAATACTTGCCGTTTGACAATGCCAATGTGCAAATCAATCATTTCTTGACAATCAGGTGGTGCCCTGACTTGGTAAATATTATGAAAAACACTAACTTTGTTAATAATTGCCTTTGGCACTTAGTAGTTATTCATAGCCAAACCAAAACTTTTTTTCAGCAACAGCTGAAATCTGCTCTTTACAGAGTCACAATCTGACTAAATTTTATTAATGTGTGAAGGTTTTCTTACGGCCCGAAAATGTTTGTATTGATTAAATGTCCATTTCTGGTTGGATACGAAGTTGTAATAGGGAAAATACAGGTGTATTTCCAAACTTTAGCCAAGCTGTTCAATCTAAAGTTTGTTTCCATTTGTCCAACATCCATCCCTCTACTGGTCCCTCTGTGTATCCATCAATACATTGGTCTATTGTCCACATATCCATTCATCCATGTCACTTTTTCTATCCCATTCTTCCCTCCATTATAAAACTCAAACAAATGTAGAAATATCCAACAGAAATAGACATTTTTCAAACTATTTGAGTTATACAGGTAAGTGGGATAAATCCCCTCTACCTAAGAATAAACAAACATTTCAAGGTTTGGTTTGTGACATCTGGAAGTGGTTCAATATTTAGCATACCCGCACCCTCCATGTCCCCTAGCCCAAACCGCAATGCGCCGGATGCTTATCTAAACAGAGCAAAACCACCAACTACAGAGGTGGTAATGAAAAAGATTCAGTCGTTAATGTTCCAAATGCCATTATTCACTCATCCGTAGACACCTCTCCGTATTTTACTACTTTCGATCATTTTAATGTGCACACCCACGATTCAGCGGTGCAGGTGGGTGGATTTCAATGAGCATAGACCGAATCTGACAAAGAAGCCTCACAAAGAATACAAAGATTATAAGCAGAACCAACAGAATAGAAGAAGAGAGCAGATGTATGAAAAATGTATAATTCTTCTCCCGCTTGCTCTTTGTGGGGTTTGAACTCCCGTTTAGGTTCAGGAAATGACCCAGGCTGTGATAAATGTGGCAGACACACGGAGCAGAAGTAAAAGAGTAGGCAACGAAAGGTAAAAAGGAGAAAACAGCAGGAGATGAGAGGATGATAATACCAAATCACAGGAGGAGGCAAATCAGGTACAAGACCTGAGAAGGAGCAGCATAACAATGTGTTGGAGTTAACATGACACAGACAGCTGCGGCTGCACATTTAAACCTACTGATGATACCGCATTAGTCGAGCCATTACAGAGCCGATGTAGGGCTCCAGCTCTATTCTGTGATTTTGTCTAAGGCCCCCTCCCTCCCTCTCTGTAGCCTCCAGTAGAAAACATATCAAAGTGAGAAGTAAAAGAAACAAAGAGTGCTCATTTTATCAGCAGGAGTAGACAGAGTCCCTCTCTCAGACTGAGGAGTGGGACTTACAGCGCTGGAGGAGAGGATAGATGGGCCATAAAAGGCCTTCAGAGAAACAATAAGTCATGTATACGATTGACTCATTATTAATGTTGCCTGTCATGAATTCACTCAGAACAGGAGACAATGTGCACAAACTCCACTGGAAAAGTACAACTGTGTTGTGACACATGAAACAAATAACCTGTAACATAAATAAAGACTGATCCTACATTTATTGCTTCATATATTTTAGTAATAACATCCTGGATTCAGGCTGATCACTAAAAAATCTAGTTTGCATTATTTAGGTTTGTAAGCTCATAAAAACAGGCATAAAAAGCAAAAGTCTGCAGCTTCTCCTTTGTTCATCTGTGATGATTATCGGCTGAATAGTATCATGTAAGCCACTGAATTTAACCGAAGAAAGGTTGGGAAAAGCTATCATAAATGTTGGGTCTGATGGGAAAAGTTGCTAAAGAGTTAAAATTAAACTGTCGCATTCACAAAAGTTACCCAGTATATGACAGCAAATGTAAAACATCTGTTAGATTTTTCTACTCTTAACACAAACTGGTGTAATTTAACGTAACTTGTGTACAGACTTTGACTAGACCTTTTCTGTTTCTGACATCCATCCAAGTCAATCTTTGCAAATACTTTGCAGCTTTAAAGTTCTGATCTCTCGTCTGCCCTATTTTGAGGTTATGGTTCTGAAACTTGAACAGTCACTCTACAGTTAAATAAAAACTAAACACGAAGGTAACAGGAACAGATCCTATAGCTGCCATAGAGTTGGACCAATTGCATTGAAATAGGGTTTATTCCACTTGGAACGTGGATAAGGTGAGAAAGACAATAAAAAAAGCTCTTTAAAGAACAAATCTTGGACTAGTTTGTTAAAAATCTAAGAATGAAGTAATTTAAAGTGGGTAGGGGCGTATATTAGGAAAATCTGTAACTATGACACTATTACTCAATACTATGATGATACAAATAATTATCCCACCCGATTCCTCATTCCTCTCGATCATTGAAACTTCCTCACCATTTTCTGTAAGCTTTAGCATCTCAGACACTAAAGAATACTCATATGTGCAGTAGGAGGGAGTTAGAGACCATCCAAATGGCCAAAGGTACTGGTGACACCAAGAGTGTGAATGACTATATATTGCATCCATCCAGGATATTTTGATTCCAATATTGCAGACACTGATGCTACAAAGACTAATTGATATATTGTGCAGCTTTATGAGTGTGTATAGAGTTAATAAAATTATTTTTAAAAACTATAGCCAATCAGAAAGTTCATATCCAACATCATCCGGTTCACAAAAAAAAAAAAATCCAATAATCAAAAGTAGACTACTGGGTGATTTTAACTATTAAACACATATCTAAGATTAAACTCTACACATAGGATTGTTTGGGGGCATGAACATTTTACTAAATGCCTTATTGGAACATTCAAGAAAGAAAAAGTAGTATTTTATTGGAGACGAGGTGGCGGACGGATGAGTTTCCTCTGAAGTGTCTGGTTTCTTGTTTTTACACCCTGGGTAGTGTAATTCACTGCATGAAAAGTGTGATTTTCGTCACTATGCGGCACTGTAGATTGTCGTGGAAGTTCAGGTTAACGGCTGTTCACGGTAATTTGCAGGCAACACCGAAAACTGCCATGAATTGTCAGAAATTGACGTGGGCCTTGCTTGCAGTTGTCCCCCCATGACCCCCCTCCTCCTAGGGGAGGCTTTAACATGTAAATGAAAATGCTGTGAGCTATACCAATGCAAATCAGGGTTGCAGGGGGAGTTTACCCCACGTCTCGCGTTCAACTCGCCTTCAACTCCTCTTGGACGCGATCTAAAACTTTCAGCCAGTCCGCAGACTGATGAGAAGAAACTGCTGATTGCTATCAGTGGACTGTCTCATATGAGTCAGTCGGTATTGAAGCAATGCCAAGAGCGTGGAAATGTTCAAGTCAGAAGTTTTGGTTGGGTCATTCATGATAAAGTAAATGAAATGGGGTTTAATGAACTAAAAATAAGTCCCACTGTACCTTTCCCAGATACTCCACCATGGGTTTTTAGGGAGGTGGCCACTGATTTGGGATTATTAGAAGAAAAACAAAATAATGACATGGACAAAAAGTATTAAAACATTTCAGTCAAAATCAAGGCAAGACATTGTGTATGATATACTGCAAGCTGCAAATAATCTAATAAAGTCAGGAATTAATATAACTCTGGTATGGGTACCAGCTCATATAGGAGTAATAGGAAATGAGTTAGCAGATAAAAGTGCTAAGCAAGCAGCTAGACATTCTAATATAGATGTTGAAGTGAACTACAGCAAAGCAGAAATTAAAAGTATGGTCAAAAACATAGTTAAGGGTAAATGGCAAACATTATGGAACGGTGGGCAGACTGTAAGACAGTTCTATAATATTCAGAACAAAGTGGGAAAGAGCAGAAATACAAACAGAAGCAAGGAGGAGGAGGATGTATTTTCTAGAATGAGGTATGGACACACACGTCTAAATAAAACTTTGTTAATAATGAAGAAGCATGCTGATGGCAACTGAATTCTGTGGTAGTCCAGAGACTATAGAGCATGTTATTGTACACTGTAATAAATATCAGGAATGCAATTACTTCAATCACACAAGAATCTCAATCAGTGGCTTAACTGTGCAGCACTTTGTGTGCTTTAAGGTTGCAGCAGATACTTGCCAATGAGAAGTCAGGTGATTTTAATGTGATTACGGTTGGGAATCTTTAGGCACTTTGGCAAACTGATTCAAGTAGGATTCGGAAGGTTATTAAACAGGGCTCTCAACTCTCACGCATTGACCGTGTGACACACGCATTTCATTGACTTCACACGCTCACACGCAACACATGGCATTTCACACGCAACACATGGCATTTCTCACGCATAAAAATCACAAAGCCCATCTGGGCTGCGGACGACAAAACTCCGCCTTCTGCTGAGCTGTTTCGCTTCTTTCACAGCTTGTGGCCATCAGTAATTCCTGCTGCAGTTCGTGTTAACAGAGCGATCAGAGTTATGAATAATTTTAGTCTTAACCAGTGGTGAAAGCAAGCCGGTACGCAGGAGGAAAGGGGTGGGGGGGGGGGGGGTTTAGTTTCCTCTAAAGGAGCCCTTTACAGTCTTTATTTATGCATTTTCCCCACTGTTTATCCGTCGCACGCAGCGCACCAACGGGGGTAAAATCCGCCCACCTCACCGCCCAGAGCGCGCTGACCAGACAAATAGAGATTTGTCTGGTCAGCGCGGCGACTAAGATGAGAAACCTGTCGCTGTGAAAGATGATGATAATGGTTATAAACTGTAACAGTCTAGAAGTGCACTGAGCTGAAAAGAGGGAGACATCAGCAGCTGGATCGTGCGTAAAGACGCAGCGGGAACCTCTGTGTGCTTCAGTGTTGCTACTGAGGGGAAACTGTCTTATATGCCATATGCCATATAGGCTTGATGAAACTCAGCCTGATTCACCAATCAGGTTATAGATCTACAATGAAACAAACCCATAGATGAATATGTAACTGTATAATAATTCGGTCAATAAGTTAAAACTACTTTATTTTATTCAGTATTATTTGAACAAGTGTGTGTTTTTTATGTTTTAATCCACTAACTGAACAATAAAGTATTAACACGTCTTTTTCTCTTTTTAACAAAAGTAATACATGTCTACTTCAATGTCTGGTGGGATAAAAATGAGATGGAGTTGACTCCACCGGCTCTTCCAGGGTCCAGTTAGCCCCACCCCAAACAAGCCCCGCCCCCAAAATTAGCATAATCTCACTCTTAACTTTTGATAAAAGTTGAGAGGTCTGTTATTAAATGCAATTATAAATCAATATATGATGTAACATTAACACCCCACCCCCTCTTCCATACATACAGATCTTTCATTTCAACTTATTAAAACTACATCCTTCTCTGTTAGCCATGAATCTCCTTTGCTGCTCTCGTTTGGAGAACACGACATGCTAGCTGTTAAAACAGCTGAATGCTAGCTGCTAGCTAGCATTAAAACAGCTGAATGCTAGCTGCTAGCTAGCATTAAAACAGCTGAATGCTAGCTGCTAGCATGTTAGCACATCAGAAAACGTGCGGTTGAGAAAATCTTCCCACCTAGCCTGTCTGCTGTGGTTCTGGGCCTTAATAAGGTTGTTTCCCGTTGAGGTAGATTGCTTAGTTTAAGCCAGGTTCGTTGATGCGACACCTTGAAAAAAATTACTCAGATTCAAGACAACCCATCTGCTGTAATGGATTTTATATCAGAATAAGTCACGCCTCACTACTGTGCTATAAACTATCCTCGCAAATGTTTGATGAACACATTAGAATCCATAATAAAAGATATCAGAAATTGCAAAAAGCAAGACAATATAATTCAGAAGCATAAATAGATGATGAAAGAAGAGTGTAAAGATCATGGAGCTTAACATTTTCTCCAATTAAACTTTAACACTTAATAAAGAAGCCATTACCATGCCAGGCCATAAAAGCACCTTATCATTAATTACAGCTTTAATCCTCATGTGTCCAATTAAAACACAGAGCTACAATGTCAGCTATAAATACACCGACCGTTGGTTTGAGTGCTCAATCCCGTGAGATATGATGGAGATGCAGGAGTTTCCAGCAGCATCACTGTTGGCAGCTTCCTGGAAGCTGAGTCATTTCACCATGGTGACTGACGCGTCGATGCCCCGAAACGGAAACTCATCTTAATGGAGTCATTGTGAGGTAATTTGATGGTAATTGGTGTTTAATGGTTTGTGCTCTAATCCAGTTGAAACTCGTCCCTGCGAAGAATCTCAGACCCATAGTTTTTATAGTCGGATAAGAGTTTCATTGACTTTTATCGATTTTAAAATACTTTCCAGTCACCAGGATAGGTCTGAGTAACCACAAACGTCTCTTAGGATTTTGCCTAATTGAATATCAGATGACTGCATGTACGGTAGCAGACTCTTGGGGCTGACATTATAATTACCTTTCAAGAGCTCCTTTATCCAAACAAATTCAGCTCTTCTTTTCAACTCACCGTCCTCATTCTTATCATAACAATGTTGATAACTTATCTAGTCAGCTTGACTTGTAATCATCTGCTCTTACAGCTCATTTCAGTTAGGATTTTCCCAGCTTCTCCCTGGCTCTCTCTGTTTATAGGCCAGTAGACACATGTGCAGGCTCCCCAAAGGCTTCAGAGGCTATTAAGAATTCATCAGCAGCAAGATGGTGCTTTTTTAATCAAGTCTGTGTGATCTTACTGAAGCATTAAGCCTCACTGAAGGAAGGAGAGAGATTTGAAAGCCCAAGATTAGAAGAGTGACTTGTTGTTTTGAGCAACTTTTTGGTTTGTTTCTATGTCAATATTACAGGTAGAAAATCATTCAGTTCTGTGCACCAAGCTTTGAACATAACTGAAGTATTATTGATACTTTAAACTGACAGGAAACTTCAAGCTTCCCTGAAGTATACGTATGAATGATTTGACAATCTAATTTCTGTTATTTACTACTAAAAATGGGGAAAAAAACAAGAGAACATATTCTACAAAGATAGAGCATTTCTACTTTATCTGAACATGACAGTGAGAAAATAGTCACCTGTCTTCATTAAAGGGTGGAACTATTTGGACATGTCCATCATTCACTTACTTGTGTGTTTTCTTTACCAGACATTTGTGGTTGTATCTCAGTGAGAACTGAAAATAATAATAATAATAATAATAATAATAATAATAATAATAATAATAATAATAATAATAATAATAATAATAATAATAATAATAATAATAATAATAATAAATAGGGTCTCACCTTTCCATTCAGGTTTGTTTCTCTGCACCGTCTTCTTCGGAGATGGTTTACCAAGCCTGTAAATCCGCCTCACTGTTTACTTGGACGTAACCGGTAGAGTGAGTGCAGTAATCAGGGCGCTGCTCTGGTCTGTTGTGGGGAAAAAAAACAAAAAGCAAAGCTGTCTTTTTAGAGCCCCATCTATACTCCGACCCTCACCGTATGATCATGTAATATGGATCATGACAGAAAGAACAAGATCCTGGATAGAAGCGACTGAAACTGGCTTCCTACAGGGGTGGGGGGGTGGCCTGGCTCAGCCACATCATCCATGTGTGTTACCAACACATAATCACGTTGGAGTTAAAGGCTGTCCGAATTTGGCACAGAAGTCGTAAGCTCCTTTCCTCCCCACAATAGTGTTCTTACTGTTGATCCCATTAAAGGTCAAGGACCAGGAGCTTTTATTTAGGGTATTCGGATGGAGCCATACTGCACATGTGCCACGGCTTCCCCATACTTACAGGTTCCATTTTTCCTAACTACATGTCAAAGATGGCCAAGATGTTTTCAAAACATTACACTCTTGAACCTGTTTTCAAATTGTTCCGTTTTCAGAGAATACGTGTGGCATTGTGGTGTAGACTAACAGTGTGCACAGAAAGTAAGAGTTGTCCATCTAGAAAAGTGTGATTACAAGACATATTGTCCAACAGAGGTATAAATATTTACCATCGCACAAATAAAAAATTACCTTAATTAAAAGAGGGATTTTTTTCTATAGTTTTCAGTGTGAAATTACACTACGGCAAAAAAAAAGAGTGGGAAAATCAACTACGTAAAACATAACAAAAACAAAAAAAACAATTAGCCCTGGAGATCAAGATAATATGCACAAAAAGTATTTGGTTACAATATGGAAAAACTATAACCACAGCAATGTTTGCTTGGTGCTTTCACCATGTGAACGCCACACCCAAATAAAGTTTAATGCAAACTCAATTTAGCTCAGCTGCATCCTTTTACATAATTTGCCTTTCAATCAGGATTCATGTGGATAAAACAGTCAACTCTATAAAGCTGTATGGACTCCATGTCCCTGTGAGTTATCAGTATATTAAATACATACATACATACATACATACATACATACATACATACATACATACATACATACATACATACATACATACATACATACATACATACATACATACATACATACACGACATGAGGTAAGAAAACTTGGGTCTATATTTTTGCACCTTATAAAAGCTTAGCAGTAAGGCTACTTTCATTAATATCCTTGGTAATTTAAAGGCTACACCCATGACACCAAAACAGATTGCATCTTAGACCTTTTCATCAATGAACAGCCACAACTGAACTACAGCCAACACATAAAGGCTGTAAATAATGTACTTTAAATAACGGCCATGGTTTTGCGCAAATACAATCTCTTTCCTTCAGTGGTCCTGGGTCCCTGAGCACTTTTCATATGTCCACATGCTTTTATCCCTGTAATTTATTAGCCTGAAACAGCAGCAAGATGAATGGGTCCCATATGTTGTTCACTGAGTAGATGAATAACATTCTGTGACCTTGTACACAAAGAATGTATGTTCAAGTTAAGACATTCTATTAAACTTTTCACTGAACAAAACAACACTGGAGTACAACAAAGAACCCTTACTTCAATACACTAGTGACGAGGCCCTCTTTACGCTGCCCGTAATATTCAAATACAATAATTCTATTTTAAAAAACAAAGAATAATTATGATTTCAACATCCCTGTATTTCACACAACAAGCTTGAACTAAACACCGCTCTCTGAACTCCTGATGGTGATCTATTTGGGAGTTAACTATGTTTATTCACAAAAAGTGAATGAAAAGTGTGTGAATAATAGGACTGGACAATTAATCGCATTTGCAATATACGTAATTGCAATTTAAAAAAAACTGAATTTCCAAATCGCAGAGGTCTGCAATTTTTGGCAATGTAACAGTTAATGGATAAGAAACGTCCTTTAGGTGTCGGTAAAGTGGGTTTGCCTCCACGTGGAAGGGAAGAGAGCTGCAGCAGTGAGATAATCTAATTTTATTTGTTTTAGAGTTTATATAATCATACTTTTTCACCAGAAGCTTTCAGGAATCTCGCCATAGCATTAAGTTCTGGTCAATCAGTTTAATACATAGACGTATTTGTTGGTTGCCCTTTATGTTCCACAAGGATCGATGTCCAACTCAATTAAAAGCTGTTGTCTTGAATATAATATTCTGATTAATAAAAACAGTTAATTTTCTTGTTTTAAACAGTCCTTGTTTACACACATCTTTATCTACAGGCCATTTTTCTTGCTTGTGGTTAATGCAGAGAAAAGTCAAAATTAAATTGCAATTATGGTTGAAATATATCGCAGTTTTGATTTTTGCCAAAATCGTACAGCCCTAGTGCAAAACAACCTCCTAATATTTTGTGTAGAATCAATCTAAATCAATGTATGCTCAGGTTGTGAATATAGTTCAGCTTAGATAATTTAGGTAAAACATGGTTTTAACTTGTGTGAACTTAACATAAACCATATCGTTTTAAGGGTGAAATTGTGCAACACTAGGCTCATCAATTACTGTGCATAAATCAGACTTTAAGGCACGATAATGGCGTGAACCAAAGAGCATGAAATGACACAGAAACGTGTCCCATTGAGCTTTAAAATGTAATCTCTATAAACACACCCAGGATCCGTAAATCAAGCTCATCATAACATAAGTCGACCATGCCAAGGCTGGAACTACCTTCCATAGAGGCTCATAGCTGTAACATCAGCTGGTTGATTTGAACCCTCTTGTCTGCCATCTTGGCCCTTAAAGTTTTTTACTGTCAGAACCTGAGAAGCTCTGCTGATGTTTCTGACACCAAGACGTTAAGTAAAAAACCTTTTAAGTACTCTAAATGGTAGATGTTCAGACTATCTGGAAGTTTAGCTAATCTTGTACTAGCAACTTGCTACTTTTGCACTATTGACGAGATGTTCACTAAACCATTTCTGTGTTAATTTTTTGTTTTCAAAGAAGCTGCTGTCCTCGTGGAGGACAAAGTCTGTAAACAAAAATAATCAGGTAGGTCTCGCATGCCAAATTAAAAACCAAAGGACTCAAAGTTCCCAACACAGGGAGCACATCCAATTATCATATAATCTCAGGTTTGACACATCTAGACAAATCCAACAACAGTCATATTAGGAAAACATGTTTCAGTGGACAAGGACATCAGATTTTCTTTCCTCGATACACACCTGGCTGATTTTGGTTGCTTACGGTTGAGAATATATGTCAGACATGCTACCTGAACCAGTCTGCAACAAGAATTGCATGTAAGACAGCCAAAAAGTGTTCACCATTTTTTATCTGTAAGAGCCTTTAATGGACTACATCACATGAGATGTTCACTCTATTCTGCTACATTCAGTAATTCTACCAGGTTTTTAACCTTCTTTGCAGGTTCTAATCACTTTAAACCATGAACCAGTATGAAAACATTTTGACCCATCTATATCAAAACTTGCTTTTAATCACATCAGCGGGATGCTTTCCACTGATTGATTACTTTCTAACCAAAACCTAATGACAGGAGGAATGTTCACTTACTGACAATTTTTGCTTCACCAGTTGTGGTGAAAATGTTCAGGCCAGCTTATATATAGCAGCATGATATTTCAAATAAACATCCTTATTTTTACAGTAGTTATGCATAATCAGTACTAATTATGCCAACTAGGATAAAAAACAGCATACCATCTAAACTTAGCTATAACCAACCCACATTTGATCAATAATTGTGTTTTAAGACTCATCTTTGAAGACTTGTATCAGAAGGTATTAATCATACAGCAAAGAGCATACATTTTAAGGGGTATTGATCATATCCCAGTCATGAGATCAAAAGACTCCAGCTGACTTCAGTACTTCTTAGCAGATTCACAGCAAACTGATTAAAAGTGTCCCTGAACTTTGTTGAAATTGGAGCAATTTAGATTAGAGTTCTAGAAACTTTCTGGGTTAAATCAAAATCATTCCCAAAATAGTTTAACTGTGGCCAGGGTATATAAAAATAAAAAAAGTGACAAAATGTGTGTGTTTTCTTTAATCGTGCACACTGCATAGCTCTTCCTAATGCATATTAAAGTTAATTAGATAGGTGTTTAAAAGTTAGTCGTAGATAGCACAATCACATCCATGTTTTTACAGAAATGATGTGTAATTGCTGCAATTGCACACAGTATTTGCAGTTTTTGAGCAGCAGGACATTAGAAAAACGTAAAATGAGGGTAATATTGTTTTACATCAAGATAGAAATATTAATAGCAAGTAACCCTTCTTTTCCCCACTCTACCCTCTTGTTTCCATCATCACAATAACGCTACAACTATCCTTGAGGAATAGCCTGGCTGTCACAAAGTATAGAACTGTTAAAGTCCATTCAACTGGCAAAATATCTTGATGACAAGCAGAGTTTGGATGCATAAACCCTAAAGTTTTACAGCCAACCAAATATTGCATCCAAGCAGTGTTTGGTGATTATCTTTCAGACACACTGAAAGTGTGATGATGACTGACTTGTGCAGCTCTAATAAGCAGCATCTTTTCTGAACCACCACCCTCGTTTCAGCTCTCCACCTCGTCTCTTAAACCGTCCACAGACCGAGTCTTGTCAACTGTTGTAGAGCTCTTGTTAATGTGGAATGAGGTTGCCTGAGAAGCACTTTAGAGCACCGCAGAAACGTTCCTAACTTTTATCTTCAACAACAGAAACAGCGTGCTAAAACAAAGAGAACAAGGAGCTGTTTGAGCTCATGCATAAAGCAGACGCAGGAAGAGGAGAACATGGTGTTTATTTTAATGATGAGCTCCTGTCTTCACAGTTTTCAAATCCAGCTTGTTCTTCTGGATGCATTTCATCTGCACCTCCGGCCTAAAATACTAATATAGGATATAATATAGGTGTAACACTTTTAAGTTCAACTGCAATAAAAAAAAATTTAGGGTATTGTTTCAGAGATCTGTGAAATAATACAACATTTCATCTGTTTGCACGTAGAGCTCTTCAGAAGGGAGATGAATTTTCCTAACCCATTTTTTTCTAAACATCAGCACTGAACACAGCATACAAAATGGCAAACAGCAAAAACAAATCTATGGAAAGATAACTGCCTGAATATTTGAAACAACTCTGTTCAATGCTGGAGAATTTGACTCAGCAAGGTTTTGTAACATTGCTTCCTCATCTGTATTCAGGCACATCAGCTCACCAGCATGTTCTCACAATGAAATGAAATATGCCCATTTTGGATCAAATTCAGGGAAAGCTTTAATATGCAGTATCTGTAAATCCGACTTATCTGTACTTCCATTTTCTTTTTTCATGCAGTCCTTGGAATACAATAAGTTGTGAATAGTTTGGACCTTTTCAGCATGTTTTTGTCATTAAAAAAATTAACTTCATATATAACACATAAAATCAAGTGTTGCTTTGCAGCTTTCATGGCTGCTGACATGCTCAAAATGCCTAAATTGTTTAGCTCTTTGTTTCAATACTTTAAATTGATGTTAAAAGAAAAATATTTCAGTTTTAGGATTTTGCTTGCAAATCAAACTATTAGGTTTTTACCTGGCCCTAAAATGATTCACATCTAACAACTTCACAACATCCACAGATCTCTGTGTGTCATTTACTGAAAAGGGCATACATTTCTTTCATAGGATCTGGGACAGAGAGCAGCAGCCAGATGCTAATCTGACACAATTTTAACACAACAGCTGAAGAGTAAGACATTAGCAATTCTGACCAGCTCTATAAAAACAGGAGCCTTGGCAGTTTGCTGCTCTGAAGGACAAAGGTGTATGAAAATACAATGCCAAGAAGTACAAACCTCTGCCATGACTTTTGAGAAGTAACTATACAGCTAAACAAGCTTTTATCAGCTCGACAAGAGATTACTGTAACACTCTTTATGTTGTTTTCGCTCAGGAGTCCCTCAACAGGCTCCAATCGGTCCACAGTGGAGCTGTAAGTCTTTTAAAGCTATAGTTGGTAATCCTATTCAGAAACACTTTTTGTTATACTGGGTGAAATGGCCCTTCCATTCTGACAGTAGTTAATACATTATGTATTTGGAAAAAGGACGTTAAAAAGTTTGATCTCTGTGGGAGCTGCAGGCCTGTAAAAACTCTGACCAATCCCTGCAGTTTGCACTGAAGAGCAGGGATCGGTCAGAGTTTTGGTTCTGCTCTCACCCTCCTCTGTCCCTCGTCTGGGCGTATCACCTTATCTATTGGTCGTCCCACATGCCAATCATTCTGACACGCTCACGTAACGTCAGTGTATGTGCACGTTCCTTGTTAGTTTCCACTTGCTGGCTACACATGCGCATTTCTAGTGTTTATGTATCTGGTTAGCTTAGCGGTTAGCTTCGGTGTTAGCCGTTCATTGTAGCTCCGCTGCTCTCCCCGTACACTTTGAACATGGCTGAGAGTCACAAGAAGTGAACTGGGCTTATGAGAAGAAGAGGAAGGCCTCAGTAGAAAGAAATAAGACTAGGATTTGGGAATTTTTCTTCAAGCGATCCCCCTGAGGAGCGGAAGAGCAAGGTAAGATGGTCTTGTGTGTGTACATTTATTCAAAAAGGGACTTGGGGAAACTTTGGGAAAAAAAATAAAAAAATCGCCGACTCTACCTTTAACTGACACTTCCAGACAGATTGAAAAGACGTGGATTTTCTTTTACCCTGGACTACAGACCCTTTCCAAAAACTTATATCATCATGGAAAAGTTGTTTCATTTCCATAATTCCATTCAAAAAGTCAAACTTACATAGATTATAGATTCAGGGCCCATAATTGAAACGATTTCAAGTCTTTTTGTTTATTTTTACATAATTTAGGCTTCCAGCTCATAAAACCCTTGGGCCCAAGGACAAAACACCCAAACCTAAGATGAGCGGAGTGGTGTATGCAGTTCAGTGCAGTGAGGAATGTTCTGATCTTTATATTGGAGAAACCAAACAACGTCTCCACAGATGCATTGCTCAACACAGGAGAGCTACCTCCTCTGGTCAAGACTCTGCTGTCCACCTACACCTTAAGGACAAAGGACACTCTGTGAGGACCAAAATGTTCACATTTTGGACAAAGAAGACAGATGGTTTGAAAGGGGTGTGAAGGAAGCCATTTACGTTAAAAGAGAAAAACCAACCTTAAACAGAGGAGGAGGCCTTAGGTTCCAACTCTCAAAAATTTACAACACAGCTATAGGATCAATTCCGGTCAATCATCATCTCAATTCTCACCCTCATACGAGTGATCAAAACATCGTTCCTTTAAACAAGGCCAATAACAACTCTAACGACTCCTCGTTACAGAGGAGTGGACCAGTTTCGGTTCAATCTGCTGGTTTAATGGCTTTAACGACCGCCCATTACTAAGGGGTGGACCTGTTTCTGTTGAATTTGCATGTTATCTAAGCCATTACAAGGCCTTTGTTTGGGCAGTAGTATAAAGCTTGTTACTCCACATTACCCCAGACTTTTTGAATTGAGAAAGCTTCCTGGAGAGGAAGCGAAACGTCTTCAACTACGAAAAACAGTCCAGTTGCTTTGTTTACTTTTTTTGGCAGGACATGAACGTTTTAAACAGAGTGTCACACACTAATCATCTACAAAACTTAAAGAACCTGCACAGCTTTCCCCAGGTGTCATTAAATTGCTTCAGGTTGGTTCAACTGTCTCAGTTCGGTTTAATATGGAGAAGATTGCAGACATGCCAGAAGACCATCATTGATACCTTCCATAAGATGGGTAAGCCACAAAAGTTCATAGCTGAGGCAGCTGGATGTTCACAGAGTGCTGTGTCCAAGCATATCAATGGGAAGTGGAAGGGCAAATTATGGCAGGAGAAGATGCACCAGCAAAAGAGATGACCGTTGGCTCCAGCGGATTATCAAACAGAGAAGATTCAAGAATGTGGCAGAGATCCTGAATGAGTGGAATGAGGCGGGATTCAGCTTCAAAATCCACCAAATTCAGACGCATCTGGGGAATGGGCTACAACTGTCAGGTTCTTCGGGTCAAGCCACTTCTAAACCTGAGCCAACGTAGGGAGCATCTCAGCTGGGCCAAGGAGAAGAAGGACTGGACTGTGGGCCAGTGGTCCAAGGTCCTCTTTTCTGATGAAAGTAAAGTGTGCCTTTCATTCAGGAATCAAGGTCCAAGGGTTTGGAGGAAGACGGTTGAGGAACAGAACCCAAGTTGCTGGAGGTCTAGTGTGAAATATCCACAGTCAGGCATTATTTGGGGTGCAATGTCCAGTGCAGCTGTTGGTAAACTCTGGTTTCTTAAATCTAAGGTCACCACAACAGTCTACCAGAATATTTTAAAGGACTTCAGGGTTTCTTCTGCTGAGGATCTGTATGGAGATGCCGATTTCATCTTCCAGCAGGACCTGGCCCCCGCCCATACTGCCAGAAGCACCAAAACCTAGTTTGATGCCAATGCCATCACAGTGTTTGACTGGCCAGCCAACTTGCTGGACCTAAACCCCATTGAGAATCTAGGGGGTATTCTCAAGAGGAAAATAAGGGGCAGCAGACCCGACAACAAAGAGCTGACGGCAAGCATCAAGGAAATCTGGGCTTCCATAACACAGGCTGATGGCCTCAATGCCACATCGCATCGAGGCAGTGATTAAGGCAAAGGGATTCCCAACCAATTATTGAAGATTAACGTATCGTTTTGAAAGTACCACATTTTGATTGATTTGATGTGATCCTAATTTCTTTTTTTTCCCAGCAAAAACTGAGAAGTAAATGGTGATTTCTTCAAAGTAGTCTAATTTTGTGGATTTCTGTTTTCGTGGATTTTATGATCTGAAGGCCCAAATTATGTAAAAATAAAGAAAAACATGAAGTTGTTTCAATTGTGGGCCCTGAACCTATAATCTATCAAAGTTAGAGTTTTTGAATGGAATTATGGAAATGAAACAACTTTTGCATATTATATTTTTTTGCAAAGGGTCAATATATCTCAGAACTTTTCTCAAGTTAAATGCTGAAAAAGTACATCACACATTGACTTCATGGATAAATGTAGGCAAAGGCTTTTTTTGTACTGCGGCAACCTGCCTTTCTCAATAACCGACCCAGTTTCTGTTTCTCTCCGGGTCTGTTTAATAAAAGCAGGAGGGTCTGGTGTGAGCAGCACTTCACTGATGCATGTCCACACAGCAAGTAGTTGTTGGCTGCTGTTGACAGGTTCACGTTATTGTATGCTGAAATTTTAAAATGTTAAATTACTCAAGAAATGCGTTTCTTTTCATCTTTAAAAGATGACTGACTTTAAGCACAGCTTACAGATGAGACGTATCAGTTTCCACTTCATTATTCATCTTCACTGTAACACATCAGTGCAGAGAAGCAGGGAAGCTGACAGTGTTTACCAGAACCTCAAGTGAAGAGACCTCCACATTAATTAAGAAACTTAATGACTCAAACAGAGAAGCCATCAAAAGTAAACTTGCATCATCCAAAATATTAGGGATCGTTGGCGTGTGGCTAAAAGCCACCCATAAAGACTGGATTCCTGCAGTTCATTTAAAAGCCTGTTCAAGTCGAGGTTAAATATTTAGGGAGAAAGAACTCAAAATTAATATTTCAAGACCGGAAAGCCCATTTTTACTCAGTTTGATGTAACGCTTGAAAAGGAATGATTGATATTGTCAGCAGGGGATGTACAATAAATCAAACCAGACAAGATGTTTGCAAAAACGATGCATTAAAAGGCCTCCATGTGCAACATGACGGTGTTGGGGTCAGCTTGCATTTCTCTGGGTTTCATGCTTTATATTTTATGTTTTGTAGCAACCAGCTTATAAGCCCTCCCATGGGATCTTGAAATATCCCTGAAAGGTAAATTGTCATGGAGACCTGAGGTCCATGACCATCTTTTTCTTTTCTTGATCTTGCAGTCAAGTTGGTTATTTAGTCCAGGTAATTTCACTGAAAGTACAAAAGACAGTCTATATGTCCTGTCCTAGTTTAACCTAAAGACAATGTTTTAGATCAGGCGTTGTTAGACCCAGCTGAACAACTTTAGAACCACATTTAGACACAAATCTCAGCAGTTTGCTGGTTTCAACCATATTTACATATTTAGTTTTCTTTCAAACAGCATCCCACAATCCCCTGTGCTGTCCTTACCACCAGTCTTAAATCCTTCCTCTCCTTTGTCATGCAGCTCCCATACCACAGTGTCATGCTGAGACACAAAATGCTTTCAATTGTAGCACTATAAAACTTCATGAGCAGCTGAGTAGAAGATCCAGTCCGTTTCAATTTTCTGTGAAATAACAACCGTTATTGGACTTTAAACACCAGACAGGAGATATCCACTGTCCAGGAGAGGTCAGAGGAGATGTGAATGACCAGGAACAAGCTCCACCACCTCCCCGGTTGCAGTGAGGAGCATGTTCAGTCTTCCTGGACCTCCTGTAGTCCATGATGACATCCTTGCTCATGCCGGTGTTCAGGATGAGATTATTCCTGTTAGATTGTGGACCTCATCCCTATTGGGTATGAGACACACCACAGAAGTGTTGTTCACAACCCTTTTTGCAGGGTGGATAGCAGAGCAGAGGTTGAAGAGGGCTGGACTAAGGACACAGCCCTGCGGCGTTCCAGTGTTTAGGATCAGTGGGGCAGATGTGCGTTTCCTTGTCCTCACAAACTGCGGCCTGCTGATGAAGAAGTCACTGATTCAGGATCAGAGTGTTAAATAATAAATAATCCCAGATAATCCTCAGGCGTTGAAGGCTGATCTGAAGGTCACAAATAGCACCTTAAAATAGGTGTTAGGATGCTGGTGTTAGTCATAGCCGTGTGAAGTGCCAACGAGACATCATCCTCTGTAGAGCGATTCTCTCTGTGGGCAAACTGCAGGCTGTCCAGGCCAGCAGGGATGGCCTCCTTGATTTATTTCAGGAGGATCCTCTCGAAGCACGGGTCTGAGTTTACAGATAATGTGTTTGTAGGCAGGGATCAGGTCCACAGATATTCCAAAGTAAGGGGCTGCTGCAGCCTTATTTGATCCTGGCATGTTTCAGTAGACCTGGTCAGATGCATTGTTTTCTGTGGTTGGAAACTTTAGAAATTTGGGGATCACATCTTTTAATTATGGTTAAAGTCCACAATCACATCTGCTTCTGGATTACTGTTCATTTGGCAACTGAAGAGAATAATTGAGCTCTTCCAGGGCTAACTAGGCATTAGCTCTTGGTGGCATGTAGACTGAAAAGATTTAACAGAGCTAAGTTCTCTAACCAGTTTAAAGGGTCTGCACTTCACTGCCAGATATTCAAAATCGGGGAGCAGAAGGTTCCCATTATTTCTGTAGCTGTGCACCATAAATTATGGACATACAAAGCCGAACCTCCACTTTTCCTCCCTGCAGCTGTAGCCCCAAAAGTGTTTCTAAAAAAGTGTTTGTAAAAGAATGGCCACTCTCAGGTGCTCAGAGAAAACCTGTGTAGTTCTGTGACAGGACGGCACCTGTGCAATAAGTCCAGTCTTGACATTTTCTCACTCCTAAATATCCCACAGTCAGATGTCAGTGCTATTATAAAGTGGAGACAATTGGGAAGGACAGCAACTCAGACACTAAGCGGTAGGCCATGTAAACTGCTGGAGCAGAGAAAGCGGATGCATAGTGTCCAGATGTAACTAACTTTCTGCAGAATCAATCGCTACAGACCTCCTATATATGGATCCTTCAGATTACCTGAGGGACTGTGCGTAGAGAGTTTCATGGAACGGGCTTCCATGGCCGAGCAGCTGCATCCCAACTATGCATCACCAAAGTGCAATGTGTCAGATGCAATGGTGTAAGGATCGCCACCATTGGACTATAGAGCAGTGGAGGCGCATTCTCTGGAGTGACAAAACATGCTTCTCCATCTGGGAATCTGATGGATGAGTCAAAACAGTACACGTGTAATGTTTGGTGAAGGGAGTTTCTGGTGTGGGGCTGTTTTTATTGCTACCTTAGTTTGAGTGAAAGGAGCTCTGGATGCTTCAGCAGACCAAGAGATTTTGGACATTTCCATGCTGCCAACTTTGTGGGAACAGTTTGGATATGACCCCTTTCTCTTACAATATGACTGCACACCAGAGCACAAAGCAAGGTCCATAAAGAAATGGATGAGAGATTTTGATGTGGATGTCCTGGACTGGTCTTCAAAAAGTCCTGACCTCAACCCAAGAGAACACCTTTGGGATGAATTAGAGCAGAGACTGAGAGCCAGGTCTTCTCGTCCCTCATCAGTGTCTGATCTCACTAATGCACTTCAGGAAGAATGGTCAGAAATTACAGAAACACTCCAAAACCTTGTAAACAGCCTTCCCAGAAGAGTTGAAGCTGTTATAGCTGCAAAGAGTGGCCCGATGTCATATTAAACCCTATGGATTAAGAATAGGATGTCACTGAAGTTCATATGTAGGTCAAGGCAGGTGAGCGAATGCTGTTGCCGTTATTGTGAATGTGCCAGAAATATCTGGTACATCCCAATCGGTTTGCATTTCTTCATACCTAAACACATCCAGAATGTTTAAGTGTGGAACCAAGTTTGCAAAGTGACATTTTATAGGGCAGCTTCAAAAAGTGACGCCAAAACAGATGTACGTATAAAAAGTTCCCCTTTTCTCTCTTTAGATTTAACCGACAGTCTGGCAGTCATTTTGAAAGAACCTGCAAAAAAGGAGTTATAGTTACTGAAAATCTTAACTTTAAAGGCATACTATGCAACATTTTTCAGTTAATTAATGTGTTCCATACCGTTTTGGATGATTAAATGAGTCATTTCAGGTCAAACAAAGGTTTTCTCGGCCGCCCTGGTGATCTGTAGGGGAAATACCGTACTTGCAACTGCAGGAGCCCTCGGCCCGCACCCACAGGCTCAGAAGTCTTGTGCTTCGCGAGAGTCGGTCTTGCTTTACGGCGAGAACTGCTACACGCCCCCAGTGAAAGGCATGCTCGTTGCTAGCGCAGTGGCGATATTTGTGCAGTTATCATGGCGGAACCAACGATAAAACAGCGAAAGCCCATGTCGGAGCAGGCAAGAAAGAGGAAAACGGCTCTGGACAGAGAGAGGAGTCGTACACGGGTGAACATCGGGCAAGCTTTTTCCGAATGGCGAGAGCTTTCGTTTCGTAAGCCGGGCTTACACTGTTTGAAATTCAGTCGGCCGTCGTGAGGTTTTCGTGAGCGCATCCTGCTGTTCAAGGAGAGCTACGAGGGGGCGCCCTCCCCGCATCTCTGTCCCCGCCAGGGGAGGGAGGGGAGCGGGCGTCCCCGAAGCGACCTCCGCCCGGCCCGGGACACGCGTGGGTTGGGGAGGGCGAGCGTTCCGGTCCGCGCGATGCGCTGCCAGTCTGTTTCCGTACGCCTCCGCTCGCGGGGGGGGGGGGGGGGGGGGGGGGCGTGCCGCCCCGGCGTCATCTTTCCTCTCTCCCCTCCGTTCCCCCCGACGCCCGGTGCCTCCCGTGGGCCTCACCCGAGCCGGGCTCGACCCCCTGGTCTGGGTCCCTGTCACCCACCGGGGCACGCCGTACAGTGTGAGAACAAAGATCGTGAGCGGTGAACTTTTAAACTCCGCGGTTCCGTCGCACAGTTTGAGATGTATATAAGTACCACGACTGAAAAACTCGTACAGTGTATGCCCGGCTTAAGCTCAAAACAACCGCGCCTGGCTTGACGGAGAAACCAGGAGAACAGCTGAGCATCTTTACGACAGTGCACTTTTACTTTCGCCCTCTGGGGGGAGCCTCGCTGGAAAATCAACCCCGGTTGCATAGTATACCTTTAAGCACCAAACTAACACGTCTTTGCAAATATAAAATACAAATACACACATTTATTAATGTATGTATTTTGTGTGTGGTATTTGACGGTTTTCTGTGAAAGCTATGAATGAGGATGTTAATTTGTTAAATTAAAATTTAACAAAGCAAAGCAGAGGGCGGTGTAAATGTTCAAACACAAGCAGAGTCTCTCCTCCCCACTTTTCTGCTTGTATCGACACATCTACAAATGTCCAGAGGCAGCAGAAAACGTGGCCTGGAGGAGCAGAAGTGTAGGAAGTGGGCAGCCGTGCCAGTCGTTTTAAAGATGACTGATGCATGTAGCAGATGCAGAGTGTTTTATGACCTGTAGCAGCACTCCATTTAAGTGTGTGTAAAATTGATGACCTCTGTTAGCCACTATAGGACCACTGAAAGCTGGTCTTCTTTGAGAGAAAAAGGGAGTTCCTTTTACTCAGTTTGACAAGGTGGGAGGGTTTGATTGATGCAACTCTGCAGAAGGTTGGCGTCTTACCGTAAAGGCTTTTGATGGATTATTCTGTGTAGGTAAAAAGAAAAGAAGATGGACAAGAAGCAGATGATGAAAAGCAGGGTGGGTAAGAAGCTGGGCAATAAATCGATTTAATCGATCAATTCAAATTTAAAGATTTAACTTTTGGAAAATCTGGATTTTATTTTGCCAATGCAATTCATAAAGAGGATAGCATGCAATGCATAATATATGCTTAGTAAAATATTCTGTGAAAATATGTGGTAAAGAAGAAACATTTTTGACCATGATGCGAGGCACTTTTTTTACTCATTTACTTTTCTTTTAAGTTAGTTTGAAGTTACACAAGTGAAGCCTGCTCTTAGCTCATTATGTAAAACCACTAGCAGCAAACATTTATTTTGTTAGATTTTCATTGTTTACAACGGCAGGGCCACCATCTTGTTTTACAAGCATGTTTCACAGCTTGTATTTAGTTGCACTTTGAATTCAGGTCAACTCCCAGACGAAATGCTCGACATAAAAGTAGGTTTTTAAAATTATTTATCTTAATTTCTTTTAGTGAAACAAACAGGAGTAAAGTAAAAAAAAAATTGATTAACCAGAGTTGGTATAATAAAATCGGAGATTTTGTTTTTAAGCCGTACCGCCAGGCCCTAGTAAGAAGGGATCGGACAAGAAAACGGCAAACATCAAAGCTTGGAGGAGTAACAAAAGGCAAGGACAGTTAGAAACCTGGGAAATAGCGAGGAACAGAGGAGAGGAAGAACTAAAGGAGAGATGTTACTACAATAAACTGCAGTCTGCATTCACCACCAACGTGCATGTAGCAAATCTAGACCTTCCTACTGTCATGGTTTAGTTTTAGTCTGGTCTTTTTTGTTAGTTTTCAGTTCCTCCTCCTCCTCTCACTCAGCTTACCCTTCTCTCCCTCTGCAATCAGTCACAACTGTTGGACATTAATTAGTCAGAACTCACTCCACCTGCCAGCCTCCCTACATAAGCCTCCCTTAGTGGCTGCCGGTTCGTCATCAGACTCCACTCTCTTCACGTCTGTCAGCCTGGTTTGCCCCTGCTTGCTGCTGGAACCCTGCCACCTCTGTGTCTCTACCTCAGCCTGCTGTTGGATTTACCTGTCACCACTCTGCTTCTAGTGAGGCCTCCGTTTGCTGCTGGATTATCCTGCCTCCTCTGTGCCTTAAGTAGGCCTCTGCTGTCTGCTGGATTATCCTACTTCCTCAGAGCTTCAGTGAAGCTTCTGTTAGCTGCTGGGTTCCTGTCTCCTCTGTGCTCCAGCCCTCAAGAACTCTCTCCGGTCCGTCAGCTCCTGCTCACATCTACACCCCTGTTCCAGTCCAGTCCTGCCTCTCTGGTTTCATCATTTACTGCTCATCTTACTTTCAATAAACTCTCAGTAAATTGCCCCGTGTGTGTGGTGTCCATTCTGGGTTCATCATAGAAAAATCATGACACCTACCTTCAGTACATCCAGACATAATGTATATCTGACAAAAAATGCATTTATAACTCATAAGAAACATAAGGGCTCTTATACTGCTCAAGTACAGAGCTTCCTACTTAAGATATAACCTAAGATCAATATTTAATAGTGTCATGTTTAGCAAAGCAAAAAGTCAGAAAAACTTTTCGAAAAAGCTAAATGCAGATCATTCTTTTCAGTTTTAAAAGGTTTAATATGATTTAAAAGACAGATGGACACAAACATGATCCCTAAAAGCCTTTTTCTTCTGAAATCTGACATCACTCCACAAAGAAAAAAAACACCACTGCCAAAGTGATGTTTGTAGTTTAAATAATTTATGTTAGACTCATTGTACAGAGTTCAAGTTTTTTAAAACCTTAAAAGCTAGCTTCCATGAATGATGCAACTGAAAGATATCCTAGAGAATATTGTAAACCAGTATGTAGGTAAGTCAGTCAATTGATAAATTTTTAACCAGATACAAAAATGCCAAAAATAAATACTTAGGCTTACAGGGTTTTAATGTTTTATCAGTATGTGTTGAAGTTGTTTAGGAATTTATTGTTCCAATAATTACACCAAGGCACAGTTAAGGCTTCAAGCGTGTATTATAGTAGCAACTATAGTACATTGCTTGCTTAAGGCTAATTTATAATGAGAAAAAAAAAGATGGGACACTGCACAGCAGGATGATAAATTGCTTCCAAGTCAACATACAGAAGTAAGCAGGTTAATGTGGGTCAAGTTAAATAAACCTTTTATGAAAGGAAGAAGCTTTGGTGCAATGTTTATCTCACTTAGTAGGACTGTAATTTTACTGCACCATGTACGGCTTTGCAGCTGTGATCAAAGTCCAGCTGCAAATAAGAAAACTGCCACCGACTTTGTTTTAAAGGTCACAGGGTCCCCCATGGATCTTAGTTTCTTTATTCAGGCAAACCCGAAAAATTATATCATTTTTTACAACTTCTCTTTCTCAATTGTTTCCTGGCTTATAGCTCGCAATAGTTAAAAACCTTTTACATATCTCAAAGCAAAAAAATATGTGGGGTAAAAAAAAAAAGCTGCTGGAGATCTATGCAGCAACTCAGGAAATCATGTTTAACACTTTCAAGCCAAGAATAAAGTGAAGATAGAGTCTCCAACTCCCATTGAGGGGATGATTTCTATGCTGATTTGTCTAATGTGAAGGCAGACGTCAGGGATATGGTTGGATGAAAGCAGCAGTTTGAAGATAATAATAAATCGGCAGCCCACGCCAGGGCTTTGGAGTTTCTCTGTACTGAACCCAGTCTACAACAATGGTGAGTGACCACATGTGATGACAATTGTACAACAAAAGCAACAAGACATCTGGCAGGATTTGAGTAGATATCATGCAAGCCCCAGTCCTGACCACAGCACTCCAATTTCTCCAACCAGCTGTGTCAGCAGGGTACTTCATATTAGTGAGGGTCTTAGAAATTAGCAAAAGTATGCACATACTCTCAGCATTAGTAAAAGTATGCGCAGTATTAGTTTTGAAGCATGGCAGCCCTTAGCAAAAAGTAGTATATTTAAAGTTAATTTATACTTAAGTATAAGCATAAACTGATGTCTTAGTATTAAAGTACTTAGATTTATACTTTTGTTTTACTTTTCAGTATAAGTCAAGTATACTTTACTATTGTTAAGTATATGAAATACAGTTTATAAAAAGTAAAGTACAAAAGTGTACTTTACAAAAATGTAAAGTACATTGCCGTATGAAATAAGTATACTCATAGTACACTTCAATAAACTACTTTTTGCTCAGGGAGTGAATGGAAGCAGCTTAAATTGTCACTTTTTCTACACACAATGAATCCATGTTTTACCTGAGGTTTTTTTTTACTACAATAAAAGTAACAACTGTCAAAATGTTATACCAAGGCTAGTGAGTTTGTCAACAACTTGTTTTCTCACAATATTTATCGTCTTTGGCTCCAAAATTGTCTCTTCTGGCCAATGCTACACTTGTGGTGGTTAGAGGGGAAGTCAAAATACTAATGTGCAAGATTTCATACCTTTGGCTCTGCACACAGGAAAAAAGTTGCTGCTGCTAATGACTGAGGCTTAGCATCAGGAGGAGCATTTTGATTTTTCTGGCGGCTGGTTTAATTTAGTAACCTGAACCACTGACATGAGGAGCTGTTTTGTACAGGCAGACGACACAAGAAGTGGAAGAAACAGAACAAGAAAATGTTCCTACCTGAGTAACTTTATGCTCTCTGGGGTTATCTAAATGGCTACGCTCTCTACCAGAGTGGTCTGTCAGAATCAGAGCATTAATCTTGTGTCCCCAGCATAAAAAAAGAAAAAGTGTTTTCCATTTTACACAATTGATAATCATACTCTGTGGTTCCTGACACATACGGTAATCTATTCATGGAAATAAATGTCAGTTTAAAGAGGCTCCATATTCTGTCACAAACTGTTTTTGCAATTACTCATCTGATTTGAAAAGCAATAGAATGGCTTTTTGTGGTTTGTTTATGGTTGCGGTTTTCAAGATTTTTAGTTTTATTTTGGCTCCAATGTAAGAAATTTGCTTTCAAAAGCAAAGCCAGCAGGATTGAGGACATGCAAGCTAACACCTGTGCAGTCTTTAAGGTTTGATATTTGAGCAGATGGCAGAAATGTTGCTGCCTTATAACCTCGGATGCTGTGTTTCACACGTATCCTGAGCGGGAGAGTAAAAAGAAGGCCAGCTAAGAGGAAAAACACTGCAGGGAGCTGTTGCTGTGGGTGTTTAGCAACTCTAAATTTGGGTCCCTGATAAGATGAGCTAATTATAAAACCAATTTCAACATCCTGACGCTCAACCAAACTTTCTGACTTTAATTCCTGCAGTTCTTCTTGAATGAACTCACCCTTGCATTACTTTACTTATCTTTACCGGTCAAACCTTTCTGCTGGGTGTTGCAGAGGAACAGGAACGATCCAAGTCTAAAACAAGCAGAGGTGAAACTTAAAGTGGAGCCTAAGTTTGAGCCCCAAATTCCACTCAAAGTTGTGTCACTTAGGAAATCTAGAGCCAGACGTATGTTGGTATTATTTATTTCTGCAGCAGGTATTTTGGTAAAAGATTTTCTTTCCCCTGGTGGTGAAAAACCTCAAAGTTTGCTTACTTAAAGTTGTGAAGTAATTTTATTTCCACCTTTGGTCCAATATGAGATGCTGTGTTTGAGAAATTTGTTCATGTGTGGACAACAAGCTACAATTTACTCCAATTTCTAGGCAGGGATACTATTTACTGTATAACAAGGTACACACTACCATGTAGTACGTAATTAAAGTTTATCTATCACCTTTTGCAAGTGTTTTACAAAAGGATTAAAACCTCATTACAAATACAAAAAACCATAACGCTAAAGACAAAATGAAAAGATACAGATAATTAAAAACAAATAGAATATATAGCAAATCGCATGGAAAAAGCTTAATTTGAATAAAATTTTCTGCAGCTTCTGGATAAATGAGTCAAATTTCAGAAGACGACGTAAAATCAAGAAGCTCGTTTCACAGTCAGGGTTCAGTAGTTGACAGGAAAGAGAGAATTAAAAGCTGGTCGTTGTGACTGCAAGTAGAGTTTGGTTTGAAGACCTGAAACTTGGAGTTTGTGTCTTCAACAATTCAGTAACACAGGAAAGAGCTTTACCGTTTAAGGCCCTGAAAGTGGTTACAAATTAACTACCACTTCCTATGCTTAAAATGCCAACTATGCTGTTATGATACAGTGATGCACGTTGTAGTGCAGATTGTACCCTAAACCCTGCAGCTACTGGTCCTGTTTATGTTTCCAGTCACAGCCTTCCTGCAACCCCCAGCATATTTTTAATCATCCTATTATTGGTTCTGATTACCTGGAGACTTTACAACTGTTTGCTAAGCAACTCTTAAAAGCTGCAGGGTAGAATATTAAGCTAGCAAATTGTTATAAACTCTGTGTAGAAAAGAATATACAATATTTGCCCATTATGTACAACTGTATTGTCTCCAGTTCAAATAAATAAGAAAACTAAGTATCTGCAAATATGCAAAAGCCTCTGGCCGGGATTTAAAACCCAGAATTAATAGCACTAACTGTTCCTGTAGGCAGCCCTTGTTTTACAACTAACTAGGAGTTAAATCCGACTACTTAGACTCTTTAGCCAAAGCGGAAGTGCGTCAGTGGTCGCCATGATCAGTGCTGTCTGAATGGTGCAGTTAGTAAGGAAAGAGGTAGGAAAAGTAGCTTGTATGCTCTCTCCCATGGCTAGTTTTGCCTAGGAACCCTGCAACGTCCCTTACCGTCGCTAAGAAGCCTTAAGGTATCCCACAATCCTTTGCGTGACATGTGTCAGCACAGTCCCCTGACAGAAATCAATGATGATGTCCCGAGAGAAGAGAGCGTGCACTTTGTAGTTCCTTTTGGGAAGGCTGTAGGCCGGATTTGACTCGCATCATCCATGTGCCTTTCAGTCACGTAACGACGTAGCAGTTGAAGGCTGTCCGAATTCGGCACAGCAGTCCTTCCCGCGATAGAGTTCTTACTGTTGACCCCATGAAAGGTCAAGGAGCAGTGGTTAGTAGATTGGTTGTGTCCTCGTTATCTAGCTAAAAATGTCTCACAGGAACTCTAAGCAGGGTAATACTCGTTAGGTTCAGAGGTCTTTAGAACCCTAGCTAGTTTGAGTTTTAACCCAAAATAGAGAAAGATAAAGGAGGGGGTTTAGTACAACAACACGTCCCATTGCATTAAACGCACCATTAAAAGCAACCGCTGTGCTTCAGAAGGAGACTCGCATGCACAATCGTTTTCTAAGGGAACATCAGCCATTAGCTAAGTAGTTTTTACGAGCAGTTATGTGTTTGTTAAAAGTGATCAAAATGACATGACAATCTACTTTCCTGATTTTATTTGCGACTCTTTTTAACATGCAGGAAACTTCGGGCGGTGGCGGTGTTGGGGAACGGCCTTCTGGCTCGCGGTATGTCCGGGGCAGCAGCTGTGAAGCAGCTCCACAGAAGGCAGGGATTAGGCTGATCTTTGAACGGTGCTGGAACTGGGTGGAAAAGGCTGAAAATTGTGAACAGAAGCTTGAATCTACAAAGCTCAGACCAGCATAACCTCAAAGCTGAGTGCTCCCGGCACCTCTCAGCTTTACAAATGTACACATAAACAAGTAACTTACGTGAGAAGCAGACGGCATGAATCTATATTGGGCTGTTGAGATAAATCCGACTTTCTGAGTTGGAGCCGAGAGTCAGTTCTCATTGCGTTACAGGCATCGTGTTAAAGTTATCCACGACAGTATCTGTATCCCGTGCGTTGGGAGCGCAGGAAGAGAGATTCCAGGTTACTGTGCTGCAATAAATGCCTGCTGCAACGCAAATTAGTCCAACAGAGCATTAATAATCAGTTTGCTTGTTTTTTTTTGTGTGATGTGCATTTGCGGCAAAGATCAAAGGGAGTTACGTGTTCTATAACTGAAAAAATCTACAGGGTCTAAAACCGGCCTCTGCCAAATTTTTTGAGGCACAACAATACGGGACCGTACCCAAGACAGAGGCATCACATTATGAGGCCGAGACCATGACCCAGGAAAGACTATCTGACAAGACGACCGGTGCCGAGTATCCCTGAAACATTTTTAAATGTGTTGAAACGGCCTAGTCAAAGTCCAGACTTCAATCTGTTGTCAGAATTGAAGACGGTTGCTGCTGTTCTTCCTCTTTGGTGCATGCCACTAGGCAATTTTGCACAAGAAGGAATGTACATAACCAGAAACCAGAAACCAAAACGCTGTAATTTTTGTCCCAAGACTCAGTCTCTGTGGACAGCTGAGACAGGAATCAAATATAAACCACATGTGTGTAGAAGAGGGATTTTAAATTACACCAAACAGTGCAACAAAATAGCGCATAGCAAAACAAAATCAACAACATCAAGTGATTGCAAATATCAGAATCGGCTTTATTTACCATGATTGTGGAAACCATCAAAAGATTTGATCAGTTAGAGCGCTCGCAACATACAGAGATATATAAAAGTATAAAAAATTTATTTTTTATGTAGGTAAAAGAAAAGGGAGGATGTGAGTTGTAGAAGTGCAATATATTTATTTTATTTGACTGGCTTTCAACATGCTGCCAACATTTCCAGATCCAACATATCTTATAGATTCAAGTTAGAAACCCGTTTCTTTTTTCTTCTGAAGCGTTTAGCTGCTAATCTACGAAGCAGCCAGCATTTATAGTGAGCTCTGTCTGTTATTACAACAAACCAACACAAGCTTTAGCACTGTCAAAGTTTGCACCAAGCACAAAAAACATACACAGTAATTTCTCTCTCAAAAACTATAATCATTTACATCCCAGGATGAATATGGAAATCTGTATCTACAGGTTTTTTGTGTTCTTATGAGATTATTACATGTATAACATTATCCCTGTGTGCAACAATTACACTTCTAGAGTGAAATCCAACTAAATATCACAACACAGGACCACTGATCATCCTTAATATCCATATCTGATCATTTTTAAAGTAGCTGAAGCCAAAGGGTTTTGTTTTCATTTTGAATCAAACCTTTCTGGCCAATTGAAATTGTTTTCCTGGCAGGTACCAAGCTTTTATAGGCATTTAAAAAAAATCCACCAGATGTGATGAGGGCATGTTATCTCAGCAACACTGATTATTTGCAACAAAAAATGAATAAAACAGGTGGTGGATTGTTTGTGTTACCCTTTCTGCCAAAAAGTCCCTTTTAATGACCAAATGCATGCTGCGTTGACATATAATGGAAAATCCTGGGTTGTGCTTCTGTGCATATGCAAAAGAAAACCTAAATACCTTTTACCAAAATGTTCTCTGCAGTTACAGCAGCTGGAGCAAGCCTTCACTGGGCTGAAAGTGCAACTTGAATGGAGAAATATTCTCTGTACAAGAAATATAGTTGAAGCTTTATCGTTTTTCACACCTGAACAAATAATTATTTTTCAGTTTTATACCCTCTTATGGTTAGAAAAGGTGGTACTAGTCATGTAGCGTAGCATTAGTTTGGTTTTCTAGACCCAACTTGGTTTTGCGTGCCCAGCTTGGCTCCTCCTCTCTCGGTTTAACCTCGCACGGTTTGGATTTCAACCAGCCTAGAAAAGCCTGGAAGAGCGAAACGCACCTGGGGGTGGCTTTAGCTCCAGTCCCCCTCGCTCCCTGTTTGCAACTTTTAGAGAGAGAAAGAAGCAGAGAGGGGAGACTAGCTGTCTAAACTTGCTCCAAAGTTTGCCTCAGAGTTACCAACTTACAGCTTTATGACATTTCTTTTTTTGCCTCAGCCATGGTGGGAGCGACGAGACACTTTAATAACGCAGACGATTTTTAACCACAGAGAAATTATAGGTTTGATTTCATTTGACTCCCCTGCTGCAGCTGCTTTGGGAACGCCTGAAAGCTCTCCCCGCTGACAGAGTACGAGCTGCATTCAGTGGGCACCTCTGCTCCACTCGGCTGTTCTCTGTCTGAAAGGCAGGCAGCCGCTGCCTTATACAGCATGAGGTGGATGGATGGACACTTCAGAGACAAAACTTAACAGCTTTCAGTGCAAAGTGAGAGAAAGCCTCAATAAATCTGCGGATCTGATACAGCGTGTCTGGGTATAGAAAGCTGAAGTGTCCCATTTCTTTTTATTTTCATTTTTCCTGCTTCAGGTGTGGTTCAAGGTTTGTAAATAGTAAAATTATATTTCGTTTGGTCTTTAATATTAATTGCCCAATCACTGCACTGCAAAAGGGGAACTAAAAGTAAACATTTTTGAAATTAGTATATTTTTCCTTGATTTGAGCATCTAAATAAGACTATTTGTCAATGAGACTGAGTATTTTTACGGCTAAAATTAGATATTTAGATTTCCTGCACTTGAAATAAGATCATGGAGATGAATTATTCTTATTTTAAGTGCAAAAATCTTATTCTGTTGGCAAATAATCTTATTTACCTGCTCAAATCAAGGAAAAAAATACACTAATTTCAAGAAAATGTTTTTCCCTTTCTGGTGGAGCTCTGATTCAGCAACCTGCAGCTGGAGCGCTGCTGTTTTTAAGGACATGGAGGCCCATCCTCCTAGGCTCATTCTCAGTCAGACGTAGATCAATGACCCACCATCTCTGTCCTGGTCGTTAGAAGCTATTGCTTGGTGTGAGTGGAGGACTTGGTCACCTGAATCATGATGAGATGCTGATGAAATCTCTCTGGAACGTGTTGGAGGACCGAGCTGTAAACACTGGGGAGCTGGAAGCTCAATTTAGTGATTGTTTTTTTTCTTTTGACCAAGATGGCTTCTTTCACCCCTCTTTCAAACCATCAGTTCTCTCTGTCCACAATCTGGACATCATTGTCGTCAAAAGTGTTTCCTTTCCTCATGAGGTGCAAAGTGAATCTTGCCCCGCGCAGCTGGCCCTCCTGTGCTGCTCCATGCGTTTATGTAGCTGTTATTTAGTTTCTCCATTGTAGGAGTCTGAGCAGTCCTCGCTGCATTGGACTGCAGACACAACGCCGCTCAGCTGTGGTTTGGGTGTTTTGTCTTTGAGGTGAACCCCCAGACCCCAGTAATGGGGGAGGAACGTTAACTTTTCAGCAATTAAAAACTATTTAAAGAATCATGTTAGTATTTTTCAAACTATTTTGACATTTTAGTGTATTCCACACGTCTGTTTAAATGGGGTTTGTAACTGCAGCAAAAAACAATTCGGTTTAAGTATGTTATTTTGAGGAGAACGCTGTGGGGCCTTAGAGAAATAAGTTATTCTTTGAGCCCTTTATTCATTTCAAAAGTGGCTACAGATTTATACATAAATTTAGCTGTAGAGCCCCAGTGGCTGAGAGCTAATTATGTCATTATGATGACAATACTAATGTGTAATTTTAATGCGTTTTATGACGTGTAAACAATTTTCATGTATACCCCTGATAATTTTGTTGTTTTTCTTTAATACGCTGCATTTCTTTTTCCTTTTTAATCTACACTACTGGTTTCATACTTGTATGTTTGGATATTAGGTATCTGGGGGGGACAAACGGCTTTCTTTTGTTTTTATCCTCTGTGTTGATACTTGACTGTAGTTATTAACTGCTAATGTAATCACCAAATGAACTCCATTCAAGTCAGATTCCCAAACCGAGACAAGAAGAAAACCTTCTGCAGGTTTTTAATAAAATATTCAATCCCTTATTTTGATTGCTTTCCTTTATAAAATCACGGCAAACGGCTTACTGCAGTGGCCATGGTGCAGCCCTCATTAGATGGGTGTTACAGTTTATGCAATACATCAGTAGACTTCTCAACAGTTGCTTGTCAGTAGTTACCGAAAAGACACCGTTAGTGTTAAGAGATTTATTCTCAGTTTCATTCATAAAAACTCCTGTAAGTTCAAAAGAAAATACATTGTGTCCCTGGTCCTGCTTCCCATCAGATGCTTCCTCTTCAGGTTGGAGCAGGTAGTGAAGTACTGTAGTTTAATTATAAAATGTTAAATAGGAAGAGCAGCAGGATGTTTAACTGAACCTGTGAGGCCTTAGTTACACAGACGGTCATTAAGCATGCAGGAAGCTGATCTTTTCAGATCCTGAATAATCAAGTAGGTTGATAAAGGATGTTTGTCTTTCAGTCTGGCTTTAATAGTCATCTTAAATGCTTCTTTTAGCAAATACTGATTCTATCTGATTTTCTTTGATTCATTTCAACCTAAAAGTAATTTTAGGTAAGAATCTCTGCTCCTATATCCTGTTTGAAAACCAGTAAATGATTTGTCTATTCCAACAGAAAACTAAAAGCTGAATATTTATGAATCCTTGGAAGATAAGGAGCCTTTCTGCCGCTTTCTCTGCTTTCTTTCCTCCCTCCTAGCTGCCTTGATATTCAACTTTCTTCTCTGGTTTCTTGCTGTCTTTTATGAGCAGATTCTTTCATGACTCAGCTGTACGCTATCTGAAGGTCAATTGCGACTTTCATATGATTTATCCCAATCAGTTTCTGAGAGCAAGTGGTTCTTAATTATAGGAACCACAAACTCTATAGTTACAGAGAAAGTGCAGGCCAGTCAGAGATCAATGCGTTTGTATGCAATTCACAGATCTCTGGAGAGATGGGTGGGAAATTCACATGTAACCACTGCTTTGGGAAGTTTCATATCGGCCTTTATATCTACAACAAAAACAGTGCAATCCTTGGCCATGTACTGTAGGTGAGGTACCGTTCAACTGCCGGCTAATTTCTTTGGAAATGGCGCTCTGTAACACTAACCTGGAGGTAAAAGTCTAAACCAGAGGCACCATTAGGACATAAAACGAGGTCCTTCTCCATTACTGGAGGGGGTCACAGTCTGAAAAAGGTTGCAGACCCCTTGTCTACACAGTTTGTGTGCAGGATGTCTGGGGTCTGTAGAGATGTCCGCTGCCCTTTTCTTGACCCTACACCTGTACAAGTCCTGGACCAAGGGAAGGTCAGCCCCAATGATCTTCTCTGCAGGCCTAACGCTTCGTTGTACTTTTGACCTGTCCTGTTTTGTGGATGATCCAAATTACACAGTGATGCATCTGCACCAAGCAGACTGATAAATGACAGTGTGGAAAGATAACCAACTGCTTCTTCCTTGAGTATCTGCAGGAAGTGCAGTGTCTGCCGGGCTTTCTTCTGATCACCGTCCATATGTGGGGACCATCTCAGGTTGTGAAGACATGGTGTTCTCTTCCAGGATTTAGTTTCATTTCCTCCCTCAGTCTAACTGTGCTGTTTCTACTGAACAAGGGTTTTCTTTACATCTTAGATCTTTGTTGCTTTTACCATCATCGGGACTTCAGCGGGACAAGTAGAGCCGTCTGGAGTGGACCCCCATCTGTCACAGAGAATTACTGGACTACCGCACTAGCTGCCTGCAAAACGTGAGGACAAGGCGCTGACAAGCTGGTCTGAAGCACAGGGGCCTCAGAGGCAACCATGTTGGCACCTTTCCTGCTTTTTCCATATTAAAGACTCCATCAACTTCCCAGGGTGCGACCTTCAAACGTTTTCAGATGACTCTGCAACATTGTGCCTCATCACAGGTGAGGACGACAGAGAACAGACAGTGGAGACAGGACCTGCCTCCTGAAGACAGTTTTTGACAATGTGGTGGCGTCGGCTATTTTCTATGGTGTAGTTTGTTGGATCAGTAGCTTATCTTCCATTGAAAGGAAGAGGTTAGACAAGTTGATCGGGAAGGCCGGCTCTCGCCTAGGTTGCCCCCTCGACCTAGTGCAGGTGGAGGAGACAGAGGGACTCTGGCCAAAAATAACACAGTTGGACTGTATCTCCCGCAGCAGAGCTCCTACAGTGACAGACTGCTGCACCCAATATTCACTAAGGAGCGTTATCAGAGGTCCTTCTTTCCAGCCCCTGTTTTATAACCCTCACTGCTCCCAACAAATTCATCATTTACATCCCTGCTGGTAACTGCAATTGCTGGATAACCTGAGTATAAAGTAAGCTGTGCATTATACAACGCTAAAGCACAGTTCTACAGTACTGACTAATAACGGGTAATACCTATGAATGCACAACGCTCTCTCAGACCCTCAAACAAGTAACATAAGTGACCTGAAGGCAAACTGTGCCATAAATCAACCCACACCATGGATAGTCCTTCACCCTCCATGCTGCTACACACACACAGTCATCTGGGATACTGCAAAAGAAACTAATCCTCGTTACAGCACCACGCTGAAAACCCCATCTTTATTCTGGTGTTAATGTCCGCCTACCCATGAGCAGAGTTATTCGGCTAATGCTGGTTCTCAAGTAAGGTGGTAAAGAGTCCAATACCTGCATTCAAAACTCACCAGATTATGTGATGCTTGGCGAACAATACAATAACCTCCACCTTTATTTAGCAATCAAAACATTCACTGTGTCAGGTAGTGGTCAGGTGACCAATGTTATTGGCCTCAAAAACAAGACCCACCCGCCTGTTCTCCACTCATGACGTTTCATTAACGTCTCCACCTCCCGTTTTCTTAAATTGTCAGTTATCTATGCATCAGAGACAAATGTGCCCGTATTATGTGCTGGCCAGACCCCAACGTCGTAATGAGCTGAAGGTGGGCAGGAAGAAGCATGCAGGAATCCGTGTTAAAAACGGAGCAGAGAAGTAACTAGGATTGCAAAGAGAAAAGAAAGGGAGCATTTATAGTACCGGGGGTGAAGGAAAGCTGACAATTAGAGACAATAACTTACACAATGGGTGTTTGGGTGGCTTCAAAGAACCATTGGTTCCAACAGTAGGCAGGTGTGAAAGCTGTATCCCCAAATGATGAGCATTTACAAGACAGTGCCGTCTACAAACCAAAACTGACTGCTTTCAAACTCTGAACTGGTGGTAATGTCATCGGATCTGTGTAGGACACATAGTCTGTGTTTGGTCACCTTACTGCTTTAGATGACGTTTGCCAGAACACAGCCTTAAAGTCACTAATGATGCAGCCACTTATGCCCCCTGGTGCCTGTTCTGAATGGGTTAGCTCCTTGCAATCATCTCTCATCTGCATACATGCCAGTTTATATCCAAATGAAATTGTTCTTTCTTGGTTTTTAAACTTTTTTGCTCGAGTGAGTAAATGCTGCCAGCCACCTCACTGCTTCAACTTGTCTTTAATCAGCAACCAGGTAGACAAGATGCCAATTTTTCTCCAATCATGACCGCATGCTTAGCACAGGTTATTCTTTAACGGACTTCTTAGCTTTTTTTAAAAGTAATACCAATTTCAATCAAGCATTGGATGTTATAAATGAGCACATTTGAAATTGGAATAACCTGAATTCTTTGGGGAAGTGGAGTTTAAATTCTGCTTTCAAGTAATCAAGCATCATGTTCACAGTGATGACTCTTTCCCTCTTTACTGCTCCGGAGTGCCAGTAAGAAAATCCCTGGTAGCTCCTGTTGTATGTTTCTGGTACAGCAGGGACAAATTGCATAATGTAAATTTCTTCCCAAGGCGAATATTTTGTTTCTACTTTGCACATGGAAGATTTGCCAAAGGACTTGGACTGAAGGAAAGTTCTGATTCTACTGTTTGTTGCAAAGCTGCAGATGCCAGAGAGGTAAGTACTTAAAGGTTACAGCTAAAACCTTTTCTTTAAAACAACTAATTTTTAAAAATATAGTACATCCACAGAACATCTAGAGTGGTGCAGAATAAAAGTATTATTTCACTGAGAAATAAGCATATACAGGTAAAAGCCAGTAAATTAGAATATTTTAAAAAACTTGATTTATTTCTGTAATTGCATTCAAAAGGTGTAACTTGTACATTATATTTATTCATTGCACACAGACTGATGCATTCAAATGTTTATTTCATTTAATTTTGATGATTTGAAGTGGCAACAAATAAAAATCCAAAATTCTGTGTGTCACAAAATTAGAATATTACTTAAGGCTAATACAAAAAAGGGATTTTTTAGAAATGTTGGCCAACTGAAAAGTATGAAAATGAAAAATATGAGCATGTACAATACTCAATACTTGGTTGGAGCTCCTTTGGCCTCAATTACTGCATTAATGCGGCGTGGCATGGAGTGGATGAGTTTCTGGCACTGCTCAGGTGTTATGAGAGCCCAGGTTGCTCTGATAGTGGCCTTCAACTCTTCTGCGTTGTTGGGTCTGGCATTCTGCATCTTCCTTTTCACAATACCCCACAGATTTTCTATGGGGCTAAGGTCAGGGGAGTTGGCTGGCCAATTTAGAACAGAAATACCATGGTCCGTAAACCAGGCACGGGTAGATTTTGCGCTGTGTGCAGGCGCCAAGTCCTGTTGGAACCTGAAATCTCCATCTCCATAGAGCAGGTCAGCAGCAGGAAGCATGAAGTGCTCTAAAACTTGCTGGTAGACGGCTGCGTTGACCCTGGATCTCAGGAAACAGAGTGGACCGACACCAGCAGATGACATGGCACCCCAAACCATCACTGATGGTGGAAACTTTACACTAGACTTCAGGCAACGTGGATCCTGTGCCTCTCCTGTCTTCCTCCAGACTCTGGGACCTCGATTTCCAAAGGAAATGCAAAATTTGCTTTCGTCAGAAAACATGACTTTGGACCACTCAGCAGCAGTCCAGCTCTTTTTTTCCTTAGCCCAGGTGAGACGCTTTTCGCGCTGTTTCTTGGTCAACAGTGGCTTGACACGAGGTATGCGGCAGTTGAAACCCATGTCTTTCAAGCGTCTCTTGGTGGTGGATCTTGAAGCACTGACTCCAGCAGCTGTCCACTCCTTGTGAATCTCCCCCACATTTTTGAATGGGTTTTTTTTTCACAATCTTGACTAGGGCGCGGTGATCCCTATCGCTTGTACACTTTTTCTGACCACAGTTTTTCCTTCCCTTTGCCTCTCTATTAATGTGTTTGGACACAGAGCTCTGAGAACAGCCAGCCTCTTCAGCAATAACCTTTTGTGTCTTTCCCTCCTTGTGCAATGTGTCGATGGTCGCCTTTTGGACAGCTGTCAAATCTGAAGTCTTCCCCATGTTTGTGTAGGCTTCAGAACTGGACTGAGAGACCATTTAAAGCCCTTTGCAGGTGTTTTGAGTTAATCAGCTGATTAGTTTGTGGCACCAGGTGTCTTAAAAATTTAACCCTTACACAATATTCTAATTTTGTGACACGGAATTTTGGATTTTCATTTGTTGCCACTTCAAATCATCAAAATTAAATGAAATAAACATTTGAATGCATCAGTCTGTGTGCAATGAATAAATATAATGTACAAGTTACACCTTTTGAATGCAATTACTGAAATAAATCCAGTTTTTCAAAATATTCTAATTTACTGTCTTTTACCTGTAGTATATAAATGTTTTATAAATTTTGACAGGCCCAAAATGTATAAATGTTTACTTCTGGTTATGACACGAAGGTCGACACAAAAAATTTCTGCACCAATTGGAACAGTAGGTTTAAGTCACACGGAGCTCAGATCATAGTAGCTCCGTGATAGCTCTGAGAAATTGCTTCTTCTCAGCGTCATTTCTCTGATTTAAGCGGACTAAAAAGAAGTAAAACGAGGGTGAACATCGGTCAAGATTCTGTGCGTTAGTGCCGACTTAAGGAAGCAAGGAAGTTTTCCTTCTGGTAAGTTACATGTTTGCTAATGCTAACAAAAGACCCTGGCAACTGGCTAGCAAATAGCACAACTGAAGGTTGAAATGTGAGCGGGTGAGTGCAAGCGCGCCACCTACTGGCAGGGAGTAGTTAAAACCAGGGCTTTGAACCGATTTTTTTTCCCAATCGGTTCGTTCCGAACAGAAATGGAATTATAACGTTTCCGGTTATGAGTTCCACCAATAAATTGACGTTCCCGAACCGGTTAGAACAAAAAACTACTGTTCCCGGAACGGTTAATTTCGTTCCTGTCAGCTGTTTAATGCTATAGAATTATGTCACATCTTTCTCGTCCAGCTTAAACGAATAAAAGAATAGCTAGTTATCTGTGCATTAGGCAAACAGAGGTGTTGGCGCCATTTAGCAGTGTTTCCCACAGGAATTTGTTTAGGCGAGGCGGTGAGTAGTTGGCCGGACAACTGACTGACGGGGGGGGTTTGCGCGGACGACTCGCGAAGCGGGGGGGCTGTTTGTTCCCTGCCAATCAAGCAACAACAAACAACCACGTTTGTTGTTGAGCTGCTGCTGCTGTCTGTTTTTTGTTTTCTTTTTTGGAATGTTAGCGAGGCGGTAGCGTGAGTTTGGCGAGGCTGCCGCCTCGCAAAGATAGCGCTGCGGGAAACACTGCATTTAGCCAAATGTTCGCTAGTCCATCATTAACGTGGATTTGACAAATATAGCTATTGATATTGTGTTTGGAATGAGCGTTTTACTTAACGATGGATCGTAATTTACCTCTTATTTAAGATGTGTAGCTCTAGTGGGGACACCGCTCTCTCCTCCATTCAGTCAGCGAATGTGTGATGTGATGTCACACAGGAAGTGAACCTCAGCCGTCACGTAACGTGCGCAGGAAAATAATAACTTTTTTTTTTACTTAATTAGGCAACGAAAACTTTGAGGAACGAAATAAAACTGGTATTAACCGGTTACCATTATTTTTAAATAAGTGTTCCAGTTCCAGAACATAAAAAATAATAACGTTTCCGGTTTCATTTCTGTTCCCTGTAAAATACAAAAAGTTCTCGGTTTTCGTTTTCGTTCCTTGAACCGGTTCAAAGCCCTGGTTAAAACTGTAGCCATCTCCTTTAATAGACTTAGACAAACTTTGTCATTTTGTATGTACAGAGTGCATACAAAACGGGCAGTGCAAAATAATAATGGTACAAAAATGCAGTAAACGTTCAGTTGTGTGCTTTTAAATTTAAATGGGTTATGAAAGTTCAGCAATGTTGGCAGTGCAAAATATTGATACGAAATGGCCATGGCCATAATGATGTCTCTTGTGTGTTTTGTATTGCTTTTTGGCATGAACATTGTCATTTAGTACAAGTTAACGCTAACAATAGGCTACTGATAGGTGTGTATCCATTTCGAAACCCTACTATTCAGAAACGGCTGGATTCATCCTTGCCATTTGTGCAGGAGGTTCCACTTGTTCTACTTCTGGGTCTGACTCTGGGTCAAAAATGTACTGTTGAAGCATTGTGCATCTTTTTGCAGCCATTTCCACGTGTATAAAGTGTGAATGTAAACATTTAGCTGGAGGGTGTGGCCAGCTCCAGTCTATTTATCATTTTCTGGGGCAAAAATTTAACAACCATAAACTTTTAAGAGAGTGTAAAGTAGATTGGAGCAGAGGCCTAAACAAGCAGCAAACATGCAACAACAAACTTTTTAGGTTTATGAACTAGGTTGCATAATATATCGCAAACTTATTACCTTAGAGAAACTTCATCTGCTCCACTTGATTCATCCCCGATTCTTTCGTCCTCTGCACAACTGCACCTTCAGTCACTCAAAGCTCTTTCCTTAGAGAGACTTCAGAGCTTTAGCACAACAGTCTTTTGAAATAAACAAAAGATTAGAAGACAAATGTACTGAAAGTCAGAGTCGTGGTGAAAGAAAGCAATAGTAAATATGAACCAAACACTGAATTTTACCCTACCCGTCCCTTCAGCTGCAGCCGACTAAAATTTTCATATTCAAGCATCACGCCGATTCTCAAACTGCTGCAGCTACATCCTCTTGAGGAAATGGATAAACAGAGGCTGAAAAGTATTGTTTTCTCAAAGGTTTGCCTTTTTTGGGTTTATATTAGGGCAGCATGATATTAGAAAAACATGGAATATGCCATAACATTGGCCATACACAGAATGCATATTGAAAAGATGTGCATTGACTGCAATAAGTGTCTAAGCTAATTATTTAAGTATGCATTCAGGCTCACTACACTAGTATTATAGTTGAGAAATCTTCCTGTTTAGTGACGCATTAAAAGTTTTAAAAGGTAAATAAGTGGTAAAGAGATCAAGACATTAAATTGTTTCAAAGCCAAAGAGCAGAAGTCGTCCAGTAGCAACTTTTACATAAAATGTTGTTTAGATGGAAACATTGGATCTTATATTGATTTTTTATTTTATTTTTATTCAGTAGCTGGATAAAGTCAAACCACTGCAACATTTATCAATATTATGGCATATTCCATGTGTTTCTAATATCATGCTGCCTGAATATAGACCTAAAATAAAGGCAAACAACACTTTTCAGCCTCTGTTTATCCATTTCCTCAAGAGGATGGAGCTGCAGCAGTTTGAGAATCGCTGCGACGCTTCAATATGAAAATTTTAGTCGACTGCGGCTGGAGGGGACGGGTAGGGTAAAATGCAGTGCATGGTTCATGTTTACTGTTGCTTTCTTTCACCACGCCTCTGACTTTCAGTACATTTTTCTTCTAATCTTTTGTACATTTCAAAAGACTATTGCGCTAAAGCTCTGAGATTTTCCAAGGAAAGAGCTTTGAGTGACTGAAGGTGCAGTTGTGCAGAGGACGAAAGAATCGGGGATGAGTCAAGTGGAGCAGATGCAAAAGCAATTGTGAATTTGATGCGGAGATAACGGGATGAGCTGAAACTCCAGCGACTGCTGCAGTTGCTGACAGGGAAAGTGAACACATTTAATGAATAGAACGAAGGAGTTTTATACTTGACTAGACTTCATTTTGTCAACACAATTGTTTTTTTTGCAAATACAGCATGGGCCTGAGAAAGGTGTCGGGGAGAAAGCGCAGATAAATAAACTGAAGTCGAACCGTTGCTATGATTAGATGTTGGAAAATAAACTTTATAGTAATAATATGAAACTGAGGACTACTATGCTGAATAAGAGCTGCGGTTAGTTAGGAGTTAATTGGTTTTTAGAGGAAATACAATAAAACATTGAATCTGCTTTTACCTATAACCTGTTCTCAGGATATAGAATATTTAAAATGATTACTCAGAAACAAAGCTTTCCCCCTCCAATTGCCTGTTAGCTGAAGTTCTCTAGGTTTACACAACAAGTTTTAGTTGATACTGCACAGATGTGCAGCGGCAGACCGAGACGATCCAAATCTGTAAGAAACGGGACCAGAGAGGGAGTCACAAGCGCCCAGGGCAGCGGTGCCCAGGTTCCTCATGAGCCATTATTGTGCAACTCTTAGATGCATTTCATCTCCAACAAACCTGAATTAAGTGAAGAGCGTCTTACCAGAACTGTGCAGAGCTGAATGATGGGATTCTGGTGAGCTAATTCAATAATCTAAAAGTTACACAATACTGAAATACGTCACCTAGTGACATAGGGGATACGGGTATTGCCTGCGCTGTCCCCCTAGGCAGCCTGAGCATCTAGGCACAGCCATGGGGGCGGCGGTGGTGGGGTAGGGGTGCTGCAGCTGCCGGCACCGAGGCTGGTTTGTGAACAGCTGTGTCTTGTCGTCTGGCCTGCCGCCACTCCTGACAGTTCCCGGCAGGACGGCTGCTTATGCACCGGGTTGGGGTTTCTTCCCCCTGCGTCCCTGGCCTAGTGACTCTTGTAATTAAGCCTAGTGACTTAATTACAAGAGATGTTCAATCTCGTCTGGGACACCTTGGGATCCCTATAATGAGCTGAAGGATGTCGCTGGGGAGTGGGATGCCTGAGGTTCCCTTCTGGACCCGATACCCCCACAACTCTAAGAAGACGTTGCATGGATGCTGAGCTTTGTATGGTTTTTATTTGTCCCACCAGGTCTGATTGGAATGTGCGCCATTTACCTAAAGAGCACTGAAAAATGTCTCAATTTGACAGGAACTGGATCCAGTAAACCAGGCAGAAGATAATTAGGGAAAGAAAATCTACCATAAATCATATTTCTCCTATTTTTGATGCATTGTAGAAAGGAAACCTTTTTCAAAAAAGGAAATCTGATCATTTCTGCTTCCTTTGAATTTTTACTCGTTTTTGCTCCACAGAGTCATCCAGTCTGTTTGTTTCCGTCTCCTTTAATGATTTCCTCTGTACGTCTGATTCTGAGGTTGATCACGCACGCTTCGCCGACACTTGTTTGCATCACTGCCACAGTTTTCAGCATGTACTTGTTACTAAAACATCAAGTGTGCAGCTTTAAAGCTCTGTGACAGCCCTGCATCGCTTCCACTGGAGTTTGCTTTGCTTTATATTTCTCCTTTGTCACAAACAAGCACTTCCTTTTTTCCAGAGCAATACTTTTACTCAGATAACTGTTTCTTATGTATCTGAGCTCTCCAGCCCAATTGGATGATGCCAAAGTCTGCTTCAACTTCAAATTTCTCCCCTGAACCCAACTCTAAAAAATGTGAAGAAAAAAATGTTAGGGAAATATTTGTAAAGCATCGGCTTGCCGTATTTATGGAACCACAGACTCATATACTGTATTTACTGAAAGTGCAATGAGTAATGACAATTGTACTGAAAAAGTTAAAACCATCGCTCAAAATTATTTTAATAGATTACAAGACAAAATGTCTTCATGAAAGTAATTTAATTCTTAGGACTTCTCATTTTATTCAGTAGTGTATCGTTTTCAATTCAATTTTATTTATATAGCGCCAATTCATGAAACATGTCATCTCAAGGCACTTTCCATAGTCAAATTCAATCAGATTATACAGATTGGATCAGATTATACAGATTGGTAAAAAAAAAAAAATCCTAAAGGAACCCAGTTGATTGCATCAAGTCTTGATTATAAAGATTTTAAAAGCATTTTTCTTTATTTCTAACTCATATATAAACTGAACTACCCTGCAATTGCCGGGATGTTGTCTAAAATCTGGTATGATCTAAGTACGGTTAGGTTTTATCTTTTTAAAAAGAAGATATAATGTAAACTGCAGGAGGAATCTGTCTTTTCCAGTTAGAAATCTCAGCTGCAGCATCCTAAGGCAACATGTTACGGGACTGGAGCATGCTGGGAAAACTGGTCAATCTGCCTCACGTCTTTGTAACGTTCATGGACTGATTTAATGTCAGTGAAACCATATTATTGTTCTATGATTTATTCCTGTTGACACGGTATCCATAAAATCTGCATGAATTTGTTGTGCATGTCAAATATAATTGCAAGATTTGAGTTGTAAAGCCAAACGTATTCCTGGGCGAGATCAGGTTCGGTCCTGAAGCGCCACACCCCACACCATGTATTTGATGTTTTATTTACAAGTACTTTTGTGCTGATAATTCACTGCTTTACCTTTTATTCTGAAGGGATGGATGTCTAAACTTTTGCCAGGTCCTTTATTTTAAATCACAGAACCTCCAACCTGTAATTTTAGTTAACATTCAGTTTCAGTGCTCAGATTTAAAGCGTCTTTAAGAGAATCGGTTTAAATGTTTAAAATCTGGCTAAATAACATGCAGAGTTTGATGTTGAATTCCTACATTTTTGATTTATCTAAGAATCTTTACTATTCTGTCAAACCAAAAAACAAACCAAATGTCTTTTTTCTAACATTGAAAAGTGATTTAAAAACATAACATATGTTATTTTTAGCTGAATAAACCTGTGAACAACTGAACGTCAGACTTTGTAAGTTTAACAGATTTGCAATACAATTTAAAGTTGGGTAAACTTGTTTTAAGTTTGTTTAAACTATAAAAAACATAACTAGATACTTTAAAAGGTCACTTATTAGTTTTAAGGCAACAGGTTTTCTAAAACTAATTTTAAGTGAGTCAAACTTGTCCAGGTTTATGTGGTCAGTATTGTAAAATGAGTTGACATGAACTAATTGTTACACATTTCATTAATAGCATGCAGAATGCAGACATCCCTTGTGGATAAATGAAACGCACCCCTGTTTTGACAGCTTGGACTCTTCCAACTTGTGGTTAAAGGAGCTTTAATAATGACAAAGCAATGAAAGATTTAGCATTTTGCTTCATTTCAAGCTTTTTATGACTCATAGTTTCCCTGCGAATAAAGATGTGTTTGAAAACCTTCCCTGTAAAATTATTTACATCAGGCTTAATACTTTTAAAGACTGTAGATGGGTGCAGAAACATATTTTACAAGATTTATTAAAATACCTCCAAACAAGACAGAAAAATATTTTTTTTCTTTACCAAATTGTCAATATTAATGCAAATTTTCCGTTAATATCAGAATGTCATGCCGGCAGATGCTGCGCCACGTTTTAGTCGATTTGTCTGGAGGCAGAAACCACATTCCAACATCAAACTGAAGAGCTGTAACCGGTGGGGTATTTGCTCATGAACACAGAAGGAGACATTTAGTAGCACGCTTCTCCTGCCCAATATAGTGTTGGAGCCTCACCAACACTCAGCTGGAAATGTAATGGCTTGGTGGTCGTTTTAATTCTTGAAATTGCCGTTTTCACGCTGATCGCTCATCACAGACAGTTTTTTGGGGCCACTTTTATTTGCACCAATGGCAGGGTCAGTGTGCAGTTATCAGCAGAGCACACACTTGAAACTATGCCCAGTCATTAGAGGCGTGAAGCTACAGAGGATCCATGCCTTTGATGGCTCCATCTGGTCACAGTTGGAATATTTATCCAGCATATTTTTCGAGCTCGCCTTCTACAGCTTCCTCCTGGCTCAACAGTCCAACTTCTTCCCAATCCAAAATGTTGCAGGCTCATGATCTTGTGTGTTGCCAAAATGTCCAACCCCACTTTCATCTTTCAGCTCTTCAATCATTTCAAAATCTATCAAACTATAGATAGTAGATTACAGACTAGAGCAATTTGTCCCATATAACTGTATCCTAGCATGTTGTGTCTCTGTGTCAGATTCTTCTTACACATCTGCCCCCTCTGGCGACAAGATGAAATGACACCAGTGTCGTGCACGGACATGGGAGTAAAGAAAAAGCTTCTGCTGCTGTGACTGCACATGTCTTTTGTTTATAGGTAAGAAAGCTATTGAAGTTAGCCCATGTTCTCTCACTAATGCATCGATTATGGCGGAGGCTCAACAAAGCAACCAGGTGAGCGAGAAGATTCGACCTGCATCATGTTCTCATGAAGTGATTAATCCAGCCTATAGAGGCAACTGTGATAAACAGAGGAAAACTTATTGTTTTGTACCTTTAAGGAAGAAGTAGTCTGGGAAAACTCCCAAAACCGAATAAGTTTGTTGTGCAACAACTGACAGCAATAATTTTTGATAACTGGTAGACTCTTTAACATCGCCACAAAGGAATCTTTACCCCCTATTGACTTGAACATTTCACTTTACCAAATACTAAAAGCTATTTTTACACTTTTTAGCTTCTCAGGAAGTGTTTTTAAGCCTTTATTTTCTATTAATAATTGCACAGTATTTCCCCCCTTCCCATAAGTCTCTTCTGCTGAACAGCTTAACTTTAAATTTAGCTTTTTTATATATTTTTTACATTTTCTCTATGAACCACCATTCTTCCATTTGCCAAGGATGTGTTTAATTTGTGTCTGTGTGTTATATGGGATTTCTGAGCCAGTGTCTCACCAAAATGTCATGGTTACATACTGACAATAAGGACTCTTGATCGTTATACATGCTTACATTCATGCTTGCCCGTAGAGAGGACTTTATTACAGGCTTATTAAAAATGACTATGATGTCAAACAACAACTTTTATGAAAACAAAACTACTGGTCTCTGTAGAGCCTATTATGGCTTCGGTGCAGACAGGTCCAATGCTGGGTTTTATTATTATTTCATACAACTAAAGCTGCAGTACAGCAGCTGAACTATTACAACAGTTTTCAGAACATCTGCACATCCATGTATGGGGAAAGTTCCTGTAATACCTACATTTAATGAAATTAGTTTTTAAAATGTCACGTTTTCCCTGTTGCCTATGTCAAAATCTCCCACGTTAAATTCCTATTTCCCCCTCCAAAAGAAGAGCCGTCCAAAACGATCCAAAAATACAAATGCATAAAAAGTAAGTAGCTGTACACCTCCAGCAACTGTGTCCTGCCAGATCTATGGAGGTTTTGTTCCACAGCTAGCAGGGAAATGCCATTGTTCAGTGCCGCGCCTACAGGAGTGTTGTCATACACTGTACAGATCTGTTTGTTTGGCTTATCCTGACAGGAACAATTCATCACTGCTGGACATGTTGGCTTAGCCTTCAGCGCTACCACCACAAGCACAGCTACTTCTCCACGGTATGAGTGCTTTTTATGCTTCGCTCCATCTCCTCTGGCGTGCTGCCGCCTTTTTTCAAAATGTCCTTTGTGCCTTTTGTTATCCCAGACTGCAGTCTCTTAATTCTTGATTTCTGCAGGTCTTTTTCTCATCTTTCAAAGCCGCATTGTTTAGCTGCAACAATAAAAGGCTGCAACGCTTCATTACTCTCTTTTGTTAACCACATCCTCCACTGTGTTGATTTACAGTATCCCAAAAAAAAAAAAAAAAATGAGCACACCTCTTACATTTTTCAAAATATGTTATGGTATGTTGTTCTATAACAGTGCAAATTTGCTTTCTCTTCAGCAAAATAACGCAAACACCCACATCCATGTCTACGCCACTGGCAACAGAAGAGAGAACAGTTGTAAATGAAAATGTCCAAATTTAACCAAACTAGCCAGTTTCCTCCCCTGTGTCACGTGACTTGTTAGTGTTACAAGGTTTCAGGTGTGAATGGGGAGCAGATGTGTTCAAATCTATGTTAGTGCTCTCAAACTGGCCCCGAATGGTAGAAAAACTGAGGCTCTTGTATTTTTGTTCACCTCTGCAGAACTTTGCATGTCTTATGGATGGTAAGGCGCTTTATAAATATCAAATGTATATTGATTGTAAAACATTGCTGCTCCACATAAAGATGGCCTTGGCTATAAGAAGATAAACACCCTGAAACTGAGCTGTGGCCAAGATCTTAACAGGACCAGCTCCACTCAGACCTCGCCATGGTCGACCAATGTAGTTGTGTGCTCTGCGTCGTGTCCAGAGGGAGTCTTTTGAAAATAGACATGACATCTTCAGGCTATGATTTTATTTACACACCTCCCAAAAGTAAAGTGCAGAGTAGTAGGGGGAAAAAATGTGCATATATACATAATGTTTACATCTCCTTGTCCTTCTCAAAAATACTCCTCTTGGTTCTGCACATCGATGTTACCTTCGCTGTAACCAGGCCAGACTGACTCCAGTAGGGCCAGAAGCTCTTCTTATAAACCCTAAGCTCCGCCCACAATTAGATCAGCAAACAATTCATTTATTTTACCACATAGCAAAAACCAAAACACTGATCTCACAAGAAAACAATATATTCATTCCCTGCTTTCATTCTGAAGCTGTTGTTTCTTTAGTTAAAAATTTACAATTAAACTTTCTGGCGTAAAGTCCCTGACTTCCTTTATGAGAGAAACGGAAGTATTGCGCTCACTTTTTTTGCGGAGGCAACCAGGAGACGAGTGCAAACGTGTCGTAACTAGAGTCAAGCATGGTGGTGGGGCTGCATGATTGGGCGAACAGTGAATGTCAACGAGGTGTGACGTAATGAGGCAGAGGATGAAGAAACACCTCCAAGACGGCCACTGCCTTGTCAAAGAAACTGAGGGTAAAGGTGCTGGACTGGCCAAGCTTGTCTTCAGGCCTATTGCGAACGTGTGGGCCATCATCAAACAGAGGGTGGAGCAAGGTCTCCAACGTCTACCAAGAGAGTTAAAGCAGCACTAGAAAATAATGATACTTTGGGCGCAACCTGGGTTACGTCTGTGTGTAGTTATTTTGAGTCAAGAGGACAGCAAATTTCCAGCGTTATACAACAATCCGATAGTGAATTTTTTTGCATGTAAACATAGCTAATGTTGCCTCTTTAGTGCTCCTGTTAATTTCATTAACACCAAAACCGCCGACACTGGTTAGCAACCCCCGCTGCTACTGTTCAGATCAATATTAGTAAAGTTTACGGTAACTGACTTCATTTTATCCTCTGATTAAAAGGTGTTCCTTTGATTTCTTTAAGCAATGTAGTTATAAAGACCTCCAAGTCAAGTCCTCTTGGTAGCGGGTGGCAGATGCTGTCAAATCTCCTACATATGAAGAAAAACACAAGATCAAGATAATTTGCAAAAGAACAACAATCTTGTTTCATTGCATATTTTTTCATAATCATGTTATGGCAATATTTTACCCATCACTTCATTGAAGGTGCTTTAATACTTTATTATTTTAAGGGTGTGTACATTTTTTAAAAGCAGGTTATTTTGCCTTTATAAATATTTTTTTGTTGGTTTTGAAAAAACAGAGGATGTGTCACATAATAGGTAGATGACGCTTTATTGTATTTATCATGGCCTAATTTTTACATTACAAACCTCGGGAATAGTAACGGTTTTGTCCACATGGAAGAACAGTGTCGTCGCTGTTACAGACAGAAAAACTAGCCTAGAAGGAGGCAGACATACGGCGTTTGCTTTAAAAGTTGCTACAGCAGTTCATCTTCAGCCTCGGCTTTCAGGCAGACATGATCCATCCTTCAGTAGATCCATTTTTTAAAAACAGCTGGTCATAAATCTAATTTTATTTTCTGTAAATGTTGGTGTCATCAACAAGCTGTACTGCTCAAAGTAAAATGGACCATTTATCTGTTTTTTTCCAGCATTCTGTTACATTTCCTCCTCACCTCACATCCATTTTCCTCCCTTACAAGGACAAACTAGGGACTAAAGTCTCCAGCAGCGCAACGATGTGCGTTTAGAGGCTCATATTCTTTTTTTTTTTATCGTTTTGTTCCGTTTTATCAATATAATTACTAGGGATCATTACAAGAAGCGTCCTTAATACCGATCAGTTACTGAAGATAAGAGCTCTAACTGGTTTTTAGAGGAAAACGAATAATAGGCCATGTATTTACACATGAAAGCCCAGCTTTAGACTAAGCCAACATGTTTCATCAGTATTACATGGTTTGCATTGATATTCCAACCATGTAGCAACAACAGAAACAAATTCACCCCCTTAGAGATTCATTCTGTTTTTTTGCTTTTTCCACACCTAAATGTTTCAAATTAAACACGTTTTAATATCAGAAAAGGATGATCTGAATAAATATAACAAATCACCTTTCACATGAGGAAATATTTGTCCCTCTGATTGAACCATAACTAAACTGTGGTTAACCTAATTTTTTCTGTTCAGTTTCTCCTGACACACCCATTCCTGATCCCTGCTAGAGCTGTAGTCATGAAAACATTTAAGTAAAATTGATCTGACATCATATTTTGGGAGAGTTCCTCGCTGAAAACCACTTGTGACCTATTTCAGATTTGCCAAAAAAAAAAAAACATGGGGAAACATGGGACATTTTTAACCAGGTGTGCATGCCGTTACACCTGGTGCAAAACTAATTTATTAATTACATAAAGCCAAACCTTGTTGTGGTCTGGTTCTGGTTCGCTGCTTTAGGACCTGAGTGACTTGCTGTAATTGAAGGAACCATAAAGATTCCTCTCTAGTAGAAGGTCCTGAAGGATAAAGTCCAACCATCCAGTCGTCACTCTGAGCTCAAGCAGAACGGTGATCTTAAGCAGAACAACTCAAACTCTGAACAGCCCAGAGATAGAGAGACAGGTTTGGGAGTGGTCCAGTCAAAGTCTGAACCTCATTTGAGACTGAAAGTCATTTGAGAAGCAGGAGCGAGCTTCATGCTAGAAAACCCTTCAAGTGTGGCTGAATTACAACAAGTCTGCAATAAAGATTGGGCCAAAATTCCTCCGCAGAAATATGAAGGGCCGACTACCAGATATCACAAATGCCAATAAGTCTTGTGAGGTTAATGTTTTTATTTGAAATAGGAACTAATTGTGTAATTTAGTCTGTGTTTTGTGATTTAGAATCAGCTTTAAATCGACTTTAAATTTAAATTGACTCTGCTTCCACTTTGCTCTCAAAGACACTTTAAAACAAATATACAAAAGAGGACAATAAACATTTTTATTGTAATAAATAGATAATATAATCAAGTTCTCTTTTTGCTTTAACTGTTAAAACTTTGGTGGGGTAGTATAAATCATGCGTTTTATAAAATCTATTTTATCAGCAAGTCATGATTCAATTTATTTTCTAAAAACAATGAAAATGGTTTAATAATCGACATTTTAAGTCATTTATAGTGGCTAAAAGTTCTTTACAAATAGTTTAAATCTGTAACCTGCTCAGCAGACGGATGCACTTCTTTTTGTCCCTCTACAGCAGCTTTTAATAACTGTGGCCAAATGTTTAAGAAATGAGCCGTATTTTTTAAACGTCAATCAAAAGAACTTAAGTTTATCGTTAAGTTGCATTAACTATTAGCTTTCTATTCCACAGTTTTCCAAGAATCTGAAACATTCTTCATCTTTCTGTATAGAGTTTGAGTGTTTTCCCTTCTTGCAAATTATAAAAAACAGAAAAAAGGTTGTGGTGGGTACTTTTAAAACCTAATAAGTTACTTAGGTTTTGCAACAATAGACACATTTTCTTCCTAAAGTGGGCTCTAAAAAGTTTGTTTGTCCAGTAAAGGATGCCCAACCCCATGTATGTGGAAGTAAAGACTCACGTTATGATTTAAGCTTGATAGAGATCTATTACTTCATCTTTGCAAGGAGTATAATCTTTATGGTGTTCAACTGTTGCACCCTCAAAAAAGGATTGGTAGTCCGTAGTCCTGAGAACCAACTTTGGTTTATTCTGGGTTATTCACCACTCCACTGTGCCTGTTCTCTCCCAAATTTTGGTTCCATCAATATTTTCTGCCTAGCTTTGCTCTTCGGATATAATTTTACAGCTCACTTATCATACATTAGATTTATCCTAGATTATGAATTTAAATACATAAATTTATTGCAATATCCATCGCCTCTGTTAGGTGAAGCATATTTAGCTTCACCTAAAACATCTTTGGTCTTAGGTTGACATCATCTGTGGATATCCCCAGCAGTTATTGGATTTTTCTGCAACTTATTGCACTATTGTAATTAAATAATATTTTACAAATATTTTTTTTCAAATCACCATCTGCAGCATCCACATTTTTGGCCTAAAGTTAATGACGTCTATGGTCTGCAACCATTATAACATAATGTTTAAAGTGACTGTTCAACATGTGTCTCTACTAGAAAGCTTTTTAAAATGCCTTTGTGCTTTTGTTTTAATTGATTCAATACAATTAATTTAACAAATATGTAATGTAAATGAAATAGATAGCTAGCTAGATAGATGTATACTTCATTGTCCCCACGGGGAAATTTGTCTCGGACATCGTAAGCTAAACAAAGCTGCTTCAACAATTAAATACATTACAAACAATGAAAATCATCGTAATAGAATAAACAAGTAAACAGATATTGCTCAATAAAAGCAGATCCATAAAAGAGCGTTGACACATTCACACATACAATCCAGCAAATCAGACCAGCAGGTAAGACCAGAGCATCAGAAGCATGACAAAATACCATATGTAAATAAAATATATTTGAAATGCAATGATTTTATTTTTACTTTGATTATGGCATAAGTTATCACAATGTCAGCTGGGATCAGCTAAACACACCCAACAACCCCCACGGTGACCCAGTGACCTCGTTTGGCACTATACAATGGATGGATTTAGATTTGCGTAAATTGTATAATTAGTCTTTCACAAGTACATGGTTTTATGTAAACCGTAGAATTTTTACAACCCTGTATTTGATATACAAATATCAAATTTGGACACTAAATAGAAAATGCAGGTTTAGATGAGAAGAAATAGAAAGAGAAAAAAAAGGGGGAAAATTAAGTGGTAAATGAGGCCTACATTGTTTTTGCTTTTCTTCTTTCTTTAGCAGTTACAGTGGTATAAACAACTTAATGAATCCTAAAATTAATCCCAGATAATAGCTTGTTTTTTTCCCCTCTTCTGATAATATTTTCAACAGCTTTTTCAACTTGTTCATTCGCTCTGCATACTAAACACATTGGGTCTGAACCAAAAAACAGCAGAGATGCAAACACAAAAAAAAAAAAACAGAGAGAAAGGAAATTAGAAAGAGAGGTGAGAGGATGATGAATGGAAGGCACTAACACGGGTCCCAGGTGTACAGCTGTATGGCAGGTAAGGACAAAGCCTGGAACGATGATCTGTGATGATGGGAAACAGATGACGGAGCACCAGGTGGAGGAGAAAAAAATGACGAGAAGAGCTGAATCACTGCTGGCGCTCACACAGGGCACCTGAGTAAAATTCAAAGGTATCAGCCAAGGCCACAGGTGTGGGAGGGGTGAGGGCTGTCAGTGGCAACAGAAAAAAAATTAACCTGCCACAACAAATTAAGACCCAGTGGTAATATGACTTTTCTTAACGAGGTCATTTTGATACTGGCTGCAACGATTCCCCTAAAAAAGAAAAATAACAGCCCTAACAAAGTTAAAAGCAATCTCTTTAATAAACCCCTGCCGGCTTTGATCACAGATGAGTCTTAATGTATTAAAGTTAATCATATCATTAGGATATCATTTTGAGATATACTTGTTATAAAGCAAAAAAAACAATTAGATTACTGCTCCCTTATAAGTTTCCAGTTCCCCCTAAAGCCATCAGCAGATCATATTGGCACCAACACATACCTGCAGGGATCCCTCCAGACCATCAACAACTCATTTGGCTTCTATAAAACATACCACACAGAAAGGTTTGTTGAGTTTTTCTGAAGCAAAATTTGATCAAAGAAAGGCTTTTTTTTTAGGATTGATTGAAACAATACAACAAAGATCTGATTACAGAACCTGGGAGAAGCTTCATCCTTTCATTTAATCTTCAACTATGCCGTTTGTTTTATTTTTCAACAAAGGTTTTCATCTCCAAACTCTTTGGTAATCACCTCATTGGTGCTAAAATACTTCTGTCAAACTGTGCTTGGTTGCGTTCATTATTTCAACACCAAAAAACAACGTACAGGCTGCTAAATAAAGTGTAAGGAAATAATATCTCTTCTGGAGTTTTTGCCAAGTTGTCGGATATTTACAGACTGAACCTCTTCCGAATTTAAGATTAGGAGAACTGTTGTGCCTCTGGAAATACTTTAGTGGGTTATTTAGATAAATAAAAAAAAAACATCTTTCTGAAAATTAGTTAAAAAAGGCAGAAAATGCCTCAAAAACAACCTTAATCAGATTCTTCAAAATGAGTCCAACTTTGGGCCTTTAAATAAATGCTGTATGACTCACATTTTTAAATAAAACATTCCAGTTTATCAGTTATATCGACACCTGAATAGTTCAACCAACCATGAGCAAGATCTGATGGATTAAATATATCCAACAACTTAAAGCTAAACTAGGTCAAACTAGCCACTTGAAGCATCATTAAAACTCCAGGGGGTAATTCTCAACCGCTTATGGTATGATATTGGACTTAGGAAATGAAGCCAGTTTCGACTTAACAGGTCTTCAAAATGGAAAAAACACACACACACTGAAATCTATTGATAATTATTCAAGTGTGGTTGCCGAAAGAAGGATGAGAACGTGTTAAAAAGGCACACCAATATGGATAACATGTTACCTTTTAAAGCATCAGTCAATCATTATGGTATAACCATTGCAGAATTACATCTTATTAGTGTCCAAGAAATGTTTATTTTTAAAGGAAAACCATTCATCATAATTATTTTGATCTTTACCATTTAACAGAAATATATCTGATGGTAAATTATGGTAAAATTCAGGTTATTACTAAAGTCCTAAAGGCCAATTTTCCTTCATTTACTGAATGAATCTTACTTCATGAAATACTCCTTTAAAGGGAGAAAGCAGAAATCACATCTGCAGTTGAACAAAGAGAAGATGAGCGAGAACTTGTTAAGGATAAGATAAGAAATTCCTTTATTGTCCAACAATGGGGAAATCCGAGTGTAACAGTGGCACAGACAGAGTTACACACAAAAGTTAGTAATGGGGAAAAAAAGGACAAGTTAGTCTAATCTTAAATTCTAAAGACACGACAGGCGTAAAAAGTAAAATATTAAATACCAGAGTAAATATTGCACAGTTATTGATTATATGGCATACTCAGGTAGAAAAAGATAAAATATTAAAGTTAAACAGTGGAATGCCTATTTACAGAACTTGAGATGATGACGTGCTGCAAGAATACTTGGCAACAGAAAGTTAGATTGATGAGGATCAGGGTAGTACAGAGACGGTAACTCTGGTAAAATACAAGAGATTGATCCATCTTCTGTTTATCCGAGACTGAGTCAGCGGGGAAAGAAGTCCAAGAGGGAAACATCCTCTAGCTCAAGGGTTCCCAAACCTTTCCATGCCATGGCCCCCTAAACAGCCTTAGCTTCTGGCCAGGACCCTCTTTTAAAACCCAACAAAATATATACATTTTCTAATGGTTTCCTTACTTTTATTCACTATTTAATAACTAATACATTTATTTTAGCATCAGAATTTTAACACGGTTTCAACACTAATTCCAACTAAAAACAAACGTTTCGACCAACTGTTGAGAGGAACAGAACAAAATCAAACTTCTCTCAAATGTGTGTGTAGTGGGAGGACTGGTTATTGTCCAAGAGTAAACATGTTCCGTTTTGTTTTGTTTTGAGTACCTTTAATGTGGAAAAGGAGGATTTAAAGCCAAGTAGGTTGTTACAAAAGGGAGAATGCGTTTCAGTACTCTGAGCCAAGGTGGGATTGCCTTTACAGACATACGGGATTTAAAACTGAACTTTGAGGCTCTTCCTCTGTCTGAGTTTGTGATCTCAGTATATTAACAAGTTATATTTTATAAGAATGATGATTTAAAAAAATAAAGATTTGTGATAATGATAAACAGATTTTATATGGATTTTTTCCCCCTCATTTTCCCTCCAATTTTCTCAGGCCCCACTAGCGCCCCCTGGCAGCCCCCACATTGGGGCAGCTCCCCCGGTTTTTCAGTGGCTTGGTTCTCTGATAACAAAGAACGCATGAGCAGACCGCGTCATCTCGTCAGACATTCATTAAAATACTAGCTTCCCTACCGTGCCACACGATTTCCAGAGATGATTCTGCTTAGCAGTGTGATGAACCTCAACGTCTGTCGTTTCCTGCGTCTGTAAGCCCTGATTAGACGTTCGTTTGTCTTATCCACGTCCCAAAAGCCGACTGTCAAGTAAATTTACCAAAGGTTGCCTTCTTCGCCTGACTCTCCGCAAACAACGAAATATCACAATTATAACCAAACATAACTTCCTGAATGTTACGGGCGCTGCCATTTTGATTTGCTTGATTCCCTCCTTCAATCCCAGAGAGCAGTAGAGAGCAGTAGTACCGTAGATCGTCACTAGGAGGCGAGGAACCGTGCTAGCATGATGTGTAAATGGTGGTCAGAAACAAGCTCAGCATGGTTAACTGAGCCGAGCTCGGTCCGAACTCGGCATGGATCGGTTAAAAAAGGGTAGTGTAAATGGGGCTTTAGTCCTTCCAGCGGGTTCTGCGTCTTCCCTGCGGTCTCCTACCAGTGAGACATGCCCAGAGAACCCCCAAAGGGAGGCGTCCTGCGGGAATCCAGATCAGATGTCTTTTTTTTTTTTTTTTTTTTTTTTCCCAGTGTCCTGTCTAGCAATGTGGCAATAGGAATTGATGTCTCAATGCCAGATAGAGCTCGACAGATTTTGCTTTTACAAGTGGAGCAAACAGTTTTCGCCATAGTGCTCCACTTGATTTATGCTTGTAAATAGCTTTATTATGATTCCTGCAAGGAGAATTTCAAATTATATGGAGATGACAATGGGAGAGTAAAGGAAGAACAAAAAGTGAAAGAAAAGAAAAAAAAGAGTAGAGGTGAAAGAAAGAGGAGATAAAAGGGAGAGAATGATAAAACCTTCTTTGTCTGCTCCGTCACCTGGAAAGAGACACAAAAAGAACAGCACAACCAACAGACATAAAGCAACAGCTACACTCGAATAACACCTAGATGCCATTGCTAAATCATATATATTATTATGTAAGCTGACATGTGTAATGTGATATTTGAAAAAAGAAAGTGAAAGAACATAAATAAATAAATAAACAAATTATAAGATTACTGTATATAAGTGAACACTTAATACCTGGGACCCAGCACCTGTGGGAGATGTGAAAGTGCACTAGTTTAGGTGAAGATTATCCAGAAATAGCTTGATAGTGATTGTGGAGAACCGAAGACCCACCTTCCCCGAGCACAGAGGCAGGCGTCAGGGGACCCGTAACCCCGGACTCCCAAAGGGGCCCCTAAAGCAGGTCGCCCAGGAGGGGCAGACACAGGATATCTGCAACACCCCCCCCCCCAAGGAAGGAGCAGAGACGACCCCGAGGAAATCCCCCAGCCACCGCAATGCCGACGCCCTCAAGAGCCGCGGAGACGAGCCCGTGGGCTCCGCCGGCAGCTAGCCCCGCTGAAGTGGTCCCGGCCATGGGCCCTGAGGGCCAGAGGCCCCAGGGGCGCCCCGCCCCCGCGACAAGGTCCCCGGCCGCCCCCCGGGGGGCCAGGCCCCGCGAAGAGGCCGCCGGGAGTGGGCCGGCGCACGCCCGGGAACCCGCCCCAAACCCGAAGCCAACCAACGCGCCAGGGGGCCAAGGCGCCCGCCAACGAAGTGGAGGAGGGCAGGATGTGGGGGGATGGGCTCCGCACCTAGCGGAGACTTGAGATGTTCTTGGGAGAGGGAGCGGACCACACCCATACCTGGAAAAAAAAAAAAAAAAAAAAAAAAAAAAAAACCTCATTCACCCCATCCCTCCCTTGTGCCCCACTCACCACACACAAAAAAAAAAAAAAAAAAAGACGCTGTACACACATTCCCACATAACACTCACATCCAACACTGACCAAAGGGGGGGGGTCACCCCAAATCAGATCAGATGTCTGAACCACCTCAACCAACTCCGTTCAGGGCAGAGAAGCAGCGGCACATAAGAAAATGGGATTTCTATCACGAAAGTTTGTAAGAAAACTGTTTTTTAAAGAACGCAGAATACAGTTAGTTGCGGAAACTGATCTGATAAACAAAGCGTCTATATTGACTGTAGGGTGGGAGGAGAAAAAAACATTTTCTGAATGAATAATTCTCATTTCTTTTAATTTTCATGGGTAATCTTAATCATGTCAATCAATCCCTCATCCACCCTCAAAACAATTTTTTTTTCATAGCTTACACAGCATATAAATAAGAGTCGAGGTTATTCCTCCCCTCCTACATAAGGTCAAAATCCTCGACAGGGACAGAGGCTTAGAATAACTTGATGATGAACAAGTTATTTTTTACCAAGCTTTACTTCAGTTTGAAATTGTGCACATTGCAGAGAATACATGATGCAATCTAAAACTAACAGCTCTGCAAACACCAACTCTAAATATGGTGAAAAGGAATTCAAAAATAAATAGATATGTATTCTTTTTTTGCCATCTGCCTTGCTTGTTTGCAGAAGATATGTCTATTACTGGAAGTGCCATTTTTTATCACACAGTCCAAATAAGCAGCTGATTATTCAGCTGACAAATGAGTATCTGGATAAAATGTTTTCTTTTTAAACAGAGCAGGCCAGGCGCAAAATAAACAGAAGTGTGAAATCCCTAAATTGAAATTTAATAGGAAATATTAAACTTGTTTAGACAACCGAACAGCAGTGGAAATTGTGTGTTTACACACTGTGTTAAAGTTTAATAGGAGAAGTGGATTTGTTCTCCATAACAAAAGGAAAGACTAAGCCAGGAGAATAGATGGGGAGCATGGACGTCCGTATGGTTTTTTATTTATATATATATATATATATATATATATATATATATATATATATATATATATATATATATATATATATATATATATAAACACGCCAGATTCTGCTCTAAAGATGAGTGGCATGGCGAGGAGTTACTGGAGCTGGGAATGAAAGTGGGAGCATAGATTTGTGCACCTTATGAGAGTGATGCATTTGTTCTTTGTCTGCTCATCCATAAAATTAAATTGAAAGGAGGTTTGGAAAGAGATGCCGAGCACAATCCGCTCAAATTTTCAATTACTTCAGAGTAAAAGCTCAGAGATCGAGAAGAAAAACATTTTTCAAAACAAGTCAGCTTGAATGCATTTGTAATGTGTTTTAAATACAGTGAAATCTGCAGCTTCTGACAAAGCCCCAGACAACAACATAGAGGATGGGAAAACCACTTCCCATCAGCCATTACAGTGATTGGTTACCATGGATACATTGGACGCAAGCTGATGTAAACATTTATGACAAAGGACAGATTGATTTCCTAGGCAAGTACGCCTGCTTTGGCATCAAAAGTGGATGCTGCTCCCCTCCCTCAGTGCCAACATTTGAAGAGATGTATAAGCGTTTGGCACAATCACCTACTGGCATTTTAAAGAACGGAGTATGACTCGATGAGAAACTAAGGTTGAACAACCAGCAGGACTCGTCTGATTCAAGCATAATTTGTAGATTGGAGGTGAAAAAAATTGCAGTAAATCCAAATTTGATGTGCAAAAAGTTTGGCATGTGGAAAGGACACCAGGTGTCAATTGTGACAAGAAACAACCCCTCATGCAGACCCAAAATGCAACCACATCAAGCTCCGACATGTTATGGCAGCACAGTTTAACATCCAGGCACACTATCCCAGTCCATTAGAGAGTTTAAAATGCATTCATTTTCCCACAAATTGAGATTTTTAGAAGTCTCCTAATGACATTGCTACTTAATTTGAGCTAAACTTCTGAAATAAGGAAAGGCATTTACCCTCTTCTACCCATTCTAGATAAATCAGCTCCTTACAAATAAATAAAAAAAAACAATCACATACACACTAATCTTTTTTGCAAGTGCCATAACATTAATTTACAGAACTATTTGGTTCTTTATAACAAATGGAGATAAACAAACAAGGCAGATTCCTGTCTGACTTAAAGCAACAAAATAACAGTGGATTATAAAGTAGAAAGGAAATATTTAAAATCAACTTGGTTTATAATCATTTTACTTATAAAATGTCAACTATTTAAAAATGTATTTAAATAATCTTTGAATTGACGGACGCAGGAAATACAAATAGTTTTCTGGACTCATTTTCTTTTTCCACACATTCAGACCTGAGAAGTAATCCAAATGGCATGTTTTTTATTATTTTTAGACAGCATATAATCCCTGAAAACCGAATTAATAGTTATTCAAAGAAAATACTGACATGGAAAAACTTAAAAAACCAACCTGTAAAACAAATTATTTTGTGACCTTAAAGTAAAAAAAACAGCCATAAGTGCTGGAAGATCTTAGGTTTAAATTACGTCAAGGTGACAAACGTTTTATAAGTGATTCTCATCTGGTTAGCGGAGGTTTCCAGCCCTTCTCTGTATCCTTAATCACCCGTTTCCTTTCAGCAGCTGGTTTACAATGAACAGATAAATTAACAACTCAAATCCATTATCTGCAGATGACACTTTTGTTTTCCAACGTGTTGTGAATTACGTCAGGTTTCCTCAGAGAATGCATGTTTGCTGCCAAACAGCCTATTACCAGATATTTTTATATCACTCCTACAGCTCTGAGGGGACAGAAACCCGAGGTGCTACACGGTCAATCATAACAATATCAATTTTGCTTCCCTGTCAACAATTACCCTTTTGTATTCTTCAGAATCAGAACCCCATTTGCATGTTCTGGCAGGCAGAATCAGTATAGAGACACGAACAACAGGCAAACAAACAAAAGATGAACGCTCAATGTTTGGAATAATTGCCCCCCTTATGACCTCAGTTGGTGTTTCTCATTACAAGCTCACTGATCTGGATCACTAAAAAACCCAAATATCTGACACCCAGGACAGCTCTGATTTTCTTTCTTTTTTTTCATCGTTCTCCTCCTGCTGTTATCTCCTCCATTATTGCTTTAAAATAAATCATTGGAGCAAAGTGACTCTTCAATTCAAATCCTTCTCAAAGTAATTTTATGATTAAATAAGCTGGAAAAATTGAGAAAGCTCAAGTCGTGCAATCTGCATAAATCAGGAAGGCACAGTCTTCTTTTTGGGAGCAGAAAGGTTACTTTATTTCCTGCACTTCTTAAGCTTACCAGGTGTTACGCTAAGCAAAGCCACATTAGGTGTTTCTTTGGTGAAATAAAGCTTCTTCAATGCACAGCAGCAATACCTGAGTGAGTTATTTAAGCCAAAGAAGCACACGACGCGTGCTGCTCTCAGACATACACCAGCTGCGAGCACATGTAGACTGCAAATAAACCCGAGTGCCACTGTTGGTTATCCATGGATGTAAACATAATTCATGCAGCAGAATGAGGACCGCCTGAACTCCTCCTCCATCTACAAGTGCGTCTGGCAATATTACGATTCAACACATGTTCAGGAAGCCTAATTGTCCCTGCAATGGCCCATTTGACAACATAATTGTGGTGTTTCCATAAAATTCTCCAGCTAAATGCAGAGATTCCCCCGTGGTGTGATGCAAACGCAGAGTCAGGAAGGTAATTCTTGTTTCCTCTCCCCCTCCTTTCCCATAAGTCTTAATTACAGTTATGGGAGACGACAACTTGCAGGTTTACACTACGAGTTTTAATAAGTGATTTGAGACAGAAAAGATTTATGTGATACCCATGAGTTTTAAACAGGTAAAGAAACTTCATCAACAACTTTAAATATAATACTGTTTTAACCTTAAAGAACAAGGGAAAGCCCTACCAGAAAAATCCAAATTAATAAGAATTTGTTATTGCAAAAATGTTTAACTACCGGTGACTTTCACTTTTCAGTGTTTCAACTTCAACGTTTTTCTACACCTTTTTTTCCTGTTGCATAACAAAAAAATAGAAATGCAGAGGAACAGATACAATTAACACTGATCTAAAAGTTTGACAAGGCATTTGATTCAAAATACTTTCTCTTTTATATTGCATGTTGGTGTAAAGGCTAATCTCCACCATATATGGAAATAAATTTGCAAAACCTACTTTACTAGCAGTGTGATGTGTGGAAGTTTTTTATTTGACTCAATAAAAAACTAATTCTCAGAAGTCATAACAGCAGGTGACCATATGCTTCTTTCAGATGTATTTTTACCATACAGTCACATTTATGACACTCCGCGGCTTCCGTAGTAGTTACTACACGGTTTACGGCGAAGCACCAGAGTGAGCTGCTCAGCTATTTTTAATTCCTTTAGCCCATCACTACATGGGAATAAATCGTACACATTGGGGCTTTAAATCAGAACAGAACTCCCACTGGTTAACTTTTATTTACAAGTTAACCAAGGGGAGTTAAGTTGGACTTCTGCCACCCTATACATGTACTGCAATTGCACTGAGAAATGTTGACTCGTCTAACTCACACAATTTGCTGCTTCTTTCTGTTTCTTTTGCTCTGACCTAGTTGGGCAAAAACACTTTTGTTCACTCAGCTCCCTCCTCCTAAAACCAGCTCCAGAAAACATTGAAATTAACTGACCTTATCTCATTGAGTGCTTTTACTTCCAAACTAAGAGTTCTTAAAGCTGATTCAATAACATGTACCTGTTTTAGTTTGTTGTTTTCTTCTAACCAAGGCACTTTTTGTGTCTATTAGTTGGTGCCTCTTGGCCAGGACTCCATTGAAAAAGAGGTTTTTAATCTCAATCAGACTATATCCTGGTTAAACAAAGTTTAATAAAAATAGTTCTGTAATCAACCCAATATTATAGCATTTTTACCAGAGCTGCATCCGACTTTTAAAGCCTGTCAAAGTCAGTTAAAGCTACAGTAGGGTGGTTTTTTTTTTAGAAAACCATGGACTTGGCTTGAAAATTTGAACAAATACACCTTACAGGTTTCTTCCCTTTGCTTTCTGTTGCGCTAAAGGCCTCCCCTCCACAGCTCCTCCACTAAATTAGCAGTTTCCCTGTAAAGCAGGTTGTTTCTACGCCATTTCTCAGCACAGCTGAAGTCCACCGGCAATCTTGAGCTTGAATGACGGTAGCGCTGTTCGTGGGAGGGGGGGTTAGCAGCACTTACACAAGAGTGATTGACTCTGCTAACAACCAATCAGAGCCAGACATTCCTCTTGGCTGTGATTGGTTGTTCCTTACCGGCAGCGGTGCATTTCTGCAAAGGGCAATAGGACCACTGGGAGGAGCCAGAGGAGCTAGATGTTTTACACAGATCATCTCTGGCCATGGTGACTGTTTTAACAAATATGTAAAAAATTTGTTTTGGTAAAATTAACTTAACATGGAAAACTAGTTACACTACCCGTTACAAAAATGTTTCTCCATTAAAGAGATATTTTTAGTACGTTCTGTGCATCACTGGCATTAGGAGATGAGCATACAAAGCTTTTGTGCAGCTTAAAGGGGTTTTCTTTGAAAAGGTCACGTTGCTCTGTTAACACAAGAAAGTAGCTGCAGAATTTCTTCAGCCAAACTGAATTGCTTCTCCATGAACAAAAAGGATTTTTCTTATTCCCCTGCCCATTTCTTTGTGTCATGTGCTTCCTGTAACCATTCAACCTGCCATTTCCCAGCATGCATTGTTCCGTTCAATGCGCTTCCTGATGTAAAATTAATACGTATGGATTGCTGTGCTGCCATCTCGATGTGGTTTCATTGCAGGAGTCATAGCCACGGTTGCATGCCAGTGCTTTGACTGATTCTGTTTTAAGTGTAAGCCCTCACTTTCCCCAGTCCTGGGACAGGCTTCACACTCTGAGCTCTTTAAATAGCCGTGAGAGTAAAGCAATGGCCCGAGGCTGCTCTACCTGTGCGTACCACCTATGAATGGCAAACAGAGCCACAAGGACGTTCAGTACTTTTAAGTTGCTGAAGGGTAAAATCATGAGCATGTTACAATAATCAAATGGACATTTTATTCTAATATACATTAATTATTAGGGACTGCCAGACTAAAGTCAAAACCAAAAGAAAAGATTTGTGTTATGGGTTTCCATTCATGTCTATGCATATGTGAGAATAAATTACAAAGGGTCAAACAGTGAATGTGTAGAATCCCGCTGGCATAAAGAGAAACACTGGCCACAGAAACTTGACTGGTGCAGAAACATTCAGACATTTTAACATTATACTTGGCTCTGTAGCATTTTAAATGATGACTTTCGTACAAGCAGGCCAGAAAGTTGTATTTTTCAGAAGGAAAAAAGTTGCATCCTAGACTACCGCCTCAGGAAATTTCATATCATGTTTTACCTGCCAGCTAGTTTGGTCTCTGATTTAATACAGCCTGTTTTCCACCAGTCTTAAAAACTGCACTTGGAATTTAAATGGAAATGGGTTGCAAGTTGACTTTATTTATTGTGTTAATAATATACAACCTTCCGTTTTGTCTAATTGCCTGACAAGAAGCCATCATTTCTTGTCACTGTGAATATCTATCTTTTTAAAAGATATTTGTGAATTTTTTTTTTCTGTCTGAGGCAGTGGTTAGCAAAAATGTTGCTGTGTCCCCCAAGGCCTTTTTTATTTTATTTTATTTATTTTTTTGGGCGGGGGGGCTTCTGTGACACTATAGGGTGCACAAGATGCTTTTAGAGTCAAGCTGGTTCTTTTGGAACTTCAATAAAATTTTATTTATATAGCGCCAATTCATGAAACATGTCATCTCAAGGCGCTTTCCAAAGTCAAATTCAATCAGATTGGGTCAGATTATATAGATTGATCAAAAATATTTCCTCTCTAAGGAAACCCAGCAGGTTGCATTAAGTCCCGACAAGCAGCATTCACTCCTCCTGAAGAAGCGTAGAGCCACAGTGGACAGTCGTCTGCATTGTCAATGGCTTTGCAGCAATCCCTCATACTGAGCATGCATGAAGCGACAGTGGAAAGGAAAACTCCCCTTTAACGGGAAGGAAAACCTCCAGCAGAACCAGAACCAGGCTCAGTATGAACGCTCATCTGCCTCGACCGACTGGGGGTTAGAGAAGACAGAGCAGAGACACAGAAAGCACAGAAGCTCACATTGATCCAGTAATCTGTTCTACATTAGATGGTAATAGCCGGTGATCTGTCTTTCCTGGATGTCACAGCTAACAGAACGCCAGACCAGGTGTACCTACTATGAAGAAAAAAAGAGAGAGAACAAAAAGTTAAAAGCTGAAATGACGACAAGCAACGCAAATTGGAGAACAGTAGGAGAACTCAGCAGAGTGAGAGAAATAGGCCCTGATGTCCTCCAGTAGCCTAAGCCTCTTCAAAGTCTGGTTTTCAATCCTTGGGTTTGGGATTTGGTTCAAGTATCTTGGCGTCTTATTCATAACCGATTGCAGGGTGACAGATAAAAGGTAGGATTGGACAATTAATCGGATTTGCAATTTTAAAGAACACAATTCCCAAATGGCAGAGGTATGCAATCTTTGGCTACGCCAGATTGGATGAAGTGTCTGAACACCTATTTCTAAGCCTTGCCAGAGATTGATTGGATTTAGGTCTAGAATTTGAATGGGTCATTCTAACATAAACCTTCATCATCTAAAACATGAAACTGTAATTCTGACTGCAAGATTAGGGCCGCAGCCTTCAACTGGTTTTCTTAAAGTAATGCCCTGTATTAAACTCCATCCATCTTATCTGCTGTCCTTTCCCAGCCTGACGATTTAGATGGGAGAATTTTAAAAACCTAACATCTGTAACGTGTGCCGTGATAGGAAAAAAAAGGGTAGATAAAACTTCGATATAGAGACTAAGGGTTGGTCCTGTTTCGGTTGAATTTGCATGTTATCTAAGCCATTACAAGGCCTTTGTTTGGGCAGTAGTATAAAGCTTGCTACTCATCATTACTCCAGACTTTTTGAATTGAGAAAGCTTCCTGGAGAGGAAGCGAAACGTCTTCTACTACGGAATACGAGTCCAGTTGCTTTGTTTTTTACTTTTTTACTTTTTTTGGAATGACCATGACCTGGATGACTGAGAATCTTCACCAGGATATAGAGACAGTGTTCCTTCCTTCCTTTCAGCCTATCATATTAGTTGATGCTACAGTCACTGCTTCCTCTCGACCAATCGTAATCGCGGACCCAGGCACGCCGTCACAAGGCGCCGTCCTCTCAAACCACAACACAGAGCATGTGAATATGTTGCAGCAAGTAGCGGCGGAAGAAACGGTCCCAAAACGGGGTTTTACTAGTTCGCCAGTCTGACAGAAATAAACCACAGTGATTTGTAAAATTTGCAAGGAACCGGTAAAAACAAAGTCTGGTAACGCAACTAACTTGTTTCATCACGTAAGCCGCTGACACCCGCAGCACTGCGAGCTGTGCAGCCCCACGCGACTCCGCATCGTCTTCGGAGGAATCTTATGGAAGTTCTTCCAAAACAAAGCAGGTATAGCAGCTAAACTGGGCTCCCTTCTTTGTGATAAAATGAAAAAGCGTCCAAGCGGCATAAGGACATCACATATGTAGTAACATGCTTCATAGTGATGGATATGCTGCTGTTATCTGCAGTTGAAAAACATGGCTTCAAACAACTACTTGTCACTCTTGATCCGCGATATAAAAGTTCCGGACCGCAAGTTTTTCCTCTAACAGCGCTCCCTAAATTGTGCAACGAGTGCAAGGAATCAGTGCAAAATGAGCTGCAATCTGTGTCCTTACACGCCACAACCTTGGACCTCAGCCCTGCATCAGCTTCTCAATTATGAAACCTGAGAAGTAACTAGTGTACTATTCCCACCTAAATAGGCTATTCTATTGTGTTATGTATATGTTATATTTATGTTGGTCATTTTACTGGTCACTTTAGTTTATTCTTTGTCAGTATTTAATAACATCACCCAGGTCTCTTAAGTTGAGTTATTTTTCTTTAAAAAAAATCAGTTATGGGTAAAAATGTTGGTTAAATAAGGATTTTATTGAGATTTAGTGTTTATGTGTTCCCTATTAAAAGCAAGTCATTTAGCATTATCATAAGAGCCAGGTTTTAATTTTTTTTTATAATTATCGATATCGATCAATATGCATTTTTTTTATCGATATGCTTTTTTTCTATATCGTCCAGCCCTATGTTGGATCTTTGACAGAGAACAGCATGAAGATTGGAGACACCATTTTTATACTGAAATTGTGCGATGCAGTATTAAAGTTCCCAACCTGTTGGCTGATCATCTCTGCTGAGATCTCATTTCAGTGAAAGGGCTTTCAGCAATCTGCTGTCTATTACCGGATAGGATGTTACGCCACACTCACAGCACAGTCGAGTCACGTAGACTTTAAATGCTCCACGGTAAAAACCAAACCTGGCCAGTCGCCAGGTACAGCTCGGGGCTTGTGAGCATGCATGTCAGCGTAGGAGGTTAAAAAACCTCAACAGCGAGGCAGGAAGCCATCAATGGGGGAGCTCCCATTCACCATCACAGAAGGCATCTTTTGTCTGCAGTCAACACACTTCACTTTGGGTATAATGTAATCTGTTTAATATCCCAGGCAGTCCTTTCAACCCCAGTAATGCTTAGACAGACGTTTTTACCGTAATTGGCTCATAGATCAGGGTTGACTGTATAGGGCCACTGTATCCAGGTGCAGTACATCAGCTGATCACAGCTCCAGAGATAAGACCTAACCCTGCCTCTGAAGGTGAGAGCATGTAGCAGTGGGTAAATCATTAGTAGTCCACCTACAGTGATGACATCAGTGCTTTAAAGAACATAAAAATAAGAACTTTCAAATCAAAAACTCAAGCCAGTCATAGCTGATATGCTTCATTATTATTTGAGCACATAATTCATTAACAATGTTATGAAGAACCACTTTTTGCTTTAAAAAAATAGATGTTTTGAACAAAAAATTAATAATTTTAATTTCCCTGACAGAATTTACCCATTTTTCATCATCATTTTAATTAAGGATGTACAATTAATCGCATTTGCAATGCATTTATAAATTTCGTTATTTCCTGGTGAGGTGGGTGTATTCATAGACAATTCATCGTTTGAGAAATTCCACGATACTGCTTACACTAAAAAAATAAGACATTTCGGCCATATTGCAGGAGTTTTGTCATAAGAGTGATAATTCATGACTTAGTAGCTTTATTTGTACGTGTTCTAGCCTCAAAAGGTAATGCTCAATAGCATTAAGTTTCACTTCCTATGAACAACTTGTATAGATTTTCTTGGCAACTCAAAGCAACTTCTGTCTCAACACGTATACCTACAGTTGGAATAATGTTACAAGGACAAACATTTAAACAAATAAAAGCACCAGCACTAACATTTTACCATTTGTAGCCAGAAACGTTATGAAACCATTAAATAAAGTGGAAAATTGGACGTGTTAAGAGGCAAAATGTCTAACATAGACATCCATGAAAAGCTCAAAGAAAAAGAAAAGCTCAACAAAGCAAGCAAACATTGTGTATCTGTGAAAGAATGATTATATCTGATTAAATATGCTGCAGCTGAGTAGTTACCAAGACCTCAACTCTAAATAGAAGAAATTACACAAACATTTTGTGTTTTCTATGACAGTTTTTATTTCCATAAGTTCCTCAGCTATATTCTCCTACTTCAGCCATTTTCCACCGAACCACCCTATTTATTTGTATTCTGCATTTCTTTCACCCATTTGGTTTTCTAAACATATACTTTCCCTTCCCTCTCCTATTCCTTTGCCTTTATCAGACTGCATTAACAAGATTTAGCTGTACACTGAGGTGAAGAAAAAGTCCCATGTGCACACACCCACTCTCCTTCACAAATGTGCATGCAGACAACCCTCAACAGCATGAATTAATTCCTCCAGCCCATGAGATTTTCCCCTTATAGCCCATTTCTACAAAAAGGTTTAAACAAGGGTTGCTATGAAGCGAACACCACCTGACTGCTTTACCTCCTCAGCAACCTTGAGAAAAAAGTAGTTGCTGAAACATCAAGGTGATGCAAACCATTTCGAGATTCTCAATGAAGCCCAACCCAAGTCCCTGGAAAGACGAGCCAATCCGATTGGATTTGGGTGGATTTTAGTCGCAGAGACAGAAACAAGATTGAAGACCCCAATAGGTCAAACCGAAGAACAGCATGCTCTGCATTGTCAAGAACTTCTAACAGACAAGATCAATTCCTGTAAGTCCAGGCACGTCAAGTCAAAGGAGTTTTATAAAACAGCTTCACTTCAGCATTTATCAGCAGAAAGAGTCAGAACAGCAGACCGAGCAGCTGTTAAGACTTTATGAAGTTTACAGCATCGAGTGATTTCTGCTGCAGATCTCTTGATACTGAATCATATTTTACTACAGGAATGTTCAAGGTATAGTGCTTATAGTATCAAAAATACATGTTAGACCTTTCTGGGTGCAACCTGTATTAAACAGCAATGGTATAACTGGTAAGGACTCTTTAGTCAAAGTGGAAGTGTGTTAGCATTAGCCATGATAAGTGCCGTCCAAACAGTGCAATCAGAAAGGAAGGAGGTAGGAAAAGAAGCCTTTATGCTTCCTATCATAGTTCCTTTAGCAAAGGGAGCTTGTGGATGTCCCTCACTGGTGCTAGCCAAAAGTAATCCCACAATCCTTTGTGTGACATGACATAAGCACAGCCCAACTCATGGAAATTAATGAAAATGTCCGGCAAGACATGAGCACCATTATGGATGGAGTGAAGCAATGCTAGGTTAAGCGGTAATGCTTGTACAGTACAGTGACATTATTGCTCAACATCCTCGACCGACAAAATGGACAGACACACGATCCTCCTCCCACCGTGTGTCCAGCTGCAAATGTCCTGTCGGGGTACGAAGGTTCTCCTTCGCCCAGTTCTTCTCGTTGAGAAAATTTGATCAATTGCGTTGAGAGTCCGGCAAACCTGATCCATAATTTAAAATTCGAAGGATACGTAAAAAGAGGCTATAAGAAGTTAGACAGAAACAGGGCAGATCCGGGGGAGGGAGAAGAGAAAGAAAAGCATCTGCTTTGACCAAAAGCAGGAAGGAAGTGACTTCACTCCTTCATATGTTTTGGTTTGAGTAAAGGAGAGCTTTAGCCGTTTGCTGACATTTATCTGAAGTTGCGTTTATTTTTGTAGTCCTTTTTCTAAAGGCTCTAGGCCTGGATTTGACTAGCATCATCCATGTGCATTTCTGTTGCGTAATGACGTATGAGTTAAAGGCTGTCCAAAATGGGCACAGCTGTCTGAAGCACCTTTCCTCCCCACAACAGAGTTCTTACTGTTGACCTCATGAAAGGTCAATGAACAGGAGCTAGGACTATAATTGGAACATTTCAGATGGAGCCACAGATTCTCTTCAGATGGTTTTTAATGACATAATTTCCAGGAGAAGCTACAGGTGGAGACTATCCTGCCAGTAACAACCAGGGTGTCGATTAGCACCTCCATATGCAAGGCCAAGGGCTTCAGTTGGAGAAGGTTGGATTGTTGCAATAACCCAAGTGAAGCATTTTGATAAGCGTTATTTGCAAGTTGGTGTGAGTCTGATGGACAGACGGGATCCAATTCTGGGGTTATGACACTGCTCTGCATTTGTGAAGAAAACAGAACTGAAGGCTAAAAGCCTTTAAAGTTACCACTCATTCTCTAATCCCAACCATGCAAAATGTTCATAAGATGGCGGTAATGTTAGAAAGAAGATCATGAGTACAAGGTTTTGAAAGCCGTTTCTTTCACAGGGTGGTTAAGGTTGGTTTTTGTCATGGGGTGTGCCATTTAAAAATTCAGGAAGACTTCCAAGTAGACTCACTGCTTCTTTTCACCAAAAGACACCAGTTGAGGTGGTAAGGATGATAAAATGGCATTTTTCTTTACAGCTTTGTAGGGAATAAAGGGGGCCTTAGGGTTGGAAACACCAAAAGTATAATACAACTGGTCCTGGTATGATCCTACAAGCAGATGCTTTCTGTAGTTTTAGTTCAGCATAACCCCAGAGCACAGCCTCTGCTACACCACCATGTTTTAACTCCAGTTAATACAATCCCGATAGCCAGGAGCGCTTAAAACCTGATTATCTTGCTCTGGTCTTCCGCAACACAGACTGCAAGTCTGATGCTAAGTAAACAAAGTGATTTGCTGCTGAATTAATATAGATACTGAATAATCCAATTAGAAAATAGAGTGCAGTTACAATGGCTGTCAGACTCTGTTAGACTTCCTTGTCAGTGCTCCCTGGAGACCAGAAGAGGCAGGTCGCCAGAGGATGCAGAAGGATAGGTAATGTGTTGTTTTTGTTTTGTTTTTTATCTTTGGAGGTAAGGATGTAAATACGACACATTTACAGTTTTAATGTTATTAGGAAAGCTCTTAAGTATGTCACCACTTCTACAAATCAAAGATAGTTGATTTTTAACCATGTTAAAATTTATACTATTGCAAGACTATTACTGAAAATTTATGATTAACACTCGTTTTTCTCACTTTTTTCTTTATCAATACAAAATGTCCCCACTTATGCCCTCAGCCTCTTGGCCGCTAAAAATCATACATTAAGTGTGACCATCAAGGGCATTTAGATTCCAACCAATTGCTCAAATATATCATTACTATGTAGAGAAGGAATGCATGATGACGATATAATCAGACAAATGTTGCATCCAAGCAGTCCTTTGCGACTGCAATAACGCACACAAATAATGCAATAGGGATTGCGTTTTGGCATATCGTGCAACTCTAGTTTTAAAATGTACAGTTTGCTAAAATGAATCAACAACATGGGCAAAAGCTGTGTGGGGTGCTGGCTACTAAAAAAATAAAAACATGTCAAGATTTGTTACTGGGAAAGACCCATGGGCTGACAGAAAAAAATGTGGAGCCATTAAAATAAGTTCAGAATTGACGAGATTTAGGAGGGTTACCAGGATTGATGGGTACACAGCCAGACCAGGAATCATGAGAGGAGCAGCAGAAACCAGCAAGTAGTGGAGATGAAAGAAAGGAGTAAATCGACACAGAACAGGAAGATGTATAACCTGACTCTCGCCAGATGGATGTAGTTCCTCTAAGCTCCACACGGCTCCTCGCATCCATCTGGAATGGCTGCCATTGGGAGGGATTTCAATACCACATAAAATGGATGACCCAATCAGGATCATCGGGTGGGATTTTCGTAGATGTGACGTATCAGAGAAGCGACTGTTTGGATTCAGAGAACGATGGCGGCTCGCAGCGAGGAAACGAGCGGTGATATTGATGCTATTTCATTAGCGCTGTCCAATCTACCGAATATGAATTATTTAAAAGAACACCAGAGAGCGACTTAGGAGGCTTTTTTTAGTGGAAATGATGTTTCGGTTTCGATGCGAGTGGTTGAAGTAACACGTCAGTAAAGATGACGGAGAAGTGGTTTATCCAATCATATACAAAGATTTTTGATTAAGGCCCCTCCTTCTGAAACACATCTCCAATGGAGAGAATCCCAGATGGACGGAATGAAGCCCATCTGGCGAGAGTCAGGTTATAAGATGCAGGGACCAGAGAAACATACATAATGTTAAACAATAAACTCAATCAAATGAAAAAAAAAACAGAGTTAACAGAAATACACAAATAAAAAAATAATAATTAAAACCCAAATTCCAACACTATTGGAGTATAAACTTGGCTTCATTTCATGCCCACTAGAAATAGGTTTACTGAGAAAAAAAGGTTTGCTCAATATTTCTTTTTGCTGTATACCTTGAAAATTTGACCCACCAGAAAAAAAACAAAAAAAAAAAACAAAGACAAATGCTACACTTTATGGGCACTTCTAAGGCTGGATGACATGTAATAAAAATAATGATATTTTAAGAATGAATGCTGATATACGATATCCATCTTGATACGTTTTAAATAGAAAAAGGCATCTCATAATTAAAGCTTTATCCCAAATGTCTCAGGCACATTTTTAACAAATAGCTCCAGATAAATGAGGAAAAAAAACCTACAGGAATACATCAGAATAGACTGTGGATGCTTTTAAAGGTGGCCTTAAAACCCAACTTTTTAGGAGAGCTTTTAATTGAACTCTTGCCCTTTTACTTATTGTCTTTGTTTATTTTGTGTTTTTTACTTTTTATTTTTCGTGCTCTCCATGTGTTTTTATTTAGCATTTACCTGTTTTACTATGTAGCACTTTGGGATTTGTATAAATATAAAGTGCATTACAAATCCATTGTATTATCATTATTATTATTATTATTATTAATTCTAATGCGACATAGACCATCTTAATATATACGATAGTCTCATCTTTTATCTATTTTTAAATATTTTTTTTAATATATTTTTAAGATCTCGATATATTGCCCAGCCCTAGGCGCTTCATTTAGTCATTTCTACTTTCCAAATAGGTCTTCTGTTTGATTTGATACAAAAGCAAGCTGATGTTAATCCTCCTGCTTTCCAATCTGCCATCACAGAGATATTAGGGTCATTATCCGTTACCGGTGACTTCTCTTCACCAGTACCTTCAGGACATTTCTGAGACAAAAAACAAAGATGTTGCTCTTCTCATTGACGCAGCAAACTTTTGACTTCCTCTTAAAAACATGCAAGGACACCTCTCGAGGTTTAAGGGCTGGCCGTGACAAGAATTTCATTAAGCCAGAAGAAAAGGCAATTACCCTGTGAGTGTAGGTAACACTACGTTTCCAAAGTCCTGCTTCTGAGGGCAGACTTCAACATGAAGACCATTGTGCTCATTAGTGTCCATCAGGGCAGTTTGTACAGCATCACATACAACCTTTACTGTTGTTTAAGATGCAGGGAAAGATGGGAGTTGTTCAGAGAAAATGGTAATACAGAGGAATATTTAAGTAGCACCCAGAGGTGATAAAACTCACTCACATTAATTCAGTGTTACGATGGCAGCTGTCTCAATCCAATCCAAGATCTACTGTAGTTAAACGGAGATATGTGTTTCAAAGTAGCAGCAATTCAGATTTTTATGTTGTACTATTACCCTTTTTTTTGTGAACAGTGAATTTCTCAGAAACAGTCCAGATGAAGCATAAACACAAATGAAACGTGAATAACACTTTCAGACTTTATCTGGCTCCAATAGGCAGAGTTAAGTAATTTACCAGGACATATTTTTGGGCCTTTTGTACAAACTGTAGCATATTTCTTTAAATTCTCTTTCCAGAAATTTGCAACAATAATTCCTCTTACAATTGGAAGGAGCAGACATATTCAGCTTTATCAAAGTAAAACATTGTAAAGGTCTAGTAAACATAGTAACTACCACATATTAAATCAGCAGTGCTGTTCCTCCAGAGCGTACTCATCGCTTCAGTTCTTCCCCTATTTTGTTTTGTTATGGAGTCATTCTGAAACCATCAGGGTTTTAGTTCTTTAAAATATATCCAGATTGCTGCTCTGACACAGAAAAAAGGCTTTGGGTGGGTCTGATTTTTAATAATCAGGAACCAAAATGTGTGCAAGAAGCGCTGAAATAACATTTTAGATGCGTTATCCTCATCTGACACAGAAAACAGTTCAAACAATCGTAACTCCGTAGGCAGATTTCAGAAAATGAGTTCAAGTAAAGCTGAACCTGCCCACAACATACTAAAAGTGCTTTGTATCCTGGAAGTGTGGCCACACAAAGTAAATGTTTGCTCAAAGAAAACCTGGCAAAGCTTTAAACACTGTTCACAATCAACTTTTGTTTGATGCAAATATAAATAAATTCAGTAATGTGTGTCATTTCCCAGCATCCAGACTATCAGGGGTCTGAGCTGACCATACGGAAAGCCCTGGTAGTAAGAGCTTGCCGTCAGCACCGTTTCTCTTAAAGTCCACATTAGTTGGCACTTTCAGAACCATTGGCTCAAAACTAATTATTTGCATTGGTTTGTACTTAATCTGCCGTTTGCGGCTTTTTCCTGTGATTTCTTTCATCATATTGAGTCTAACCTTAGGCATTTCCTTTCTCCAGTCAAGTGTGCTTGAGACCCAAGCAAGCGTTTTATTGGAGTTTGAGCAGAGGGGGGGTGGTTTAAAAAAAAAAAATACATCCTAGATCATAAGGCCTCGGTGCCTCCCACCCAACATGTTGTCCCCTTCTCTGGAGATCCTATGCTGTGAGATTTGAGACATACACCTGTAAACATCCACCATCTTTTACCACCCACTGAGAGGAGCACATTCCACCGCCAAGACTGGTTTGTCGTCCACCACGAGCAAAAGAACCTCGTTAGTCTCTTTTCATTTTTCCTCCCACCTCTTTCTTTAAACCCCCAGTCATTACGTCTCAATGATCTCCTCTCAGTCCATTCGCTCCCCGCTCTCCTGCCCTCCCTGCCAAAATGTCTCTCTCTGCAACAGTAATTCTCATTAATTATCATTGCAGGCATGTTGTGGTGCCAGATAGACCCAGGTGGTAAGCCCCCAGCTGACCCTCCCTGGTCCCTGTTGGTGAGTGGAACAAGCTGGAGGCTAGACACCCAGCAGCACAAAAATAAATAGTCTGAGAGAAGGGAGCAGATTCACAGCTTGCTCTTCTGGGAAGATATAGGTCCAATTCAGCGTCTCGTCTTACCTATGGCTTCAAATCCTACAAGTATAAACCAGAAACTACTACAGAACTGTGAAAACAGTTTATGGTGCAACTTCCCATTTAAACTAGTCACACATTCTTTAAATCCTGCTTCAAGATATGCCGGAATCGGTACAAATGAACCATCATACACCCATTTCCTGACTGGTTTTCATACCTTTTTATGGTTTAACACCATAATGTATACCTTGGTTTTCCAATTCTCAACCTAGCACTTCAAAACTCAAAAAGCTTGTTAAAGTATCACTCCCACGTTGAAGTGTTGTATAACCATGAATCATTTTTAAAAAGAAACTTGGGGCTGATCTCTTTGTTCTTAGTGTTATATTTACAGCCAAATGTATTAGGTCACTTCAAAGCACTACACAAAGCAGATAAGTCCATGTCCCATTTATCTCCAGGAGAGCATCTCTCTAACGAACATTAACCTCCTCCCTCTAGTACATATGCCTCTCATTTCAATGTAAGATATTCTGCTTTAAGTAAATAAAGCAGAATATCTGCAGACTGGCCTTCAGTAAACATCCAATACTGTAGCGTGCACAATTTAATCTTTAGCCAAGGTATTTCAGTCTTTTTAGCTTGTGTTTTCATTATATTAGCTTAAAACCTTTTTAACCTCTTAAAGGTATACTATGCAACTGGGATTGATTTTCCAGCGAGGCGCCCCCCAGAGGGCGAAAGTAAAAGTGCACTGTCGTAAATATGCTCAGCTGTTCTCCTGGTTTCTTCGTCAAGCCAGGCGCGGTTGTTTTGAGCTTAGCAGACAGGCGAACGCAACGAATACAAAAGTCGAAAACACGGCAGTACAAACAATGACTAACACAGTGAAAGTATGAACATGCACACAGAGAGAGAGAAACCATTCCAATGCAGTGTTTCCCCTAGGAATTAGCTTACCGGACGACCGGAAGAGCGGGGGTGCGGGGGGTGGGTGTAGAGACAAGCTTTGCGCGACCGGCGGAGCGACCGGCGGAGCGACCGGCGGCGCGACCGGCGGAGCGACCGGGCGGGCGGGGGAAAGAGACAAGCTTTGCGTGACCGGCGGAGCGACCGGCGGAGCGACCAGGGCGGAGCGAGCGACCGGCGGAGCGACCGGCGGCGCGACCGGCGGAGCGACCGGGCGGGCGGGGGAAAGAGACAAGCTTTGCGTGACCGGCGGAGCAACCGGCGGAGCGACCAGGGCGGAGCGACCGGGCGGGCGGGGGAAAGAGACAAGCTTTGCGTGACCGGCGGAGCAACCGGCGGAGCAACCGGCGGAGCGACCAGGGCGGAGCGAGCGACCGGCGGAGCGACCGGGCGGGCGGGGGAAATAGACAAGCTTTGCGCGACCGGCGGAGCGAGCAACCGGCGGAGCGAGCGACCGGGCGGGCGGGGGAAAGAGACAAGCTTTGCGCGACCGGCGGAGCGACCGGTGGAGGCGGAGCGGGGGAGACAAGCTTTGCGCGCATATCAAGTTAGTTATTTTTTAATTTTTTTTGGAATGTTGGGAGGCGGTAGCGTGAGGGAAACCCTACAATGTAACTTACAATCGCATCAGCAGAAACGCGAGGTCCGCGTCAGCCTTGCAGCCTTCTTTTTCTTTTAGCTCTCGCCATTCGGAAAAAGCTTGCCCGATGTTCACCCGTGTACGACTCCTCTTTCTATCCAGAGCCCTTTTCATCTTTCTTGCCTGCTCCGACATGGGCTTTCGCTGTTTTATCGCTGGTTCCGCCATGATAACTGCACAGATATCGCCACTGCGCTAGCAACAAACATGTTCTCGCCGTAAAGCAAGACCGACTCTCGCGATCTCGCACGAGATTCTGAGCCTGTGGGCGCGGGCCGAGGGCTCCTGCAGTTGCAAGTGCGGTATTTCCCCCACAGACCACCAGGGCGGCCAAGAAAACCTTTGTTCAACCTGAAATTACTCATTTAATCATCCAAAACGGTATGGAACACATTAATTAACTGAAAAATGTTGCATAGTGTGCCTTTAAGACCTGAGAATTTTGGTCCAGTCATAAGCTTTTAGACACCTGAAAAAGGCCTGGAAAAAGATAGTTTCTCTTCAAACAAATCTTTGATCAGTTGTAAACCTCATTTAATAATCTGTCAGGAGAAAGAAAATATGTTTGAACACAAACTGATCATTTTTAAAAAAGGTACTGAAAAGCTTATGTTTAGACTAAAATTATTATGCCGGGTTGACACAGAACGATAATTTGCCCCATTTGCGTGCCGATCTTCCCCTTTTCGATATGCCAATATAAAATAATATTAAGATATAATCCTGACGTGTGCGGTGCGTTAAGAGTGATTTGGTCCGCTCGGTAGAACAAAGGACAAACGAGCACACAGCCTGTTGAATGTGATGTGTAGCCAATCAGAAAGCGAGGTGGGAGAAACAGCAAAAAGAAAAACTCGGCTCGATCCAAACACCCTTAATAATAGCATATAGCTCCTGCTCAGAGCTCCTGTTCCTTGACCTTTCATGGGGTCAACAGTGAGAACTCTATGATGGGGAGGAAAGGAGCTCCGGACTGCTGTGCCGAATTCGGACAGCCTTTAACTCCGACGTCATTACGTGACGGAAACACACATGGATGATGTGAGTCCAATCCAGGCCTACAGCCTTCTAAAAATGAACTACGAAATGCACTCTATCTTCTCTCCAGAAATTTTTGTTGATTTACGTGAAGGGTTGTGCTGATATGTATTTTCTTAGCGCCGGTAAAGGATGTCGCCTGGGTTCCTAGGTTAAACTACCTCCTTTCCTTACTGACTGCACTATTCGTACAGCACTTATCGTGGCGACCGCTGACGCTCTTCCACGTTGGCTAAAGAGTCCTTTGTCTATAAGGGTGTTCGGATAGAGCCACAAACAACTCACCTCCATTTCACATTGAGCCGCTGTTCACGCCATCTCGACTCCTTTAACCGACAGTAATTCGGTACCCATCCCTAGATTGGTCAGAGTTGTGGTTCTGCTCTCACCCCCCTCTATCCCTCCAGTTCCGGAGCTATGCCCTTATCTCTGGGTTGTCCTACATGCCAATCATTCTGACGCGTTCATGTAACGTATGTGTGCGTGCTCGTTCGTTGTTAGTTTCCGCTTGCTGGCAGCACACTTCTAGTGTTTATGTATCCAGTTAGCTTCGGTGTTAGTCGTTCATTGTAGATCCGCTGCTCTCACCCTAGGGATTTAAGGACCAGCTGAAACTACTGGTCAGCTAGCTGAAAAAAAAGGCTGCTACATTTTTAGCCTCATCTAAAAACAGAAAGACTGAAAATTTCTGCTGCAAAAGCAAAACAAAATGAACCACTATGATGTAGTTCTGTGCCTTTCCACTCTTCAGTCTCTGGCACCCTGATTTCCAAACAAAATACAAACTTTACTTTCAACTGAAGGTAAAGAACAACTGACGTCATCTTTGGTTCAGGAGTGGCTTAAGCCGGGAAATGCAACATTTATGTTTTATCCACTGTGACAGCAAGACTGCATGAAGGGAAACACACCTCTGTTTGCTTCGTTGATTTCCAAAAAGCATTTGACTGGATAAAAAAAAGACCTTTTGGAATATAAGTTACTCATTTATGGTATTGATGGTTATTTCTGTAAGTCATTTAAAACTATATAAAGCACCGGTTGCCTGTGTGCAGGTGAACAACATGAGGACAGGCTTGTTTCCTGCTCCATTTGGAGAGGAGCAAGGTGCTGTTCTCTCTCCTACATTATTTGCCATTTATGTTAATGATTTAGCCCAAGAAATTAAGAGAGCCAAATTAGGAATAAGTATTTAGGACTTTAATCTTAGCATTCTGTTGTATGCGGATGATATTCTCTTGATTGCAGAGAAAGAAATTAAATTGCAATAAATGTTGGACATAATGAATGATTGGTGTATTAAATGGAGGCTTATAATTAACAGTGGAAAAATTCAATTTGTTCATTTTAGAACAGTGGTCCCCAATCCTGGTCCTCGAGGGCCGGTGTCCCTGCAGGTTTTACATGTGTCCCTGATCCAACACACCTGACTTACTTCCCCAGTGTGCTGTCAAGTTCTCCAGAGTCCTCCTAATGACCTCATTATTTGACTCAGGTGTGTTGAAGCAGAGTAACAAATAAAAATTGCAGGACACAGGCCCTCGAGGATCAGGATTGGGGACCACAGTTTTAGAAGGTCCTCTGTCAAAGTGAGTATGAATTTTATTTTGGTAAAACATTGTTGATGTATTGTTTAACATACTAGTACCTTCAGTTTCTTTTTCATGAGAATATCAATTTTTCTGAAGGTAAGAAGACATTAGGAGAGTCTACGAGGACGGCACTCGGTGCAGTTAATAAGATGAAGTTATGTCCTGATTTAAGTTTCAATACATTTACCAGGCGGTATGATTCAATGGTGGCATCGATACTGTTTTATGCTGCAGGGGTGGGGAGCTTTAAGGTTGCCCACGAGTTTATCGCTGTTCAGCACAGACCAATGATATTTCCTCAGGGTTCATAAATTCACTCCCTGTGCAGCTGTAGAGGGAGGTATGGGCTGGGAGCCCTGTATAGTGAAGCAGAGGGTTGAGGTTCTCATGTTGTGGAACCGTTTAGTGCGTTTACCCGACGATAGACTCACTAGGATAGTTGTCAATTAGGATAAAATCCATAAATATCCCTGGTTTAGTGAGGTCTCTGAATTTCAAACGTAAACTCACAATCATTGTTTCTGAATCATTTGCAGTGTACAATATTAAACCACAGGCAGAGATTGTTTGACATCTATAAGGAGCAGTGGAAAGCCAAGTTGCTAAATAAACCTAAACTAAGGAATTATGTAGAAGGATTGCTTTTCCACAGAGCTTTATGTTAAATGCTATTTAAAAAAAAGAGGACAGAGGTCTCTGTGTGCACAGCTCAGAGCTGGAGTGCTGCCTCTAGAGGTGGAAGGGGGGCATCTATAGAGAAACTCATTTAGAGGACAGATTATGTAATGTATGTGTAACCTTCGCTTAGTGGAAGACGAATTTCATTTTATGTTCTATTGTCCGTTGTACAGTCACCCGAGAAGTGTTTTGCTTGAAAAAAAAAAATACAGTAATCCAGATTTATTTTGGTTCGCAGAAGGGGAAATGTTGGGCTGGTTATTTGAGCATGAAATCTTTTGTGCAGCACAAAAATGACCCTGTTACGTTATATTGGAAAAGGTGTTGAACATATGGTCATCTTCCTTTTTTTGTTGGTAGTGTCTTATAAACCCAGGTGGGCTCGGCACATGTGTGCATGATGCTTAAATAAAATGCCTTCTTCTTGTAGCCAATGTGTAGGATTCTTGATTCGCTGACTCCAGCCTCAGTCCTTTTGCTTATAAACCTCCCTAAGCATCCAAGGGTTATGTTAGCTCTGTTGTTGGACTTTTTCCTTCCACTCAGCTCTCTCTGAATATGCTTTGATACCGCGCTTTGAACAACCACTTCTCTTGTTTGCAATTAACTTTTCTGGCCTACCCTCCGTGTGGAGGGTCCCAGTGACCGTCTTCTGGACATCTGTCAAATCAGCAGTCAGCACAGTGCTTGTGTCACCTTCTGACCCAGACAGAGGCCATTTAGAGGCCCAGGAAACCTTTGCAGGTGTTTGGAGTTAATTAGCTGATGAGGGGGTGACACCATGAGTTTAAAGATTTTACTTTTTCACCGTGTTCTACTTTTCTCGGACACTGAATTCTGGGTTTTCATTATCTGTAAGCCATAATCAAAATAGACCCCTTGCAACCACGTGACTCCGTTACCCAGAACCCCTTGCGTGGCGGCCATATTGGTTGGCATGCCATTTTCTACACAACGCACGATATTCAAGGCACTGTACGAGTTTTTCCCCTTTTCGGGCCGATTCTTCAGACTTGCAAGCATGTTTTGAATCGGGCCGAATTTCAGCTTGATCGTACAGGGGGGAGGAGGGGGGGACTGGCTTCTCACGACTACCTCCCGATCAGGAATCGGACGATCGATGAAAATCAAACATGTTTGAAATTCAGTCGGCTGTCGTGAGGTTTTCGTGAGCGCATCCTGCTGTTCAAGCAGAGCTACGAGGGGGCGTTCTCCCCTCCTCTCCGTCCCCGCCAGGGGAGGGAGGTGAGCGGGTGTCCCTGAAGCGACCTCCGCCCGGCCCGCTCGCGGGGGCGTTGAGGAGGGCGGCAACGCGCTGGCCGCCTGTTTCGGCACTCCTCCGCTCGCGGGCGGGCCGGGCCGGGCGACTTGCCGTGCCGCGCGGCCGCCGGTGCGTCTCGTCCCTCCTCTCTCCCCTCTGTTCCCCCGATGCCCGGTGCCTCCTGCGGGCCTCGCCAGAGCTGGGCTCGACCCCCTGCTCTGGGTCCCTGTCACCCACCGTCGCTCGCCTGCCTCTGCCACCACAGCGAGCGTCGCGCCGCACAGATCGTGAGCGGTGAACTTTTTAAACCCCGCGGTTCCGTCGCACAGTTTTTAGATGTATGTAAGTACCACGACTGAAAAACTCGTACAGTGTATGTATGCCCGGTATTTGCGGACCCTTTGGCTCTTCCTGATAAGGATTTTTCTAGCAATCCCGATGATTGGCCATCAGTTTGCTGTGCGGATCTGGTGAACTACCTTGTGTTGTCACCCACCCCAACGTACAGTGGCGATCAGATGAAGGCGTATAAGAGTTTGGAAGCGCACAAACAGTTCACTGCCGGATGGATACGTGAACTGTCTGTTTTTTACCTGAATGATGTAGCAGTTGTCCGTGGAAGGGTGAGTTTAATGTTTATTCTCATAACTTGGCTGCATATAGTCCGATAACATCTGACCCTAAACTGTAAACATCGCTTTGGCAACAGAGATGCAGTCTGTTTGCACCATATTGAACAATCAGTGAATAGTCTTTTGTATACGCTCCGCCGGCCATGCGAGTAATGAGGTAACTGTGCCAGTGCAGTGGTGGGCTGTCACGCTAGCCTGCCCACCAAGATGGAGGCGCGCACCCCCGATCACGTGACTGTGACGTCAGATGCAAGGGGTCTATTACAATAATGACTTGAAATATTTCAACTTTTAATGAATCTGTATGAGTTTTACATTTTTACATAAAAATATTAAACCTTTTCATAATATTCAACTTTTTTGTTGTACTAAAGGGTTTCATTATCTTGCAAGCATGTACAACGGAGAGAAAGAACAATTTTCTGCACAAAGCACAACATTACTTATCTTTCATCATCTATTCAACACGTAGTGCGTTTGCCCGAGTGTCTACAGCGCCTCTAACAAATTTATCCTTCCAGACAAATGCACTTTTATACAAGCGGACTGAACAAGTACAGAATAGCTCTAAGGGCAAAATTGTATCAAGGCACGAGTGCGATAACAAGACTGCAGAAATCACACAAAGATTCCCCACAGACAAAAATGGAGAACACTGCAGAGGTTTTCAGAAGAAAATAAAAACTGCTCTGGGATTAGAAATGATTAGCAGCTCAAATGCAATCATTCAATTTTGTGGAATGCATCACACTAAAAATATGTTTCTTTAATGCCTTTATACCACTAAATATCTCAAATAAAACATGAGCTGACAAACTGAACAGTGGTTGTTTTTTAATCCCAACTAACAGCACCATACTCAACATGGCTTATGACCGCCACCTGGTACCCAAAGGTCACCTCAGTCTGCCCATTCTTTTCCTGCAGACTTTAATTTTAGCAGATTCTGAACCGGCTGTTATGTTAAATAGAACCAAATTGTTCTGCATAACTATGGTGAGACCATCCCTGCGGTTTAATAAAATGGATTGCATAAATTTGAGCAGCACGACAGATGGAATTTTCCTTTTCTTTGGATAAAAAAAAATATCGCAAATAAAAAATAATTAAAATGTATGGCCTGGAGGAGACGGTATTTTCTTGTAGATGTTCTGGAGCATCAGTGCATTTTAAGGAGGAAATGTGTGTTGAAGCAGCAAATGGAAATGCAGCTCAGCAGTGCAGGTGTTCAATTATTACATAAAGATGGGATGAGCAGCAGCAAAACATTGAACAAAACACAAGCCTACAGAAGGTTCAAGCAAAATCTGTATATAATTAAAAAAAAGTTAAAATGTAAAGTTAACTTTTGATCCCAATTTTTAAAATACTAAATTTAAAAAGTTTACTTTGAAAAAGAATACAAGCAGAATAAAAATGTTGTCGGTCAATGTTCTCCTTTGCCAATTTTATTGGTGAAAATACAATTTACAGCAGAAAGAAAATATTTAAGGCCTCTATAAACCAATATTTATCCTTTAAAAAGGGAGGTATAGCATTTATCAAATCACATTTTATTAAAATTGACAACAAATATCTAAAAAAAATTCTCAAAGTTTGTGCTAAATACACAATTGTGAAAGGTCACAACCTTTCACAATTAAAAATATAAATTGTGCATAAAATGTTGGCTTTTAATTTCTTATTTCAAGACTGCATATGTTGGATGTTTATTTTACTGTTATTTAAATGATTTATTTTGACAGAATTTAGCTAACGCACCTTTTAGCATAAACTATTTTACTGCCTTAAAAAACTTGCAATAGAGACTCCAAAGTAAACTCGATTTATTTTAAATTAAATTATCTTGATTAAATATTTATCTATTAGTCTAACCCCACACCTAAAGAGCCAAAAGCTGCCACTTCTGTAAAGCTAGAGAAAGGAATAAAAGCCTACCTGTGTTCACGTGATCCGGTCGCTGTCACGTGATTTCAGCTCCAATCAAAACCGTCCATTTTAACAGAGTTGCGCTGCTCAGCCTTCTCCCCCACAAAGTCCATACAGAGCCTCTATAATTAAAACCATCTTCCAGCCTCCAGTATTTGCAGTTTTATGGGATTTCGTTGTTGTTGGCCAGCGCAAAAGCAAAAATTTCCTGTTATCTATGCTAACAACACCGCAAGCCCCAGTTAACAACATAAGTTACATCTGAGCTTCTAGGCCACGGGGTCTCCAATCCGCGGGGACAGGGCCAAACGACTGACTCCGCCCTCAAGTCATTTTGATTGGAGAGTCATTCTGACTCCGCCTACTCCGGTCAGCAGCCTCTAGGGATGTTCAACACGTGGCTCCAACAACCTTGGCTAAAAATGCTAAAGAATTTAACTATTTCTCCAAATCCAAAGTTCTATTTTTTTAAATGCTAGCTAGCAGGTTTCCCCAGGGGTTTTGATTCAATATATGCATAACCTTTCCACCAAGAACCATGCCTGTAGGAAGAATATGAATTTATTTTATCAAATCCTTGCAAATAGGGGGTTTTCACTGACGTCACTGGCCAACTTCCGGTCCGCCATATTGGGTGGTACACTTCCTTATCTCTAGTTGTCCTACACGTATTTTCGTATCGAGAATGGATAAGTACGCCAGCACGCTAGAGCGACCAGATAAGGACGTATATCTGAGGAAATGTTCCGTGATCGACCATATGGACCCCTATGCCCTCCACGGTGCCTTGTTTAGCCGTAATCCAGATGATTGGCCAAATGTAGAGCACGGCGACATCGTGCATTACCTGGTGTTCGGTGAAAACCCTCTGCACAGTCTTGAGGAAATGAGAGCTTACAAGGGTCTAGAGGCTCACAACCAGTTCACATCTGGTTGGGTACGAGATGTCGAAGTTATGTACATCAAGGAAATCGCCATCATACGTGGACGGGTGAGTTTTAATAAGATGGTAAAAATGTAAACAATCCGACGCAAATGCGTCGCATGCTTCTGCGGTGGCTGACTGCCGGCGGTGCGCGAAGGCGCTTGGCTGCAGGGCTGATCGACGCCGCTCGCGGCTTTAATTATTTAATCAGAACAATGACCAGTGCAAAATTAAGTTGTATTTACCGTATTTACGCCGGCAAAAGCCTACCGGCGTAACCCGGAAGTAGCGCGGACGTCACTGTCCATATCGGACGTCTTCGGCTACCTTGTTTGTGGTGTGAGCGCCTATACTTCAGAACAGTTCTGAAGCTACAAGTCCTTGGAGTCTCATGTGCAGTTTACGAATGGATGGGTTCAGGAGCGGCAGATCATAAAGCCAGCAAACAGTGGGAACACAGTAACTCGTTCAAAGGTAAGCTGCGCTCAGACGGGCTCTGGCACCTGCTAGGTTAGTAGCTGCTAACCGTTAGTGCTAACAACCACTCACGCATGTAATGTACTTTTAACTAGCTGCTATGTGTTTCAAACGTTTAGAACACACTCTCATTGACATCGGGATACTGTGGAAAGTTATGTTCGGTCGTCTTACAGCCGCGATCCAAGCGAGCCGACGACTCTTTGTTATCTCTAACAGTTGTTCTCCGTGGTTGCGCCTCCAGGCAGGAAAGCGTTGGAAAATTAACCCGTTTCTATGTTTTTCCCATGACGATCATGTGTTGCGCTGTTACAGCCCACAATACAGCAACGGTTTACATGTTTTAAATACTTAACAGTTAATTTACCTGTGACAAAGTGAGCACCGCAGACTCTGGCGTATTCCAGCTTAACACCGTCCAAATCGGACCTGGATATCCGTGTCAGCCATAGGTGACGGCGTTGTTCAGAGAGCTGCTTTGTTTTTTCACACTGATTCACTATCACGGCTGGTAGGCGATAGAAAGAGCGTTGATCTCCACCTCCACGGGCCGTGCAACCAACCATTAAACACGTTTTCCCCATTGTTCACTTCCAATACTGCCTAAGGCGTAATACAATGCGGGTCAACGGTGCGAAACGACTGCCACCCAATATGGCGGACGCGCAGAGTAGTCACGTGAGCGTGACGTCAGCTGAAAACCCCCTATTAGTGACATAATTTTCTTTAAAATTCAATATTACAATTACGAAAATTTATTAAAACTAAGCAACAAAAAATAGTTGTTCTGATGCATCTCAGTAATCAGGGTAGAAAAAAAAGAAATTTGAATTATTTGTTATTTGTAATTTGTTTATTTTGTAAAGTAGTCCTTCAATTCGAAATTGTTAACAAATTTCCTCTAGTAGGTCTGGTAATAATAAAATATGTTGTTTTGAAGATTCATGCTTTCGAGGCTTTAAGGGTGTGACTGTGGGTAAAGAAGTCGTCTTCTTTGTGGGTTCGATTCCAGCATCCTCCTGTCACGTATCAATGTGCCCTTTTGCAATTAAGTCACTTAACCACAAGTTGCGTATCAATCTGTCAATATTGGTGTAGGAACGTGTGTGTTAGTGAGATTGGGGGAATGTGTCTCTAGTGTGAATCGTTTTCAGCGGTCAGAATGACTCTTTGGTTTGTAAAAGTTGCTGTCTGTGAGGTCCAAGTGGACCACACTGCTATTCATTCAAATATATGGCAAGACGCTTGTGTATTTCTACAAAATTCAGTCTATTAGTTTGCTACTAGACAGCACTAGTTCGACATTTGACCATACTACCTCAACATGTTGTTGTGTTGGAGATTATGAGATTACTGGACTGCAAAGCTGGTTGCCATGGAAATTATAGATAAATGGATTCTGAAGGCAAAGTGTCTGACATACTTAGACTGGGCAGAATGACTGTTATGGGTGTTATGTGTCAGCAAGGACGTCTGCATTACTGCGTGATCTTCTCCACCAATGTGATGAACGGAACGCTGATATCATACTGGGAACGCCCTGGATGGGTGGACACATGCTTGGTATTTAATGTCTGTCTGAAAAGAAAGACAGGGTTCTCAGGTACCGGTTGCGTTGTGTTGTTATGAGAACCCAGTACTGAATCTGTAAACATTCCTCTGTCTTTTAGATTAAATATGGTAAAATATAGTTACGGTTTGAAGAGTCTTTTTAATACTAAAGAAGTCTACAATAGAAACACCACATTATCAGATGAAAGAACCAGGGGAGGCCGAGAATAGGTCTATAGTATAGCAGTTGAACTGGATCAACTTTCACTAGTAACACTTTTTTGTCAACTAGTGACACTTTTGGCCAGCTTGTAGGAGCTACATCCCGCTAGTAAGCCGAAAGGTAGCACTGGTAGCTCAAAGGTTCCTGCTTAGGCTTCTTGATGCTGCAGTAGACAATTAAGACAAGGTGAGAAGTTCATTTGAAGGGAAGAAGACCGCAGGGTGTCAAGAGTGTGTAGCAATTGCCAGGATCGGCTACATCTGAGAAGAACGCTACAGCTATGATGCCACCTGTGCAATGCTTGCTAACCACTGGCAGCAGATTATCAGGAGTGCATGACTGAGATGGAGACAGTTAAAGATAAAAAAAAAACTGACAAAAAAAACCTTGCATTGGAATCCAGTCAATATACAGCCTTCAAACTATTAATGAAAAAAAGCTGTACTAATAAATCCACTATCAAGTTGTTTTGCATGTTTTGCCTTTAATTATTGGAGCAGAGTGCAGTGACAGTTCCTGCAGGGCTGACCTAAAAACCAGGAGAAAAAAATGTTTTGTAAAAGTTGCCTTTATGTATTTATTTATTTATTAGTTTCTGCTGTTTTCTCTTTTTCCTATATGATAATTTGAGCAGGAAATAGCATTGGTCAGAACAGGTTTAATGCAGCTAAATGGGCCTGCTGCTGCTGCTATTGTTGCATATGTGCAAAAGGCTTACCACATGTACCACAGACATAAATAAGAAAGTCACATAAATAACTGGTAGATTTAAGGTATACTGAATCAGGTTGGAGGACGCCTGCAGTGATGGCTGTATTAATTCAAAATGCACGCCTTATACATGTAATTAACTGCATTGATGACTGTATCAACAAATGCTGGAATCGTCTCTATAAAAAAAATAAGTTTTGAGATTTAAAAAGTATATCTGTATGGGATCAGCAAGACTAGATAGTTCTTGTTATGTCTGAATTGTTGTGATCTTATGCAGTGCAAGTGGGCGTGGCATAGTGGTGGTTCCTTCCTGGTTTTGTGGTGCAGCTGCTGGCAATCCTGAAATCAACCTGACAGTATTTAACCCCCTGAAACCAGACAGCAAGCGCCAGTTTGTTCTTCTTGATTTCGTTTGGAGAAGTTGGATTCTGCTCAGATCACTCTGCCTGCCAGACAGCCAGCCAGCCAGCCAAACAGCCAGCCAGCCAAACAGCCAGCCAAACCCACAGCCGAAGATACATGCAAGTAAACTGGAGAGTCTTGCATCCCTTTGTTTTCCTTCCCTTTTTGGAAGCGCCTTATGTTAAAATAAATTATTATTTATTTTTACATCCTGAGTCTGAGTCTGCATTTGAGTCCGTACAAAACTAACCTTAACAGAACAAACTGGCCACCATGGACTCAGCAGACTCAGCTTTTTTTCGTCAGGCACTAAACTCCCAGGGCGTGTTAATTGGTAGCCATGAACAAGAGATTAAGGAATCTAGACGTTCATTGCAGTTACTCAACCAACAAATGGAGGAGTTAACCCAGAAATTGGATCAGGTGGTTAATCACCTCAACGCCGCTACAACCACTTCTCCTGCCACTGGAGCGTCATCCTCCACCACCACTTCCGCTGCTGCTCCTGTGGATCAGGTACCATCCCGAGAGCCATCTTTTCCGCTGCCAGAACGATACTCAGGTGATGTAGGAAATTGTGACCGTTTCCTATTCCAGTGTGACCTAGTGTTCCAACAACAGCCTTCCACCTATGCGTCAGATAAAGCCAAGGTTAATCTGATATTGAGCTTGTTGTCCGGTAGAGCGGCTAGATGGGCCATGGCATTAAAGGAACGTAATTCAAGTGTTTGTTCCAGCTACACAGAATTAACCTCAAACATGCGCAAGACCTTCGACCATCCTGTTCGTGGTCTCGAGGCAGGAAATAGACTATTCACCTTTACTCAAGGCAATCAATCTGCAGCTGAATATTCCATAGACTTTCGAATATTAGCAACTGAGAGCGGATGGGGAGAGTTAGCTCTGCAGGCCGCTTTTATTCGAGGTCTTGTTTCAAAGATCAGAAACCAAATTGTGCTACGCTCTGATTTAAAGACCCTGGATGAGATTATCGCGTTAGCCATCCACATTGACAACACTCAGCGGGAACAGTTAAGAGAGAATCCCAGCCAGAGAAGGTCCAGTAAACTTGAGAATCCATCTTACAGGACATCCATTGAGTCATCAGATACATATAACCACCAGGTGGCATCCCTTAACCATTGGTCTCCCCAGGATACCAGTGAACCCATGCAGCTGGGAAGAACCAAGTTGACCATGGCGGAAAGAAGTCGACGCTTTCGAGATAAACTATGTCTCTACTGTGGCGAAGCGGGACATCTACGCAACAATTGCCCAGCGTTAAACGAGCAGACTCATCAATAAAGGGAGGATTATGGGTGAGTCATGCTATCAATAAATCCTCCAATTTTGACCGGATGGAATTGGATGCCACACTCATCAGGTCTGAAGGTCCCATCAATCTGCGAGCCTTAGTGGACTCTGGAGCAGATGATAATTTTATTGATGAGAGACTGGTTGAGACTGCCAATCTGCAGACGGAGGAAATAAAGGACCCTCGTGAGGTCAATGCCCTGGATGGACGGCACTTGGCTCGCATCACACGGATTACTACACCTCTTACCCTGCTACTGTCTGGCAACCATAGAGAGGAAATTCAATTCCTGGTTATTTCCTCACCCAATGTTCCCATAGTTCTCGGTCACACCTGGTTGAAGATTCATAATCCACACATTGACTGGTCTTTGTGTACTGTCGCTAGCTGGAGCCCGTTCTGTCTCTTCCATTGTCTACGCTCAGCTATTTCACCCACCAATTCTGTCCCAAGAACACCACATAAACCACCTGATCTCTCCGCTATTCCTCCAGAGTACCACGACCTGAGTGAGGCATTCAGTAAGGCCAAGGCTCTCTCTCTTCCTCCTCATCGGCCTTATGACTGCTCCATTGAATTACTGTCTGGAGCCCCTTTACCATCAAGTAGGTTGTTTAACCTTTCTCGTCCTGAACGTGAGGCTATGGAGAAATATTTATCCGAGTCCCTAGCGGCTGGTCTTATACGCCGTTCATCAGCCCCTGTTGGAGCAGGATTCTTTTTTGTTAAGAAGAAAGACTCTAGCCTAAGACCCTGTATTGATTACCGAGGCCTCAACAATATCACTGTGAAGAACAAATATTCTCTGCCCCTGATGGATTCAGTTGTGGAACCTATATGCGAGGCCACAGTCTTCAGTAAGCTCGACCTGCGTAATGCATATCACCTTGTGCGTATCAAGGCTGGTGACGAATGGAAAACTGCATTTAACACTCCCCTAGGGCACTTTGAATATTTAGTGATGCCGTTTGGATTGACTAATGCTCCTGCTGTTTTTCAGGCACTAGTGAACGACGTTTTGAGAGATATGCTTAACCAGTTTATCTTTGTCTACTTGGACGACATCCTGATTTTCTCACGCAACATGGAGGAACATGTGAGACACGTTCGGATGGTTCTTCAGAGACTTTTGGAGAACAAACTATATGTGAAAGCTGAGAAATGTGAGTTTCACACGTCATCCATTAAATTCCTGGGTTATGTTATCCAGAAGGGAGAGCTAAAACCTGATGAAAGCAAAATCCAAGCGGTGACTGAGTGGCCTGTTCCTAACTCCAGAAAACAGCTCCAACGTTTTCTAGGGTTTGCAAATTTCTATCGTCGATTCATTCGAGACTACAGTAAGGTGGCTGCACCTCTGACTACTCTCACTTCACCTGTCAAGTCTTTCACTTGGAGTCCACAGGCGGATGAGGCATTCGCTAAACTGAAGACTCTGTTCTCCTCAGCACCCGTTTTGGCGCATCCAGATCCCGAGACTCCATTTGTGGTGGAGGTTGATGCGTCAGATTCTGGTGTGGGGGCTGTACTCTCTCAACGGACATCTGGAGAAGGTAAATTACGTCCATGTGCCTTTTTTTCCAGGCGGCTCACTACCGCGGAAAGAAATTATGATGTAGGGGACCGAGAACTTTTGGCTGTGGTAATGGCACTTCAAGAATGGAGGCACTGGCTGGAAGGTACTGTGGAGCCTTTTGTTGTGTTCACCGACCATAAGAATCTGTCTTACCTGAGAACCGCTAAGAGACTTAACTCTCGTCAGGCTAGGTGGTCTCTGTTTTTGGGAAGATTTAACTTTACGCTTACTTACAGACCTGGATCAAAGAATACTAAACCTGACTCGCTGTCCCGTCAGTTCCAGTCGGAGGAGGTTGCTACTGGAGTTGGCACTGTTCTTCCTACATCATGTATTATTGGTGCTGCCACATGGGATGTGGAAACTGCAGTTAAGGCTGCTCTTGCCGACCAGACTGTTCCTGATGGAGTTCCGGAGGGTTGTCTGTTCGTTCCATTGGATTTACGTTCCCGAGTCCTGCAGTGGGGTCATGACTCTAAACTTACCTGCCATCCTGGATTCTCGAGAACTCTGTCATTCATCCGTCAACGCTTCTGGTGGCCTTCCATATCATCTGACACCAAGACCTACGTTTCGGCCTGTTCAGTGTGCGCCAGGGGCAAGGCATCACATCGCCCGACCACAGGTCTTCTGCGCCCCCTCATGGTCCCCAGCAGGCCTTGGTCCCACATCGCGTTGGACTTTGTGACTGGACTTCCATGCTCGGCAGGTAAAACTGTCGTTTTAACAATTGTCGATCGTTTTTCTAAAGCAGTTCACTTTGTCGCCCTCGAGAAGCTGCCTTCGGCTACGGAGACCGCTGATCTAATGGTGCAGCATGTCTTCCGTATTCATGGATTACCGGTGGACATCGTGTCAGATCGCGGACCCCAGTTCTCATCCATGGTTTGGAAAGCTTTTTGTCACTCAGTGGGTGCTACTGTTAGTCTGACGTCTGGTTACCATCCCCAGAGTAACGGCCAGACGGAAAGAGCTAACCAAAGCTTGGAAGCAGCGTTACGCTGTGTGTCGGCAAAGAACCCTCTGGATTGGTCATCTTACCTGCCATGGGTTGAATATGCCTGCAACTCTCTCCCCAGTTCTGCAACGGGAAGATCCCCGTTTCTTGTGATGTTTGGCTATCAGCCGCCACTATTTCCGGAACAGGAGATGGAAGTGGCGGTTCCCTCGGTCCAGGCCAACATCTCCCGATGTCGGGAGATCTGGAAGGAGACTCGTTCATCGCTAATGAAGGCAGGTGATCGCATGAGAGTGGGTGCAAACAGGCGAAGGATTCCTGCTCCTCTTTACACACCTGGTATGAAGGTTTGGTTATCGTCACGGGACTTACCCCTTCAAGTCGAGTCCCGTAAACTGTCGTCTCGTTACGTTGGACCATACGTAGTGGAGAAGGTCATCAATTCATCAGCTGTTCGTCTAAAGTTGCCTGCAGCTTTGAAAGTGCATCCTGTGTTTCACGTGTCTCTGCTAAAGCCTGTCTCAAATTCTCCCTTAAGCCCTCCGGCCGACCCCCCTCCACCCCCCCGTATCATCGATGGCGGCCCGGTTTTCACTGTGAAGAGGATTATGGAGGTACGCCGGCGTGGACGTGGGTTCCAGTATCTCGTTGACTGGGAGGGTTATGGTCCTGAGGAGCGGTCGTGGATACCCCGCTCCTTCATTCTGGACCAGTCCGTCCTGGAGGACTTCTACCGGCTCCATCCTGATCGCCCTGGCTGGACGCCAGGAGGCGCCCGTTGAGGGGGGGGTTCTGTTGTGATCTTATGCAGTGCAAGTGGGCGTGGCATAGTGGTGGTTCCTTCCTGGTTTTGTGGTGCAGCTGCTGGCAATCCTGAAATCAACCTGACAGTATTTAACCCCCTGAAACCAGACAGCAAGCGCCAGTTTGTTCTTCTTGATTTCGTTTGGAGAAGTTGGATTCTGCTCAGATCACTCTGCCTGCCAGACAGCCAGCCAGCCAGCCAAACAGCCAGCCAGCCAAACAGCCAGCCAAACCCACAGCCGAAGATACATGCAAGTAAACTGGAGAGTCTTGCATCCCTTTGTTTTCCTTCCCTTTTTGGAAGCGCCTTATGTTAAAATAAATTATTATTTATTTTTACATCCTGAGTCTGAGTCTGCATTTGAGTCCGTACAAAACTAACCTTAACATGAATTCTCCCATTACGAGATAACAGTCTTGTTTGTATGCTCTGACTGAAACAGCTTGTTTTAATTTGTGATTACACAACACCACAACAGAGAAGCTCAGTGTGAGAACAGGAGGGAGATTAGATTAAGACCAAAGCTGAATTAATGTGTAGAAATGTTTCATTTTATGTTGGAAATGCAGACCAATCTCTCAGCTTGTCCAAACTAACAAATAAATATATTTACAGAGACTTTAAACACATCTCTTTAATTTATTTTAGGTGTAACTGATTTGAACTATATCAAGGGTGTTACCGTTACTGGCATCCCTTCTGTCGTTTATTTTCACAGCATGTTTTTCCAGCGGGACAGCACATTCTGTTATTATAAGAGTTCAGACAGTTGGAGCAAACAGAGAGAGGAATCTCTGACCATTTCTCTGTGCATTATCCCTCCGGATCCTTTCGGTGCCTCTCTCTTGCTCTCTGTTGAGATTCCTCTGCAGGTTTTCTAGAGGGTTTGGGTGTAGGGACTCACAGGTTTGGTTTGCTGAGAGCTATTCCCGTGTTTATTTGGCTAGATGTTTATTTAAAGGTTATATATCATTTAAGCGTTCCAAAGTAAACTATAGGCATATTTATATGATGAAATATTGCATTTACTTTTGACGGCAGTGTATTCATTTCTGGTAAAATTGTAAATGGCTTGTACTAGTATAGTGCTTTAATTAGTCTGACGACCCCAAAGCACTTTACATTACAGTCAGTCATTGACCCATTCACACCCTGACGGTGGTGAGCTATGTTAGTAGCCACAGCTGCCCTGGGTCAGACTGATAGAAGCAAGGCTGCCATACACCGGCGCCACTGGACCCTCTGACCACCGCCAGCCATTTTTATGAAATAGTTGTTTGAAAATTAGTTGTTTTCTGGTGCTATTTTCCCAACCCAAACTGATGGGCCACTGCTGGCTGCTTTGTGACTTCTCCCACTCTTTTGTTTATTTTACCTAGACTCCCAGTTCAACTTTTGTGTCCAGATTTGGGATTTAATAAACCTTTTTGTTCAAATCGTAATCTGGTCAGGACTCCATAGTTTGTGTGTCTTATATGACGACATAAGGACCGTAACTACATCTGACTTGATGCAGCACCTCCAGGCAAATCCAAAAGAGGTTAAAAACACATAACAACTGAAAAGTGAAATGTTTTCAACTGAACAACTGAAGTCCAGGGGTCCGTTCTTCGTACGTTGCTTAAAACATCCAAGATGATTTCATCCGGCTAATCCTGATCCGGCTAATTGGGTTCTTCGAACACACCTGTTTATGATTAGTATGGCTGGATTGAGTTATCTGAGACAACTGCGCGTTCATGCGTTTGTTTAAAAGGGGAAATGTATCGATAGTAGAAACAATGATCAGCAACGCTGCTATTGGCTGTTCAGCATGGCCAAAGAACGCCCACAGTTTTTCTCCCAAGCAGAACAAGAGCTTTTAATGGAAGGTTATGCTGAATTTGAGTCATTAATTAAAACGACAGGGAACACCTCAAAGTCTGCTAAAGCCAGGAGAGAGGGCTGGTAAAAAGTAGCAGACAAATTACATGCATAAGTGCTGTCCATGTTAGATGTTTCTATCAGTTTCTACAGTATGTATTTTTGCATTTTAATAATTTCATATTTACTTTGTTCTTTTATGTCAGAGCCTCCACAGGAGCCACTAGAACATAGGGAAAAAAGTGAAGTACAAGAATATTCTACAAAATGGTAGCCTTTAATTATTATACTATATTTTAAAAAGACACTTTTTCCTCTTTTTAAAAGCCACCGTTAAATGATGTGTTTGTCTGTTTACAACAGCCACCAAGGAAAAGCCTGAAAAAAAAAAACAGGTTCTTTTTACTTTTGTTGCATGAGGCATGTTTCACCCTTTCTTTTTCTTTCACAAAATGACACATAGTGCCATCCGTTCCCTATATAAACGGCATCCTCAACAAAATATTTAGTATTTTGACCTGAAAAAACACAAATTAAGAGGAGAAATTGAACTCCACAACTTGAAAAATTGCAGTAGAGACCGAGTTGCTTCAAAAGGACCTTCAGAGTAAGTTCTAATACACCATTTCACAGTAGTATTGCTGACTTTACATAACTATCTCTTATTGCAGGCAAAAGATTACTCGCTGGCTTTTCTTTATAAAAAAATGTTTAAATAAAATGAGAGGAACTAAGCATTATTTGTTTCGTTTTATTAAAGATTAAAAATGGTGTTCCACAATTCTGTCCCGTCCTCTGCCACTAGGTGGTCCAAGTGCACTGGCTGGACAGATTTCCCTATCTCCTCCGCTTATAAAGCCGCGATCTAATCCTGTTTACATGAAATAAGCCTGCTCGCGAGCAGGCTTAAGCTGGCGCACATGTTGCTATGACAGCAAGTCCAGGAAGAGTTTCGAAGAACCAAACGATCCAAGATCATGCCAAATCGTCAACAATCAAATCCAGTTAACTGAGTTAGCGACGTACGAAGAACGGACCCCTGGTCATTGTTCTCTGCTGGTTCCTCCCATTGAATCAAGCCCGGTTCTAGTCCTGTTCTCCCCGTGTCCTGCCCGTAAGAATCTGTCCTCTTTTGTCATTGAAGCCTTTGTTTGTGTTTTGGCTATGGTAGGAACTCACAATGACAATGAACTGTCATTGTTTGTCTTGTAAAATTACAGTTGTTTATCTCAGTTATCACAGTTGTCGTTGCTTTAAATTGTCTTTTATTATTTCTCTGATTGCAGATAATGGGCAGGTTTAAGTAAGTAACTATTTTCTTGCTGCCATTTCATGACTCATGAAGATCGACAAACATCTGCCCTATTGGAAATGCACAATCTCTTGTCTCTTCCATTTTGAAGAGTGGCAGAGAGAAATGTGCTTCTATGTCGTGGCCTATTTGCACCCCTGCAAAACAGGAAGTAATTGATTATTAATTTAGATGTAAAATTGTGTAAATAGTAGTGGAAGGGCAATCGTTTGTTGAGAGTAAAGTTTGAATTTGTGAGCATCATAGAGGCAGTGATCTTATACCAACATCAAATAAACAAGGAATTTTGTTGGTCTATCCTGTAATTAAAAGGTAAACAAGATGTGTTGGAAACCAGGTAAAACCTGCTAAGATATTGAATATTCAGACTGATCTTAGCTCTGCTGTATGCAGCTGTACGAGCTACTGCTAAAAAGCTAAATGATTCATCACAATGTAATCAGCCTCAGCCTCAGGGGTTGTATTACAGCGAACGGCCATTACGCTGCATAAGTGCAACAGTAACATCTTACCTCCTACAGTATGCTGATTGAAGCACTTTGGCCAGAACAAGGCTATTTCCAAGGCGATTGCAGCTGATTTGTGGCATTCGAGGACATACTGTAAACAGATCTCGTCTGATACTCAAGACAAATGGGTTAAAATGGGTTTTTGTAATGAAAACACTGATGAGAACTCAGCCGTTGCTTCATGGTTTACCGAAAAACGAAAAGAGGACAGCCCAATCTGAATTTCACTTTCAGCTCAAGCAGGTTGTTCCATAATCAACGGTTAAAATTATATTACTTTAAAATTGGTGCGTGCTCAGTATCTTAATGATAATCTGGAAGCAGAAGAGAAAAGTGATGTAGATGTACATGTTAAGGAATGCTTACTATATTCATGAATAACAAAAATACAAGTTTACTCGATAAGATAAGATAGACTTTATTGATCTCACAGTGGAGAAATTCCCTTGTCACATCAGCTCAATAATCAAAAGAAGGTGCCAAAAGGAGGAAAAGGTGCATGAGGTGTATACAGTGTGTCCATATATATACATTGGATCGAAAAAAATAAATAAAAAAAAGGAAATAAAGCACAGATTTAAGATAACTTATGTACGTTCAAGGTGACTTATATACATATGTGTTACGCCCCCTCTGTCTAGGAGTTCAGGGGAGGTAACATAAAACTGTGTCCAGAGAAAAGGAGTGGCATGTGAAAGAGTTTATTTACAAAGGGAGGGTTTTACAATAACCAAAACACAATATTCTTAACTCAATAGAGCCAAAGAAAAGGGCTAATGGTTTCAGGGGTGTTAAATGCAAAAGAAAATACATAAGGTTCAACTGGTCAGGTTAACGATAACTCAAACCACCCAAGAGGACTAATAGAGAAAATAAAAGGTACACATAAAGGGAGCCTCAAAACCTCCCAAACATGAGCTACAAGCTAGTACAAAGTCAAGCTACAACCAAAGCAAAGCAGCTTAACAAACAAAACAAGCACCACTGGTCCAACCAACACAACACAACACAACACAACACAACACAACACAACACAACACAACACAACACAACACAAAAGCAAGCACCCAAGGTGGGGAAAAGACAACTGCACAAGCAGCTTCCTACTAGCTGTCTTCCCCCCTGAAGGAATGAGTCTAAGAGTCTTTTATTGTGGTGCAGGTGAGCCTCATCAGCGTCTGATTGGCGTGGCAGTCCTCCACTGGTCCAATGAGGTCGCAGCTCCTCTGCAGCCTCCCTGCAGCCAATCAGATAGGTGTTCTCCCACAGCTGAATCTGCATAACTAATAGAAGCCTGCACAGTCTCAAGAGGCCAGGGGCCGTAACAATATGGATTTGACGTTTTACATTAAAGTGGTACCAGGTAAAGAACAACAGTGAGGTAGTGAGATAACTATAACAGCTGAAGTCACTTATTTAACAGGATTATTGCACAGGTTATTGCACAGTAGTTATTAAATAGTAATTGAACATTAGTTATTGCACAAATTATTGTGGTTATAGTGCAGCATTGTAAAGTCTGATGGCAGCAGGGATGAATGACCGGGCACATTTTTTCCTTCGCCTTTTTTAATAATATGACCAAGCAGAGGCTATTTTAATAAATTTTACTGCACAAGAAAATGGGATTAACTAATAAAAATGGACATGATAATTCTGGAACCAGCACTAGAACCGTCCTGATATTTTAATTAATAATTTCTTTCTACAGGCATTCAGCCTTTCACAACTGTCATTAAAAGATGGACGTATTTTCTAAAAACTTTCTGTTGCTCAAATATAAATAAGCCAAAGTAGAATCATGACAACATGAGAAATAGGACAAAGAAGAACCAGACATAATCAATTTCCAATCATCTTCCCAGGAACACTCCCAGTTCCCAGACCAGAAGACATAAAATATATTTTCCCTCAGTGAACTCTGGGTTAACCCGTGTCTCCTAGGGGGACTTGCAAGGAAAACCTCCAAACGGAGGGATCCTCGTCAGATGCCTGAAACATCTCAACGGGCTCTTTTCATTGGAGAACAGCGTTGGTTCTACTGCAAACTTCCTCTGGAAGAAAGAGCTCCTCACCCTATCGCTAAAGCTGAACCCAGCCACCAGTCTTTAAATCACAGCTAAAAACATCTGTTGAGACAGGCGTTTCACTCCTAGCTGTTCAACTGTGGATAACGTTGTCTTTTGTTTATTTTGTGGTTTTACTTTTCTATATAGCTCTTAAAACTGATTGGAATTGTGGTGTTATGCACTTTTTTAGTTTTTATGTGATAATCCTGTTAATTTCTTATGCATTTTTATATTTTATCTATTTTGTCTCAGCATCTTTTTGTTTGTATTTTAGCTTGTAAAGCACTTTGTGAACCATATGGATTGTTGAAAAGTGCTATATAAATAAACTTTGCTATATATATATATATATATGTATATGTATATGTTAGGGCTGGGCAACGATTAAAATCTTTAATCGCGATTAATCGCATCATTTGCCCGATTAATCATGATTAATCGCATTGTATGCATAAACTCCAAGAATGAATTCAAAAGTAGTGTAAAGAGCACTTTTATTTTAATGTTCTGCTGCCATATGAACAAAAGTTTTGTAACATTTGTAGCACTTATCAATAACACATATTTAGTGTAAAGCTCAACTAAAACATGTAAAACAAATAATAGCAACAATAATAAATTAAAGCTTATTGCCACTGACAGGAAATTCTCTTTATGGGGAGAAAATCTACCCACAACAGGCAATTTCTGAGGTAACAGCAGGGAGCAGCATTACCATTTTATGTTCAATACCAAAGTGTGAAGCACAAAAAAGGTCTACAGTAGCTATCCACTTCGCCATTACATTGGTTAGCTTCTCTGAGTCATTGAATTGTTTGGTGATGTCTACAGTGTGTTTGGCATTTAAGTGATATGTTAAGCTCAAGGTGCTCCGGTGATAAGAAAGTTTAACTTGGCAGTGGTTACAACCAGGCCAGCTGACAGCTTTGCTAGGGCCCGGGACAACGCAGTCTTTTTGGGCCCCCCCTCTACACCTGCCGCCACCACACTCACACACACACACACACACACACACACACACACACACACACACACACACACACACACACACACACACACACACACACACACACACACACACATACACACACACCAAAAAAACTCAACTTAACTGTATACTTCATGCCCTGGGAATCTCTGTATTTTATACTGGATATTTTCAACCCATCTATTGAATTTAGTGCACTAGTTGATCTTTTCTTCATCAGAGAACAGCAGCACTGCAGCCAAAATATGGCCTTTTTTGACCTGCTGTATATTAGCCAGTCTCTAAGCTTGATGTATCATGAAACTGTTGACCTTTTGGGTTTTGTGGTTTTTATTTTATATTACAATTAAATAATAATAATAATAATAACAATAATAACAATAATGTTATGTTCAGTGTTTTTTCGCTAATCCACCTCTTATATCTTTCAATCCTTATGTAATTTTGTCTGTGTTGTGTGCACCTGCCTGTTGCTTTAATCCTATAAATTTCCCCGTCGTGGGATAAATAAAGGATTAGCTAATGTTATCTTATCTTAAATAACACTTTTTAATATATGTACTGGGTTCTTTCAAGGTCTTAATTACATTTTCTGTGTGGGCTCCAGTAACATATGATAGATAATATCTACTTTGAAAGTTAACATGAACTGCTGCTGAAGATGACCACTGATCTACCTGGATGTTCCATGGAGGACTGAAACGCCTCAGTCAGTGATGTCAGTCTGTGGGTCTGTCGGGGCAATAAGAGAAGTTTCATCTCCGTTTCTGTGGCTCGACGTTTTCTTGCTCATGTTTTTTCACGTGCTTAGATAAATTAGTTGTGTTTCCACTGAAATTAACAGGCTTTTTACAAAACATACAGCTTGATTTCATTTACGGTATTAAAATAAAGCCAAACGGTGCTACTTCTCCTGTTCATGTTTTTCTGCTGCTGCGGTCTCTCTCATCAGCGCGATTGTTTGTGTGATGAGTTTGTGTGTGAGCTGAGTGGGCGGGCCAGGCTGAGCCTGCGTGCTGATTGGCTGGCGCCGCTGAGCCATGTACGAGAGGGGAGGGGGAGCAGCAGAGTGCTGCCATGACACAGCGCGCTGCAGTCAGCGCGCGTGCTGACTGACACTGACTGAAAGCATGTGAGCAACATGCGTTAATGCGCGATAAAATAAATATCGCCGTTAATAGTCTAATGAATTAACGCGAAATTAACACGTTAACTTGCCCTAATATATATATATATATATATATATATATATATATATATATATATATATATATATATATATATATAAAATATAGATATAGGACAAGCCCCCTCTTATGTTATGTCCCCACTCTGCTGGGTGGTGGGGGTTAAAGGAAGTAACATAGAAGAGAGTACGAAACCTTAAAGAAAAGCTACTAAAATATACCTTCAGCCCCAAACAGAATACAGAAGCTCAGTGCGCTAAATACCAAGTCTAAAACAAACCAACTTTCTAAATCTTCAGAAGCCACTCAGAAGCTTGACTACTTCAGACAGATGCAGAAAACTGAATCACAAACAGACTAGATGCACAGAACAAGCAATCAAAATACACAATGGGGCAAACAGTGTGCACAGTTCAAGCTGCTCCATAGAATGAGACTCCTTCAAAGCCTTTTGTTAGTGGTTGATTAGCAGCAGTGATTGGTCCAGTGTTTCAAGACCTGTCCAATGGGTGATATGCAGGAGGGAGGTGGACCCAGGGTCCTGAAGGTGTGCTGACACATTTAGATCTGCATGAGGAAGGCTTCCAATATCAGAGGCTGTAACATACCTTAATCTTCACGTCTACGTCTTGAAGTCCTGTCCTTGGACACCACAGACAGGATCGAAGACAAGAAGCAGCTCTGATGGATGCTACTTTGTAGAATCTTGATGCAGCTCTTGCTTTGGGTATACAAGGCGAGACAGCCTTTAAAAAGAACCAAGATTTCCAATATTCTTATAGCACCATCACAGAATAACTTAGACTTAGATTTAGACAACTTTATTGTCATTTTGTATGTACAGAGTACATGCAGAGTGAAATTTCGTTGCATACAGCTTACAACAGTGCAATGGGATTGCAGGTGGAATAAGGCAACATTACAATAAAAAGTGCAGCAGTGATCAGATGTAACAGTGCAGGAGGAAAAACATTGTGCAAGAACAGTGTGCAGAGAATGTTCCACCATTGTTTATGAATGGTGCAAAAAGGCATTTGTATGCAAAATAGCCTGCAGTGCAAATAATATGTGCAAAAATACAGTAAATGTTCAGTTGTGCACAATTTAAATGGGTTATAAAAGTTCTGCAATGTTGATAGTGCAAAATAATGATTCAAATGTGGTGCAGAGTCCAGTTTAGAGTTCAACAGTTCAACAGTCTGATGGCAGCAGGGAAAAAGCTTTTGCAGAACCTGGTGGACCTGCAGCGGATGCTGCGAAGCCTCTTCCCAGACAGCAGCAGGGAGAACAGTCCATGGTGGGGGTATGAGGGGTCACTGATGATGTTACGGGCTCGGGACACACAGCGCTGAGATGAAATGTCCTTAATGGAGGGGAGAGGAGCCTCGATGGTCCCTTCTGCTGTCCTCACCACTCTCCTCACGTTCTTCCAGTCGGAGGCATTGCAGTCTCCACACCACACGGAGAGACAGCTGGTCAGAATGCTCTCTATGGTGCTTCTGGAGAAGGTCGTGAGGATGGGCGGGGGTAGGTGGGCTCTCCTCATCCTCCGCAGGAAGTACAGGCGCTTCGGTGCACTCTTCACCAGTGACGTGGTGTTCACAGACCAGGTAAGATTGTCCGTGATGTGCACCCCTAGGAATTTGATGATGCTGACCACCTCCACAGCTGAGCTGTTGATGAGCAGTGGAGCGTGGTGAGGCCGGTTTTTCCTGAAGTCGACGATGATCTCCTTCGTCTTCTCCACGTTCAGGATCAGGCTGTTGTCTCTGCACTGCAATAACTCAAGGCCATGGTCATAAGCCTTCGCCACTTCCAGTCCACTGTTTCACAGCTGGCGTGGAAATCTCCTCACAGAATCAAGTTCGCTAGCCAGTCCTTTCTAACACCATGGAACAAATTTAGACACACTGAGAAGTGTTTTCCTTGGATTTTTAAGTATGAGGTGCTGAAATCTTAAAGGTTTTTTCAAATCATTTGCAAAACCTTGTCCACACCAAGGTTAGGCAGATAATCCGGCTTTGAGGTCAGGCTTTCTATGGTTTTTACTAGATTTGACGTCACACTGTGTACTACTATCTCGATGGGGGGGCCAAGATAGTTCTTCTCGCTTTTTTTTTTTACCAAGGACAAAACATATTGTGACTGTAAAAAATTATGAAGCAATCAATGCAATACAATTATATTTCTCAATTACTTATTGACTGTTTTTGGGGACAAAAACTGCTATTTCATTTAAAAAATGCTGTCATAACATTTCTATTTTCTGCCAAACAATGAAATCGCCAAAGTGAGTTATAAGTTGTTTTTGTTTGTTTTTAAGGGTGTGCTCCCCTAAATCCAGCCACCATTTTTCAAAGTTCAATAAGTAGCATTTTTCCTGAGTTCTGATTTTTTAAGATATATTTTTTACTTCCTCATCTATGAACGTCACACTGGCTAAATCACTGTTTTTGTTTCAGTTCTCTTGTTGTGAATACTAACGGCAGCAAACCTTGAACACTGTTGCACATCCAATTTGTTGTTTTTAAGGATTCTGTGACCTTTATTCACAGTAATCAGACAGGAAATGGGCAGCGAGACAAGGGGGGGACGACACGCAGCAAAGGTCCCAAGGTCGGGAATTGAACCCAGGGCGGCTATCGCCTCTGTTTACAGGATGCCTGCTCTAACTCTGAGCCATGCAATATTTTTTAACGAATCGCAGAAGAGAAAGCATTTGCAATCTTGGTCCTATGATGCCTTGCAACATTATACAGAGAGACTGAAGCGTGACACTTGCTGCGGGCAAGTGGTCATTGGTTTTTGTCGCGCTGCAGTGCTTTTAAAGCATAACTTCATTCTGCTTGTAAAGAATATGCAGCATGGCTTCCTCTCCCCAAAGTCAAAGAAAACTAATGAGGCTGTTCTGGGTCTGAAGACAGTTTGTGCATCTTAGCCAGAGGCGCAATCTGCCGCTGTGAAGAAGAAAGCTGTCTCTGAACACTTGCTTTCACCTGAATTTCTGGCTCATCGTGGTAAAGATCATGTCTATTTCTGGCTGTTTCTCTGGAAGTTTGACTTTTTTTTTTATAGCTTGGGATAGGGTTTGTTTAAAATCTTTTTCATCATTCATAACAGTCAGAGTTCACATACATACATTGATCATCAGCCTGAATGTCACCTGTATTAATCTGAGGGTTAGGAAATATTTGAGCCTCTCTTCTTTGGGTTGAACTGATAGAGTGATATAGAACTTTAGTCTTTTATTTTTTTAGGAATAAGGACCAAAGACACAAGTTTCAGATTCATTCATTCTTTCTCCAATCCACAGCATATGCAGGCTCAGATGTATGCATATGCCAATCTAATGTTTGATTTAATGCCCCTTAGCCAGACCCCTCTTGACTAATTCGGTAGAGCTTATTGGAATTGGTTGGTTCTTTGACATGGACACAGTTTTTCAGCATCGATTCATATTTTGTGGGAAGCCTCTGATGATGACAAGCGGGTGTGCAGGAGCAAACGACCCCGGCCTGTCCTTCAGGGAAGCCTGCAGCACCCAGCTCCCTGACACACGGTGCAGAGGTTTCCAGTCGGACTGGGTTCTGTCCGAGTTAGATAATTTTGATCTCATGTGAAGTTGAAGATAGTCTCCTTTTTATTTATTTATCCACTTGGTGCATTTCTATACTGGTGAAACAACCCCACAGCATGATGCTGCCATCGCCATGCTTGTCGTTGTGGCCAAACATCTCAATATTTGTCTCATCTGTCCATAAAATGTTCCTACATAACACGTCTGGCTTGTCTATGTGGACAGCTGCCTGAAGTTGTCCATTCTGGGGACAATGTCCCATTCCAAGTCGATGTAAACGTCATGGCTGGGTTATGTCTCGACAAATCCTACTTTGCAGTTGTTTGAACCGGTTGTTCACACTCCTGTGTGTGAGATCTTTCCACAGATCCTTGGATTTTCTCACTTACATTTTTGATGGTGAATTAAATGCGAAACAAGTCAGTTTTTTTCTTTTTTTTTACTTTTTATGGCAGGGACAATGTACCAGCTGGGCTACAGGCCGAGAAACAGATTAAAGGCACTTCAGATCTTTTAGCACCCATTAATTAATTATCAAAGTGGAGTTGCATTATTAACATGAAGAGTTAGAAACCAGTCCTTCTTTTACCCAGTCATTAAAGAAGCACGTCCTGCAGTCGTTTCCCCTCAGAACCACGTTTTCCACGTGACAAACTGATCAGTCAAGCTGCCATTGTTCCCACGCCGCAGGCCGATACACAAGCCTTGTGTTGTCATGGCGCCACCGTAGCTGCAGCCATGTCAAACCCCTAAAGCCGCTGCGTTGAGATTATTGGCAGCAGCATCACAGCTAGACCTGTCACTACGGCTTAGGTGTCCTTCAGGGAGCCTGATCGCGCCGGACGACCTCATCCCTGACTCATGGCAGTGTGCAGCGAGGTTTATGTCATTCCAGCAGACAGCCAGCCGCGCTGCGGAGCATCACAGCAGCGCTGCTCGGTCTGAATGAGCACAGTTTATGCTCTCTGTGCTCCCTCTTTTTCTGCTTCACGAAAGAGTTGTTCTTAAATGGCCCTGAGGCTACCAGCAAGGCCGGACTCACCTCCCCCTCAGCTTACCGCCCTGTAGACATGCTGTCTGACTCAACGGTACAAATCCAGGAGAGTGTATGAACTCTTATGGGCTTAGAGCGGTAGATTCTGTTTAAAGCTTTTTCGTCCAATAAATGGGGTTCCTGGTAAGCTATTGGGGTTATACTGGAGGTCTTGGTGGAGGTGATCCAGGTCAGGAGGAAGTTGGTAACAGAGCGAGTGTAGAGCGACACGGCTCTCAGGAATTTAAAGCGATGTTAGCTTACATCACTTATTTAGAAGATCTGAGTGTTTAATTTATGCTCAGTCACTCACACGCCACTAAGGACTCTTTTGCTCCTTTTAGGCTTTAAGCCTATATCTCAACCCCACATCTTTTCATTTAACCCTGTTGTATTTCAAGTTTCACCTCAATTTACTGTGTTTCCTAAAGTTAACTTTGGTGGCACCAACCCGATCGGTCCAAACTATTGTTTTGGCTCACGCTTCATGTAGGGATAAAAACTGTTGTGTTTAAACAGGTTAACCTTGTAATAAAAATTTTATTTAAATATGAGAACAGGAAACCCTGGTATTAAAACATTAACGACAGACACAACCAGGAAATTAGAAATGCACCAGTGGAAAAGTCTGTCTGCAGAACTGAGGCTGGTTAACCAGAGTCAACAAGGTGCTGTGATGAAGTTTACATCCTGTGATGAATCCCAGTTACACAAATATTGTCACCACAGTCCATGTCAAGGGTGAGCAACCTTTGCAACCCTAAGAGCCATTTTTCCCTTTGGTTCAGCTAAAAAAAATTTGTTTAGAGCCACATCATGAAAACACCTTAGAAATAAAATGGTTTGTTTCTGTAATGCCTACTGTAGGAAATTTAAATTTGATATATTTTCTGCAAGGGGACAATCCATTTTTGTTGCAAATTACTTTAAACATTTTTAAAATAGTTTACATCTTAATGACCAAAAAAACACCCTTATTAGTATAACTATAACTATTCTTTATGAAAATCGCAAGCACATACTTATTTCATAAATATGCCAAGAGCTCCCATTAACTTTTTTTAAGCATTGCTAAACTCTTTAGCATTTTTGGTCAAAGTTATTAAGACCCTCAGGGGAAGGTTAGTTCAATTCAATTTTATTTATATAGCGCCAATTCATGATACAAAGTAAAATTCAATCAAATCATACAGATTGGTCAAGAAGTTTCCAATCTAAGGAAACCCAGCAGGTTGCATCCATTTACCATTTCCTGGATGAAATGGTAAATGGACTGAACTTATATAGTTTGTACACTAGAGCCACATTCACCTAATCACTCTTAGTAACATGCACACATTCATTTGCATATCAGTAGGGGATCACGGGCAAGCTGGAATCAAACCCACAACCTACCAATTGCAAGACAACTACTCAACCCATCGAGCCACAGTCGCCCCAATGAGGCATTGATGCGTTCTCAGAGGAAGTTTCAACATGTATTCTTTCATTTTTTTTCCTCAAACTGTGGTTCTCTTGGATCTCAAGGCGTTAGAAATGTCGCTGTTACCCTTTCCAGACGGATGGATATCAGTGGCCCATTTCACAAAACACTTTCAGGCAGCATTATGGCGCTTTGTCATCTCCACATGTTTTGTGAAAGGGCTGAAATGGCGAGGGAGGGCAGAGGTCAGCCCACCTCTGTTATGGCCCTGCCTTGCAAAGTGAGGCAGTCACAGCCAAGCATCAGCTGACTTGACAGTGGTAAGTCCCACTGGACTATAAGTCGCATTTATCTTGAGATTTCTTTCAAACAATTCAAGACTAAAAACTGACATTTAATCTGGTAAGGCATTTTATTCAATTATACAACTGGAGCCTACTTCATGTTGTCAGACGGGTTCTGTGTTGGTTCTACAGCTCCAGCAGCAACAAAAGCCCCTCAAGAAACTGAAGGAAAATAATTTGATTAATCACAGCAAAGTCAAAATAGGTGATTACTTTTTTTTAACATAGGTACAGGCTGCTTTAGAAAGCTTTTTCGTTGTTTTAAAACATTTAGTCAGTTTCTTTGTCTCATAAAAAAAAATTGAAACTCTACAAGCTTTAAGTGTGACAAAATAGAAAAAAAACAGAGCAGAACTGTGGTAATTAACATATTTATATTTTTGTTATTGTGTACAACTCTGAAGAGAACAGTGAGCGCGCAGCTGTCTTTTTAAACCAGAGTGAACAGATTTAAACAAAAGTAGAAAGGAAGAGAAAAATTTGTATGCAATGATGGCTGATGCCAACTCAAATCTCATTTAATGGCTGAAAATGTTAAAGCGCTTGTTATTTTCGGGCTTGACAAGTGCAATTACAATTTCCCATTGTTATTCCCACCCATTACCCTTGGAAACCGAAAGGCGAGGAGAATCTTGACACATGGTGCAGATGAAGAAGTGTAAGCCAGTCTCTCAAAAATACAAAAGATACCTGGAGTGCCGGCAGCTGCGCCACGCACTGCTGTGTTGAAAGCTCGGTGAAAACACTGCTGCACTTGACTACCAATCTAGCACCGTCGGGAAGGGGTGTCGATGCTGAATGAGCCTGATATCCGCTGAATGAGAAGTAAATGCCCCTCTTAAGTACCTGTCAGCGACGCAAGCCGAGCAGCAGCTGCGTTACGATTCAGTCACGGCTTTTTGCTGCAACTCCAGATGCACGTGAGGGAAGAGGTCGCTGAGAGGAAATTAAGAGCTCACACGCTGTCGATATGCGACATTTGGCTGATGGCGTCAAGAACAGGAAGCAAGATGACCCTCAACTGGGAATGACATGACAATCAGGGTGTAATGACTCTTTTATTTCATTTTAGATGCATAGACACGGTGTGGGTGGCATATTTCATTGCCTGAATTTAAACAAAAGAGATGTTACATAAAATTATATGAAGTTGTAGTATGCTACATAACAGAGGATCTACCAGTAACTTAACTCTTAACTACATTTTAATGCACCTTTATGCCCAGCGTCCGTTCCTCTAACGCCACTAAGTAAAATCCATTTTCCCCCTAAACACAAAATCTTGACATCCCCGAAGAGAAGCCCTGCACGCATGGGGAGAACATTCATACTCCATGCAGAAAGACCCCCGAACCTTCTTATGCAAGAAGGCAACAAGTACTACCAACCTTGTAATGGGTAGAGCTGGGGAACCCGATATTCAGCCGGACACGGAGTTACGTTTTGAAAAGGTTTATTGAAGGAGAGTTGAATACTGGCAGATAAGGCAGGCGGAAACAGGCAGTGGACCAGAAGATGCAGGCGGTGACTGACCAGAGTAGACGCTGCAGGCCGAGGAACCACCAGGACAGGCAGAGCAAGCAGCTGGAGCTCCCAAAGAGCAAAGTAAGGCAAGGCAAGGCAAGGCAAATTTATTTGTATAGCACATTTCAGTACAGGGACGATGCAAAGTGCTTTACATGATTAAAATATAGGAAAATAAAACAGAATAAAAGCTAGTAGGAATAAAATGTAGAAACAAAATAGAACATGGGAGAATAGAAATTAAAAGCAAACAAGTAAAAACAGTTGGACTACAAAGTAACCTAATGATGTTTCAGTAGAACAGTTTAACTAGAACAGTCAAAGGCAGTCCTAAATAAACGTGTTTTTAATCTTGATTTAAAGGAACTCAGGCTTTCAACACTTTTACAGTTTTCTGGGAGTTTGTTCCAGATAAGTGGAGCATAGGAACTAAATGCTGCTTCTCCATGTCTGGTTCTGGTTCTGGTTCTGCAGAGCAGGCTGGAGCCAGAAGACCTGAGTGGTCTGGAGGGTTGATGCACTGATAACAAGTCTGTGATGTATTTAGGTGCTAATTCAGGGATTTATAGACTAACAGAAGTATTTTAAAGTCTATTCTCTGAGATACAGGGAGCCAGTGGAAGTAGCATGCAGACACTGGAATCAAACATCAGGGAAACAGGCGGAATGACTTGGAGGTAATTAGTGGCAGCAGGTGGAGCTGATCAGGTGTTGAGTGGTGGCTGGGAGGTGACTGAGCAGATTAGATAGTGACCGATGGCTGGTGGCTGAGAGAAGTGGAGCAAAGAGTGGAAAATCAGTCCAGAAAGTCCTAACAAAAACCTAAATCATGACAAACTGTGCATCCCGTAGAGTCAAACATTTTAAATTAAATGTACATTTTTTTAGCCTGATGTACTTAAAGACTTAGACAACTTTATTTGTCATTTTGTATGCACAGAGTGCGTACAGAACGAAATTTCGTTTGCATACAGCTTGAAAAATTACAGTAAATTACAGGATAAGGTGCAGCAGTGATTTACAGTAAACAATTGAAATAAAGGAGCCTTGGGTCTCATCTTTAGTCTGCCCAGATTTGGACTGAGGCACGGTAACCTCTGCTTCTGAATTCAAACAGTTTTTCTGGACTGTCTGCAACAATCAGTTCAAACAGAGACGGTGCATTACAAGAACCCAGCAGAGCCCCAAATGTTCCAGGTTTCTTGTAATGATTTCTGCCGGTGAACCCGATATTCAGCCGGACACAGAGTTACGTTTTTTTTCTGTTTTTTTTTTTTTAAAGGTTTATTGTGAGGGGATGAGTTTTGGCAGGTGAATTAAAATATCATAAAACAAAGAAAGGCTTTTACTTTAAGAAAATGTATTCATATGATACAATATATAACATAATGAAATTTAAAATTTTTATTTTTTATAACATAATTATATTGCACTTGATTTAACTGTAAAATAAAGCAAAACCAAAATTTAATTAAATAAAACACATAAAAATGAATTATTTAACTTGTAAAGGTGCTGCAGGGCAAAAAAAAAAAGAAAAAACCTGAACAAAAAAACTTGAATTTCACCATGAATATCCTCTAATTTTGCCTAATTCAGATCCTTTAAAGCTCACGACGATGCTTTGTCTCATGCAATGATGAAAATAATTTGTAGGAGTCAATTATTATTAATGTTTTTCCACCAATAGCACATCACATAGGCTTTTGTCAGGTCCATCTCTGCTGGTTAAGTGCTTTGCAGTTGTGTATCTTTTTGAACTTCCTGTTTTATTTTCGTCTCATTTGAACAGACGACATCACTTCCTGTAATCGCCCTCTGCCAGAACTCTAATATTATCCACCTGTGTCTTTCTTTCTTTGTCTGCTTAAACCTCACCCTCAAACCGCCCATCACCGGCATCACGTTAAAACTGGAGAAACTCCCCTTTTGAGTTTTGTAAAGCTCGTCTTTGTAACGCCACATCTGGTGGCATCACTTCCATGCACAACTGAGATTATGATTTAGGTTAGGGTTAAGGGTCTTGCTCGGGACACACTTTTTAAGTTTTCTTTAATTTCCTAGTAAATAGGGCGACTTTTACTCAAATGCAGACTTTGGTGCATTAAAATCTGATTGGAATTAATTTAATAAAATAGGCTAAATACAGTTTAATATACTTTTCTTAAAATGATCATGTTCTGCAAGGCATGGCTAGTATTTTTGGTTATGTTTTTTATTTTTAGTAATTTTTTGGCCCTCGAGCGCTTTTGCTTTAACAACTTTGGCCCAATAGCTGAAAAGTTTGGACACCGCTGTTCTAAATGATCCAAACTCATCTAATGCAGCAATACAGTTGGAGAGACGTTAATACGGTCATCATTATGAAGCTGCAGCAAATATAAACAGATATTTGTGAACCAATAACATCCCAGAATAATCCATTAACATCACTGGATAATATTCAAGCGCATCGCTCACCAATAAAACATCAGCAGCAGCCTGTAGCTCACATACCGACTTTCTGTCATTCTTTATGACAACAGATGAAAACTATCAATAAGTCTCGAGTCTCAGACCACGAGTCCACGTCTGGTCTTTAAGGCACAGGTCTAAACCAAGTCTGGGGTCTTTTATTTTTACAAAGTCGGAGTCTTAAACTCCGAGTCGCCCTCTCTTACTCACAATCCACTTTTATTATCTCCACCAAGACAGATGTGACATTTTCACAAAGATTTTTAGTCACTTGAAGGCTTGCAGGAAATCCCTCACAAGTCAGTATAGGTCAATGCACACAAATATATATACTTTCTGTTAGTGCTGACTCAGCTCATGTGCTTTTTTTTTCACAGCTTGATTATCGGTTTGCCGACTCTGCATCTTTCAGACAAAATGAAGTAACTGTTCTACAAAATGTACAAACCTTCGTATTAAAATCTCAAGAACTAAGCTTGACTGCCTAATACTGCCATCCGTGGAGCAATCTCCTACTTTGAGCGGTTTTGCTTAGATTTAGTGTGCACACAAAAGGAAGGAAGGAAGTTTGGATTTGCCACTGTGTAACAGTGACTGCAGCACAATTTGGGATAAAAGGTGGAAGGAGATGAAGGGATGGCAGCATTTATGGGCTTTATAGGTCTGCAAATCTGAACCGATCACTGAATTTAGCTTTAATTTAGAAATGGTTTTGAGATGACCAGTATAATTGGATTGCCTCCATTAAAGTGAAATAGTTGCAGTTTAAACCTGTTGTGTATTCTCGTTCTCTCTGGGTGTCTGAATGTTGTTGACTGATTTGGCTCATCAAACTGGCTGCACATTTTCAGTTTTTTTACTCCCCCCATCTTCTTTGGCCACAGTCTGGTTTTAAAATCAATTTTCCTAAAGTCTATCAAGACGCAGTGACTTCCACTTTCTGTGCTTTTTTAACGTGAATCCTGCCTTGCTGCTCTGCAGCCACAGCCTGGCCCGCTCTGCGGATCATTCCCTCATGCATTATTTATCTGATCTCGCAAATAAACATCCACCTGAAGTGCCCCACGCTGAAGCTGCATCTCCTGTTGGATCCACCCTTATTTCCAGCATCGGATTTAAATGTTTGAACTCTTACTCATACCTGATTTTGTCCAATTAAACTACAGTGGCCTGCAAAACTAATTACCCCCTTGGCTTGTTTCATGAGTAGTTGCCTCCCAGCCTGGAATTAAAATTGATTTTTTTTTTCAGAGTTTGCACCATTTCCTATACAGAAGCTGCCTACAACTTGGAAGGTGTGTTTTTTAATTGTGAAGCACACAATAAATAGGACAAAATAACAGAAACTCTAAGCGTGCAGAACTGTTCGACCCAAGCAGAGCGTGGAGAAGGTGCGCAATCAGCTGAGGGTCCGCATCCCGTCAGCTTCCTAAACAGCTTTTTGCGTTTTTGTTCTATTATTATGGGTGGGGGGTCTTTAACATCTAGAAGGAGGCCTCTCATTCCTCCTGGTCTCGCTCCCTCCTCAGATAGTCGATCTAAACGCACAGCCTCAGACATGGAGCACTTTGTGAGGCTGTCAGCGGCCTTTAAAACTGCAATCAAGTTATTTTTTAACAAGTTCTTTTAATGTGTTTCACATATGTGCTTTTACCTCTGATTTACACGTTTTATAAACTCCTCTCTGTGATTCTTTTCACAGTTTCTTAGTTTTTCTTCTCCGTGGTCGCCATTTCACCATGATGAAAAAACCCAGCTGACCCATTTTAATACACATTAACATGTGTCGCTTTGCATCGACCATTTATGGCTGAATCTGGGTGTGTAGAGGGCTGAACCTGAGGCAGAACCAGGTACACAAATGCTCAGGTACAGCTGTGATCATAAAGGGAAATTGTGTGTGTGAATGGTTTTATAAATCTAATTATTTTTAGGCTTATGCTACTTTCTTTTTGTTGGTGTACATACACTTTTAGCGTGGTTTCCACACAAAGTTTTATAAATGAGAGCCCAGAACTGTTTCTTTTGAGAGCTCCCAGTCCTGGACTTTGGTCATAAATCCTGCAGACAGTAGAGAGTCTCATTCTAATCAGCATTTTACAAGTGTGTGTGTCTGTGTGTGCATTGCTCATGTTATTAAATTTGCTTAAAACAATAGGTTATTGATACTGTTTGTTTTCTATACTTTCAGCTACACTGCAGAAAAGTGTGTGTGGTTTATATAGAACCATCAACAGAAAGTAACAGATAAAAACCACAATAACTACTCAAAACCTAAAAAGAATGACATTCAAACCTTCAATCCATCTTCTTCTGCTTATCCGCTTATCGGGTCGCGGGGGCAGCAGCTTCAGTAGGGAGGCCCAGACGTCCCTCTCCCCAGCCACTTGGGCCAGCTCCTCCGGGGGAATCCCAAGGCGTTCCCAGGCCAGCCGGGAGACATAGTCCCTCCAGCGTGTCCTGGGTCTTCCCCTGGGTCTCCTCCCAGTGGGACGTGCCCGGAACACCTCACCAGGGATGCGTCCAGGAGGCATCCTAACCAGATGCCCGAGCCACCTCAACTGGCTCCTCTGGACGTGGAGGAGCAGCGGCTCTACTCTGAGTCCTCCCCGGATGACTGAGCTCCTCACCCTATCTCTAAGGGAGAGCCCAGACACACTATGGAGGAAACTCATTTCAGCCGCTTGTATCCGGGATCTCGTTCTTTCGGTCACGACCCAAAGCTCGTGACCATAGATGAGGGTAGGAACGTAGATCGACCGGTAAATCGAGAGCTTCGCCTTTTGGCTCAGCTCTCTCTTCACCACAACGGATCGGTACAGCGCCCGCTTCACAGCAGACGCTGCACCAATCCGCCTGTCGATCTCCCGCTCCATCTTCCCCTCATTCGTGAACAAGACCCCAAGATACTTGAACTCCTCCACTAGGGGCAGCACATCCTCCCCAACCCGGAGGAGGCACTCTACCCTTTTCCGGCTCAAGACCATGGGCTCAGATTTGGAGGTATTGATTCTCATCCCGGCCGCTTCGCACTCGGCTGCGAACCGCTCCAGTGAGAGCTGTAGATCACGCCCTGATGAAGCCAATAGGACCACGTCATCTGCATATAGCAGAGACGCAATCCTAAGGCCACCAAAACGGATCCCCTCAACACCTTGGCTGCGCCTCGAGATTCTGTCCATAAAAGTTATGAAAAGAATCGGTGACAAAGGGCAACCTTGGCGGAGTCCAACTCTCACCGGAAATGAGTCCGACTTACTGCCGGCAATGCGGACCAGACTCTGACACCGGTCATACTGAGACCTGACAGCCCTTATTAAAGGGCCCGGTACTCCATACTCCTGGAGTACCCCCCACAGGATCCCACGAGGGACACGGTCGAATGGCTTCTTCAGATCCACAAAACACATGTAGACTGGTTGGGCAAACTCCCATGCCCCCTCCAGGATCCTACTGAGGTGTAGAGATTTCCAGTGTCTTACGACCAGACACTTCCATCTGGCAGGAGGCTGCGGTCCATCAGGACCAAAACCTCACGCCACAAGAACAGTTTCTTCCCATCCGCTATCAGCCTTATCAACAAGGCCAAGAGCCGCCTGTGACACTTGACACTGCCTCTTTCCCTCCCCCGTTCAGGACCTACAAGCTACACCAACGTAGCATCTCCAGTCTACCGTGTATATAGCTATAGATTCTGTATATATATATATATATATATATTTTGTCTGCACCATCAACACCAAGTCAAATTCCTTGTAAGTGCAAACCTACTTGGCAATAAACTTGATTCTGATTGTGATTCTGACCAGGACGAAAACCACACTGCTCTTCCTGAGTCCGAGGTTCGACTATCCGATGGACCCTCCTCTCCAGAACTCCTGAATAGACCTTACCAGGTAGGCTTAAGAGCGAATAATCAAAAAGACTTAAAAATACAACATAAAAATATTGTTGGAAATACGTGAAAACTAACAGCAGGTATGCCATAATAAACACTACTGAACTTTAAAAAAGCATTTTTCCTCCTTAAGAGAAGTGATCTCATTTAAACCTAATTCAGCAGTTTTAACAGACTGGAAAGGTACTGAGGATCGTTCATAACTCTAAATTTACATTTTTCTATTTCCATTTTATGTCATTATAATTGATTGTTTTATTATCTCAATTCAGGGCTTTTTTTGTTATTTTATTTTTAGATCCCATTGAGTTTGTTTTTGGTTTATTATAGTAAGGTGTGCCCGTTGTTTCTGTGTATAGCACTTTGGTCCTGTGGGTGCGCTGTGAATAAAGCTGGTTTGGTCAAAGTTCATATAACTTCTGAAACTAAGCAGTGGACAGTCGATCGACCAGGAACAAGACGTCCTCCTGTATAGTTTTAAACCCTGTGCACACGACAACGTTGTTTTTTTTGGCAGGATTTGATCAGTGCAAATCAAGAAAGTGTACACACTGTTTCATGCAAAACCTTCATTTTAACGAGCAGATGAAAACAACACAAACACCACATATTACCTTCCTTCTTCGGACATATTTTTCATGCAAAATCTTTTGCATTTGTGTTGCTTGACTTGTGTTTCCTAATTGGGTCTCCTTGTTAAATAAAAGACACTCGTTCAACGTGCGCATCGCCAAACGACAAAGGCGCTTGTGAGTGAAAACATAATGAACACATTGCACGGATTCGTCGACCCGTCACCGTTAAATCATCAACACGTCAACCAGACACACTCTGTCAGTCCTCTGCTGAAGACGTCGTGTGCGTCGTGTGTCATCTGGCCTTTATTCCCAACATGACATCCATCATTTTCATCAGTGCAGTTAACTAAATGCGGCCCGGGCAGCCGAGTGTGAAAAGCTCTGCCTCATATCTGTGCAGCTGTTGTCACCAGATGACGGATGGCGGGGCCCTTAAGGCTGAAAGTGGCTGGACAACAACTAATGTTCATTAAATGCAGCAGCAGGAGCTTTTTTTTTTTTTTTGCTTAAGGATGCAGAGGCTGTTTAAGGATGCATGGCTACACATCCGTGGTGTCCCTGCTCAAGTTAACTGTAGTTAAATTAACATATCTGCAGAAACCTGTGTCAGGCTGCCAGGAGATGTAAACAGCAGGTTTGGGAGCGCCTTAGGTGAAGTCCCTGAGCAAAAATTGAGGCATGAGTGTGCTTGGGGCCGGAGATGTGTTGGTCTGTCTGATTTATTTGACATGAACTGGGTTAACACAGCCAAACAGACAGAGAATGGATGCTTTATGATGTCAAGATCATAAAGGTCCTCTTTGGTTTTTACCCCAAGTTACGGATTACTGGTTTCAAACTGAAATACAAGGAAAACAGAAACATAGATGCAAACTAAATGTCACATTTTCTGGTAATTGTTTATTTTTGATTATCATTCCCTGTGAGAACAGAGCTTTCTTGGTTTAATCAGTTTGTCTTCTCACCTGTCCCCTGCAAATGCTGCACTTCCTCTCTACATCTCACTATTTTAGGTACCTAAATTATAGCATTTATATTGCAAAATTAACTCAGATTAATCAGACTATTAACTTTAAGTCTAGAATATCTCATTACATTAAAAATGGACCCTTTTGTTTTTAGTTGTCTGTGGGGTTTTCACATCTCTGGACCCAACAACATAAGAGTTTGTTGTTATATGGACCTAAGCCGATTCACATATTTAAAAAAAAAAAATAAAAACATTCAATGAGCTATTAACCTAAATTCAACTTTAACAACGCAAAATCAAATGAGCAAAATGAGAACACAGAGTGCTCATGTTTTCTTTTCAGGACTGAGAACAAATGAAGTGACAGCATTCACTGGCGCTTATTGCTCAGACGAAATGCCAAACCTTTTCAGGTGCAGCAAAGATCCTGAGGTGTTGACTGTCTGCAGGATTGGGATAATCCTGTTGGGTGTCTGTGGGACAGGAGGGAAAGCCTACCCTGTGCAAATAAGCCCTGGTGGCTTGTGTTGCCTGATATAACAAGATGCTGACAATGTGTTTTCTCTAAGTTTCTCCCTGTAATTAAAACCTGTCCAGCTCCATCATGTTCTACTTATAGGAGATTAGGTCGTGTTTGTTCCCGGTAAAGCAGGGAAATGCAGGCATCTCTGTCACAGCAGCATTCTCTGGTTCCTTCTGTAGTTTTCCAATGAGTCCAGGATATGAAGTCCCTCCTGTGAGTCCTGGGCCTGCTTCAGAGTCTCTCTCAAAAAGTAGGACGCGGACCACCAACCTCGAACGGGGATGCGGCCTGACAAGAAGCCCAAACCACATCAACTGACTGCTTTGGATGAAGAGGAGCTGCAGCCCTACAGAGTAAGGTAGTTTAAGCCGGGATGCTGTATTTTTGGTTATGATCCACATCACATGACCGTAGGAGAGATGGACGACTGTTATCACAACAGAGGGGTGCAGCTCCTGCGTTACTGCAGGCAAATTCCTAATGTGTCAATTCATCTCAGACTCCGTCCTACCTTTCTTCCTGAACAAGAATGACAAGTCCCCACCTGGAGGGAGCAGATCACCCTTTTACAGAAAACAACTTGGACTGACTATTTGCTCTAAGTCCTGTTTGGTCCCTGCGTAAATACCTCAAGAGATCCACATCATCTGCATAAAGCAGAGAGAAGACCCTGAGGCTTCCAACCACCCCATCGTCTCCATGTCTTCACCTTCAGGTCCTGACCGTAAACAACACAAACAGGATCAATAACAAATGATCCCAGACGTCCAATCAATCCCACGTGAGGTCATGTGTATAAAATCCAGACCCTAGACATGCAGACTCCCTCTAAAAATATGAAAGACTGGCTCGCATTCAGAGGCGCGGTGGATTTAAGGGTGGCACCGTTATAAGATCCTGCCTGTGCTAAAGTCCAGTTTTGAAAATTTCTTGATGCTAAATATTCCACAGTCAGCTGTTATTTGTATTTTGACAAAGTAGAAACATTTGGGAGCGACAGCAATTCAGTTATGAAGCGGGCACTTTTCAGTACTTTATTGATAGAATTATTTTTACTATTTTCTACATATTTTATGTTTATGTTATTTACTATGTTCATTGCATTTATCATATATATTTACTCTTTACTACTAAGAAGTTTTAAGGTTTTAGATATTAAAGTGTATTTCATGTGACTGATCTCTCTCTTTCATCGTTGCAGAAGGCCTGCAGAAAGCAGAGAAATATGTTGTGACAATAATAAGTGTTTTTATGAACTCTATTCAGCCATCTGGAGTGCTTACGCACAACTGTACTGTGTGAACTGCTTGGTATTATCTCAAAGGTCACATAGTTGTTTTGTTTTTCCCTACCCCTTAGCTTGACAAATGTAACCAAGTTTCCCTTTTCCTAAATAAAAAGAGAGGAGGCGACGGATTTGCTTCAGAGCGAGTTTGGAGATTTGTATTAAGCATCTCCGTTTAGCTCTCCTTGCAAGTTTTGAAAACTAACTCTTCTGTTGTCTCATCCTTGTGTTTGTTTAATGAATGTTTTAGGTGTTTGAACCTGACATTTATAATGGCTTTTTCACACCATAACCGTTATATCTTATACCACTTCATGCCCCCTATACTTTTCAATGCTATTTCACACCATTATAAAGTATTGAAAAGTGCCCCCTATACCGTTCAGTGCTATTCAACACTTTCTTGTTATAAATCTCCCACCACACCATTATAAAGGACCCAAAAGTTCCCCCTATATCTTTTACCACTTTGTGCCCCCTATACTTTTCAATGCTATTTCATTGAGCAGGGTCAGCGGATGCTGAGTAGACAGCTGCAGACCTCCAAACTTCATGTGGCCTTTAGGTTAGCTCAAGAATAGTGTGTAGAGAGCGTGGTGGAGCAGGCCGAGCAGCTGCATCCAAGCGTTACGTCATCAAGTTTCAACCCGAAGCGCTGGATGCAGTGGTGGAAAGCACGACTGGACACTTGAGCAGTTGAGACGTGTTTGTTCTTTGGCGTTATGAATCAATCTGGCAACTCAATGGACAAGTCTGGGTTTGGTGTGTCACAGGAAAATGGGACTTTCCTGACTGGACTTTGTTGAATTGAAGCATTGGTGCAGAGGGGATTGTGGAGTGGGGGTGTTTTCCAGAAGCTGGCTTCAACTGGGAACTCTTAAATGGTTCAACATACTATGACGAATCGGACAATTTAATGCCCCCAACTTTTGAGAACCAATATAGACTTCCTGTTCCAACATGTCAGAGCACCAGTCCACTAAGCAAGGACCATAACAGGAGCCCGCAGGCATCAATTAGCCCCTAAGGACCACATGTGGTGCCCACGAGCTTGTCCTATGTGTTTATTCACACGTGCATTTATATAGCTTTTAAAATGTCAATATCTATAACAAGGGACCAGACTTAAAAAAGGGCAAAAGGTGCTCAAAAAACTGAAAAAACGTCATTTCAATATTGTCAAAAATAGTATTAGGTTAAACTTCAATACAAAATAACTCAAATAATAAATCACGTGGATCTGGGCCCAACTCAACTGAGGTCAACTAAACAGTAACAGTAAACTGACCTTCAGACAAAGAACAGAGGCTGCTTAAATAGGGGTGAAATAACCCAAACTTTAAACATGAGGGAGGCACAACATAACAGAGGAACAACAAACCAAAACTATGAACACAAAAACTAGCATGAGCAGATAAAGCAAAGTCATCTTTAACTTAGCACAAATAAGTGAATATTAAAATAAAATAACTAAGGTCAACTTCAACAAATTAAGTTCCTTCCCCCTCAGTCCTTTGGAGTAGTGGTATGTACCTGGCTTCCCCCTCCAGGTGATTTGTATTTGCAGGACCTCAAAAAAAAAGCAAGAGTAAGTAAACCATAAAGTTGAGGTGAACTCTGACTCTTCTACTTCAAAGGTCAGGACTGGTAGCCCTTCGTATGACACAACACAGATGAAGTAGCTCTCAGTTTTAAAAATGTTTGTGACCCCTGGTCCATGATTACATGGATGAACAGGTTTGATGTAGAAGAACTTGACTGACCTGACCTCGCCCTGACAGAACAATGAAGACTTTGTTGTCCAACATCAGTGTCTGACCTCAGAAATGCTCTCCTGGAAGAATTTCAAAAATTCTAACAAAAAAACTTTTAAATTTGCAAGAATGTCCCTCAAGAATGTCAAACATTCTCACAAACAAACTTGTAAATCTCCAAAGGCGCTGTAAAAAATTATTATATCATTTAATTTCCGAAGACTTTGTTTTTTCAGGACCAACTTGAGGATGTGAGCCATACGTCCCAAACCACAAAGCTACATAAAACCATCCAAATAAAGACAAATAAATACATTGTAAGTTAAAAACACAAACACGTCGTCTCTGGAATATTGGTTTGTTAAATAAGCAAATCTAGCTTTTAATGTCTTTGCTACATCATACAGAGTCTATATCTCTTTATATAGCTTTGTAGACCAAATAAAAACCAATTTTTTCTCCTCAGCTGTATGCACAAATTAATTATTTAGTCCAGCCAGACGTAATTCCACCATGAATCTCGTCTGATAGTTATTCAGGAGTTTAACAGAAGGGTTGTTCCTCCCCTCAATGGTTTCCCTGTCATCTTAACACTCCTGAGGTGTGGGACGGTAATGGCGAATGATGCACTGTTCGGCTGGGAATGTGTGTCTCCTAATCGCCTAATAATTGGAAGTGATGGCGGCGCGTAAGCTGCAGTGATGAATTACCGACAGCGGAGCTGTGAGCGCAGCGCAGGTAGGTGGCGGATGCTGCAGGTGTTGAGATGCTGACTGCTTGGTCTCCTGCTGTTGTTACACAATGTAAAGCCCACGGAAATGCAAAGACAATCGCCTCACGCTGGGTAATTAGAGCTTCCATGAAGGACTGTCATGTTTCGTCTCAGTGATTAAGGTGTTGAAATATCCGAAAGCAGTGTGAGCTAAAGGAGCAGCGCACCATGGCAGGAGATCGTTCAGTTCAGACCGCCGAGGAAAGCCAGTCTCATCTTCAATCTCCCGCTCCATCAGAAGCAGCAATTACGTATTATTGAAAGTAAATGTGGTCCCAGAACCTATGGTGGCGTTTTCACAGACATATTTACGTAGATGCCTCATTGGGCGCAGATCTTATTCCATTGGCAAATAGTCTTATTTACCTGCTCTAATCAAGGAAAAATACATTAATTTCAAGAAAATTTCTCTTACTTTTAGTTCCCTTTTTGCAGTGTATATATATATATATATATATATATATATATATATATATATATATATATACATATATATATATATATATACAGGACTGTCTCAGAAAATTAGAATATCGTGAAAAAGTATACTAGTAGGCTATTCAACTAATCACTTGAATCGTCTAATTAACTCGAAACACCTGCAAGGGTTTCCTGAGCCTTGAAAAACACTCAGCTTGGTTCAGTAAACTAAATCACAAGTATGGGGAAGACTGCTGATCTGACTGCTGTCCAGAAGACCATCATTGACACCCTCCATCAGGAGGGTAAGACACAAAAAGAGCAGGCTGTTCACAGAGTGCAGTTTCAAAGCACATTCACAAAAAGTGTGTTGGAAGGGGGAAATGTGGCAGGAAACGCTGCACAACCAAGATCTGGCACCTGCCCACAGTGCCAAAACCACCAGTAACTGGTGTACTGACCATGGCATTACTGTCCTTGATTGGCCTGCCAATTCCCCTGACCTGAACCCCATCGAGAATTTGTGGGGTATTGTGAAGAAGAAGCTGAAAGACACCAGACCCAACAATGCAAATGAGCTAAAGGCCGCTATTGAAGCATCCTGGGCATCCATAACACCTCAGCAATGCCACAGGCTGATTGCCTCCATGCCACGCCGCGTTGATGCAGTAATCTGTGCAAAAGGATTCCCAACCAAGTACTGAGTGCATTAATGGACATTTTCAAATGTTTGATTTTGTTTTGCTGTTATAATTTTTTTTTTTTACTTGGTCTGAGGAAATATTCTAATATTTTGAGATAGGATTTTTGAGTTTTCTTCAGCTGTACGTCATAATCAGCGATATTAAAATAATAAAAGGCTTGCGATATTTCAGTTGATTTGTAATTAATCCAGAATGTATGACATTTCATGTTTTTTAATTGCATTACAGAAAATAAAGAACTTTATCACAATATTCTAATTTTCTGAGACAGTCCTGTATATATCAATTGGTTAAATCTAAACATTGTGGTCTTCATTATTTCATAAAACTGTGTGAACCTTTTAAGATCTGGTATAGACACAGATTAGCAACAGACTTTTTGGGGAAGTATTAAAGAGCTAAAATTACTAATATAAGAAAAAAAACATAGGAGAAGAAAGTAAAAAAAAAGACAAAATGGTAATATTAGAAAAACATCATATTACGAGAATTAAGTGGGAATATTTCCAGAATAGTCACAGTTTGCAGAACTATCTTAGTCCTGGAGTAATAGGGTCAGTTTAGATTCTTATAATTTTTTTTATTCTTTACAAGAATAAAGTCAGGAGTATGAAGCCAAAGGGATACGAAAATAAACTCGTAATATTACAAAAATAAAAATATTACGAATATAAAGTATATTCTGAGATTAAAGTACCTCTGATACTGTTTAAGTGTCTGAGTCTAACTGCAGATTTGCCACATTCAACATGGCGGACGCTCTGACTCATCCGCAGCATGGACAGACGCCGCCCAACGAGGCGTCTACATATATAATGTCTATGGGTGTTTCTGTTGGGAGCCATACCTAAAGACCGATATAATGCAGATGAGAGATATATACTGTGGGTTCTTTTACTGGCAGCAAAGAAAATGATAACGGTGCACTGGAGAGATGTGAAACCACCAACTATAAGTCAATAGGTCCAGAGACTGAACCGTGTCTTCACAACGGAGTGAATGACTGCAAGCCTGCAGCTAACTACAGACACTTTTGTACAAAGACAGACTTGTGTTTCACAATATCTGGGTGTCTGATGGAGAAGACATTGGAATGAAATGTTGCTGGAAAGAGAAGTCCATTTGATTTCCTCTATGGAAAAATCCTACTTAGCCACAGATTAAGGATTATAGATGTCGTGTACTCTGCCTGTTGTCATAATTATCAAGACTTTTGTTATTTTATGTTTATCGAGATGTCTCCTACTTGAATTTCTGTCAGGAAATGTTGTGTAAAATTATTAAAATGGGTTAGGGTTAGATAAAAAGTAAAGAAAAAAAGAAGAAGCAGCATTTACTCATAACTTACTGTTAGTCGCCTCTGCAGAGCTCAAACAGGAAAGTGACTTTGTCCTTTCGTTTTCTTTTCACTGCCGTCTTCAAATCGCTGACTATTTTGTTTTGTTTGTTTCAGCAGAGCCGTCATCCAGCAGATTCAAGCTCGATTAAACTGATGAGAGGACCACTTGACTTTGAGCAGAATTGGGGGGATTTATTTCACAAGAAAGCTGCAGTGAATTGGTAATTAAGGTCTGCCCTTTCCCCCTCGTTCTTTGAAATAATTGTCTGTCCGTCTGAAGCTTTTTATTCTCATTCCCATAAAAGTGTGTATTGAAAGTGGCCCTAAAATTCAAATCATTCAACTTGAAACAGCAGAACACTTGACGACTACAAGTCTGGAAGGCCCTCAAGCGTCACAAAAGCCATTTTATCATTTTTAAAATCACACAAAAGGCCCTTACTGCAGGCTTAAGTGCCTCCTAATAAAGCTGCAGAATAAATTAAATATTCCTGAAGGACATTAAACTTTCAGTTTTAGGGAAGGACCTGTCACAAAATAAAAAAGATTTATACACTCAGCTTTCTATATATTTAAAAAAAACCAGCTAAACGGGAATTATATTTATGCACACTAAATGGAGAATGCAGTGTCATTCCCAGCTCTCCTTACCAGCTTACCTTCATCCTTTGTGCCACATTTTCCAACCTTTACCTCTAGTTTTGTTTTGCTGTGATTCAGAAGCCACTTGCAGCTGTAGATTTCCCTCCTTTATTTATCAAAATCTAGTTTCTAAACAGAGGCAGGTCCTGGTGAACGCTGCCCTGGGCCATAACCTGGTTCTGCCCTCGCCTCTCAAGCTGTGCAGCGATGCGCAAAGCAGGTAATCTCAGCAGCAAATAAGTTGCACCTATTCAACACGGAGGGCCACCAAATCCCTCCTATAGTGCAGATGCACACAAGTAAAACAACAAGTATTCAGAGTACAGCTAGGAAAGAACAAGACTCTCTTTGTTTTATCTCTCTTTACCTGGTAATCAGGTGCACTGCCCTCCTCTCTTTCTGATGCCGCCCTGAGCGACTGCCGATAAAACATAAATATAGACCGTCCTGCATGTTTTTAGTGTTTCCCTGCAGGCGGCTGCAGCACTGGATGACATAATTTCAATCAGTTGTGCTGAGGCTGAAAGGGCTGTGGGGCCCTGAGGACCAGGGTTGAGAACCATTGGTTTGTCACAGCAAGAGGGTCGTGGGTTCAAATCCTGGACTCCAGCTACCCTCCCAGATACTGAAAACATGCATGTCAGGTCAAAAGGCCATTTTAGATTGTCCCTAGCTGCGATGGAGCAGTGCCCTGCCCACTTTGTGCTTTATATTTTACCAGACGATCACCGCTATATGCCCAGATAGAAGGATGGATGGAGCATTGCTGTGATCCGATGAGATTTTTACATTTTGTAAAGTGAAAAGAAATTCACATGTTCAGGTTTTTTTGGTTTTTTTTTTTGCTGTGGCTGTGTTGCTTTGCTGCAGGGCTACTTGCTGCTATAGCCTGAAAAATCTGTTAAAGGATTCAAATCTCGCTCCCAGACAGGATTTGGGATGGAGAACATTTTGGAGATACCAGGAGAGAAGAGAGGCGTATTCCACAGGAACCGGGAGGGATATGTTTAACAAAACCGTCTTTGAAACGTTTTAAGCTGCTGCTCACGCTAAACAAAACACACTTTCATTTTCACTATTTTCTCAATAAATGATTCAGTGATTTTCTAACAGCAACCCGTGTCTTCTAGCTAGTCATAGCCTTATAATGAGTCAGATATCCGGTTAGTTGCTTCACAATGACAAGCATTTGCTTTCTCTGCTACGTGAATATAGACGTTGGAGTGCTTGTTCCCTTCTAAGCACACGAATTTGCACCCAAAGACAGGAAATGTACCTGTGCAAAACAGAAGACATGAAATTGTCTCATCAGAATGACAAAACAAAGAATTGGACAAGCTGAACTGGGACTGAACCAGCTGATGTTTTCCTCCAGAAAGCTGTGAAGACGTTCCTCTTTAGGGTTCCCCGACTCAGAGCCCATAAAGACAGCAGGAAGATGTCATTTTGGGTGTTGGGGGTAGGATTCTACGACTAAAACGTCTCTCCTAGACATCCATTATATATTTACTTTTCTTGTCTGGGTTGCAAATCGAATTATAACACGGAGAAATAAAGATGCATAAAAGAAGGCACATTTAGACTGAAACAACACGCACATGTGCAGGGATGTGCTTTGTGCAGATGCAAAAAGTGATAAAGCTTGGTGGTGAAGAGGAAATTATGAATATACAAGAATTAATTTGCATGAAATGTGCACCATATTACCCAAATGCATCACTGAAAAGGGATTAGAATAGAACCCGCTGTCAGATGTAAGATGTTAGGATGCTGCTTGTGGTTCTGGACCTTCAAAGAAGCATCAGAATTATCTCTATTGATAGCTTCAGCATCTTTCAGCTCACTCTTTAGGCTTTGTGCTCTGAAACCGTTCAGTTTTATTTTGTTCTCTTCTCACCCAGCAGTTACTTTTCTGGATGGGAGAGAAGACTTTGATCCATGCGCTACATTTCCAAATTTAAATGGCTAAAAATAGACGGTGAGCTTGTTTGAGAGGCTAGCAAACGTAGACGAGAACGGTGGCTGGAGAGCAAAGCGAGCGTTATTATTTTACACCGTGAGAACTCAAAAACCTGTCTTAATCATGACAGATCAGATCACTTAGATATTTAACATGTGTTGCAAGAATCACTCCACTGTTGGAAGATCTGATTCTGAAAACGGAAACAGAAAATATAAGTTATAGTTCAATCCACAGATCTTGTGGGTCCTGAAGAATATTCATTAATATTTTGGAAATTTAAAAATCAGAATTATGTTGTGAGATTGCCTTTGAGAAAAATAGCTTTTATATTTATTTAGTCCTAATTCAAACAACAGATTTAACTACATTTGTAAAAAGTGAAATTTTTGAGAAAGTTGGCTTCAGATAGACTTTTGGTTCAGTCATAACTTATTATCTATTTATCTACCAGACTTTGGTGATTCTGAAAATCTCCATAAATGTAGATGCAATTGTCTTTTCCCCCCTTTTCATTGTTTTCTAGTGACTTCATTAAGTAAAGATCTATTAGATTGACTTTTGTATCAGTCCAAACAGGGATTTTAGGTAAATTACGATGATATTTTATGAGAATTACAGATTTTTTTTTAAATTTGAACTTAAACTTTTGTTTTGTGAAGTAAACCTAAACTTAGACAAACTTAATTGTCATTTTGTTGCATACGGCTTACAACAATGTAATGAGATTGCAATTGAAATAAAATAATATTATAATATAAAGTGCAGCAGTGATAAGAATGTAACAATGCAGGAGAAAAACAGTTTTTTGAAAAAGGTGTGCAGAAGAATGTTGTTCAATGTTGGCAGTGCAAAATAATAATAGTGCAAAAATGCACAACGTCCAGTTGTGTACTTCTAAATTTAACTGGATTATAAAAGTTCAGTGACTTTAAAGTCTCCTTTAAATTCACATTTTTGGTTTCTTATAAACAAACTTAGATCACATTTAAATCAAATGTTAGAAATGTGACTCTCAGATTCAATTTGATTCAAATTTCTAGATATTTTTCTGTAATCAAACAAAATCTTCAATACATTTAATTGAAATTTGTCTTTTTAAATAGTCTTGCTGCTGTTCTGAGACTGTGAACAATTCTTCTAGACCAACTTTTGTCTGAGAAATCTGTGTTTTTAAACAAATATTCAGATTTTTTCTGCAGGTTGTGTAAATTGCCCTTAAGATCAGTTACACATAATTTTTTTCACCCCATTTTCCTGCGGCCATGTTCGGTCTGCCTTATCTCTCCCTGTTTAAACAGCAGAGATAAAGTTTCTGTTAAAAACACAGACTTTCTGTGTAACTGCAAAACATTTTCACAAAAATAGTCCTGAACAATTAAGAGGCCACAGTTTGTTATTTTATTGCTTTGAAAGATACAAAGAGGTAATTGTTAAATGTTCACACTGATCCTAATTCAGCAGTAAAATCCAGGATCAAGACGATTTTTACTTAAAGTAATTAATTTTAAACAAGGACTAATCAATGCGAGGTTTTCATCAACATATTGTTGACCAAACAGTTTTTCTTGGATCTGAGCAGCAGATGAAATCTTTGCTGCTTTAATCAATTTTTCTTGTTGGTATTCTAAGTTTTCTGTCAGCCCTACCTGAGAATGTTCAATATGAACCAAACCATCAATATGAAGTGGTGACAGTTTTTATAACAAACTCAGATAAAGTTAGACGTTTCTCATATTTAGATTAAAACTAACATGAGGAGCAGAATATCAGAAGTGCTCACACCGTAATTATGACCAAAGTATTCGTAGAGTCCTTTATTCTGGCGTTATTTTGTGAGAAACTCCCTATCTTCCTGCTTCTTACAGTCTCCTCTGTGAAAATTGACATATTTTCCTTCCTCTTATTAAAGAATTTCAAAATAATCTGATTTCTGTCAGGAACAAGTGGAAAGGATTGCAAGGGAGCTACAAGTCTCAACCCAATTAGTGACCTCGTTGGCTGAGCACATCTTGTCTTTTTCTCCCTGCTCTCTTCAGCACACTTTCCATTCACCACACCGCCCCTCACATCCCTCTATCCTCTGGACTCTTTCTTTTCTTCTCCTCTGGACCTTCTATCCTCAATCCTCCCTGCTTTGTCTCCTCTTTCTCTCTTCCCCCCCCCCCCCCCCCGTCTGCGCAAATGAGTCCATTTGGCCCGGGGGATGAGACCGCGGTGGTTAAATAAGATCGGGGCGAGGTTATATTTGGAGGGTTGCAGGAGAGAGAGAGAGAGAGAGAGAGAGAGAGAGAGAGAGAGAGAGAGAGAGAGAGAGAGAGAGAGAGAGAGAGAGAGAGAGAGAGAGAGAGAGAGGAGTAGAAGCATCAAACATCTGGGTGATCACTGCATGGCCTATTTTACATCAGAAAAATGCCTGACAGCTAATTTTGGGGGCAAAGTCAGTTGACAAAGTGACGAATATTAGCTCAGAAAACTCATGTGAAGCTTTCTCAGTCATTATTATCAACACGCATAGACAGAGGAGATTCAGCGCTGACTTATGACCCCCAGAGGATGGGCGATTTGGCATAATAATTAGTTTAATCATATAGCCGGAAGCGACCGTTTCTGGATTTTTTTGTGTGGCTTGATTTCAATGTCCCCCTTGTCCTTTAATTTGAAGACAGGACATCTAGTGATTGAATAATTATTAGAAACTGGATCCCCATTTCAGAAAAACTATACTCCAAATATCACTGATTCCATTCACATGAACAGAAGACATGATTTTGATGCCGTTAAAACGATCTTCATCAACATGTAGCTCAATGTGGATCTTGACACATGACGCTTGTAAAGATTACACCAAAAAAAAGTGTATTTGCCGCTTTAAGATTTCTGCTGTATTTGCTTTTTGGTCACTCTTAAATGCTTTAGATTATTAAACTGATTTTAAGATCAGACAAGCTGAGTGAAGACAAAAAGCAGTTCTGAAACAAGTTGATTTATTAAAGGGCTAAAACACAATCTCAGCCAGCCTGGTCCTATATGAAGGAGTAAGTACCACCCAAACCTAAGAACTGGAACAATTGTCATTTAATGATAACCGGCAACACATCTTTTACAGCTCCAACTCCTCTTTTAAAAGAACTGGTTGGTTCAGCCGTATTAAAGGGACTTTGACTAGGCCACTGCTAAACCTTTATTTTGTATTTCTGAGTCATTCCAACTCAGCGGTGAACTGATGGCTGTTCTAACCTGTCGCTGCTCCAGCGGACCCAGATGACAGCTATACCTCGTTAACATTTTATTAATTAATTTATCAATTGCTCCGAGGTTCAGAATCTCAAAATCGGACTTTGCTTGTGCGTTTGCTTCAATAGTTGCGTGCGTCTTGGAGTTTGGGGTTGAAGTCCTTCAGCATTCAGTGTGCAGCTCTTTGTGGAAACTAAAAAAAAATCAGTGGCTGCTGACCACCAAGTCTTGCTGCAGGTCTTGTGTAGTCAGTTGATGGTTTTTGACCAGGACTAGTTCTTGCAGCCACTGTATTTTTTATTTTTTTTTACCCCTAACTGTGCACACTATGCTTCTATACTCTGTAGAGATTCAGAGTCAAACCTGGGTTTTAAAATAGACAGTGATCTTAAACTAGATCGCCAGGTTGGAGCCGTGGTCAAGTCCAGTTTTTATCACCTTAGGAAGCTGGTAAAGATAGCGCCGATTCTCCTAAAAAAACATTTCGAAACAGTAATTTATGCCTTTATTACAACCTGACTCGATTACTGTAATGCTCTCCACAGCGGACTCAGCCAGTCCTCCCTTAAGCGTCTCCAGTTGGTCCAGAACGCTGCGGCTCGTCTTTTAACTGGAGTTAGGAGGAGGGAGCACGTCACCCCTATCCTGGCTTCCCTCCACTGGCTCCATGTGTATTTAAGAGATCATTTTAAGATTCGTTTACTTGTTTTTAAAAGTTTACATGGTCTGGCCCCATCTTAGCTCTGAGCTGCTTCTCTCCTGCTCGTTGCCTCAGGTCTACTCTAATCTTTTGTTTCTTTTTTTCCATTTTAAATGTTTATTGATTATTGTCTGTACAGCGGCTGTTGTTTTAAATTGCTTTATAAATAAAGTAGTAGTAGTAGTCTGTGCTATTTTTTGTACCCAGTTTGTGCAACACAATTGTCTCTTCGCTCAATTCACTTGACTTTGCATCATTTCTATAGTGAAATTAAACGTCACTGTTTGCAGTCCAGCTATTCGAGGTTTCAAGAGCTAATGAGACTCTTGATTGTTGTCATCAGGTGTATCTGAGATGTTATGAAGTGACCCTGCAGTAGTAACTGAAAGCAGGATCAAGTGTTGAATTTGGATTAAACACGTGTGATATCAGTTTTCTCAAACTTTTTAAGCTGCTGTTAGGGAATTTGTGTTTCTCAAACACCTGAGCAAATTCCAGTTTTGGTACTAAACTTAACTTGGAACGGGGATTGAATAGTTTTCGGCATAACTACGAGGTTAACAGAAAAGGTAGCTTTTGGAAATGGTTTACAGGGATTACCCTTCAGGTTTTAACCAAACGTTTTTACATCCTGTGGCTGAACAGTATTGCTCATAAGGCCAGGCTGTCAGCCTGCAAATTTCAGCTCCACATCCTGACATGCACACCCCCCCCCCCCTCTCCCCCGATCTTTTTCTTGCCCAGAGAGGTATTTGTCTAAGCCCGCCACATTACCTGCCGGAGTGATACTCTCCCATTTCATCACCAGCTCCTTCTCTGCAGCAGGATTCCCTGTGTGATGACTGGACGTTACGCAACAGGGGCGATGTTTTTACAGTTATTTTTGTGTTATGAAAGGGAGGAACCAGGTTGGGGTGTTTGTTTTGGGCGTGTTGGCATCTCCAGAAACGTCTTTTACTGGTGAACTGCCTCGAATCGAAAAAAGGACCTCTCAGCTGTAGTTATTTTGGGGAGTAAATATTTTACCCTAAGCTTTGTTCAGTCACCACTCAGTCAGCGGAGCTCCTTCTGCAGCTTTGGCATTTTTTACCTGTGTTCCTCCACCTTATGTCACATAAATCTACATTTGGATGAAGCAATAATAAGTCTAACTGAGGTTAAGTCTGCTTAAAGAGTTGCTTGACCGACTACATACCGTTTAAAGCATTTTTCTTTGCTTGCATTTCCACATTAAGGGGTGTAAAATAAGCAAGTCTGAACATTGACGCAATGCCTTCCTTGGTGCAAAACAATTGTCTAGGACTCTGTTTGTGTGTTTCTGATACCAAGGTAACAGGTTACAGATCGGGGGTTTGCAACAATGCCAAACATTAGGGCTGCAGACTGGTTTTCTCAAGCACCTAAACGGGTTAATCTGCTGGGGATGGGGACTTTCCCCTGCTTGGGGTAGCTATCTGTGAGTTTATGGGACCAATGCATGCAGGTTGAAAAAAAAGATTAAAAGTAATAACATACTACATCAAAAGTTGCAATAATCTCAGATGGTGCATGGATCCGCACCATCTGAGCAGCCGAGACCTTCATCATTACATTTTATGACGTTCAAAGCAAAACTCTAGAGGTTAAGAAGTAAAAGAATAACCTTTTCTATTCTAATAATTGTTTCTATCCTTTCTTTTAGGTGTCGAATTATCAGGAAGTCACACAGAAACCGAGAGGAAACTGTTGTGATCTTAAGCAGTGCAAGTGGGCGTGGCTGAGTGGTGGTTCCTTCCTGGTTTTGTGGTGCAGCTGCTGGCAATCCTGAAATCAACCTGGCAGTATATAAACCCCTGAAACCAGACGACAGGTGCCATTTTGTTCTTCTTGATTTCGTTTGGAGTAGTTGGATTCCGCTCAGATCACTCTGCCTGCAGCCAATAGCAGCGTTGCTGATCAATGTTTCTACTATCGATACATTTCCCCTTTTAAACAAACGCATGAACGCGCAGTTGTCTCAGATAACTCAATCCAGCCATACTAATCATAAACAACAGGTGTGTTCGAAGAACCCAATTAGCCGGATCATGATTAGCCGGATGAAATCATCTTGGATGTGTCATTTGATCTCGGATGTTTTAAGCAACGTACGAAGAACGGACCCTTGGTCTGGTCCACCTTTTTCTTCACTGCGTGAGAAACATCAATGCTCACAAACAGCAGAGTTTAGGGATAACTGGGGGACTCGTACCCAACGGAAGTGAAGCCAATTAACCTAACAGTTCTTGAAGTGTGGGTGGAAGTCAGGGAACCCACACATGCAATGGGAGAACCTGCAAACACCAAACAGAAAGACCGCATGCTGGGATTTGAACCCAGGACCTTCTTGCTAAAAGGCAAACGTGCTACTACCTGAACCCCTGCAGCCAATAACATGGAATGGGTTTTATAAATGGATTTATGATTCAAAAACTAACCTGTTGAGCACTTGCTCCAAGGCAGAATATGAAAGACACTGTTTTAGATTTTTAGATCATGATATAATATTTCATTATATACCTTACAATTAATGAGAGAGTTGTTGTCATTGTGGAGTCAGCAGTCCTTACCAACAGCTGCATCACAACAAAATATTGGGAGGTGGTAGAATTTGCACTAACAGTTGGCACAATAAACCTAAATTTATGGCATTGGAACAAAAACTACACGTGTAGTCGCTGCAGTTTTGGCGCTTCATGTGTTTAGCTTCTCTTAACAGTCGCATCAAAGGAGCTTATGAATTTAAAATCAGACATACATTATGTAGAGAACAAATTTCTCACTTTCTCTAAGCTGGCTTACATTAGCGTGCTGGATAATTTAGGTTTTTATTACAGGGGACTGCTGACATCAGCAGATTTACTCTGTGCCTCCAGCGTTGACGCAGGGTAGCAGTTTATGATGGGAAATTAGAAATACTGCTAAAATGCCTTGTGTCATAATTGTAATTGCCGTGTAAAGGCTGATGTGGACAGCTCCTCCTGCTTCGTTCTATAAAAATTACTCAAAACAAAAGGTTGCCACTCCAAAATAAATCCCATTGTGTCGGGGATTTAAGATCTGTATTAATGTTGGGGTATGGAGAGGGGTTTTTTGCTTTAAATGAGCCTTCAAGTCGCAAAGGAAACACAGTTATACTTTCATGGTCACCAGCTTCTTATGCAGGAAATGCATGCCACTGACAAAAAGGACACTTTCATGCAATGATACAGAAAAGCTCTGGGAGCTGTTTCCACAAGAGACTGCAGGTTCAGTGTTGAAATGCCGCACATTTCTTCCAAGATTTAATTTTCTGTTTGTGTCTCAGAAAGAAAAACTAATTATACACGTCATCATTTAGAGAAGTTGTCATCCCAAAATTAGAGCATCAGTATGGCAGCATGCATCTGTCACACACAGATTAAGCTTTCCATCTGTATGCTTCTCCTCCCGCTGCTGGAGTTTAGGTGAGGTGCAAGATGTACGTGAGAAAGCTTGTGGTTCCAACAGCTCCCCTTTCAGAGATTCAGACTTTTTCGACAAGCAATTTCCTTGACAAAATGTTTACCAGCCTACAAATAAGTTTGCATTCCAGTCACACAGAGGATACAAATTCACTGGAGTGAAAGCAGGAGCACATGCCCATCAATAATAACACAGGAGATCTCCAAGATGGATGAGTTTCTCTCATTTCACTGCCTTTTATCTAAATCTGTATTCAGTTTTAAACGGTGTGCAAACAATAAACCATTTGTACAACTATCACACAGCCTTGCAGACAATTTTAATGATAAAACATGTATCTCTAAAACAAAGGTCCCAGATTTTATCATTAATTTGGTCATCCATGCATGTCTAAACATCGTCAGGTCTGGTGTTCGTTGTTTAGGAAAGCTTATGAACACGAAGTACTGCGCTAATGTCATGGAGGTTTTCAGTAGCAATCAGCTGTTTATTGTGGGCTCCCTTAGTTAAGCGGTTTTAAAAACCATTGCAAAGAAATATGTTCACTAAATCAACATCATGACATTTTTAGTCTTTACCTAAAATAGACAATTATGTAATTTTAGATTTAAGTATTTACAACACCTCTTTAACAAAATTTGTATTTTTCTCAAATTCCAGCCATATTGTCTAAATACTTTGATAAAAAGAGTTCAATTCAATTTTATTTATATAGTGCCAATTCCCAACACGATATATGAGAAGGAACAAGTACTTTGAGTGTTTTTTGAGCTGATCAGCTGATTAATTAGTAACAGGCCTGAAAAACAAAAAATAAATCAGCAAGTCAGAGGACTGAAGGCTGCAGAGTCATATGACATGGTCAAAGGGTAAGCCAATAAGGAATGCAGCTGAGAAGGGAAAATGTGCGTTTGACTTTTGTATCCTTCCACTAATCAATGAGTATCAATAGGTTATCTTTTTATGTATAATGTGTTGTTAACAGTAGTATATCTAGAAGTGTATTTGTCTTTTTGCAACAAGTAAGCTGTTTCTGCGTTTTCTGTTGCTAAGATTAAGGGATTTCTACAAAGTTCACACCTGAATGTAATTGGTTGGACCTCTTTAAATAAATACATTTTGGCTAATGGCATTAAGTAATAAATGGATGGATGGAAGGATGTTTTTTTCTTTTATATATGGGCTATATAGGCAATTTTCCAGTGGGTGCATAAGCACTGGGAATAAAATTCACAGATTTTGCTAAACCTACATCTAGGTTAACAATCCATGGATGTGCCAAAATTTTCTTCTGTTGCATGAAAACAAAACTGAAATAATAATTTTTGGACCAATAGAGGAGAGATCAGAAGTTAGCACACAGCTTCAGCTGTAGTAACTGGTTACATTTACTTGAGTAACATTTTGAACAAAATGTACTTGTAGGAGTGCTTTTACTGCGCTGTAGGTCTTACTTTTACTTGAGTGAATATTATTAAAAATTATTGCTACTTTTACTTGTGTAAAATGTCTGGCTACTCTATCCACTATGAGTAACTTCACTGAACAAAGAATAAACTTGTTTCAACCAAAAATGCACCAGAGAGACACGTCCACAGTTTAGATTAAGGTGAGACTTCTTGTTTGTTACTCAAGCTTTGTTGTATTAATGGTATTTTCTGTCTGCTGAGCTCATTGAGCCATTCACAGGTCAATTAACCATACAATAAACAGTAGATACTGTCATTGGAAGTACTTTGCACTGTCCTAAGTCCTAAGTACCCGAGTAACCTTCTTACCAAATACTTTTTTACTCTTACTTGAGTTATTTCTTGGTTGGGTACTTGTTTTCTTTGACTTGAGTAAAAATATGTTGAAGTATTGCTGCTCTTCCTTGAGTAAGATTTCTGGCTACTTACCCACCTCTGCATAAACAGTAAATATTTAGTTAAGTTTTAATTCATATAGATGAGTGTTAAAATGATCAGGACATGCTTACCAAATGTGGGAAGATCACAAATACCTTGAAAGCTTGTGGATCATATCGCCTGAAATAAATTTACACTGAAGATGGTGGTAAAACTTTAACTTTATAGTTTGAGGATTTTCTATAAACAAGCAAAAATGTATGGACATGTTTGCCATTTATTGTTTATTAAAATGTTAAAGTGAGGAAAGCTGTATAAGTAAGCCATGTGTATTTATAATGCATACAAAATATCTTTTAGATTACATGACTGTAAAAGTTGCAGAATTGTTTCAGTGAAACAGAGAAAATGCTGTTTCAAAAAAATATTTTGTTGGACGCCCTGTAGAAATAGTACGGCCTTTAAAAATGTTATATTTTTTTCATAATCACCTTATATAACCATATCAAATATTAATGTAAAGATATGTACGAGAAGGAGCAAGAATGTCTTTGCTTATCTGCTGATTAATGAGTAACAGGCCTGAAAAACAAAAAATAAATCAGCAAGTCAGAGGACTGAAGGCTGCAGAGTCATATGACATGGTCAAAGGGTAAGCCAATAAGGAATGCAGCTGAGAAGGTAAAATGTGTGTTTGACTTTTGTATCCTTCCACTAATCAATGCGTATCAATAGGTTATCTTTTTCTGTATATTGTGTTGTTAACATTAATACCTCTAGAAGTGTATTTGTCTTTTTGCAACAAGTAAGCTGTCTCTCCATTTTCTGTTGCTAAGATTAAGGGATTGCTACAAAGTTCACACCTGAATGTAATTGGTTGGACCTCATTAAATAAATACATTTTGGCAAATGAAATTAAGTAATGAATGGATGGATTTTTTTTCTTTTATATGGACCGTATAGGCAATTGTCCAGGGGGTGCATAAGCACTGGATAAACCATATATGAAAATGTTAAAAATATATTGCAATTATTTGTAACAATAGTACCTCAAGTAATTTTTCTCAATATCCCGTAATATATATATATTTTTTACGCCGTGTCGAATAAATGCTGTAAAATAAAGGTTGAATGTTTCTAAATTTTCAGCTTAAGAATCTTTGCCCTGCTGGAGGTGACTAACTTTACAATCTTTTCATTAATCATCGCTTGCTTTCCAGCTGTTTCCTATTCTGTGTTGACCACGCCCCTCGGACCTCCCGTCATTGACAGGTCGAAACCTAATAGGCTCGCCCCCGCTGTCAGTTCCGCCTGCGGCCACGCCCACCCAGCGCTGCTTCCTGTGTGTGAGAGAGAGCCGTTGGACTCGGTCTGTCTGCGGAGAGGCGGCGGTATGGACGGCAGCTTCTTCTCGTAACTTTTCAACGGAGACTTTAAAGCGTTCACTTTTCGCTCGACTCCACTTATATGACTTAGGAATGGGGTTATAAGAGGAGTACAGCAAAGTTGAGCCCGACGTGACCGCTTGAAATCTTTTTGTTTTCTTTTTAGTTCGAGTTGTCAGAGGAGAAAGGGGGGGAAAATGCCAGTTGCAACTCTTCTACCTTTCACCGCTCCGCCGAATAGGAAGTCCGCCAGCCCGACTTCTTTCAGGCTGACGGAGAAATTCATTCTGCTCCTGGTGTTCAGCGCTTTCATCACCCTCTGTTTCGGGGCTATCTTCTTCCTGCCGGACTCGTCGAAGCTCCTCAGCGGAGTTTTCTTCCGCTCCCCCGCCGTGGAGACCAACACCCGCACCGGTCCGGAGAGCAGCTACTCCGGCTCGGCGGCGAGCGACGACAGGGTCCTGGCCAAGATCAAGAAGGACCACGAAAAGGCGCTGCTGGAGGCCAAGGACACGCTGCAGAAGCGACCCGAGGAGATCGAGCGGGACATAATGAACGACAAGAAGAAGGTTAACAGTGCGGGTCAGGCTGGGGACGATGGGAATAAAATACCTTTCATTGAGTACCACCGCCCGCCCGGAGCGACGGGACACGAACCGCTGGACCCCGAAACTAAGGAGAGACGGGCTAAAATCAAAGAGGTAAGGACCTGTTTGGCTGTAGATTCAGCTGAGTTATGGGGGAAAAAGGGGGCTTTTAGGTGAACCCAGGGGCGCCTCTGTAAAGTTTCCAGATGAGGGGCCAGCAACAGACTGGATCTCATCCTGAAGATGCAGCTGGACCTCTTTTCTAGCTGAGCAACTGTTCTGGTTCAGACCTGTTAATTTGTTAAAGTTCAGACTACAAAGGCCACTTTACCAGGTTATACCTTCTGGATCAGGATCTTGGCTCTGGAGGTTCTGCTCCTCGTCCAGACACCAGCCTCATGCAGATGCTGCAGATTTTGTTTCTGCTACACGTCCTGCTGTTCCTCCACACCCCATAGGTGCTGTGATGCAGTGGAAACAGGCCCATGACCCTGAAGTACTGGCTGGATGTACTGCTGGGTCATTAAAACAGGGCTACCACCATAACACTAATGCCATCACCTGCTAAAATATGGATTTTTGTCTATTTGTGGAACCCTATATATCATATATCACAACATAGAGACACAACAAGAGAGACAAACAAGCACACATTGATCCAGTAATCTGTTCTACATTAGATGGTAATAGCGGATGATCTGTCTTCTCTGGATGATGTCACCTTTATATTCATAACCCTATGTGGGGTCCTGACCCCGTCTTTAGAGACCATTGACCAAATGGATGGAGGTCTAGAGACAGTGAAACCCTCTGATCTCACTGTTAAGTAAATAAAAAAAGCAGGTTGAAATAATTTGAGTGGTGCCTTATCCACCTGAACCATCAGTAGGAGGGTGAAGGATGAAAATGGTCTAAGATGGATTCACTGCCGGGGAAATATCCCCCATATCATTATGCCGCCACCAGCAGCCTAAACTAGTTGATACCAGGCAGGAAGGATCCATGCTTTCATGGTTTTTTACACCAAATTCGGACCCTGCCATGAAGGTTTGTGTGGGTTAAAGCCTCGGCCACCTGTTCTTGGCTCACAGTAGGTGGGGTTTGCGTTGGATGATGTTCAAAGGCGCTTAAATCCAAATTCTTCAACATTCAGACATTAGTAAACGAGCTATTGAGCTGGTAGTTGAGTCGGATTCATGTGGACCACAAAAAAGGCGCGCAGATGATGCAAAACATACAAGCTCAACGTTGGACTCGAATACAGTTTCACATAATTCTTAGTAAGTGATCTAAAATTGTTGTTTAAGTTGTGGTACTGCAATAATATAAATATTTTTTTTTATTGTGGGCTAAATGTGAAAAATGATGAGAAAAATTATAAATATGATCACGTATTTTATCTGTCTTGGTTCTTAAATAAAAGTTCTATAAATATTTGGTGTTATTTATCTGTGGACCCTTTAATCCACGGGTGTCCAAAGTGTGGCCCAGGGGCCATTTGCGGCCCCTGGACTGATTTTGTGCGGACCCCCCCAACTGTATTTTGTCAAATGATTTGGCTCCACCAGCAAAGGTTGTTAATTAGGGGGAAACATATAAAAAAAATCTTCTTTCAATTGAAAATATTAAGTATAACACAAAGTATTTCTCTTTAATCACTATACTTTTTACTTTCTCTTTAGTTTCATAGCAAATAGGACCACAACGATCCAATGACTTAAATGCAGAGTTTTGTGCACAAACTCTGCTTTTATTTATTTATTTATTTGCTATGTGGCCCTCGTGTACTTCTGATTTTACTATTTTAGCCCACGTGAAGGAACGTGCGGACCCCCCTGATTTAGACATTATTTACATGTGTTTTTGAACGATAAATGTTCACTGGGAGGTATAATAACAAATTTTACTAGAGGCGTTAAAGCATTAAAATGGCTTTAAAATGATGCCTAAGACTATGTACGGGTGCGTTTGAATAAATTGAAACATCATCAAAAACCAGCTTCAGTAACTCGAGTTTAAAGGTTAAACCCACGTGATAGACTCATTACACACAGGCTGGCATTTAAGTGTTTTTTTAAAGATATTGATGATTATGTCCAACAGTTAATAAAATGTTTAATACAGAAATGTGACGCCTCACCGTCGTGGGGGAGCTCTGAGGGCCAAATGAAGCCTGTGACAAACTCTTAGTAGTTTAGGATTTTACACCTGGGCCCAGTCTGGTGTTGCTCTGATTAATAGCTTAGCTGACGTTTGGTACTAACTGATGTAATAGATCAATTAGTCAATGTTGTACATTACTCATCCTGATAGTTTGATAGATGATAGTTTGACGTGGTAAAAATGTATCGACAAGCCACCCGCATCGCGGCATTCGCCTTTTATTTCTCTGTAAATTTGCTTGTAATTATTCCCGTAAATTAAAAAAAAAGTGACTAGTTTTTATGTTTACTGCTCCCCATTTGACTTTCCTCCAACCGAGGACCGTTTTGTGCTCCAAGAGCCGATGGGATTGTCGAGTGAAGCCGGTTTACATTTGCCAGAGGGTTTGAAAGTTTCGCTCGTTGGCACAGATTTAACCAGTTAGTCATCATGCTGAGACGTTCCTCAAAGTCCATTCAGCGTCTGGTCCTGGGGAAGGAATGCGGGAAGAACCCCCCCTCCCTTCCCTCCAGGCTGCTCCGCCCGTTCCAGGGGTTTCCTCATACCAAGTCAGGCTGCTGTAAAACCAGTTCAGCTTTCCTGGCATGTACTGACATCAATCACCCGTTTTCACCAAGAGCGGCGTGGCTCGCCAGCGCTCATACCGATGGCATATTTATCCAGAGGATTGAGACGTGTGGTCTGATATGTTGTCTTTCTCAGTGGGCGTAGCAGCGTGTTGTGATGTCTCTGCAGAGAGCGTTCGGGGAAACGAGTGGAAAGCCCTGCGCTGAAGTCCCAGGGGCGGTGTCAGGTGGCGGGCCCATAATCTGCAGCCGGCCTTCTCTTCCAGCTCATTGTTAGGAGCTTGTCCCTGATGCCGAGAAGTAGCGGGTCGAGCTTAGAGAAGTGGGGTCGTATTCTGGATTAGTTTTAATTGGAAAAGGGGATTTCTTGAGTGCGTTTCCTCTAAATATCCTCATTTGCCTGGGCAGCTGATACAGGGTTGCTGAGCGAGTCCGAGATAAGAAGCTAACGACCGGACTGAGCCGCTAATGGACGTATTCTGATGATCGCATTTTGTCCGTTTATGAAAGAATGAGTAAAACCCAGATATGGGTTGGCTTTTATGGCTCAGAGCTACCGATGCATTTAGAACATCTCTGACTCCACGTGTTACAGGGCTGGGCAATATATCGAGATTTTAAAAACAAGAGTTTTTTTTTTTTTTTTAAGTGGATATGCTGAGACTATATTGTTTATATCAAGATGGTCTATGCTGTGTTAAAATTATATTCCAGTAGGTTATTTTTCAGCTCTTTCTCATATTTATCTACAGCTGTTTGTTAAAAAATGGGCCTGTGAGACATTTGGGATAAAGCTTTTCTTCTGGGTCTCCTTTTTATAAGTTCTGTATGAACAGAAAAACATATCGTGATAAATATCGTATATCGGCCCAAAAATATTAAGATATTATTTTTGGTCCATATCGCCCAGCCCTATATACAAAGCTACGGACAATTAACAAATAAAATCCTAAAAAGGGCGTTTTAATTAAGGGTCGAATATTTTCCTAGTGGAAATACAGTATATAAACCTTAAGTTTGAGTCTAAATGTCTGAGGTGTGCATTGGTAACATGTTTCTTTCTTTTTGGTGTTTATTTGCCGTCCAGTTTTAAAAAAAAAAAATCAGTCTCTGAATAATTTTGGCGGAGGAGAGCTGGACTAAATTAAGTCAGCATAAAAACAACAAACTGTTTTAGCTGTAGTGTCAGAAAGGTCAGATCAGACACCTCAAGCTTTGGCTTTATGAATAAAAACAATTAAGCTTTGGATTTAATGTATGAAAGAGTTCTGGTTTTCCTTTGCCTGTAAGGTTTTTCTGTTGGTACAGCACTTTGAATCGTCTTGTTACTGAAAATGCTAACTTATATAAATAGACTTGCCTTGCCAGAAACGGTGTCGCTAATCGCTGTGACAGGTTGACTTGAAATGAATACACAGCTTGTTTACATCTTTCCCTCCTTGTCGCCCCTTTAGGTCAGTATTTCTTCATCTAATTAGCCAAATATATTGCTGGGACACAAAGTATAAAGGCACAACACTTTCTGAAATAAAAATCCACCATTTTTGTTGCAGTGACAGTTTAATTAAAAAAAAAAAGAGTTAAATTACATTAATTTTCTTCATTTACATCACAGAAACCGTAGGCTCTGACTTTCTTCTCTTGCTGATCTGTGCTACTCCTCATTCATCACTTCCTGTCCCGTCCAGTTGTGCTTTGTCATCGGCCATCTTGGCCTTTTTGTGGGTTGGAAAGTTTTTCACCTTTTGTAAACTTACAACTCCAAATGTATCATTTTGATACAAATATTTCTGAGACCTACACCTCTGTTTGTATTTTTCTGAACATACAATTTACAACATACAAGTGAACAAAGGTGGGTAGAGTAGCCAGAAATCTTACTCAAATAAGAGCAGCACTACCTCAACAAAGTAAAAAGTAGCCAACTAAGAAATTACTCGAGTAAAAAATATTTGGTAAGAAGGCTACTCAAGTAATGAGTAAATATTTATAACAACTGATTTAATACTTAAAAATGATGTTGGTCAGGCAAAAATATTAAATTATGTAAAAATTCTGGTATTTTAACAACTACCAGTAACATAAAAAATTACAAACAATAACAATTACAAAGTAACACATTCAGGCAGAAGAAACACTTTTCTAAATGTTTTTCAACATAAAACTTTTAATGTATATACAGTAAGTCAGGACAGTGCAAAGTACTTCCAATGACAGTATCTACTGTTTACTGTGTGGTTACTTGACCTGTGAATGGCTCAATGAGCTCAGCAGAGAGAAAATACCATTAAAACAACAAAGCTTGAGTACAAACAAGAAGTCTCACCTTTAATACACTGTAGATGTCTCTCTGGTGTATTTATTGGTTAAAACAAGTTTGTTCTTTATTCAGTGAAGTTACTCACAGTGGATAGAGTAGCCAGACATTGTACTCAAGTAAGAGTAGCGATACTTCTTCACAATATTTACTCAAGTAAAAGTGAGACGCACAGTGCAGTAAAAGTACTCCTACAAGTACATTTTGTTCAAAAAGTTACCCAAGTAAATGTAACTTGAGTAAATGTAACTAGTTACCTTTGCCTTTGATAGTCCGAGTGCAACAAAGCCCTTAAAGTGACAGTAACTGTCTTGTTATGTAATTTGTATGTACCAAAAAATCTAGAGACAAAATTAAGTTTGTTTTGGCAAAATTTGAAGAAACCTTTTGCCTGACATTTCAGAAAAAGTAGTTAAAAACATTCAAACTACTCCTACAAGTACATTTTGTTCAAAAAGTCGCTCAAGTAAATGTAACTGAGTAAATGTAACTAGTTACTAGCTGCCTCTGCAAATGAATATATTTTACAGACCCTATATAAAAATGCAGAAAACATGAAAACATTTTATCTTCTGGTTTAACATATCAATTATGATACAAAGAAAATTTGAAAGCCTGACATTTAATTTTTTTCAGTTTGTTTTTTAAAGTGACCAAAACAACTTTTTTTTTTTTCTTCCCCTCACAGTTACCTGTGTCAGGCTTTAAAGGGTTAATGATGAAACAGATTCACCTGCTACGGGTCGTTTGGTACCGACTGGGGGTCAAATCATACATGCCTTAGAGGATGTTTTAAAACCCACTTTTACAACCGTTTTATAAATTATAGATGGAATTGCTGCACATTATTCGAAAAACGTACAGTAATATTGGTGATTAGTAATGAAATGACCTGCTATTAATAAACAATAAGTCTCACTTTCTTCTTGCCTCGGATTAAATAGCAACCATAGACTCCAGATGATGAATGGTCTGTCTATGCATTATTTCCATCTCAACAAGATTTTATTGAAGAGATGCTTTTGGCCAACAGCTAATTACTTAATTTAAAAAAAATAAATAAACTACATTAAACTACGTGTCCACAAATATATTACAGGCATGCAAGAGCCTGAAGCATGGGACTCAAATAATTAGGATAGGAGAGCAGAAAAAAGTCAGTTTGGTGCTCAAGGTTTAAACAAAACAAAAAAAATAAGGACCTTGCAGGTCCTCAGGTGTATATCAGTAATCAGTGCCGTATATTAAATGTAAATATCCAACCCAACAAGAATTCCCGCAGGAGTCATAACAGGCGTAAATTTAATATACTGAGCAGCACTATGTCCGAGCTTTAAAATCCTGCCTTCATACGGCGTTGAACTACTTTTTTATGCAAATTCGATTACATATTTTCAAATTACATTACAGGCACTTTGAATCCTGGCTTTCCCCCTGAATGATCACTAATTCGTTTGAGATGACTTCGGAACCAGATCCAGTAACGCTGTGAACTATCCAAAACGAGACGTGGAGGTCACCCCCTGATCCGCGTCCCCCCTCTCACTTCGGGATCTACTCTCAAAACAAATTAAACTGTGCGATTCGTTGTTGAACGAGAGGATCCGGTGCGTGTAGAGGTCACCTTGGGCGGCGTTCATTGCGCGACTTTTAATCTGTGTTTGATCAAAGTCAACACGGCGACAAATGGAGAAGACAGGACTGTTGTCACTGAGATTAAAAGAGGACGGAAACGGCAGAAAAATTAATCTGCAAAGGGGCAGATAAACGATACGTAGTTGTAGATTTTAAAATCATCTTTCTCGAATATCATGTGGACAAAAAAAAATATGAACGTCACATTAACCTGTGAGGGGAAAGTGTCTTTGACAAACCCGTTAGGCTTAGGAGGGGTATTGACACAAAGCCGTTGGTTGCACCTCGTCTGATTAAACACCGTCAGTCGTGAGACATTTCAGCAGGGGCTGCTTTTCATTTTTCTCCGTCAATATTCTTCAGTCAGAGCTATTGATCAGAACCTCACAGCTGTGGCTGACAGTTGACAGGCTCTGTGAAATAACCTGTAACTACATATGTTCTGCCTGAATAGAGATAATTGGATATGCTGGGCATGGTTTTAAGTATTCAGACGCTATTTTTTCCTCAGACGGGTAAACATCCTGTCCTAGGTTCCCTGCAACCTGCCTTCATTTCAGCTTGACTGCCTTCTAAACTGATATCTTTATACTCGTTACATATTTTCCTTTGAAATGTTTGGTCTCTTCAATTCTGGAAGATATTGTGTTATATATTAAAGAGACACACTCTGCTGCCTGCTAGTTTAGTAGAGAAGTGCAAGCTTCAGCTCTCAGATTAAACCAAAATTGAAAGATTATTTAATATTTTTTGGCTAAGATATGTAGTTATGGATTTTTGTAAGTCTCTGACTTGTGAGTTCACATTTTTCTTTGACAACTATCATTAACAGTAGGACTGGGAGATATGGATTTAAAAAAATAAGATTTTATTAAATGATATCCAATTAATGTTTTTTTAATTATCTCCCCTCTTTTGTTTCACAAAAAGAAAAAAATGATATTAAAAACATGCTTTTATTTAAGGCATTTCATCTGGGAGTTGAGCTGAATTCAAAGTGCAACTTAATACAAGCTGCGAAAAATGCTTGTAAAACAAGACGGCGGCTCTGCCGTTGTAAACAATGAAAATATAACAAAATGTTTGCTGCTAGTGAGCTAAAAACAGGCTTCACTTCACGTGTGCAACTTCAAACTAACGTAAAAAAAGTGGAAGTTAATAAATTAAAGCGTCTTGGAATATGGTGAAAAAAAAGTTTTCTCTTTACAATATTTTAACAATGAATTTTCCTAAACGTATATTCAGGATTGCTGCTATTCTCTTCATGTGCATTGGCAAAATAAAATCCCTATTTCCCAAAAATTAAATCTTAATAAATTGTAAATTCGAATTAACCGATTAAATCGATCTGTTAACATAGTTCAAAACATTTGTAAATGGTCATAAATAAATGGTCATTAATTATTTGCTGCATTGTCTAATGGTAAAAAGGTTTTAAAAAATGTATGCAACACAAAAACGGAATCATTACAGTGCTAACTGTATTTAGTATCTTAAATTAATAAATTAGCTATGCTAACTTTGCTAATCATGCTAACAGTAAACATCAGCGTCCATGTATATTGTCTCTCTGTAAGACTATCAGGATTTCTAGACGCAACACCGGTTTAAAGCTCAAGAATACAAACCAGAGCAGCTTTGTTGGTATCTAATGAAGTAAGCCAGTGATCAACAGACACAATTTCTCTCTTGCACTCTGAATCTGAGGGCCACATGAAGTTTGGAGGTCTGTCGCGATAGACTCAGAAAGTTGGCGACCTCTGCTCCGTCTGCGACTCCGCTGCCCCTGCTCCGTCAGATTACGCGGCCTATCACTTCGCAGCAGAGTTGCTGACGTTGCCAGTCTCTTCCAATTTGTTACAATACCACTGATAGTTGACTGTGGGATATTTAGCAACGAGGACATTTTTTTTTTTCATATAGCTGTTTTAAAGCTGGCCTCCTATCAGAGAACAGGGCTGGACCCATTCTTTCACAAATGTAGAAACAGTCGGCGTGCCTGGTGCTTCTTTTTATACCCCTGTGGCCATGGAAGTGATTTATAAACACCTGGTTTCCTTTATGTGGATGGGGGAGTGAATACTTTTGGCTGTAAACTCCAAAGAAATCCATGGAGACGATTCTAATCTCAATCAGTTGGACTATATTAAAGAAGCTGCTGTTGGAGACGTTACTCGGTGTAAAATAATCAATGAACAAACAGATATTGTCAGCGGCAAAGTAAACTGGATTATTTGTAATCTTTATTTTGGATATTTTTTTGTATATGTGCAGTTGATCCGGGCTAAGACGAGACGTTCAGGCTCAGAGTAAACCTCTCTGCAAATCTTTCCTCTTGATCTCGCTGCCCTTTCTGTTTGGCTAACCAATAACCGTGTTGACCCAACACGGCTACACAAACCCTCTCTCACACGCTCGCCTTGATCTTTGCTGGCCCGCTGTTATTTAGAGATGGATCCTGTTTTAAAGGAATATTTGTCCATACAGCTGGAAGACGCCAGCTTCTTATTAAACCACACCGTCACCAGATGACTCGCTTTACCAGGGACCTGCTCAGCGCTGCACGGTGCTCTGTTTGTCCGCATCGTGTTTATCAGCAGAGGACAACTGGGCACCGTGTGAGCGATTTAAAAAGCTGGGCGTACGGGACCACCGCAGCTCTAGAGTCGGACTCAAAAATCAAAGGCTCCCTGGAGGATCCTGGCTGCCCGCGGTGCAGCCTGGGCTCTGAGTCGCTCTCCCAGAGGCTTTGCGGGCAACGGCAGTTGGGGGTAATAAAGGAAACTGTTGGCTGATAAACAAAAGGAAAGTGGAGGTGGACGAGGCCGGTGCATGATGGTTGGAACAGCTGCGTTATTTAAACGGTTAAACTACTTTTCAGCGCAGCAGTAACATGCTTTCTCACCACGTTGAGACTGGACGAACTTGGAGGAACGTTGAATGAATTTCCGAGGCTACAGGGACAGAATGTTTAAATCTTAAATCCTGCTGAATAGTGTTTTTAGAAAGGAAAAATGGTTGCTAGAAAGACGATCCCTTTATTTTTATAGTCTCTCTTTGTATCGAGTTAATTTCCATCTATAGACTATTCACATAATGTTTAAAATTAACAGTTGTGTTGCCTCTTCCCCAACTTCAAGAATATACATTTAGATCGGGGAACAGACAAACGGAAAACAGAATGCTGGGTTTCAAGAATAGCACAGCAGCAAGAAAAACATGTATTGCTTCAAAAAGTTTTTGTCACATTGTTGTGGATTTGTTTCTGGTATATATGGATGCATGATTTCTAAGTATGGTGCTGTGAAAAAGCATTGTTCCCCTTACAGATTTATTCTGCTTATAGTGTTTTCAAATGACTTCATTTATTATTGGAAAGCTTCTATCCAATCCAACCTGGCTCCATGTAGAAATATAGTTGCCCCCTTTTGTCAAACCATGAATTGACAGCAATTGACCACGGTTTTCAGAGAGTAGAGTTCAGTCTGGCTTCACGAAAGGAGGCCTGATTACTGTTTGAACTGTGAAATCTAGAAATCACTTCAACAGAGCTTGTCTGACAAAAAGAAGTAGGCGCTTTATTTGATTATCGATGTTGACATTGTTTGTGATGCTCTGAAACATTTCAGTGTGAGGATGAAAAGAAGAAATGTGTGCCTTGTTAACATGAGATTAGCTAATGTTATTAGCATGAGATTAGCTAATGTTATTAGCATGAGATTAGCTAATGTTATTAGCATGAGATTAGCTAATGTTATTAGCATGAGATTAGCTAATGTTATTAGCATGAGATTAGCTAATGTTATTAGCATGAGATTAGCTAATGTTATTAGCATGAGATTAGCTAATGTTATTAGCATGAGATTAGCTAATGTTATTAGCATGACATTAGCTAATGTTATTAGCATGACATTAGCTAATGTTATTAGCATGACATTAGCTAATGTTATTAGCATGACATTAGCTAATGTTATTAGCATGAGATTAGCTAATGTTATCATAGACATCATATACGTAGACGCCCCATTGTATGCTGCCGGCCGCTAGACTGACGTGCCTACAGGGCGGCCATCTTGGTCAGACCACAGATCAGACATCTGCTGTCAAAATGAATAGGAGGCAGCTCAGATTTAATTTAAATCATATGTTCACAATGCTGGTGACCTTTCAGACAGATTACACATATTTATTCAGAACAAAAACAATTTAAACGGGATGATATATATACTCACAGTTATATATTTTCAGTTACATATTAATATAATAAACAGAAATTATACACACATCTCTCTCTCTCTCTATCTATACATATATATATATATCTCCTCAGTCAGATCTTTTAGAAATCAGGGTGTTTAATGTACTTTTCTCCGCTTCCATCCCTGCTACCCATTAGCACATAATGTGTTTATGCCGGAAAAAAACTGTAACTGTAAAGTATTAGGATTAACTATCATAAAATCTTACTTGTGGAAGGTAATTCCCCGGGATCTGGTTTGTAATGCCCTTTTATTTCCACACCCATAAACCGAGCAAAAGTCGGGCATCCTGGGACGTAGCTCTGGAAGTTTGCTGACTGTCAATACAAAATCAAAATTATGTATTAAGTTAGACTATCAATCTTTTAATTCAATCAATTGGTCTCATGTAGCCCCTAAAGGGGTGACGTCTTCAGTCAGCTAATTTATCTGGAAATCGGTTGAGAATTCACCGGATTCAGTGTCTGAAAACATAAAGTACATAAAGACGCCTCTCAACCGAGAACGCGGCGTCTACGTATTCATGTCTGTGAATGTTATTAGCATGAGATTAGCTAATGTTATTAGCATGAGATTAGCTAACGTTATTATCATGAGATTAGCTAACGTTATCATAAGATTAGCTAACGTTATTAAAATGAGATTAGCTAATAGTTATTATCATGAGATTAGCTAATAGTTATTAGCATGAGATTAGCTAATAGTTATTATCATGAAATTAGCTAATAGTTATTAGCATGAGATTAGCTAATAGTTATTATCATGAGATTAGCTAATAGTTATTAGCATGTGATTAGCTAATAGTTATTAGCATGAGATTAGCTAATAGTTATTAGCATGATATTAGCTAATGTTATTAGCATGAGATTAGATAATGTTATTAGCATGAGATCAGATAACGTCATTAGCATGAGATCAGCTAACGTCATTAGCATGAGCTATTAACATTAGCTGCGCTCAACGTATATTTTAAAAATGGCTGAGAGTCGCAAGAAACAAACTGGTCTTATTTCTTTCTTCTGAGGCCTTCCTCTTCTTTTCACAAACTTGTCAGACAGTGTATTTGGGAGATTTTTTCGCACAATCCCCCTGAGGAGTGGAAGAGTAAGTCTTGGATATGAAAAGGGCGTTTTTACCTACATTTCCGGAAAAATCATCCACTGTACCTTTAAACCGCCAATAGACCTCTGTCTGAATGTCAAAAACCCCAAAGCAACCCCCATGCACAGATAACTGCATATTTCTGCACTGCACTGCTGTGAGAACAGACATCTCACAGCAGTGCAGTGTTTACACAAATAATGGCGGAAGTAATTGTTACCAGAAGCGTTCAATAAAGCTTCGTTCAAAAACAAAAAAACACCTACTAGCGTATACCGCCGTCTCTGTGTAGTATGAGGTTGTTGAGTAATGGGAAGCTTTGGAAAGTACCCGATACACATTTGATTCAGTACCACAAGTGGAAGTGGCACAAATCAGATTTATTTTTTTTATTGAGGAAAAAGATCAGAATCGGGCCGTTCACACTGCCATGAAAAACACTGATTGCGTTTGCATAGAGTATGAACGTAGGCTAAGGCTTTTATTTTAAACGGAATCGTTTTTCTCTGTGAACAAAAATATTACTAACAAAAATTTAGCTTGTTGCCAGAGGCAGCACAAACTTTGACGTCGTAATAGTTTAAAAGGGCCACAAGTAATTTGTATAGGACTTCTCTGAGTTATTCTGCTATGTTGTGTTTTACTGTCTGGATTAAATACTATGTCAGCTCACTTGATCACTTATAAGTGGGTCTTAAAGGTGCATGGCGCAAATTTTGAAGTTAATATCGTCTTTCACATACATACCCGTACATTACATACCCGACGTGTAAAATGAGTTAATCTCTATTTACCGCAGTTGCCTCTATAGGCTGGATTAGTCAGTTCAGTCGAGAGATGCAGGCTGAATCCTCTGGGCGTCCGCATTCACCCTGCTACTTTGAGCCTCCGCCATAATCGATGCCTTGGTGAGAGAACATGGGGAAACATTAATATCTATAACTTTCCTACCTCAGAAGATATAGCGACTTGTCACCAGAGCGGGCAGACGTCTGCAAAAACTCTGGAACTTGAGCTATGCTCATTTTAAAGAGGTCAAATTTGGCTTCTGGTGATTATTTTTGGTCTTTTTTTTAAATCCATGAATTTAAATGCAAAAAAAACGGTGAACAAATTGTCACATTTTAATTTTTATTAAATATAATTTTGCCTTTTCATTTACATGAGAACATTTTTATGTAAAATACACGCAGGGCCGTTTTAAGAGGCCTGACTCAAGTGTATTACTTTGTGTAGGATGATAATTGTTGCAATTGTCTTTTCTACTTCATTTGTTCGGCGCTAAACGCCAACTTAGTCGTAAAAATATAAAATGCATTGGAGCCCACAGAACCCCGGTCCCTGTGCAGCGCTCCACTCCTGGGGACAGCTGTCGTCCTGTGTGACTCACCGTCCTGCTCCACGTTGGCTCCTGATGAAAGATGGAGTCTGATGAGGTGGAGCTTGTTGCTTTGCAAAGCAGATGCAGATGAGCATGTTGCTTGCCGCAAGCAAAGCGTCTTGGCGTTATGTATTTTGAAGGTTGTCAGCCACTGAACTCCTATGGCACATTTTTAAAATGCACATAAAGAAACATGCACTGTTTCTTGTAAACAACCGTCTTACGGTTTAGAGGTAAGATGCTTGAGATGTTGGTAAAGGTGACTGGATGCTTCCTAAAGATGACAGTTGATGAAAGATGAAACATCTCAGCCCCCCTTCTCTCGCTCTCCGCCTGGTTGGACATGTTTTCTTTACCTCTCTGCGCTGATCTCTTCATGCACCATTTGTTGTTTCTTAGATTCTCCACTTTAGATTTCTTCTTTCCCTTCTTTTTTAGCTGAAATAAAAAAATCTGTTCTTTTATTAGCGCACTCAGTTGTTTTCCACTCTGTGTTTTTCACACATGTGCTTCAAAGGCAAAACCTTTTCTTTTTTTTACTTGGCCAACTTTTAGAGATCGATTTCAAACTTTTTTTTTTTTGTTTTGCTGCAGACTTGGTTGCCTCTAAGTCCTATTTCTATTTGAACTAATTGTCTCGGTTTCCCTGGTCCTGCTTTTTTCTTGGAGTGGAAACAACACCAAGCTTTTTGTTTGTCAGGTAGAGTTACTGCCAGCCCTCTCTAGGTGCTCGTTTTAATTGCCCGAGAGGTATAATGGCTCTGGCTCAAAAACACCACCACTTATCCTTTCACAGGTATAGCTTTATTTACCGGATGCTTATGTCTCTTTAGGCCTGAAGGTAGGCCGTGACCCTTTTTTTGTTTTATCAAAAATGTCAATTAATAATAGCTGTATTTAACTTAAATCTTTTGACTGTGCAAACAAGTAGAAGCCCAGTCAGGATAAAAATGCTTAAAAAGCTTAACTTGAATAATGCCAGAATAAAGGAGAACCTTTTAAAAATATCTGCACAAGTAATGTGTAACTGGAAATGGGACATTTAAACTGCTCTCTGAAAGCATTTTTCCTACTTTTATGGCCTTTTTATATTAGTCTCTCTTGGCATGCATGTCCGGAGTTTAATTATTAATGTCACATCTGCTTTGCTTGTAGCATGAGGTTTTTTTTCCTAGCCCCAGAGAAAAAGCAAACTGACATCTGCTTTCCTTGTTTGGTTTTTCATGAAGACTAAATCAGACAGAAATATGCACCTTGAATGTTTAACTGCATAACAAACCATAATTACCCTACTTTACCTACTTGGTGAAAAGCAGAAATTTAGACTGTATGGTGCTGTGGAGATTCACCAGTCAAACTTTTGTTCTCCAACTAATTTCTGGTTTTTGTAAAGCTTTGACCAGCCAGTACCAAACTAATTGTCTTTGTGCCTTTCTTTCCCTGTTTGTATGATGTTCTAGGTGCTTAGACCTGACAATTCCTTAGAAAGCTGGCTGTCCTTTAACCCTGAGATTTCTGAAAGACACATTTCCGAATCCAGCATCATGTAAAATGAAAAATAGCAACTTTGCTAGGCTCTGTTGAGACTTCCTGTTATCCGCTCAATGTCTTGTTTCTCTCACTTTCCCACAATATGAATGACCCAAACTTGTCGATACCATTTTCAATACCACGGGCTAAAAATATGACAAATAATTAAAGACATGAAAATGTTTTATTAACATGAAAAACTCACCTTTCGCAACAGAATCACAAATTCTAGCCAAATAAGTGTGGAAATAAATACAAAATAAATAACCCAAATATAACTAACACATGCGTAGTAGCATGCTAGCCACAGTTAATCACAGAACATTAATGCGGATCACCGGTCACGCTAACATCAGTAATACGTTTAATGTATTAAATTAAATTATGAACAGGAACTTTAATTCATTAACTTGTCAGATATCATCATGAAGGCCAGGGTGTCTGTCCTTAAAGTGTTTGGCCAAGCTTGTTGTGCCGCTTGACTTCTTTGCCACCACTTTAGAGCACCGTTTGCCCTCGGGCTTGTTTTGGGGTTTCCCTTCTTCGTTTTCCTCATGTGCAAAATATTTAGTGTGGATCTCATGCCAAATTTGTATTTTATCTGGATACAGCATTTGAGTTTCGATATTTTTGACAACCCTACATTGTTGTGGTTGTTCTCCAGGCTTTATGAAGAAGGTATCAAATCTGTTTTGATGTGCTGATAAGAAACACCTGTAAGGCTTACAGTTCTTCACCAAAAGAGGAGTGAAATGCAGGTAGAGGTCTTCTATCACAACAGAGCTTTTGAGTTTGTGGTTTTTAATTAACATTAAATTAAATGCGACAAAATAAATATATGTGTAACAGAGAACTTTGTGACGTCGGTCCGTATTTTAATGGTTGGATTTGGGTCAGAAATTTTTAATTGGTGCATCTTCACTAAGAATGCAGTCCTAATGGACAACCCCCCAAGCTCTGGACAATTTAAATCCATACATCAGTATGGATTTTTGCTGCAGGGCTCTCACAACGCAAATGCAGATTGATTAATTCATTGTCTGGCTTTCAGGCCATCTTCTAGTTAAAGCTGGGGGAAGGATGACTAAAATCCTTCTTCTGGATTTTGTGTTCCTGGCCTGGTTGCTGGGCAATCTTTTCAGGTGGGGCTGACCGATTCCTATTCCATTCACACTCTGACCGTGCGCGTCTGTTAGTATAAGTATGTCTATTGCAGCCTTCGTAATGTCCAGACGTAGCCCCAGGCGAGCCCCAGATGCTCACACACCACATACCTAGATGGTATATAAAGCTTTATCTACTGTGGACTAACCATCTCAGAGGCACATTTAGCTCCTCACTGCTGTTGCTGGATTTACTCTCCCAGCTTCATTACTGCTCTCATAGTCACCGAGCATTGATTTGGAAAGCTTAGGGCAACATAAATACGATGGATCACTAATACTATCATCTAGTTTTTGCAATAAAGTTCAAACCATGAGGTAGCAGTGGGAGTGGAGAGGATCCTCCAGTGATAAATTGATAAGACCCTACTGTATTTTAGTCTACCAAATTAAATGAACTCAGAGGTATTACTTTCACAACTGCTTTTATATTTAACATTTAAAGTAGATGAAAGCTGAAATTGCATAGTACGTATTGAGTTAAAATACTTTGGAGTCGTGGCTTCAAGGTATTAACAAAACTAGAACATGATGTGTCGTTTTATAAAACATAATAATACTTATTCCTAATGCTGCTATAGTGGTATAACAATAGCTGTGTTTCCATCCAATTCTCATGTGAGTTTTTAGCGAACTTTTAAAATATAGCAAAACAAAAAAGCACATCAGACGTGTTTCCAATTTACTGGTTTGTAGCGAATTAACCAGGCGACGCACAGCGTAACGTCGTCATACGTTGACGTTGGCTGTAATGAACAGGAAGTAGAGGTTGCTAACTAGCACGGAGTACATCAGTAATGGACCGAGCCTTTAGTAAATGTGCACAGTTTTATTTAATTTAATTTATTTTTTACGGATGAGACTTAGAAATGCTCACGTCTCTTCGTCGGTCCACACGTACCTGTTGTTGCTTCCCGACCTGTTTTCAAGCGCTATGGGAATATCCGAGAAGACGCGGCAGCAGAAACAGCTGATCGGTCGTGTGATGTAAACGTTTGATACGTCAGAACAAACATGTTTCCATCTCCTCTTTAGCGTATTTACCGTTTTTCAAAAAAGTCAAACACCACGTCCTCTTGTGATGAACTCTTACTATGGTTTCTGGAGTTTATTATTTAAGAGCGCTTGACAACAGCCATTATTTAGTGAGTTAATTCGGATTTTGCCGCACCCCCTCCTTCTAATGCGATACTTCAAAATAGGCTTTAAAAAACATTGATGGAAACGCGACTAGTGAAGAGTACATTTAACAATGTTAACTATTAAATGCGTTAGACGTTGCCTAAAAGGGCTTACAAAATTCAACCCAGTTTGTGATTTTTTTTTTTTTTTTTTGTACGCAACAAAAAAAGCTGTCTTTCAGCTATCTGAGCAGCAGTGTGCAGCTACAGGTGGGGGAGGGGGAAAACACTTCTATTCTACGCTTCATACTGTCGGAGAAAACTCCAGTTCCTCCATCACTTTCTCCGCCGCTTTATTGAATGGAGTTAAACCGTAGGAAATGAATTTTAGAGTTAACCTTATGTTAAACCTTGTGATACCCAGGTACCTGGGTATATAATTTTAAATGCATGGAGAGGCATAAATAGTATTTGTGTAATATTGAGAATCCTAAAATGCCCCAAGACGCTAATAGCAATAACTACTTTTGGGCCTTATTTGGAAGAGTAATGATGACTTATATGAACTTTGACCTGTTGCTGCTACTTTTTCGGTTGTGGCTTTGAAATTTTGATTGATAAAAATATAACAACATTTGAATGGGTTAAAATGTTACCTTTTTTAAACTGTCAAATTAATTCAGCGGTGTTAAGTGGGATGACGGTTGTTTTTCTGACAAATCGTTATGAGTGACGCAGAAACTGTCAAAGTTTAAAGATAATATTCAGTGGTGTATGATTATGTTTTTCTTTCAGATATGTGGGCTGATGAAGTATCAGCTGGGTAATGAAGAAAATATTTTCTTCCAAGATGATAAAAACAGCAACTGCTGCTTTGAAGTTTTTGACAGATTTTAATATAAATAGGGCATTAAACTTGCAGCGATGAGGCTTGATTTTGTTTATTTCCACTTCTGTGTCATATTTGAGACAGAGGTTTTAATATAGGCTTCTCTTTTATTTTTGTCATGCTGGAGAGGACACTCATCTACATCATTCATATTTTAAAATAGAAAAAATAGTTTATTTTAAAACATAGAACATCATTTGGGTTAAATGGATACCGGGAAAATGAGTTGACAGTTGTTTATTCATTCTTAAAGGTATATAGCCCCGTTATATGCTTATAAAGACCAGAAACTGTTTGATCGTGATAAAATAGTTATATACACCAAACCTCCATCCTGATAATGTTTTGATGGTCCTTTTTAGTGGATAAAAATAGTCCCAGCACTAGGTGTGATGACCAGATATAAACAGACGTGGCGCCTTCTACCAACAGTACCGCAGAACTATCATAATGCCGGTTTGCTTAATTAATAAAACACTTGTAAATAATGCCAGACTGAGCCAGACCCTCTGCAACGCCTCGCAGTAAAGCTGCAGCTCAGCGTGATCGAAGACCAACCGTTATTAATTAAATAAACTGATCTACAAAAACTTTAAGAGCCTCATATCAACATATTTACTCACGTCAGTCAACTCTGCGTTACATCTGAGCAATCGGCACGTTTAGCGTCCGCTTCAGTGAACACCAACGTTCAGACTGGATTCCCAACGACATTCCTGTCTTTTCCCTCTTGGAATTGTATTTTTTTTTTTTTTCACTGAATCTTGGACCATTCTGCATTGTTTCGCTGGGAGATGCTAATAGCCATTAGCTGCTTTCTGGTTCCTTGCAGTGTTGTACTTCCTCTGTTATTAATAAACACGAAAGGCTTTATTTACTGACAAACTGAGCAAAAACGAAGCATAATAACACCAAAATAACAACTAATACGCCAGCAGCACGTGACAATCGTGACAAACCAGAGCGAGCTGCTGACGTATAAATTAAAAATAAGTCAAATAACGTGGCTTTGCACCCATAAATGCGGCACCATTGCAGTCTGCCGTGGGCCTCCTCACAAAGCTCTTCCATGTGTCCATCAACTGAAATTGATGCTGTAATCTCGGGTCCGGTTCAAACGTTGTGCTGCAACCGGACAGAAAATGAGCAAACGCCTCTGAAAAATCATGTCAACAAACAGGAAAACGTGAAAAACAACAAATTAACGTGAGAACTCTGAGGAGCTGCTGAGTGGCTCATGTGACGTCCGTTACCTGAGGTCACTGTCCATGACAGCTTGTTTTTGGGAAAGGAAATTTAAAGGAGCTATAAATAAGATATTTACTGTAAAATCTACCTAAATCATTCTCATTTGTCTCCTGGGATGGAAGTAACATACCTTATAAACAATCGATCCTCTCCATCAACAATGTCTTAGTCACATTTTTCTCCTTTCAAACCTAGAGGTACAGTCAGGAACTACTTTGGTTCAGGGTGTAGCCTGTGTTTACTTCCTGGTTCCTCAGCCAATCAAATGAGAGTTCCCAGGGTTCCCAACACAGAGCTCAGCATTTGGTATTTTATCTTGGCAAAAGAGCAGCAGTCAGCCAACATGGAAGACCATAAGAGAAGCGGACCAGAAATGGAACAGAATATAACATCATATTCAGTATAAATTCACAACAGCAACATACCGTTTAAAAATGGCATATTGGATTGTTGTGATTGGAAAGCTGTTGTACCGATTTGAGCCAAAGGTGTCAGCATTACTTATAACTCCTTTTAATGTTGATTATAAATAGAAATTTGCAACAAAAAAAGGAAAACTGATCTTGGCTTGTGGTATAGAGCTACACTGAACAAGGTTTTTAATATTTAAACAACAAGATCTGGCTCGTAGCTTTCAACTGGACCCCGAGATGACGCAGCAGTCGGTCAGCTGATCTTTCAGTGCCTTTTAGTTTCCACAAGACTAAAAGAAATGGGTGACTGGGGGGGAAAAAGTTGGCTAAATGAAACGTCAATAACAAGTCGTCAATAACCTTTCATGCTCCCTCAGCAAATCACTCTCCTGCACTCAGCGCTTGCTTTTAAGCTTCTGTGGAGGTTGTTGCCCACCCGTCACAGCCAGACATAAACAGGCCCACACGCATTTAGTACGTTGAAGGGACAACTCCACGCAGGTGCATTGTTCACGGCTGGCCTTGTATAAGAAAAAGAATCTAAAGTAGACTTAAAGGTCGCAGAAAAGGAAGTGTTGTAACGTTTCAATTTCTTCTCACTATCTCAGACCACCTCCTTGTATAGACTGACCTTTTTCAGTGAAAAATGAGCCGTTTTTTTTCCAATACACCACAGGCTATGTGGTGTCCCTCTGTAGAAATGGATCTATTTCCCTTCTGGTTATATTTTTATGTTTGGTAAATAAGTGAAGGTAAAACAGCTCCCCGAATTGTTGTCTTTCACTCTCCCAAAATCTTTAAAATCTTTAGATTTTTCTTTTTAATCAGTGTCTCGGTTGGTCACAGTAGCTTAAAACTGCTGAGGCCGTGCTTTTTACATCTTTAAATAGAGCAGTTTTTTAGTTTCTAGACCGGCTTTGATATTCTGCAACATCCTCATACGTCAAAATATGCACAGCTGTTCCCAGACAAGAACTGTTTTAATTATGATCTTAGTTATTTTAACACAAGAACATTACGCTGGAGCTATTTCCTCACTAGATTAGGCCAAAGATAGATAGCATATGAGGGAAAGATGTCTGCTTTATTTATTACCGCTTTAATTGAGTGACTTGTGCTGTTTGAAAGCAGAAATATAGAAACTGTTCAGAAGAATGAAGAGAAACCCCTGAGAAGCAGCCACAGAGGACCTAGGTCCCAGATGGGAGGTGACGTGCATTTCTCTTTGGATCGGCACTCTGTGTTTGCAGGATTATTTGTGTCCTTGCTGCTGTGAATGGTGATATAAGCTGGGCAGTGCTGCCTTATATGGTTCTGAAGAGGATGCACAAATCCAACCAGTAAAGGTTTTACCAGTATTATTTGTGTGTTTTGACAATCTTGTTAAAGATATATTTTGTTTTATGGTGAACTTGTGCGAGAAGAAGTTGTTAGTGAGCTGTAATCCATTACAGGAGAAACAATGTACTCGTTTTAGTTAGATTATATTTGTAGATACATGTAAACTGGAGGATTTCATAGTATTTGTTACACTTCCAATGATATCTCTTTAACTGTGGGTGTTCTAGTGGAATTAATAGTTCTTTAAAATACTTTATGGCAGTACTGAGCCACTTATAAGTTACAATAAGTTTTTTTTTTTTATGAGTGAATATACATTTTTTTCAGAAAGTAGAAAAAAGGGTATTTTAAATGCTGTAGCTCGCTTCATGATAATTAAACTCTAGAGTAAGTTTGTCACAAACAACGCCACCATTACCTGATTTATTTTCTATTTGTTCTACAACTGTTATCAGTTTGTTAGTTTTAGGAACTCCTAAATATTTCTACAAAAAAAACAAAAAATTATGATCTGAATCTGAAAGCACAATTTTGTTTTTTTTCCTGAAAAAAAAAAGCACAATTTAAATGTCTGTCATTGTAATTTCTGTGTTGAATTAATTGCTCATATAATTTAGTTTATCATTATAAGGTTACTGTCTTATCTGCTTTAGCCATACAACATTTACTATCCCAAGTCTAAGTTTTGGATTTTTACACATTTTAGTTTAAAAAACATAGTTTGCAGTTTATTCACCAAGAACTTTAACAACACTTTATTTTGTTTAAATGAGCTGCTTCACTTCCTGTATTCATTTGCTTTCTGTGTACACTGTCTATTCTTGATCAGCTCTGATTGGTCTTTGGCAGGTCAAATACAGAAAAATCTATTTTTTTTATCTATTTAATTAATGCATTTAAACCAAACATTCCCATAATGTTTGGCTGAATACAGCCAACAACATGCACTTGGTGCTTTTTTTGTGAGCATCTAAAATCAGATATCGGTTTGAGGCATAAGTGTTGACGTAAAGGAGATAATGTTATATGCCTTGGGGGTAATCATGTGATGTCAAAGTACTTGCTGCAAATTTATTTTACTTGTTGACGTTCTGTTTTGGCTAGAACGGCCTGATTGAAGCTTCTGTACTATCATTTTGCCCAAATTTCGTAATATTTTATCTTTAAAAAGCTGTTTTTACTTTCAGCTGTATTCAAGCCTAACGTAGTCTGACGATGTGGAGATAATTGGGAAGACCCAAGAGAATCGGCTACAAATCAGACAGATATCTAAATATATGAATGCTCATTTGGATACAATAAAACAAAGGCTACTTGGGGAAACAATACCCTGCAGGTTGTTGAAGTTGAGTTGCTTATCCACTGGTAATAGGACCAGGAATTGGTGCAGTAAGACGTTGGTTATATTGAGGCTTCCTTGTTTACTGAAGACGGCTGAAGTCTCGCCTTACGAGCAGCAGATAAAAAGGTGTGGTACGTGGATGGATGAACACGGATATGTTACAGCCAGTGTTAACAGCTGCTGTAGGGAATATGATGAGCTTCCCTGCAGCACGGGGGGGCCCCGGTTCTGCGCCGACCTGCCATTGGATACAGGCTCCCTGTGTAACGTTAGCCGGCCGTATTCCTCCAGGGTTGGGTTTCAAAACAGCCAGGTCCGCTCCTGTTTCTGCAGTCTGTGTTGACGCCGACCCGCCTCTGCACGATCGATAATTAGAACGTGTTCAGAGGAGGGCAGATTCCAGTCCAACAGCTCATCTGCTCTTTCCTGGGAAATAACGTTTGAGCTGGTTTCCATATGAAAGCCCTCCAGTCGCATTCTCCAGACGGGATATAGTATATTTACTAGCAGTGTTGTAGCCTTTTGAAGGGGAGTGCTCTTGGATATTCAGTATTGGCGTGTCTCAAGTGCTACAGGGGTTATGGTTGGCTGATTCTCTCCCCTAATCCAATTCAGTCTAATACCCAGAATCACAAGCTGTCAGTCACACACTCCATTTATTTTTCAATCTCCCCGTGCTTCCTTCTCGCCCTGTTCCACGTCGGGCCTCGAATTTTAAAACCGCAACCTCTGCCATCTGGAATATTTGATCAGAGTTTCTTCTTTCTTTCTTTCTCTTCTTTTTTTTTTTTTTATCGGAAAAGGACTAAAGGCTCTGAAATTTAAGAGCAAGATTCAACAAGTGCACTTTGTACGTCTGCGGGGGGCTGAAAAGCTGAACTCACAGTTTCATTTGGAGCCAGTAAAGGAGCGGCGGTTTCTGAAGCAGCTGCTGATGTAACGTGGTCGGCACCGTTTGGTTTGGACCTGGTTTACATAATTCAAATAATTAGGCTTCACGCTTTCATTTGTAATGGAAACAGCACCAGAAACCAGAACCTCTCACGTCTGACCGTAAGACACATCTGTATAATGGACAGGAAGCCGTGCCTGTCCTCTGAGACGAACGTGGACCGTCGTCTGTCAGAAGCAGCTCAGCTGATATTTACACGTTTCCTGACGGGCTGGAAGAGTCCGGAAAAACTTGTTGTTAGCTTTGGGAAATGGAAACAAGAGAAAGGAAAATATTTCATTATTTCCAGACTGTATTACCTACTCTAAACATTCCTTCCTTCCTTGTGTCCTTTCTTTTTATTTCTTATCCTTCCTTCCTTCCTTGTGTCCTTTCTTTTTATTTCTTATCCTTCCTTCCTTCCTTCCTTCCTTGTGTCCTTTCTTTTTATTTCTTATCCTTCCTTCCTTCCTTCCTTGTGTCCTTTCTTTTTATTTCTTTTCCTTCCTTCCTTCCTTCCTTCCTTCCTTCCTTCCTTCCTTCGTTCCTTCTATCACTCATCCTTCCTTCCTTCCTTCCTTCCTTCGTTCCTTCTATCACTCATCCTTTCTTTCTTCTATCACTCATCCTTCCTTTCTTTCTTCTATCACTCATCCTTCCTTCCTGTCTTTCTATCACTCATCCTTCCTTCCTTCCTGTCTTTCTATCACTCATCCTTCCTTCCTTCCTGTCTTTCTATCACTCATCCTTCCTTCCTTCCTGTCTTTCTATCACTCATCCTTCCTTCCTTTCTTGTGTCCTTTCTTAGTTTCACTTATCCTTCCTTCCACCCTGGCTTTGTTTCCTCCCTCCCTCTCATTTCCTCCCCTTGCGTCCTTCTTTGTGCTTTACCTCCCTTCTCTCTTTCCTTCCTTATATCTTGTTTAATTGTCTGCCCAGTCTGCAGAAATATCTGGCCTAAATTGATATTAAACTTTAGGATTTAAGATTTTAAAGGACTAAAAACATGTAAAGTGTCTTATGATGTCTGTGAAAATGTGTTGTTTAAAGATGAGAAATGTGCAGGAATTGTGTTTACCAATAGACGGCAGGCATTTGGACACAAACATGAGAAACGGCTTAAGTGAAAGTATGTAAATCTCAGCTTAAGGCATGATTTACATACTTGTAAAAAAAAAAACCCATTCACTTTAATTGTGTTTGCAATTTTGTTTAATTAGCTTCTGATTTACTAAAGTTGTTGGTAATTACACATTGAGTAAATAGGATTGCCCTGTGGGTATGCACTGCGAGTAATTAGGAGCTGAAATGTTGCTTCACTGGGTTTCACTTTGTGAGACAAACACGCTCAGAAGTGTTGTGAAACAATGCATTCATGGTAAAAATAGTACGGAGAAAGGGTAAAATATGTATGATCACAGTTCACCTAATGAAGAAAGTAAATGTTAAGCCCCTCTGCCGCAGTTTAAATGTCCCACAAACTAAATGCACTTAGAGCCTTCGCTTCACGGTGACCAGCAGCTTTTAAGGCCGCGTGGTTTTATCTTTTAGTTTTAGCAATAAAAAAACGGCTCATCTTGCCGCAGCGTTTCTCTTCCTCTGACGCACAGCTGACGTTGTCAAACTTTGTGTCCCCGAGATTCTTGTTCTTGTGCCGCGCTCGTTTATAGTTTTAGCAACTGCTTCTCCCCATCTACCTTAGACTTCAAGGAAGCCCCCCCCCCCACCTCCACCCCTCAAAGGTTTCCGTAGCATTCTGCATACGCCTCTGCAGCTCAAACTCCAACTAGGGCGTGGTGATATAGCCCAAAATAAATATCACGATATTCCAAAAAAACAAAACGACTGGACCCTAACGACTCCCCATTGCTAAGGGCTGGACCAGTTTTGGGTTAATTTGCATGTTATCTAAGCCAAAACAAGGCCTTTTTGGGCATTAATATAAAGCTTGGAGCTCCACATTAATCCAGACATTTGAGTTGAGAAAGCTTTCTGGATGGGAAGCGAAACGTCTTCAAACTTTGGAAAAAATTCAATTAAATTTTATTTATATAGCGCCAATTCATGAAAAATGTCATCTCAAGGCACTTTACAAAGTCAAATTCAATCAGATTATACAGGTTGGTCAGAAAGTTTCCTCTCTAAGGAAACCCAGCAGGTTGCATCAAGTCCTGACAAGCAGCATTCACTCCTCCTGAAGAAGCGTCCAGTTGTTTTGTTTTTTACTTTTTTTTTGGAATGACCATGACCTGGATGACTGAGAATCTTCACCAGCAATATCACGATATATCACAGTTCACGTCGATAACGATAAAGGGACGATAAACCCCCCACACACACCACCGGGCTACTTCACACCCAGTTATATTGATGGTATAATTAGTGTTGCGCCGATGCCATTTTTTGGCCCCGTTACCGATACCCCATACCTGGCTGTGCAGTATTGGCCGATACCATCTGTTTGAAATTGATGCGTGTGTGTGTGTATATATGAAGAACTGCATACTACTTATGGTAGTAGAACTTTTTATTGCCTACCTGGAATGGGTGACAATAGTTGAATAAACTTTTGGCTCTCAAAGGCCAAAATAGTGCAACATTCGTGAAATTATAACACGTATAATAGTAGTGCAACAGTAAGACAGTAAAATGACATTAATAATTGAATAATCTCTTTTGAACCCTGAGTTTTGGCTCTAAAATGCCAAAATAGTGCAACTTTCATGAACTTATATAACATGTATAATACTAGTCGGGAGAGAGAAGGCTGTGTTGAAGTGACATACAAACATCAAAATGGTATCGGTGCCCTATTTGTTGGTACTCGCCGATACCGATGCCACCATTTTAGTGCTGGATCGAGGCCCCGTCCGATACTGGTATTGGTATCGGTGCAACACTAGGTATAATCAATATCAAACTCCAAATTTCCCTAACAGAGCATATACGTTGAAGATTAAGTGATAATAATAACGCTATGGAGCGGCCGCGCCTTTGTACGTAGGTAACGGCGTTAAGATGCAGCCTGTGCCCACAAAACTGCTCTCGCCTCCGTCTGTTGAGCTCCGCAGCTTTAACCATGTTTCGCCGGTAGTAATACGGACAGCATCGTGCTTAAACCTGGTCCGACCATCTCCTTAAAGGCTGGAGAAGATGCCGTCTCGAGCGCTCTGGTGCGTAGTTTCCATTCGTCATTGAGATGATGTGCAGTCAGACGAACGTATGGGTCCATCGTGCTACTGAACCACAGATCAGACGTGGCTGCTACGTACTTAACACCTTCTTTTTCCCTTTTGTTTCACACTGTAAGGGGTCACATGACTGCAGGCTGTACACGTAGCGCAGCGACTTAAAGGGACATCAGCATAGCCTACCTGTAGAAACAAGGCTTCCTTCCATTTTTTTAAATGCATAAAATACCGACATGGGCAAAATGACGTTGGTTAATGTAAATTTCGGTGTCTGTAAATTTCCGGTTTATCACTCAGGCTTCAACCACCTTTATTCATGGTTTATGTGGCAACACTTTATCCAAATTAGCCTCCAAACAAATGTGCTTCTTCTTCTTCAAAAAATTTTTTTTCCTCTAATGTGAGGTTGCCTTCAACATACGAGCCCCCCTCCTTATTTCCCACCCCGTGCTTCTTCCCCAGTGATTTAAACTCCAGTTAGCTGTGGTTTGTTTCCATGTTTGCTCCCAGATGCGAGCAGCGGCTCTTTGCAGAGATGTGCCTGTTTCAGTTTGCTGTGGGGAGAGGGAAGCCACGTACACAGACTAAATAATTCAGCCTGCATTCTGCAGCAAGCCTTTCACCGTGCAGGAAGCAGAGGAGTGTATCAATAGCTTTGTAACTTGTCTACGGTATAATAGATACCGATAGTTACCGGATGTTTTCCATATATCTGATGTAAATGCAGGTGATATGAGTAAATTGAATTATGCTTGTGTATAATAGTGCACATGTTCACTCAAAGCATCAAGCTACATCCTACACTTCATTACAAAAGTATTCTTGAACCTTGTTTAAATCACAACATTTAACTTTGATGCATTTTCCAGAGATTTTGGCGGTCACTGAATTATACGGGATTTTTGTTTGTTTACATTTTATTATTATTATTATTATTATTATTATTATTATTATTATTATTATTATATACAAATCTGAAAAACATGGTGGGACTTCTATATTCTCCCATTTTATGACCTCAAAACTTTTAAGGTGCTTTTTAGTTAAATAGTTAGATATCATAACGGTTTCTATTTTACTTTTTTTTTTCTTTTAAACATTTGATTTTTTTTATTCATGCCTTCTGTGTTTGCTGTCTTTAAACCATTGATCACTCTGTTCTTGCTGTGCAGCACTTTGGTGCAGCTTGTTTGTAGAGATGCACCAACCCGATACGATATCAGATGAATGACGCCGAGCCAGTCATTTCTTTATTAATATCATACACAGTAATACGTTACAACGATCTAGTCACTTCTATTCTTTGTTTGCAACGCCTGGTTACGTCATCACGCAGAGCACGCACAGCAGCTAGCGGTGAGCTAACACAGAGCAACATGGAGGAAGCGCCGGACCGAGCCAAGTCTACTATTTGGAAACGTTTCAAACTTGATACAAGAGGCCCATGGCTACTTTGGAGGAGCCACAGAGCTCCAAAGCTCAGGTGGGGAAATCTGTCCACAGGACAAGCGTCCACACCTCGGTCACTCCACATGTCCAGTCTTTGTGGAAGACGTGGAAGAAGCAACCAAAATGTAAAGCGCGGTTTCATGATGCACTGAGTCAAAAGCTTTTTTGACAGATCTAAAAACACACCTACTGTATATTCATTATTATTTAGAGCTGCATGTATTTGATCTGTAAGTTCAATAAGGGCCATGTACGTGGGAAAATTCTTTAGAAATCCACACTGATAATGATAAATATTACATTCATTTAAATGTTTAATCATTCTTTGGTAAACAACTTGTCTTAAAACTTTTGAAAAATATGGTAATAGGGCGATAACTGGTAAAAGATCTGTGATCACCAGATTTAAAGACTGGAATAACTCTGGTGACTTTAAAATGAGCAGGAATGTAAATATGAAGGTATAAATATAATGATATAAATTAGTGGCTTACTTAATCGAGTAGGAACTTCTTTAATTAACGAAGCACTTATTCCATCATGGGAGCTGCATTTTTTTAACTAATATAATATCACTAACTTAATGTCAGGAGGATAGAAATGATCTAAAGCTGGGAAGAAATTATTATATAATTTAAAGGATTAACTTGTATTTTTTATCCTACGGCCTTGCATGTATCTTTATAGTAAAATCTGGTTCTACAAAGTAGCGAAACAGGGAGATTGAATAGAAATGTACACCGCACTTTTCAGATTTTATTAGCAAAGATTAACGAACCGTGGCTCTCACTTCTTCACGTCTTTGTGTCAGTCTGTTAAATGAAACCCTGATGTTGTGGATTTAACGTGGAAAAGAAGTGAAAACGGACGAGACGACGACCATCAAAACACGGCGTTGATAAAACGAGGATGCTGAGCTCATTAACACTGTTTACGGTTTGTCATGGCCTTTATCTGATCCTAACGACCAAAAAAAGACTCCAGACTGCATCTGTTACGTAAAGCTCTTAAGGAAAATAAGTGCATGTATTTTCACGAACAATGTTCCCGTTTCTCCCCTGGCGTCCCAGAGGCTTGTGGGAGAACTTCAAAGGCACATTAAGTTGTTCTGATGACATGTGGTGGGCGAAGATCTGAGCCTCCTCTCATTCATCACCTGTTTGTTCCTTGTTGCCGCTGCTCCCTGGGCTCAACATGGGTTTAGATGCTATAAGTGAATGTGTTAACATAAATATGCAGTAAATAAAACCACTTCTCCCTTTCACCTCAACATGATGTCCTTTCAAAGTTGTCTTTTAAAGCTTTTCTAATGTCAGCGAGCAGGGATAGCTCTTAATTCCTTTGATATCCGATGACTGTTTTGTGCAATTTCCAGATTTCCGTCTAATGGCTGTTTGTGTTTACTTTGGTTTTTTTTTGGGTCAGATCATTTAAATGAAGCACTGGGTTGTATTTTCTGGCATTACCTGCTGTTCAGTCCTCATCCCTGCCAACCTGTTAAACAAATGAGTGATGAGCTCCGGCCCCGCCGCCGCTTCCTGCCGTATCGAAGCGGGCGATGGATCAGATGGAGGGACGTAGAGAGGGGAAAAAAATCAATTTGCCTTTCAGAAAGTCTTCATTAGTTTGCCTTTTGTGAAGCAGCGAGGTCAGGCGGAGTTTGGCTGCTCCTTACAACCACCGTAAAGGTCAAGTCAATAAATGCATGCGTATGAATTTTGATAAAGCCGTACAAAGCCGGCCACGCGGCTGGGAGGTTGGAAAAGGTTTAAAGTCACAATGAAACGAAAAGGACACTCTAAAAATCCTTGTCGGATCTTATAGACCTAAAAATATTGAAGATTTTGTTTTGCCGTTTGCTCTGCAGAAGTCTTGCTGTCATCTTATGACAGAGAAACAGTATTATGGATTTAAACAGAGTCACACATCCACATTTGAATCTATTTCTCACAGACTTTCTCTCTTTTTACCAGTTATTCAAGTACTTCCTGTGTTCCTAACAAGCTAATCATGTCCTTTTCACTCTGCGGGATCAATTCAGACCCTTTTTCCTGGATCAAAAGGAAAACTAGAATTTTAAAAATAAACAGAATATTATTTCTTACTATATTTGTCCTTTTTATCATCAGAAGGTGCATTAACATGTACCACAGGCAGTGAATTGTAACCCTTTTACCCTGAGCACAAAACAAGTCAGAAAAGTCCGTTTTCTTTTTGTAAAAGCTTTCTATTTTCTACTAGTTGTCCAATTTAACGCAGCTCAAGACCTACTTCCTTTCTACTTCACAATAAAAGCCCCAAATAGCATTTTTGGACTTCTCCAGACCGAGTTACATGGTGACAGCGACCAGGTGGCAGTTCGTAACACAGAGTTCACTCTAAGAAATATTCATATTTCATATTCAATAAATTAGAATATTATCAAAAGGTCAGTTTATTTCAGTAACCCAAATAAGGGAACATAGGGCTGGACAATGTAGAAAAAAAGCATATCGATAAAATAGAAATCATATGATCGATATCGATAATTATCAAAAAATTAAAACATACATTTTAAGTGCAGCCTTGGCTATTTTATGCTGTTACTTAGCAACCTATTTTTAGATACAGAACATACAAACACTGAATTCAAACTCAACCCTTTATTCAACCAACATACCAAAACTGTAAATTTTTAAAAAAGAAAAAAGTACGAGTGTTCTCTAAACCCTTTGAAGGGGGCGGGGCTTGGGGGTGGGGCATTCCTGGGTCTGCGTTGTGATTGGTTGGGAGGAAGTAATGACTGTAACATTAACCTACATGATAGGCTAGAATGCAAAAGGAAGAAAAACTGTTATTCTATTGAGCTTTTACTGAGCCTGGTTCTGCTGGAGGTTTTTCCTTTCCGTTAAAGGGGAATTTTCCTCTCCACTGTCGCTTCATGCATGCTCAGTATGAGGGATTGCTGCAAAGCCATCAACAATGCAGACGACTGTCCACTGTGGCTCTACGCTCTTTCAGGAGGAGTGAATGCTGCTTGGAGAGACTTGATGCAACCTGCTGGGTTTCCTTAGAGAGGAAACTTTTTGATCAATCTGTATAATCTGATCCAATCTGTATATTCTGATTGAATTTGACTTTGGAAAGTGCCTTGAGATGACATGTTTCATGAATTGGCGCTATATAAATAAAATTTAATTCAATTGAACTTTTTATTTACCCTTTTTTCTATCATCGATATACGTCTATTGATCGATGTATATTGTTATTGAATTATCGTGCAGCCCTAAGGTAACACATAACAGACTGACGTTTTAAAGCCCTTATTTCTGTTAACGAGAATTTTTTTTGCTTTCATAAAATGAAAACATGACATTTCAGATGAGAATATTTCATCAAATTGATACATATATTTTTAACACAGAATTGGGGTCTTAATAAATTTTAATACTTGCTTAAATTGAGTATTGTTATTATTAAAATATGTTTAATCTGATAAATGTGTGTTATTGGAACCCATATTCTAATTTATTGAATGACTAAATTAGATCAATTTCTGAGATTTAGAAAAGCTAGTAAGCTGTCCAGATTTACCATAGCAGGTCTACATTATCTGATTATGCTGTAAAATGGGGACAAATCTGGAAAAATGTTGAGAATCACAAAACCAACCCAATTGTAGCATATTCTGCAGCCCTACATTCTATTTCATTTAAAGATGTAAAATCAGAGCGTTCGTGTCACTTTATTCACCACTAGCTGGTTGACTTTGTGGCTGTAAGTTGAAGGACGTTTGACTCGAAAGCAGATATTTCCATAAATGGCTAAAACCTGAAATCAGAAACTGTTGGATGTCTTAGGCTCTGTATAAAGATAATTAAACTGATGTTTAAGTTAAGTAAACTGTGTTGGAAAGTGCTAAAATCACCAGCCAGAGCTTAAGTTGACAGTTACATCGATACCCGTCAAATTGGGAGGCAAGTGGAACATAAATTGTTTTAAACAGTTGGCTATTAGGTTAATTTAAAGTATTTTTCTCAAGTCATGTAGAGCTTAAATTCTAACGTCCAAGAACAATCTTTAAAATTTTAATTTAACTTATGGGAACTTGCAGAAGTGTTCTGGGAAGACGTTGGAGTAGCTTTCTACTGCCACAGAGTAGATTTTTGACCAGTTGGTGAAGCAAACGGGGGGCAGTGCCTCGCCAGGTTGCCAGGTCTGACACAGTGTGCTGTGGGTCACACAGAACAAAAAAACGGTAATCCAAAGATGTTTCACTTTAACTTCAGAGAACCGTTTGTTTATGGCGGTCGACTGTTTCCTTTGCACACGGCGTCTCTTGGAAGACTCATGGAAAATGTGACCGTGTTCGTTTATGACCACTGATTGCTTCATTGTGAGGTGTTTGAGGGCTCGCCGTTGATTGGGAGGCGTCTTGGTGCAGATTATATAACCTTGTGTAGACGGTCCTCTGATGATCACTGCTTGTTGTTTCAGAGCACCGATAGACCTCCGTTTTATTTTACCCGCATAGCAGAGATTTAATGGGCTGGTATTAAAGTGTGATATATCCTTTACAGATTAACTAATAATCTGGAAAAAGGGAAGAAAATTAAGGAAAAGCAACCCTAAATGGATATTGATTAGAAGCTGCTTTTTATTCAACTTAAGGAGCGCACTTGTCATCGATTATTGTGTGAATGTGGTTTACCGGTATTACAGTTCAGCTGTTTTGGGAGGATTTTCCTGATATTTGCTCCTTTAGCCAAAGCCATAGTGTGCAGTAGGGAGAAGTGACTTGCACTTAAACGTCTCTCACAATATTTTGTGTTACTTATTGTGATGGCAATAAAAGGGACCATTAAAAACGTGGGACTCTAATTACTAAACTGCACAAATTAACAGCATTTAATCATATGTACTTATTTATATACTTATTTATTGAGCTTTCCTGATGATCTCATGGAACCGACTGTGGAGAAAATAATAAAAATAATATTCCTTACAATAAAGGCAGTTTAATAATAGTAATAGCAATTTATCGTTGCCATGATACACAGACATTATTATCGTAAGACATTTTTCAAGATAACAATAAAGATAACTCCATAAATGCTCATCCCTAGAGGTCATAAAGGATTAAAACAATCTTATCAGAAGGCATCAGTCGGGAGACATAAAGATGATTAGTATTATTAAGAACACTGTTCTGCTTCAATCAGAATATTAGAAATACCACATAATGTTTTTTTATGATCTGCCACCAAGCTGGATCTGGTCACGCCTCTTACTAGTTAGTCCCGTCGTTTGTTCTTTCTGCCTGATAATGTGACTGTTGTGAAAAGCACAAATAGAGTAATAATGCTTTACCCACTGTGGTAATAAATATTGTCAGGTCTGTATGAATTGAGGCTTGTGGTCTGTAAGAAAAAAAAAACTTTATTAAATGTCTTTTTCATTTGAAGTACCAGGAGAAATCCCTGCGCTCATGAATGCATTATCACAGGCGCCGTGCTGTGGGTTGCATGTATTATCACTTAGCTGGTAAGATTTATTTTTACAGTGTTGCCAGCAGATTCATTTCACAGCAGGTAAATCTTTCCAGCTGATGCTAAAATACAAATAAATGTGGCTATTTATGAACCGGGTGGTGTTGTAGATAAATGTTTGACCAGGAACGGACAACAGCAGAGCAGAATTAGGGGCAAGAGTGGATCATTGTTCCTCTTTGGTCCAAATTCTGGTTATTAATTTCCAAATTAGGGCTGGGGTCTCCAGTCTGCAGCTTTGGTGCCTCAGTTGGTTCTTTTTAACTTTCACATTGGCTCTTAAAGAGTTCTGCTCAAAATAATAATAATAATAATAATAATAACCAATTAATGTTTTTTTTAATATATGGAAATAAAAAAAATAGGATTTAGTACTTTTCATTTTTTGGTGGAAAATTGCATTTAAAGGGGAAGTCCGGTCAACAAGGAAAAATCAGGGTATCATTAGCTATAACTAAAACTAATACATTTGTGGTTATTTAATGAACTTATCTTTAATCAATAAGAAAATAAAAACATAAATTGTCGTCTGAATCCCTGTGTATGGGGGCTGACATGACTGCCCAAATATGGGCAGTAAGGGGCGTTTGACATCACATCCTGCGACGTGGAAGAGCGGAAGCGGCGACAGTATTTCTCTCCGCTTTCCATGCAAAGTCAATAGGAGCCGTTCTACACAGCTGCGATCATCAATAATTATTTCGGATTTCCAGAGGACTTCACCGCTGACATTCCCAAGAGCTATTGCTGAAGCAACAATGCCCACGTGCATGGCCATCGGACGTTCCAACACAACTAGTAAAAGAGGAAAAAACATAGCTTATTTAAACACAGTCACTTCAGCGATCTCTCCTCCGCTGTGTGTGTGTGTGTGGTGTGTGTGTGTGTGCGCGCGCGCTCAGCTGCAGCGCCGGTGCAAAGCCGTGCTCAGCCCAGCATGTGCTGGAATGCTCTTATATTTTAATACTTATACTATAATAATCAGCTAACTTAAGTCACTTCAGCGATCTCTCCTCCGCTGTGTGTGTGTGTGTGGTGTGTGTGTGTGCGCGCGCTCAGCTGCAGCGCCGGTGCAAAGCCGTGCTCAGCCCAGCATGTGCTGGAATGCTCTTATATTTTAATACTTATACTATAATAATCAGCTAACTTAAGTCACTTCAGCGATCTCTCCTCCGCTGTGTGTGTGTGTGTGTGTGTGTGCTCAGCTGCAGCGCCGGCAAAGCCGTGCTGCGCGGAGCGCACACACACACACACACACACACACACGCGTGTATAGATATATACTGTAGGACCCGACTGAGTTTGATCTTGGAAAATAGTGCGCCGTGACAAACAGAGCGTTGAAACTTGCTCAACAGCTGGTCCGCCGAGTGACGTCAAAAAATGGGAGGTGACAGTACTATTCTTGACCAAGATGGATTCCTCCACATAAACATGATTAAATGAGAATTATTCTTAATTAAAAAAACTTATAATTTTTTGCACAGTATGTAGTAGTTTTATATTTAAAGTACTTTCAGCAGTTTGAATTCTGATTTTGACCGGACTTCTCCTTTAATGGTATTAAAAGTACCACTAATATTTTTTAGATCTATTTTCTCCTAATTAGGTTGAAAACTGTGTCCCCAAGGGGATGGGTTAAGATGCAGAAGTGAATTTCTCCATTGTGAGATCAATAAAGTTGAATTATTATTATTATTATTATTATTATTATTATTATATTTTCATTGCTGGTGGTGGGACATGTTTCTCAAACATGGAAATCTTTGAACTCAGGACTCAACAGACAGCTGGCGTTTGTGTGTTTGGAGGACAAAGCAGACCCCTACCTATTACTGACTAAATGCTTTCCAATAGGTAATATTTTACACAGAAACGTGTAAGCGCTGCATCAGGCCACCGTCTGAAGCACACAGTCTCAATCGGGTCTCTAGTCCGCAGAAAACGTGGTGAAGCAGCATCTGTCCACATTGGGGAGGGGGGGGGGGGGGGAACTATTGTAGAAAAGATTGGGCATTGAGAACGTGTGAGGTGGAAAACTGGTTAGGTTGTGAGTTCTGGTCCAAAACTCTACGGGTCAGAAAGCAGAAATGGTTACGGGTGTGTGTCCTGCTGCAGGTTTTCTTCTGCTGGAGAAGGAATTGCTGCTATAAAATCCCCGTTTTCTTTGAAAGCGTACCGCAGTCGGCCCTCGGGGGAGCCGGGAGTAACAGTTTTATCTCTCCCTCCGTCACAGCACACTTGTCATTTGGGTCAGTTTCGTGGGGATTTGTATTGACCATTGCCATGAAGCCAGAACTCTGCTTCAATAAGGCCAAAGTAAGTGTGTCTGTCTTGTAAAACAGGAAGTTATTTAAGTCGGTGACCCTTTATCTGCACAACCAGCTGGCGTGAACAGTGTCCTGGTGTCTCTGAAGTCTGAAATCAGGGCCCAGAGCTGGGCGTTTATTAACTGATTTAATGAGTGATTCACACCGAGGCCGAAGCATTTATACCAGCAATAGCAGCTTTTCTCTATAAGGTAATGACCGTGATTAAAGCTAATGCAACTTTGCCACATTAAGGTAGAGCCGGTATTGACTGGAGAGCTTCCAGAAGATTTTCTCAGTCTACACTCAATTAGTGACAGATAGGAATTTCAAATATTAGACACTGCAATGAACTACATGACTATTTAATCATTGTTTTTATTTATGCAACAGCTGTTTGTCAGGAATACTTAGTTTTGTCCTTCAAATAACGTTTAGGCACGTCTCGAGTCTCTAAAATCTAATTTACCATCCTTTTGCAGAACCCTGCAAATAGTATTCACACGTTGCAATCAGATAAATTTGTATTATTACAACTAGAAACCTAAAGATATTTAAAGTTCTGCATTTGTGTTCAGCTGTAATAACCACTGAATAAAATCTGAGACATGGTGGTGGCAGCATCATGCTAAGGGAAAGTGGTTCTTCGGCAGGGACAGTGGAACGTGGAACGATGTAGGTCTAAGCATGATTACATGTTAGAACGGCCCAGTCAAGGTCCACACTTAAACCCTATCGAAAACAAGACATGAAAACGCAAATCTAATCAGATTGAGCAATTTTGGCAAAGTTGAATGCGAAAAAAAGTTTAGTCTATAACATATTTGTACATTTTCAACAGATATGCACATTTCTGCAAGCAACTGTGAGAATTTTCAGATTTTTAGCAAATATTTTTAGCGATTATCTTTTGTTTTCACTTCAGTGAGTCTGAGCAGTTGATTCGACATGGAAACTGAAGCTGTAGACATTACACACAAAAACACCCGAGCCTGATTTCATTCTGTCCAACCTCATCTGTCCTTTTCTGCTGCGCATCGAGAACGATGAACATCAGTTTCTTCGGCTCAGACGAGTCCACAGTTAAGTCTTCTACTAACAACGCATTATGTTGGTTATTTTGTGCTGATCTTGGTTAATTTTCTTAGTGTGATCATGTTAAGGTGCAGGGAGGCATCTTCCTCTAAACCTAGTACAGCCTGGCAGAGTTGAGAGCTGTTGGTTCGTTTTGATCTCAGAGCTGCCAGTTCTCGTCTCCCAATCCTCCTAAAAGATTTCAGATTTATCTCTTTGTTTTCGAAATACGCCCATATCTCCTTTCTTCCCATAAAAGGCCATGTGTGCATCTGCAGCTGTGCACGACCCGTGTAAAGTCACAGAACTGCCTCTCTAAGATCTGGATGCAGTGAGATTTTTACAGATGGTCTGTTTTTCTTTTCCATCCCCACATGGAGCGACTGAGGGTTTGGGGGGTGGTTTATTAAATTCTGGGGAGCATAAACATGGACGTGCCTGGTAAACAAACCCCTAGCAAATGCATCAAAATATTGAGTTCCACTTTACAAAGGAATAGTTATACATGTTGTAAGAACAGGACAGTACCCACAGGGGAGCTGGATGATATCAGCGTGGTATTTCTTTCTGATTCTCACTGTTTCAAAGTGACTGTGATTAATCACTTTTGTTTTACTCAGTCTTCAACTATCCTCTCCTTTAATGGAAACACTTTGCAATAGTTCAGTGTACAATCATACACTGTTTGCTGGTTCTCACTCTTCCCTGTACATAAATAAACACCACTAGCTGTTAGTCAGCTACGTTATTTAGCTTTTCTAATTCCTCATTTATTGCATGTCTTTAAGAAACACATTTTTTATTTTTTAAAGAATACTCACAAAAACAGATTTACTCCAGCAATGTGTCTCAGAATTTTACATTTCATCTTCATCTTGTGAGAATCAACCCACTGCCATTCGGGAAAAAGAAAGCATGTTTTAAAGGAATATGCTACGACTCTGGGGGAAAAAAAGCAGAAAAAAGGCAGAGATTTCCTTTTGTATGGTAAGCCTCAAGATCAATGTCAACTTCTTTTCATTTTTAGCATCGCCTCTTCCAGGGAAAAGAGATGATTACGATTAGGGCTTCCCAATATTTCTTAGATATAGTGATTGTAAGAACTGTGTGTGCATCATTAAAATGGCAAAGGACTGTTTGGGATGCGTGTCAGGAGTAAACGCTTTGGATGCCAATAAGCTGCTCAGCCATTTGGATGGAGTCGTTCCGCAGTTGGTGCATATACCTGACACGGGTAATGGCACCAAAGATACAAAAGGTCACAGAAAGAGTTGGGCGAGTTGTAATAGAGGAATCTGGAAGATGTATAGCAACTCATACCCTAATCACAGTATATTGAACAGGCCTACTTATGAGACCCCTGATCATTCTAAGTTCAGTTGATTTATGTCATGGGAATTCAGTACAGATGTTATCTTGACCCTTTAAGCCCAGAGGGTTGTCTTAAAAAAAGTGAGCTTTCCGTTGGAAATAAAATCTAAGTACATGAAGATGGTCGTAGCAGTGGCTCAGTTAGTAGCTCTAAGAAAATAAAATGAATAGTAAATGGAGAAAAGCTGGGGAAGTAAATGTATAAGATGAAAAACAGAGTACATATTGGTCTCATCAGTATCTCCTTCAGTGGCTCTGTCCAGAAAAGAGACGATTAAACTGTTGTTGTGTATTTGACTACTATATTAGTTCAAATACACAGTTACTGGACCACCTCCATCCTCTTTGGAAAAAGAAAAGAAGGAATATAAGGCTATTGGCAACAATAACTCAGTCAACGGTCCCTTCTAGAAAGGAAACGGGCAAATATAGAAACACTTATCCATGTGTTGTATCTGTAAAAATGAATAAATAAAAACAGAACGTGAGTTAATGGCAGCAGAAACTGAAAAAGTTGCATAAATGCTTAGAAGGTAAGTAGTAGGAGAAAGTAACAGAGTGAGGAAAGGTGCTAAACCAGAAGCATATCCACAGAAGTGGCTCAGAATACAATAAACCACTGTTACTATATGCTGTAATACAAAGGAACTCATTCCTGTTCTTCTTCATTCAAGGCAAATATAAGTTACATAAAGAATTATTGCAATCTGATTGCTACGTTATGCTAAATGTAAAGACATTTTTTTTTCTTTCTACCTTATGACACATTTCTAACACTTGGTTTTATGAGTCTGCACCCGAATCTGTTTATATATATATATATATATATATATATATATATATATATATATATATATATATATATATATATATATATCTATATATATATATATATATATATCTATATATATATATATATATATATATATATCTATATATCTCCATCCATCCATTCCCAGCTGACTTATTGAGTGAAAACCCATTGTTGGCCATCTGGGTACTCTGCCTCTATAGCTCATAAGACATCTCTCTCGTCTTCTGGTTTGTTCAGTTTCACTGATTGCCGTCCATTATGTTCACAGACTTGATTGTCTTTTGTGTCATTATCTTTACACCAAGGAAAATGATGATGTTCTTGTCTTATGAACAAATTAGGCACAGCGTATACTTTGTGCTACCTCTGCAGCCAAACGTCGCTGTTGCTGTGACCCTTTTTGTGACTTTTTTTTTTTTTTTAAAGAAATAAACAAGTGGACATCATGTAGAGAGTTATGTTTAGATTATGTGCAGCTGCCATTACACATGTGGATGGATCCGCCAGAAATGGATGGAAAATGAGAAGCAAAAATGAGGAAGCTGAGCTCATATTAGCACTTGCTTTAATAGACTTTTCATAGTTTTTTTTATTAGGCATGAGTGAAACCAGCGGATGTCATTTTCTTCCACTTGCAACTCCTTTTAAACAAGTATGAGTGAATTCAGGGCTGAGTTGCATGAACCGAATGCTGTCAGATTTTACTGAAATTGTTTTTTTTTTTACTTATTATTTCCTGTTTTATTGACACACCTAGAAATGAATCAGTCAAGCGTCTGTATTTTATCACAAAGCACACAGACTCCTGCTTTTTCAAAGAGAAGTCTGATCACATGTTTGTGTTAGAGTTGCGTCAATCTACTTACCAAATTATTGTCAGATCTCCTCTTTTTAGGAACGGTGTTGTCATCTCTCTGTTCTTTCTTCCTCCTACCCTGCCTCTTCTGGTCTCTGACACACCTACCTCCTATTTACATCTTCTCCATCTGTTCTCAGCCCGCTAAGCAGCTCTTTCCACCGAGAATCACTGTTGGAGTTGCCTAATTCTTTTCTTTCTTTTTTTTTACACAAAAACACATTTTCGCTTTTCCTGTTTAACACTCATTTTCTTTCTTTTTTATTTTTTTTTACTCAAGATACCCTGAAAGAAAGTGTAGCCATTAAGCAAGCATGTTTTCCACTAGTTAATAATTTACCATTATTATAGTGTGCATGTACCTGCGTGTTCAAGCAGCGAGAACGTTGGGACTAAACCGGTGCCTGGTTTTTATTTTGAGCACCGTTTCTGTTTCATACCACTTAGAAAATGTGGCATGAAACACATCACACATCCCTCCAGAGGTTTATTTTGTCAGTTATATTTATAAAAAAAAAATCTGCAGCTAATTAAAGGACTCTTCTTGTTCTTCCTAATCTGTGTGTTATCTTGTGTTGCATTAATAAAACATAATCTCGGTCATTAACACCAGAGAGGCAAATGAAGAATAAGAAGCAAAGAATGAAAGAGTCTGATTGTCAACTAGATCTCAGGAAATAAATTGGAGCTTTACCGTCTTTATGCACGCTCGGTGGCAGAATCTAAAGGCTGAAAATGGCTGGATCTACATGACATAATCTGCCGTAGATCGGGCTGTTGCACCGACGTGCGCAGAGGGATTCTTTGAAATCTCTGCCACCGAACCCTAATAATCCCTGAAAATCCTGAGCAGTTAATCCAATTAGAGTCAACACGTAGCTGGCCTCTGCATTAAATCTGATACAGGTTAGCCCACATAAACAATGTGAAAACATGTTCATCTGTGCTGCGTCAGATTACCGCCACTTACCTATTTATTTACTGAACAGTTGTTTCCGGGCTGTGGGATTCTTTAATGCTGCACGCTTCCCAGAAGTTGTCAAGCAGGTTAAAATAGCTCTGATGTATATTTAGCAGGATTAAGCTGTCAGTTCACTGGTTGGAGGTGGAGTCCACTCATTGGACGATGGGCACGCTGAATAGGGAATGTCCCCATGATGTAACAGCGCAGTGCATTTATCCTTGGGCGGCTACAAGGTATGCCGCTGCAGCAGCACCTTGTGCAATGAGTAGTTTATAGCAGAAAGGTGTTTACACATGCATACATAACCATCTATCATCTATACCAACAGCGCTACCAACTGCACCACTGTGCAGCTCGCATATATAAATAACATGTCTGTATAATGGTAAACACAGGGTCTGTGTATGTGCAACTTGTATATGGAGACCACGATTAAACATTTCAAGCTTTTTTCACCTTTTTAATGAGACATTTAAACCTTATAAGTAAAATAGAAATCAAACAGGTCTGTTAGAGAGGTACAAATAATAAAAAAAAGATTTAACCTTGTTCTTTTGATTTAATGTCAGCATTCAGACAGGTTAACCTAATGTTCATATTTTGGTTTAACTATTGGATGGTAGCCTGCAGCACTCTGTGCTCTGAACGCAAATGTCAAAATAACATTAGAACGAGGTAAAAAGCTGGTCACCATTTATTAAATGTGTTTGATCAGTTAAACTGTTTTTTTGAGAAGTCTAAAAATAATTTTAAATGAGCCATTCTAACAACATGTAAAAAAAAGTTGATTATTTAACTGCTTATACTTTGTTATATATTTCATATCCTGCCTACTTCTTGATTTAATTAAATTCTTTTTAAATCTAGAATTGCCCGAGTTAAGAATAATTGTTTATTCGATCACATTTGGGATCTGTTTCATATAAACTATTCATTTAGCAGACTCAACGTCTGAAGATGAGCAACAATCAGAGCAAACAGTGTTTTCATCACACATCTGGAAACGACCACAGAACCCGTTTACTTGTACAGAACGTTCTATATTGAGCAATTAAGTTTTATATGAATCAGGTTTAAGACGTAATTATCCTCATATTAGGCTAACTTTTTTTGGTATGTTAAAAAAAATCACGTAATGTCATTTTCTGTTGTAGCCTACTAACAGAACGATGAGGAAACGACACTTTTCTTTCACTTTTTGATAAAAGTTCACCATCTCTACTTCCACATCTGGTTGTTTGTAAATGAGACGGAGTCGCCTGAGTCTGCCCAATCTGCGCTCCCGACCCAGGGGGCTACAGTTTCTGTCAGGGACTCGGTAACAACTAGTTTGGCACTACGCTATTGCCTTAAGTCCCGCCCCCTCATTACTTGCATAATGAGGCAGAAATGCATATAGAAATGTAAAACGGACAGCCAGAAATAAATTGGCTAACTATACAAAGGAAGAATAAAGTAGGCAAAAATGTTAAACATAGAAAGAAATTAATAAAGTTGGCAATTATAATGGATAATAAATAAGATTATTATTATTATTATTACAAAGAGATCTATAAATGTTTCATTGTATACTATGATTACTGCTTACATTTATTTGCTGTACTCTTTGTATGCATATTTATTTATTGAGCATTTATTCATTTCTGTATTTATTTTTAAATTTGTCAATCTTGAAAAATAGTTTTCCTGTGAACTTTAAAGCAGTGTTACAGTAATGTTGGTATCCATCAAAACTCGTCTGTCACTTGAATGGTTGCCAATGCTGTTGGATGAACAGCACAGGCAACCGGTGTTTTCTTTTATTAAACCTGAGTGCCCAGCTGCAGGCACAATGAGTGCCCCCCCCCAACCCCACCTGTATTTATTTGACAATGACTGTATTATTTGTGCTTTCCATGAGCGTATCCTTGTTAATTATTACTCCACGATAAAAGTGTGCTATTTTTAAACAGTTTCTTTGCCTTTTTTCTAGGCTGATATTTCATGGTATTGATATTTTCATCTGCTCTGTCCTGAGCTTCAGTTTTGACATTCACAGGTGCCGTAGTCAAAGTTTATCAGTGTATGCCTAGACTTTATCTTAAATATGTAGACATCCTGGTGATTGATGGTCTGGGTCTCTGGAGGTCTAAAAATGTCTTAAAAGGTCAAACGAAGGCTTTCATTTGATTTCCTGTCGACTCTAAGCTTGGCTCCGTGTTTAGAGGTGCGGCTGGCTTCATAACGGTTCAGAGAGCGGCTTTTCAGGCTTTTTTCCTGCTTGAATGACTTGCTAAATGGCCGTGCCGTTGTTTGACAGCTTTACTGGTTCGCTGTAATAACTTTAGTTTCCCAGGCAACAAGTCCCGCCGAGTAACCGACTCGTTGACCTACTGGTTTACTGCCTGCTGTGACCATTTGTACCAGTCGTTACAAATAATTACCCCTAATTATTGTTGTTGCCAGCATGGGTCTGTGCTTAAAAGAGGAACCTTAGACTGAGTCAGCAGCAGCAGCGACGGAGCTGCGCTGCAGGACGCTGCTGCTTGCGGCTGAACGCGCGTCATGCTCTCACACCTGCACGGGCTGCAGCAATACCCCGACTCGCTGTTTGTCTGCGTGTCCACCGAGCTACGGTCAGGGTTCCCCAGATAACGCCGGAGCCATAAGTTCTACTTCCATTAACGTGCATTTCTAAAAGGAGCTCCCGAGCAGTGAACTGTGAGGGAAGAGATCTGTGAGAAGGTGGAGGATAAAGGGATTTAGAGGCTAATCTGGATGCAGGTTCTAGAGGGCTTTGGGCTCGTGTTGTGTAACCTAGATTTAACCTAGAAGTGACACATGCGTTTGACGTCTGGGCCTGAAAGGAGTGTCGGGATTGTTTTGTTGGGAAGTTGTGTTCACAGTTCAATCAAACCTCAAACCAACAACGGATTTCAAGTTAAAAAAAAAATGCTTCAACAGCACATGATGTGATCTAGCACTGAGGACAACAAATATGAAATGTAGGAAATATGACAATGGCCAAGTGCTGCTGGTATCTGACATTTTAGACATTTAACCACCTGTTCTTAAAGTAAATTATGACTAGATTATAGAAATGTGCTACAAATAAGTGTTGAGACGAAGCTGTGAAACGTTTTTGCTGACGCAGATTTCCAGGGGTTTGTATAGCTGTCACCATCTATAGATGTCTGCCTCCGACATGGAAATGAAACCTACCCATGCTATTTGACTATCAGGTTGGGTAACTTATGGGAGTTGGAGAGAGTTGATAAACCAAAAATAAAAAATCTTTTTGTTGGATCAGTAACTTTTGACTTTGTGTCCCGTGTTCTTGTTTCTCCCATAAATGGCTTTAACTAGTCCAACAACCCCAAAGCGCTTTATACTACAGTAATTCACCCATTCACGCACTCATTCACACCCTGACGGTGGTGAGCTATGTTAGTAGCCACAGCTGCCCTGGGCCAGACTGACAGAAGTGTAACATTGAATCAAAATAAATGGCGCCAAAACCAAAATCGATCTTGTCCAGTGAGGTGTTTGTGGGAATGGAGCGGCCTTGTTACCCGAGGAATGAAGCTGAGGAATGATCTGCCCTTTTTCTAAACTCCTCAAATCTTCTTTTAATCTTTAATGACATTTGGTTTGTGGTTTCAGGGACATAATTGAGTTTTTAGATCCTTCGTTTGAATCTTGTGTTCTTGAAGTATTTCTGACTTCTTGTCCCTTATTGATGTCAGTAAATTCGGTTTGACGTCGCTGGAGAAACTTATGTGCTGCTGCCCTGATTGGCTGTTTTGTTTGTTTAATTTTGTAAAGATATTAGTTTTATGGGGTTTAGGGAGCAAAGCATAACATATTTAGTTCTTTTAGTAGATAAAACGATAATGTACCTGCAGCTAATGGTTAATCAGCTGCTTTGTGTAAATATTTGTTTTCAAATTTATAAAATAGCTTTTTTTTTTACCCCTCACTGACATTAAGTCAACCGTTTCCTTTTTTGTTAGGTTGGTTAGATTTTCTAACAGTATTCGTTTCCTAAATGTTAGAATGATAAGAGTTTATTTTTAAAGGATTTTGAATAGTTTCTTCAAGTTTAGAATTGTATATACAGGAATAAGTTGCTATTCCTTTAAACATCCATGTGATGATGGCTTGGCTTTGTAAGCTTCCAGTTGGTTAATCCATAGCATTTTAGTTCAATGGAAGCACATCTGTGTGAGTAATTTAGGACAACACCCCACACACGCTGCTTCCTTGTCTGACATCGTGGTAAAACCCAAAGAAATTAGGCCGACCAGGAAGTCTGGCTCATTGTTGGGGCTAATTTTCCTGATGCCTGACGGTGCCACATTCATCGGTTCAAACAATTAAATGTAATTATAAACGTCCCGACAGTGTCACGCCATTACGCTGTTCAGGAAGGAGGTGTGGCTCTGTGTCCCAAATGCAAACATGTTTTGGTAGCAGACTGTCGTTATCCACTGGAATAAGTCCTGTACTGTTCAAAGGCTACCAGGTGAGGAAGAATAATTTACTCCAGAAGCAAGACCACAGGTCGCAGACACACCCTGGGGAAAAAAACACCTTAATTTTTTGCAGACATGTCCTCAGGTCTGATGAAACTAAGGCTACGTTCACACTGCAGGTCTTGCTGCTCAGTTCCGATTTGTTTTGCTGAAATCGGATCTTTTTGAGCTGACCGTTCATACTGACGTCAGTTTCTCCAAATGACGTCACAAAAACGTATGAGCCAAAAGGAATATGGATTCGAAATTCAATTCAAGACCACTGTTTAACCCTAGGAGGGCAATACACTGACAATTTTAGACACAAAAGCAGAATTTTAACAAATATGCACTAATTTGTCAAAATAATGTCCAGGATATGTAGATGGTAGTATAAGACAACCATGTTAGCAGTTTACTGGTAAAAGAAAAAGTTGATTTTAAGTTGACTTTTATTGTCTGGATGTCTAATAACAAGGACAGTGAGGTGAAAATATCCGATACACATACAAATTAGTACCACAATATTGAAGTGGCAAAAAATCTGATATTTTATTTCGTTTTTTGGGTGAAAAGATCAGAATTGTGCCGTTCACACTGCCAAGAAAAAGACTCCACTGTGGACGTAGCCTAAGTTGACCCATAATGACCATTGTTACATTTGGGGGGGAAAAAGGGGCAAGCTTGCAATAATTAAAATATCATCCCAAGTATAAGGTGAAGGGGTGTCTGCATCATGTTGTGGAGGGACTGGTGCCCTTCACAAAATAGATGGCATCCCAAGGAGAGAAGATTGTGTGGAAATATTAAAGGAACTTAAGCCAGGAGGGTAAAACGTTGAGACGCGTTGGTCTTCTCGTCACAGAAAGTCTAAGTTGATTTCAGAATATGAAGAAAGAGGATTCTTTCCGTGCAGTGGATGTAAATATGTTGTTTCAACACTATAAAACCCACGCAACCTAAGAAAAAAGCCAAAAAGCATGTTTTTAATACGTTCTTCTGTCTGTTGTCTAAAGTCTGGTTTATGCTTGACCCATCTGCGAGGCCACAGGTTTCCGCACCGGGCACCTGGGAGAATTTCAAACATCCCAGACAGTCCCGCGCGGATAAAACATGGCGAACGAGCAAGCGCTCCTTCTGGCGGAGGTTCGTAAACATAGACATGTTTATGTTTCGGCCCAAAAAGATCACCGTGATCAACAAATTGTTACTAATTCCCAGACAGAAATTGCCTTCACTCTTGGAAAAAAGTAAGAGTTTTAAATGTTGGAAACAACTGTTTTCTACTTCAATATGTAGCGGGTGTAGTACACTTGGCGTAGGAGCGCAACGCTGCCCTCTGGAGTCTAGGAGAAAAATGCTACTTCAGAGGAAAAGCTGCATGGAGCCCCAATGCTGCAGACATTGTGTCCGCACGTCTCATTTCCGCATGGAATATACGGGCATCCAGCGTAAAGGAACCTCAACAAGCACTGCCTTGTTTAATTTACCATATGTGTAAAAATAAGCTGTTATTTTTAAGTTTGATGGAGCTGCGTGCCTGCGGGCTTTAAAGATCAGGACAGATTCTCATGTTACACCAGAAAAAAGTAATAATGACAAATATTAGACAAACACAAAGAAGGGCATTCATTAAGGTATAAACTGAAAGTGCACCAGAGTAGAGATGGGTTAAGTTTGCATTTTTAAACATCTGATCTATAATTGATAGAGATGTGAGGTGAATCGTGGGTTTTTGGAGATGTCACCACCGAATATTAAAACGAATCGGTTGTTACAGCTCAGTATATCCTCTCCTGGTTAACTCTTTTTCTCTCTGTGCCCCCCCCCCCCCCCCTCTCTCTTTCTCTCCCACCTGTCAGATGATGAAGCACGCCTGGGACAGCTACCAGCGCTACGCCTGGGGTTCCAATGAGCTGCGGCCGGTCTCCAAGCAGGGCCACTCCAGCAATCTATTTGGTGAGAGCGAGACCAGGCACACACGAGCACGGACACACGCGGGATTGATCTCGCTTCCCCGCCGCCAGCAGCCTTGGCCTTTAGATTAGCAGCCAAATTGGCCGCCACTTAGACCCATCCGTCTATGCGTACCTCTAAATGTCAGCTTTATCATATATTTATATTCTGTTTATGCATCTAACCAGTTGTCAGCAGCTGTGGCGCTAATGAGTGCAGCGGTGTAAGTAACTGTCAGCTTTTAGGTTGTGGAACAGCGCAGCAGCAGCGGTTTAGATGGCTGCAGAGCCGCGTTGTAAATATTGCAAACAAATGTTCATGCAAACCGTGAGAGAGGCGTTTTGAGAACGGTTTCGGGCTCGTGACCCTCTCTTGGGGATATGTGCAGAAGCAGGGCATGTGTCAGTGCGGTGCCGCTGATAAGATGCCATCCATGTGTGAAGAAGGCAGGATGGCCTCAAACGCTGATAAGGAAGCACCATAACACACCCACAAGTTTGGTCTGTGCTACTTTTTTTTGTTGTTGTTGTTCTTTTACATGTTGAATCCTAGCATCAATTTCTATTTTTTTTATATATTTTCTTGGCCTTCCTTTTTTCAAATGTGCATCACCCAGATATTTTCTAAGGGAAAATGGCTGTAATTTAGAGAAGCTTTGAGGATAAAATGGATCCATCAGCTGAATGGAGGGGGGATTGTGTCAGGATGTAGAAGATATTGATGGGCTTTGACCTCGCGGCAGCTGTGAAAGCTATAAAAACAGACACTGACACCTCAACTTTTTAAAGTAAACCACAGTTAACCTTTTGGTAACAGTTTACATATTCAGATGACAGCGCTGCCTTGCACAGCCAACATTTAACTCCACTTTGTTTATTTTCTTGCGCAAAATTCAAATCCTCACTGGTTAAATATACCACTATATTGATAAAACCCCTCCTAATTAACCTTTTTAGTCTGGAATATTTAAATTTTTTATGTTTTTGTTTTAGTTGTTGAAAGAATGCATGTTTACTACTTCTCACATGACTGACTTTAGGCATTAATTTTGTAGCCTGGGTGTTATGTAAAGGTTTAAACCCCAGTCTGCCCTGCCTGTTGAGTTTAATCATAAAGGGAATGGCTAGGGCTGTCACAACACTAACATGCTAAGATACTGACAACAATAATTGATATAATTTTTTTTATTCCACAGCAAAAATCTTTTAAAGGCACAGGGCTCTGTCTAGTTAAGAGAAAAATAGGATAAATTACAATATGAAGATATTTCAAATGCATTAATCAGGATAAAACAAATGTGTGGAACAATTTAGCTCTTCTTTAGTAAAAAAAAAAAAATAACTTAAAAGTGTAATTTCCCCATCTAGCAAAATGGTAGACTAGATAATACTTAAGTATTATCTTTGATTCAGTCATGCAATTATTTTATTTTAACTGCTTATCTTTAGTTTACAGCTGTGTGCACAAATAAAGAGTCATAACTAAATTAAATGGTTTCAGACCAAACAGGGATCTCTTATACAAAAAAGATTTTACAGCGTAAACGACGATCTGGCTCCACCATAATCTATTATTATTGGCCACATTAGCCTTCCATAGTTTTGGAACCAAATGGAGGAGTAATCGAGGGTTTCACTATTTATTAGCCAACTGAGTTGTCAGCTGTTTAACATTTTCCGGCTTTAATTCGCAGAAAGGACCAGAAGCGCATCTCGAGCTCAGACCGATCGCGCTCCATCATTGGGCTCTCCGTGTGTGCTAAGCTAATATTTGTTCAGCTAGCGTTAGCGTACGTCATCCGGGAGCTTTACCGCTTTACTGTTGCCGATCCAGGAGCTTTATTGTCCTGTTTAACTAGTGTTAGCGTTGTTAGCATGTAACATCTTTAACATTTCCTTCTTTCTGTCTGTCCTCTGAACGACGAGGCTTGCGTGTGCTTTTTTTTATTGGATGTTGTCACCCTGTTAGCAGAGTTTAAACCTTCCAGCAGCAGATCGTTGTTTTGGTCAGCTGAGAAACTGAGTGTCTGTTATTGCAGCACTGCTGCTGGAAGGAGTTTGACTGGGGAGCTGACACATGACGAATGGGTCAGTTTAGGCTAAAATGAGTATTTCTGAATAATTAATTTTCTTGGTACCAATCTGTCAAAATAACAGTTTTGTTGACACCATTGTCTCCGACAGATAGCCTCATTTCTCTGTTCTATTGAAGAGACATTTACTTGTCAAAACATCTTTTATTAACCTCATTGTGAAAGTTAAAACATCCCTAAACACGTTTGATGCATTACCATTAGAGGCTAGTATAATAATTCAAAATGTTGTCTTTGGGAAACAAGAGGATTATTGTGATCAACCCACAAAGTTCTCACTTTTTTTTTCTTCCCCATTGTCATTATGTCTCCATTGCGTTCCCTCAGCGTAGCACCTTGGCCTCTAAGATCCACTGTGCATTAGGTTTGAAAACACAGTGGAGGTCCATCTATCTGGCCTAACATATTTTTGTCATATTTTGGCCTTTATACCTTCAGTATTGCACACATTGATCACAGTACAGATTCTGATTCTACAGTCATGGTCAAAAGTCTGGCACCCTTAAAATCTTTCCAGAAAACGACTGCACTTAGACATGTTTTGTTTTATACGTGTTTATTTCCTGTGTGTGTTGGAACGGCACCGGAAAGCAGAGAAAAAAGCTAAATTCTTCTCTTTCTGCTCCTCTATTCTTCCCCCTCTTGCTGTTCTGAGAAGTAAATAGGTTGTGGTTGGTTGTTACAGACCCACTTCCATCAGGAAAGAGGACATCTTGCCCTCAGGGCTTTCTCACCACCTTCTCCAGCTCCTGTGCAACACATTGCACAGCATTATGATCAGCCGACAGTTTAATACTATACAATGAATCCAGTTTTCAAACCTGAGGCTGTTTGCATGAAGCAACATTAAATCTGACAGTCAAAATAAATTCAAAACATCATTTATTAAAAAAAAAAAAGTCACAAAATGTTCTTTCTATTAAGGATTCATATATTTGATGCTGTGCTTTAGAAAGGGTCCTTTGGTCTTTAATGCAAATGTAAAGATTAAATATCTATAGACACCATTTCAATCATTTGTAATAATTATTACCTTACCTATGCATTGCAGCTGATGGTTTTGAGTGTTGCAAAATTATTATATTGCATATATCTTCTACAGTAACGTCACAATCAGCATTTCATCACAGCTAGCCTGTAGGACTAAAATAGCCTTCAAAAGGAAAAACAAAACAAAAAACAAAATATTGAAGCAAGCCAAGCTTTTGAAAACAGATTTTCATATATTTGTGCAAGTTTGCCAACTTGTGCCAAGTGAAAATTAAAACCCGAGGTGCATTGTCTCAACCTGTCTGTTTTATTTAAAAGGTAATGCACAGACCCCAGAACAATAACAAAGAGAATCGGTCTTTACATAAATCCATTTAAAATTGGTTTTAATTTCTTCAAATAAATATTTTTTTTTAATCATAAAATCAACAGTTTCTATGATCAATGTAAGAAATTGAAACATTTCAATAAAAATAACCCCACAGTTCTTGGTGGTTTAACATTATTGTAAATGGTTACGCATATTTATTTATATTTTTCCTCTTTTTTTGCCTTTTTTTCTCCTTTTTTCTTCTTTTTTTTCTCTATTTAAAGTAAAAACTGTAGTTTACAGACTTCGTATTAGAGCATTACACATGTTTCCTGGAGTTCTGGGTTCAAGTCCCACTGACTGCCACTCTGAGTCCCTGAGCAAGACCCTTATCCCCAGAATGCTCCCTGGGCGCCGCACAGTGGCAGCCCACCGCTCCCCTAGGGATGGGTTAAATGCAGAGAACAAATGTCATTTCAATGTATGTTGCAATGACAATAAAGATGATTATTATCATTATTAGTAGAATAAACTATTGAGACATAAACTTAAATGATGGAGCAGAAAGCTTTTAACTAAAACATACAGAGTTGTTTTATCCATTTCTGACTGACTCAGCACTCGTGGCTTTATCCTAGTTATAATTATGGTCATGCTTTAACCACGCATAACTGCATACAGTCATAATGCCATGATAAATATCTTTTATTATTATCATTATTTAGGTTTTTTGGTGCAGAAACGGCTAAATACCCTGAGGCGTTCACAAGTGAAAACGAAGAGAAAGAAAAGCTGAAAAAAATGTGGAGCGATGAAATCAGGAAATGTTTAATTTATAGAGATATACGGACTAAAATTATATCAGATTGAACTTCTTCTTCTTAAAAAGTACCTTTTTAAAAACGAGTGTGTGTTTCCTAGCCCGTTCATGGGCCGGTGCTGGATCGGATCTGCTGGGAGTTCTGGCACGCTGCCTTCTTGGACGGGCTTTCTTCTCTCGTGTCCTGACGGTGCTCAATCAGATGGGCGTCTGGAGGGTTTGGAGGCGCACTCGCCGCCTCGAGCTGATGTTCTTCTTCTGGGCTGCTTCTCTTTTCTTTCTTTTTGGCATGGCTGCACGGATTTTCCCGCCAACAGGGATGCATTCAAGGAGAAATGGGTTGGGAACGTCCACATGACTGGAAGTGATTGAGATAAGTTATTCTGCTGTCTTTAATTCAGCTGGTTGTCGGTGTGTTGTAAGCTGAGCTGCTCTGCTGGACCAACCCTGCAGATGGGATGGACCGAGGGGATGGACGCGTCTCCTCTGCGGTCATTCCCTGAAGGAGAGAAGCTCCTCGGTCTCTGGCAGCAGCTGTTCCATCAGCTGTTTCCCCTTTTAAGTGTGTCTGGCTGGAGTTTGGCTCATCCCAGGGACGTCTTAATGCTGTATTAAACATATGTTGTGGTTTTTGGATATCCGCTGTTGTTCCCACCTCTACAAAACCAGGGACTTTTGGCTTTTCAAGTTTTGCTTATTAAAGAAAATGCAAGTGAAGAGAGTTGGTGTTCACTTTCTGAGAGGTAAAATGTTTTGAGTTGGAGTCAAGAAATGGTAATATTTTGCTAAGAGGAAAATGCTGCTTATTAGTTCAAAGCTTTTAGAAGTCTGGATAACCCAATATTTACCTAATTACCAGCTTTAAGTTGTAAATGTTTTATTCCTTTTACCTCGGCAGAAGTTGTGTTTTTAAACAAATATCCTGAAAAGCTGACTAGACTGTTTCAGATCATTCCCCTCGAGACGCTGTAGATTCATTGGCTTTGCTAAAATTAAATACAGCTAGAGGCATAGATGGTATCCATCTCCCCGCCTGTCTCTTCGGCTCCTTCATCTCTTGGTTCCCCACCCAGACGTCTAGAACTGAAATATTTCTGTTGAGGCTCTGGTTCATCTTGAGTTTTAAAGTACTCTCTTGTAAACTTTCAAAGTGGTTAAAATCTGTGTTTTTTTTTATGCTTTCTTTGGGATGTAACAAGATCTTTTGGCACATGTGAGTGTAGCCTAAGATGGGAAGAGGGACTTGATGCACTGCTTTGTTTTAAGACTTACTTTGAACTGGGAAAGGAAGTAGAATCAGCTAAAGGGCTTGACATATTTCCATGTACGGGAGCTGTTTTGACCTCAAGGAAGAAGGGCTTCTTTTAACAACAATAACCGCTGTCCAATCACTAAAGGAACGACAATGGACTGGTTTACACGGTGTCCTAAAGAACTGAATAGGAAGAATAAGGTGAACTCCCACCAGACTGTCGGTGTATCCTTGTTCTCTCTGGGAACCCAGCAGATCCCTGCTGACTGCATTTCCTCATTGTTTTCTTCTTCTCCACGTGATCTGATGGGTTGTTCTCATCTGCTTTGCGCCACACTCTGACCCAGGTCATTATTTCCCTGCTGGGGTGTAATGGCAACCCATGAAAATTACCTCACACCAGCTTTTCAGCCAAGCAGACTGTAGAGCGGACTCGGAGGTACGAATTAGACTATATAAAATCTCTTTATTGCCCTGGCTGGGGGAAAAAAATGTCTTTTCAGAAACGTTCAAGGAGCATTTGTCACTATTAAAACATTTGCGTGGTAGTAGTTTGGATATTTGGTAGAAATAAAGTTAATTTGTCAACCATATCCATCTGGTCTGTCATTTCTAATACCCAGGTCCAAACCGTACCAGGTTTTTATCTGCATACGTTTTGACAAGCAGGCCATCTAAAAGTCCCTCTTGAGGCTGAATAATTGTGTGTTTTGTCCAGATCGGGGCTTCAAAGCTCCATAGCCTCTCTCATCTTAGGCTATGGTGCCTCCGTCCCTCTTCGTGACCTTTGGGATCTGGGACACCATCGTCCATCTAACCAGCTGAATATAAAGCTCTGGTGGAAGCAGACCTGGAATATAGATGCCAACGAATATTGCATTCGACACAATGATATTGGAATGAGACTCTGGCTGCTCACAATATAACAAAATATTGCGATATCACTGGAAGCGATATACATGTCGCATACAACTGCCTGGACTACAATACGGACTAGCTAATTGTTTAGTTGTGGTGCCTTCAGGCTCTGTATGCCTGGAATATATTTGGGGTAACATGTTGAATGCTGGATATAAATATTTCAGAAGGTAAAGAGGTGGCTAGGTGGTCAATCAGCAGCTTTAGCCACAACAGTCTTTGTCAATAACAGCTCGTTGAGATGGAAATATTTTTGTTGCCGTAGCTGGACAGACTTTTCTTTATCTAGGGTCTATGTTTGCTATAAATCCAAAGCAGGAGGACATTAACACCTTTTATTTATGCATTTATCACGAGTCGTTATCGCAACGTTCACCCATATTATCACATATCACACGTTTACCTTCTATTCTACAGACATAGATGAGACTGCATCTTTAAGCCCATTGTTTCTACCTGTATGTCGGATCTATGTGTCTGTATCTATATCATAGCTCTGCCTGTCTGTATAGTAAAGACCTGTCTGTATCTGTATTATAGTCTATCTATACCATAGATCTGTCTCTCTATATTATAGATCTACTTGTCTGTCTGTATCTATATTATAGATCTACTTGTCTGTATAGTAAAGATTTGTCTGTATCTATATTATAGTCTATATCATAGATCTGTCTCGCTATAGTATAGATCTGTCTGTTTGTGTTGTAGATCCATCATTATTATAGATCTGTCTCTCTATATTATAGATCTACTTGCCTGTATAGTAAAGATCTATCTGTATCTATATTATAGAGAGTCTATCTATATCAAAGATCTGTCTCGCTGTGTTATAGATCTAATTGTCTGTCTGTATCTATATTATAGATCTATCTGTCTGTATACTATAGACCTGTCTGTTTGTGTTGTAGATCCATCTATATTATAGATCTTTGTCTGTCTGTATCTGTTATAGATCTGCCTGTGACAGTATAGATCTAGGTTCTATTGATATCATAGATCTGTCTGTCTATATAATAGAGCTGTCTATAGTGTGCAGCTCTAGTCAGGATCATTTTGAGAAGATTTCTGTTCAGAAGCTGGTCTGTCCAACCAGCTTGTTAACCGGCGTTTCATTGGGCAGCATCAGGACGGTGTTGTTAAAAGAAACATTAGATCATCACTCTCAGCATAAAACTGGGATTAAATCAGGAATTTGAAATTTGTGCTTACTGGAAAGTGATGTTAATTTTTTATAAATTGGGTAAATCTTGGCCAGATTGCGCTTTGACATTGTCCTGAATCTGTGGACAGCGTGATGGATCTGTAGCTGCAGGCGGTGTGGCGCGGCGGACGACCTGCACGTCCTCCTGAGACGGCGAGGCTTTGCAGTGCAGGTTATCTGCTCGGCGCCGCCTGCAGTGCTTTAGAAAAGGCCCCCGGATGAATGGCAGGCTCGGCCACAGATGCTGAAGGCTTTTCTCAGGCTCGCTTCTCTTTGTCGCTTCATTTTTCTCCCTGCTGTCTCCCATGTGTCAAAGCGGCAAGACTTTTTTATTTCCCGTTTCCTGCAGTTGAAGCTCAACAGTTTGTCTATCTTAATGACCAGGGTGTTTAATTATTCTTGCGCTTTGATTGTAGTTAACAATCGAGAACATGTAGCGTTTTCACCCGGGTGTGCGGTGCCGTAAAAGCAGAACCGCGGTTTCCTTTAAGCGTGTTCAGCTGTGGCCATTTGGGGTATGGGGGGTCTCTGTTTTCTATGGGCGATAAACTGCAATAAAAATGAAATCTTCTGTTTGAGAACCCAGAGGAAGATAAAGCAGCTTTGTTGATGTACTCAGTTTTCTGCCAGAAACTGATTCAGGTTGTTGGTCTAAATCCAGCGCAGATGCTTATTTAGTCCAATGTACCAATAAATCTTCCCAGCTGGCTATTAGCTATCCTGTTTGTACTTTGCCCTTCATACGTGGGTTTTAATAATCAGTGCAATAAAAAATAAAAAGATAGAAGATAAGCCCTAGTTAGGGTTTATCTTATATCTTTATTTTGACTGGATGAACAAGTTATATTTCAGGTTAAAGGTGGAAAAAGCCACGTCACTGAACTCCTAACTGCCAAGTGTTTGTCACAGGACACTTTTGTATCTCTTTCAATGTTTATGGTTGTACCTGTTTTAATTTTGCTCAATTTTAGTATATTTATAAATCATCGTTAACAGTTATTTTCATTCATTTAAAGAGATTTGGATGTTTAATTGTTAAGCCTAATCTGAGAGAGGCGAGTCTAAAACATGGAACAAAATTTTTGACATATTTGGGTTTTTAATATGAAAATTTACAACATTTTAAGACTTATTTTCAATTAAAAAATCTAACCCAGCAGTTTGCTGTGGGCTCCTCAGGGTAGTGAATCCATCCAGTTTGTCCTGAAGTTTATCTACATCCATTTTGATCGGAAGCTGTAGATCCAGACTTTTAAAGACTTTTTTTTATCTAAAGGAGAAATAGCTTCCTCCATCAGAACAGACCAGCTACAATTATAAAGACAGGATTGTTTAATTTCCCCCCAAAATTTTATTTTATGTGTATTTATGGTATGGAAAATAAGGTTGTAAAAACTGGTGCATTTTCATAATGTCTTGCTTCCTTCTGGTCAGACCTTTTGTAGAAATATCTCTACTAAGTTCAGGTTTAGCTTTTCTCTTTCTACCTTTAAAATATAAAGGATTAGGGAACGCTGCATCCAGAGATGTAGGGAATTTGTTCATGAAAATCTGTGTTGGAACATTTCGAGCTGGACGCCGAGCAGCATAAAAATATTTCAGAGACCAGAAGCAGCACGCCTCTCTCAGTCAGACGGCAGAGTCGATGCGGTCCGAGCGTCGCTGACTTGCAGGTGAACAAGTCGGCTGCTTGTGCCTCCAGGCCTGCTTCCTTTCAGTATCTCGTCCCACGTCTGGTTCTGTTTTCCTGCCCGAGCCCTGCGCTGTCGCGACTAAGGCTAAAAATAATATTATCCACCAGTCAAGAGGACTGATGTTTGTCGTGTCTTTCTATTCCGACAAGTCATTTAGTTGGTTATGTAATTTGACATTGAGTCCTGGGCTGCAGCCTGGGCTCCCACGCAGCATTCAGTCTGCCTGTGCATCAGATATTCAATCTCTGTAATTGAAATGGATGGCGTAATTCTGCTGTGGCCTTCCCTCAGGTTTTTTCTGTTGTGGGTTGTGTGTGCATGTCGGCGCGGTGAGGAGGAGGGAGTTGTGTTTGGTTATGTCTGAAGTGATGTAAATCTCCCTCAGCGCAGCTGTGGATGGGACTCTGATAAGGGCGGGCGGGGGGGGGGGGGGGGGGGGGCAAGAGGTCTGTTGGAGAGCGGTGGAGAACAAAGAGCACCATGAAGACCAAGGAACGTCTGTGGAGACGTTTAAAGCTGGGTTAGGTTATAAAACCATATCCTAAGCATCTCAGCGCTCTGTTCAATCCAGTAAGGTTATGTTTCGACTTATCAAGACTTGAAAGGGGAACCTAATCAGATTAGACCCACATTGATTATTGGGTCTCTGCTTTGTCTTCTTTAACCCCCAGTCGGTCCAGGCAGATGAGCGTTCACTCTGAGCCTGGTTCTGGTTCTGCTGGAGGTTTTTCCTCCCTGTTAACGGGGAGTTTTCCTCTCCACTGTCGCTTCATGCATGCTCAGTATGAGGGATTGCTGCAAAGTCATCAACAATGCAGACGACTGTCCACTGTGGCTCTACGCTCTTTCAGGAGGAGTGAATGCTGCTTGGAGAGACTTGATGCAACCTGCTGGGTTTCCTTAGAGAGGACATTTTCTGACCAATCTAGATAATCTGATTGAATTTGACTTTGGAAAGTGCCTTGAGATGACATGTTTCATGAATTGGCGCTATATAAATAAAATTTAATTGAACTGAACTGTTTTGTGTTCAGTTCAATGTGGGACAAGCATCCCCACAGCGTCACGCTGTGGGGATGCTTGTCCCATGCTTAATCTAGATGCTAACGAACACCTAGATCAGTAATGGAGCGAGCCTTTAATAAATGTGCTGATTTTGAATTTGTTTTTCACGGACTGGACTAAGAAATGTCTCTTCGTTGGTCCACACGTACCTTTTTGTTGCTTCCAGCCACGTTTTTGAGCGTTGTGGGAATATACAGGAAGACTCCCGGCAGCAGAAACAGCTGGTCAGTCGTGTGAGGTAAACGTTGGCTATGTCAGAACTGATTCGACAAATGTGTTTCCATCTCCTCTATAACACATTTGCTGTTTTTTGAAAAAGTCAAAAACCACCTCAAGCGAGCATAAAAACGTTTTTTTTTTTGTGAAATTTAGTGAGTTTATTCGAATTTTGCCATTTCCATCAACTCTTCTATTGCAATACTTCAACATGCGCATTAAAAAACATTGATGGAAATGCGACTGTTGTTAATTGAAAGCATTAAGAAGTGAAGTTGGCAAGAAACCGTGTTGCTGACACAGCAAACCTGGTGCAGGGATTTTAGCCTAAACGCAAAACACTACAGGTCACCCTGAATGTAAAAGCCACTGAAAGTGGCAGCATGATGCTGTGGGGATGATTCTCTTAGCGGGTTCAGAAAAGCTGGTTTGGAGTTGAGGGGAAGACGGATGGCACTAAATACAGATTAGTACTGGAACAAAATGGGCCGGAGGCTATTAGAGGCTGGGTTGTCGGTTCACCTTCCAGATCAGTGGTTCAGATCCAACGGGTATAGTCATTTGTTAAAGGCAGATGCTGCAGTCAGACTGAGATGGAACTGTTTTGCAAAGATTGGCCGAAATTAAAGTCTGTATTTGTGCAAAAGCTGCCAGAGACGTACTCTAGATGGAGGCCTGGATATGAACGCAATCAACATTTAGTAAATCTGTTTTTGTGTTGGTCCGTCACATAAAAAACATCTATAGAGCTACCATAGAGAGTGTTTTATGTCTCAGCATAACTGTGTGGTATGGGAGCTGCACAGTCCAGGAGAGGAAGGACCTAGCATGGGTCGTGAGAACAGCGTATGGGATTGTGGGATGCCGCCTACAGGATCTAGACTCAATTTATGTAGAACGAGTCCAAAAAACGGGCAAGCCGCATCTCCACTGATCCCCCCCCCACCCAGGCAATGCATCGTTTGCCCCTCTCCCATCAGGTAAACGCGTCAGAAGCCTCAAAGCCAAAACAAATTAACTTAGAAGCAATCGCCCCCTGATCGGAGACTGCGGTCCAACACTTTAAAATTCCCCCACTGTTACTAACCCATCATACGTTATAATCACCTTAATGTTACTGCCTACTGAACACTGTTATCTCTGAATATCTAAATACACATTTCTGTAAAGAAGCCTCAAATCATCATTGTTCAATAAGCACCTTACGACCTCATGATCTGTTATCTGTGACTCTCCTGAATGCTAAAAAAAAAGTAACCCTTGTTAATTGCCTGTTTGTCAGTTTTTGCCTCATTATGTGTAATGTGAACCGGAGTGGCCGAAGGGAAAATTCACTACAGTGACAATAAAGTCCTCTTGACTAAAATCTTGAAAGAATCCATTGAGGTTGGCGGCTGTAACGTGAGTGAAAGTGTAAAAGCTGCAGGGATGTGAAAACTTCTTCAGTGCAGTTGAAATGACAGGAGCAGCAGGGCCATAATAAACTAAAAGTGCAGAAATCTGGCTGGAATCAGCTGCTTGACATCTTGCTTTTCCCTCCCCGTCTTACTCCGGCTTTGCTTGAAATCCCTCCTATCTGTGTCAGCATCACATTTCCTGCGCACACAGAAACGACGCCCGGGTAATGCCTTTCACTGTAACCTTGACAAAAACAGTTGACGCTTGAATATGTGGCAGCCAGAGCCAAGAGGTTAACGCACTCTGGGATAGGTGTTAGTGCTTGTCCGTGATATCTGTCCACAGTAACACGATTAGCCGAAGGCTTAGCCAACACTTTTCCTCCCCTCCTCTTTTTCGACCTCCTAAAAAAAAAAAAAAGAAAGAAAGTGTTGAGATGGTTGTTGGGGCTAAATGGGATCACTATGCAGCCTGAATGTGCTGAGATCTGGATCAAATTGTGGGATTAAGGATTAAACCTTCAGTTTGTGTTGCGTAACATGTGGATAAGGGACAAACTTGGGCCGTTTGGCGTTTCTTTGGTGAGAAGGCAGCGAGCCGAGGAGATACATTCAGGGGAGGATTTCTCTTTTAAAAGAAAAAAATTTTCATAAGATGAGAGCAGCTTTCAGTATTCTGTTTTTAATACCAGTCACTCTTTGGCTTCTCCCAGTCCTCCGAAGCCGGAGGCTGCCATTTCTATTTTTCCCGGGGACGCTGCTGAATCAGTGCATCGCTCCCATATCCATTTAACTTCACTCGCAAAGCTGGCAAGAGGTTGAGTTTGCAGCCTTGTCTGTTTTCTGTCGCCTGCCTGGGTGACAGGATATTTCATGAAGTCGAGGGAATTTTCCAGCCCCTGTCAGCTCACCTTGTGTTTAGTTGCTGACAGGGAACAATGTTTTCACAAGTTATTTTGGTTGGCAAGTCCAGGAGGGGGAGAGTGATATTAGGCAATTTATCTTCACTAGGCTGAAGAAAAACAAGATGATGTGCAGCAGAACGTCCAGAAACATCTAGGATACATGCTGGATTGGCTTGAGCTGATCGGAGGGTTCCTGAGTGCATCTATTGGTGCTTTTCTCTGCTTTTAATCAGCTTTGCCCTCCACTGGGTTTTATTTGTACTCTGTATGAACAAATATCTGAGCTAGAAATGAGAACACTGCATTAATTTCTGGATATTTTGGCCATAATTAAACACATGGAAGCGGTAAACAGGGCGAGGCAGACATGAATAGTCGACACCGATGCTCTTTACAGGAGGGGTCAGAGTAGACTCTACCTGAGGTCTAGACTGAGGTCTTTTAGGGTGCAGGGGGCGCTCCAGGAAGGCCAGCTCTGTCCTGGGATGCATCCTCAACCAGGGTAGGTGGTGGGAGACAGAAGGGGAAAGTTCCACGTACATTACAAAAATTCATTCACTTTAAGAACTTTTAAACCTTTTAAGTGCCAGCTGTAAAACTTCTATTATTATTATTATTATTATTATTTTATTTTATATTTTCTGGGCAAAAGAGGACAGTGAAATTGTTTTAATGCCGGCAGCAACATCAATTTTATTAAAGCAGCTACAAATTGATTCAAAAGAAAAACATGATTAAAGTATAAAGATTCCTCCAAAATCCACAACCTGGCCAAGACTTTTTAAGAAATGTTTTTACTATTTGCATAAATATGGCTAGAGTCATGTAAAAACAGGGGTCTTAAATTGTCCACTGACCCAAAGTATCATCTCCTAGAGAGCTAGGCCTCAGGTTTCACTCTATTTTAGGCTGTTTTAAATTAAAATGGTAATTCCTGTGACAAAATTAGTTTTTTGCCCACATCCCCGAAGGAGCTATAAGTCAGACATTTACTGTAAAACCAACCAAAATCATTCTCATTCCCTATAAACAATCGGTCCTCTCCATCAACAATGTCTGAGTCACGTTTTTCTCCTTTCAAACCTAGAGGTACGGTTCAGAGTGTAGCCTGTGTTTACTTCCTGGTTCCTGAGCCAATCACATGAGAGTTCCCAGGGTTCCCAGCACAGAGCGCAGCATTTAGTATTTTATCTTGGAAAAAGAGCAGCAGCCTGCTAACATGGAAGACCGTAAGAGAAGCGGACCAGAAATAGAGCAGAACACAACATCATATTCATGTCCTGTGGAAGGAAAAATTCACAACAGCAACACAGCGTTTAAAAACGGCATATTAGGTTGTTATGGTTGGAAAGCTGTTATACCGATTTGAGCCACAAGGTGTCAGTATTACATATAGCTCCTTTAACTTCTCTAAATAAACCCCTAAGTCAAGATCTTGTTAAAACTCTTAGTATACATCAACCTTTCTTTTGTAGCTACTTCACTATAGTGATCCATCGAAGCATGTATTCACAGGAAACAAAAGACAATTACATTTTGTTCCAAAATTAAGACGCTCGTTTGTGCACAGAATGAACACCTTGTGTGTTGCAGTTTCCATGCGGGCCGTTTGAGGAGCCTGCAGGCTGTAAAAGTTTCAGGTCTGCTTTAGGATCTGCTTTAAAATGGTCTCTGGTGCCCTTGGGTTGGAAACGGGTCACCTTTGAGCTCCTCCTGGAAGGCTCATATCTAACAGCAGTGCGAAAAGCATGAAACCTTTCATGCTGACGTCAACAACTTCCCAGAGAACAGTTTACGATGACTGTTCAGAAGAGGCGGACTAGCCAAGAAAATGTATAAATCCATCCTGCACAATTGAAAGCTGGTTCCAAGGTTGATTTATTCATCCTCAAAGGCACAGAGAGTAAATGTGCCTTAAGTTTGATTGCAGAGAGATCTGCTGCCCCGAGTAGGTCAGTGAAAAGCTCTGTGGTAAAGGACACGGACTGAGTCTCCCTTTGTTTCCTGGACATGTCTAGAGCTGATTTTCTCATATTCGGACATGTTTGCCTCTCAAAGCTGCTTAGCCTGGACGGAGCTCAGCGCAGGGATCTAAACAAAAGACGGGAGGAAGAGACGAGAAAGCCCTCAGTGTGACCCAGAGCTTTAGGACTCACAATTTGTCGCCGGCCTGTTCAATAAGACTTTGTGTTTGACTTTAGCTCGTTTCTTCTGCAAAGAAACCTGCAGTGGATTTTTTTTTAATTTTAGACACATAACTGAAAATGTGGGAACATTGTGCGTCTTAATGATGGGTTAAATTATTGAGGTTAATGTTGGTGATTATTCCATGAAAGCACTAGGAGTAGGATAAAATATTGATAGCTCTGTCATTAGAAGAGACGTGGGTGTTGGAAGAGGAAGGACTAGATGGATTGTGTTTCACAGGAAAAGAAGAAGAATGCTGGTTAATGACTTTTGGACCCCTTGTCTCTCATTTTTCTGCCTTCCCTCCCTGCAATCTATTCTTGTGTCCTACCTCAGAACAGAACCGTAATGATTCTTGTCTTCTGGGGACACCGGCTTCCCCATTTTTCATCTCTCTGTCAATTTCCTCCCGACTTGTTGTTCTGCTCTTTCTGTTGGTAGCTTCAGCCGGGATACGAAGCAGGTTTGTCTGCCTTTGACAGAGCAGGGAGGTACAGCAGCATCCTTGAGAGATACGGTAGAGGGACGGTGCTTGCTTTTGCCTCTCGACCAACTTCGCACATGAAGGGAAGGAAATCTGAGCAAATGGAGCCCAGTCAGCATAGATGGAGGGCATAACAAAACATCTTTTAAGTCTTGTCATAGAGTCTGAGTTTAATTAACATCCGGACTTTGACTGGGCCGTTTTGAATAAAGGAAAATTCTTTGATCTAAACCAGAATCTTCATTTTTAAACAGACTCGATGGCGTCTATCATGCTTCTCTGCGGTTCATTTAAAATCTCTCTCACCGCTGCATTCTTCGTGGGATGGATGGCTGGTGTTGGTAGGCAACCTGCCTGGTTTACGTTGATCCATAAATCTTTCCACGGAAAACTCCCACTGTGTCTCAGCAGCCTCCTGTCTGTCAGCTACAAACATGGTTGCTTATTAACGTTCTCCGGGTTTCAACGCCGTTGTTCTGTCATGTTCTGTTATATATATATATATATATATATATATATATATATATATATGCAGATGACTCTCCCTGTGGCTCTACGCTTCTCCAGGAGTGAATGCTGCTTGTCGGGACTTTGAAGAAATCAACTGGTTTCCTTATATAGGAACATTTTTGACCAATCTGTATAATCTGACCCAATCTGTATAATATGATTGAACTTAACTTTGTAAATTGCCTTGAGATGACATGTTTCATGAATTGGCGCTATATAAATAAAATTGAATTGAATCTATTTTGTCTGCATCATCAACACCAAGTCAAATTCCTTGTAAGTGCAAACCTACTTGGCAATAAACTTGATTGTGATTGTGATTCTGAAGAATCTTCAAAAATCTCTTAAATTGCAAACATTTCATATCTGTGACAGATTTCAAGAACATAATAACGGACGCGGTAAAGGTGAAATGTCTCTGATTTTGTTGGGATTTCGCTGATCTTTAATTTTAATGTATTATAGTGTGTGGTTGTTTTTGATTATATGTCTATTTTACATGTTGATTTTATGGCTGCTACCTTGGCCATGTCTCCTTCGCAAAAGAAAGTTACCCCCCTTTGCACACCTCCATGCATGTGACCACAACATTTGTCCAGTGAGCCAGGCTAACGATGAGCCTAACGACTCTCCATTGTTGGGGGGGCGATCAGTTCCAGGTGAATCTACAGGTGAATCTAAGCTCTAACGAGGCCTCGCCAGCAGGTCTATAAAACTTTGGATTGGAACGCCACACTCCTCCAGACATTTTGAATTGAGAGCTGGTAAGCGACACGTCTTCAGCTTCAGAATAGAAGTCCAGTTGTTTTATTTGTAACTTTTTTTGGACTTCCTGGTTAAAGAAACATAAATAAATAAAGATTCCAGCGGGTCTCTCGGTGCACTCTTAGGTGATTTCTGCTGGAAGGTGAACCACTGCCCCAATCTCAACCGTTTGGCTGCCTCTAGCCGGATTTTCTTCCAGTCTTGTCCTATATCAGTTGTATTCATCCACCCATTAACTCCTCTGTCCCTGTTAAAAGGAGCATCCCCACAGCATGATGCTGCCTGCACCGGGGTCTGTTCTGGGTGATCTGCAGTATTTTGCCTTTGGGCCAAGAAGTTAGATTTTGGTCATTCGACCAGCGGTCCGTTGTCCACAGGTTTGCTGTTTCAGCTACATGGTTTATGGCAAACTGGGCTGGTTGTCTGGCAATGTTATGACTTTATTCTCTTAATTAAGCATGGCCCGTTGCATCCCTCGCATTTTGGTTCGCACAAAATGAATTTATTTAGTGTGGGCTTGGGAAAAGTAATGAAATTGTTTCGTAAAGTTAATTTATAGTTCTGAACATATTTAGTGTTTTTGTACTCCTACTTATTTCGTTTGCCAACCTTGATATTTGTCAACTCGTTCAACTTGGATTCGCTCAAATATGCAAATCAGGCGATCTCTATCAACAGTGACTTCCTTTTTGCCAGAGTCCAAAATCCACCAGTCTGTGACTAACGGGACAAATTGTGGAAAAATGTAGATAAATATTAGCTCTGCAAGTGTACTGTAGTAATTATAGTTTGCATTTATCTTATGATCTTAAACGGGTAATACTGTAACATTGCCAACTAAATAGTTGCTTTTAAAATAGGCTAGAGTTTCAAATTTAGCACTTTTAATGAAGCAAATGTCGTTTTAGAGGAGCTCAGAACAGAAATCTTTACAAAGATTCTTTTCTATTATCTGTTGATGTAAGCAGAAACACTGCTGTGTGTTAATTTGTGCAAAAAATAAAGATGTATATATAGTAAAATTCTCCCACCCTAACAAGCTAACAGCAAATATCCCAGATCCTTTCCTCTCCTTCGGGGTTGCATGTCTTCTCATCCGCTGCTACTCATGTTGCAGGGAGGATTCAGACTCTTCCCTCTGCCCAACCATCTGCCGCCTCACCATGCACAAATCTCGATCGAAATCCTCACTGCCGCGACCGTCAGACAACCTCACAAACCCTTTTTATAGTCCATCCATCTGGACCGCGACACAATTCCTTGATCTGGTAGAAAGCTGATTTTAGACGGTTCTTCCTGACCTCCGGACCTAACTGACCCAGGACGGGCTGTTTAACGGCACAGAGCTTTGCTCACAGATCAGCAACCAGGGACATCTTAAAATATTATCCGCTGCTGCAGACAGACTATTATTTTTACCTTCTGGTTCTTTCATTTGGTGTATTAAACTGAAAACCTACAAGGTAAGGTCGGGCCGTAACTGCGGCAAGGAAGTAAATTCCCAACATGAGCCAATTAAGACCCGATAGTTTAGTATATGTTCAAGGAAGACTAATCAAAGCGACACCATTGTTTTTCCTTTTCTTGATGTTTTAATTGGTGTTTTGAATAACTGCAAAGCCTTCTCTTCAGAAATTTTTTTGTGCCTTTTAATGTCAGGTGGAAAAGCTTTTTCTCTGATAAACTACTAAAATACTTTATACATTCAAAGGGTTATTTAATGCAGATACGTGAGCGGCAGCTTCCACTGCTTTTCTTTTCTTTTGCAGACAGGCCATTAAGATGAAAGCTACTTTTGCGTGTGAAGAAATCTTCTGACAGATTTCTATGTGACAACAGTGCTGCGTATTTAAAAATGTAGATTTATTCTCCTATTTTAAACAGCCTTCTCTCATTTCTACCTCAATGTTGTGGATGTCTCTCACTCGACTCCCACGTACAGTCAGACATATGCAGGAAGATCTGCACGAAAGGAAGGAAGCTCAGGACTCTCAGGACATCAGGCTGGAGGGAAGCGATGTCCTCTTGCTGCTCTTCAGGGTTCATTAGACCCAGAATGTCAGATAGTTAAAAACAGGAAGAACAATAATCAGTCCTGCCGTGGCTCCCTCTATGGATTAAGCTTCACAAAGTATTTTCAATTAAATCTTAAATATGTCATCTTAGGTGTAAGAAATGCGTAATGTCACGTGTTTGAATATTTGAATTAAATTAATGTCACGTTTTTGTACGTCCTGATCTGTCATCAAGTATAATATATATATGTTTAGACTTGTATACAAATCAAGCAGGCATAGGTCGGCATTAGGATGTCTACTATGATAAAAAAAAAAAAAACATTTCACAGTATACAAAGAATTAAAGGGGACATATCATGCTTTTCAATGTCTTTCTTTTCACATTTAAACCATTCAGTTTTGGTCTCTATAAAGTGGAACTGCAATGCTTTGGTCTGAATTCCTCGTTAATTTACCCCCATATTCACCCTTTTTACCCCTGTTCTGAGGTACATATGTGAACAACTCGTTTTGGTGCTGTCTCTTTAAATGCAAATGAGGCACTTCACACCCGACCCCTCCACCCGGTCACAAAGCGTTCCACTCCACCTTGATCGGCCATTTTTGTTGTATGCTGGGCACGGTGTAGTGAATTGTGTGTGTTAATACACCCAACAACCTAACATTTTCACTTATCCACTTGTAGCTTCGACATCCTTCAGCTTGGACACAACAAAATGTATTTAAGGGCTGAAAAAGTGGATTATACCTAACATGTCCCCTTTAAAGGGTTTAAAGCTTGCACGTAGCTTTTAAACAGCCTTTCTTCATTTCCTACACGACAAGACTCCGGAAATACTCCCAATCCCATGTTTTCCTTTTTTGCAAACACAGGAAAAGTTAAGAAGCTTGTAGGGAGGGTGTGTCCAAATTCAGGGCTTGCATCCGTTGAAGGGCGATTAAGTCAGTGATGCGCCAAAGGCTGTCCAGATTAAAATGCTACTTTAAATGTGGCCCACAAATGCTGCCTCTATTCCCCAGATTTGAAGAATGGGTGCGACGTATCCTTTTGTGGCTCACCCTTTCCCATGATTCATTGCAGGTTGAAAAGAATGGTGGAGAGGAGTGAAAAGCTGTGAATAAAGTTAAATATATTACGTTTTCTGTGACGTAAAAGTAACTTTAAAAAGTTTTCAGGCGAGAATCTTAACCTGATATATCTGCTCGGTATATTGACATATCTCAAATTTAAAAGTGCTCAGAGACATTCGAACATGGCCGCTCCCGCTAGACTAACAGCCTGCTGGCTTTCAGCTGACTGGGCGGTCAAGATGTGCAATGCTGAGAAAGAGCGCCTGTCTCCCGGCACATTGCTTTCTAACTGGTGTGGTGTTTTGCTGCTTCAGTATGCATTTTGCAGAGCGTTGCATAGTGCAACTCCGCTGATGCACGTTCAAGAGCTTTACTGACTTTTCTATGTTGCTCTGAAACATCCGTCGTACTGTGAGGTTAGCACGTAGCACCGCTACGCTCATTGGTCTAATTTCAGCGTAATTTTGACAACTTTAGCTGAAATGCACCGGCGAGAACCCCGACTATCATTAAATGGGCTACGTCACCTCATCAGTTACATGGAATAGTGCAATTAGATCGCTAGACAGCACACAATAACTGCATTTAATCACATCTTCTCAAGTTAGGAATATGTATTGCTGCCCTCTTGGGAGCTACAGTGGAATAACGATACTTTTAGTTTCTGTGTTGGCAAACATCATGTAGAGTTCATCATTGTAAAAATATTAAATAAATAAAATAAAATAAAAACAGAAGGCCACTCCAGCTCTTTCTCTGCCCATTGTGTAAAAGGACATTGAGATGGAACGATATGAAATTTTGTGGCTAGAATCAACCGGGTCAGCACTCCACATTGGGCTGAATTTAAACAATCATCTTTACAGAGCAGCTACAGCCTCAAGGTGTTTAATGTCATGATGGGTTTCTTGTGTAAAACATAAAAAATGTCCTCTTGCATCTCCTTTTAAGTTTGGAGAAAGCTTCAAATCTGTTCCTCAACTTAAATCCTTTGAGATGTATTTCATCTTTAAGAAGCCAGGTGAGAAGAGAGCATGTAGGAAATGTGGAAATATCTGGAGAGCGACAATAAAAATGTTCCACATTGTTTCATTAGTCCCACTGTCCTTCTGTTTGCTGTCCTTCCTTGTAGGCCTCCTTGCTTCCTTCTTTCCTTTCTCCCTTCCTCACTGCCTTACACTTTCCCTTCCTTCTTTGGTTCATTTTGTCCTCCTTGCTTCCTCCTTTCTGTCTGTCCTTTGTTCCTCCCTTCTTCCTTTCCTTCCGTTTCGTCTTCCTTCCTTGTTTTTTGTTGGTCCTCCCTTCCTTCTGTTTGTCCTTCCTTTCTTTCTTCCGTCTTTGATTCCATTTGGTCTTCCTTCCTTCCTTCCCTTCTCCCTCCCTCTCTCTCCCTCTCTCTCCCTCCCTCCCTCCCTCCCTCCCTCTCCTTTCCATCCTTTTGTTTATCCCTCCTTCCTTTCTTCCTTCCCTCCTTGATTTCATTTGTCCTTCCTTTCCTCCTTCCTTCATTTCGTTTGTCCTCCCTCCTTTCTGTCTGTCCTTTCTTCCTCCCTCCATTCCTTCTTTCCTTCCGTTTCTTCTTCCTTCCTGGTTTCCATTTGTTCTGCCTTGCTTCCTTGTTTCTGTTTGTCCTTCCTTTCTCCTTCCTTTCTCCTTTCCTTCCTTGATTCTTTTTTCTGTTGGTCCTTCCTTTCTTTTTTCTTTCTTTCTTTCTTTCATTTGTCCTTTTTTTCCTTGTTTTCATTTGTCCTTTTTTTCCATTCTTGTTTTCATTTGTCCTTCCTTTCTTTCTTCACTCATTTTGTTTGTCCTTCCTTCCCTGCTGCCCTTCTCTCCCCCTTCCTTCCGTTTCTTTCCTTCCTCGATTCCTTGTCTGTCCTTCCTTGCCTCCTTCCAGTTTCATCCACCCACCAGCTGCAGAAATATCAGCCAAACCCTCCAAGTGAATTTTGTTATTCTGAACCGTAAAACAAACATGGAGGTAATGGGGAGAATGCTGAGTCAGGATCAGCGCTGAATTTATCTTACATGAACACTGTGAGGAAATCCTGCTGCTGTTGTTTTCCCCTCTAGAAGCATTACTGAAGCATTACTGCTTCTAGTGGCTCTAGTTGCTCTGTGCAACAAGATGATGATTCAGCATTGTGTCTAATGAAACGCTCTTCGCTGCGTTCGAGTCTCTCCGACCAACACAAAGAGGGTTAATTAAAGAGAAAATCCACAACGCGGAGAAGCTGCATCCTTCCCGCTTTCATCTGGAGCGACTATATTCTCATTATCCCAGGGTTTGTTTTCCTCTTCCAGTGCTTCCTGCTCTGCCCTCCGCAGGCCTACCCTGTGTTGTGCTTCACCTCCCCATCAATGGCTTCTCACCTGTGGTCCCATGGCTTCTGCATGTTAGCGTTGGTGTTCATAACAACCACCAGGCTTTGCTGAGTCCTCTGCAGGCGTCATGATTTATTGAGCTCCTTTGGTGCAGACCCAGACCTCAGCGTTGGACTTGTTAGTGGTTTTGGATAATGACTGCACTGAAATGATGATCTGTGTCTTACCTCCTGCTACGATACTAATCACTGCAGATGAACAGAGCTCCTTCCGTTTCATCGGGTCCTCGGTACCTCTCGCCATCTGCCCGCTGAATAATTAATTCAAGCTCTGTAACTTTAGCTGCTTTTTCAGTACGTTGTTGTGATTTCAAGGCCGACATCTGGACTCGCACAAAACTAAGAAATGTTTCTGATGGAGCTTTTTGCACTCCGTTGAATCTTAATCTAATACCGTTTCTGATAAAATGCAGATTTATTACACACGAGAACCTGCAACAAAAAAACTTTAATCCAATCAGTTATTGTGTTCTGTGTTTCCTCCAGGGAGTATAAAAGGCGCAACAATCGTGGATGCTCTGGACACCCTCTATATCATGGAAATGTTCGAAGAGTTTGATGTTGCTACAGAGTGGGTGGAGAAAAACCTGGACTTCAACATGGTAAGTTATGCCTTTGTTCATGAATTTATGTAAAGTCAGAAGTTTAGAAGCTCTTCAAAGAGTCTAAAATCTTTTAGATTTTTCTTAATTAAACATTCTAACCATATTTATTAACCCAAAAAGTGTGCAGTTATGGAGTGAATTAAAAATACTTTAGCAAATCGTTAGCCAAAGAATTTTATTTCAGGTTACTTTATCACATATAATAAAGTGCTGTCCTTCAGCATTTAAAGGTAAAGAGAGGCTTAAAGGAATTTAGCATTCTTGTTTTTGTTTTTTTTTAAAGTACAAAAAATTTGAGATTTCACATTTAATAAAGGAAAATGTTAATATAACAAAAATGCTGTCAATTTTTTTTGGAGGAAAAAAAAGGCATATCTGTTCAAAAATAAGTCAGTGATTCTTAGCATAATAGAGGCATTATTGTTGTGTAATAAAGATGGAATAGTTATGAAATAATAAACATGGTGAACAGAGTTTCTGTGCGGCTCTGTGCGGCTGGCATGAAGGAGATTTCTATTATTATTTCAGGAAAGTTATCTGGACTTGTCTTTCAAGGGTTTTTGTAAAAGTTTATTTTATGTTAATGAATATATGTTTTCACAACCATCAGACTCTGGCCAGATTCCTTAAACTGTAACATTTCCTTTTAGTTAGTTGTCAGTCAGAAGGATTCACACGTTTTCTCATGGTATCCACAGTGGATACCCACCCACCAGGACGGTGTCACAAGCAAATTTCCAGAACAGGATTTTAGTATTAGTAATTGTTTGTGTTCTCCGGGGGACTCGGTGTGAATGCCAAGTGTAGGTACAGCATTATAGCTCTGACGTTTTACTATGAAAATGTCTAAAAATAAAGGCATTACTAATTTTTGTCATTTTTTTACTAGGGCTGGACGATATGGCTTAAAAATAAAACCTCAGATTTTATTATACCAAATCAAATAAATCGATTTTGTTTTCTCCTCCTTTTCATTTCACAAAAAGAAATTAAAGAGAAAAACCGTTGACCTGAATTCAAAGTGCAACTAAATACAAGCTGTGAAACATGCTTGTAAAACAAGATGCTGTTGTAAACAATGAAAATATAGCAAAATGTTTGGTGCTTGTGGTTTTACACAATAAGTTTCATTTCAGCTGTGTAACTTCAAATCAACTTTAAAAAAAAGGAAATTAGTAAATTAAAGTGGCTTGTATTATGGTAAGAAAAAGCTTTCGCTTTACAATATATTGACAATATATTTTTCCAAACATATATTCAGCATTGCTGCTATTCTCTTCATTGACGCCCAATGAGTGCATTAGCAAATGAAAATCCCTATCTCCCCCAAATTTAATCTTAAAAGTTTTTACATTTTGATTAATAGATTTATCACCAACCCTATTTTTTACACACTGATATAGAAATAATATAACTGTTTTATGTTTTACATGATCGTAATGACTATGATGAACCTAAACAGAAAACAGGGCAAAAATACTTCTTTTGTGAAATTATGAACCATAATGTAATGTTTTGATTAATTGATTCTTACTGAGGCATCAAAACATTACATTATGGTTTGTCTTTAGTAAAATTCAGTCACTAATGGAAGAGGACTAAAGCCATGAAAGCTCCTCTTATTACACACATTGAGTAAAACCTTTAAAGGAATAAAAACCTTAATTAATGAGTCCTTAATTGCTCCATATTGTTGCCAATAAAATCCAGAGCCACTGAATGCAAATGGATCCACTCGCTAATCAGGTCTGTGGGTTATTGTCAGTATTTGCACACACGGCTATCATAAGAGGATCTTTAAGAGTTAAAACCTCGAGTTTAGAATCTGGGTCTTGTTTGCGGTACTAAAAAGCAGTTGGTTAAAGGTTCTGCAGGTGAAATAGGATTGTATATATTTGATTCTGCGTGGACTAATGAGCTCAGTGGCATGTGTTCCTGAAGATATGGACGTCAGAACACCGCAGACAATTTGCCCCCTTCTCCTTTGATGTTTTCCTTTTATTCTCGAGCCATCCTCATTATGATTAAGAGCTTCTCATTAAGGAGAGGCAGAAAAACCATTTTATTTTTACTTTAGTGTAGCCAGAACAGCGTCTATGGCATCCAGATTCATCTAAACAAGCCAAATATAATAGAGAAATCAGCTGCAACAGTCGCAGCTGCTTGCAAACCAGTTTTTCGTTGTATCTAAAGTGAAACTATGACTTTTTTTTTTTTCTGAATACAAATAACCACGTTTTTGTTCATGTGGTTATAAAATGCAGTTTTTCTGCCGTCGCTGCGTTTTTGCATAATCCTTCCTGATTCCAGTAAGTGGCAGTTGACCTGTCAATCAAACTGGATTATATCAGCACAGAGCCAATTGTTTTCTGACGTAAACTTCTTATTTCCTGCAGAAGTAGAGAGGACGGCTTTCGCCACAGTTTGTGGAGACAATTTGGCATTCTATTATTCTAGCATGCTGCTAGTTCCTGAAGGATGGAAAGGATTAAGAATACGACGACTCGGAGACGTTAGTCTGCTTTTAATGACTCACTTAGGTCATAACTGCTCCACAAGTTACTTTAACAAACCCATATTTAAGCAATATCCGTCTTAAAATAATTGACTTCCATTCAGTTTATTCATATAGTGCCAATTCACAACAGATCTATCTCGATTCACTATAAAGATTAAAGGTAATTTGGTCCAATCATATAGCTTTAAAGTCAATTATATATATCCCAATACGATCCTAGTCATTTAAACAAATGCAATCAGATTCAATTTGTTATTCAAATTGGTTAAAAGGTTTTCCTGTGATCTGCAACCTGTGACTCGGGGGCCAGAAGTGACTCTTTGGACCTTCTACAGTGGCTCTTACTGCAGGTCTTAGCTGTTTTCCATTGAATAATTCCATTAAATGTCCAGTTTTTTATTTATTTTTTGTCATTAGATTGACTGCTTTATTTTATAGAATTTTCCACAAATATCAAAATTAAAAATAGTATCCGTCCTCTTGTTGTAAATTTTTTTTCTTTATTTTAACACATATATAAAAATTAACTGGTGGCTCTTTAAAAGGGACAACAAATTTCAAGTAATAAGTTCTGTTTATTTTGCGGTTCTAAGCAAGTTTTATTTAGCTTGTTTGAGGGCAAAAATGGCTCTTTGGTTTGTAAAGGTTGCCAGACTTCTGGTCTAAAGAGTCCCAAACAATTGCATCGAATCACAGAGTTGCACATTTGAAGTTTATTGGCAGCAGAGCCAAGAAAATGCAAGACAGAGGAATAAAGTGTTAATGGCTCCATTGTTAGGATTTGAAAGACATGAAGCAATAGTGAGAATGTGCAAAGTGGGTCAAGGTGTGTATAAAATAATAGCAGTGTTTATTAAAGTCAAGTGTCTGATTCTACCGGGGTTTCCACTACATGTATTTGATGGTGGCGCACCGCCACACGCTTAGAATTAATTAAGAAATGTTAAAATAATATAAAGCACATATGACATACCATACTGTAGGCACTTATTTTAATCAAAATCAGAGTTTGAACGAATTTGTTAAAATGAATTTGAATATTGTATATTAACAATTTACTGTATTTTGAAAAACCAACACCCCTGGCTCATGTCTGTCTCGGGAGTGAAGGAAAACTAGAAATGACAGTCCAGTGTCGCACACTTGGCGACTCCTATTTCAGACTTTTCAGACCCTTATAGCAAGTTTTTTTTAATTATTTAGCAAAAAACGAATTTAGTCACTTTTCTCTGTGTATTTTGGCGATTTAGCGACTTCACGTGAAAGCAGCAATCTTTCTACCGTTACTGTCTCACGACAGCTGGAGCTGCTTTTAGTCTTTCCCTATTCCCTCAGTGCTGTCTCACAGGCACAGGCAGCTGAAAGCCTGCATGCAGTAAGAGTAAAGAGGAGATCTGCTCCGTTTTAACATTGCAAAAGGATAACGCATGCGCAAAGTTGCCGGTGGTTCCTCCCTGGATTACAAAGCGGGACATAAATATAATGCTAATATTGTTATCTAGTCTCTTTTTCTCTGAAACTGTGGCACTAAAATAACTAGCTGATTACGACACAGATTGAATCACTGATTCACCTTGTTTAACGCGCGTGACTGATTACTGTCTTTTTTTTGTAAGATTAGATGTATGCGGTGTGGATTCAGGCAGTGCATAAAAAAATCCTACATTATTTCATAAAGTAATCTTAGCGTATGTTGCGTTTTGGCTACAGTGGCGTAATTAATTATTATAGTAATTAGGGTAACACCCTAAAATGACACTGTACATGTCCATACTATAGTTGGCACCCTGAGTGGACTAGCTGCCCCCAACCGAGACGCTAAAGCTCACCCAGTGTGCTGGAGACGTTCTGTAATCGTGAAGAATGACTAACATGAGAAAACCATAATGGAGAATTATGTCCTAACTTTCAGTAATAATGTCGTAAGTACATATTTCTTCGATATTAAATTGAGTTGTAATTTCCCGTTTTCTTTCACAACCTTTTTGTTTTTGGTTTTAGAGCATTGTAGAGCCTTTCCTCCTCTCCCAAATCCAACCTGAACATTGTCTGGGATGATTTTACCACAGCCATGCTGTACCGTAACCAGCTAGGACAACATTTGCTGCGTTTGCTGCCATCTGTTCACAGAATGAATGACCTCCAGGACTGAACGCCGCATTGCTATTATTTTGAGCCTCCTTCATTTAGAGATTTAATTACACTGAATCAGCAGGGCGCATGTCATGATTGTTGGGTCTGCTGGTTTTGTCATTGTTAGCTTGGTAGCATTTGGACAGTTTAGTATGTACATTGTTTTTTAGTACACAGTAATAACTGACACAGGGTTTCCTCTCTTGTGGCAGCCTCTCAAAACGCTCTAATCAAGTTTTGCTTTTTGGGACCCTTTTGGGACTTTTTCAGTCAAACATCTCCCTTTTTCCAGAAGACAACCCCCCTTAGATCCAAAGATTTTTACCCACTGGCTCTTGCTGAAGTCCTCAACTTGCTTGGAAATGGCTCTGCTTAGTCAGTTTCCTGCATGCTCCATAATGGCCTAAATGTTGCAACATCAGGAGACTTGACTTTGCGCTTGCCAACCTTTTCTGGGGGGGAGATAAAGTCATACAAACGCTGACTCACAGGGTCATTGCCCAACAGTTTAAAGCTGTAATAGGTGCTGAAGTCCAGCACATAAATCACTGCTCTAAATGCGAGTTAGCAAAATTAAAGAACATAAAAATATTTATCCAGTCATGGGCTTGAATAAATTTAATAAAAACTTTGTTAGATGGCAGGCGGTTTAAAATCTAGTTGCTCTTTTTTCCCGTAGAGTAGCTGGAGTATGGAAGAGTAAATAATGCGGTCTTTAATCAAGACAAATTAACCATGCTGTCAACCTTTTCATTAAGTGGATCAGGCTTGGAGAATATATATATATATATATATATATATATATATATATATATATATATATATATATATATATATATATATATATATATATATATATATATATATATATATATATTATCAGGCCCTTTACAGAACAGCCTATTGTATCTGTGTTTGGCAGCAGCGGCTTATGAGAGCTGTCACTCGAGCTCAAAAACTTCATCTGACTCAGGAATCTGTGCAGAAAAACTCAATTATCTGCCCCTGTGACAAATACCATGACAACTGTTATTTTGGGACGTGATGTTATTCTTGTCTAGAAAGATGGACATTGTTATTTTGTAGATATGGTTCGGTTAATCTCTGTCATATAGAGCAGGATTTGATATCTGAACAAGCTGTTTAAACAGACAGCCGTACATTTACCACGGTATAAACTGTTTTTTCCCCCCATTTTTCCTTAAAAAAATAATCTGCAGTTTAAAATAAGGTTTGACAATTTCACGAACAGATGTTTTTCTCATGGAAACGGAGCCACACTGGGCCACAACTATTTATTAAAATCATTAACTACTTTGGCTGAACACTACTATTTTTTGTTTAACTTACATCCTTGTTCCGAGGCAGACACCTACCCATCTTAGAAAAAATGTTTCTGAACAGGGTTACCAGATATAAACTCATCAAAGAGCTGTTTAAAGACAGGCAGGCTTCTTAGCTTGAATTCAGAACAGAGGTTGTCACTAAACAGAAAAGACACTTGACTCATTGTGCTGCACCGTTGCTATCTGACTCCATGATTTTTTCTTTGTGCTATCTGCAATTTTGCTGTCTGCTAGCTTTTAAATAAGGCTGCTAATTAATGTATTAAAGGACAGGAGGCTTAAAGGACATGAGGTTCATGCATTTTTACATATTTTCTCATTATTCTATTCAGTTCTACATAAAAGATGAAAGCTTGACGTGTTACTTTGAATTGTACATTTGGGCTCTGCAAATTACATTTATGACTTGATGCAGTAAAATAGGACATTTTAAAAGGTAACAGATCATTGTAATACTTTTTCTTTACATAATTGCTGGATATCCAACCCTGAGCTGATTGGCCCCCTAGACAATTTAGTTGAAAAGCTCTGATTTATACCCTTACCTTACGTGACTTTACCAAATCCAGCATGTTCTGTAACAATTAAATTGAAAGCCTAAAAGATTCAAACAGAGCAAATTGGCTGTAACTCAAATCTTTATGTCCAATTTTGGTCGTGCTTTCGATCCCATGCTGGAAGAGGTAACCGCAGATTTGTTCTGAAATGTTTTTAAATAGCTTCTCACATCATGTTCTTCCTCTGACCTCGTGTTTGAACACTTTACCGATGCTAAAAAAAACTTGCTAACTTTAAATCTTCGTCACTCAGTAACGGCAACCACACCGAAGAGTGTTGTCGTTACCCTGACCCGTTAGCACTTAGTTATGATGCATTCAATGACTGAGAAAACATCAGGGGTTCTGGTCTCAGACCGGGTGATCGCCCGTCAGACTGTAATTATTGTCTCTGTAATTACTGGCACCACTTACTGTTAAGGCGTTGAGATAGACACAACACAGTGAAAAATGACAATCTGGGAGTAAAAGTCCTCTTTTGACTGGAGACTGACACTAGTTTTTAACGGCTACCGAGTCAGACCCTCTCTCCTTCCCCCTACATAACAGAACATGATCAAATAGCCTTACCCACAGCTTTGATCAGTCCCACTTCTGAATTAATGGGAGCAATCGATTGTTTGAAATGGCAGTGGTAGAAGCATTGATTGGAAATAATTACAGCAAAAAGTGACGAGTGAATATAGCCCCGAGATATTAGAAGTGATGTAATGATGGGTTTTACCGGGCTTGGTGTCTCACTCCCATTCCTCCTGAACAGGTCTAATTCCTTCCAGCTAGAAATAATAAACATTACCTTGAATGAGCCTTAAAAACGTTATTTCCTCCGGTTTGACTCATTTGTCGGGATGGACCTGGGAGCGATGTTCGGGAAGTTACGATTCAGTACCTCCGGGGTAACAGTGTTGCTTCTGATGGAGGCAGAAAAATCAGTTTTCCTGTTTTAATCTGGGTTTCCTTTTAAAAATCAGCTGAACTGTGATTTAATGTTGCTTGTGAACCATTTCAGAGTCAGCAGCCAAATAAAACAAGTCAAGGTTAAAAAGTAAAATTTGGGGTATAATGGTTGAACTGTGGAAGGCTATCAGGTTTTCACACTTATATTATATTTCTATCACCGAAGCAATGCTACAAGTTTGGCTTCAGATGGCCTAAAATATAAAAATATAATCAAGTTTGATGACACACAAAAAACAAAAAATGCATCCAATCCCTGTAAAAATCCTCTTTTACAACAGATAAAAAATACATTTAAATTTTTGCTGTCTGATTTGTTTCTTTTCTCCCCTCTTCGTTGCAGAATGCAGAAGTGTCTGTGTTTGAGGTGAACATCAGGTTTGTTGGAGGTCTGCTGTCTGCCTACTACCTGTCTGGGAAAGAGGTAAGGACTGTGCTGATTTCTCAATTTATTGGCTGGATTTGATGAAGATGTTGAATTGTTTTTTACTGGAATTACACCCATCCGATGGATGGATTAAAATATAAATAAATAAATAAAAAAAACTTGGAAATGAACACTGTCGTTTAGGATTTTTTTTGATAAGACTTTCAGACATTTGATGATTAAAAAAAAAGGTTTGAATCACTTTGGAGTTATATTGATATTTAGGGAATCCAGTCCAGATGTACTTGAAAGCCCAGAATAGTGCAGCTGTCGGGAAATGGCCCTCTGGTCAGAGGGGCTGGTTTCTTGCTTCTCATGTGCTGTGCAGCGTTTTGGACCCGTTTGTGCTGCCGGAAGCTGGATTTGGATGTTAACGGATTATTCTCAGAGTATATCTGTGATGTGATTCAGTTAGGTGCAGAGGGAGCTACATACGTTTTTGCTGTTTAAAAACCAGATCTTTTTTTATTTTTGGTACCGAAACGTGTCCCGTTATAACCCCACAGTCATTAATTAATGGTGTTAGAAGCAGAGGCAGCGCCATACTGTGTGAGAGAGAAAACAGCCGCTGTGAAACAGGCTTTTTATCCATCTAAAACGCGGACAAAATGATCAATTTGGCAGTTTTTGTTTGAAAATGTTTTTAGCCTGGCTCCAGATAAATGAGCCCATCCACCACTGCTTACTCCTATTTTATACACGCACTTAGCAGCTATAAAGTTATACTCAATTGTTTAGTAGAAAAGGCTTTGATAGTTCAGGATTTTGATCAGCTGTAAAGGTTCATTAAATGCTCCAAACTGATGTAAAATTCCTTTTAATTTATATTTTCAGAAGATATTATTGTACATTACTTATCCCTGATTTGGCTGAACCAGTGTTTTCAACCTCATCCTTGAGAAGCACATTGCCTCAACTGAGAAAACTATAGAAAATGACTATAAATCATCAATTGCTGAGTTGGATACACAAGGCGGCTTTTAACTGATGCATGTTTGGAACAAATTGTCACAAGGATGAAACAACTTTTCCTAAAACCTCTGAGAAATAACCAAAGGTGTGAATGGCGAACTGGAAATCTACTTGATTTTTTTTATAGACTTGTGTTCAGCACTACGGTAAAGCCCTGGAAAGGATTTTTTTTCTGTACTTATTCGGGAAAAGTGATGTATTGACTTGCCAGAAAAAGAGCTGGCCCAGGACAGAAGCCAACTGGGCTGCTGCTTAGGGCCTCCACACCAGCAGGGGGCCTCCAAGAGCACTAGTAGTCACAGTAATTGGGTTTATGGACGTACGATTAGGGAGTCAGTATCACTTAAAACAAAACAAAAATCATTCTCTCTAATGTTCATCCTCTGCTTTGGCAGAAATGACTTTAAAAACAACAACAAAATATACCAGATTTATAAAATTTGGTCAAAACATGTTTCTGACAGGGCTGTAAATCAGGTAAATTGATTTTTGGCTGCACACTTGACCGTTGTGTTAAATTATTTTTTTGTTTAGTTTCTTTCAATCATAATAACCTCAGATGTGTAACGCGCAGATGTTCAGGCAAGCAGGAGAAAAAGCAGACATGAATTGAGCTGCGCTGAGCAATCATCAGTTTAGGGCCCCGTATAAAGTCAGACTGGCTCTGGCCAGGAACCTATCAAGATCAGAAAATATGATGCACTTGATCTAAAAAACCAACGCCTCTTGATCATTTCTCTGCCGTCTTTTTGGGTCCCTAAATGAGATTCATTCATTTCAGGTCCGTTGTGCCTTTCATCAGAGCCCTGCACGGTCCCCTTCCTTCAGCTGCAGGTTAGGGTCCCCCGAAGGGTGGTGGAGGTAGATAAATGGCTGATGGGTAGCCTTGGAGGGCTGAGGGGTTTTGATTGAGAAGATGACGGAGTGCTGCTGGGTTTTCTGGCACTGAATGAAAGTCGACATGGGGCTGAAGGACTGCTGGGTTCTGCTGCGGGGGGTAAAAGGACATCAGTGTCGGTTGATTTCAGTAAAAGATTGGTTGGAGATGTTAAAGGAATGAAATGAGCTCATGCTGTGGTGGAGCCCTGGAAAACACTCTATCAAATTTAAAGCCACTGTTGAAGATTATTACAGTCACAAGTCAGGGAAGCTGGATAAAATAAAATCTACTAATTCATGGAAATACGACAGTTTGGCTCAACTACTGATACTGAAATTGACAGCCTGAGCTGATTGACGATAATTGACTAATCATGGCTTCTTAATTCTTTAAGAAAGCGCGATACATTGACTTCTGGGGGTAAAAAAAAATATATTTTATGGAAATGGTCACATGCAGAAAATGGCTTTAAAGAACAAGGAGGAAATAATGTAAAATTTTGTTGTTTTATTTGCTGAAACTTTGCCTCATATCAAGGGATGATCCTACGACAAACTGTTACAGGGGTTTTAGAAATAAGTGGAAAACTTTGAATCCTTTTTAGATTTAATCCAACGCACATTGGGTCAGAATCAATAAATTAGAATATTATTGAAATCTTCATTTAGTTCAGTAACTCCATTGCTAATTAATTACACACAGCCTGTGTTTTATAGGCTTTATTTCTGTTCATTGTGATGATGTTCTGCTTCCAGTTGATAAAACACATTTAAAATGAGAATATTTGATCATTCCAATAAAAAAAAAGTTGCCTCAATGAAAAGTATATTTAGTACCTGCTTAAAGGTAGTTCTTTTTGAGAGGTACTTTTAAGCCGACAAATGAACCTCATCTGAAAGCTTATTCTAATTTATTGGCTGTAAATACCGCCTTAAATATGCAAGTCCATCCACACTTGGTAGTTCTCACAAAACTTTAGTTTAGATGCGTTGTTTCTTTTAAAAACACCTTGGATTTGATCTTTCTACTACCAAAAAAGGTTGTTTTAATGTATTTTTAAGGTTTTTCTAAAGCAAAATATCACCAATTTGATTTGATAGTTTTATTTTTTTCTCCCGTCTGCTTTGTAAACTAAAAAATTGAAAAGAGTCTTCAAATCTGAATAAAAGAAAGTGAAACCACAAACATGCTCAACTGTAAACGCAGGCTTCAAACATGAAAATATAAATGTAGAAGGGACACACACACATTTCTGTATAAAAATATACAGAAATATCAACTATAATAGCCTGCATACGTACCATGTAAGCTTAGAACACATGAAATATAACCCAAAATACAAGGTTTTAGATCTTTGAAGCTATTTGTTCACACGGCGCGGTTTAAAATGGTCAGTAAGGCGGCGGTCAGGCCTTTCTGGATGTTAGCCTGCTTTCTCAGTTCCAGAACAGTTTTCAGGTGTTTATGTTCGTCCTGTTGGAAAGCCCAACTCTTTACAACCTTCAGCCACCGTGCTGCTGTATTTATTTAGGCAGCTCCACTGCAGGCTGAGGCGTAATGAAACCCAATAAGCAGCGATCTCTGATTGACTTTCCCATCAGTTGTAATTGTAAAGTTCTCCTACTTGGATCTTTTCCGGCTTATTTGGACCCTTCGGTTCTTCTGATTGCTCGCCAAAAAAAAAAAAAAAAAAGCCTTTTTAACAGCTGCCATCAATCTTGACATCTCACAAGAAATGAATAGGCCGTGGCCCGCAGTTCAAACACTTCGATGAAAGGCAGAAATTAATGACATTTGTGCCCGTGACAAGGGGGGGGGGGGGAAATATCTCAACAGAACTGTATTTTAATAACAGTTAATCAATTCAGGGGCATCATGTCTCTTCCTATTAAACCCAGAATGTCCACTGAGAAAAGAGACAAACTGAGAGGAGAAGTCTGCGACCTTAGAAAGTATTCAGCCTCTTGACATCGCCTGCATGTAGCTCAGAATTTAAATGACATTCATCAGCGACTTGGCCAACGTTGGAGCCACTCGACATACTCGATAATGAGAGGCAGAAACAAAAGTATTGACATTCAAATTCTGTTTTATTGCATCCTGCAAATTATATTAATCAAACCTGAGTGGAGCAGGAGGTCTCTGCTTTGTGATCACGGGGAGCGGAGAGCTGATTCATTTAATTATGACAGTTTTAAAAGCATGGGGGCGTGGCCATCTGTGCGACCTGGCGGCGCCGCGCACGTTGGTTTTAGTGGGTTTAGAAAAGGCTTGCTGCTGAAAACTGCTTAACTGTTTTCAGGTTTTAGAGATGAAAAAGACAGGAAGGTTAGGTTCAGTTATCAATTAGCTCTTCAACAGATTTATGATTTTATGCCATTAGATTTAAAAGAGTCTGTTTTTGTTTTTAAATGGATACATCTATGAAAGTCCCATGTTTCGCTGGGGAGACACCAATCAGCTTTTCATAGGATCTTCATCACCCTACTGAATTTAAACACTGTGTCCTGCAAAGGTATTCATCCCATTTAACCTTTTTCACATTTGTCATGTTAAAAAACACAAAGTACTTGGGTATCATGTGACAGACCTCCACCAAATAGTGTGTAATTATAATGTAGACGGTGTTTATCTGAAGGGGACCAGGGTAGTGTGGACAAAACAATCCTGTTTCAATAATTATCACAATATGGTTTAAAATTAAAAGTTCTGTTTCAGTGCAAAAATAAAATAACACATTCAATTCAGCCATTAAACATTTATAACTCCAGATTTATTTTCCTAAATGATCCAATTAAACACAGAATGTCCTCAAGGAATGCAGGATTTTATGGATTAATTATGACGCTTAACAAATCAAATTCGTAGAGCTGTTTAAAAATTCAAATATGTTTGAGTAGAAACGGAAAAGAAAATGTTTCCACCTCTTCTCCGTCTTATAAAAGTGCTTAAATGAACATGCTGCCTGTTCGGCCTCATATTGTCTGTCTTATTATCTACAGTGACCTACTTTTACCATTGACGTTCTCCGTCTCAAGATCAATCGTTGAAGATGTTTATCAGCCAACGTTGCCGTTTAAATTCATACATTGTGTTTTTAATAATATAAACATGTCGTATGTTTGTAGAACCTTTTTTTGCTGCTGTTTTGGGTCCTTTGGAGTACGTTCCTGTCTGCTCAGCATATCTAGAGACGGAAACGCTTGTTGACTTCCTTGTTGCTAAATTTTTCAGTCAGATCGAGTTGGAGAGCATCAGTTCCCCAGACTATTTATCACCCCTAAAGGCAACTGTTGGTGGAGCCTCTGCAGTAAAGGCTGCTGAATGCAGAGCCATGCCCCAGATGTGCAGACATCTGTTTGTAACAAGTTAAAGTGTCCTTTTCCTTCCACTTTCCAACACGACCTACTTTGTGTTGGTCTATCACACAAACTCCTGCTGAAATACTTGAAGGTTTGTGGTTTTAATGCGATAAAATGCGAGGAAGCTTTCGGGGCCACGAACATAATCCGTCTGCTGATGTCGGCGTTGGCTTTCGATTGATCCCGGCTCTAATTTTCTCTGCTTGAAAGTTAGAATCATTTCACCAACTTTGGTTATGTTACAGCGTGCCAGCAGCCCGGGCTGCAGGCCGGGAAGTTGGGAGGAAGAAATTATTTTTGTGAAGCAGGAAGTTGAAGGGGGGGGGGGGGGGAGACGAGCGAACTGCGGGAACAGGTATGGAATTAGACTCTCAGCCCAACTCAGTTGGTTGTCGTCTCGCTCAGACTCAAAAAATAATAAAAACGAAAAAGAAAAAGCCTGGTCCCTTTGATGAAAATTTGATCAGTAAGAGTACAGCTGGTACTGGCTGTATGCACCCTACTGGCAGGCTTTTAACGTCCCTCCCTGCGTCGGTCCAGATCCCAGCGTGCGTCCTCATCCTGTGGAAAATAGGACAGAAATGAGCGATGGTAGGGAGCAGGTAAAGTATGAACGGGATGATGAACTAACTACAAGCCTTCCAGTCATTCTGCTAATCAAAGCTAAGTGCTTCAGGGCGCCAAGGACGGAGAAAGGACAGACGGCAGTGAGAAGTAAAGGTAGCGAGCTGGAGTAGGACAGAAAAGGAAGCGGTGCATGAAGGAAGAGATTGTACGGCAAAATGAGGGGAGACACCTGAAAGAAGTGGTGATGGATGGAGGCAATAAATTGATGGGCAGAATCGGTGAGGAGGGAAAAAAAAAATCTGAAGGGAGAAGAAAACTGTGAAGCGTACACGTAAAAATCAGGCCCAGAGGATTTCACCGAGATAAAGGCAACGTGGGAAAGTCTGGATTTAATTTCCAGGGTTAGATAAACACGGAGAAAGAATAAAGATTCTGGAAAAACATTCCTACTTAATTTCTTATTATCTAAAGGTTGTCTTCCTTCCATCCATCCTGCCCTCCTTAGTTCCTACCTTCCTTAGTCATTTACTGCCTTCCTCCTTTAAATCCTTCCTTCCACCCTCACTGTGTACTTCCATTTTTTTACTTATCCTGTCCTTCTTCCCTTCCATCCTTCCTCTTGAGTCCTTCTTCCCTTCCATCCTCCCTCCCTTGATTCCTTGTGTCCTTCTTCCCTTCTATCCTCCCTTTTATTCATTGTGTCCTTTTTATATTTTACATAGAAATTGGTCTCAAATACTGTAAGCTCTTCAGTTTTGGGTCTGGAAACATGCAAAACATTTATTCAAATATCAGATATTTGAATTACAGTGCATATTATTTGAGTTGAAAATCAACCTTAATGCTCAACATCACTCGCTATAAACATTTGTATTCCTTCCAAACCCTTCACTCCACAATGATTAAAATGTACAGAAATGTTTGTGCTCGACTGTGATGAAAGCTAATCCACATCTTAGTCATATCTGCCGCAGTAATCTGTTGAATGCAGGAATGAGTGTTTTTCTCATCCCTTAGATCAAACCTGATTAAAGCAAAACCGCCGTCGCCGTTAAACCCAAACAAAGCTGTGATTCTCACATGACCTCATTTAAAGGCAAAGATATGCAGTCAAAGGAGTCGATGGAGCGTTACCTTTATCACTCTGACTTCCCAAACATTTACCATAAATACATAAACATATCCACAGCACCTTGAAAAAGTATTCATGTAATTTTATCTCAGTATAAATATAGCTGTTCTGTGACACTGAACAAATATGCAGGGAGTCCTGTTTGCCGTTTCCCACGAGCCATGAAGGGGACGCAGCTTACACGTGGGAGAAGATGCTTTGATCAGGTGATCACAACATTGAAATTGTTTTCCCGACATGCAAAACACTGTGTGGAGGAAAAAAACCTCTGAGCATTACCGTAGACACACTTTATCTCTACTATAAAAAAAAAAAAAAAAAAAAGAGGGAAAAGGTGGTGGCAGCATCATGCTGTGGGGATGCTACTCCTCAGCAGGGACAGAGAAGGTGGCCATAGTTGAGAGGGAGATGGATGAAGCTAAATACAGGCCAATCCCCAGAAAAAATACATGCGAGACACTATAAATGACTTGAAAATTGGATGCATCACAATGACTTTAAACTCACAGCCGGAGCCACATTGGAATGGTTTTGATCAAAGCAGACATGTGTCTAGTCCAGGGGCCTCAACCTTCACAGTCTAAAGAGCCATTTTGTCTACAGTCCACTTGAATTACACTCGTTCAGAGCCGCAAATGCTGTCTTTTGAAAAAAGACAAGTTATAATTTGTGATAAAGTTCGGGTTTTTGATATTTGTGGATAATGATGTAGAAAAACTACAACATAGTTTCCAACATAATGAAAAAATATTGATTTTTAAAATGAAATATTACTGGCACTTTTAGCATCATTCTGTTGTGAAAATAAAAAGCAATTAGTCCAAGAAAAAATTGCTAAAACCTGCATTTATCATTATTATATTTAAATACCATAATAAAAATATAATTTGTAGCCAAAGTTATTAAGAGCCACTGTGGAAGGTCCAAAGAGCCACAGGTTGCAGACCCCTGGTCTAGTCAAAGTCCAGACATAAATCCAGTTGATCACCTATGACTTAAAAGCTCAAACCCCTTCCATCCAGTTGAGTTTGAGCTGTTTTCCTTGAAATCAACACCAATAAACCCTGAGATGGTAAGGACCCAGACACTTGATTTGTTTTCTTTCTAAGGGCCTCGGCGCTGGAGGTTTAAGAAATGAGCTGAATGTAGTTTCTTCTTGCCAGACCTTGAGTCATTTCCTGAAAGCTCCTATTATTTGTGATTGATCATATAGCTCAACAAGCTGGGCTCAGGATAGCACAGCAAGACGTTGCCAATCCCTCCACTGCTTTATTAGACTCCATTAAGGTAACTTTTCCAGAGTGTGCTCACAAATCTCAGCAACACTCTGCAGTCAGGGAAGCTTGTTCACTTTTCATACCCAGCCTTTTAAGAGCCAATCATAGAATTACTGATTACCAATACAGGTTCTAATACGCTGTAAGTGGACCGCTGTCAGGGTTCTCGAAGCTCTTACAACAATTTCTGGATTCAGTCTGTTGCGTAATTTGGAGGCCATTAAAGGATAATATCACGAGCCTCTTCACGATAATGTCTTTTACAGATGGTTGTGAAAACAGACTTTGCTTCATTACCGAGAAAACTAACTTACATGATATGATCAGTGTTTGCTTTCCGTTTATACAGTAGTCGTTAATTCAATTTAACTGGACTTTAGACATTTACTGTGTATCTATAACATTAAACTTGTGTTTTCTGCAGAAGCATTCTGAATGATGTTACAATTACTGCATTTCTAGTTTACAGTCTTTAATATGAAGTAAAATTGCATAACATTTCCGGTTGCAATGAAAATTGAAGTATTGATGTGCATAATGCCAGTCCAGCTGAGTGCTTATACTGCTTTTATTGCAGTATTTGCCATGTGATCATTATCTACACGCAATTAATGTTCTTATGTAGTTGGATGGACTCTCTCTGGCCTGTATGTCCGCACCCAATTTTAGATTATAGTAGCTATGAGGAAAATGTTGATTAATGGAAATACTCAAAACTTCTTGCAGTCGCATATGCAACCATATTGAAAAGAGAAACCCAAGAACTGTTTTAAGATTGTGTTGAAATATTCTTCATTGATCCGATCTGATAGACTAGACAGAACGTCAGATAGCTATGATTTGAACACTACACATAATTCTTAACATACTACCCCAATGGTGCAGTACGGGGGCAGCATCATGCTGTGGGAATTCTTATTTTTAGCACCAACAGGGAAGCTGGTCAAATGGATGCTGTAAAAAACTGAAGAGATCCCCACTGGGGGCTGCAAGATACTTGATATGGGGGCGGAACATACCTGAACATATGGCCAGGAGTAACATGGAAGACTTTAGATCCGGGGTGCCTAAGTAGAATCTATAGAGTCCTACCTTTTAAACAAGATATTACACGTGTTTGTCTGATGTGTCCCGGTGAAGTAATGTCAATGTGTAACTGCGCCTACAACCTTGCCAGTCACTGCTGCTTTGTGCACAGGGGCTTTCCTCAGTGACTTTCCCAGAGCTGCAGATACCCGTGGCTCATTAAATATGTAAACTTCTTCAGTGCTGGTTTTTTCTCCCTCTGAACATCTATCTTTATAGTGGTGCAGAAGAGGGAAGTCAACAGCTCTAGTAGATATGTAAGAAGTTATGAGGCAAAAGGACACAATTCAGCCTATTTCCTCTTCATTCTATTGATATGATGTTATGCACAATGGTACATTTTGAGGATACACAGGTTACATCTTATGACCAAAGGCTTTGCCATTTGCAAAATGAGTCCTACAATATATCAGGACTTTTATTTGACCAGACACAAAAACACATTTGGCACAGTTTTGGCACATTTGGCTAAATTGTGCCAAAAAGTTCCACCTGGCACACTGCCAACTAAAACCTTTGTGGAACAAATATACTTTAGCTGATTTAGTCCATATTTACTGCATTTATAGTCAAGATGTGGATTTATAAACTCAGAGGCTTTGCTATATTTTCAAGAAGGTGTTTGTCGTTTTGCAATGTTTGTTTAGAAAGAAAAATTAGGCATAATCATCTACAAATTAAACATTTGACAAACAGGTGACATTTGCTATAGTGGTTCCAATGGGAAAAAATATTCTTTAATGCCTTCACACATATACCAAACGTTTGAATTTACACTTTATAGCTATGGAGCTATACTTGATTTATTTCAAGTATTCAGTTTTAACGGAAATTACTCCTAAAGCCCTCTGGGCCTATTGGGATGCAGCTCCAGCACACCTGAATGAAATGGATTAAGTCCCTAATCAGCAGAGTCATTCAGCTCTACCAGAAGCCTGCTAAGGAGTCGTTGATTCAGGTGTTTTGGAGAGGAGAAGAAATAAAACATACACAGGATAGTAAATGGTAAATGGACTGAACTTATATAGCGCTTTTCCAGTCATGCTGACCACCCAAAGCGCTGTACACTATAGCCACATTCACCCAGTCGCTCTCACTAACGCGCAGACATTTATACACAGAGACGCAGCACGGTAGGCAATTTGGGGTTAAGTGCCTTGCCCAGGGGCACATCGACATGTGGCAAGGGGAAGCTGGAATCGAACCCACAACCTTCTGATTGCCAGACGACTACTACAACCCATCAAGCCACAGTCACTCTCGAGGACTGGGTTTGGGCACCCCCTAGTTTAGAACAATGCAGGCTCATGTGTTAAAATGGTCTAAGGGGGTCTGAATACAAAAATACACATCAAACCTTGCTCTTTTTTTTATAAATTATTTGGAAAACTATGTATCTTTTCCACACTATTTCACAATTATACACTACTCTGTGTTGGTTTATCACATACAATCCTAAAAAAATAAAATAAAAATAATGAATTTAGTTGTTGATATTTAGCAAGTGGTGTGAATACTTTGGCAAGGCTCTTTAACAGGCACAAACCCAGGAGCAGGGTGTAACAGACTCTCATCAGGGTAAACCAGAAGTGAAGATGGGAAGTAGCATGTAGTCCAGATGGTAACAACAATGTGTAGGATCTGGAGCCATGTGGCTGATCAGTTGTGAAATTTGATTTTTCTCATTGACTTCACATCAGTGATGGTTTTCTGAATATTTCTTTGTGTGTGTGTGTGTGCGCGTGTGTGTGTGTGTGTGTGTGTGTGTGTGAATATTTATAAACCAAACAACACAAGACAATGTTTCTGTCAGCAACAGCGCCACTCCTGAGGTACACAAAAAAAAGAAGCCTTTTACATCACAGCAGTGCAAGCAAATAGTCACAAAGACAGGAGTCACTGAGTGACCTGGGTGACATGAACCACTATCAACCTATAGCAATTATTAACAGCATTGTCGCAGTCTTTGAAAGTATTATTTTTAATCAACTGTCTGATTATTGGATAATAATCTCTTATCTCAGTTTCAATCTGGATTTATGAAAAAAAAATTCTAAACAACCTCTGCACTACTGAAATTCACTAATCTTTTCTGGCTTTGATCATTTACTTACTGGTGCTTTATTTACTGATCTTACCAAGGTGCTCGACATGGTTGACCACTATCTCAGATTTCAGTATAAACAGAGGTGTGCCTCAGGGTTCCTCACTTGGTCCTCTTCTATGTTCAGTTTTCATTAACAACCTTCCTCATGCTTGCCCTGACGGTGATATTTAACTAGATGTGGATGATACCACTGTTTGAAATCCAATATTGCTCTGCAGACATTCAGCACTCTCTTACACATGACTTTGACACAGTAAAAGTATGGATTCAAGCCCATAAATTGCTTCTTAACAGAACAAAATCGCATTCAACGTTGTTTCAGAAGAAACACTCCATATCTGGCTGTGAGCTTCATCTTACAGGTTTGGATTCCACACCAATCGCACCAATTGAGCAGTTTAAATGTTTAGGCCTCTGGCTTGACCCTTCACTTTCTTTCACCTCTCATATACATCTTGTTTAGGGCTGGGCGATAATTCAATAACAATATATATCGATCGATAGACGTGTGGCGCGATAGGAAAAAATAGGGTCGATAAAAACTTTGATAGACAGTTTTACTTCCTTGCTACAGTCGGTGCGCCGCCCTCTCAAACCACAACACAGAGCATGTGAATATGTTGCAGCAAGGAGCGGCGGAGGAAATGGTCCCAAAACGGGGTTTTACTAGTTCGCCAGCCTGATAGAAATAAACCACAGTGATTTGTAAAACTTGCAAGGAACCGGTAAAAGCAGAGTCTGGTAACGCAACCCACCAGTATTCATCACGTAAGCCGCTCACACCCGCACCAGTGCGAGCTGTGCGCGGCCCCGCGAGCTGCGCGGCTCCGGGTCGTCGTCGTTGTCGGAATTTTCTGGAACTTCTTCCAAAACAAAGCAGGTACAGCAGCTAAACTGGGCTCCTTCTTTGTGATAAAATGACAAAGCGTCCAAGCGGCATAAGGACATAACGCATGCAGTAACGTGCTTCATAGTGATGGATATGTCTGCTGTTCTCTGCAGCTGAAAAACCTGCCACTCTTGATCCGCGATATAAAGTTAAGTTATTTTTCTTAAAAAAAAATCTGTTATGGTTAAAAAAGTTGGTTAAATAAAGATTTAATTGGAATTCTGTATTTGTGTTCTTTATTTAAATCAAATCATTTAGCAATTTCATAAAATGTCCAGGCAGAGCTGCACATAAAATATGGTTTTAAATATTTTCAATAATTATCGATATCGATCAATATGCATTTTTTTTATCGATAAGCTTTTTTTCTATATCGCCCAGCCCTAATCCTGTTACAAATAAAATTACATATCGTTTAAAACTACTTTATCAGTCAAATAACTGCTTGACTTTCTCAATAAGGAAAATGATTGTAACACAAATATTACTGACTATTTTATACTACTGTGATATAATTTATCAAAATACCACATCTACTAATCTCCAGCCTATTAATGTTGAGTATAACAGCTTGTGTAGGTTTATTCCTCGATGCCTTTTCAGAACCCACCACTCTATTGTCCTGGCTCACTCCATCCTGCAGATGATAATCTCACTGGTTATTTATATTTAAATGGTTTAATCATAGTTAATCATAGTTATATGAGGACCTTAAATTTAGGTCCTCATATAACCTTAGACATGTAACTCAAATGTTTTTTGCTCTTCTGAGAACCAATAAGGAAAATATAAAACCCCTTTTGACTGGAACGATCTCCCATCCTCTCTCCACTCTATAACCTCTGTCTATTTGTTTAAGAAGGCCCTTGCTCAACATCCTCAAAATATTTGTAACTATTTTTTACTCTTTTTGGTTACAATATTGTTTTATTATTTAACAGAAACTTTATTGGAGAGCTTTGTGTGTTTTAAGGTATGATGTGATTTCCTGTTTATGACCATTTGTATCTATATGTATTTTCCTGTATATACTTCTGCATCTGTCTGTTTGTTTTTTCTTCTATGGACCCCCTTGAAAATGAGATGTTTTCATCTCAAGGGGCGTAGACTTTCAAATTTTAAATAAAGTCCTCTCTATCATAGAAATATCTCCAAGACGGAGCAAAACTCAGAAAAATACCTGATGTGAGGTAATGAATGCAGAAAAGCAATTTACTTATTAGCCAAACAAAGGGTTTTCATTGAGATCCAAGATCTCATTTACAAGCGACACCTCATTATATTAATAATATTAATAAGCATATTTATCTAAACCATCTTCTTGTGCCTCCTTTTGAGCGGTTTAATGTGTAGACGTTCCTCTAGCTCCACATTCACCCTGTTCCAGAGTTTCAGCCCACACTCTGAAATACAGAAATTCTTCTTGTTAAAGTTTGACTCATATGTAAAATATTTAATGTGAGCCGGAGGCCGATGAGCCAGAAATAGTAAATATTAGCTTTGCCTAACAAATGGCTCCCTCATCTGAAATCAAGATTGCCCCATAACCAAAAGACAAAACTATGAAATGTATTCATTAAACTAGATGTATGCATAGAGTGATATCTTTCCTAGCATACTAGCTTAGGTTTATTGTCTTATTTATGGAACTTTGAATCTACATAGACTGTAAAAAAGCCACAACAGCAGGTCCAGGGTGATAACTGTTTGGGCGGCCAAACAAAAGCTAAAATCTTCCTGCCACCCTGAGTTTCATTTAGTACATTGTTGCCAATAATATCCCAGTAACACTGCAGGGAAAACATTTTCAGAGTTGTATGCTGTTTTACACGTGTCACAGCTCAATTAGAAAAACACATCGCATTTTAATTAAAATATGCCTAACACAAATAAACATATTTTCCATTAAAAAAACAAGTCTTAGAGGGACACCAATGGAAAAAGGATACAATGATGGAAAAGTAAAATTACAGTACTGAGAATATCAAGAATAAGAAATGCTGTTCAGATAATGGAAAATTCATCCGAATGTGCCAATGAGTCTCTGTCTGGCATGAAAAATGGTTTTATATTGATGAGAGCGGGAAAAAAAATTACGATAATGAGAAGAGCCAGGTGAGATTGGAATCTGCAGGACGGTAACATGCTGCCTTTCTTTATCTTAGTTTTATTTCTCTTTTATATTTTATTTCTCTTTTTCACTTGTTTTTCACCTCCAAAAGCTATGATTAAACACGGGAGACGGCGATGGCTACCTCACGATGTGTTGGCAGAGCTGTTTGTAGCGTTTATACCTGCATGCAGGATCAGATCTAACACAAACACACATGCATTCACGCAGGAACAGCAACAAAAACAACCAACCTCTTCAGATTCTGATATTCATTCAGACAAAACTCATCTGGATTAAATAACTTCTCACATTTCATTTTATTTTAGTGTTTTATTATCATTGCAGGTTGAGTAAGGTGTTTAATAAACATACGCCTGTTAAATGCTTTGCTACAAGTTGATGCAGACATGGTGCTGTTACTTTAACTCGACATGAAAGCTGACAGCAAACACTTATATCACATCTAATTATCATAAGGTTATAACTAGAGGTATTGATAGACCACATACCCCTTCAGCCCTAAAAAGAAACCTCGTTTTCACTAATTTGCTTCGAAATTAACCTTTTTCATTCAGTCTGGTTTGATAAAAATGTTGCTTTCTGCTTTTATTTCTGCTGTTATTTTCCCCCAAGATGAGAGAAATTAATTAAAAGACAGAATGTAACAGTCCTTTTATCTTGATATAGACACAGCCACTGTAATGTGTCTGGATTTTCAGCCTACAGCACAGCTGGGTAGATCTATATTTCAGCAGCTAAGTGGCAAAAATTGTTCTGGAAAATATCTAGAGCTGGACAATATAGTCAAAACGTGTATCACAATATATTAATTTCGGTTGATAAAATATAATACGATATATTAGGGTTGTAAAGTTGCTGACCTTTGGACTGAGATTGTGCTGCTATCAAACAGAACCGTCCTGGATTTAAGGCTATTAGTTGGTTCTTTATTTAAACATTTTCACTTTATTGGCTGCTAAAAACTGACAGGGGTGGTAAAAAAGTAGGATAGCACATAATTGAACTTCTAGATAGCTTAAAAGTTTGAGGTTTTTCTACATCTTAAGGCTCTTGTGTTTGTGTTTTAGTGGTTTTGACAGCTTTTTTTTATGCCAGACATAATTGTCATCATTGCAGGATCAGTTATTATTCATCCCCTTCTGTAACTTTTCAAACCCAACCCCCTGACATATAAATTTGTGCTCATCCCGAGCTTTGTAAAGTTAAGACTTTGACTCGTTCCCTCACAGGCAGACCGGTTCTGTTGTACGGAGCCACCCGGGGTGTAATCCCATCACTGACCTCACGCCGTATAGGTCATCTTGACAACCTGCACTATTGATCAGTGACATATGAGACGCGCGCACGCAGAGCGGTGCTATGTGTTTGCTGAAGCCGGCGGACAGCTTCTACCTGCTGTCCTCGGGAAATCCATTTCACTCGGTGAGAAAATTGGCTTTGCTTGGGGGACAGAGAGAGAAAAACAGCCACGCCATCCCATTCCCCTCATGGCCTCCTCCCCCCCGCTGTGTTCAAGCAAAGCCCCTTACGTATCCGCTTAGATTCACACACTCACACAGTCAAGAAAAGGTTATTTACCAACCGTGGAGAATGAATTTTTCTGGATATCTATCTTAATCCCTTTTTAGACTGGCCTAATCTATTTTGAGGAAATCGAGCAGGGCTACAGAGGGAAGAAGGCTGTTTGAGGACACAGGAAAGTAAGACGAAGTGTCTGACAAATGTAATGCACTGCTTCGAGTCCGTTTCATTGGCTTTTGAAACCCTTGTGTAGGGTCGTTATTCATATTTTTATCTCTCTTGTTCAGAAACCTGGAAGATGAGTTCGGTTCTTGGCTTATCAGATATACGCCTTCACCAGTTTATGCATCATCTACAATTTATCATAAAGATTTCTACAGTCTTACACCACTGAATGGGTTCTTGCAGACATTTCAACACAATCTGCAACAAATCTCAGACTTTGAAGAGAATTTAGTAGCAATTAGAGATCTATTATTTGCACACATTGCCATACATTGAAGAATACAGTTCCCATTTATTATTGGGATGAACTTAATTTCAATTTGGGGCTTCAATTGTTCATTTGGATCATTTTTATTTTTTAAAGCGCACTAGCAATAAAACACAGAACATGAATCTATACTAAAAATAAGAAGAGGGTTTATTTGTCATTGTGATGTCAGTTGTATATGTAAAAGCTCAAATATTCACAATCCTCCAGTAAAATTTGATGAAATGTCCTAACTTTGACCATCAGCAGACCTCTGGCTTATTTATTTGACCACTTTTCTTATCAGAACTGGTAGTTCTCATTAAAAACGTTATTGGGTTTTCCTGGCAGAGACTTGGATTTTAAGCATGATCCACACATTTTCATGTAGGTTGAGATCAGGACCATTCTAGGAGCTCCCTGTTAGCACGTGTTGTTCATTCCTCAGCCATTTTGATATCTGTTTGGGATCTAGTTTGAGGTGAAGTTGGAGTATTTGGCGATAGTCCACTGATGTATATTCTCAGTAGTCCCGGAAATGGCAGCCTATCTCAAAGACGTTTTGCCTCTCAATCCCCTAAAGCCTGTGAACGCCATAACTGGGCCTATGTTAAAGCTATAAGTGGTAATCCTATTCAGAAACACTTTTTGTTAATATGGGTAAAATCGTCCTTCAATCCTGAAAGTAGTCAATACATTATGTATTCACAAAAAGGAGGTTAAAAACTTGTTCTCTGTGGGAGCTGCAGGTCTGTAAAAAGTACAACCAATCTGCTGTTCGGTCAGAAGGGCGTGGATTTGAGAGAGTTTTGTTCCTGCTCTCCTCAGTCCCTCAAGTTCCAAGTGTATGACCTTATCAATTGGTTTTCCCACAAATCATTCTGACGCGCTCACGTAACGCCAGTTTGCGTGCTCTTTCCTTCCTAGTTTCTGCTTGCTGGGTGCGCATGCTCATTTCTAGTGCTTATGTATCCGGTTAGCTTAGCAGCTAGATTTGCGGTTAGCTTTGCGGTTAGCAATTCGTTTTAGCTCCGCTGCTCTCACCGTAGACTTTGAACATGTTGAGAGTCGCAAGAAGCGAACTGTGTTCATGTTTATGAAAAGAAGAGGAAGGACTCGATAGAAAGAAATAAGACCAGAGTGGATTTGAGAGACTAATTTCACGTGATTCCCCTGAAGAGCAGAAGAACAAGATAAGACGCTCTTGCGCATGCGCAGTTATTCAAAAAGAGACTTGGGGAAACTTCCGGACAAATCGCACTCTTGCTTTAAGGCGTCCAGGATTTCAAGTCAGTCCACTGAAGGAGAAAGTATTTGACCTAAAATATTTCATGGTGAATGAAAACTATAATTCTTACTCTGGAGATGCTGGGTTTTTAACATTGTGTGAAAAGGTTATAGTTTTTATTCCATTAGATAATAATAGTGTAAGCTGCCATAGATTTGAGCTTCCAGCTCTACAGTAAACATGAAACTGTACCGGAGCCACAGGTTGGTTTTTATTGGGGCGTACTGAGCAGACATTTTAAAGCTTTGATGTGGTGTTTAGTTGTCGAACGTAACAACACACCAAACAACATAGATTCTAACTAGTAGAGAAATTCGCTTTATTATCATGTATTTCATCACAGCTCATCCACCTCGTGGCATTATCACCACACACTCTTTTGTCCGTTAGGTTTGAAAAACCCACACAGCAGTGTGCAGCCTGACACCAAGAAAATTGGTTTGGTCTGCAAGGTCACACATGGGTGGTAACTTCTCCCTTTCCTGTGGTTTACTGAAACCTTTATCAGCCCTCCCTGCGTGTCCGACTAAAAGCTCGCTCCTAACTCAGACAACTGCGAGACGAGACTCTGCAGGATCCTAACGACTCCACACATGTTCGCTGTCAGAAAAGGATACAAGACTTTCCTCTCGCCATGCTTTGACACACCGAGTAATTGCTCCACCATGTAGCTTTATTCCCCTCCATCACTCCCCTTTTGTCTTCTGTGGGTATACCCACAATGTGCATAAGGGTATACTGGTGTCTGTAAATCATTCACAGCAAGAAGTTGCGAAGCCTTTTTTTTTTTTGTTATAAAATACATACTACAAGATGTTGCTGCACTAGATACCCCAACAAAATGAGAAGATTTTCTCCAAAGTTCATCTCAGAGGTCCCCAACAACCATCTCATCTCTTTATTTCAGAGGTCTTCGGTTAAAAGTCAGCCAGGTCAGAAAGATTCTGGGACCTGAACATCGCAGTTTAAATAATGTTGCGTTTACCGCACGTATTCTCCGCAACATTTTCTAAATGCTAATCAAATTTATTCAGCCATGACCCAATGTTAGTTAATCTAGTGCTACAAAAACACATGCAGACGCTCTGTCTGCACAGATGATGATTACTACAGTTATTTCAGCATGATGAATGCATGGAAGGGCTGAAATGGCAGTGGACCTGGCCCTTTGTTCTCAGAAATACAACTCATAATCCTCTGGGCCCCCGGGGCGCTCAAAGACTGTATGTGGAGCATTGAACTTCCAGCCCAAGGTTGGCCGGTTATGTATCAAACCTGAAGCCTGAAACACAGGCTAAAAATAACTCTTCTGGAACAACTCTTATCTGAATAAACAGGCTTTAAAGGAAAACGTCAAGGAAAAAAACATTGAATGGAATACATTGTGTGTGACAGGACTAGATGTTTTATAAAACATGTCTTATTTTCAGACCAATGTAAAAGCCTGTTTGGACAGAAAAACAGCTTGAGTGTTACTATGTTGACTCAAACTTTTAACATGGATATGACAACCTTAATTTTGTTAAACTCCCTTGCAAAAAAAGTGCAAGAGTGTGTGTGGTCTGGATAATTCATCTGATTTACATCTCAAGATTTCCCACCAACGCATTAATAAAAAGCCAGGTTAGCTCTGGAAGAATGTCTCCTGACTTCTGTTTACTTTGAAATCAGCCATTAAAGAGTTTAAGAAAGTCAACGCACTGAATAGTGCTACGCTAACAGCTGCTAAATCTGCTTTTCTGAGTCACTTCTCTACCGGTATCAATCTTCCAGTCTTGTCAGAGTGTTAATAAGTCCTCTTTCTAAACACTGTTTAACAACTTCTTACTGCGCTGCCTATGCCAGTAAGAGATCAGTTGGTTAGAGTGGTGAAAGTTTACAAATGCACGCAAACCGTGTATGAACCTGGAGGAATTAGGACATATGGAGGGCCGCTGAGGCAAATGTTCTCATTTGTGTCGCTACATTTTGTTCCTTGTTAAAAAATCTAAGATGTTCAAAATTAAACAGGTTAACTTACAGGTGAGGAAACATTTAGAGGTTGAAAACATTCCTTTCGATTTTCATTACCAATCTGAGTAAGAATAAAACTTTATGTGGGTCTGGCTCTGGATCATGCTACCATGATCGTAATGCAGTTTGTAGCCTCAAATAAAAACTGTATTAGATGGACACTTGAGCCTGATATCCTGAGAGCAGCAGTTCTGTGGGAGCAGCTGACAAAACAAAGTCATATTTATGATAAAATCGGTGCATGGACAATAAGACTAACATCAACGGGAGAATTATTTGTCAGCATAAAAGTAGCCGAATGTACGTCCTGCATATTTCCCTTATGTCATTCTGTTTATGCATAATTCAGCACATACACAATAAATCACTTTCATGTGTCGTGTAATCCTATTTCAGCATCATAATGGCAAAAAGACATTCGGCAGCAGAGTCAGAGGAGCACTAATTTGCTCTCCAACTCTCGACCCAAAAACACTCAAAGTTATCGCCCCAAAATTAGTTTTTTATGACTGTTTTATTTATCCTGAGAGTGTTGCAGTCTTTTTAATGTCCTAGGTCAAAGTGACCCAGACCCTGCAGAGGCACAGGACAGGAGACTGTTTGAATATCTTATCAGAGAGCTCCAGTCATCCTGAACGCAGCAGAGGATATTTTTCAGCCACAAAATAATAAAATGTTCAGTTAAGGATTAGGGTTGAGGGAATCGTGCTGTTTAATGCTGTTCAACATTAATGCTGCAGCACTTAAAGATGAAGGCAGACGTCTGCTGCAGGTGATAAAATTGTATAAACGGAGCTTTAGCATTCCTGTAAACCAGAATACCGTAAACTGGGAAACATCCAAACTTGATTTCCTCCTGAGTTTAAAGTTCATATGTTTACTCAGATCCAGGTTTTAGGCTTTTTTTGTTTATTTTTTGCTGAACTTCAGTACTCTATTTAAAGGATCCTCCAAATGTTGGTTTACTGAAGCGAAGTCTATGTAGAGTACATGGCTAGGGCTCCTTGCACGAATTGCTATATCATTGTTAAATAATGAGCCTGTTTCTATGCTAGTGTTAGAGGTGGACAATAATTCAATATCAGTATATATCGTGATATAACTTACCCTATTTTTTGGACTATAAGTCACACTTATTCTTCATAGTTATGCTAATCCTGCTACTTATAGTCAGGTGTGACTATATCAATTTTAAATGGTAATTTGTACTAACCAACATGAACAAGTAGTAAACATTACAGTCTAATAACTGCAAGACGGAGCTCTAGGCCTGTGAAAACTATATGCTGCTCTTGTACTACTTAAAAATTAACTAAAACATTAACTTATAAACAACAAAGACATGTACATATGTTGTTTTACTGTTTCAGGATGCATTCATGCAGCGGAGCGTTGCGTGGTGTAGCTAGAAGGAAACAGACCGTGACAGAACCCTGTTATTGAGCTGTCCGTCAAGCTAATAGCAGCTAGCGCTATCCTAAAGCTCTGTTGTACGGGTGGTTTACAACTTCATTGATGCACATCAGCTTTGATGCTCTGAAACATCCGTGTCGTATTGTTATCTTAGCACGTAGCACCGTTACGCTCACGCACTAATTTCAGCGTAATTGGACCGAAATGCTCTGATGAGAACTTTCCTGGTTGGAGTTGGTGGCTTGTTGTGCTAATTTACCCGATTCAACCTCCCAGGTATGTTCCATATCATTCAGCCGATTGTGGATGCAGCTGTGCAATTGAATAAATTACCTTACCAGATTAAATGTCAGTTTTTAGTCTTGGATTGTGTGGAATAAATTTCTAAATAAATGTGAGTTATAGTCTGGTGCGACGTGTTTTTTTTTTAGTTTTATTAAAGATTATCACATCCTGCTGGTATATTAGTTGTTGTTTTGTCTTTTTATGTTTTGCTTTTGCTCAGTTTGTTAGTCAATAAAGCATTTTGTGTTTATTTTAAATAACAAAGGAAGTACGTCACTGTGCATGCGCAGCAGGGGATAAACAAGGAAGTGGCTAACGGCTATTAGCATCTCCCAGCGAAACAATGCAGAATGGTCCAAGATTCAGTAAAAAAAAAAAACACAAAAAAATATGATTTCAAGAGGGAAAAGCCTGGAATGTCGCTGGGAATACAGTCTGAACTTTGGTGTTCACTGAAGCGGACCCTAAGCCTGCCGAGGCTCAGATGTGACCACAGAGTTGAGTAAAAGTTCTGATATGAGGGTTTTAAAGTTGCAGTTAGATCGGTTTATTTAATTAATAACATTGATCTTCGATCACGCCAAGCTGGCACTTTACTTCGAGGCATTGCAGAGGGTCATGCTTGTTTACAAGTGATTTATTATTTAAGCAAACCGGCGTTATGATAATTCTACGATACTGTCTATAGATGGCGCCACGTCTGTTCATACCTGTTCATCGTGTCCGTTGTGGGACTATATTTAGCCTCAAATCACTATCAAGATGGAGGCTTGGTGTATATAACCTTATTTTATCATGATCAAACGGTTTTTGGTCTTTTTTATAAGCATATAACGTGGCTATATACCTTTAATGTTTGTTTTTATATTAAAGTTGCATGTCGCCTCCATATCTATGAGGGGTCCACATACCAAAAGACGCCGGGGCTGCTGCCGTTTTCTGACCTAGACGAAGGAACAAAAATTACTCTGTGGACGCGAGGAACGATAGAATCGAGGCTGTGAATAAGAACCGGCAATGTTACATTTTATTACCTTAATATTTTTTAACATTCACCATAATATAATTTTAAGGACATACAATTTCACTGTGTCTAATTTTCATGGCACAATTTTAATCACGTTGGTTTTTACAGCACTCGGTTTCACCGTGTTCAGCATTTCACACCTTCAGTTTTTTGTTAAGTCCAGTTTTACTGAAACATCCAATATTTCACATTCATTTTTGTAACTTTGACAGCCAATGGTAAGATTCCTCATTCTTCATCACAATATGCCCAAATTCATGTTGCTGAGCAGCACATGCCGGTGAAATGTTTTCTCACTTTTACCAGCACTTTCAGGTCATTTATCCTTAAATATGAATGTTTTACTCTGAGGCCTCTCACACCTTTGGTGAATGAAAAAAAAAAATCTTTTCTGCTTAATGCAATGTGCTGGAGAAACAAAAATCTGTTCTTTGGGTTGAATCAAGTGCTTTCTTCATTCCTCTGTATTATTATTATTCTATTATTTGCATATTATACCAACACTTAAGTTAATAATCAGACTCATCCTCCTTTCCTTTCCTGCTCCTTCCTGCTCTTCATCGATTACAGATCCCGTTCCATAAGTCGGCGTAAATATTTCCCGCTCCCTTTCCTCATGTTTCTTTCCCTCTTCTAAAGCAATGTTTTAAACCCAGAAAGGCCAAGGGAAAGGCTCTGACAGAGTGGAGTGGAGGACAAGAGTAACCATTCACACAACAGCAGGCTTCTTAACTACTGAAAGCTGTCACCTCCTCAGAGTGCTGTGTGTGTGTGTGTGTGTGTGTGTGTGTGTGTGTGTGTGTGTGTGTGTGTGTGTGTGTGTGTGTGTGTGTGTGTGTGTGTGTGTGTGTGTGTGTGTGTGTGTGTGTGTGTGTGTGTGTTGGCTAAGCCTCTCCAATACAGCTGTCAGAGCTGCAGCCTCCAAAGCGACCTCCTTCAGCTGACACTCACCAACAAAGTCGCTTGTTCTTCATCCAGGATTGCTTTGCATGGACCCAGTTTAACTAATACTGCAGCCCTTTAATTTGCCCCAGGATTGGATTATTTGGCCTCATTAAGCTTGGCAAAGACACTTGTACGTTGTTCATTAAGCGTTATAAAGGCGACGTCTTTGCAAGATCAGTCAGTATTCGTTTATTAACGAACTGCGATATCTTTACTGGGCAACATATTGATCATGAATTTTATCTAAAATCAAGGAATGCTACGACGTGGGGATGCAGACAACTGATCGTCTTACGATTGTTTTACTTGTTTTGTCTATTCACTCAGTATTTAATACTGGTGACAATAAACTGTTAGAAATCTATATTTAAAATTCAGCATATTGTTAAAGTTATGGAAAGACCCTCTTGATACAAGACAAAACTAGGGTTTTAAAGAAAATTACCGCTCATCAATTAATCGTTAGTCGATCGATAAGATCAATCCACTTTAGATAAACTCAGTCACTCAGTAACTTGCATCTCGACTAGGAAGGAAAACTGACTGGTGTTGGGTCTTTTTGCGTAAAAGCATTTTCCTCAATGATTTGTTTTGCTTTTAAATGAGCCTGTTTGTCTTGCAGTCCGCTAATTTAAATTCATTTTATCTATATTTCGGCAATTCCTAACAAATATCAACTCAAGGCAGTTAACGAGGCAAACAGATCCATTAATTTTATGTACGTATATAAAATTCTATTGATATCACTTAACTCCAGAACAATTCAATCTTAAATATAGATTCAAATCCAGTTAAATGGTCAAGATTAGTTGTTATAATACACTATGGTCAAATTCAGTTTAATATTTTGTGTCACTTAGTAAAAAAACTCATTAATCCATACGACAGAGTCGTTGATACAATGACAATTTATTGAATCTGCTTTAACAGGATCATTCCAGCAAATCCAAAACCAGATTCAATATGCATCACAAAGACCAACCAAAGGGTTTCACAGGCAGAATAGAGACCGATAAACACGAGAACTCTGGACAAGAACTACTTCTATGGAGAAGTACATTTGCATCAGAGACTGCATCTAAGAAAAAGACACTGCTGAACAAGATCCAGTAATATTTTATCACATACTACCTATGTGAAGGAAAACTAAAGAAAAAGGCATAAAGAGCTCTGATTGTGACTCTGTCCAGGATAGAAACGGCTTTAAACACAGAAGTACTGAGCCAGGGGTACTTTCTATGGGTGAGTAAGGATAATTTTATTTATATAGATCACAATGTGCTGTATGGAAGAAAACTAAAAAAAATAAAATAAATGACAGTACCCTAATAGTTAATCAAAAGCATTGAAAAATATGAGTTTTTAGTTGTTTTTAAAAAGAACAACAAAGTTGAAGGCATGTGAACAATAAAGTAACAATAATCCAGTCTCAAAGAAACAAAGGTCTGAATAACAATTTCCAGTTCTGTTTCTTAACAATGTTTCTGTCAACTACGCTATTAAAAAAGACATATCTTAACACATTGCCACTGAGCCAGGAGCGCTTTCTATTAAAAAAAAAAACAAAAAAACATTCAACTTCAAAAATGGTTATGAGCCAAAAGTTTTGAACTTGCGCCGGTAAAAAAAAAAACCTGTCAAACATAATTTTTGGAGGGATTTTTGTTCTTTCAAACCAAAGGAATTGGAGCAAATGGTGTTTGACATAATTTAAAATTGCTTCCTTGCCAAATTGCAACTGTTTTGTATGAAGACAAAACAGTTGTTCATCTTTTTTTGTCGTCCTGATATTTTTATAACTTCATGATTCACAGCTTAATATTGAATGGCTTCACAAACATTTTTTCTCTAAAAATAAAGAATGCAACTAATGTCTTGAAAAAAGCATCCCAGAATACTGCATTAACAGATAAAAAAAAGAAAATCAGTGGTTATATTTCAAGCACGAAAGATAGTTTGATGAATAGAACGGTAGATAAGATTTTCAATTTTGTGTCTAAGAACTGGAAGATGCCCCTTCAGATGGGAGAATAGAATTAAATCATAAGAGGCCTGAGTTTTATAAATGAACAAACAGAAGTGGAAACCGAAGAACAAAGCCAGAATGAGAAAAAGGAGAGGTGACACAGTAAATCTTGAGTAATACGTGAACATCGGGGACATGAGGAGGAAAGACGAGGGAGGAGATGACATAGGGGGAGGAGACGGGCCCAAAGTGTCGGGTCCAGGAGGGACGCAAAGGCAGCCGGAGATGTCGAGACGGGGGTCTCACTTCATCCCACCGACGCTGCTATAATCTGGGGCACATGTCCCACTAGGCCTGCCGGTCACACAGAGGCCAGCCCCAATGATTCATCTTGGTTAGGAAGCTGTCTACACGACTCTCCCTGGACTGCAACACAATCATACAGGCACCAACACAGAGCCGGATAAACACACAAGCTTTACAGGTTTCTGTGGACCTTCCACCGATGTCTCCTAAACTAAATCACATCTTAACCTTCTCACCGTACACAACTCTGATCTGAGGCTTGATTTATTTATTGCTGCGAGGCTCATTCCTTAATATAAACCTCTCTGCTTTGCTGATTATAAGAATGGGGGAAGCTTACGGCTGTAGCTTGTCTCTTCTGAAACAGAAGAGTTAAAAATGAAATAGAAATATTTCTTAATCTGCTGCTATTATCCATTGATTAAGTTGTTGGCTTTATATTTTGTAGGTCATATGGAGAATGAAAACTGATATTTTTATCATCACTTGTTTGTTTTTCACCTCTTTTCTGAAGTTACGAAAAGCAGCTAATCGTTTGGTGCATTCTTAGGTGTAGAAGAAGGCTGTGCACAAACACGTAAATGTGAAACTATTGTTAAATATTGTCATACTTTGTCATCATTACAATGTCTCCACAGTGTGCTCTGAGTCTTACTGTCTCAGCCACAAAAATACACTTATGGTGCAGGCATCAAGGCTAGGTTGAGTCCCTTAAAATACCTAATACATCATTGTGGTACTTGAAATGTCCTATAAGCGTCACATTAAACCAGTTTACTGTGATTGCAATATTGACACTCTCTTTTTGATCGTAAAGCAGCTCTCTGTTGTTCCTTGTTGCCACGTATGCTGACGTATTCACAAACACAAGGTACATGGTTCTAAACATGAGGAAATAAAGGATTTTTCAAAATACAGTGCTTTGTGTCTGTTTTAAGCGTCCAGCATGTTGAGAGTGAAGCATCTTTATTGTATCATGTGACACTCCTTTAGAGTGTGACTCAGAAAAAGCTGAGCCAAAAGATAAAGTTCTTGATTTAAGAACAAGATCCTGTATACAAGTGGTAGGGGTGAGCTCACTGTGGGGTGGTTGCAGTACGCCTTAGATGTTAAGGGAGGAACGCTGGAGTAGAGCCTCCTTACTCTGATGATTGACCTGCTGAGAGCTGCGACCAAAGTAATAAAGGCTACCATCAGCTACGCCAAGAAGGACTGAAATCCTGCAGTGCCAGGCGTGGCCCCCTGCTTCTGCCAGTACTGGTCCAGGCCCGTCTGAAGTTTCCCAGAGAGCATGTGGATGATCCAGAACAGGATTGGGAGAATATCATGCAGTCAGATGAAACCAAATTTGGCACAAACTCAATTCGTCGTGTTTGGAGGAAGAAGAATGTAGAGTTGCATCCCAAGAACACCATAGTACTGCGAAGCATGTGGAAGCATCATCCTCTGAGGCTGTTTTCTGCAAAGGGGACAGGGCGACTGATCCGTGTTAAGGGAAGAATGAACGGGGCAATGTATCGTGAGGTTTTAAGACAAAACCTCCTTACATTGGTGAGAACACTGAAGATGGAACATGTCTGGGTCTTCCAGCATCACAGTGATCCCAGACACGTTGCTTAGGCAGCGAAGGAGTGGCTCCGTAGTCTCCAGACCTCAACCCCATAGACAATTTGTAGAGGGAGTTGAACGTCCGTGTTGCCCTGTGACAGCCCCAAAAACATCAATGCCCCAGAGGAGATATGTAGGAATGGGCCAAAACACCAGCTGTAAACCTGGTGAAGACTTACAGGAAACGTTACACCTCTGTCATTGCTAACAAAGGTTATGCTACAGTATTAAGTACTGAGTTGAATGTTTTTTTTCCACCATAACTTACAAATTCTTTAAAAATCCTACAATGTGATTTCCTGGATATTTTTTTTCTGATTCTGTCTCTCATAGACAAATTACAGACCTGTCATCTTCCTAAATAGGAGAACTTGTGCTGTCAGTGCCTGACTAAATACATTCTCACCCTGCTGGGAATGCTAGAATAATCCTCTACAATAAGATAGGGGGTCGGGAAATGGGGTTTCCCTTATGCAATCTGATATGGGATGGATGCATAGACAGAGTTTAGCACCATCATCCAAGCAAATGGATAATCTTTATCCCTCTAGCAGAATTACGTACTGTTGTAAACTGAAGACCAGGACACATTATTACTGATCTGACTGATCCATTTTGCAGTTTATGTCTAATTTGATCTAGATGTTAAAAGGAGCAATGCAATATCACCCACTGTTTGAAACATGTTACCTGCAGCAAAATCGCCGTTGTTGAGAGCTGATGTGTTTTCTTTCTACTGTTTGGCCAATCGTTGCATCATGTTTTCAGTTTGGCCTTTTGCACAAGTTCCCGTCTTTCTTTTTCCGCTCGTGAACATTTATTGTGCATCTGAAGCAGCCAGCTGACGTCTTGGGGGGGACTTTCTGGATTGTCACGTACTGTTAACTAATTTATCTATTAACCAGGATTAACTCAGAGAAACAAACACACTGTTGTGCAGCAGTAAATCTTCCTGATGGATATTGTGTCACAGGCACTGAGGTATGAAATGTGATTATCAACATTAGCCTTTCCTAACGGCATCAGCCTCTGGTTTTTGAGCGTGTTCTGCAGGTTCTGTATGATTCACTTGCTTATTAAAGCTTGTTGTCAGCTTGCTTGATGGCCTCGGACTCAGGCTGTGTGTAATTCATTCGTCTGTGCGTCTCTGGGATTTTCCTTCCCCTCAGTGTGCTTCCAGCATTATTAAAGGTATTAATCTCTGGCATCTGATGCCTTGTTACGACACAGCGCTGCTCCCATTTGTGCAGCATAAAACAGAGATGTATTCACACATAATCTGGTGTCAGCAATGCCATCCTGCATTCTAGCCTTAACATACTGTGCCTTGAAAGCCCAGAATTACACAAGGAAAATCGGATTTAGGCTCCATGTCCAATATTTTCCGCTTATTGTTTGGCTTTTTCTGATCTAATTTTAACATTGTTTGGCTCATTCTTGCTGTGGTCTGGGAAACTTAGTGAATGTGATGACGTGTTTGCAAATGTATTTAATGATAGCCGGTGGGCTTAAGAAGATGCATTCTGACTTTGCAGCAGTGAGTTCTCCTTGTTTGAAATGTTGGTGCTTTTTCTGTGTTGTCTTTGCTTGCGGATTGAATCTTTATGATCCGATTAGCATGTGAAACGCTGATTTACATCAGTATGGAGCAGCGGCAACACAGTACACTGGTAAAAAAAAGTATTTGCTCACCATTTCCAAATAATCAAAGCCAGTTGTTCCATAATTTCCACGGCCACAGTTGTGTAAAGGCAAGCGTCAGGCATGCAGACTGTTTCTGCAAACATCTTGTGAAAGAATGGGTTGCTCTCAGAAGCTGAGAATCCCTGCATGGTTCTGTAATAAGTCTGGTCGTAAATATTCCCCAGTCAACTATCAGTGGTTTTATGGCAAAATGGAAGTGATTGGGAACGACAGTGACACAGCCATGAAGTGGTCGGCCACGTAAATGGAGCCTCGGCTGCGGATGCTGAGTCGCATGGTGTGCATAGGTCTCCAACTTTCTGCAGACACAGGGCCGCTGGAAGTAATTTTGAACAGGGGGTGCTGTGAAAAAAGTTTTTGTTTCTTTTGGACAAAGACCTATGAGCCTATAGGCCTATTTAAAATACAACTAAAAATAAATAAATAGATTGAGATTCACTACTTTATTGTCATATACACCTCAGTACACACAACCAGGGTCTGTAATACACAGACATCATCAGTTCTCAGGTGAATATATGATCCTACAGATTCTGGCCCACGGCTAGAGCGGCATACCTCTTTACTCGGCAACCACTAGCTTGCTTGACGTTGCCATGACAATGTAACTTCCGTGAACTTGTGTTGATTACGCCTCAAAACAATTAAATTAAAATCCAAATACATGTAATAGTAAAATAAAAAAAAGTCAAAATCATTTCCCAAAATATTCTTAAAAAATTTATAAATTTGTGCAAAGTATTTTTAATAAATTTTTTAACAAGCTCCCTCTCGCCACTAGGGGGTGCTGCAGCACCCCCACTTCCCACGGCCATGTGCAGATACAATCATTACAGACCTCCCAAACTGTGTAGCGAGCTTAATGCGATGGGTTTCCCTGGTTGAGCGGCTGCATCCAAGCTATACATCACTAAGTGCAATGCATGCCGCCACTGGACTCTAGAGCAGTTTGTTCGGAAAATAAAACATTTGAAACTGGGAAAAAAAAGAGATTACCGATTGATACCAAACATTTTTTTAAACTGTTTTGGCATGGGGGCTCAGATAACAGGTGTGTGACTGTAAACTAACATTATTTAAAGTCTTACAGTCTTTGTGGATTCTGCATATTGCCGAGCCGATTCGTCTCGTCAACGCGTACACATGAACGCCTCATCCCTGTTGCAGCCGCAGCAACGTTTTCCTGCCGTCTGATTTCAGAGAAAAGCCGTGACGTTGCCTCATTGTTTTGACGCGCGGCCCCTCTTGAGCTTTTCTTTTACCAGAAAACGTGTCCTCCCGCCTGCCCCCGTCTCTCAGACTCTGCTGAGTGGTCCGTCCCTGGGGCTGATAGCTGCCAGTTTAGTCTCTGCTACTTCACACTCTGAGTGCGTCTGTGTGAAAGATGGAGAACAGAGAGAGAGAGAGACAGGTCACAGGGCGTCATGTTTGTTTTTCTCTACTTGAAATATGAAAAAGGAAATCTTAAAACCGCTTTCAAATAGTTTATTTTGCCGGCTGGAGCACTAAATAAGCTTTGTTGATTCTACTGCCAAATGAAAGGATTTGAATGTTAGCGTGAAGTTTAAAAAGGAGCTAACGGTGTAATTTTAATTCACGGCAGCGGTCAGCTGCAGCAGCACAAGAGAAGCTGCTGCATTGCCGACATCTGTGTCCAACTGTCTCCTGCATGTTAGGGCAGAACTCACTACATCCTGACATTTTCTCCGGCTCAGTGCCTTGAGCTAAATATAAAACACTAAAGAAAGAGACACTGAGAGCCCTCGCCTAACACTGCTCCAAAGTCTGTACAGCAGGTCCTTCTCCAGGAGAGAAATCTGGTTTGATTGCTGCTGACAGTACAGAGCCCTCCACACTTATTGGTGCCCCTGGAAAAGTGATGTGTGAAAAGCTTTAAAATAATCTTTTACTGCAGCTCTGTGAGGCCGAAAACCCCCCGTTAAGAAGTAATATATACTTAATCTAAGTCACCAGTGCCACATTCTTTCGCACCCCTCTTCAGCGCCCCCATTTTTTTAAATAAGATTTAGAACGGCAGGCTCAGTTTATGTGTAGATTTAAACATACGTTTTGGATTACTATCCTGCTGAAACATCTAGTCATGACCATATTGTTTTAAATTTTCAAAAGAGTTTATGATAACCCTAACCCCACAGCATCACCGCCACATGAATGCAAGCTGTAGAGATTCAGTTTTTATTGTCTTACTAACCTCATTATCCCAGTCGGTCGAGGCAGATGACCATTCATACTGAGCCCGGTTCTGCTAGAGGTTTTCATTCCCGTTAATGCAGAGTTTTTCTTTCCACTGTCGCTTCATGCTTGCTCAGTATGAGGGATTGCAGCAAAGCCATGTACAATGCAGACGACTCCCTGTGGCTCTACGCTTCTCCAGGAGTGAATGCTGCTTGTCGGGACTTTGATGCAATCAACTGGTTCCCTTATATAGGAACATTTTTGACCAATCTGTATAATCTGACCCAATCTGTATAATCTGATTGAATTTGGCTTTGTAAAGTGCCTTGAGATGACATGTTTCATGAATTGGCGCTATATAAATTGAATTGAATTGTACGTGTTGGCACACCTGGATCCTAGAAGTGGGTCCTCTTCTGGCCTTGTTCATTCCGGTTGTTTCCGACTTATATATAGCTCCCAGTGGTAGGTATGAACAAGTTTAGGCCATATATATAAAGCATATATATATAAATATGCTATATTGCTGCCACGTTCTGACATGTGAAGATTAGCACATAATTGCATGTTTTCTTGTGCTTCCCATTTTGAAGAGTGGCTAATAGAAAAGGTCCTGTGTGCCCTATTTTTACATCCGTGAGAAATTATTTGCTAATTAAAGGTCATGTGCACACTGAGGAGGACATGAGTAAATAAAGCTCTCATTTAAAAAGTTGCTTTAATCGCAATTCATTCATTATTAGGTGTCCCAATGATCTAGGATTTAGTTAAAAGTAGTTATATTTTTACATGGTTTTCGTTTTCCCCCACTGAATAAATATCACAATAATAAAGGATGATTTTTTTTTCACTTAACTGTTATGATGGGAGATTATCTCACTGTAATAAAAGATAACATGTCTTTTGGTGGGGTGCTAATAAGCGTGAAGGGTGCTTTATGATGTTTGCACCCTATCTGAAATCAATAAGGATATTATGACGTCTTTAAAATAGGGTCAGCCTGGATGTTTCTTTAAGACCTGTTTTTGTAGTTTATATCTTGTGGAAGCGAGACTCATTTTGAGCAGTAGAAAGGGGATTATACACATGGTCATAGTAGGACACCGTCACCCAGTCATAGCGCAGATCCAGGTCTATTTGGTCTCATTTCATTTGTTAAATATTCATGAAGTTATTTAAAGCGACACAGCGTCCCTGCAGACGGCCCTGAATCGTCGCTGAAGGTTACTCCACATGAACATTTAAGTTTATCGCCTCTAAAACTGTGCAAAGTGGTGTCAGTACAGGTAAACATTGCAGTACGGCGGTGTTTGGTAGCTCTGCAGCGGGATGTCTAAATGTAAAAGACAGCAAAGGCATCCAAAAACAAACCTTTCCTCAGATAAGGTGTCTGCCTGGAGACGACTTTTTACCTGCAGGTTTGATGCAGTGCTATTAGGATGACATTTTCGTTTATTTTACTTGAAGTAATAGATTCACTAGATAATTTGGATGAACAGGAAGACATGCTTTAAATAACCAAAAGTCGAGGTTTTTATCTATTATCAGGCAACGTCAGTGTCCCTAGTTACATGTAAGCTGATTCCACTAATCCAATATTTCTGGTCCTTTTTCCTTTAGTGTTAAAGTAATTACACGGTACTTGAATGGCATGTTCTCTGGTTTTTCCCATTTTGAAGAGTGGCTTGAAGAGATGGGCGTCTCCTTCATATCGTATTTATACAGCAGAGTCAAGGACTAATAATGTATACAGTTCATACAAAGAAATGTTTTCTTGTCTTTCTCATTTTAAAGTGCTAATTATTGCCGTTGTTAACAACTCTTCAGCTATTATTATTATTCTGAACGGTTGCTACTCGAAGGTGGCCAATAGTTTTATGTTTTAAACACAGACCGTAACCCATTAATGAATCGGCTTACGGCTAAAGCTCATCCACAGACGCAACCACTTATTAACACAATCAAAAACCATCTCGTTATGTGGCGATAACGCCGTTATCTTTATTTTTTCCAACAAAACAATAAAACATTTCCCCTGGATAGTGAGATAAAGCTTATTCTTTCTCAAGATAACTAAAGGGTCAATATTCACAGAGCTGTGTTTGGGCTCTATCAGCTTTTTAATGTTGCCATTTCAATTATTTTCCTCTTTAATTTGAGTTTTGTTTTTTTTTTACATACGAAGATATTTTTTTAAATATTGTTGGAAAAAAATCAAATTTGTCTCCTTGGCGAGACCCTCGGATAATAAAACTCATTTTTTTTATTCTCAGGTGTTCCGTAGGAAGGCGGTGGAGTTGGGTGAAAAGCTGCTGCCAGCCTTCAAAACGCCCACAGGCATCCCCTGGGCTCTGCTCAACCTCAAGAGGTGAAACACTCACACAGACACGCACTCCTCCTCTCGCAGCGGTCCACTCCGGCGGTACTCCAGACAGAGGCTCTGTTTTGATGGTTTGACGCTTTCAAAGGGCTCTGTGGTCTGTGGCTCGCTGCACGCCCGCTGAACACGAGCTCTCTCCGCTGCGCTCGCTCCCTGAGATGTTTTAGCCGCCCCACACACACACACACACACACCTTGTTATTTTCCCCCGAGTGCTCTCGGAAGGTTATAAACCTGAGGGAGTCTTTATTAATACGCCATGAAACGCTGACACAGAGCTTTTCCCAGGTTTCAGCACATTTGCACAGACATCTAGAAATAAAGATGGAGATGTGGAGCATCGTTTTGTTGGAGGTCTTCCATCACTGAGATGTTTCGGTTTACGTCTTGTGGTTTGCTTAACTTAAATAATAGATTAAACATTCAAAAAAAAAAGTCTTCCCTCAATGTCCATGAACTGAACATCCACAGCCTATTAAATCCCTACTATCCCAACTACAGTGAGTCTTCAAAATTGATATTAATACAAGCAGGAAATTGATCAGGGAGGCTGCTGTGGCCCTGAGAGTAAAACTAAGAGCAGCAGGGATTTCTGTCTAGACTGTGGCGTCTCTAGATTAGAGCCAGTGGGGTGCGGCTCCACCAGATATCGCTGTGGAGCTCTTTCCTCTCTTAAAGTAATCAGTGAAACAGTTTTTTTTTTATAATATATGCCTCCATCCGACTACTTCTATTGGTTAAAGTCTCTTCAGGCAAAGCTGAAGTGCATCAGCGGTCGCCACCATAATGCTGCGTTCAGATCAAAAGCTCTTTGAGCGGCAAAAAGGCGTCCTGCACTGCAGGGTCGCTTTCAGCGCCATTTACATCTCACCTGAGCCCAGTTTGACAACTTGCTGACCTCGGTGCTTTTATCACTGGTAAGAAGTAAAACATTTTTTTTTTTCCTGTCGGGAAATCCGCCACTACGTCACATAGAGGGGTCTCTCTGATTGGTTGACACGCCGTATCCGGCTGCAAAAGTTCAGATTTTCCGACTCATGCGCATCAAACCAAACGTGCTGAGACGTCTCAAAGCCCCTTGAGGCGTGTCCACCATAGACTTTGCATGTAAACTCGATGCTCAGAGCACGTTCGGTCTGAACGCAGCATAAGTGATGTCTGAACAGTGCAGGCAGTAAGGAAGGAGGTAGGAAAAGGAGCCTGTATGCTTCCTCCCGTGGCTAATTTAGCCTAGGAACCTCACGATGTCCCTTACCGGCGCTAAGGAGCTATAAGGAATCCCAGAATCCTTTGCATCTCATCAGCACAACTCACTTTATTGTTCATTTTCAGAAGGCTGAAGGCCCGGCTATGACTAAAATCATCCATGTGCATTTCCGTCACGTAATGGCGTAGAAGTTAAAGGCTGTTTGAATTCAGTACAGCAGTCTGTGCCTCTCTTCTTTCCACGATAGGCTTCTTGCTGTTGATGACCCCATGAAAGGTCAAAGGAACAGGGGGTAGGAACTATAGTTAAGGGTATTTGGATGGAGCCTAATATCGTGTAAGGACTGTTTCTGTTACTAACAGGATTTGGTTTTAAACATTTGTGCATTAATATCCAAACTTGGATCATCCAGTTAGTAAAATGGGATTGCACACGTTCTGTCGGATGGTGTGCAGCTTTACTAGCGTTGGTTATCTTTCCTAGCTCATGGATTATTAGACAGAAGAGTTATGAAAAGTTTTCCCAGTTGAAAGATCAACGCACATCTTTTCTGTCCAAGAACTGACCAATATGAGTGACGCTTTGTCTGTAATTTTATGGTTAGTTTGAAATACCTTTGGACTATATGGCAAATTGCTATTTTATCTGGTTAATTTAAAATTGATCAACTTCAGGGGGCAGCACTGAAGAATTAGTTGCTGATAAAAGGTGCGGTCCGATTAAATGTCAGTTTTTAGTCTTTGATTGTGTGAAATACATTCCTAAATAAATGCGACTTATATGTTTGTTTGTTTTTCCTCTTTATGACGCATTTTTTGACTGATGTGACTGAAAAATACAGTAAATTGTTAGTTTTAGGAGCTAAAATAATTTTTCTAATATATAAACGTCCGTTATTTAAACCAACAGAAGTTCTGTCACACATCAATATGTCATAAGAAATGCAATTTTGTTTGAATTTCTGAATCGATTCCCAGCAGCAAGCAGGATTAACAAATAAAAATCTAATTTTCATGACCTTGTCTTAAACAAACTACATTCATAATTCTGCCGCCATGTTTAACTCGAGTCATTCTTCATCCTGCAGTCACCTATGATGAGAGAAAACCGTTGTTGTTCTTCCAGTTTTCCTCTTTTCTCTCGAGAAAGACGCGACACTCTGCTGTTTGTCAGCTTTTAATTAAAAGGCAGGTTGTCATGACTATAAATGCGCTGTGACAAATTAATTTTCTTTGTGTCTGTCTGGCTGAATGGACCCCCAACCCTCGTCTTTCTTCCTGAAGAGACATAAAACCTCGAGGGGGAGAGGTGTGTAACTGTGGAGGTGTTTGCGTGGTTCTGGTTGGACCGGATCGCTGTAGATGATCACTGAGCTGTGATGTCCTGGACTCACACATTCCTGCACACATGTAGTCCCATGCAGCAGTTACACACGTGCATGTGACATGAAATGGTTTTTAATCCGTAAACCTGATTCAGAAATGGATGCTTCTCCACTCTGTCAGGAGTATTCAATCGCAAAACATTCAAACAAAAAATACTAAACCTGAATGTGCATTTTTAGGCCTCAGTCTAGCAGAAGGTGGTTCTTCTATGGCCTAGAATCAGCTGACCTTTCTGAAATAAACATATTTATGTCAACAATAAGATAATCTGGAAAATCTGGAGTTTGACAGGTCTGGATAAATTTAGGAAAAATATCTGTACTTCATAACCTGATTCTCTTGTAATTACATAAAATATCCATCCACTATCATTTATCCATCCATCACTCCATGCATCCATCTAGCTTTCATTTATCCAGCCATGCATCAATTCATCCATCTTACGGTCATCCTTTCATCCATCCATCCACTATCATAGGTCTGTATATCCAGTCATCCATTCATCCATCTATCTTTCCTTCTTTGTCATCCTTGCATCCATCACCCCATTTGAAGGCTCCATCCATTTAGACTTTATCCATCCATCCATTTATTTGTCTTATCTATCATTCCTCCATTATCCTGTGTTTAACTTTTTTGTCCATCATCCATCCACCAGCATTTAACCATCCGTCCATGTGTCTTTCCCTTTGTCCAGAATATATAGTTTATTTTGTCACTACGCATCTTTTTTTTGTCTATCCATCTTTTTTTTGTCTACCTGTTTCATATTAAAAGCCGGACCATCTGCTATAGTCATAGTGATGTCTATAAAAATAGACTAAATAGAACTTGGAACTCTGGAAATGTGAAAATATATACGGTGGGATTTTGAAAAAACAATAAGAAACTTGTGGATCCATTTAAATGGTTGTTGCCTTTAAACAAGTAGGTTAAATGTTTGTTTTGTTGATTTAAACATTTTTTTACTGTGAAAATATCAATTCTGCCACATTAAGCCTGTTTAGGTTTCAATCGATACTTAGATGGACATTATTAAAAATGTTTTAAAGAAAACAATTCACAGTAGATGGTTTGAAGGTGAAATACTTTGTGTAACCTTGACACTGGAGTGAGTGAGTAAAATAAACATGGACACCGACCGTTTTATCCCTCCTCTCTGCGAACGTCACTGCTTCACTTTCTAAACTTCTTTTGTCCTTGCTCTCCTCCTCTCCATGAGGATCCTGAGGTCAAGACGAACTGCAGTGGTCTGCCCTCTCCAACTTTCTCCATGTTACTCTAACTACTGAAATCAGTGTTTATGACCAGGTGTTTTTTTTTTTACTGTAATGCTTGGTTTTATGTCCCGTAGAAATCAAACATTCCCTGTGATTGTCATCTTTCTTGCGCTCGGCAGACAGCTGCTGCTCTCTGATTACAGGTTTAACCTCTGAGCAAACTCGGCCTCAGTGATTGGTGTAGTTAGAGACGAGCTCTGCTGGATGGACCGCTGACTGTTCCCAACTCTGTTCCTCTTGCTTCCTGAAATACAGTGCCGCGAAAAACTATTTCATTTCCTCTGTTGTTTTTTTGTGCCACACTTAAATAGAGTTCAAATCGTCAAACAAATTTTTATATTGGATGAAAATAACCTGAGGAAGTAAGAAAATCTGGATTCCATCGTCATTCTGGATTTTATTTTTTGTGCACATTACATTCACTTTAAAATCGATCCGAACCGATCTAGCCCAATGTGAAAATTCAATTGCCCGCTCGTCAAATCACTAATTATCTGTAATTAACTCTTATTTTTTTATTCAGTTTTATTTGCCACATTCACGTCTGATTATTGCTAGAACCGGTCTGAAAGCACGAAATAGACAAAAAGGTCTTAAAAAAAGTATGAAGTGAATTTTGTTCCAATATTGCAAAGCAAAAACACATTTTGTAGATGAAAATAAAATAAAAAAAATCCTATCCAGTAATTAAACTTTGAAGAACTTCTTTTTTTATTTTCTTTTTTTATTATTATTATTATTGTTATTATTATTGTTATTGTTATTTTAAATAAAATAAATAAATTAAAAAAGAACTTCTTGATCAAAAAAAGGTTTTGAGCGTAACTTTGCTGTTTTCTCAGATTATATTTTATCAAAAAATAATTTTTAAAACAAAATTTCCAAAGAATTTTTTTTTTTTTTTACAGTTTTTATATTTTATTGTTTTTTCAAATTTCTCTTTTTCAGATTGAGTTTTACTAATTGCATTCTTTTCAAAGAATGTGAAGACCCATTTCTACTGGACATTGTTCGTGTCCAGAGTGAAGTGAAGAGAATGTGATCTGCACAATGCAACTTGTAAAGAATGCAATTTGTAAAACTGAATCTGAAAGAGAAATTAGAAAAAATTAAATTTGAAAATAGAAAAATCTGTTAAAAAAAATCAGAGAAAACAGTCAAGTTACTCTCAGAATCTTCTTTTGATTAAGAAGTTTTGCAAAGTTTAATTTTTTTTTAATTTCCATTTACAAAACATGTTCTTTGCTTGCAACAATAATGGAACAAAATTCACTCTATAAAAAGCATCACACACCGTGCCGTGAACAACAGATGAAAACAAGGTTATTGAGACCCGTCAACCTGGCAACGGTTTCAGGACCATTTCTAAGGCTTTGGGACTCCAGAGAACCGTCAACGATTCATCCAGGAAGTAACCACAAAGGAACCCAGAGCAACATCTAAAGCTTCGCAGGCCTCAGTTGCCTCGGTTAGGGTCAGAGGTCACGATTAAACAATAAGAAACAGTGTAAGGGCGAAAGTGGACTTCCATGAGGGAATTTAAAGGTGAAAGGCCCGTCTCACACTGACGGACGTCTTGACCGACTCAAAATGTCATGCAGGAAGACAATGATCTGAAGTCCTCCAAACAAAATTAAGCTTCTGGAGGAGCTTCATCAAAGTCGAGACTCAAATCAGACTTAAACGCTGCGGCGTGACCTTTAACAGTCCATTTATGCTTGAAAAATCTCCAATATGGCTAAAATAAAACAGGTCTGCAACAAAGATTGGGCTCTATATTGTTCCTCCACTCCCTTGCAGGACTTTCAAGTCAATAAATATTTAACAAGCTGCATTTATGTGATCATAAACCTAGAAAATAAACTTTCTGTTGTATATCTATATACTTTACTGCTTTAATAAGTAGTATGTAGTGTGTTTATTTATCTGCAGAGGTAAAACTGATCTGATGACCTTGTGCTGCTGAGAATGGGGGAGTAAACAACCCAGCTATAGAATCTTATCGAGGGGATCAAAATTGGTTGTAGAAGTTTAAAAATAAGGTTAGGGAGTTATTTTTAGAGATTAGAAATCTCAACTCTGTGTCCAGTTGATTTATCTGCTGGATTCACCAAAAACGGGTCCGAGTCGGCCCCTTGGAGAGCAGCGATAAATCAAGGTTACCTCGTAAAGCGGGCCCCGTGTTCCCGCACCCAGCAGACTTTTACTTTCCATTTCTCTCCGACTCGCCCGCTTGCCTTTCATCTGTTTATGGACCCATTGATTCCTGCTGGCGGGCGGAGCGGAAAATGCCGCTGAGATCCACTGGATTTGTCCCAGATGATCTGCCCCAGACTCGCGGCTCATTAGAGCACATCTAGAAGCACTAAAGCCAGACGGACGAAGCTGAAACTCTCCCTGGCTTAAGTTTCCTCCGGACTGTCCAGACTGCTGTAGTTTGGGCAAAGAAATTCCTGCACAAATTTTCTTTAGTAACGCCTTTGTTAAATCGTGACATTAAGGGTTTGTGGCTATCTTAAATAGCTGGTAGCTGCTCTAATTTTAGACAGTTAAGGAGATATTTTGTAATTACTGTTTTTTCTTTATAGATAACCATGTTTTTTCACTTTAATCAGCTTTTTTCTCCCCTTTCTCTCAGTCTTTCACCCACAGACACACACCAGCTCCACAGCTGTTATCAGATCTGGCCACTATGTCCCGCTGCTCTTCCAATAACATCCAGACTGATAAAGCCTTTGCAAATCACTCCCGCCACACCGCATACTGACCGGCCGTAATGAGATGGCCTATTGTGTTCCTGTGTGTATACAAGGCGGCGGGCTCTGTTGGGTTTTGTTCAGGTGTTTGGGTCTCTGCGTCACACTGAAACGAGCTTCTCCAGCAGGAACCTCAGCAGGAACGCAGCTGATGGTTGTAATCTCATTACATTCAGACTGTACTGAAAATGTTGATATTTAAAAACAGTCATGGATTTTAGTTTCTTCAGCGAATCCAAAGGGTGTATAAAGTATAAACGTCTGCGGCTGATTACTCTGCAGGACGTCGGCGACCTCTGTGCGTTGCTCAACTCTTCAGTTGCTGTTGTTCCTAATAGCTTCAGCTTTGTTGTAATACCACCGTCTGGAATAATTTCTTGTGCACACATTTCATAGCTGGACCTTTGGCACAGTTTGCCTCCTATTATGGTACAACCCCTAGGGCTGGACGATATATAGAAAAAAAACATATCGATAAAATATAAATCATATTAATCGATATCAATAATTATCAACAAATTCAAATATCTTAAGTGCAGCCCTGCCCATTTTATGCTGTTGCTTAGCAACGGATTTTTAGATACAGAGCTCACTAACGGAGAGACTGTTATATTAATCTAAATGGTTAAAATGCATAAGGAAGGAGAACTTTTATTCCATTGAACTTTTTATTGACCCTTTTTTCTATCACCGATATACGTCTATCGATCGATATATATCGTTATTGAATTATCGTCCAGCCCTAGTACCACCCCTAGAACTCATCGAGAGCGACCCGTTTTTGAGCCGTTTATAGCAGCAATCTGCACTTTTACACACCTGTGGCCGCGGAAGTGACTGGAACACCTGATTTCAATAATTTGGCTGGATGACCAATAGACCAGTTGCTATAATCAACACATCAATTAATATCAATTATATCTATCTTGTCCGCACCATCAACACCAAATTCCTTGTAAGTCCAAACCTACTTGGCAATAAACTTGTTTCTGATAATCGCACGATAAATTTTAATCACATGATTAATTCAAATAAGCGCAATAATTTGCGTAGGCATGCTTGCTCATTTCCCCTTGTGTTTCCACTATCCTGAGACGGGATAGCATAAGGTTTTCAGTACGGTGCATTAGAGTCTGCTCACCCCTTGCTTCTCGGCTTATAATGCGGTGGGTGGAAGCCCAGCTTGGGTCAGGTGGGCACGTCCTTAGAGTTAAAACCAGAGCCTGGTGAGGGAGAGCCAGAGAAACGCTAGTTTGGAAAGAAATTCAGTTGTCAAAGCCAAACACGACCGCTGCTTAAACCAGCTTCCCTCTGTCACATATTATTTTTTTTTTTTCCCAGTGTCCTGTCTAGCAATGTGGCAATAAGAATTGATATCTTAATGCCACATAGAGCTCGACAGATTTTGCTTTCACAAGTGGAGCAATCAGCATTCGCCGTAGTGCTCCACTTGATTTATGCATGTAAATAGTTTTATTGTGATTCCTGCGGGGAGAATTTCAAATTATGTGGACACTACAATGGGAAAGTAGGAGAGTAAAGGAAGAACAGGAAGAGGAAAAAAAAGATAGAAGAGGTGAAAGAAAGAAGAGATAAAAGGGAAAGAATGATAAAACGTCTTCCGTCTTCTTCATCACCTGGAAAGAGAGATGTAAAAAGAACAGCACAACCAACAGACATAGTGTAACAGATACAATAGAGTAACACCTTGATGCCATTGCTAAATCATATGTACTATTTAAGTTGACATGTGTAAAGTGATACCTGAGGAAAAAAAAAATAAATAAATAAATTCTGGGCTTTCTGTATATAAGTGAACACTTAGTACCTGGAACCCAGCACCTGTGGGTGTTTGTGAGAGTGCACTTGTGTATGTGAAATTTATCCAGAAGGAAATTGTTCAAGAGTGGTTGTGGAGAACCAAAGGCCTGCCTTCCCCAAGCACCGAGGCAGGCGTCAGGTGACCCATAACCCCGGACTCCTAAAGTGGCCCCCAAAGCAGGGCGCCCAAGAGGGGCCAACACAGGAAATCCGCAACCCCCCCCCAAGGAAAGAGGAGAGACGACCCCGAGGAAATCCCCCAGCCACCGCAATGCCGACGCCCCCAAGAGCCACGGGGACGAGCCCCGGGGGGCCAGGCCCTGCGAAGCGGCCACCGGGAACGGGCCGGCACCCACCCGGGAACCCGCCCCAAACATGAGGACCGCCAATGTGCCAGCGGGCCAAGGCGCCTGCCTCTGTCACATATTGATGTGCCCTTTGGCAAGGCACTTGACCCCAAGCTGCCTGCCGATCTTCCTATCGGCGTATGAATGGGTGCGACTGGGCGAATGTGGCTCAAAGCGCTTTCAGTGGTCAGGATGAACAGAGAAGCGCTATAATATGAATTCTGTCCATTTTACATGTTGCCGCACATTTTTTTATCTTGTCCAAAAATGTACGTTTGGATCCAGCCTGACCAAAACATCTTTTACTTTTTTCATTATTCTTTTGTTGACCTTTAACATAAAGATCCCAATAAAACACATTGTTGTTCATTTCTAATTAAAAATGTAAACACATTGAGCTTGTTTCAGCTCAGAATATGGATTCTTTCCTTTTTTATTATTCTTGTTTCTCCATCGTGTTATCTCACTCACCATTAGCTACACAAATAGCAGTAATTTATGGAAAATTTGTCAATGAAATGGAGCAAACACCAGTTATAATATTAATGAAGACAATGGAAGGTTAGCCCAGCTCTTTTCCCCCCTGCTTTGTTTCTTATCCATTTGATGTGCCGTGTTTTTATTTGTTCCAGTTCGGGACGGATTTGTATCTGTGATCAGAACGGGAACGGATGCGTTTGGCAGCTGAAGGACGTTTTCTTTACAGCTGACCTCTTACTGGCCCACTCTGTCATAGAGAATTTTCTCCATGATGTTAAAAGGAAATTAAGTTGTTAGTTCATGCAGTCTGGCTCAGCAGAGGCTGATAACAGAAAGAAACTGTTTGTTTGAGCTGATGATTAGGGTTTTAATTAAGATGTGTTTATGTGTGGAGAACAATGTTTAGGAAGGCACTGTATTATGACCATGATTGATTTCCTGCTTGAAAAGATTAAACATTTCACTGAATACTCGCTTTGATTTTTGCAGATGCAGACACTTGCTTTCTGTAATGTGTTGTAATATGAAAATAAAACTTGGTAGCAAAGTGCATTAGTTGCGTTTGCAGATCCAGTCAATAAATGGGCAGACCAGTGTGTTGGTGAAAGCTTCAGGAGTTTGCAAACTAATCAAGACTAATTTAAACACTAAGAACAAAAACTGACTGTCAACAGGATAGATGCTGCAGAAGAAGCTGTAAACAAGATCCGGCGACTTATTCTGTAAATGCTGCAATAAAATGTCTTTTTAACCTAAAAAAGGATAAAATTGAGAAAGAGCACCTGGATGTTAGGCTCTGGTCAGGAGTATATATCCATTCTGTGTTTTTTTGTGATTTTATTTGAACAGTTCTCTTTTCAGGACGGCAATATCATCCAACGAACCATTAGGTAATCTTTAAAATCAAGAATCAGGTTTGCACGTTTGATTTTATAGTTTTTCTCAAATCCTTATTGGTTCAAAGTTATGTTAATGGATCAAATGGTACGCACAGATAGCTGAGTTTATTGTAGCCATCGGAACGGTGTCGGTATAATTTTGGCTGGCTGACCGCTCCTCTTGACCCAATCAGAAGGGTTCATCTTAATTTGAAGGTTTCCTGGCATAGATTTTAAGAATCATAGATACATTTTAACTTGTATCCGATTTTATTTAGCCCATTATGAAGTATTTATGTATTTTTTTAGGATTGTTTTCCTATCCAAACACTCGGCCGTGTTCATCCTTCTATCGTCTAGCTGTGGGTTTGAGTTGAAGTTGAAGAATCTGGAGGTAGGCCGGGCTTTCTCAGTCACCATTTCCTCCGCCTTGCGCAATGCACCGCAGCCCCACAGCATGATTGTGCCAGCACTGTGCTTTATAACGTATGTTTTGGACCTTGAGGTGCTCCAGATTATAAGGCGCATTAAATATTCTTCCCAAGTGTGTAATATCACTCCTTCACGTCCACACCTCTCTATCCATCTCTGTCGGGAGGACAGAGTAGTTGTTGGACTACACTGTCCTGTTTCTAACATAAGGCCAAAATAAACTGGACTTTTATATTGAATAAACTTACTAGGTTTATTGTTGCTAGCGCGTACTCCAGGCTGCCTAAAGACTCCCACATACTCGGGCGTACTTTGTGCATACTGTGAGCTTGGCGGACTCCACTCTGACTCTCCCCAGACATTTTACCCTTCATAGTCGAGCGTACTGTTACTTGTGGCAAATTCACGTACTTTCTACCAGCGAGACGAAGCGGTGGAACAGATGGAGAAATGTGTTCTTAGCTAGCTGAGCACCTAGAGCCATTTCTTTTCTAGCAGACTCCCACCTGTCAGTGAGAACAGAGAGGGACTGTGATGCTGCGTCCTGGAGACCGCCTGCTGGGAGCAGCTCAGTGTATTAAGCTCAGTGTCACATAGAAAACAGTTTGATGTAAAGACTTCTTGCCTCCTACAAGTTTATAGTGTGACACGTACCTGTATGCGCGCCTTAAGTACACGCAGACCTCCATGGAGTGAACTACGCCCGAGTATGTGGGAGCCTTTACATGAATGCATTTCTAGTTTAGACATTACAGTCAGGCAGTGTTGTAGACAGCTCATGGGTCCTATCAGGTAGTGACACAGTGTACCGTAATGCTCTGAATATCCATTGAGCGGAGCGGCTTCATTGCTAACCAAAGTCGTACTAACACATATTGACAGATTTTTGAGCGCATTGTACCACATAAAATCAGTCAGTAAGCACAACAAGTACGGTAATCAACAAATGTTTGAGAAGATTTAAGAATTTTAAGTGCGCCTTATAGTCCGGAAAATACGGTAGCTGGTTTTTAAACATCCAGCAAACAAAACCAGCTTTATTTTATTTCTAGTTGCTATGTTTTTTTGGTTTAGAAGGGACATTTAGCTCAGTATATTGCTCTGTCATCAGGTTAGTAGAGTGTTCACTACTATTTTCCTTATGGCCTTTTGACCTTCAGGCCAAATATTTTTTCGGGGTGTTGATGATGGGCTTCTGAGGCTTTCGATTCATTTTGCTTAACTTTCAAAGGAATTTTTATGTTTGTTTTTTTTGTTTTTTTTACCACAATCAATACAGATATATTGCAGTCAGACAGCTGTAGTAGAGGTAGAAACCTATCACAGCCCTGAACCCTTTATTTAATAAGAAATAAACTCCTTAGCTTCAGGTGACACCAATTTGTTTTAGGGAACACGCAGCACAAATCTCCCCGGCAGTAACCTCAGGCAGTCTGAGGCAGCCTTGATTTAAGGTCTCTAATTAAGTCGCTAGCTCTGAAACTATCACAATCCACAGTTTGTCTGCGCCTGGAGGAGGAGAGCTGCAACAGATTTTAATACAGGAGCAAAGAAAACTGGAGGGGGAAGAGGGGTCGAGGCCTCCTGTTGAGGCTGAGGACAATGAAAGGGTTTTCTGAGACGGCAAAAGAAATATATTATTTTGTTTCCTGATGAATTCAAAGAGAGGGCACATCTTGGTGGAGCGTGACCGTCATACGAAAACGGAAAGTCGTTTTTTTTAAATATCTGTCGTCGGTGAAGAAATAGCAGGTTGTGATTTGGTGACTTTGCATGTGGCTGTAAGTGTGAGCGACTGAGAGAAATGAAGGCTCGACATCTTGGAAAGGGGCTGCAAGACGCTCACAGAGCACCTCGTGTCCTCTACTGGGAACTAATTTAAATCGCAGCGGCATCAATCTGTGATGACCCGGTTTTTCTGCTCGTCAGGCCTCTCCCACCTTCCCACCTATTTCATGGACACCTTGAACCCGTTGGGTTTGCTTTTACTGAGGTTGCTGATTGCGAAGGTGATCCGGAAAGCCTTGATCTAATGTTTACTTGATTGTCAATGTGGAATACAGCAAAGTGTGGGACAGGCGGATAAATCCTCGCCGTTTCAAACAAAAAGCATCATATCGCTTCGGTCAGAGGTGGATAATGTTTACTGATCTCTGGATTCATAATGAAGGTTCAGTATCAGCCTTCGTACATTAGTGGAAGCCCTCTCATAATCTCCTGATAATGCGGCGGTTCTAGGTCAGTGTAACATTTGGAAACATTTCCCGCTTAAAAAGGAGAATTAGTACGTTTTAATTTTTTGGCTGACTGTAATAACAGCTTCTGCGTTGCTTTAAAAGACACCACCATGATAAAAAATTAAAGACTCCCCTACAACAGTGGTGGAAGCCATTCAACATCTCAAGGCTTTTTTTTCATTTCTGCAGGTTTCGTTGTCAGTGCTGGTCATACTAATGGCTAAATGAGAACACACGGCTATGATTCATGTAATTCCCCGATGATTCTTTAAAAAGCTGAACTCAAATACATCCATTTAAACATTAACAGCTCTTTGAATAGGATCGCTCCACTTTCTGTAATGCAACAGGACATTAACCAAAACAATACTCCTTCCCCTCTGTGGAGCACGCAGCTGTTATAAAGGAGCTTTGAAAACTGGGCCAGTGGGCCACGTACACAAACGCAGCAGCTGACCCAGGTGGGCCAGTGTAAGGTCTATTGTTGGGTACTTCAACAGATTATGGCCTTTTTCCCTCGATGGGAGTTGACAAGGAGCTTTCATAAAACTGGTGTAACTTTTGGAAACTGGTTCGTTTAGTCCAAAGTGGAGCAGAACGAGAGCTCTGCCCCAGAGCCACTGAATTTACCTACTTTTTGGTCTCTTCACTGCAAAAAAGGGAACTAGATGCAAGTAAAATTTTCTTGAAAAGAATGTATTTGTCCTTGATATGAGCAGGCAAGTTTAAATAATCTGCCAATGGAATAAGATCTTTGCACTTAAAATAGGAAAAAATCCTCCCCATCATCTTATTTCAAGTGCAGTATATCTAATTATCTTATTTTGGGGGTAATAACACTCATTCCATTGACCAACTCAAATCAAGGACAAATACACTCATTTCAAGAAAACTTGACTTACTTTTAGTTCCCTTTATGCAGTGTTTTTAACCCTAAATAAACTTTACATCCAGTCCCAGGGAGGAGTTAGACTTTGGTTTATAAGCATGTTTTTTTCATGGACAATGCAGACGACTGTCCACTGTGGCTCTACGCTCTTTCAGGAGGAGTGAATGCTGCTTGGAGAGACTTGATGCAACCTGCTGGGTTTCCTTAGAGAGGAAACTTTCTGACCAATCTGGTGAATTTGATTGAATTTGACTTTTTAAAGAGCCTTGAGATGATGTGTTGTGAATTGGCGTTACATAAATAAATTGAGTTGAATTGTCTTAACCCCACCCCCCAATCTCTAAACCCTTTCAGTGTTTAGTCAAACAAGCTCACTTTGACAACCGAATTAAAATTTCTAATGAAGCTCCAGCCATCTGTACAGATCCTGATCATTCTTACATTTTTGAATTCAGTTCCTAAATCTGACCCCCCCGAACAGGCCCTTGTTTATCGTTTTTTCAGTGTTATTCTTACATCTATATTTCAGTCAGTTTCAGTTTAGGCAGCTGCTTTCTCTGCTGTTGGTTTTGTCTGCTCTGTCGGTGGTTTAACGTTTCCTGCAGCGTGGTGGACGTGGCTGATTTGTTCAGGCGTGCGCTCAAACCCTACCCCATCAAGCGACGGGATTCGTTGTTCATCACGGGTTTATAAAAGGATCGGAAAAAGATGGACCGACAGATGTTGGTATACAGAGTGAGGTGGAGGCAGAGGTTAGAGTTGGAGAGGCAACGTTATGATTGTAGCTGGATCTCTTAAATACGGAGTCATTAAAGGTGGATTAAATCATGGAAATGGCAGCATTCAGCTCTACCCAACAGTTTATTGCAAAGCCTAAAGAAACTTGCAGCTCCTAGATGAATCAGGGTCTCTGTCGATGGGATTTTTCTTTCTCAGCAGTGACCCTGATGTGTCGCTCCGCTCTCCGTCTGATGTTCCCCTGGTCCTCTCTCTGTTTGGTTGACTTGATTAAATCCAGGGTGTAATGGGAAACAAATTACGCCTTGTGCAGCACGATGACTTGAAAGGGGAGGATAATTAGTATGTTCATCCGCGTCCTTAAAGGGATCTGTGCGAGTGTGGCTCTTCTCCCAATTCACAGATCTCTTCTTCTTTCTCTTAGTTGTTGGATCTCTTCCCTGAATGTGGCCGTGATGGTGCGCTTCATGTTGCACTGACAGTGAAGTAAATAGCCAATATGTATTCATGAGTACTCACTTGAGGCATTGTCATCAGAGTCATCAGTCCTTGGCCTGAAATTGTCTCATCAGTGCCTTTAATGATGTTGCAGACACACTGTTGCAAAGTCTTTTGTACTTGTCAAAGGAAGCCAGGTTGCTCTCACATGTGGCCCTGAGAGCAGAAAAGGAGAAATGCGCTCGTTTGGTGACGTCTTGTCTATTTTAGGAATCAGTTTGTTAAAATCACAAAAACAAAAGATGAAGAATGCAAATTTTGTATTAAAATATCCTCTGAGTCAAACGAGCAGCTCAGTTTTGAAGCCTTGGCAACTCCTATCAGCTGTGATTTAGTGGAGACCATTATGATTATGGTCCCAACTATGAATTCATCGGATAAATGCCCCTCTGATTGTCTCTAAACAGACATTATTGGATATAACTCTTCCCGCTTTGACAGTTTCACCTTTGTACCGTCTCCTTTTCTCACGTCAGAAGTCTGTTTCTTTTCAATCACAGTTCCTAGAGAGACTGAAAGTCTGGAAAAGTTTGCACTTTGTTTAAAGAGATTTTAGATCTGGATCTCCCTGTAAAAGTCAAACTGAGCAAAATATATTTCCCTGTTGCTGAATGTTCCACCCATTTCTAAATACCTCTGTTTTGTCCGGCCCTGTCTTTGTAAATCCATTATTTCCTGTCTGAGCCAAGGTTTCCCTCCGTCTAACAAAATCCTCAGCCTCATTCTGGGGAATCCAAAGGCATTCCCAGATAGGAGGGGTTATTTAGTCCCTCCACTGAGTTCTGGGTCTTCCCCAGGGTCTCCTCCCAGTGAAACATGCCCAGAAAACCTCCAAAGGGAGGCGCCCAGGGATGCCCAAACCACCTCAACTGACTCCCTTCACTGTCGAGAAGCAGCAGTTCACCTTTTTTTCAGTTGTAAATAACTTATTTTGTGTGCATCCATTCCTTAAACTCTGGTTTTCCATCCATGTTTCTGTCTGTCCATCGGTCCATTCATCCGTCCACTTAACCCAGGGCTGTCAAACTCATTTCTACGTCGGGCCACTTTGGCATCATGACGTCATTAAAAAGGGCGTGTTGCACCTGTATAGATGATACTTTTGATTTCATAATTTCATTCCAGTTCACAAAAAATGTAAAAACAAATTCACATTAACATAAAATTAGCATCCGTAGACCCAGTTTATACAGTTTATCTGCAAAAAAAGTTTATATTAGGGTGAGTTACACTTTAAACTCATCATTCTGCATCACTTCTTCTCTTTTTGGAAATTTCTGGGTTGTTTTAATGTGTTGGGGGAAGAACTGACACCTAGTGTCAGGATTCTGTTACTACACAGAAAAAAAATCAACGTTCACTACAGGAGGCACAGTTTTAGCTACTTTATACACTTTAAAAGGATATATGTCTCTACTTTATGACATGATATGCTTTTTTTGGCTCTTGAGGGATGGATAAATTGCCTTGACGGGCCTTGAGTTTGACACATGTGACTTAACCAGTCTTCCTTGTCCCTCTGCTTGTGTCCATCCAGTGGTGTTGGTAGAAACTGGCCTTGGGCCTCAGGGGGGAGCAGCATCCTGGCAGAATACGGCACCCTGCATCTGGAGTTCATGCATCTCAGCAAACTCTCGGGAAATCCAGAGTTTGCTCAAAAGGTAACAAGACACAAAAGAGAAACAAGAAGATGAATATCTGTGCAAAACAGACTTTTTATTCAAAGTTTTCCTTTGTGTTTCTGTATCTTTAGGTCATGAACATCAGGAAAGTGCTGAATCGTCTGGAGAAACCTCAGGGACTTTATCCCAACTACCTGAATCCAAACAGCGGCCAGTGGGGCCAACGTAAGTACTCCAAACGTCACATGAAGAATCCACCACCAGCCAGACCTTTACATGCACTCATCAACAGCAGGAACCTCATTATTTTTTGGCCTTTGATGATTTATTTAAACATTTGTTTTACACAGTAGACTGATGCAATTTACAACTGTGTTAGAATTTAATTATTAAGTCTCTCAGGGCCCTGTGGAGCATGCAGTTAAAGGAGCTGTGCACACGGGGCTGGTCGGCCATGTGCACCAGTAGGCAAATACAACTCATTATGCCTACTGGCTCTGATATATTCCTGCATCCCCACTAATGTTTAGATAAATCTCTGACACACAACGTTTATTTTATATCAAGAAAAAACACAGCTACATTAGGTTTTATACTCTTTCAGGAGCTTATTATTATTATTCATCCACAGACATCTATGGGTGGACAATAATTCAATATTAATAACAATATCGCAATATAACTTTATTCAATCAAGATGTGACATTTCCGATATTTCAGTATACGTGACCGTCTATGGTTACAGCATCTGTCACTGACTGAGGTTCTTGGTTTTATGTAGTTTTATGTGTTTTATTTTTTAAAGTAACTATTTCTAAAATGTTATATTGGAGGAGTTTTATAAACATGGCAAAATAATTGTCATGACTTTGTAAAAGGATCTGTTTTGGGCGTACTTTGAAGTCTTTCTGAGGCTTTTATTTATTTCAACATCATAATTATATCGTATTCACCGTATTCATGCAAATTGCAGCTTCAGTGTGCAGCACATTATATCCATCTTTCAAAGAATATATATATTTCTTTTTTTTAGCCGGTAATTGTTCCATTTTAAATGAGGAGAGCCTATATTCGCTCGTTCTCCTGCTGAAATCATTAAACTGTCTGTGTATCAGACTGAAAACGTCAAGGCTGTGAATTACCCGTTTCATTTGTCTTACAGAGACCCTGTTGCTGACCTTAAATAAAGCATATTTTTAAGGTCACTTATGCAATACTTTGTAAAAACAAGATTTAAAAAGATAATTGTTGTTATTGCAACTGGATGTATTCCTTTAGAAATGAGCTTTTTAACCAGAAAATTAATGCAGGATTATTTTATGTACAACTTAAATTTTCTCCCTCTGTCATTCCAGTTTTTCTTCTTTTCTAAATGTCACAATGAAACGCTCATGGTCAATACAGATTATTACAGATGATCATTATTACGGAGCGTCCCTACATTAGTTCACAAGTAGGTTTACTAGCAGATTAGTGCTGTAATGTCATGCTTGCTCTTCTTCGTTGTCTGTGTTTGTTAAAATGTCTCATCACACCCGTCGTTTGAACCTTGTTGGATAACTTCCCGTTATCTTTGCCCACTCTTTACCCACGCCGCCGTTGAGTGTTTTCCTCCTCGGTCCAGCGTGTTCACATGTCCGTTTTGATGCTTTCATGTTTCTGATAGGGTGTAATTTTAGATCCATTAGCTGACTCTTAAAACCATGGAGCTAAACAGGTAATGATGATAATGATGGAGGGGGTCAGACGCAAGGAGAAGAGAAAGGACGAGTCTAGAACAAAGAATGTGATGATGACGACGATGGCTTTCTCCTGTCTCTCCTCTTTTTACAGTTGAATGTTTCAGATCATCGAATGTCATTTTATATCAGACAAAGATAATCTAAATAAATGAAAGAGGAATTTTTATAAATGATGACTTACTAAAGGAAAACGTTGATCCAAACCAGCGCTGTGTGAAAAAGGATCTCCCCCCTAATATTAATCATTTTCTTCAACCTTGGTGGCAGTGATTGGCATCGACTCTTTGCATCAGCTGGTAATCATGAATTTGGGTCCAGACTTTGATTAGACCACTCCGAAACCTTCCTTTCTTTAGCTTTTTCGGCAGTGGACTTGTTGGTGTTCTTTGGATCATTGTCCTGCTGCATGACCCCAGTATGCTGGAGGTTAAAAGCTGGAGATCGGGTCTTTTGCTTCAGGGTTCCTTTGGCTCACAGATGAAATGGTGGTTCCTTCAATTATGGCAAGTTGTGCAGCCATACTGCCACCGCCATGTTGGATTCTTGTTGGATATTATTTTTCTGAAATTTATTTATGACCTAACAAAGTGCCAGGCTGGTTTGAACATGTTTTTTCCCTCCTCAAATCAATAAAATGTATAAAAAACACTTCTTATGGTTATATCTCTGTCTGATAATAGAATTTATTATATCATCTGAAACATTTGAAGCAATAGCTTTGGGGGAATATACTCTGTATAAGAGCCCTTTAAATATGCTCAAAGGTATAATACGAATAACCCTTGTTTAGCTGTTTGCCTGAAAACAGCTGCAACTACATTACAGCTATTGATCTACTAATATTTGATATTATTAAAAATGAATGTTAAAATAAACTGCAACAGCTGAAGCCAAACATCTGAAGATAAGAGCTGCAAGATGCTTTCAGACGAGTTTATAGTCCTTATAAACATCAGTGACCTCATTAAACACACCAGATACTTTTTAGTATTTTAAATTTAATATACATAAAACGCTGCATATCCTTGAACCAATTCTACATTCAAATCATTTATGTTCTTAACTTTTACTGTTTTCAGTAAAACTTTTGTTTTTCCCGGGAAGAATGAGACATTAAAGCGGAAATCTGATTTTATCATTTTGTTTTTATATCCACTGATATGCTTTCAGCTTTTATTGAAGCTCTGTCAGGTGTTGTTTTACTGCGCAGCGTTTTATTGAAACGCTGCAACTCTCTCAGACGGATAAATATGGATCTGTTCCTCCAGACCGTGCTGCAATGCTCAGTTAAAAAAAAAAAAACATTTAAACACATGAACAGTTATGATAGTATTGATGTAACGCCGTTAAACTGAGCTAATAACAGTTTTTCAGGCTAGCATTTTATTAGATGACGCATGAAAGTAGAATTGCTGTTTGGATAAAATAAAGAAAAGAGGAAGACATGCATGTTTATCCATGATATGATAGTGTTTGTGATGCTTATTTTGAATAAATTATAAACCATGAATCTCTGCAGCTGAGATGCTGCCTGAAACGGTAGATTTTAAATATAGCCTTCCAGAAACATTTCTATTCGACCTTCAGGTTGAGGTTTTATCCCGACAACTTTGACCTTAACTCGTGAGGATGAAAATGCTCAGAATATATCTTAAATGCAACATAAACATATTATTGGAGCAGGTCACAGAAGAGCAGGTAGGTTTATTGGCTGGGAAACCAAACCCTCCTCGTCACCGTCCTCCTTCCCCTTCGCTTCAGGATGATCACAGCTGACATTTAATCTGTGCTCTTCACAAACACGGCTGGACCGCGTTAATGACACATGCATATGGATGAGCCTGCGCCGCCTATCAGCAGGACCAAAACTAAAATACGGCCCGGCCGCCTGGCAGGGCTCGTGCGATAACGACCTACAGTAAAATAATGTCGCGGTGTCTGCACAGCGGCCCGGCAGACTTACTGGAGCCGCGCCGTTGTGATTTATGTGCCTTTTCCTAATCTCTGCTGCAGATCACGTGTCTGTGGGTGGCCTCGGCGACAGTTTCTATGAGTATCTGCTCAAAGCCTGGCTTATGTCAGACAAGACGGACGAGGAAGGAAAGAAGATGTACTATGACGCCCTCCAGGTGAGGCAAAAACACACGCTGGGAAGGTCTTCATTGGATTAACAGCTCAAAGGTGTCACAAAGACTAAATATGTCTTTATCTGAGACTTTTGTTTAACTTCAAGATGTCAAACTCAATGCAAGGTTGGCTCAACATGCTTTTTTTGCCAAATATCCTATGAAAAAACTGACTGATCAAACCGTTACCTGTAGTGGATTCTGTGAATTAAACTGAGCTGCGGTCTGATCTCCTGTGGCTTAGCAAGAAATTATTTAGTCAGTGTTGAAAAATTCACTCCAGCAAGTTTACACCACCTCCACATTTATTCAATTAAATTTAATTTATATAGTACCAATTCATGAAACATGTCATCTCAAGGCACTTTACAAAGTCTTTACAAAGTCATTTATCTGGGAAGAAAGGGAAAAAACGTGTAAAACGGCATAAAAATGAAGCCTTGTTTCACCCCAGCAGCATAACGTCCAACCTTAAACATAAAAGGCTTCCTACTTTAAGAAGTAAGAAGAAAAAAAACATAAACACAAATGCACCTTTTTTTTTAACAAATTATGGAACTTTTAGTTTCTGTTTCCCTTGGGAGTTTACACATGACGAGTGTCATAAGACTAGCGCAGTTCTTTATTAGATATATCAGACCGGAGCTCGGTGGTGGCGCAGGTTCTCATTTTACGGGTTTTAACATTTTAGTGAATAGCCTGAGATTCACAGACTTGACATTTCTGTCTTGGTGAGCTCTGTCCTGTAGAAGAGGATGTTTAAGGGTCTTAGGGTTTACAACATGGTGTTTTACTTCCATTTCTTTTAATAAGCAGAGGCTAATGAAAGTTGTTTGCTCCTTTTTTTTTATTAAAGTGGTTCTCGGACAGAAGATTTTACCTTTTTTCACTAAACAGACATTCAAAAAGTCAGTTTTTTTTATTTCCTGCTTAGCCAGAATAAAAAGTTTTTCCCCCAACAACAATGGAGGACCAACTCTGACATATTTAAAAATAAATACATGCTCAATAAATAAATAAGCATGAAACAAATGCACAAAAATACAGCAAATAAGGCCTAATAAAGTGTTGAACTACAGCATTGTTTTCAAATCGAGTAACTAAATGCCTTAGCTCACTGATATCGTGACAGCGGCCGGTAGCGGCAGCCATTGATGGCGTCAGGGTGTAGATTCTACCTACAGAAGGCCGATGCTAACCAACCAATAGGGAGCAGTTTTTCCTTTAAATACTCACCTGTACACTGTGATCGCACACTGTCTCTTTCTCCTGCATTGTTTACATTTCAATTGTTTACTGTTAAATCTCTGCTGCACTTTATCCTGTAATTTACTGTAATCTTCAAGCTGTATGCAAACAAAATTTCGTAATGTACGCACTCTGTGCATACAAAATGACAAAAAGTTGTCTGTCTTGTCTGTCAGTTGTCCCCTTAAGACCACGCCCTCCTCATTTGCATAATGAGGCTGAAATTCCTAAAGAAATGGAAAAATTATAGGCAGAAATAAATAGGGTTAAAACGTAAGAGGTAAAAAAATATATAGAAAAAATGAATAAAACAGACAAATATTATAAGATACACAGAAGTTAATACATTTAAAGACAAAGTAATTAATAAAGTTGACAATTTTAGTGATAAATCATTAAAAAGAAGAATAAATAAATAAGCTAATTAAGAGATATTTAAATTTGTCTCACTGTATAATTTAATTACTGCTTACATTTATTTATTTTCTGTATTTTTGTGCACCTATTTCATACTTATTTATTTGTTGAACATGTATTTATTTCTATTTTTAATTATGTCAGAGTTGGTCCTCCATAAAATATGCCACTGTTTCAAGAATATGCAAATTTAAAGGTTTTTTTAATTTATTTTTTGTTACTTTTCAACTCCGATGATCTCACTGACACAAGCGCTCTTATTTCCCACACAGACCTATCAGGTAAAACGGAAGATGTTCCGTTAGTTGAGTTATACGATAAAATATAAAGTAGAAAGATAAGTGTAAAAGTACTGCTGTAATTATATTAATAATATTGATTAAAAAATCCATTTTGAGTCTAAGCAATCTGTCAACAATATTGAGGTTCATAAATTACTTGGCTGGTTTTGCACAAATATTTCGTTTTATTTCCAGTTTTTAACTGTTTATCATGTTCCTGAAAGCCCACTTGTTTGTTCTTTATTAAAAAAAAATACGACAATCAAAGGAGCAAACTGATGGGAATTGGGTGGTGAGAACCACTGTTTTATGGCATAACGTGCAGCAGAAATCAACATTGTTTATGTTGATTTCGATATAACGTCATTATGATGACGTTATATCTCTGTAGTCAGGACAGGGGATGGTGTCTGTGTGGTCTGGGGTGGTTCACATTCAGACTGATCTGAAGCAGAAAAGAGTTTTTTATCCGTGCGTTCTCAATCAGATCACCCAGGACAGTCGCCGGTGCGAAGTCCGCCCAGGGAATAGGCAGCAATGTCCCGTTAGTTGTTCGTTTTTCCCCACAATATGTACTCAAACCAACAAAAGCCTCATAATCCTGGGGATATTACATAAACTGCACAGTGAGTGGAAGTCTAATTTCCGCTTGTTCCCACTAAGTGGACAACACCGGCGTTTGTTTACAGCTGCTGAAGTGTTGCCGTTTACTCCACGGGGCTTAAATCCCTCATGCACCCTCTGAGTCATCATAAATCACGCTGGATAATGGCGGACAACAACAGCAAGGTCAGCTGTGGGTAATAAAAAGCAGTCGCGCTGCGGTATGTTTCGTTTTTTTCTGCAGACATTCCAGAAGTCCATTTGCTCAAATGGCCTCACGACGAGGCACTCTCAGAGTCTGGGCACAGACGGAAAACGTGCATATGTAAGATAAAAAAAGACCAGGGTGGGAAACGCGTGACTCTGCGGTGAGGAAGCTAAGCTTTCATCCATTCTAACAAATCATCAGGTTAAGTTGTGGTGACAAGCGATGGGTCTCAGCTGGAGAAAGTCTCAGCGTGTCGCGCTTAAAGACAGAAAATATTAGATGGCGGCTAAAATACTGAGTTAAAGCTGCTGCATATGTCCACCCACAATCCCTCCTGATCTGGGAGGATTATAGACATTCTTGTTTTCTTTGTCAGAACGAGGCCGGAGGCAGAATAACAGTCTGGGTTGTAGGAAAGGGTCAGTTTGCCCTAAAATGTACATGTTTGCTCGGGTCTGATGAGCCAATCCCCATCCTGCCTTGCAGGCGATAGAAACCAATCTGATGAGAAAGTCGAGCGGCGGGCTGACCTACATAGCCGAGTGGAAGGGAGGTCTGCTGGAGCACAAGATGGGCCACCTGACGTGTTTCGCCGGCGGCATGATCGCTCTGGGCGCCGACGGGGCCCCCGAGGACAAGACGGGCCACCAGATGGAGCAGGCGGCGGAGATCGCACGCACCTGCCACGAGTCCTACGCCCGGACAGGTAACCACGTGTGGAGCTGTTCGTTAAACCTGCCAAACTATGACATTTCATAGGATCCACTGTAACAATCTCACAATGAACCAGAAATATTCATTTTAAGGTAATTAGGAAATAAAGTTCTACCTGAAAAATCGATCCTATTTCTATCTCAAAGTTATCGCAGGCTACGAAAATGGAAATAGATTTTTGTTAAACCCTTTTTTCCTCTTACCGTGGGCTTGGGTCAATAAATACTTTATCCATATTCTGACTTCCTGACACGGAGACAAAGATTTATATGTTGTTTATGTAATAATAATAATACATTTTATTCATAAGCGCCTTTCAAAGCACCTATAGACACTGGATATTTTTAGTAAAACAAGTAAACCAGTTAGATTTTTATAGAAAAGGAAACGTTAATTCCTTACGGTTCTAACTTTTGTTTTTATGTTGGATTTTCCTCCATCTTTAAATTTGTTGGCATCTGTTATTTTGAAAATGCTTCTTCTATTTTATGAAGTTTAATAAGTGGAACTGCTTTTGAGTAAGAAGTAATGGGTTGATTCTGCTCTTGTTTTAACCACATCTTCCGATTTAAATGAAAGCAAAAAGCTTGGTCAGTATAAAAAAAGCTGAATATTTATTCTTGTGCTTAACTCGCTAAGATTTAAGATTTTATTAATCTTGAAAATGTTACCACCCAATAAGACAACAAAGTTTATGCATCAAAACTATGCTGGTGAGCTCGAATTTGTACCATAGTTGAATCGCGGGTCACGAAAGGACGCGGGATTTATGGTTTCCATCTTTTTTTGAAAACCTGCCATTCTGACCTGGTCGTGTTCAGAATTATGGCTGTTTTTATTTGTTTTGCTTTAAAATTTATTTAGGCTTTATAGCATTTTTGAAAACGTGTGTTCCTTTATACCTCAAACCTAAAAGCAAACAACTTCTATTACCTCATAGATTAATGACATCCATATTATTATTATTATTATTAAATTTGTCTCAGTACCAGTAATATTTTTCATAATAGCTCATAATTCAATTACTGCTGTTGTATTATTGTGATTTTATTTTAATTCTATTAAATACAGGAAACGATTATCCAACCGTTTATTAATCATACCCGCTCATCCGTGCAGGATTGTGTGTGGGGGGGGGGGGGGGGGCTGATGTCTATCATCATCATCATTAACTTTATTTATAAAGCGCTTTAACACCAGCCACAGCTGACACAAAGTGCTGAACATCAAAAGCAATAAAATTATACTAGGGATAAAATGGAAAAACTAAGCACACAATAATAAATTAAGAATCTTGCTACAAAGCACAATAAAACAATGTAAATACAGATCAGTACGATCCCAATAAAGATTAAGTAAACTCAAATCTCAGTTGGGTTGAAGGCCAGTGAGTAAAAGCAGGCCCTGTCTGAGCTGGGAACCACCAGGAGCGACTGGTCAGTGGTGGAGAAGTGAAGTTATTTAAGACCCTAAAAACAAACAGAAGAATTTTAAAATGAACTTATAGCACATTATCTCCAGCGGTCATTGGGTGAGAGACTGGGGACACCCTGGACAGGGAAATGATTATAAGGATGTTATTTAGTTTTATTTTTATATGTATATTTTCCTTTATTTAGATCACTTCTATGGTTTTTTTACAAGTCGCCATGATTCGCTGCAGTTCAGGAGAATTACAACCATGAGCAAAATGGAGATATGAGTTTTATGATGGCATTTTTCACCACACCAGCATACATAGTTTAACCTGAATGATAAACGGCGGATCGTCTCTCTAGCAAACCTGCACACAATGCAAATAAAACATGTGATCTGTGTCTTGAACTGTATTCTGTGCCCTCCCTGAAGCTTTGAAGCTGGGTCCGGAGGCTTTCCGTTTCGACGGCGGAGTGGAGGCCATCGCCACCCGGCAGAATGAGAAGTACTTCATCCTGCGCCCGGAGGTCATCGAGACCTACATGTACATGTGGAGATTCACCCACGACCCCAAGTACAGAGAGTGGGGCTGGGAGGCTGTGCAGGTAAAAGTGCCTCCTATTGAAAGGAAGAAATGTTCTGGTCTTATTTCACCTTGGAGGATCTGGTCAATTTGTTGTGGTTTTAAAGTCGGTTCAGAGTATGAAGCTTTGCTTTAAACTAAAATGAGGAATAACTTATTTTACTCACTGTCCGTATGAAAAAAAACAAACAGCTTGAGGGTTCAGTGATATTTAAAGTGCACAAAGAAATCTATCCATGTGGCCTTCACCCTGTCCCCTTGTTGTCCGTCCCTGTTACCGTCTCATCCAGGCCTTGGAGCGGCACTGCAGAGTAGAGGGAGGCTACAGCGGCGTCAGAGACGTCTACGCCTCGTCTCCGAACCACGACGACGTGCAGCAGAGCTTTTACTTGGCCGAGACGCTAAAGTAAGACCAGACTGAACACCCTGTCCTCCTGTCCTCCTGTGATTGTCGTAGTCATTGAGCCTGACGGAGGGTCCGGGGCCCCGCAGGCCTGAGCTGACAGACGCGTCAAGTGTGTCTGGCACACAAGCTGAAGCTGTCGTTCACTCCAGCTTCATAGAGAGGCTTAGGCTCCTGGCAAGGTCAATTCACACAGAGGCTTGATGTGGCGCTTTGCAAAAGAAAGTATCAATAACGCTTGACCTCTTTCACGTGTTGCCACATTTACAGTCGCAAATTTGAAGGTATTTTGTTTTCTGATAGATCAACAAAGGGCTGCAAAACTGTGAAGTGGAAGTAAAATGGTGCATGTTAGAGTTGTTTTTTTTTATAAATTGGCACTTACGATCAGCCCCCCTGAGTCGGTACTCTGTGGAAGAACCTTGTGCTTCGTTTCCAGCTGCAGGTATTTTGGGGTATGGATCTAATAGCTTTGCACGTCTTGAGACTCATTCTTCTTAACAAAAAAACAGCTCAAAGTCGGACAGGATGAAGTCCTGCCGCAGATTCTCAGCTGGATTGGAATCAGGATAAAAGTCTCAGCTCTTTTTTAGTTATTATTTTTGCTATTTTTGTTATTCTGGTTCCATGTTTTTGGTCATTCTCCTGCTGGAAAGTGAACCTCCGCCTCAGTCTCAAGTGGTTTTCTGCCTGGATTGTCGCCTGTCCAGCTCCATCCAGCTGCATGTTAACCATGAAGAGTTTCATTGTCCCCTCTGAAGAGAAAGCATCCCCACACCATGATGCTGCCACCACCATGTTTCACTGTGGCGTATCTACCATATTTTTCGGACTATAAGTCGCACTTTCTTTCATAGTCTGTCTGATCCTGCAACTGATATGCGCCGTATATATCAAATATAACGTGTGTTTAAATGGTAATTCATACTGACCAACATGAACCAAGGAGTAAACATTACCGTCTGTAGCCGCTAAAGGGCCACCAGGCTTGTGAAAACTATATGCTGCTCCCGTACCACTTAATAAAGTATTGAAACATTAACTTATAGACTGAACTTAATGCTGTTTCAGTATCATTAACTCAGCGTTGCGTGGTGCGGCCCGAAGAACCCCGTCATTTGCTAATAACAGCTAGCGTTAGCTTATGTTGTCGGGCGGTTTACAACTTGGTTGATGCACGTTCAAGAGCTTTACTGATCTTTCTATGTTGCTCTCAAACGTCTGTCATACTGTTAGCTCAGCACGCAGCACCGTTACGCTCACGGTCTAATTTCCGCGTAATTTTGACAACTTTAGCGTAACGCTCTGTTAGCCTACGATAGAATGCACTGGCGAGAACCGGCGGCAGCTGGTGGCTCGTTATGCTAATTTTACCCCATTCATGAAATGGCTGTTTTTAGTCTTGGATTTTTTTAAATAAATTTGTAAATAAATGCGACTTATAGTCTGAAAAATACGGTAAATAGTTCTGTTTTGGTCTCATCTGACCAGCGCACCTTTCTCCATGCCTACATAGCTTGTGGCAAACTGAAAGGGGGACTTTCTTCTCGGTGCTCTTCCAGCTCTGGATCTCTGCAGCTCCTCCACAGTTACTAATGTTTGGTCTTCTCGACGCCGTTTGTTCACTAACGTTCTCTCACAAACCTCTGAGGCCTTCGCCACAGTGACTTTTGAAGGTTGCAGTGGGTATTTATCAGGAGTATAAACTAAAGTTTTTGTCTGTCGACATTTCTAAAACCAGTTATTTTCCCTTCCTCTTTACAATTGTGCATGACTGTGTTGATGTATCGCATAAAATTCAACGTCTGATTCTAGCGTAACATAATGCAGACAAGTTTAAAAGCTGTGAAGGTTTTTTTTTTTTTTTAAATAGACTGACAATGTGTCGAAAGTTGTTTTACTGTATTGTGATCATAATCATAGCTCGTATTTGTTTGGTGCCAGATGCAGAAAGTCGTAAAAAAAGTCACAAACTTTAGATTCATTCCTGAAAAGCATCAGCAGAGGAGTCATTGCAGTTTTGTTTGCCGTCAAGTTTTATCGCCTCGTAGGTTAGCTTGCGTACCTGCAGCTGGTTGCCTCCATTTGTGAACCAGGCTGTAGGAATAAGAAGCTTTTCTAATGACAAAAAGTGATAAAAACAGTGATTAAATGTGTTTGGAACTACAAATGAGCTTTATGAAAGGGTTTGAGAATTATAACACATTGCCTGAATCCACACTACATAAAATAAACTGTACAAGACAGTTATCAGAGGCACACAGTGAACGAGTAATTGAAGCTGTGTGTGAATCAAATTCAGGGAATTCTTTCAGTGCAACAGTTTTAGAGACAAAATAGATACAACATAAAACTATATTAACGTCATACTTATTTCCCGTTTTGTAATCCAGGATGGGATTAGCAGCACTTTTGTGCACGCATGATTCATTTTAGCATTTTAGTCTCCTCTCTGCATGCGGGACTTTCAGGAGCAGCTGTGCCTGTGAGACAGCGCTGAGGGAAAGAGGAATAGACCCAGCAGCTCTCACAGCGTCTCCAGAACGACTGGTGCCTTCAGTAAAGTTGCCATTAACAGAGAAAAATTCACTAGACTTGATGCTAGTCGCTTTTTAAAAGAAAGTCGCTAGAGAGTTCGGAAAAGAAGCTAAATGGGGAAACACTGAACTTGTCTCTAGTTTTCCTTCCTTCCCTCCTGAGAGCGGCGCACGGTAGCAGCTGGCCAGCTTCGCAAACCAGACAGGAAGTAGAGGGCAGTGCTGATTTTTCAAAATAAAGTACATTTGAACTTTTCATGATATTTAAAATCCTTTTTAACTCTGATTATGGTTAGTATAAGTGTGCATATGTAGACTATACATCATATAGGAGATTAGGGCTGGACGATATAGAAAAAAAAGTATATCGATAAAATAGAAATCATATTGATCGATATTAATAATTATCAAAAAATTCAAAGCACGTATTTTAAGTGCAGCCCTGGTCATTTTATGCTGTCGCTTAGCAACCTATTTTTAGATACAGAACATACAAACACTGAATTCAAACTCAATTCAATCAACTTTTTACCAAAACTGCAAGTTTTTATAGAAGACTAAACAAACGTGTGCTCTCTGAACTCTTTAAAGGGGGCGGAGCTTGGTTCCTAAGTCTGCTTTGTGATTGGTTGGGAGGATGTAATGAATATAAAATTAATCTACATGGTTAGAATGCATAAGGAAGGAAACTTGTTATTCTATTGAACTTTTTATTTACCCTTTTTTTCTATCATCGATATACGTCGTTATTGAATTGTCGTCCAGCTCTATAGGAGATACATTTTTCATGTGCATTACATTGTTTTAACATAAATAAAATAAAATAAAAACTTCATTCTGGAGGTGTGGCGGCTTTTATTTTGCCGCGGCGGTGCAAACAAGTTACATGCAGCGGAAACCTTGGCCCCACAGAGACACCAGTCCCCCCTCCACTCCAGCCCCCTGGATGGACGGTCCCTGGCTTAGCGCGAGCTCCAGGAGTTTGTTTCCCTCAGTTGTGGCAGACGCAGGCCTCCCTCCATGCTGCACATAGCAAGTGAAACTGGCGTTGGAGAAGCGCGGCAGCCTTAAAGCTCCTCAGACTCTCACTGAGCTCCTGTCGGGGACTAAAAAACCTTTTGTCAGGTGGCAATTTTCTAACGCTGCTCCCATGTGAGGTGCAGAGGCATGGGAAAGTTACGTTTACAAAACCAGAGAAGCCTGAGCTGTCAAATTCTGATGGTCTCAAGTCTCTCTGAATAACTAGCTGGGAAGAAAGAGAAAACGGGGAAGTGGGACACCCTGTGTTTGTCTGTTTCACCATTTCTGGTTGCAGATTCATAAACTCCACAGATGTACACACTGAGTCTGTTATCAGACAAGTGAGCGTTGAAGTTGAGAGCTGCTGCAGAAGTGTTTTTTTTTTGTTGCCCAGATAGGATCCTCTGATCAGTCAGCGCTCTGCGCTCTTATCACATCTCTGTTTACCAACAGCTTCCGCTAAGGAAGCACCAGAAACCAATCTAAAAATCTACAAACTATCTGGGCCAGACGGGAATAATGTCTCCTCGTGGAGATGAGGAACAGAAGCATATAATTTACCTTCAGTAATTACCTGAACCACAGATATGTCAACGAGGCGATGTCTCACTACATAACATTTCTGAAAATAGTAGAGAGAGAAACTGAGAAAACAGAAAAATGTGTCAGGTTTTCACAGCCAGCAATAGCCTCACACTTTGGTCTAATAGTTGCCCGTTCCTCCTGTGTAACCGATGATGTCTGCAGGTTTTAGCGTGTTTGTGTTGATGTTTGGCCAATTTGGCTAATCTCGCGCATAAAAATTAGATCAAACTGGCTGCAACACCGCAGGTTTTCCCACTTTTAACAAGCTCAAAGGCTGCATCAGTCCGGCTCCAACGTCTCCTTCTTTAAAGAGCTTTCAGTGAATTTAAGTTATAAGAGCCGCTACTGGATCCTCCTACTCCCTTCATCTTCAGTCGTTCTTCCTTTTACCCATGGAACCCAGAGGAGCTGCTGAAAGCACGTCAAGGTTAGGCAAACACAGAGCGAGGAGCTAAGTCATCGTCTCCGCCTCTGATTAAACAGACTCAGAGGCACATCAGATTAGTTTGTGTTCAGATCATCATGCTGGGATTTGGTTTTAGAAGTGAGTTATGGACATTTTTAATCAAGCTTCTCAACCCGAGTAAAATCTCCATGTGACTGACGACCAGCGCGGTCATCACCCCATCAGTCAAGAATAACTTGTATATCTCACTAGAAGCAGGAGATATGAATCCATTTCAGCAGCGGTCCCATAAAGTCCAATCCTGGTAATGTTCCTCTGGGATCCTGGCATCATGCAGAGCCGCTTCCAGTATTCATCTCACCTCCGCTGCCAAGGACACGGCCATACTTCACCCCGCCGTCTGCCCTCCATCGCTCAGCGCTGCCTGCCAGGAGAGGAGGCGAGCTCCAGCCGCAGCGTTCCCTTTTCTGCAGCTGCTTTTCCCCCTTGTTCATCTATGAAAACGAAAAAAAAAAAACTGAAATCATTTGCATTGACCTTTTCTCAGCTCTTAATGTTGAAATCGGGACAGTAAATTCTTTTATTTGCTTACTTTTAAACAGCTCTTTTGATGAATTATTCTGTGTAAAGAGTTTCTCATCTTATCTGACGACAACGAAGAGCAACATTTCATCACTGGTCTGAGTTTAAAATAAATAAACTCCGTGTTTGCTCCTCTTCTGCAGAACTCAAACCTAAACAGACTCTAAAACTTTGGATGAAACTCCCGTCACACATCAGGAGGTTTTATAACTGCGTTAGGGATGTAGTCCCTCTTGTTAATAAGAAGAAACAGAAAAAACGAGGAGGTCTTTGGGTCTTTAGCTGCCAGGAAGGTCGGCGTGTTTCCTGTCTGATTGTGGTGTGTGGGCAACAAGCTGGCCAAAAAAGAAAAAACGAAAAACTCTACATCCAGCTCTTTCATTGTGTAACTTATGAGAAAAAACAATTATATTTTAATCCTTTAATAATGTTGAAAATTCAAGTTTTAAGAACCACTCAGCAAGTTAAAGAGATTTTTGGTGATACAGACAGAAATTTCAGTATATATTGAAACCTTTTTCTAAATTTCTTTGTTTCGTTGTTTGTTTTTGAGATCTCTTGGCCTACTTCGTGTTGTCAGACGGGTCCTATTTAAATAATTTCTTGGGATTGTGTCTGTTTTCCTTTACAGCAGCTAGACTCTGATCACAAACCTCTGCCAGAAGTGGACCTCCTACCTCTCTGGTCGAGGCAGTCGCTCCATTTCTGGCATTCGATCCAGACCCAGAGATGACCGTAGGCTCTCCGAAATTGACTGACTACCATCTAAACTCACTGACTTAATGAGCTCAAATCCAATAGATGAGATTGAGACCTTTTTATCTACTTGAATCAAATTTCATTATGGAGAGGAAACCCTCCAGGGGGTTTAAATCATTCTGGAAATTAGGTTTCCAGACTTTCTTTTTGTGATTTACTAGGAGTTTTTATTACAATCTCGAGAATTGAGGAAAAGTTGCAGCTAAAGAAAAAAGCTGTGTAGTGTTTTTCCTCACAGGTTTGTGTATTAAAGCCTTGTTTTCTGTGCCCTGAAGGTACCTTTACCTGCTCTTCTCTGACGACGACCACCTACCCTTCGAGCACTGGGTCTTCAACACCGAGGCTCACCCTCTGCCGATCATCAGGAAGGAGAAAATAGACACACACAACGAAGTGGAGTAGCGGAGGCCTCAGAGACGAGTGTGAGAACCTCTGATCCTGTATATCTGAGCCTCCTGCTGAGCCCAAAGTGGCGACAGGTTCCTCCTAATCGGATTATATTTTGTTTTTTTTTTAAAGATCTGTTTAAGACTGGGGTTTATCTGTCGGTCCTGATTGGATTTTTTTTTTTTTTGTATCTTTTTTTGCTCAGTGATCTCCTGTTGTGCGTAAAGCAGATCTGGAGCAGCGTATTTAAAATCGGATGATGTGACGGTTGATGAAAACTTCCTGTTTGGATTAGAAACTGCAGAGATAATCAGCTGCTCTCCAGAGCGACCATCCCGTCAGCTGTCACATTATTTATCAGGATCTTTGTTGTTTTGGGGTGGTTTTTTTGTTTTCTGCGAGGGTGAAATCGTTCGGCTCGGTGAATTAGAGACACCTGGGCACTGAAATCCCTCCGCTCTGACTGACAGGGGATGTAGTGACAAGACTATCGGTTCGTTTTTTTTTTGTTTTTGTTTCTTCTTCGTTTCCTTTTCGCTGCTTCGTCGTCTGATTAAGGACCGGTTCTGTTGGAGAAACACTGGGATTTACCTTTTTTCCTCTAGCTGCTCCTTCCTCTGCGACCAATCCTGCCTCCTTCCTACCTGCCAGTGATGTTTCGCCTTCCCCTCGTTTACACAGCTTTCTCCTCCTCTGCTGTCCTCCAGCTTTTGGATTTACATTGGTCTCACATTTCCTCCAGAGTTTGACCTAACAGGGATTTTAAAGTGCATATTTTCTAACTTGCTTGTTTTGGCCTTCTTTTCATTTCTGTAAAAGTTGGTTCATTTTGTGGTTTTTCTGGATCTCAGACTTGAATATTTTCTTAAACTGGTTGACTGAAATGAAGAAATGAAGACGGATTAGTGGAGCAGTTTAAATTATGTCAGGGACCTTTATTTTGTTGAAGATGTTTGAAAGGCTTTTGAAAGACAACTTCTTTTAATGCGCGATATATCGTCATTAACATCGGTATCGGCCCGTTACGGGAAACTTATTGTTTATGTTTATTTCCATAGTGTTGCCGTTTGTGTGTGGTTGGGGGGCCGTGCTTTGGTCATGTGACAGCGATGGTGAAGCAGAAATCTTTTTTTTCACTCACCGGAAAGGTTAAGGAGATATATTAAACATAATATCGGTCAAATATATACATAATATTATCGATATCGGCCAAAATTTTCATATTTTCCCTTCAATCAGTAAAAGAGAATTTATCTGCATAAAACCTGAACCTTTAGATGCTGAATATCACTCTTAAACTGCTGCTCCAAAGTTTACTTCCGCTCATCTGATTATGATCATTTTTGGCTATTTAAGATTGATTTAAACCACTCCTTTTCCAGGGCAAGAAGCGTTATACGGCGTAGAACATTAATGATCTTTAAAATAAAGAATCATTGTACATTTTCTGTAGGTTGAGTCCCATATTGACAGTAAGTTTCCTGCATAATTCTGGCCGCATTTTTCGTCGCTCGTATTGTCAGAAGCTGCAGATTTAAATTGGGTTTTAAGGACAGACGACAAACCTGATGGGGTAGAAGTCAGGGCTTTGGGAAGGCTAGCCTAAAAGCTTCTCCACAATGTGTTTCTGACTTAATTTTCCTGTTGAAACAGTATTATGACCACGTTTTTACTCTCTAGTTGTTGATTTGAGGCAAAATTGAAGACGCTTTAGCATTTTATGTGCTGATGCTGCCACCACCGTCCTGCACAGTCGTCTTTGTCTGGTCAGGGGGCTTTGCAGTCTAATCTCATCTGACACTAATGCCGTTCTCTTGGTGTCGCCTCACTGTGGACAGCAGCCTCGGTAGATACTCGGTTGTTCCTGAAAATCGTAGCTGATAATCAGTTCATACAGGAGGATCATCAGGGGTCAGAGGGTGTAAACGTGGCCACTGCCTGGGAGAATGATGCCAAAACTTAAATAAAAACTGTTTCTCAATGGAGTCCATTACAGGACGCATTGTTTGTTGACGGCTACAAAAAAAACCTTCAGCTTAAGCGCCGACTTGCCCTGAGTGAGGATCAAACAGCTCTTAGTGGACGGTGTATGTATATATTTGAGTCTACATGGGTAAGAAGGAACCCACAGTACCTTAAAACAGTCTTTGTTTTTAGCAATCATTAATGTTAGCTGGCTTATAATCATCTTCTCCTGCAAAACAATTCTTTAAATGTGTTGTTCGCGCTGTTGAGTGGATGTAAACGTCTGACCTGAACTCTTGGAGGCATCAGAGGGTCATTCGAACCCTCTCCTCCTCCTCCTCCTCCCCTTGTTTCCATCAGGCGGGCTGCAGGATCTTCTCTCCTCTGTGAGGACATGCAGGAACTCAACTTTTCTCCAAAAGCTCCACCTTCACAGACGCACAAAGCCATACCGACGTCTCGCAGCTTCACCCTCCCCACGACCTGTCGTTCCCCATCGTCACGAGCAGATTTCTCCCCAGAACCACGTAGATGTAGCAAGATCCCAGTTTAGTCCTTAATCTAGTGCCTTCGCTGTTAAAAACAGAGGAGTCCAAACAGGGGATCAGCTCACCATCACAAAGGAGGGGATTTTTAGAAGAGACTTGCAGCTTTAAGTATGTTCCGATCCTTTTGCTGAAGACTTACCCAAAACTGGACATGAATAAAAGGATTACGACCGCGGTCTGAGGAAAACCTATCTGAAGTAGGAGATCAGAGGCGTTATCCCTCCAGAGAGTGGTTTCCTCGACGGCAGTGACATCTAGTGGTGGCAGACTGTTCCTACACGTCCTAAAACCTGGGCCAAATGACTGCAGACTGTGAAATTAGCTGCATTACAAGGTAATTACCAATCACAATGAGCAAGGCTCGCAGATCTTTTTCTCGTCCTGCCAGATGATGATGCTGATGGAAGCGGCGGATCACATTCATCAGCCGAGATTTAAAGCGGACGCACATCAGATGGCGTTAAAAAAAAACAAACTGCGTCACTGTCTGGATTATTTATCTCTGAGCGCCCCTAAAAAATAAATCTGTTCTTTCAATTTTGAGCAAAATATTCAGAAGAAATTAACAAATGCTGACAGGTTTTGGCTGGAATACATGGAAAAAAAATGAAGGAATCTGTGTTAAAGGAGGATTATTGATTTTGCTCTCCGAAAAATAATAAAAACAGTAGAATTCAAGGGAGAGTAACTTTTAGTTTTTAATCGTCCTTTTTTTTTAGCATATTTAAGATTTATTCATTTTAACTATAATTCAATTCAATTTTATTTATATAGCGCCAATTCATGAAACAAGTCATCTCAAGGCACTTTACAAAGTTAAATTCAATCATATTATACAGATTGGGTCAGATTATACAGATTGGTCAAAAATGTTCCTATATAAGATACTATAACCACCTAAACCTATTCTAGCAAAGGTCAGATAAATATAATAAAGATCAATAAAATAAAATATCAGTTTAATGTATTTTTTCCAGGCTAGTAAGTTAGTTTCTGGATCAAATCTTGAGTTTCATAAAATTTCCATTTTCCAAGTAGGTTTAATTTCCTCCTACAGGGAAAGTTTTGGTTTGATTTAGATTTCTTATCTAATATGAAATTAAACTAAAATCTTATGCTTTTGTAAAACAAAAACAAAAAGATTAAGTTGGCCTTTTTTCTTGTCCGAGTTCTCTGAGCTGTGATATTTTCCTGTTTTTTTTTTTTACGATTGTTTCAATTATCAAAGTTCATCCGACTGCGTCTCTCTGAAACTGTAACGGCTGATTGGGCTAATTTATCTCTAGTAGAGGTCATAGGTCATGCTGGTACTGGAAGGTGGCCTGAAGGGGCGCTGTGGAGCAATGAAATGAACTGCAGGGGATGCAGAAAATCAAACCGCTGCTTAATGTTCTGCCAAAAAAAAAGTAGATGGCGTTGGTTATTTTCCCAATTTTCAAGCAACAGAAAGACGAGGAAACGAACAGCTAACGGGAGGACGGGAGCTGAATGAATGTACCGTCAAATGTGAAGTTCTTTTGGTTTATTTTGCTCGTTATTGTTTTAGAAAGCACAAAAAGGATTTTTAATCGAGAGGCGAAGACTGGTGAATGAGAAGCAACCCGAGGATCTGACGCAAATGCGGGAAATCAAGAAGCAGAGGGAGGCGGCGTCTAAAACTTGAATCATTTCGCTTCAGGAGGAAATGTTTTGCTCACATCCTCTTTTAGAACAAGCTTTTATTGTTTGTTTTGTTGTTGTTGTTTTTTCTTCTTTTTTGCAGCATAATTGGATGTAATTCAACCCAGAACCAGTGAAATATTTTATTGTTTTTGGCCTAAAAGTTGATGAATCAAAGCTTTTTTCATAACTTCTGCTTTCATCTTTTTATTTTCATTTTACAGTCATGACTTCAAGAACTTAATTACTCATCATTTTCTACATTAAATATACCGTTTAGTCATATAAATAAACCCATAATGTTTGGTTTTGAATCAAATAAACCATTTTTAAACTATTTATAAATTCAAATCAATGAATTTGATTCCATTTAGTGAGAGACTAAGGATTCAAAAAGATTTAAAACTCATAAAGGATAATTTTTATTAGACATTGTGGCAGTGAGATGGTGCTACTTTGTAGGTTGGATTTTTATTATTTAATTCAGAAGTTTTATGTTGTATGTTTTCATTTTCAGTAGGGCTGGGCGATATGGACCAAAAATAATATATTGATATTTTTATGATGAACGCTGATATATACGATATTTATTTATCTTAATATGATTTTCTTTTCATAAAGTAATTATAAATAAAGCCTCTCTGAATCAAAGCTTTATTTTGATGTCTCACAGGCAATTTTTTTAACAAACAGTGAAAAATAACTTACTGGAACACATTAAAGTTTAATTCTAACACAACATAGACCATCTAGAATTAAACTATAAAGTATAAACGATCTTATTTCTCTTTTTAAAAAAACTCGATATATTGCCCAGCCCTATCAGTAAATATGAGATTAGCTGTTAAACTGTTTGCAGATGATATTTTGGAGGATTATTGGGTTTTTTGACTCTTTAAAGGGCTGATATGTGGCATTTTTTCTAATTATGACCATTTATTTTGTCTCCCGCAGCATTAAAATGCAGAAAAGTGTCGAATGTATTTTGGATTCATCACATTCAGATTCTAATTATGTCCATAAATGCGGTCGGACCACGCTTGATGATTTTTCTGAGTATTGTGCTGTGTCTGTCAGTGGATGTTAAAGGAGAGTTTCACTCGTTTCAGGCGTTCAGCGTCACGCCGACATGGACTCCTATTTCACCTCCAACCGTACATCAGCCAGACAGCCGACGTTCTCCTTTCACAGCTTCCAATGTGTGAAAACAGCCTCAGAAATGTAAAAAAAAAAAAAAAAAAGAGGAAAAACTCGTTTGCTCAATCATTTCATTTCACGTTCATATGCGGTGTTTTAATTTTATGGGGAAATTTGATTTATTGTGGTAAATATAATTATTGTTGATATGAAATGTAAATATTGCATTGCGGTGGATGAGCCGTTTAGCATTTATATAAAGATTCTTCTGAAGTTATGGAATAAAATGATATTGAACAGCAGACTTTTTAAATAAACTATATTTGTTACACTTCTATTGTGAATAAAACATCTTTTAATAAGTGTTGCGTTTCCCTTGGTGTGTTTTTAACCACCAGAGCTTCGATTGCTGTGCTAAATTACTTCAGTTTTACACCAAAAGCAGCCGATGTCCAAAGAAAAAGCCTCGAGAGATCTGAAGAAATATTGATCAAGATCTTTTTGAAAAAAGATTACAGGTAGGCCTGGCTGCTTCAAAGGAAAATATGATGGATATATTTTTTATTTCATTTCACCTAGCTCTCAACATTTTTCACACAGTTGTCAACGTTTTGGGCTTTTTTTGTGTCTGTGAATGATTGAGTAAAAAGTTTTCTAAGGAAATAGACCAAATATCTGGAAGGAACTCGTATTTCCAGTCCTGATTCTGTTTTATAAATATTTTTATAATGTAGTTCCTTCTGACCTGCTGGATATTATCATAACACGGATAATATCCATCTTCAGAATCAGAAATACTTTAATAATCCCAGAGGGAAATTATTTTCGTTACACGCTCCAGATATACAAACATAATTATATATGTATATATATGTACGTGTATATATATATGTGTATATATGTATATATATATATGTAATTTTATATATATACACTCCTGATCAAAATCTTAAGACCAGTCAAAAAATTGCAAGAATTTGCATTTTGCACTATTGGATCTTAAGAAGGTTCTAAGTAGAGCTTCACAATGTTAAAAGGACAAATCAGTGCAAGAGACAAGAACATTTGAGCAGGGAATTGTCTGAAAACTGCATTTATACTCAAACATGATTTTTTCAGCTGATCAAAAGTTTAAGACCATAGTCTTTAAAAGCCAAAAGCTGTGCAAACATCAGGATTCCATGTCATTTTCTGTGAAGTCTTTACACTGTCAAGACCTCCTGATGGCAAAAGCAAAAAAGCTCACTGACTTTGAACGTGGTAGGATTGTTGAGCTGCATAAGCAAGGCCTCTCACAACGTGCCATCGCTGCTGAGGTTGGACGCAGTAAGACAGTCATTTTGCATTTTTTAAATGATCCTGAGGCTTATGGAACAAAAAAGTCAAGTGGTAGACCCCATAAAATTTCACCAGCTCTGAGCCGCAGGATCCGATTGGCTGTCCGTCAAGACACGGGACGATCCTCTACCCAAATTAAGGCCATTACTGGTGCTGACTGCAGCCCAATAACCATCAGACGGCATCTGCGAGAGAAGGGCTTCAGAAACAAAAAACGTCTTCAAAGGCCACGTCTTCTTCAACGCCACAGAATTGCCCGTTTGGACTTTGCAAGGATGCACCAAACATGGGACATTGAAAGGTGGAAGAAAGTTGTCTTCTCTGATGAGAAAAAATTTAACCTTGATGGTCCTGATGGCTTCCAACGTTACTGGCATGACAGGGAGATCCCACCTGAGATGTTTTCTACACGGCACAGTGGTGGGGGCGCCATCATGATTTGGGGTGCGTTTTCCTTCAATGGAACAATGGAGCTTCAGGTTGTGCAGGGGCGTCAAACAGCAGCTGGCTATGTGGAGATGTTGCAGCGGGCATCCCTCATGACTGAGGGCCCTCATCTGTGTGGTAATGATTGGGTTTTTCAACAGGACAATGCTGCAGTTCACAATGCCCGCCTGACAAAGGAGTTCTTCCAAGAGAATAACATCACTCTTTTGGACCATCCTGCATGTTCCCCGGATCTAAACCCAATTGAGAACATTTGGGGATGGATGGCAAGGGAAGTTTACAAAAATGGACATCAGTTCCAGACAATGGATGCCCTTCGTGAAGCCATCTTCAACACTTGGAGCAACGTTCCCACTAGCCTCCTGGAAACACTGGCATCGAGCATGCCTAAACGATTGTTTGAAGTCATCAACAAGAATGGTGGAGCTACTCATTACTGAGTCCTTTTTTTTGACATTTTGATTTCTGTTTTGGGGGGTTTTCGGGTTTTTTTGAGCTATGGTCTTAAACTTTTGATCAGCTGAAAAAATCAGTAAGTGAGTGTAAATGCAGTTTTCAGACAATTCGCTGCTCAAATGTTCTTTTCTCTTGCACCGATTTGTCCTTTTAACATTGTGAAGCTCTACTTAGATCCTTCTTAAGATCCAATAGTGCAAAATGCAAATTCTTGCAATTTTTTGACTGGTCTTAAGATTTTGATCAGGAGTGTATATATGTAATTATATATATATATATATATATATATATATATATATATATATATATATATATATACACACATATACATATATATATATGTAACTATATTTATAAATATTTACAGATCTAAGTGATCTTTTCATTTTATTTATTTATTTTTTTTTTTTTGCACAAAAGTGTCTCCTTTGCCGACCTTCTTGTCACAAGGCTGTTAACTGAATGTTTCGACCTCGCCATGCAAGCAGGTGCCCTCACACTCGCCTGCTGCCAGCGTTGAGGAGGCTCTGCACTGGTGGCCACACGACCAAGCAGCGCCTTCATCAGGAGGGAGGCGGCCTTTGCACCTGCTAGACGCTCTGAAGCGTTCTTCTCTGCAGCTGAAGCTCTTACCTGGAGGTTCTTGAGCCACAAACCTGTGTTTTGAGCTGAGATGTTGGCATTGGACGCCTGCGTCTGAGGCCGTTTTGATGCAAGGTGCAACGATGGCAGACGTGGGGGGGGGGGGGGGGGACCATTTCAAATACAAGAAGGCTATACTTTCAAACACATTTGTTTCCAATTTGTAGCAATCACTCAGATTTAAGACTGACAGCTTCGCCTTTGCTGATACAACTAAACTTTTGTGCTAAAGTGATACTGAAAAATCCATTTTATGATTCAATTTTAAGCCAATTGCATTCTTTACAGTGAGGTAAATTGTGAAGATTTGCATTAAAACTGCAGCTGGAAAGCTTTCCGTCATTTTGGATCGTGTTTTCTTTCTTCTCCATCTTCTCTACCTCCTAGAAAGCTGGTAGGACAAAGCTCTGTTTAGCCCAGTGGTGTCCAAAGTGTGGCCCGGGGGCCATTTCTGGCCCCTGGACTTATTTTAGGCGACCCATAACTGCAATTCAACAATTATTTGATGCATCGGCACATCTGAGTAATGAAGATGGAGACTTTTTATCCATATTTAGGGCAAAATTGTTAGAAATAAGTAAACATTTTCTTAAAATCGAAAATGTTAGGTACGACACATCCAATATCTTTAATTTCATAGTATAAACAGGACATTTGTTCAATGACTTTTACTCAAATGCAGACTTTAGTCCACCATAATCGACTTAATATTTTTTTTTTAAATTGGCTAAATACAGTGACTGTTTTTAAAGAGACCGACTCAAGTCCTCTTTCTATTGCAGAGAAAAGACCAAAAAAACTAAGTTTGGTAGCCCTTTTGAAAAATCTCATTTGTTTAATTAAAATACTGCATGATCGTAATTTGTGGAGCTGGTAAAAGAAAAAAAAATATTTTTTGGAATCTTCGCTTTTTATTTCCATTTTTTGGCCCTCGAGTATTTTTGATATGACAATTTTGGCCCACATGATGAAAAGTTTGGACACCCTTGGTTTAGCCTGAGGAGCCGCAGTTCATTTAACTTTTTCTAAAGGAGCAGAAGTTTAGTTAAACTTTGTGGGAGTTTGAGCTGTTTCCAGCAAAGGACGACGGTCAGCAGAGGCTTCATCAGCTCCTCTGTTAAAAGGATGTTTTGTTCGTCTCATCAGACTTTTACAACTGGTGCATGATTTAAAAAAAGAATCTTTGTCCTATTTTACAAAACTAAAGGACAAATTGAACCCATATATTTACATAAACTATCAACAGACGGAAAGCCTTTTTTCTTGCTGTCTGACAATAAATCAGATTAAAGTTAACAAGTTTTTGCCCAGTTAGGATACGTTTACTAAATTCTAGAGTAAACCTAAGTTTTGTCTGCCTTTTAAAGAATTTCAGAAAGCTCGGGTGAAGATGTCGTGGCCCCGTAAGCTTCTGATTGGTTAATTGACAGCATTTGAGTTAATTACAGGCACACCTGTGGATGTATTTTAAGGGATGTCCTGTGTTCTGATGAAACTAAGGTTTGTACTGTTGTTTCAAAAATAAAAGGGGAAACCTGCAACCCAGAAGAAACAGTCAAGCTGTGAAGTACGGAGAAGGTAGCGTCATGTAATGTGGGTGTTTTCGCTGCTGGAGGGACTGGTGCACTTCACTAAATAGTTTTTGTGGCGAGGAAAGCACATTTTCTGGAAATGTCAAAGCAACTTTAAGGCATCGGCCAGGAAGTTGAAGCTTGAGCACTAATGGGTCATCCAGAGAGTACGACCTTAATTACGCCAGCAAATCAGTTTGTATGTAGCTTAAGACAGAAAAGTCAATTTTTTGAGCGTCCATTAAAAAAGTCCTGATTTCAGCCCAACTGCAGATTTAAATGGGGCTGAAAAGGTGAATGAGAGCAAGGCGGCCAACAAACCTGACTCGTTTGCTCCAGGTCTGTCAGGAGGAATGGGCCAGAATCCCAGCAAACTGCTGGGAGATGCTTGTGGGAGAAAACCCAGAATGTTTAAAGGCATTTTCACCAAATATCGACAAAATTAATGGAAACTTTATCTTTTTGAGGAAAATTACAATAAATTCACCATGTCAAAGTATATTTTGTTCATCTAAACTGAGCTACAGCAGGAAAAATCTTTGCCTTATTTGATGTTAGACAGTGAGGAACAAATGGTTTCATTAGATTTTTTTATGCTGTTCATGTATATGTGGGTTCAGCTACATCAACCATCTGCTGAGATTAAGACAGAGGAGTCAGTTCATTTCTATATTGGTCCACTTTGGCATCATGAAATCGTTAAAAGGGCCAGTTGCACATGTATAGATGATACTTTTGATTTCATAATTTCATTTCAGTTCACATAGAAATATAAAAAAAATGCACAGTAACATAAAAGTAGCATCTTAGGCCCAGTTTATCTGCAAAAAAGTTGATATCTGGGTAAGTTAAACTCATTCTGCATCACTTTTTCTCTTTTTGGACATTTCTGGGTTGTTTAATGTTCTATGGGAAAACTGACAGGATGCTGTTACTACACAGTTAACAAAATCAACATTCACTACAGGACGCACGGTTTTAGCCACTTTATACACTTTAAAAGAATATCTGCCTCTACTTTATGACATGATATGCCTTTTTGGCTCTTGAGGGCCGGATTCGGCCCGCAGACCTTGAGTATGACACACGTGGATTAAGGTGTCTTTATGAAGGTCCGTTCTACAAACTGAAGGATAAGCTGCTTTTTCAATTTAGAAACCATTTTTTAATGTGTTTGGGATCATTAATTGGGGGTTGATGAAAACCCTTTACTCCAGCGGGCATTTGGCTTGTCCTTGTCAGCAGCTGGAAATTTAAGTCACGTTTGAAGGTATTGATTTTGTAGCCGGGGCGTCTTGCAGTGTCCCTGCTCTCACACTGGCATTCCAGCTGTTTCCACTTTATGATGGTGGTTGCTTGGTAAAATGTGTTCTTCTCTAGACCTTTATTGCATTTCAGTATAACTTTATCTTTTCCTGGTTCTATGAATTATTCTAACTGAATTGATTGACAAGTCAAACATTTAAAGGATTTCTAGATCAAAATTTTTTCATCTGAATCCTACTTGCTCTCACTGGTTTAAAATCTCTAAAAGACTTAAATACTTTTATTTGGATTTCTGGGCGCTTGTTTTTTTTTATGTTTTTTTAGGCCACCAGATGGCAGCAGAAGACCACGTGTGTTTCACTAAAGCAGTTTTCACCTTTAACTCTTAATATCTGGCTTTTCTGTATATTATTATTTGCTTACGTCATCACGCAGGGGTCTGAAGCCCGCCTCTCTAACCCTCCCTAAAGCTACATTACCATTTAAACCAGATGACTAAAAGCTCAGAGGAGTCAGAGAAATTAACCTTCAGTGGTGCAGAAAGTAAGTCATACAGATTCATTGAGGGGATTTAAACTATAAAATGTATTGACATTTTACTCAAAATGTTGACGTTATTTTTTTAAATTCACTAACTATACCATTAATTGTCAGATTCAATCTGTCTTTATTGTTACCTGAGTCATCTAAACCAGCTTCCTCACATGTTCCCTCACTCCCCAATTAACTCAGATCATTTTTTCTGAGTTAGTCACTTGTGGACATCAGATGTTCTTCTGTCTGCTGGGACGTCCCTCCTCCGCTTCTTGTCAGCCACCATCATGGCTGGTTTGTTGGCCAACAGCAGATTGTTGTTCACAAACTTGAAGTCCCAATGGAGTGCAGCTCCGCTTTCTTTATTCTGTCCTACTGGGAACTGTGGATGTCTGACCCAGATTCTGCACAGATGTTCCTCTGTAGTGTTTCTCCCGCTTGGTTGGGTCTCTGAGATGCTTGTGCTAAAGTGGTGCAAAAAGGTGTAATTTGTTAGGTCTTTGCACAATAAGATTTAATAATTCAGTTTATTTATATAGCACCAATTCACAACACATGTCATCTCGAGACACTTTACAGTACATTTTATTGAATCAGACAGATTGGTTAAAAAGTTTGTCTCAGGAAACCCTGATGATCTTATCAGATCGCTGACTTGCAGCATTTACTCCTAAAAGAGCTCATGGCCACAATGGACAGTCGTTTGCATTATGTTGCAGACTTTGCAACAATCCCTCGTTAATTTAGTTCATGTAGTGACAGTGGAGAGGAAAACCAAGCTATAATTACCAAATGTTGGCATTAATGTAAATCAGTTCCTAAAACTACTACTTGTTCAGAACCATGGACAGAGACATGGGAAACGGTGCATTAGAAGCGGCCCTCTTGGCTTTTCTACAATTTTTGGCTGCATTTTCCTTATTTTTAGTCTGGTTTTGGACAGAGTTGTAAAACCCAATTCTGAACACAATCTAATCTAATCTCCCCGATCATCTGACATAATTTTGGTGGATTTGGAGTATACTGCTAGGCATTTTCGAGGGTCTTTTATGGGCTTACTTAAAAGAAATTAATCCGTTTCGTTTAAGTAAACAGAAAACTTTAAGAGCAAAAACAAAATCAGATCCTCAGGCACTTGGTTACAAGTAGCGTGTCACAAAGAAACAATTTGTTCACATTTCTTTATTGTAATCCATGGAAAGTTTAAAAAAATAACAGTTTGACTGACTTAAATAGGATTTTAACCACAGCAACGTGATCCCCAAAGAGCTACTAGCAGTAAATCATCTACTGAAGGATGAAGAATCTCTCTGCTCCTGTTTTCTGGTCTTTCATGGATCTGTGCATTTCATATAGTATTGAGTACACAACCTTTGGTTAACATTCACTTCTGTAAGTAGATTGTTACTGCCTTGATATTTTTACTTTTGCCCTCTACTTGTCCACTTACCTCAGTTTGAAGTTGTTTTACTCAGATAAAAGGGATAAAAGGTCCCAAAAAATATTGACCTTTAAAAAAGCCTGGAACAGTTTAGAAAGAGTACAGTAAAGTGCAGTATGCTCAAGGGAATTTCAAAAGAAAATTATTTGAGGTTGTTTTCACAAACCAATGACTGAGTTTTAAAAAGAGAGAAAAAAATAAAGCATTTAAGCTTGATAGAAAGTTTGACCTTCTGCTGACTTTATTGTTCCTCAGTCATTTCACTCAGTTGTAAAGCTGCCTGTGAAAAATATAACCAGAGCCAAGATCTGGTCTACAACTCAAACCGAACCTTACATGTCTTCTTAAAATCAAGATGTAAAAAATAAATAATCCATCCTTGCTCACGGGCATGCACAAATCCAACAGTTTGTTTCAAATCGTTTCTTTGAATTTAAAACCCGACCTTAACCTGGATATGCAAATATCTTTTGCATTTCTACTTCGAAAATGTCACAAATTAACAGAGAAATCTTTATTTCTGAATGAAAAAATTACAAATTCGAACATAAATGAGACTGAGCTCGGTCAATGGGTTTTTTATCCGGATGTCTTTTTCTCTCCTGCGGTAATTCTTGTTGCCATAGGAACAAGTACAGCAAAGCTCCGACCCTGCGGTCCATCTCCCTGTGAGTTTTCTAAAGTCTGCTTTTATTTTTCTCTCTGTCAACCTTGACAGCTGTGATATGGTCAAAAACGTATTTCTTGTTCTATATTTTAGAAACCGCAACATATGATGCACAATGAATGACTTTATAAATATAAAACGACTTACCGCAATTTTTTATCATAGTTTCTGCATACAGTTGAATGGGTATGTAAATGATGGATAATCTTGTTTGCCTTGATGTCTCAAGTTGACGAGTTAATTCTGTGTCTCAGATTTGTTTAATTGGTGGCAAGGAGCAGCATGTAATTAATCCACATAATAATGTTGATGGCTGTTAATTTGGCTCAACCAGCAGAGAGATGATGCACAACCTGTGTGTGAATACAGTGTACAGTAAAGCAGGGAGCAGGCGTTGTGCTTGTAGTATGAAACTGCAGAAAGGTCATCTATATTTTTTTCCCCATTTTCTGAAGATGTATCCATCTAAAGAGATTTTCTGGCAGTCTTTCAAATTAATTATGGTCTTTTTCAAGTATTTATTTGGATTTTAGCAAATTTTACACATGTTCTGTTTTTTACTTTGTTTGTTTGTGTTACATAAGTGACATGAGTCAGGTGTAGTTCAAGTATAAAAACATCACTAACTTAAAGTGATTAATCCCATAGTTGACATATAGATACCTTCAATGTGAAAAATCACACAATTTTAAGATAACACAGTTTAACAAACAGATAATGAAATTTCAACAACAAACTATTTGCTGGTCTGAAATTTGGATATTTTTTTTAAATCACAGCCAACTATTTGCCAAGTTTACCCCACAAGCTATGATTGTGTTAAAATCACTTTACGTGAGGCTTTTATCCTTGATGTGTGTCTTTTTGAAAATGTAAGTCTTGAAAGTACAAGTCAATATTGTTGTTGAGCAGACAAATGAGTTCCCAGAGAACTCCACGAGTCAGAGCCACAGTCTTTCAAGTGGTTGTTTTCCCCTGTTCTCTTTAGTCAGTGTTCCCTGAACATTGGAACCCTAGGCAAGTGTCCCTGCACATCACCAAAAACATACTAGCAAATATTCCCTTCAGATACTGGAGAGATAGCTGTAGCTTTTAGTCAGTATTCTCTGAAACTAACCGGTTAAATGATACTGGAAGGTTAGCTTCAGGATGTAGCCAACATTTCATAAACTTTTCAAAGTCAAAGGAAAGTTAGCTGCTGCGTGAACTGTCCCAGAACACCGGCTTAAGGATACTGGAGAGTTAGTTGTAGCATTTAGCTAATATTCCCTGAAACTGGCGAAAGGATGCAGGAGATTAGCTTTAGGTTTAGCCAACATTCCCTAAAACTGGCTAAAAGACACTGAAAGTAAGCTGTGGCATTTAGCTAACATTTCCTAAATCTGGTTAAAGTCAATGGAAAGTTAGCCATAGCGTGTAGCTAACAGTCCCAGAACACTGGCTACAGGATACTGGAGAGTTAGCTATAGCATTTAGCCAATATTCCCTGAAACTGGCAAAAGGATACGGGAGGTTAGCTTTAGGATTTACCCAACATTCCTTAAACTGGCTAAAAAATACAGAAAGTAGGCTGTAGCATTTAGGTAATATTTCTTAAATCTGGTTAAAGTCAATGGAAAGTTAGCCATAGCATGTAGCTAACAGTCACAGAACACCGGCTAAAGGATACTGCAAAATTAGCTGTACCATTTAGCTAATGCTGCTAAAAAATATCGGAATTAATATTTTGCAAACATTATCTAGCTGCCTAGTGGATTAAAAAAGTGCAGATTGTTCAACATTAGAATAACTTTGGGAGAATCAGACTTTTTCCCCCAAAAGCTGACACTTTCCAAAATGACAAGTGAAAACTTTTACTAATAGTCACCAGTTTAATTAAACTTTTAGTGAATATTTAATGAGCTCTAAATGTACTCCCTTGTTTATTGATACATCTTATTGTTTTGAATTGTTTGTCATTGCCAAAGAAATGCTGTGATTGTGTGAGAGATTCTGGTGACTGATGCAGTAAAGTCAGTAGCACGATGTCTACCAAAATGATCCATAGGCTGCCCAAAATGTCGCCCTTTGGTTGTGGAGTTGGAAAAAAATAGGTTTTAAGAATGTGAGCTTTAAATGGCAAGTAGTAGAGGCTAAAGCACCCTTTTCTTCTCTTCATCATGTTTCTTTTTGGAAACATGATGGTTATGTATTGTGAAAAGTTACAACTCTGAGGCAGTCAGTGAAACAGCTAAAAGGAAACAATGTCAACACAGAGTAAGTAGAATAGGACTGAAAGGTTAGATCTTAGTCAGAAGGTTCCTGTGATCTAAACGCATCCAAAGAGACAGCTAAAACGGAAGAGATCTGTGTCAGCACTCGGTGCCATGCCACCATGTCACGTTGAGCCTCGTCAGAGCCATTTTAAAGCAGGAAAATGTTGTTGAAAGCTTGGATCGTCCAGAAGCTGTGGCTCGGTTTAATTTTTATCTAATTAACTTCCACTGTTCTACCAAAAATAAATTCCCTTCCTTCACCTTTTCCAGTTGCTTCCTTTTGTCTTACCTGCAGAACTACTAAGCGCTCTGCTACGGCACCGCCGTACACAACGCCTTCACTCGTGTATGTTGAGAGTAAATCTGTTGAGCCACAACAACCCTGAAGGAGGAGCTGTCTTTGTCTCGCCCTTTGTTCGGTTTTCATGGAGTAACTCAGATAAGAACGACTTCGGAAGTGTTTCTGACATTTAGACCTTTTCCCTTCTCCATCTTTATTCTCAGATAAAAATCTCGTTATCATTGCAAACATCTTGATGGTGGATCTTGTCCAATATTCATGCTGCTGATATGTCTGAATCTAATCTGCTCACTGGCGTATAAGTGGATCAGGGATCCATTTATTGAGGCTTGATTATAGGCTGTTATTAAAGAAACTGTTTCATTTCAGCTGAATCCATCTCTATACATCTTATCTGACCAGATTGTAGATTTCACTGATACCTATAAAGCATGCCTTATGGGTTGCATCTCAAACACTTTTTGCAGAGATCAATGAGCTTCTGACATAATTCAGTCAGGATATTTGACTCTTATTCCTGGCAGAATTGTTAGTTAATTTAAACTGGTTGCCTTCCTGGCACAGTGCTTGTTTTACAGCATCATAAGGTTGTGATCTGAGCAATTCTAGAGGCTAAATGCTAGATTTATCCACTACAAAACCAGTTTTGATGTTTGTTTGGGCTCAGCGTCCTGTTGGAACACCTAATTCCCAAATCTGTGTCCTCTGTTTTTGTTGAACCTGAAGAACACAAGGATCATGGTTTTGTCTGTGAGACTGGCTGCAACAGCAACACAGAAACCTGTTAAAGCCCTGCAGGCACTCAGATTTAATGTGCATCAGGGAGTGTTTTCTGAACACCACGTGGACTCCTTTGTCTTTGCAGATTATGATCTACGAGATTATTCGTTATGTAACTATTATCTTTGTCTCTGGTATACAGTGAAGCTTAGAGAATACAAAGACTGATAATATGATATGCATTAAATCAGCTGCAATATAAAGCTGCTTGCATTTGTGTCTAACAAATCAACTTCATTTTAATGCACCTATTTGAAGAGTCCTTCATCTCCTGGATTGATTTTCTTTTATTTGTCAGAGCTTGATTCAAACCATCTCCAATCCCTTTTATAAATAGTGTCTTTATGAGACGTTATGTTTACTTTGAAATTATTTTTCCTGCATTCGTCTTCAAATGATCAGACATCGATGTGATCATTTTTCTATCTGAAACCGCTCCCACACAAAGACGGTGACATTCGCACGCCGTCATCTCCAATAACAAAGCACGCCTACGTCACCAGCCCTCACTGGCACCGTCTCGTCATTTTAGGGCTTTGGAATGAAAATTTACCTGCAGAACCCTGTGAGGGAGAAACCCTGTCAAAGAAATTATATCAGTGTTCGTTTAGGAATTAACTGGAACATCTTACTCCTAAGAAAACGTTTCTGCATGTTTTTGCATTTCACCACTATTGTTTTAACAGAATTATTTTAACTTGAAGTACTTAAGAACTCAAAATGCCAGGTTGAAAATAAAATGTGCATCTTACAATGATTTTTTTTCTTCTGAATTTAAAAAGATTTAAATCCAAAATTACACTTTGACGCTTTATTTGTGACAGAATTACTGAAAGAGCATCAAATATTTTGCCGAAGTACTGAGGAATATTAACCTGACTTCCGCCAGATGCATGTCGCTCCGCCTAGCTTCACTCACATACATCTGGGACACCTCCATAGGAATTGCCTTTACGGAAGGCTGGGCCTTATTAAAAATTCTTGCATATGATTGGATAAGCCACTTGTCTGTCATCTTTATTGACGTGCTATTTCAACCACTCACACCGAAGCTAACCCGTGACGCTGATGATAGCGACGCAGAAAAGAAAAAAAATAATAATAATGTGTTTGCGGCTCTAGTGCCATGCGTTTTATTGACAGTGAGCTGACAGGAAGAGGGGGGAAGACAGGCGGCAAAGCGCCGCGGGTCGGAGTCGATTCCGGGGCGACCGCGTTGAGGACTAAAGGCCTCCTAACATGGTTCGCGCTAACCGCTAACCGCTCCGGGGCGCTTCCGCGTCCGCCGCGGACTTGCCCCGGAAAACAAAACTTGCCAAATCCGGTCGGGAGAAGGGCGAAAACATCGTTTCCACCAACAAAAGCCTTCAGAGGCGTTCTCTGATGTTCTTTTAATGAAACAATATTAGGTAGATTGGACAACACGGAAGAAATAGCAGCATCGATGTTAACGCTTGCTTCCTCGACGAGCCGCCATTGCTATCAAAACAGTCTCACGTCATGGTCGCGTCTCCACTACGTCACATCTATGAAACTCCAGCCCTGCGTCCTGATTGGCCAGACCATAAATTTGGTTGGAGAAATCATTCTCTACCGGCGGTGTCCCAGATGTATGTGAGTGAAGCTAGGCGGAGCGATATGCATCTGGCGGAAGTCAGGTTAGAGGAATATACCACGACCCATCATGTTAAAACAAATACGGCTTTTGTTGAACGGCTTCATTTATCCTTTGTGTCCAGTTTTCTGCCTTTAAAGGAACAATGTGGGATAAATACTTCTAATGCCATCTAGTGGTCTAATTGGAAATTACATCCATAGATGTGGCAAATTACTTTTTTGTGGATTAAATAAACTCCTGTTGAAAAAAATAATGAACTACTGAGATTTGTTTATATGTACCAACACCTGCTAAACATTCTGAAAGTAAGGCGCGAATATAGAAAACAATATAGAGTTTTATAATATCCAGTATAATTACTAAAATCTTAATAAAGCAATACCATGAATTAATATCCATTTGGAATTTAATTCATTAGGAAGATATACCAACTTTAAGCAGCATTTAAGATCCACAGCTGAGTGGCACAAACTGGGATTATTGGAAAGTCAGGTTTTTTTTTCTTTTTTTTAATCTTTAAATTAAATATAACCCTCTGAAGCACAGTGGAAATCATAGATCAGCGATAAAAGCACTTTTTTCCTGATCTAACACCATCTGTTTTTCAAAATATTTGCAGGACTCATGTGTTGTAGCCTGAGAAACAATGTCGATCATTTGTTTGTCCCTCTTTAATTTGCAGTATTGCTCTGATGTTTCATGACCCATTTCTTAGAAAGCCCACAGACTTCACCAGAGAATATCTTTGCACTGAAGCTAGCGAGATAAATGTAGCCCTGGGGTGTGCTGGGATGTCAGCACAAGAGGAACGTATTCAAGTTCAACTAGTGAGATAAGTATTGGCCTGGAGGAAGGACAAGTCGCTCAAAAAGACCTTTGCAGACTAGACTATGGAGCTTTTATCCTCTACTCCACATTAGATCCTGTGAATTTAGATCAAAGTCCCGCTCTGTTGCTGCCTGAATCGACAAACTAAACTCTTACGTGTCCCTACTCTGACTTCACATGGAGACCTGCTTCTCTCTCCATTATCCTGTCAGAATATCTGAAAACTCCTGGATAAATACTTCAGTACGTATTAACCCTCACACTACATAAAACGAGTCATAAAGGGGTAGTTTTTATAGCCTCGATAGTTCATAGTATCTGTCGCATATTACTCATTTTATGGTTTCCTGCCCCAGTTAAGTCAAGTCATTGTGTCAAAATGATGCGGTTCACATAGTCGGACCGGTAAAAGCACATTTTGTCCTTTCTCGGAGGTTCTTGAGCTGAAAATGCATCATAAATTTTCCTTCCACAGCTATTTGTGTTTGACAGCAGCCCCTAGAGACTCTCTTTTCAGTGCTGGTAATAAAATTCAACTCCAAACCTGAAAAAACACCTACTCCTCTAAAGTTACATGTTTTTTTGTTTGTTTTTTTCACACTTAAATGTTTCAAGTCCTCAAATGTTCATGTCAGACAAAAGTAGTGGGTAAATCTCTTTTTCCCCATACGGCTAGGTGTTCCTGCTTAGCCTTTTTGAGTATTTCAATTCAACACTTTGAACTGCATTTTGTATTTATGTATGAAAAAATGGCCCGCTCTAAGTATTATTATTATTATTATTTGTTCAGCAGTATTTAACCTGCTACTTGAAGGCAACATTGCAGTCCAGCGTTGAGTTGTTTTTTCTCACTGGATTGCATTGAAAGAGATGCTGCTGCTCATTGACTCTGCTTCTTTACGTTTTCTTTACTCAGAAAGTTACCTTTGCTCATACGTTGTACGTTTATCTGCCTCTTACCTGGGCTGAGTCACGGACATACCTGTTGCTGTCATTTACTTTGACTACTTTGTCATAGAAAGTTCCCCTGGCACCTTGTTTCAATTTTTGCGTTCTTTTCCGTGAGGATAGCAACTGAGGGTTGGCTTTAAGTTTGTGTACGCTGGTTTTTCTTTCACATAGAAAGTACTACTGGTGCTGTAATTCTGTCTGTCTTACTTGGATTGAGCCATTAACAGACCTGTTGATGTCAGCGACCATGACTGCTTTGTGTTTCCTTTCTCATAAGATCTCCTGACCCCATGCTTCTGTCTTTAGCTCTAACTTTTACCCTTGACGTAGCCGTTGATGGTGTTTTATTAGCTGTGTCCTCTTGTTTTGTCTTCATAGCTAATGATTCCAAATTTGTCATTGGCTATTTATGCACTTCTTCCTTTCCATAGATGGTAGCTCAATGCCTCTGTCTCAAGTTGTTTTCTTTGAGCACAGCTATTAATATAACTTTTCCTAAAATTACCTCTACTTACGTTATTTTTTTCCCCCATTTCTAATAGAAAGTATTGCTGACTCCTGTGTTTAGCTGTCTTTTTTTCTGAATGAAGCCTTAACTAAAGCTATATCATAAGTTTATTGTACTGTTTATTATTATTGTTGTCATTTGGGCTGAATTTCATTGGTACACTGGATCTGGATCTCATTTTTTATAGTGGAAGGGCATAAACTCTATTTAGTTAAAATTAATTTAGATAAAATAAATGGAGGTGAATTGGATTTTTTATCCTGTGGTCTTATATTTATTGTGTACCAAATTCACCTTTATTATATAAGCTGTGTTATATAATTTTATTCTAAATAGATCTACCAATTATAAATCCAGAACGATGCTGCAGTTCTGGTTTCTGCACCGTTTCTGGACCGTTCCCACAAAATCTCCTCCAGATATGTATCTGATGACGCAAATCTGAAAGTCTAAACTTCAGAGGGAGACTAAATGTGGATTTACATCACAGCTTCCTCCATAGGTTGGCAGGTGAGCAGAGGGATGACAGCCGCGACACGCCGCCTTCACAAACGTTTCCACACACGCGGAGCATGAAGAAGAACACCTGCTGAATCCCTGAGCAGCCCTTACATCCATATGTATGCGTGTTTAGCATTTTCTGTCAGTGAAGTTTCACCAGAAAGGGGAAGAGTAGAACGGTGCAACACACCATCTGAATTAACTTTTATTCTGTCAATTAAAATGCATCAAAATAATCTGATTTTAATGGACATCAATATACTTTAAAATAAATTGCACTGGCCACTACTTTAAGGTGTGACCATCGATAATTTTAAAAATGTTGGCCTAATAAGTTCTATTTGCTAAATATCAGAAAAATTAAAGAATCTTTAAGAAGATTTTTAGAACTTTCTTCTACTCAGAGATTTGTACAGAATTTGATTACAACTATTTCTAAAAGGCCAGATGATGACGTCTAGGCTTTGTAAAGTTTCTATTGGTTGATTCACCACATTTAAGTAAAATGGAAGCCCTCCAGCGTAAACAGTTTAAGGCAAACTCTCTAACTTTGTTGTTTTTTTTCCTAGTTTGACGACTTGGAAAAAGAAAAGGACCTCCCAGATTCCCGGGAAGAGAACTGTGGACGTGTACACATCTGGTTCATCCTTGGATCCAGATGCCTGACGCTGCTACAACCGGCTGCATGCAGGCGACACGGTGGGGGGTCCAAGCGTCTCACCATTCAGGAAGGAGACGGATTCTGTCCTAGAAATGAACATGCTTTGGTGTGAAATGTGTGTAACGACAAAATAAAAAGCAAAAGACATCATGAAGACGTGTGTAAGAATGCGTCATTATCCACAGTGGGTGGGGGGGATCCTCGAGCCAACAAAGGCTGAAAGACAACTCGGTAAGGAAGAAGCTCTTTCTCCAAAAGAAAAAGACACTGGTCACATTAGATCTTAACTTTTGGACAGATGTGTCCCGATCCTCAGGTGTTTGATTCATTTTAGTTTTAGGTCATCAGGGATCATGCATTCTGTCCGCTTTTCACTTTTTAGTATCGTTTCTTAATTTGTAAATTCTGTTCTTTCCTCTGTGTTTGCTGACTTTATTTAGTATTCTTTTCATTATGGATTTAGTTAGTTCTTGTTTCTGTTAGATCTTTGTTTTCCTCTCTGCTTGTCTCCTGTCTTTAGTTCAGTCATTAGTGGCTTCATTTAGTTATACTTTATTTATTTATTGGGTTTTTTGTATTCTTGTTAGGTCCTGTGTGTCCTCTGTGTCTCTGTCAGATCATTGCACCTTCTCCCTCAGCTCATTACCATCATGTCATTCACCTGTGCCAATTCCTCTCACCTGCTTTCCCCTCTACCTCCTTCCCTATTTAAACTGCTGGTTCCTCTCCTTGGCCTGGTCTCCTCTTTGTTGCTCCCCGTCTGTCTCCTCACTAAGTTTTGTTGCCTTCATTTATTAATAAATCCCTTTTCACTTCATCATACCGCTCCCAAGCTCTTGTCTGATATTTTGGCCCATCAACAACCACACATTACATGACAAGATGTGGAAGCAACGTAGAATCGTTTGTCCATAATGACAATAATAACGTTTAGGGGAAGAAGAGTACATTTTGTGAGCCTGAAGGTGTCGGTAACATGTTGTGGGATTATGTTTTACTGCAGGATTTATTTACAGGAAATGGATGCCTGTAAATAAAGGAAGGAATGAGGAAATATCATCGTGTGAAAATACTGAAGCAACATCTCAAGAAAGCTTGGCCACAAACAGGTCCTTAAAGGAGATAATCACCCTAATCATGCAGCCTAATTTGTTGCAATATGGCTTCAGGACAATATTCTGAATGTTTTGGTGTCAGCATCACCAAGACCTGATTTCAGTCTCACAGAAAATTTCTGACCAGTGTTTAAAATAATTTGTGAGCAAGGCAACCGACAAACCTGACTCAGTTACAGCAGCAGTTACAGCAGTTCCTTCAGGAGGAATGAGTCAAAGTTATGGCAAAAGTTTGTGAGAAGCTTGTGGAAGGAAACCCAAAATAAGTGGCCATAGTCATACAGTTTAATACTGAGCAAAGGTCTGGAACCCTCTGAACCTGAAGAAAGTTAAAAACAACAAACACATTTCCTAATCTGATCTGCTCAGTAATTAAAGTCAGAGGAAGTGCATTCATATCTGTCTTGCCTTTCTTAGTTATCTTTCTTGGTTATCAACAATAAATCTTTAAATCTGTGAGAAGTATCCTCTATATATATATATATATATATATATATATATATATATATATATATATATACACACACACACACACACACACACACTCCAGTGGTGTGTAATTCTCGGTTACTTTCTCTTCCCTCTCATTGGGCAAAGAGTATGGATGGTCCTCCATTTCAACAGAAAACTGCAAATAGAACGATCTACGGTCGTCTTTGCTTGTTTTCTACTCCTCCACTGACAGCACGTCCTCATATAAGAGACAGATAACAGACAGAGGGGAAAACGCGTACGGTACGGCACAACCCTTTTTCAGCTCCTGAAGTCAAAAATAGGGACTCGACATGGCGCCTCCCATTGGGTGCACAGCACCTATGAATTTATAAACTACTCATTCTAAGCTGTGATATGAGGTTATTAGACTTTGCCAGAATATGTATTTATAAAAGCAATACTTGGTTTTTGCTAATTAAAAACCAAATTTGTTCACACTGTCCCTTTAATGTTATTGGTCAGTTGGGAATCAATCAGAAGCAGCGGCTTCATCTCCGTGAAGCTGGAGTCAGCGGATCAAGAGCTGCTGTGGACGGACGGCCCCCCTGAACCAGAGAGGTCCAAAGTGTTTTCAGGTTGATTTCATTTGGAAATGCACGATGCTTGAAGTCCAGTGGGAAGTTTCCACAGTCAGGGATGATCTGGGGCGCCGTGTAATCTGCTGGTTCAGGTCCACTGGGTTTTCTTAAGTCCACAGTCAACACAGCCTTGCAGGAGATTTTAAATCACTTCATGCTTTCTTCTGCTGGCGAGCTTTATAGACATGCTGATTTCATTTTCCAGCAGGGCTTGGCGCTGGACCACATTACCAATGGCACCAAAAGCTGGTTCCAGGATCATGGTGGTACTGTGCTTGTCTAGCCAGCAAACTTCCCTGACCTATGGGGTCACATGGGGGTCACCTCCCCATGGCGGACAACATCCAGCAGGTGAACAACTCCTCCTAAAACATCTGGGAGTTCAGATTTTAATGACCTCGGCTCACAAACACAAGTGGAAAGGCTTTGTGTCTGGACCCTCCAACGTCTGCACTTTCTTTTTTTTACAGAGCAGCCATTGAATCTGTATTAAGGAACGGCATCACCTGTCAGTTTGGAAATTTAACCATCAACACCTGCTCAGATGTTAGGATAGGTCAAGAAAGCAGCAAAGATTGTGGCTAAAAAGGTTGTGATCATTAATGCCAGGATCTAGGAGCATAGGTTACTTTAGTTCTCTTTTAATTCAATATGGTACTGTTTCAGCTGTTAACCTTTTTCAACCAATTGTTGATAGTGTTTTTATTGAATAATGTCTTTTTTAATGAATTACTTCTCTTTGTTTAGTCAGGAATGGTTTTATTCATCTATATATGTGAAGCTACAGATGGGTGCAATGTGTGTCGGTGCAGGGAAACCCAACTGTCCAAAGCCGATGTCTCCCAAGGAAGACAAAGGAAGATACTTTGACTTTGACCTGAGTGCCGTCCAGAGGAAGATGAACAATGCAGATGACCCAGACGTCACTATTAAAGCAACATGGCCTTCCTGAACACCTCAGCAGAACCACAGGCTGATCGCCTCCATCCTGCGCTGCACTGATGCAGTAATCCATGCTAAAGGAGCCCCAAACAAGTGTTGAGTGCATAGAAATGAACATGGTTCACAAAAGGCTGACATTTCTGTTTAAAACATCATTTTTATTGATCTGATGTAACGTACATTTCTGAGACACTGAAATTAGAGTTTTCAGGATTTGTGAGCCTTACAAATCTAAATGAAAAGAAAACAAGCTTGAAGTAATTAACTGTATGTGTAATTACTCTTTTTTTTTTTTTACTTTCCAACACGCTTCCGTGTATCGATCTTTTTTTTTAAAAAAAGAAGGTTTTTATTAATAAATCAACATAAAACACAGCACAGGATACACTTACACAGTGTACCAACCCAAAAACCTCCCTCCCCTAACCCCCACACACATTAATTTTTCCTGCCATATTAATATTCTTGTACCTACATTATGTACCAATGCAGTCTGCAAGGGTTAAAGTCCGGGAAGCACTGCCCTAAACCAGTGTCTCAGAAAACCACATCCACTGCAATAGGGTTGTGTGAGCTGCTGGTCCACTGATAATACTAACAGTTAATATGACTTAAATTAATTACTTTCAAATTTATGTTTTTTTTTCCTTTTTTTATAATTTGTGTTTTCTTTTTCTTTTCTTTTTTTTTTCAAAAAATAAAGGACACCATCTCCACCAAACCAGGTTGTGAGCAAAATTGTTTGGTTTAAAAGGTTCTTAAACCAGGTCCAGAACAGATTATATCCAGGTTAGGCTCAGCAACACACACCTTAGTTTACATACTTTCAAATTAGCACTACATGCATATAATCTATAATCAAAATTACATTTTCAAAATAAGCATTTGAGAACTTATCTATTTTTATGTTTTCTGGTATCATCATCGGTTTCAACCATATAATTTTTTTAAAGTTAAAAAATGCTCAATACATCTTTTAAAGAAAGTAATACTAAGTGAAAATCTATTTTTGGCTTTAAAAATAAACCTTTTACCGAGTACAATGATTAAATTACCTAAATCGTGACTGTCGATGAACTCTCCTAGTAGAACAGAAACCACATCAAGCTTCATAGACAAACCAATCCTTAAACACCTTTTTTCAACTTCCACCCAAAACAGAGACACAATATGACAACACCAAAACAAATGCAGGGTGGATTCAGACTCCTGACAACAGAAACGGTAATAATCTGACTGTCATGTTCCACAGTTTTAACATTTTTCCTGTGGGTAAGAAATTATATATGATTCTAATTTAAAAATAACGATTTTGCACTTCAACAGTAGTTGTATAGATTAGTTTAAATAATGAATTAATGTAATGTAATAATGTAATTACTCTTTAAGATGGGTTTCTCTTTCTGAAATGAAATATTCTAGTTTTTGGAGCTGTTCTTGTACCGATGCAGGCGGAGAGACTTCAGTCAGCTTCCCTGTAAAGTCACAGGTTTGCTTCCAGCCCGGGAACGATGTAGCATGTCACACGTTTCTCTTTAATCCCTCGTTCCCCCCCGTAACACCCGTCCAATGAACGCAGGCCCGACGCGTACAGGAGTGGAGACGTTTGCCACTTTTCCTTCTCATCAGTCTACAGCCGTGTCAGCTCCACTGACGGTGATAAATGCAGAGGCGCTCCTGTTGGATTTGGACCTTTTTAAGGTTGTTGTCGAGCAATTTAAAATATACTTTTGATTTTGGCTCTTCCCGGCACAGAGTTATATTTGGAAGTCCCGACATGGCGGCTGTTGGTTTTTATTATCTTTGTTGAAAATGGTTTTTGGAGGAAAAGCAGAACTTTCTCACTGATAGCGGTGTGACGAACATTACATTTATTTTTTGCCGTTGCTTTTTCTATGCAGGGAGTTATTTCAGGCAGTCAGCAAGAAGCTGATGGACCATGCCAGTAAACACCTGAGGCAAGGATTGGATTGATCTGCATGCTTTACTTTTTAATATGCTGTGTAACTCAACAGTATATTGATCAAGTCCAACTTCCTGACAGGAATCAGACACTTCCAGGTTCATAAAAGGCCAGTGGCAGAACATTTGGCTTCATTAACATCTTCGCCATATTTTACGACTCGATTAGGGTCGTTGCTCATCTGTAGTCTGCAATATGATCTTATTATCTTATTCATCTGACTGAATATTAATGCAAATTTTACTCATTAAACCTGGACACCAGTTTATGTTGAAAGGTATTGCTTTTCTTTATGAACCTTTTGTTTTTCCATTATTGTTTCAACCAAACCTATAATCTGTCCCCAGTTCTAACCTTGAGGCTTTTAAACTACGCACTAGATGAGGAAAATTCCTCTTTTTCTCCAGCATTATGTCTTCTTTTCTGTGGCCTTTTTCACTTGTAGCTAGCCTTGAGCTGCATATTTGTTGAGCTTAATGCTAATTTAAAAGTTTTGGGCTCTGCGGGGAAAACTGATCATTTCAATCGTAGCTCGCTATGGCTGGTGTTCTGATGGGTGAATTGGGCTTGTAAGAATAAAAGCACTTTGAGCGGTCAGTAAGCCCAGAAATTATCGGTACAAGTGCAGTCCGTTTATCATGAACAGTCCGACAGGCACACTCAATTAAATTGACTATGGAAAGTTTATTTTTTAAGGAACTAAAAACAGGCTGGTGTTTTCAAGCCTTTATTTCTGTTAATGAGTATTTTCTGCACACATTTTCCTCCTGGATAAACCTTCCAGACACAAGCTCCCTCTCACAAACACCTTCAGGTGCTTACAGATTCACTTCTATACAGAAAACCTCTATTACTATCTTCAGCTGTCACTTTATACATGTCATATTAATTAATACTGTATATTCTTCAGCGATGGCCAGCATTTTTGGTTTTGCTGTTATTTCTATATCTCTCTTTGCAGGTGTAGAAGCAGACTCAGAGGATGTTGTATTGCTCTCCCCCTTTTCTCTTTCACCTTTTCTTTTAACATGAAATATTCCCTGCATAAATTATAATAAAGCTTCTTGCCTGTATAAAGCGGAGCACTATGGTGAAAGCAGTAAGGCTCCGCTTGTGAAAGTAAAATCTGTTGGGCTCTTTTTGGCTTTAAGACAACAATTCTTAATGCTACATTACCAGAAAAATAATAATATAAAATAATAATAAGTCTGCCTGGAACACATATTCTGTCTTACTGAACATGACTGTAATTGGAGGTGATGTTGCCCCATCCTATAAACACCTTTTGTTGCCATTCCTGCCAAAGATGTGTAAAAATCCTTTAAATAGGGACACGTTATGCAAAATCCACTTTTTTATCCCTTATATACATTTTGTTGTGTACTTGGAGACTCGACATGACTCGACTTTTTTTTATGTCACAGTATTTGCTGCGGAGCTGCAAAACATGATCATGGACTTAAGCTAGGTTTACACTGAACAGGGAGTGAGGGTGCACACTGCAAAAGTGACCCAATTGTGTCGTCCCCGCATCGTGCACCTCCGAAGTTTTGTACCTTGGCGCTGATTGCACGTGCAAGTTTGATTTAGAACGGGTCAATCTAAAGGAGGCTTCGCTGAGCAGGGTCACCTGTACCTACGTCAAATGGCACAGAAGTTTGTTGTTAAATGTTTTATTGTTACTGTTTTTTCTGTAATTGAAAGCAGCATACGTTACCGGCATCCTTTCCGGAGTGGATTTTATGACCAGGTTTGTGTGTACAAACAAGGATTTTGACTTCTGTTCCATAAGTGGCAACAAAAATCAAGTTTAAAACAACCCAAAGTATATAAAGGCATCCGCTTGTTTTTATCTTTTTAAATATTCAATAAAAAAAATCCTAATAGGCTTTACAGACTGTACTCCCATCTTGTCTAGTCCTATTATATAGCAGTAGCACTGAAAAATCTAGAAAAACTGATATTTCAGTCATTTTATTTATTCAGGGAAAGAAAATGTAAAGAAAATCAGCCGCGGCCAATTTATAGGAACCTAAAAAGTAATTGTAAAATAAATTCAAGTCAAAGTTATTATTATTTTTGTATATATTTAGCTATTTTTAAGTTGATCAGAATCTTCTAATTAATTAATGTTCTAATTAGGAATTTGTGACTATTTTTCCCTGAGGCATAAATATAACATGACAAAGTTGTTAATTTCTTTAAGTCTTTAAGTTTCTTTAATAGTTATCGTGCCACCAATCACACAGAGGAGGACGTGAAGGGAGGTTAGTTTTGTTTCCCAAGCTCACTGTTGGAGATCCAGGCGTCGCTACGCCTCATTAGATGCTTTCCACATGTCTACCACCTGTTTAGCAGTGATGGCAGAAAAAGCGTTTTATTTCTTACCATAACGAATGTAAACATGTAGCGTTTGCTAACCTCTGCTGGGATTTTAACTTGAACCATGTGCTTTAGTCAGAAGAGTTAAGTTTAGTCTCATCAACAAATCCTGCAGGTTTATCATGTATGAAACAAACAAACATGTGGAAAAACACTTCAGGTCATCTGTTAAGCATGACAGAGGATGTGTGTTGCTGTTGGCTTCTTGTTATTTTCCCAGGAAAAATCCTACTGAGATATAAAAGCTGCTCTGGAATAAAATCTACCGGTCTCTGCCAGAAAACTGAAAATCATTATTTTCAACAGAATAATTTGGACAAATTGATACAGATGATGATGCAACTAAAGTTCATGTGTGTCCACTAATTATTTTTAAAAGCTCTGATGAGCACATATTTATCTGCCATATTAGATATTCTTCTAGAAGCTCTGGAACCTATAAGTATATTAATAAATGCAGTTTTTATGTAATACAATGTTCAGGCTGTTTTATGTATTTCTTATTTCTTCATATTTATTAATTATTTTTTATAATGAAGTTTCTTATACTGCATTTCTTATGTATTTTTTTCTTTGTATTTGATTTGCTTAACAGATCAAATTGAAAAACAATTGTTAACATTGTGAGATAGCCTGGCTAAAGAAGGCAGTAGGCAGATGATGTCCAGTGTAGCAGGTGGTTTACTTACAACAGAAATAGTGGAAAAATATTTAAAAAAATAACTCAGAGGTTAACATGGCTCAACAGATCATAACTGAACTTAAAACAACCAAAATTAACATCAAATGCACTCAGCTACCCTTACCTGGTTGTCTGCTCCCACCTGAACATTTCAGGTTTCTCTGCTTAAATATCCTGATTTCCAGGCAGACAAAATGGCCTCCAATAGACTCTTCCATAAACAGGTACCCCTAAAACAGTTTCTGCTTAAACTCACCATTGTTTCTTTCGGTGCGCTTTAGCAACACCTTTTTTTATATGGCTATAATAATGTAAAATTAAATCCACACAGAATGAATTTCCCTTAAAGAGGAAATGTTTTGACCAATCTGTATAATCTGACATGTATCATGAATTGGTGCTATATAAATAAAATTTAATTGAAGTCCCCCCCCCCCGCCCTTCAACTGGTCCCTTCCTGTGACCTCAGCTCTAACAGGAAGCTATAATTACAGGAAGTGAGGCAACACTTCTTCCTGAAACACAGATAAGTAAGGTAAGTTCACCAAAATAAAATGCACAAGTTAAATGAACAATAAATACAATCTGGAATTGTGAATTTATTTAAACCAAGATGTTATAGTAAATGATCTGTAGAAGTGCAAAACATAAACAAATAGTATGCGTTTGCAGACTATAGACTAAATAAAATATGGCTAAATCAAGCAAACAAGAATGTTACCTAAAAATATATAAATTGAGGCAAATGGTGTTCTCACCGACTTTGTCACAAACATCTACATGTTTCCGTACCTAACATCGTATAGTTAATGCACATGTCGTTGTTTTTCTGACGGTAACAGTTTCCCCGTGTGTTTCTGACACCAGCACGTTTCGTAAAGGAGACAACTGTTGATGAGGATGATTTGAAAATAGGTCACATCCTCATTTAACTTGCTCTCAGTGAATAATCAAGAGGAAGTCGCTGCATAGGCCCGGCTCTGGCTGTCTGGATCTGCTTCTTTCCCGCAAAAGCAGAGCTAATGAAGATTTATCCTGGGTTTGAATCTGTGTTATGACCCACAGAAAGGATTACCGTGGAGGAACAACATTAGGTTGAATGCTTGTACTTTAAGGAAATCTAAATATAGGGAGCGCTGGGGGACTATAAATTGCATAGGGAGCAATAAAATCATGAACTTGTTTCTGTTCTTTTTTGCGTAGAGAGCATACACACCCGTACGGATGCATTTGTTCCCCATCCATCTGCGTTTCTACTTCTAGTGTTTAAAATTAAGGTTTTCTTCACCTCCTCTTTCTGGAGCTTAATAATTTGGATATTTTTGTACATTTGAGCTTCCTCCTGCTGAGGGAATACTAGACTAGCACAATCCAATTAGAAGAGCCCGATGGCACAACCAAAACGTGATGAAGTTGACAACATAATAACCGCAACAATCTAATCTCTCTGCTCAGAGAAATATACAGAGAACGTTGTTAACACTAGAGGCCAAACAATCAAACCCAAAGATAATTGGATAACTCCAGAGGTTATTAGGCGAACAACTTTTTTTTTTTTTTTCTAAACCGAAACAGCACAGCATGGGATCAGTCCAAAGAACACAATTTAAATTATATCTGCTGTGGCTCTGAACGCTAATGGATGCAGAGTTTCTGCAGATCTGAAGCTGCAGTTAAACTCGATCCTACAACCGACATCCACCTTCAGTCAGTTACTGTCCGAAAACATCCGCCTGCATCTGTCTCAGCGTGTTAGCGTAGGTTGTAGCAAAGCCTGCTAGCTCCATAACACAAACGTGAGGGCAAGTTTTTCCTCCCCCAAGCCTTAGTGAGTCCTTAACCTGTTAGTCTTCAGGTTCAGAACAAGAAAAGGAGTCTTCACCCACTGAAAACACCTCTGGGTTCTAGTAACCTAAACTTCTTTTGACTAGCAAATCGTTTTAAACTTTGTTTATATGCTAGCTAAGCAGATGCTTGAACATTTTCACTCTTAAATTATGTATTGTTCAAAAATTATATATGACTGCACAAAAATAATACTTGGGTTATGTTGGACGTGTTAAACCAGTTTTTAGCTGCACAAAATTTTATTATATGGTCTAGGTCTGAATAAAATCCTTCGCTTCTACTACTCCGATGAATATAGGTGTTGTTTCTTACCAGTTAATCTGGGTTTATGTATAAGATTCGTTGCACGGCTATGATCACATTTGGCCCAAACACAAAATCTTGTGGAACATCTCAGCTAATTCAGGCTCCAGCAGAAATCATTGTTTCCCTTTTTATCTATTAAACAAATTTAAATTTGGCCAGCCAGCCAGGGATCACTTGACTCATGCTCGTCGTCTACCATTTATCTAGGAACAGGTTGCAGGGGCAGCCGAATCAGTAGGTGCCTCAGATTTTAGCCTGTTTGCTGTTGAGGTGACCTGGATAACTGAGAATTGTCACAGGCATACTAATTTGGATACATATTGGATATTTTCCAAAGCCTCCGCAGTCTGAGCAGTCATGTCGCATTTTTTCCGTCTTTTACGTCACTGTCCTGGTTCTCACTGCACATCTACACACAGTAGTAGCAGTTGGAGACGATTAATAGCTATACTGCTTTCTTCTTATCTTCATCTTGCTATGATGTTGTCTTAATATTGTTGGTTCCCATTGCTCAACAGCTTTCTAATAATAACAAGTGGAGATCCTGGCCTGTATACTTTTTTTTTTAATTTTTTGCAAGCTTTTTCTTGAACGAAACTTTATTGAACACTTCTAGAAACAATTACATTCACCGTTACTTTAATAAACAGCGCGCTGCTGTGTAACGTCTCCTGTTATCTGCGCTAGCAGGTCGCTTTGTGGTTTTGAGTCGTTTAAACAGCAGTATGATGGCGGTCGTATTTAATAATCGTATGAACGGCCACCACTAAAAAAAAAAAAATCTGATTTCAACCAAAAATTGAAATTGAGCATCAAGGCCTGCAGCCTGAACGTAGCCATAATCTCAAACTCCTAACCCTGTCTCTGAGGGAGTACCCGGCCACCCTGCGGAGGAAGGGTTTTTCTTTTCATCCGTTTGTATCCGCACTCTCGTTCTTTTGGTCATGACCCAGATTTCGTGACCATAGGCGAGTGTAGGAACGTAGACCGATCTGTTAATCGAGAACTTCGCCTTTTGGCTCAGCTCTCTCTTCACCACAACAGATTGGTGCAGCGTACATATTACTGCGGCGGTCGCACCACTTTGTCTGTCAATGCCCCGCTCTATTCTCCCCTCACTGTTAAACAAGACCCTAAGATACTTAAACTTCATCACTTGAGGCAGGAACTTCCCCTCGAACCAAAGAAGGCACGTGGCCACAACCATAATCACTTAATTTCTCCAAAATAATAGTACTTGAAGATTTTTTTTCCCTATTTACGCACAAGAATGAAAAGAAATCTTATTCGTTTGAGATATTCATTTAAACCAAATTCAGTCTCTCTTTTTTTCTAGTATCTTTCTCAGGGTTCCTGTGCATCTCTCCTGGGCTAAATGGGCAACAGAACCGAGTCCAGTCCTAAAATGCACATTTTTGGACTTCGGCAGAACGGATCCAGGCAGAATTTGAACCTTTAGCTCCTTCTTGCTATGGGACAAAAGGACTTACTGAACCGCCATGCCACCCCAAAGTCAACATATACAGACTCTGATTTTAGTTTGGTTGAAGCACATTTGATTGGGGGGGAAAAGAAACATTAACAGTTTAAGTGTATTAACACTTAGTTCCTTATTTGGGCTTTCATTAATGTTAAAATTTCATAACAGTTGTAATTTCTAAACCATCAAGCTCTCGGTAACCAGTAGTGACATAAAAATGTGTTTCTGTTGGAGGCGTTTGTCTGAACTCCAGCACAAAAAAGCCCTCAGATAATTTTTTATTTCCTTGGAAACACTTTCCTGCATTGACACCTGGAAACAAATGCAGTGCATGCCCCCAGAGTTGTGAAAATACCAACAAATAAATAAATAAAATCCAGTTGAAACCATAAATAGGATGCAGAAGACGGGCTGTTTGCGTCATCCTGGCTGTGATTATGACTATGTGAGAGACCGCCTGCAGCTGCCGTTCCAGTCAGTTTGAATTTTTTATTTTTATCGCCACCCTCCACGCTTTGATAGATCAAGTGACGTCATCTCCATGCCGTCATGTTCCTCGGCAGAATCGTGCACCTCGCATGACTTCCTCAGATAAAGATGGCAGTTAATTTGTTTTAGTTTCAACGTCTATTTAAACTATACAGCTGAATGTTAGGATTGACCAACTTTAGTTCTTTTTTTCTATATTGAAGAACCTTCAAAACACATTTGTGGCAGGACTACATGTTCTGATCTTTATTATTTAAAGCAGAATATGCAAACACTAAGATCTTTTTATTTAATTGAAAATGCCTTCAGCTGTTCAATGTGTATATTGTTAATAAGAGCTACAGTGGCCAAAGGGAAGTGACAATAGTCTAATTTCACACCTTTTCTAGGTGTGAAAACTGAACAAACCAAAAGTAGATTCATTAAGTTTCAACATTATTGAGAAATTTTAAGTACTGCCTTATCTGATAAAGTCAAATTAAGCGTTGTTACATTTTTACCCTGTGTTTACAGTAATTTTTGACTTTGTTAAAACCGCTGTTTTATGGCTGACTGGGGAGTGATCAATAGTTGTTCAACGGCTGTGGAAGTGGATGTAATTGACCTCAGCTGATTAACTTGACCCCAGGAGGGTTAATAGTTTTGATCCCATTTAAAAATAAAAAAATCACAACACCTAAAGCAGATTTAGTGAACTTGCAGAAATTCCCTTTAGTGTTTACGAGTTTCTACAGTATAGCATGAAACATACACTGAATATTTCTCTTTATAAAGCTACAGCGTTTTATAACTAACATTAATTCTTATTTTATTTCATAAACAGGGAGGTTTTACTCAGTCTGGAAAAGTCTGAAATTTAATAATAATATTTTCTGGGTATGGAGAGCAATGACCAAGAAAATTATGTCTAGAAGAATATTTATTTTTACAGATTTTATTCCTAATCCCGTTGTCTAAAATGTTTTTTATTCATCCATCCATCCATGAATGAATCAATAAATAATGAATGAATGAATCATTGTGTGCATAGATGAACAAATGAATGAATGAATGGAGTATTGAGTGCGTGAATGAATGCATTTATGAATGAATGACCAGAATTATTGCATGAATTAATGAATAAATGCATGGATGAATGAATTAAGTGTGTGGATGAATGAATGAATGAACGAATGGAGTGTGTGGGTGCATGAATGAATGCATTAATGAATGAATGGCGGTGTGTGCATGGATTAATGAACGTGTAAGTGAATGAATGAATGAATCTGTGTGTGTGCAGGAATTAATGAATTATGTGTGAGTGCATGAATGAATGAATGAGTGTGTGCATGGATTAATGAATGAATGTGTGAAGGAATGAATGAATGAATCAATCAATGGTGTGTCTGTGTATGGATTAATTAATATGTGTGTGTGGTTGTGCAGGAATTAATGAATTAATGTGTGAATGAATGAATAAATGAATGGTGTGTGTGTGCAGGAAGGAAGGATATGAGGGCATGAATGAATGAATGAATGATTGGGTGTGTGCATGGATTAATGAATGAATGTGTGAATGAATGGATACATGAATGGTGTGTGTGTGCATGGATGAATTAATAAGTGTGTGCAGGAATTAATGAATTAATGTGTGAATGAATGGATACATGAATTGTGTGTGTGTGTGTGTGTGTGTGTGTGTGTGTGTGTGTGTGTGTGTGTGTGTGTGTGTGTGTGTGTGTGTGTGTGTGTGTGTGTGTGTGTGTGTGTGTGTGCATGAATGAATGAATGCATTAATGAATGAATAAATGAAGTGTATGAGGACATGGATAAATGAATACATTATTGAATGAATGACTGTGTGTATGCATCAATGAATGAATGAAGTGAATGAAGGAAGGATGGAAGGAAGGAAGGAAGGAAATGTATGAGAGCATGAATAAATGAATGCATTAATGAATGAATGACTGTGTATGTATGTATGTATGTATGTATGTATGTATGTATGTATGTATGTATGTATGTATGTATGTATGAATGAATGAATACATCAATGAATGAATGAAGTGTATGAAGGAAGGATGGAAGGAAGGAAGGAATGAAGTGTATGAAGGAAGGAAGGAAGGAAGGAAGGAAGGAAGGAAGGAAGGAAGGAAGGAAGGAAGGAAGGAAGTGTATGAGGGCTTGAATGAATGAATTAATGAATGAAGTGTATGAGGGTATGAATGAATGAATTAATGGATGAAGTGTGTGAGAGCATGAATGAATGAATGCTCTGGAAAGCTGAGTGTTATTCTACATGAATAACATATCTATTTTTAAGACTAATCTTAAAACTTTCCTTTTTGACAAAGCTTATAGTTAGAGTGGCTCATGTTACCCTGAGCTACCTCTATAGTTATGCTGCTATAGGCTTAGACTGCTGGAGGACATCAGGGTCTAATTTTCTCACTCTACTGATTTCTACTGTTCTTCATTCTACGGTTCTCCAGTTTTGCATTGTATTACATTGAAATGACTGTCGTCATTTCAGCTTTTAACTTTTTGCTCTCTCTCTTTTTCTTCATAGTAGGTACACCTGGTCTGGCGTTCTGTTAACTTTGACATCATCCAGAGAAGACGGCTCACCCGTTACTACCATCTAATGTAGAACAGATTACTAGATCAATGTGTGCTTCTGTGCTTTTTGTCTCTCTTGTTGTGTCTCTGCTCTGTCTTCTGTAACCCCAGTCGGTCGAGGCAGATGACCGTTCATACTGAGCCCGGTTCTGCCGGAGGTTTTTTTTTCCCGTTAATGGGTGGTTTTTCTTCCCACTGTCGCTTCATGCTTGCTCAGTATAAGGGATTGCAGCAAAGCCATGTACAATGCAGACGACTCTCCCTGTGGCTCTACGGTTCCCCAGGAGTGAATGCTGCTTGTCGGGACTTTGATGCAATCAACTGGTTTCCTTATATAGGAAATTTTGACCAATCTGTATAATCTGACCCAATCTGTATAATATGATTGAACTTGATTTTGTAAAGTGCCTTGAGATGACATGTTTCATGATTTGGCGCTATATAAATAAAATTGAATTGAATTGAATTGAATTGATGAAAGGAACCGTGTATTTATTATGGTAGCTCAGGCTGATATTCTCCCTTTAGAACAGCTTGCTCTACGTGTGTTTTCTCTTATCTTTGAATCATTTCTTTACTCTAATAAATGAAAAATCTTTATTACTTCTGATAAAGGCTTTCCTTTTAACCCGTGCCAAAAAATAATGGAACCGGCTGTCAAAAAATACACGAAAAGTTGAACATTCAGGCTTTGGAAAACATTCATCCAAAACTTAAAAATGCAGAGCTAATTAATGGCAGATTTTTTTATTTTTCAAATCTAGTTTATTAATTATGGAAACACAAAATAATTGGCTAAAACTCCTTCAAGGAAAACAATGTTAAAAAAAGGAACATTGCTAAAGGGAAACATGCTGACCAAAGACACTAAATCACCAGAGCTTAAAACTTGAAGTCAAAGATCCTGAAAATACAAAATGTGCAACAAAAGAAAAGGAGTGAATGTTAGTGACTTAACTATAATAAAACCGTTAAACATCGGCCGGTAAGTCAGATGAGCTCCTTGTTATGGTTGGTAAAAGCTCCTGCTCTCATTCTGACTGAAAGCTTATGGTGGAATATGTTTGGCGAAGCTCCATCCTGCAGAGTGAATCCACTTTTTTGCCAGGAGTTGTAAATACTCCTGTTTGTCTCTATATTTACTGAGCAGCTGAGCTCAAGCTCATAGCTGCCATCGCTATATTACTTGTTTTTGTATGTGTTGGGAAATTGTGCATAAAATGCCCATTTCCTTGGTTCCTGCATGGAATTACTCACCAGGATATATGCTGAGACACGAAATAAAAGCTGTTTATCTTCTCGCTGTTTTGGATCCATTTAACTAAATATTTCTTGTGTTGACAGGAACAAAGATGGATCACTCCCAACAGCTATACACCGGATCCAACTTCCAGTTTTATATGTCGCATAAAATGTCCACTTAAAATTGGCAAAGTCTCATTGAATTCTAGTGCTACTAACTGTATTTTCTCCTGAGAGCTTTTTGTATTTGGAATAACACACCATCTCTTTTTTTTGTCACACTTCAATGTTTTAGATCTTTAAACAAATTTAATGTCAGAAAACAATAACCTGATTAAATACAAAAAGCACTTTTCAAATTATGCTTTTATTTATTAGGCGTAAATGTTATCCAAACCAAAACAGCCCAATGTGGAAATATGACTACCGTCACTGTTAAATCATGCATTAAATCAGCACTTTTATAGTTTTCTGGAAGTTTGTTCCAGATAAGTGGAGCATAGGAACTAAATGCTGCTTCTCCATGTCTGGTTCTGGTTCTGGTTCTGCAGAGCAGGCTGGAGCCAGAAGACCTGAGTGGTCTGGATGGTTGATGCTCTGATAACAAGTCTGTGAAGTATTTAGGTGCTAATTCAGGGATTTATAGACTAACAGAAGTATTTTAAAGTCTATTCTCTGAGATACAGGGAGCCAGTGGAAGGACTTTAGAACTGGGTCCATGTGCTCTACTTTCTTAGCTGCAGCTGTCTGATCCACTTTTTAGGCAGACCTGTGAAAACACCGTTGCAGTGATCAGTTCTACTAAAGATAAACGCATGGATTAGTTTTTCCAGGTCCTGCTGAGACATCAGTCCTTTAATCCTGGAAATGTTCCTCAGGTGATAGAAAGCCGACCTTGTAATTGTCTTTAGATGCTTTTGGAGGTTTAGGCCTTTTATCTCTTGTTTTGCCTATTTTTTTTATCGTTTTTGTGCCGTTCTGTTTTGTCTTAAACGGACTATGCTCTACGAATAAGTTTCGGATTGATCGGTTGCCGCTTCAAATTGCTGGGACGCAAACGTGAGCCCATCGCTCCGACGGCCCTTGAACGCAGCGCTGCTCCCACCCTCCGTGAACGCAGCATAAACTGTTGAGGTGATCCATGGCAACAGAGGAGCAGAGACCAACCGCCGAGCCTCTCCCCCTCCTCCCTCCTCCCTCCCCGACTCACTCACACGCAGCCTCCGCTCTCGGCTCACTCCGTCCGGTAAATGTAGTCGGAATGCTTCGGGGAAGAGTCACTTCTAACGGCCCGCTCTGAGCAGACACCCCGGCACCAAGGTGACCGACTGGGAGGCAGCCAGCCCGGAGAACGGGGCTCCTCCGCGCCAGGTCGCCCGCACTGCCGCACGCTCGGACGGACGGAAGATGATGCTCGCAGCGGGTGTTTTCTCGGCATAAATTGGTAAACTAAAAAAAAATATTATAACGGAAAAGCGGTGCGGGGGATTAAAAAAATGAAGGCGGTTTCCATCTCCAGGCAGACTCCTTATTTCTGATTAACTCTTGCCGTGCCTCGCCGAGACACGCCGTCCCAGCTCTGCGTGTCTCTGCGCCGCTCGGTGGTCGTCAGGAGCCCCGGCCCCCCTCCCCGCGTCCGGTTAACCGTCACCGCCCGCATTCTCTGCTCGAGTCATCGCGAAGATGGCGACCGGGTCGGGCTGGCAGCAGTACTACTGCCCCACCGGTCAGGGGAAATTTACCTCCGCCTCAGCCGCCGCCGCCACCGCCTCCTTCCAGTCCGGCGTCGCCATGGAATATACCCAGGACCTGCACCTGAGGATGAGCAAGAAGATCGCACAGCTAACCAAGGTAAGCCGCTGCCTCCGTTACAACCCAGCCCCTTTAAATAATATCAATAATAACATATAAAAAAACACTAAAATGTACTTTAAAGGTGACAAACAGATGCAACACAACTGGGATTTCCCTCCGGTTTCCAGGTATATTCTGGTACATTCGGGGTCTGACCCACATTATTATCCCGTTTAAATGGAACCAGAGAGCCAAATGCATATAAAATCAAAGGTAGTTAAAGTTGGGCGACTGTGGCCTTGACTGAAGGTTGCGGGTTCGATTCCAGCGTCCCCTCGTCACGTGTCGATGTGTCCCGCTGGGCAAGGCACTTAACCCCAAGTTGCCTACCGAGCTGCGTATCGGCATATGGATGTGAGAGCGATTGGGTGAATGTGGCTATAAGCGCTAAAATAAGTTCAGTCCATTTACCGTTTAGCTATTTAAGAAAAAGAACAGTTAAGTATGTTCCATCTGGTTTTAAATTAAAGGTTTCCATGGACTGAAAAAGTGCTCCCCGTCTCCAGTTATCAACGTCCTGCTCGTTAAAGTAGAAATAAACACTATTTATTCGGAGTCAGTTTGGGCTTTCGTTAATGAAAACGTGTACTAACTGGACTCCTGGCGTACCGTAGCTGCTTCTTCACACCTGAACTAAATGAACTGGCCATAAAAAAAGGCCCCTGGGGTTAATTAAGGTGTGCTGAAGCAGGGAGACAGATACACCAGATAAGAAGGTTCATTTATTTTGGCATTATAAGACAAAAAAATAGAAAGTTGTAGATTCACAACATGCCGGGTGGCATATGCATGAGTTAATTAAGGTTACCTTATATGAATGTGGATTACAGCTATGAAAAAACCCCAATTTCAATTAATCAGGAAATGTATATATTACATAAGACCAATAAAATGCAACCAAGGGGTTTAGTAAATGAAGCTGCGTCCTTTTGCATGAATTACGGCGTCACATGGCTCTGCTGAGGTGTTAAGAGCTCATCTTGCTTTATCAGCGGCCTTCATCTCCTTGTTGCTTCTGGTGGCTCTCATCTTCCTCTTGATGACACTCCATAAACCCTCTGTGGGGTTTCCACAGGCCCAGTTCGTCTGCCAGTCTAGCAAACGCTGATTAAAACAAATATTGGTACTTTTGGGCAGTGTGGCACTTTTTCCTTCCACTCAACTTTCCATTAATGTCTATGGATATGGCAGGTTGTGTGCATCAAGAATCTTTAGTAATGCGCTTTGGTGGCTTAGCGGAGGCTGTTGGTGACCATCAAAATGCAGTCATCTCATGGACAAAAAGTAATCGGAATAAAAAATAGTAGCTTACTCAGTAACGTTTCAACCGTAATTAGAATATCGTGCAGGTCCAGCCTGGGCATTAGAAAGACAAACAAACGCGTATAAAACTGCTTTATTTACTATTTTTTGTTGTTTAGCTAAGATGGAAGTCCTTCTTCTTCTGTGTTTTTTTTACAAACACATTTCAGAGTGGTTCTATTCTGAATAAAGCCAGGTGTATATACACGCACGTTATGATCGGATTAATTGATTGTGTGCCCATAAAAACGGTACAATCCGATTATTTAATCCCAGCACATTTTAATCCGGTCGTGAAATTTTGTGCATGTAAACACAGCTACTGATTGTGTATGATTTTTTTTTTTATTAGTCTTTAATATTGAGGTTTTCGGAGTAACAGAATTTGGTGGTTTTCATTAGCTGCAAGCCTAAGTGGAAAAAAAAAATAATGACAAAATGAACACATCAATGAGTGTGTAAAGAATACGAGTTTCACGTTTTGTACAGAGTTACCTAAATAAATCAGGTTTTTGATCTTAATTTATTGCGATGCACCTGGATATGGACCGAGTACATTAATCACTCTGATGTTGTCCTTTGGTCGTCAAACATTTCCTGTTGATTTGTCTTCATTTCCCACTTAGAATCGGTCAAACTACTTTAGTCTCGCTATGCGTTGGCGCTCACGTCTCAAAGCCACAACACGCTGAATATGCAGAGCGACGGCGCTGAAAAGCTGCGAGTATTGTTGGTGTATTAGATTTCGGAGCTCATTCAGGGGGATTTGTTTTGGCCCAGATGGCTGGGATGATCTTCTCTACCCTATCTACTTGTGGGGCTTTCACTGACATTTCAGATAGATATAAAAAAACAATTATTTACCCTGAGGATCGCAGCTTTCATCTCTTACCCAGATGAAAACCTCTAACATGGTGTAGTGAAGCCTCTGAAAGGTTCAGTCCGGGATAAGAACTGTTTGGGCCCCCGTCTGTCGTTATGGGGGTGCTGCTGGTCTACCAGAGCCGTAAATGCTCGTCAGGTGGCTTTTCTGTGGTCTATGTTATAAACTCAGAGGATCCAACGCTGACTCTGAACGCCGGATCTCTTCTCTCAGTTGGATTTCTCCCTTTCAGTCGGCTGGGAAAAGAAGCAGGACAGCAGCCGTAGGCTAAGGGCGTAATAATGCGGCAAAAACTCTAGTTACTGTACAATTACTGCGAGTCTTTGTTAAACTGACTTCTAATATCATCTCAACAAGGACCTTGAATCAGTATGTCCCATTTGTATGTCCCAAAAAGGTGTATTAATTATTTAAATTCTGATTTATCTTGTTCGAGTTCAACCATAATGTTGTAGCTTCTCCATTTCTCGCCAACTCCAAGCTTTCCTGTCCACCAACAAGTGGCACAATGTCGAAACATCTTTAAAATCATTTTAAAGAGACGCTCGTCTGCTTTTAGGTTGAGTTTCATGAATCCCAGCAACCTACAAAAATGTTTTAAAGTGAGACAATACTGGACGTTACTAGCCAGACCTTTCCGTGAAATCAGTGAAACCCGCCTCAGATTTGGTTGGGATCTCCAGGCCATCGTGTCTTAGTCAGCTTTTCTGTTTTGATTTGCTGCTGTGCTTTAAATTGTTATTTAACCAAGATACAATCTGTCCTTTAAAAAAGAAAAGCATCCACAGATGTGTGGCTATGCTGACATCACAAAAGGATCATTAGCTACGTTTACATGGACAAAAGTAATCGGAATAAACGACCGATTGGAATAAAAATGGGTCATGTAAACAAGCCAATTGGAATATTGTGATCGGATTAAGATCAATCGGGAATGAAATTGCAATCCCAATGAGAACGTTGGTTTATGTCGATTGATAATCCGATCAGGGTGAATATAAGGGGGAGTGTTGGCCTAGTGGTTAGAGCAGTGCACTTGCGACCTGAGAAGGATGCAAGTACCCGGTTCGATCCCCACCGCCTGCACTCTGGGTCCCTGAGCAAGACCCTTAACCCCCAATTGCTCCCCAGGTGGCGCACAGTGGCAGCCCACTGCTCCCCAAGGGGATGGGTTAAATGCAGAAGTGAATTTCTCCATTGTGAGATCAATAAAGTTCAATTATTGTTTTAATTAATTATTATTATTAAACGTTTGTCAGGATCAAGTTATTCCGAAGATGGCAAACTGACCTGATTACACATGGCGTAAACGTGACGTATTTCCTCCACGTTGGCGAGTGGCAGAAATACGTTGGGAAGCTAAACTGTCGGGGCTTCTGATACAACCTTTCTGTTTGGAAAAATAAAATAACTCAAAATTGTTGCTATCTCAGTAACGTTTCAACCGTAATTAGAACATCGTGCCAGTTCAGCCTGGGCGCTCTGATGACAAACAAACTCGTATAAAACTGCTTTGTTTACTATTTCTGTTGTTCAGAAAAGACGGAAGTACTTCTTCTTCTGTGTTTTTTAGGGGAATGTGATAACTGAACATGTCAGAGTGGTTCTATTCTGAATAAAGCCAGGTGCAGATAAACGCACATTATAGATTAATTCATCATAAAAACGATACAATCCGATTACTTAATTCAATTCAGTTCAATTCAATTTTATTTATATAGCGCCAATTCATGAAACATGTCATCTCAAGGCACTTTACAAAGTCAAATTCAATCATATTATACAGATTGGGTCAGATTATACAGATTGGTCAAAAAATGTCCTATATAAGGGAACCAGTTGATTGCATCAAAGTCCCGACAAGCAGCATTCACTCCTGGAGAAGCGTAGAGCTACAGGGAGAGTCGTCTGCATTGTACATGGCTTTGCAGCAATCCCTCATACTGAGCAAACATGAAGCGACAGTGGAAAGAAAAATCACCCATTAACGGGAAGGAAAACCTCCAGCAGAATCAGAACCAGGCTCAGTATGAACGGTCATCCCAACACATTTTAATCTGATCGTGAAATTTTGTGCATGTAAACACAGCTAGTGATTGGCTCATTGATATAAACCACGTGGTTGTGGAAGACGTGTGAAAGGCAGAGGTGGATGACAGAGGGGCCCGTCCTTGCAGCCATGTTGTCCAGCCGTCTCGTTGAAGGACCCCTCTCAAAATATTCTAACTCAGACAGGACTTCTTCCTGAGGATGCAAAAACATTTAGGCTCATCTTGTGCATCATCTGCATTAAACGTTTTCATTCTTTTCTTTTCCAAGCCAAGTCAAGTTTATTTGTATTGCACATTTCAGCAGCAAGGCGGTTCAAAGTGCTTTACACTTACAAGAAAAGAGTTCAATGCATCAGACTGTCTCTGGATCCATTCCTATGATCTGAGCCCACAGTGGGGGGGGGGGGGGGGGGGGGGGTGATTGAATGTGCCTCACAGATCCCAGTTCGTTATCGGAGTGAAAGGAGCCAGAATTAGCATCTTTTTCATGTCCTCAGAAGGCCAAAATGCAATGTTTTATTACATTTTATGGGCATTTTTTTCTGCTAAGGTCAGCTTTTCATTGCAGTCAGAAACGGATAAAAAAAAAAACGGGCAATTTGTGTTAAGTGTTCAGTAAGCTGAAAAAGATCGTGCGCGTATGGCCCACAACGGCAAAGAGAAGCCTGGAGAGAACCGGATGTGCTAAAACAACACGGTTTGTGTAAAGTTGTGACAAACAGCGTCTGCTGGCAGGGTTGCACCGACCGGATCAGCAGTGGATGGTGTTTTCGTGAGGCAAGCGGCACACGTTCCCACCGCCGACACGTCTGGGCCTCGCCTCTCCAGCGCCGTGTTGTACGGGGCCACGGCAACAGAGCTGGGGACCAGGCCGGCGGTGTCCACGCCATCTGCTGCTCTGCCGAGCCGTGGAGGCGTTTGGGAATGAATCTCCACCTTGAAACCTCTCCGGTCAGCTCTCCTGACATCCCAGGCCCAGTGACTTCCAGCTTCCAGCTGCCGCGGACCTGCCGACAGGGAGCGATTTAGCTCTTGTTTAGCCAACCATTGTTCTTTCCAACCTCCTCCGTTTTGTTTAATTTTTTTAAAAACATTTCCACCCCTGTTGTCTAATCTTTTCCCAGCTTTTTAAACCTAGTGATCCACATAAAGTCAGAGGCTCCTAGTGTCGTTCTCCGTCTCTGTGCTCCTGACATATTGGCTCTAAAGGCGTTTGCTGGGGTTTCATGCATCGTCATTGATTGCAGCTCTCCAGCGGCCCCAGATTTCATGATTTGTGGTGAAGGACTTGTTAGCTGCCACCGTTATTTAAGACTTCTTGCCGTAATCTTTAATCCCACAAAGCTGTTCTCATCGCCTTGTGTTGTTCAGCCTCTGTACAAATTTTACTTCAATGATTTCCCCCCCCCCACTTCCTCTCCTCTCAAAAGCTTTATTTCACAAGTTTTTATTTCTGTTTGAAAGGATGGATTTATTGTTAAGGAGGCAGCGCAGAGGCTTTGCTGCCATGGCAACCTGTTTTATATAAATTATACTCCGCAGCTCTTGCATGTACTTTAAGAAACGGGTAGATGGGTTTCTGAGAGGAATGCGCTTGTCAGACCTGAGGTTGAGCTACTGTCGGAGCCGCAGGAGCCTCGGCGCAACATGTCTGCTTACTTCATCAAGACGATGATGCTTAAAAAGAAATGTGTGCGTTTGATCAGCAGTGGCTGAGTGACTTTCATCTTCAAGTGAGTCAGGAACGGACCTCTGAGCTCTCATGTTGTTCTGGACTGAGGGATTGAAAGAGACACAGAGTCAAATAGAGTCTTGTTGACTGCGTCGCTGTAGCACCACTGACTTATTTTCCTCATAAATGGTCCAGCCCTGGAGCAAATCTTTTTTGTTGTTGTTGTGTACGTCTCTAAAGTCTATTCGTTTCATAAATAAAGAAGTAAAAATATTAGGATTGTAACATTTTGCTGTAGTTGCTCGTTTCTTAACGGTCAACGTAAAAAGGCTACAGCCCACCAATCTGTAACCAGACCAGACATTTTCTTCCATAACCACTGATTTTAAAATGAGCATTTTAAACATTTTGTCTTGTGTATTAAAAACAGACGATGTAAGCTAGGAAGAAGCATATAGGAGATGTGTTTGGACCATTCAATAGGCATTAATTTAGCTTTTGTTCATCAAGGCTGACAGTTTCACTAGAAATGTTCTAATATTAAAATGAAGACAGTTATGTGTCAACATTTGAGCCTAAATATGTGAAGTGTTTAAATGTTTGGCCTTTTTTGTATGTTTGCTTTTACGTGTCACACCTGTTAAATAGTTTTAGATTATCACGTGACCCTGGGTCGACATTGCTGCCATAATAAACCAGTGTTCAGTCCTACAGGGATGCATTAGAGCAGGGGTCACCAACATGGGGCCCGCGGGCACCAAGTAGCCCCCAAGGACCACATGTGGGGTCCCTGTTCTAAAAACAGCATAACCTGCCAGTGAGCTGCATCTAGAACTTTATTTTATTCCAATACTCTTCCTGTTTAATCACACGTGCATTTATACAGATTTAAAAATGACAATATCTATAACAAAGCGTGAAAAATTTGTTTATTTTACATAAAGTTAAGGTGAACGCTGACTCTTCTAGGTCAAAGGTCAGTACTGGTAGCCCTTCGTATGACACAACACCAATGAAGTAACAACCAAACTGAAGCACACTGATGACCAAGGGAGATCTTAGGGAGACCAAATAACCCAACAGGGATGTTTTTTTTTAACTTTTGGAGGAATACCAGGAGAAAACCCAGGCATGTACGGGGAGAACATGCACAGTCTGTGCAGGAAACCCCCAGATTCTGAACCCAGAACCTTCTATCTGCTATAACGGTGCCAACAACAGACCCCAGCAGCCCTCCTGCAGCCCCAGTATTAACGTGACCCATGATGGCTGTTTGTTTGTTTTCTGATCCTTTCTTGGTTGTTTATTATAGCGTGTAAGGTCTTCTTTACATGATATTTTATTCCTTTTTCTTTACTGTTGGTTTACTCTCTGATGTTTGTGTTAGGCTTTTTCCCTTTTTTCATTTGGAGATCATTGAAGTTCAGCTTCCTCACTGCAAAAAACAGAATTAGAAGTAAAAGTTTCTTGAAATTAGTGTATTTGTCCTTGATTTGAGCAGGTAATTAAGATGATCTGCCAATGGAAAGAGTATTTTTACCCCTAAAATAAGATAATTAGATATAATGCACTTGACATAAGTTGACGGAGATGAGTTCTTCCTATTTTAAGTGCAAAAATCTTATTCCATTGGCAGATTATCTTATTTACCTACTCAAATAAAGTACTAATACACTAATTTCAAGACAATTTTAACTTATTTTAGTTCTGTTTTTGCAGTGCTGTGTGTTATCTGCTCTCCTTGCCTCATTTTTGCTCAGTTCTCTCCTGCAGCCGTTCAGCATTCGACTGACTAGCCTCACCAGTTCCCCAAGTCGCTGATAACGTCTCCTCAGGATTTGGGCTCAATACCAATACCTCTAATTATAGCTTCTAGCTCCTGTTCCTTGACCTTTCATGGGATCAACGGTGAGAACTCTATCATGGGGAGGAAAGGAGCTTCAGACCACTGTGCTGATTTCCAACAGGCTTTAACTCCGTCGTCATTACGTGACGTCATGCAAATCCGGGCTTTTTTCATTGATTTCCGTGAGTTGGCTGCACTGATACTTCATGTCACGCAAAGGATTGTGGGATACCGTATAGCTCCTTAGCGCTGGTATGGGACGTTGCAAGGTTCCGAGACAAAACTAGCCATGAGAGGAAGCATACAGGCTCCTTTTCCTACCTCCTTCCTTACTGACTGCACTATTCAGACAGCACTTATCATGGCGACTGCTGACGCACTTCCACTTTGGCTAAAGAGTCCGACTCCTTACCCAAAAGACGTATTCGGATGGAACTTTGGGCTCCTTGATGTCTCATCTGGACCATCTTCCTGTCCTGTTACCCTCTTACCTTGTAGTCTCCCAGTGTCCACGTTTAAGGAGCCGTCACAGGAGCCTCCACCCAACAGATCTGTGTCCTTTTCCAGTTGAACTGCACAGGATAAGTTTCACAAAAAGCTCAGTTGTACCAAAACTGTTTCTTTTTAAGGATCAAAGCAGGCAACTTCACACCCGTCCAAGAAAAATAACCCAAAACAACCTATTTTATAAAAGCTAATGTTGACAGCATGAGAGAGGAGTTTGGTTCTTGGCCATTCAGCTAAAACACAGAATATGCCGTCATCACTTGGCAGAAAGGTTTGTATGCCGATGCCATAATTCAGGGGTGGTAGTGCAGTGATCCATGAAGCGAGGGGTGGGCAGGATTAGAAAGCAGATGGTCAGATCAGCCCAGCTCCAGACTGAGAGGATACTGCCGATGGAGAGTTTAATCTCTGTTTTATTCCTTCAATATCATCCACAAATTATCCTTTTAAACACAGCCAGAACTGTGAAATGACATGTTAAATAAAAAACACACCCACTTTGGAGAATTTTCTCTCCAATTTTTCGTAAGGTGCTGTCATGTTTTCGGTCATGCTTGTTGTCGACGTATTCTACATGTGTCACACAGATCTAAATGTGCAGAAATTAAGCATATATTATTTAAGTCTTTGAAGTATTTGTTTTGCTTTTGATACAATTTTATTAGGAAAAGTTCAAGTCGGGCTCAAAATGTTGTGCTGTGTACTTTCACTGTTTTAAATATTTTTTCCATATCTAAGGAGGAACTGACTATCTGGGAATGAAATGCTGCTCTGAGTGCTACTAGATGGTCAAATAATGATCAGCTGAGATATTATAGCATGTTTACATACATTTTTGTTTGATGCACACTGGTGACATAAGGCATAATTTGACGTATATTATAGAATACATTTTCCAGTCTCAGGTATACTGTTTTATTGATGCTGCTATTGTTAAAGGTGAGATCAAAATGTAATTACTTCACAAGTTTCTGTACAAGCCATTCTGGCCCATCGTTACAAGCAGGGGCCGTTTTAGACGGGGGCCAACAGAGGCAAGTGCCCCTGTAGAACTGGTCCTACTAAAGACATGGTATTCAATTTCTTACGATGATATATGCTGACAAAGATACCGTAACTGATTGGTCACTTGGACCAATTGTATTTTTTACCTTCACAGTTTTACTCTAACAATAATTAAAAAAAATCAAGCTGTTCATGTTTCGCTCCAGCAGATTGGATCAGGGGTCTTTGCAATCTGCAGTTCCAGGGCCACAATCGGCTCTTCGGCCCACTTAATATATTAAACTATGAAATATATCCCACCCAATCTTTTGTTCTGTGCCCCCATGAAAAAACACTGGCCCCACTGCTAAATTTGGAGTGTAGAACCGCCACTGGTTACAAGTATTACAAACACAGCAACATTTTAAAGTCACAACCGAATGTCGTCGTCCCTGATCACTGGACGGGGGTCAATGTGCCTCCAGTACGTTCCTCGGTATATGTGTAACACCCAACAGGCAAGGAGGCATGAAGACAGGAGGCAGTTTGAGCTGATTTCACAACATTAAAGCTTCAATCAAAAAGTGGGTCGTGCTGTCTGTTTCACTTTCAAGCATTCTGAGTTGAGTGAATCTTCAGCAGTGCTGACCGAGCACTGCATAATGTGTCATACGTCTCAGTAACGTTACAATCGGGCCTTGCTGTGATGCTTGCTAGGCAGAGGTATATATATGGCATGTTAGAGCTCTGCTGCTCATGCTGTGAAACTTTTTCATCTGTCCAAAAAAAGTCAGTTGTAGTTTGGCGTCTCAGGGAATCTAATTGTGTTTGCTACTGCTTAATTTGGGAAGGCGATACGTGAGCGCTAACAAGGCTATTAGAGTCTCTCCTTCTCCGTCAGCCCAGCTAACATGTTCACCTGAAACCGCAGCATATCATTCAGGTTTGTTCATTACAGGGATCCCAATAATAATAATAATAAAAAACATCTACATTTGGTTGTAAATATGTAAATGGAGAGGAGTCATGTCTAGAAATCTTGCTAGCTAACCCTATATTCCAGAAAACAAGTGTGTTGAAGGGTTAGCTTCCCGAAAAATGTCTTCAGATGTATAAATAAAATATCTTTCCTGCACGGTCAAAAAAAGGTAAAGTTTTTTTTTTTAGCCTGGGACAAACATAACTTCATTCCCTTTCTTCTGTCTTTAAGTTATTTCCATTTAATCGCCAGTCTATAAATCTGTCCTTTTTTCTGTCTTTGGTTCCCTCCATCCAATAGTTTTTGCAATCTCATATTTAAAATGTGACCCTTCATACGGACCTATTCAATAACTGAGAATATTATTTCACATAAACACATTAAATAGAGACAGATTGATGTTTTCAGGCATTTATATCTACTATGACAATTTTTCACTTTCAGCTAATAAAAATGGGACATTTAAGATCAGAACATAAAATTTATCAAAATTATCTTTAATACCTGCTTAAATGATATTATTAAAAAAGTTACTTAAAATCTGGCAAATGAGCTTCATCTGAAAGCCCATTCTAATTTACTGAATATGACTGAATTGGCAGTAAATTAGTACAAAATTCATAATAGCGAGAACTAAATCTCATTTGTTATTTACATTTACATGTCTGAAATAAACCGTCACTCACTTGTATTTATATTTCTATTTAATTGGGATTGATAAACTAACAACCTTTAGTCTGGTAAACAGAAATATGGAAAATGTCTCTGGTCCCTTTATTTAAAATTAGCTTTTATTCCTGAACGCATGAAGTGCTTTGGGCCACTGTTTTGGTTTAGAGAGTTTCCAGAGTTTCCGGAGGTGAGAGTCTGGGCAGATTGCTCCTCACGTCATTCTCGCGTGAGTGGACGCTGGCGTGATTTCTGGCGCCGCTACTCTCCGACAGCTGTGCTCTACAATTTTTTGTGAATAATTTCATGGACTAAATTAACAATCCTCCACAACCCAACGCTTGGAGCTACTCTGAAACTTTGTTACGGATACTCTTCATGCTTCGTCAAGTTTCGGCAAAAGTGTAATCTTACCTGCCTCTCTATCCAGCCCTTCGACCCTCCGGACCAGCTGCTGCTACAAATGATGTGGCCTCCACAGATTTTCACCTGGACCGTAATAATCCTGATCTTCATGCTGCCTCTTCTCCGTCCTGGATTTGGTCTAATCCAGTACACCGCAACAGAGCTCCTCCGCATCCGCTCACTTCTGACTGAACCTCCGCCGGCATCTTTAAACCTCTACCCTGATATTGCTCTCCTACCCCGCCGGAAATACACACACCGCGGATCTCGCCGACTCTTCCATCCCAGCGACTCCAAACCTGTTAAATCCTACTGGTCCACAACTCGCCGCTCTCAACGTAAATCCCATCGGACTGTGAACCACAGCGTGCTAGCCAGCCCAGCTAGGTCGGCTAAGCCTCCAGTCAAACTCCAAAACATCACCCTCAACTTCGGTCTCCTCAATATCCGCTCGCTTACAAACAAGGGTCATCTCGTCCAAGATATCCTTGTTGACCGTGAACTGGACTTTCTCATTCTAACGGAAACTTGGCAACAGCCTAATAACTACTCACAACTAAATGACTCCACTCCACCTGGGTTTGTTTACCTTTGCCAGCCCCGCGTGACGCGCCGAGGAGGCGGTCTCGCGGTACTCTACAACGAGAAATGGAAAGTGGTTCCCGTCACTGTGCCTTCCTACAGCTCATTTGAATGCCTGTCCTGTACACTTTCTGGCCCTACACCTACCATTGTTGCGGCCGTCTATCGCCCCCCCAAGCCACACAGTGACTTTTTAAATGAACTAACAGATCTTCTAACCCTCCTCTCCTCTCTCTCACCCAATGTAATATTGGTGGGGGATTTTAATATTCACATGGACAATTTTAACCTTCCCCTCACCAGAGATTTTCTATCTTGTCTGGATAATTTTGGTTTTGATCAGTTTTCAAATTTTCCAACACACTCTAAAGGTCATATTCTTGACCTAATTTGTTGCTCTGGTCTCACCCCCTCTAACTGTTCAGCTGAGGATCTTCACATATCTGATCATTTCCTCCTTTTATTCAGCATTTCCCCTCGTCTCTTCACAGCAAAGACCCCACGGCTCCTTTCATACCGGAACATTAAGAACATTAACTTGAACACTCTATCTTCACACATCCTAAGAACTTTAATCCTGGATCCTTCTTCCTCACCGGATGAACTGACATCTCAATACAATAACTGCTTAAATGATATTTTGAACCTCCTTGCCCCAACAAAATCCCGGACTGTCACCTTTTCCCACTCCGCCCCCTGGTTTACCCCCGAACTCCGGACCATGAAGGCTAAGTGCCGTCAACTTGAAAGACTTAAAAAGAAAACCGGTTTAACAATTCACAGCGAAATGTATATAACTCAGATAACTCAATACAAAGAACTAATCACTAAAACTAAATCCACTTACTACTCCAACCTGATCTGCTCACACGAAAGTAATTCTCGGACTCTGTTTTTGGTGTTTAACAATATTTTCAAATCCCCAGCTTCTCTTCCTCCCCACCTATGCTCAACTGACGCCTGCAATTCGATTATGCAGTTTTTCAATGATAAAATCAAAATAATTCACCAGTGCCTGCCTCCTATCCTGTCACCCCCTTCCCCTATAACCCCTTCACCCTGCCAGCCTTTTTGCAGCTTTCATCTACCAACCCTCTCCGATATTTCTGATTTTATCAACAAATCTAAATCTACCACCTGCCCACTTGATCCTATCCCGTCTGCCCTGGTCAAATCCTGCCTCCACGCTCTTCTCCCCTTCATAACTGCCATCATTCACTCCTCTCTTGGTTCTGGAATTGTTCCATCTCTTTTCAAAACTGCTGTTATCACTCCTATTGTGAAGAAACCTGGACTAGATCCCAACAATTACAATAATCTCAGGCCAATTTCAAATTTACCTTTTATTTCAAAAATATTGGAAAAAACAGTCACTTCTCAACTTCATTCTCACTTAACTCACAACAACCTTTATGAACAGTTCCAGTCTGGCTTCCGTCCCCGTCATAGCACTGAAACCGCCCTCTTAAAAATAATCAATGATCTTTTAATAGCAGCTGACTCTGGTCTAATTTCCATCCTCATTCTTCTTGATCTAAGTGCAGCCTTCGACACAGTTTCACACTCTACCCTACTCCATCGACTTTATACAATTGGCATCACTCACACTCCCCTAGCCTGGTTTCAATCCTATCTTTCTGGCCGCACTCAATTTGTTCAGATTAAGTCATATCGTTCCAACTCCTCTCCAGTTACCACCGGTGTTCCCCAAGGCTCTGTTCTAGGACCCCTACTCTTTATCATCTACATTCTCCCCCTTGGCAATATCTTTAGGAAATTCAACATCAATTTTCACTGTTATGCGGATGACACCCAGCTCTATCTTTCTTGTAAACCAAACTCTTCACTCCCACCTCCTTCATTAATCTCCTGCTTAACCGAAATAAAATCCTGGTTCACCTCCAACTTTCTTAAATTGAATAATGACAAGACTGAAATCCTCTTAGTGGGAACAAAATCTACTTTATCCAAAGCTGACAGTTTCTCCCTTTCATTTGACAACTCCATAATTTCCCCCTCACCTCAGGTCAAGAGTCTGGGTGTCATCCTTGATAGTACCTTGTCCTTCTCCTCTCACATTAATAACCTTACCCGCTCCGCTTACTTTCACTTACGCAATATCAATCGCCTTCGCCCCTCTCTCTCCACTAGCTCCACCTGCACTCTTGTTCATAGTCTGGTCACTTCCCGCATTGATTACTGTAATTCTCTTCTTTTCGGTCTTCCTCAAAAATCCATTCACAAGCTTCAGTCAGTACAAAACTCAGCAGCTCGCATCATTTCTAGAACCCCCTCTTTTCATCACATCACCCCAGTCCTGCAGCAGCTCCACTGGCTACCTGTGAAGTATAGAATTCAGTTCAAAATCCTCCTACTTACTTTTAAAGCTATTCACAATCTCTCCCCTCCATACCTTTCTGATTTACTTCAAATTTCTATTCCCTCCCGCATTCTTAGATCTTCTTCTACCACTCACTTAGTTGTTCCTTCAGCCCGTCTTAAAACTATGGGGAGCAGAGCTTTTTCACGTTCTGCGCCCACACTCTGGAATTCTCTCCCCCCTGACATCTGCAATACCGAGTCTTTACCCGTGTTCAAATCCAAACTCAAAACCCACATGTTCAAGATTGCCTTTTCATTATGATTTTAAATTACTTTCCTCTGTGTAATTTGTGTTGTTTCTTTTAATTATGACGACTGCTTTTACCATTTATTGTTTTTACATGTACAGTGACCTTGAGTGTTTTGAAAGGCGCTTGAAATAAAATGTATTATTATTATTATTAAAACACCTCCCCAGCCATTCAGCTTTTTAATTTCTAAATATAACTTTCTGGGAGTGAAGGCTCCAGAGAATGTGGTCCATGTGTGTGTGTGTGTGTGTGTGTGTGTGTGCATGGTGGCTTAATGCAACTGCTGTGGGACTCACAGCTTATTAACCTCTGCAGGGTGCTTCGTCGCTTATTGTCACAATTCACTGTCAGATTTCATTAAGATACACCCAAACACACACATGCAGGGAGATGAGAAGAAAGATGGGGGTTGAGGGAGAAGAAGTACTTGCCTGGAGCTTTGTCCGCAGAAATAAAAGCACAATGTACACACAATGGAAGTGTGCGCAGCGGATGATTTGATGAGTCATTGTTAATGTTGACCTTCAAGGTTTCCTCCGTCTTTGGACAGCCTTAAACCACATTGCTGCTTCTTTTTTTCTGGCCTGTTTAATTGGCTGATGCTGCGGTATTTCATGTCGGCAGGACAGGGAGAGGCACCGATGCACAGTTTGCTCTAATATGTGTCTGATTTATCAGACAAATCCTCCTGAGTGCCTGTCAGCGTCTTTCACCTTTCTCTGTGTCTGTAAACGCCGTATGCGTGCTTTTTGTTGTTGGTGTTACGAGATTTCTGGCGCTCACTCCAGCGTGTTGCAGTGGATCTTTACTCAACAGAGTGGAAAAGCTGAAATGAAACCTGATTCACTGCAAGGCTAATGACTTTGTGTGGAACTTCTGTGCCTTAATATTACATTTATTTGAGTGTATGAAAAATTAGTGCCTATAACTGATGCTTATTACTGGTTTCTTTCTCTCATATCCATTTAATTTATGAGCCGTTATCTTTAATCCGAGTTAAATAAGCAAAAATACAGACCATTGAAAAGCTTTTTTCCCCTATTTTCCTGATCTATTAAAATGCAACTTGTAACAGCTCTTTGTTAACATTACCAACAGGGTCTACTGTAGGTTTTGAATGCCGGTTGTATTTAGGTTCAGTTCAATTAAATTTTATGTATATAGTGGCAACTCACAACATGTCATCTCAAGGCCCTTTCCAAAGTAAAAGTCAATCAGATCCTCCAGGTTGGTCAGAAAGTTTCCTCTCTAAGGAAACCCAGCAGGTTGCATCAAGTCTCTCCAAGCAGCATTCACTCCTCCTGAAAGAGCGTAGAGCCACAGTGGACAGTTGTCTGCATTGTTGATGGCTTTGCAGCAATCCCTCATACTGAGCATGCAGTGGAGAGGAAAACTCCCCTTTAACAGGGAGGAAAACCTCCAGCAGAACCAGAACCAGGCTCAGTGTGAACGCTCATCTGCCTCGACCGACTTGAGGTTGGGTTTCCTTAGAGAGGAAACTTTTCTGTTCTGTCTCTCTTCGAGGTCGGTCGTGTTTCTCTGCTCTCCGCTCCTTATCCGCCCTGCCCCCTCTCCGCTTCTGCTTCGTTTTGTGTCTTTGTGCAATTTCTTCATAGCAACCGAAAGCTCGGAAGCCGAAGCTAAGGAAATTATGGATCTCGTCAGCTGGTCTCTCAATGCCATTGATCAAATTTTTGCGACTGGAAAGCAAAAGAACGGGGAGCGTGCCTGTCCCGGTGGAACTTTTTTTGGGGGATACACCTTGGATCCGTGGGATTAATGGTCCACGGTGTGCCTCTCAATTCTTTCCGTCGAAGACGTATACATGTTCGGATTTATGATTCTTGGATTTCTTCTTATTGGATTCGGAGGATTTCTGATGTATCAGCAACTTCAGAGACTGCTGGCGGTGAATTTGGCCTTGATGAGGCTGCCAGTGGCTCACGACGCGATCACTAAGGCGGTGAATGAACAGAACAATAAGCTTAATAAGCTGGCTGCGGTGGTTGGACTCAGAGGTGAGATGGGCTAAAATCTGGAAGTGAAAACGCGGAAACAGCCAACTAATTTGGAATATTGGATCCTGGAGCCAGTAATGAAAAGACTTTAAAGCTGAAGGAAAAGAGGTTCAGCTTGTTCTCATAACAAAATGTGTATTTTAATCGGACTTTCCCACTATCTAAATTCTCCCCTGGTTGTTATGGCGAAATTGGACAGAACTATTCCCCCGCTCCCTCCTCCCCCGCAAACATCCGTGGATGCGTCAAGCTGGGTCGTGAAGTGATAAAGACTTTCCAACGTATCAAGGACACTTACCTGCTGGACGGCGTTCATGGACATACAATACTCCACACAACACACACACACACACTACTGATGCTCATTTATCTCATGAACTTACACGCGACTAATCTCCAATGTTATCCTTCTGCTATTTGTGTCTCGTTATATTTGTGCTTCTCGTGCAATGAGGTTTTTTTGTCGGATGTTTCACACTGTACCGTGAGAGCATAGGGTGTGACACATTGGTCTTTTTTTTATCTTCCCTCTTCTCCCCCATTGTGAAAATCTATCTTTCCACAGATTCAAGGGCAGCGCCCTGTGGGCACCACGTAAGGCGGGGTCCGGGGCAGGTTGGAGGGATGCGCCTAACGGCTGCGCCGAATGGCAGCGGCCGACTGGCTGTGTTCCTTGGCAACGCAAGGCCTCAGTCAATCGTTCCCCCCAAAATGTTTGTTTATGTATGTGATGGACGGTTGTACTGGAACTGAAATTTCGATTACAATGCAAATTGTAGTTGACAATAAAGATTGATTGATTGATTGATTAATAACCCTTTCCTAGCTACCCTTGCATCTTTTGTCGATCTAAGAATTTTTTTGCTGGCTACAAACTCTATTACAGTTCAGCCCAGTATCTAATCCAAACTGTCACCTCTAGGAGGAGGAATATAGGATGTACTGGAGTAACCAACACTTTGAAATGGGTTTAATCTCAACATGGACTGAAAGGCAGCAGACCAAGGAAGACATGCACACTCCGGATTTGACACCTTCAAGCGCAAATGAATGCTGCAGATGCCCAAAGGGACGAGCTAATTGCCTTCTGGAGAAACGTTTATTCAAATATCTCATTTTAAAATGTTGAAATCAAAAAAATCTTGATTTATTTATCATTTATTATTATTGTGACATCAGTGTTCACAAAACGAATAATGCATGGTCTTTCAACAATTTCAAGTAGCTAAATAATATAACTATTTATGAAAAATATATTTTTAAAGCATGTGTCATGTGGTGCCCCCCCATGGTTGGTGCCCCTGGGCACTGGCCCACTGGCCCTTATGGATAACGTGAGCATGAAAAAAATCCAGATCACTGGAACGCAAATAACGTGATTCACCATGGCAATGACAGGAAATAAGTTTGGAATTGCGCATGTCCTGCGAGTAGAATTAGAAATATTTAAAGAAGGCATATGGACAATATTAAACCATAAGAAACAATGCCGTTGCTGCTGAAAACCGCAAGAGAAAATTGTTGAAAAAGTCAATGCATGCGCGATATGAAAGTTATGTGATGGAGAATTAAAGCTGCTTTCACCACACTTCACTGTTCAACACAAAAGGGGGAGTATGTGTGTGTGTGTGTGTGTGTGGGGGGGGTGCATTGAATGGACATGTCAGCAAAAAATTTGTAAAAAAATAAATAAAAAAGCCAGAAACGAAAAAGTAACGCAATAGTTACTTTTACTAGTAACTAGTTACTTTTATAGTGGAGTAACTCAGTTAGTAACTCAGTTACTTTTTTGGAGAAGTAACTAGTAACTATAACTAATTACTTTTTCAAAGTAACTTGCCCAACACTGTTTGACACCAATAGCTGGACCATAATCCCACACCGGTTTTAAAACTGGTTTTGGAGTAGATGGTTAACTAGGTTAAAATAAATTTTGTGGAATGGGTTCAACCCTGTTGATCTTTGCTTTAAAGGAAGATTAAAGGTTTCATCTTAACGGGCTGTCACGCTGTCAGTTGTCAAAAAGACGTAATTAGGTTGTTACGCTGAATTTTAGTCAACGTAACGGCTCTTTGGCTCACATCCGTCTCCTACCATCTCCTCCCTGCAGCCACACACCCGACCCAAATCATGAGCTGCTGCTGGATGTTTTAAAGTCTGCTAACGTGGAAAACGATATTTGCCAATATTTTCCTGATGGAAACCCTGCTATATGTATAATTTTGACCTTGGATGCATACTCAGTAAGTTCAAAGTTGTCCACCCAATTCGTGTTTTACAGTTGCGTGTTGTGTTATTGGTCCGCCCTGGAAAGGAGCGGTACTAATCAATCACTGAGAGGCTTCAAATGGTATGACCTTCATGCCCGTAATGAGTGGATACGAAGTTCTAACCAGAGCTGTACATCCCGTCTCTGCATTAATGCAGGATCATTACTGTCTGATTCACGTAAAGTCTAAAAGTCAGAGCAATACTAAAGGTTATTAGCTAACACGTTGAAGGAGCAGGTTTACAGCACGAAGAATCATGTTTCTCCCTCCAGTCTGAATGAACCCTCAGAAGTTTGAACGCCTTTGTTCTCCTCTGAATGTCTTGCTCTCTACTTCCTTTGTTAAAAATTGTCTCTGTGTTCATGGTTGTCCAGCTGTGAAGGAGGAATCTGTCTGAGCTCACTGAGGTTTTCACTTGTTCAAAGTCAAGATGTGTCAGGAAACATGACGTAATTACAAAGAACAAAATGTTCTTCACTTCTCCGAGTCTGTAATTGGCCAGAAGGCTAAAAAGCATCATAGCATCCCCAGCAAACCCTGCTCTGCACAGTATTGTCTGACTGTTAAGTCTGTCAGGTGATGCAAACGTCCTTCTGCTGGTCAGAATCATAGACTGTGGTTTGCGGACAACAGCCTCTGGGCTGGGTGGACTTTGTCTATGACTTCACAAACATCCCACTTCACCAGATATGGACTAATAGTGCTCTGTTGAGCCAGTTCTACAAACCAAGGACCTTTGCCAGAGCATTGCAAAGTGAAAAGCAAGCTCAGGATACGTTTATCCAAGATCCGAGTCACACAGGTTGCCAAAGGTTTCATTGGGTTGGAACCTCACCTCTGGCAGGCATGGTCCACAGGGCGTATAGAGCAAAGAGCCTGAATTAGCGCTGATTGTTAGCATAAGCTAACATTGCTAGGAATGTAACGATACATGAAAACACACCAGAAATCTTTGGTACCGTTCTTTCATTTCTGCTCACAGGTGTGCCAAATGAATAATGCTAAAGCTGAAGACGTGCAGAATAGATATGTGCAGAGCTACGTCAGTGCATAGAGCTGCTGGACCTTGTGCCACACCGGCTGGACTCCAAGCTAGCACTCAGGTCTGCTTAAGGAACATTAACGTTTCTTATTCAGCTAGCAGACTTTCCCAACTCCAGACCTCCAGTCTCCTGGATGTTTACGATCTCTTCCCACTCCAACACGTCTGATTCAAATTAATAATTTACCTCTCAGTAACTCATCAAGGTCTGCAGAGGCCTACTGATTAAGCCCTCATTAGGCTTAGCTGTGTTGAACCAGGACAACGGCCATGAGGACTGACTTTGGACCCCGTTGAGCTACAGTGACAATGGAGAAAGGACAGAACCAAAGGTTTGAGAGCATTTTTACAGCATTTAATTGAATTTACTCACTTGAATACACTTCTAGCCTAATCTAAACACTGGTAGAGGAAAATTAGCTAAGATCCAAATCCTGCTGGCTGTAGTAGCATTTAAGCTGCGTAACATGCTGCACAGTAGCAGAGGTGTTGGCAGGATTCCCTCTGAAGAGGGATGGATTATTCCCTTTTCAAGAAATGTACAAAGTCTCTTTATCTCTGAATGACAGAAACAAAAAGGTCCAGCGACTTTCTGCCTAATTAATTCTTATTTACGGCTGTTTCTTGGCAGCCTTAGAAGAACAAGTCAACACTTTTTATGAATCCCAACAATGTTCTTGTGTAGATAATTCAGGAACCTCAGAGCTGAAGTTGGTTCATAAATGTTCATCTTGCTTTAGTGTGGAGTTATTTTAAAGGGATTAGTTGTAACAATAGACTTTATTAGAGAAATATCTATTTTAGATGTGAGAACAGCACAATAAAAATACTTTGGCTGTTTAGTTTTTATAAATTTAAATAAAATATTGTCACATGGATGTCGCCATGCTGTTTACGTTGCAATGGATTCTGGGTAAATTATGTACACTAGGTCCTCTTGCGCTATCTCCGTCCAGCCAAAACAGCAATGAGTAACAAACCTCTTTATTTTGAACCGTAGCGCGTTGAAACTGATGAGATAGTACCGGTAGTAGTAGTAGTAGTAGTATAATAATAATAATAATATGATGATGATGATGAATGACACTTACCGCTTGTGGGACTGTGTGATCCCGGCAAGTAGTGCTCTGTGTCCGGTCCGATAACACTTGCTTAGGATCTGCTCGGCCTGGTCTTTGGTCCGTTAACACCTAGTTAGTGTCTGGGCTTTGGTAAAAATATTTGCAAAAATATAACAAAAGGATATACAATTTTTTATGTAATTATGAGTTTTTACCTATCACAAACAGCAATTTCAAAGTTAAAAGGAAAATTACAACATATTTAAGCTAACAGGGTTAACTAATCATGGATCCCTTTAAGGTAAACAAACATAACGATCAGAATAATTAATGTACAGGTAATGGCACAGAGCCTAAAACAAACAGCTGCTATGGAGACTTGTTGACCAGAAGTTCTCGAACTATGAGCTTTCTGTCTTTGTCAGCCAGATAAACGAAGCTTTCCTCCGGACTTGTTTGACACAGTCCCACCTGCTTTAAACTTTCCTAAAGAGTAGCTATTTTCTTGCCATTTCCTAACTTTTGAAGATCAACACATCGGCCTTAAATGGCACGCTCTCTTGTCTTTCCCATTTTGAAGAGTGGCTAAGAGAACTGGAGCCCTGTATCATGCCATGCTTATACTCATGGGTTACTAATTAAACGTTCCTAAATATTTTGATCAACTCAAAAAATGTAAATATGAGTTTAAAAAAAAGATACATTTATTTTATACAGTTGATTGGGAAGCCTAAGAAACCTGTAAAACATTTTTTTTAACATAGTATTTTTTTGTCCAAATAATACAGGCCCTCAGATTAAGGGTTTGATGTTTTTAAATATGTATGTGAGATTATGTGACTGCAATAAAATGTAAATGTATTTTAAGGTTTTGTCTTTTTTTACAGATCTGTACAAGGGATGCTAATAAGTGTGTAGCTAGCCGCACCAGTTTTGGACGAAGTTTGGTTTCTATACCTAAAAATCTACTTTATTCATTCCAGTTTGTAATGTGTAACTCTTCCTGTTGAATTAATTTATTGATTAATTAGGCTGAAGCACATCTGGAAATGTGCTGTTATGACATGGCGCCAGCTTGATGTTTTGCAACCTTGTGATAGAGGGCTCTTTGCTTGTGTTCTCACTGGTTTGCTAAGCCCTTCCTAATGTACATCATTGTTTCTGTGCTTGAGCTTCTGTATATGAATCGTCACATTTTTCCTTCTGTTCTTGGAATGACACATAGATCACAGTAACAAGGCTAGAAATAGCTTTATTCATTTGCAGGTGGGTACCTTAGGATGCCTGAAACCATACAATCCATCATCCAGGAGAAATGTAGACACTCATTTCTTTTCTCTTCACACTTCTCATTTCTTCCTCCACCTGTTCCTGAAGGCCTCTTCATCAAAGTTATGATGCATACTAAAAAAAACAGAAACAAAACAACAACAGAAAAATCAAAAGTGCTAAACTAGCAACCACAACACATTAACAATAGTTAGAAACAAGAAAACTTTACAGCGAACTGCAGTGAAAGTTTAACATTAACTCTTGATGTTGATGCATGGCACAAGCCTGCTCCCCAGACTAGAAAGGGAACCTTTTAGCAGCCTTTGTCAGCTCTGAGCAACAGTCTGAGTTTTTCCTCAGGCTTGAAGCTGCATCAGCTTCCTGCTCTTTCTTGGCAGCCGTGTATTTGGCCACCAGGGAGCCATCTTCACCTGCCGGGTTCACTTTTCTGATGGCACATGCCGACCAAGCTGGTGTTAACACTCCGCTTTACATGTGCACCACAGAAGACAGATTTCTGAATACATATTTAACTTTAACTTTAACTCTATGCTTGCTCAGTATGAGGGATTGCTGCAAAGCCATGTACAATGCAGACGACTCTCCCTGTGGCTCTACGCTTCTCCAGGAGTGAATGCTGCTTGTCGGGACTTTGAAGCAATCAACTGGTTCCCTTATATAGGACATTTTTGACCAATCTGTATAATATGATTGATTTTGACTTTGTAAAGTGCGTCGAGATGACATGTTTCATGAATTGGCGCTATATAAATAAAATTGAATTGAATTGAATTTATGCAACATTAAACAAATCTGCAGTGCCTTAAAGGCCCGTATACGTTTACAAGCTTAAATGTTCCTTTCTCTGTTAGTTCTGACACTGATAAAATGTGCTTCATGTCAACAACGTGGTTTATTTCCTATTTATTTCAGTGAGGTGCAGCAAAGATTATGTTTCTGTACTGATTTTCAGCCTTTTCTCCCAAACAATGCTGTATAATTTAGATTTTTGTCTGTAAATATTCGGTTGTGCGCGCTTTAAACTCCAGCCATGCTGCGCTGCATCCACTGTCTGCTCACGTTGAGGTTTGAACTCATTTGGTTTCAGGACCAGATTCCAGATTTAAAATAATATGCTGCAGTTTCCTCAATTTAGGTGGAGATATATATGTATTAAAGCATATGTAAAAAACTTTAAATACATTTTTGTAATAACATTGTTTACATGTAAGTTCATTCTGTTGGCTTTTTGATGAATTTTTCCTTTTAAAGCTTGATAGAGGTGGAACAAAATCAGCTTTAAATGAATGAACTGTTTGAAAATAGATGCTTTTGACAAAAATATCCTTCTAAATATTTATGATTTAAATTTCACATTGATTAATTTATGTATACAATTAACAACAGACATAAATGTAACCTTCTAATAGCTGGGTTTCACGTGACGTCACAGCGCTGCTGCGCGACACCGCGAAATTCAGATGGAGGGCAGGAAGTGAAGTAGCTGAGGATCTGTCGTCTGAAATAACGCCTATGTTTTGTGTAGTTTACGGCTGCTCCAATCGTTCGAACCGAGAAAAAGAGCTTTTACAGAGTAACAAAGATTGTCGTTCATAAAGGTGAAAATTGTAAAAAGCTCACAGAACAACGCCGTAAAAAATGGATATTAAACATACGTCTGCGGTCTGGAGGAGCAGAGTCTGCCAACGCCCGTGTCTGCAGCGACCACTTCGTCGGAGGTAAGCTATAACGTTATGTTAGCTAGCTAACTTGTTTTTGTGGCTGTGTTTATATAGCATAAGGTTGTCGTTAAATGCTCATTTACTTAGTAATGATTAATAGGTTACCGGTAGTCTAATATGGACTTCATTGGGACTGTTTAGGCTGTCCTAGCGCTTTGGGTTACGTTGAGTCGGTAAACTGGGCTCCGACGGTCAACCTCGGTTACCAAAAAACTAAGCCCAAATCAGAAGCATCTCTTCAACGAGAGAAGAGGATGAAGCTCAAAGAAGATCAACAAAGCCGGTCGGAATGTGCAGAGGCTATGTTGGATCTCCAAAAGACAGCTGAGAGCCTGGGTATGAGCTCCGATCTAACGCAGACATGCGACTGCTCTGAACCGAAGCAGCTAACGCTAGCATCTTTTAACACATAAAACAATATAAGAACAAACACTCACCCTGGCGAAGACTAAACGATGATCGTCGTGGAGACGTTTGGTGCCGAGGTTGTGGACCCACCCGCTGACAAAGAAGTTATATGCCTCCATACTTTTATATACGATGTCTGAAGGACCAGATAGTTTGTTATGTCAACGGCCCCCACCGTCGGCAAATCTTTAAGGTCCACCGAAAACTCACTCATCTTCATGAGGTACGGGTCACGTCCAACATATTTGTCAATCAACTCCTTGTATCTATGTCTTAAAACAGGCTCTAACTCCATACAATACGGGCTCTCGGTAACGGTGTCCTCCATGTTTACGCTAACTTCATAGACGTCCTGCCCTCCATCTGAAATCGCGCCCCCTGGCCGCGTCATAATCATCACGTGACTGAAACCCAGCTATTAAAATATTTCTGGTATCTAAATGATGTCTAAATGTGTTGAAGTTTATTTGTATTTAAAGAGTATATTGACTCAATAAATTCACTAAAAATAACCACAGAAACATATCTGTATACCTAAAGTCCAAATCTGATGCCCGAATTAGACCTAGTTTATCCATAAATCATTTATATTATTTAAATTGTGTGCCGTATGACCTTGTTGCACAAAAATGACTGTTCTCCTTAAAACCTCTGCTTCCTAAAAGGAGCTGACTGGGCGTTGGATTATTGAATAAAACAGACGTAGCATTAGAACTTTGTCTAGAACCTGCCGTCTCTAATGTAACAGCTTTGTTAATGAAATATGGTCAGATACTCTGCATCTGGGTTTAAAGTGATAGGGAAAATCAGATTTTCCTTTACACTCAGTAATCTGATTCCAGTAAACGTGCATCTCTAACTATTAGATGAGGCACATAAATAATTATTGTTCGCATGAAATTCTGTCACTACGTATTTCCTCCAACCGACAACCTCTACTGCTTTTTTTTCCCTTTTCTTTAATATATTTTGCTGAAAATCAGGCCCACTTTGGCTCTTTGTGGAATCGGCAGACATGTTTACCCAGCTCAGCATCACGTCCACTCTTCCTTGTTTATCAGTCTGTCCTTTCCTCCAGCTAAAGGGCATCCAAACAACAGCAGGGCTCACCGTGACATCACCCGGCCTCCAGTCTGTCTTCCCATTAAGATGAGATCAAGCTGATCCTTGTTGCCTCAGGAGGGACACTCTAACAACGGGAAGGGACAGCACAACCAAATTAAAGAAGAGCAATCGGATAATGCTTTACAACTAGTGAATGAAATGTATCGTTGTTTACCCAACTCATAGAAACTCCTACCTTCAGCCCGATGCAGTATAGTGACTAGTACATGAAATAAAAAACTAGATTGTGTAATTTTTGTGTTGGTATGATTTAATCTCAGCCTTCGTACCTTTTTATACTTATTTTCTGCGTCCTGCTTTTACAACAGCCTTGTGTTGTAAATGTTGGACTATGGCCAATCAATAAGGCCCATTTATCATCAGATGCTGGCCTAACCTTGTCTTTGTGTCTCCCAGTGAGTTAAATGGTTATTTAATTCACTGTTTTTTAGCATTGAAGACCGCAGGGTTTACAGGGAAGTGGTACGTTTGAGAGTAAAAATATACTTTATGTAGTTAATCAGGTTAAAACAACACATTAGAAGCTGCAGTTAAGCAGCTCTAGGCAAGAGTTTGGTGTTTAATCATGCCCGTCTTATGATCGCCATCAACAATAAAAGCTGTAAACTAGAAAAAGCCCAAGATTTTTGACCAGGGAGCCATTTTGCTCAGGTTTAACCCTTTCTGCTGATATGTGGACATCATAAAAGCTGAATCAAGAGTATTAATTTCTTCTTCTCCGCTGCTCTCTGAGTTTTAAAACATTTCAACATCATCCTCCTCTTCATAAGTGAAGCGGCTGCTGACAGCCGTACAGCACGATATGATTGCATTTAATCTGCACAGAGACATCTGTAACATAAAGAGATGACGCATATTCATCTTACAGTCATTTAGTGCTGCATTGAGGTGACAGAAGATATACTATCTTTATCTATTTGGAGCAACAGAAGCATCACCTACATGTAGTCTGCTGACTTACAACAACAATCAGACCAGGATATGCTAAATTATTTTATCACTGGACCTTCTTCACACTATCAGGGTCTTCCTCACCAGGATTTTTTCCATTGTAATGGTGGACAGGAGTGCTGGTGTGTCGGTCAGTTGATTCTCTGGATGTATTCCCGCAGCGGAGCGTTGCTTAGTGCAGCTCGAATGAGGGCTGTTCGCCCAGCTAATAACAGCTAGCATTAGCTTATGTTGTTCGGGAGGTTTATAGTTGCGCTGATGCACGTTCAAGAGCTTAGCTGATTTTTCTGTGTTGCTCTCAAACATCCGTGTCATACTGATTTGTGTCATCTCATTGTAAATGAGCGTAACGGTCTAATTTCAAGGTAACTTTGATCACTTTCAGTGTAACGGTCCATGGCGCTGAAATGCGCTGGCGAGAACCCTGATCATGTCAGGCCCAGCCACAAACCGAGCGGGTTTTTTGGTGGATTATATCTAAAGAATTAACACAGAGTAGTGCAAAATCATAAAGTGGACACTAAGAAATAGTGACGTGAAGAACTAAAGGTAATAGTTCCAATGGACTATGGTACGTCAGATATGCTGTTGCTTTTTCAGCAGCAACAGCATTGTTTCTTTTTGTTAATTGTCTTGATATTCTCCATATGCCCTCATTAAATAATTCTAATACCACTCGTGGGGAACGCGCTCTTCGAGGCTTCTTATTTCCTGCCGTTGCCATTGGTGAATGACGTTATCTGCTTTCCATTGATGAGGCCTTCTTTCATGCTCGTGCTCAACTCAGGGTTGATTGGACGCTGAGTTTAGTCACCTGACTGATATCACCTGTTCTGAAGCTGAAAACGCTGAATATGACAGAGTGAGGTAGAACTACTCAGAGTAGCTGCTTTCTACTCAGGGTAGATCGGCCATTCTTTCTGAAACGTGGCCCTGGTGTAAAAAATTAAAAAGGAATAAACTGAACTGTATATAAATTTAATAGAGGCGGAACATAAAAAGGTTTTAGGATGAAAAATTACATGCTAATGTGAACACACAAATGGGCTCAGTTGAGGACAGAGAAACGGGGACTAAGCATACTACGCACTACAGAAAGGAAAGCAAGTGAGGTAATAATAAACAAAGTCTGGCTAAGTAGGGATTGCATAAAGTTTATACAGGAAACACAGAAGAAAAACAATAAATATGGAAATGAAATCAACAAGTCAACACCAAACCAAGCAATTATATTCTGCTTTGGACTCCTAGAACCACCCTGAGGGTCCGCTGGTACAGGACGTTTCATGCATGCACACAGGAAAAGCAAACAGTCTGAAATGTCATGTATTTTCATGTAGTTTGTGTTTAAGGTTGGGAGCACAGTTATGGTTTAGCAGTTAGGACAGAGGTTTGGCGATTTCTGGATCTGATGCATCTTTAGATCTAGGTCTCTGTTCTGACATGCTTCGTTCAGCTTGTTTAATTATCTCCTTGGCCTGTCATCAAGGTCTGCAGCAGCCTGCTATTAACCCAGTTATTGGGATCGGGGTTTCTAAGCAGGAAAACACCAGAACCTACAGGACACGGGTCCTCTGGGACCGGGATTCCCCATCCTTTATCAAGGGCGTGTCAGCAAATATTCTGGCGGCTTTGCTAACTGGAAAGGATCAGAGACTGTTGCTTTCTTGCTTCCACTGATGCAGTGTTTTTGTGTCACTGGGTTTGTGTCACGCCGTGTTCGTTTCCATTTCATCATTGGATGGGGAAATTGATTTATTTATGATAAATTGGTTCAGCTGGCCTGAGATCCTAACTTTTATGCTCTTGACATCTTTTTATTTTGTTCAAAGTCCAAATCAAACTATGTGCTTAGGCTACATCTATTTTTACTTTGACTTGTCTAATCTGAAACATCATCCGGAAAAAACCCTGAAAGTGGATCTCCTACTTTCCAAGTTTTAAATTTTTTATAGTTTTGCTGTGCATAATATGAGAAAAAAGTGAAATGCTTTAATTTTACATTTTCTGGCACTTATGGTTAGCATCTCATTAAATCGGTAGCAGAAATGGCACAATGGAGACCATCAGTTTATTAGACTGTCTTGCTAACTGCGCTTAGCCAAGCGACTAATGCTCGGCAGTTTCTGACGTGCAACTGGAACAGATTTAAAGGGGCAATAAGTAAGATATTTACTGTAAATTCGACCTAAATCATTCTCATTTCTCACCTGGGAAGCAAGTAACATTCCCTATAAACAATCGGTCCTCTCCATCAACGACGTCTTAGTCACGTTTTTCTCCTTTCAAACCTAGAGGTACGGTCCAGAGCTACTTCGGTTCAGTGTGTAGCCTGGGTTTACTTCCTGGTTCCTCAGCCAATCATATCAGAGTTACCAAGGTTCCCAAAATAGCATTTGGTATTTTATCTTGGCAAAAGAGCAGCAGCCTGCTAACATGGAAGCCAGAAAGAGAAGCAGACCAGAAATAGAGCAGAATCCAACAAAAACATCATAGACCTGTCCTGTGTTAGTAAAAATTCACAACAGCAACACACCGTTTAAAAACGGCGTGTTAGATTGTAGTGGTTAGCCAGCTGTTGTACCGACTAGAGCCACAAGGTGTCAGTATTACTTATAGCTCTTTTAAGTTGGGTGTGCTGTGCCGCCCAGATCTTGTCCAAGTTATGAAGCAAGTGGAACACAGAGTCATAGTTTGACTGGAGAACAGTTTCCTGAGGTGACTTGTTTTTTTGTTTTAATTTTATTTCTATTTAAATAAACTGAAAATGAACTGAAAATAAGAAGATAATTTAGTCACTGAGATGGTTATTTTCATAACTTAATCATATTTTTTGTCATCTAATGGTATTTATAGCCTTCATCTCTTGCTGTTACTACAACAATTTATTCACTAAAGAGTTCAGTTAGGAAGATTAGATTTACAGAATGCTCCTTTAAGGTCTCTATGGTTCAAGCAAAACAAAACTATCATCAGAGTTGTTCTTGCTGCTGCTTTAATAAACATCTGAACCTCTCTAATGGAGTCTGGAGGACTCCATTAGTATTATTACATGTAACTTGAAGTATTATATACGTGTAACTTGAGTACTTTGATGGTCACAGTCTATATTTGTCTCAGAGAAATGAAATACAAACACATTCACACAGATTGCAGAGTTAAAAATTATCAATGTTCAATAATCACAAATCCAAAGGCAAACTCAGTTCATCCCACAGCTTTAGGTTGGTATAGATTATTTTGACCTGGTTATTTAACTGAAATATGTCTCATTCAGGTGGTAAAAATAATTCAATCTCTGTGAAATGGGTCTTGCTTCAAGTATCTCAAAGCAATGTCAGTCCAGCACACATAAAGCCCCTACAGAGGACAGCTGATCATCTATAGGTGTTGTGCATGTATGTGGAGCAGAGGTGACCAATAGGAGTCCTCTAGAGCTACTGTCCTGCAACTTTTAGACGCATCTCTCATCCAGCACACATGAATCACAGAACATTCTGGTGCTCGGGACCTCCAGATTACTTCGCTGTGATACAGATCGGGCCCTGGCCGCACGTTTATCAGACATGACAGTTTCCAGCATCAGCCGGGGCCTTTTGCCGGAGATTATGGAATATCTGTGATGATACGTGGCAGAAAAAAGAAAAACATAAGGATAAACAGGAAAAAAAACTTAAAAGTCATAAACTGTCAGATGAAACCTGTCACAGAGACATCATCAACCACTAAGTCATATAAACTGGGTTTATTAAACATTAGATCTCTGTCAGGAAAATCCCTTTTAATTAATGACTTCATTATTGATAATAATTTTGATGTTATGTTTTTAACAGAAACATGGTTACATGAATCTAATGAAACAGCTAACTTATTCTATTAGAGACGACACCTCCAAACTACAATTTCCTTTGTGAGAGCAGACAGTAAAGGAAAGATGGAGGAGTAGCAACATTGTTCAATGATTCACTAAAGTGTAAAAAAGTGCTTTTGGGAAAATTTGACTCTTTTGAACATTTGGCTCTCCAGGTAAAGAGCCCGGTACGAACTATGTTTCTGACTGTTTACAGGCCTCCTAAGTCCACATCTAACTTTTTTAATGATTTTAATGACCTCCTGTCTGTGATATGTGTTGATTATGACTGTTTAATTATTGTTGGAGACTTCAACTTTCACGTTGACAACCCTGAAGACAGAAGTGCAAAAGAACTGTGTGACACACTTAGAAACTTTGGTTTAACTCAACATGTTAAACAGCCAACACACAAACAGGGACATATTTTAGACTTGATCATCACTAAAGGTCTAAACATTTCTAAGGTCAATGTAACTGATGTTGCCTTATCCGATCACCTTTCTGTTACCTTTGAAAGCATAATTTCCAGTGACTCATTTAGCCAAAGGGACATCGTAAGAAAACACACCATTAAGGACGATGCCACGGAAACTTTTATTCAAGCTTACTCTGATACTTCAACCTTGGGCTGCAACTCAGTAGATGAGCTAGTAGATAACTTTCATTCTAAAGTCTCAGACATCATTAACTGCATTGCTCCAGTTAAAGTGAAAGTTCTTTCCAGGAAGAAAAAATCTCCTTGGAGAAATGCTCCAGCAGTTAGAGGTGAAAAAAGGGAGTGTTGAAAAGCTGAACGCAGGTGGAGAAAGAACAGACTGCAGGTTCACTGTGACATCTATAAAGAGAGACTTTACAGATATAACTTACAACTGAAAAATGCAAGAGAATCTTTCTTCTCTGAGATCATTAAGAAAAACATTAATAATGCTCGTGTCTTATTTTCCACAGTCGACAGGTTAACAAATCCTCCTGTGTCCGTGACTTCTGAACTCCACTCCACCAGGGCCTGCAATGAATTTGCAAACTTCTTTACTGAGAAAATAACGATTAGAGGATCAGTTTGTACTTCCATATGAACACCAGAACCAAAGCTGTATCCAGCAGGAACCTATCCTGACAAAATGTCCCAATTTAGCCAAATAAACCACAAAAGCTTAGAGGAGATCATTCAGCAGCTAAGTTCCTCCTCCTGCTTCCTTGATGTTCTACCCACAGCTTCCTTTAAAAAAGTTTTACCTGGCATAGCGTCTGAGTTGACTCAGATAATAAACACGTCCCTTCTGTCAGGTGTTTTCCCTCAGTCCCTAAAAACAGCAATTATCAAACCACTGCTGAAAAAGAACAATTTAGACAAACTACTACTCCAGAACTACAGGCCCATCTCAAACCTCCCCTTTATCAGTAAGATTATTGAAAAAGCTGAGTTTCAACAATTAAATACCTTCTTAACTATGACCAACTGCTTTAACGTTTTCCAGTCTGGCTTCTGTGCTCACCACAGTACAGAGACCGCCCTTATCAAGGTGTTTAATGACATCCATATAAATACTGACTGTGGAAGAACAACTGTGCTGGTTCTATTGGATCTCAGTGCAGCATTCGATACTGTCGATCACTCCATTCTGTTAGAACGCCTGGAGAACTGGGTCGGCCTTTATGGTACGGCACTTAACTGGTTTAAATCCTACTTAAAGGACAGGGACTTTTTTGTATCAGTATGTGACTTTACATCCCAGACGACAAAAATCACATGTGGGGTTCCCCAAGGGTCCATTCTAGGTCCCCTCCTGTTCAACATCTACATGCTCCCTCTTCCTCAGATCATAAAAAACAACAACATCAGCTACCATCACTATGCAGACGACACACAGCTTTACATCACCATGTCACCAGGTGTCTATGAACCAGTTCAGGCACTGAGTAAATGCCTAGAAGAAACCAATGCATGGATGTGCCAAAATACTCTTCAATTGAATAAAAACAAAACAGAAGTAATAATATTTGGAGCAATAGAGGAGAGATCAAAAGTTAGCACACAGCTTCAGTCGCTTCAGCTAAAAACCACTGATCAGGCCTGAAATCTGGGTGTAGTGATGGACTCAGACCTGAACCTCCAAAAGCATCTAAAGACAATAACAAGGTCGGCTTTCTATCACCTGAAGAACATTTCCAGGATTAAAGGACTAATGTCTCAGCAGGATCTGGAAAGACTAATCCATGCGTTTATTTTTAGTAGAATTGATTACTGCAACGGTGTTTTCACAGGTCTGCCTAAAAAGTGGGTCAGACAGCTGCAGCTGATCCAGAACGCTGCTGCCCACGTCCTCACTAAGACTAAGAAAGTAGAGAACATAGACCCAGTTCTAAAGTCCTTACACTGGCTCCCTGTATCTCAAAGAATAGACTTTAAAATCCTTCTGTTAGTCTATAAATCCCTGAATGGCTTAGCACTTAAATACATCACAGACTTGTTATCAGTGTATCAACCCTCCAGACCACTAAGGTCTTCTGGCTCCAGCCTTCTCTGCGTACCTAGAACCAGAACTAAGGAGAAGCAGCATTTAGTTCCTATGCTCCACTGATCTGGAACAAACTTCCAGAAAACTGTAAAAGTGCGGAAAACCTGAGTTCCTTTAAATCAAGATTAAAAACACATTTGTTTAGGACTGTTTTTGACTGTTCTAGTTAAACTGTTCTACTGAAACAGCATTTGTTCTACTTTTTTAGTCCAACTGTTTATTGATGTTCTATTCTGTTTCTACATTTTATTCCTACTTGCTTATATTCTGTTTTATTTTCCTGTATTTTAATCATGTAAAGCACTTTGCATTGTCTCTGTACTGAATTGTGCTATACAAATAAATTTGCCTTGCATTGCCTTGCCATGAATCAAATGAATGGCTCGTCACCAGGCCTCTGCGGGACTGAATGCCGATGAGGAAATGCAGCCATTTTGAATTTCAGGTGTGTTGGAGAAGAGACGGATCTAAAAGTTACAGGATTGTAGCTCTTGAGTATTGGACTGGGGAAACCTTGATTTAGGGGAAACCTTGCCCATATTTACCGAAGTCTGTTTTAGTTACGGCCTGAGCAAGTGGCCTGGCCGGGGATACGTACGTCACGCAGAATCCATAGAAAAACTACCTTCTGCTGAAAGTAGGGCTGGGCGATACAGAAAAAACTCATATTGATAAAATATAAATCATATTGATCGATATCTATAATTATCAAATAATTCAAAACATATGTTTTAAGTGCAGCCCTGACAGTTTTATGCTCTTACTTGGAGACCTATTTTTAGATAAATAACATAAACACTGAATTCAAATTCAACCCTTTATTCAACCAACTTTTTACCAAAACTGCAAGTTTTTAAAAAATAAAAAAGAACCCGTGTTCTCTGATCTCTTTGAAGGGGGCGGAGCTTGATGACGGAGCATTCCTGGGTCTGTGTTGTGATTGGTTGGGAGGATGTAATGACTAATATTAACCTACATGATTGGCTAGAATGCAAAAGGAAGGAAAGCTGTTATTTTATTGAATTCTTTTATTTACCCATTTTTTTCTTTCATCGATATACGGCTATCCATCGATATGTATTGTTATTGAATTATCGTCCAGCCCTAGCTGAAAGCCAGTGGTTCTTTTGCAGAGGTCCACCTGGTATATTTTAAAATAATGTTTCTAATAAAATAATTTCTGATGAGGCTCGTTTTGTCAGATTAAAAGTACCTTTTGAAAACAACAACCATTCAAGCAGGTGTCAAACACACTTTCATTTAGCCCTTTTTTGTATTAGAAATAATTTTTATTGGTTTAATATTCTAATTTTAAATATAACATTCTCATGAGCTTTAAGCAGAAAATCATCGTAATTAACTGAAAAAGTGTATGGGTAATTAATCTATATAATAATAAGTTAATTAATTGAGTTGCTGAAATAATCATTTTCTTTATACACGTATACTTACAAATTAATACAGTATGTTGTTGTAGACCAGGGGAGTCCAAACCTTTTGGCTTGTGGGGCGAATTTGTCAAGTCAAAAGCACTCGAGGGCCAAGTAATGAATAAAAATAAATAACCGAAACTTTGTTTTTTAATCTGCTCTACAAAATAGGATAATTTTAAATAAAGAAATCAGATTATCTGTATCCAATTTTAATAAATGAATTCCAATCAGATTTTAATTTTCATTTGAGTAAAGGTTGTGGCCGGATGCGGTCCTGTTTTCTATGAAATTAAAGTGAATATTAAAAGTATGGTTAAAACAAATGTTTTTGTGTCGTACCCAACATTCAATTCAACATTTAGATGTAAGATTTTAACTTGTCTGTAATAATGTTGCCCGAATATTACAAAGTTTCCATCTGTACCAGCCATCAGTGCTGATCAGCCAAATCTTCCTTGAATTGCAGTTTGGGGGGGCGACACGCCTGTTGTAGACTATATGTAATATTTTCATAAGCTAAACATTTTTATATTCAATTGATGTTTTTTTTCCCAAAAGAATCAGCTAAAGTGATGAATTTTAACTTTGTAAATCTGCAGCGTCTCATATTGATTCAGCTACAGGATTCCTCCCATCAGATATCAGTTTTAAAGATTTTAGAGGTGCATCTTCTGATCAGGAATTCTAGTTATTTCTTTAAAAAAACTAATAATCAAAATAAAATAAAAATGCATTCCTTGCATCACCTCACTGCATCTGCTGTGTTTGTTTTAACTATGACATAATGATAGGTGTGAGCTGCTCCTTTCTGCGGGACCTGATTGTGGTTGTGTCTGCCTGTATTCGGTGCTATCTGCTTTGTTAATCCAGTGCAGGATGAGAGCAAAAATCAGGAGGACTGATGAGGTTCCACTGCTTCACGTAGTTATTTTCATGTTATTTTCAGTGGTTCTTATCTTCGCTCACTGGCTGCTTTTGCTCATGTATAGTCGATGCCTCGTTGTGCCTGAACCCTGCTCGTATAAACAGTGAAGTTAGACGACTCCTGTTAAAAAAGAAATCATTTTGAGCCCCAGCCTGAGCTGAGGCTGAAACATCGTGGACAGCATCTTGTGTGCTGAGGCTAAGGCTGCTGGCTTTTCTGACAATGCTACATTCAGGCAGTCATTTGTGGATTCACAGCTCATTACCACTCCAGCAGTCTGTTCCACTGGCTTGTGCGAACAGGATTGTGCTGCTTGTTTATTTGTGCCGTTTTCTGTCTGACAGCTTTCTGCGAGAGCTATGACACACTGACCTTGTCCTTTTTTTTATTACCCCATTAAACAGATGTGCATAAAACACCTGTACATGGCATTTTCCACCGCCGACAGCGCAGCGAGGAGTGTCGCGTGGGTTTTTAACCCAACAGAACGATCATTGTTAGAAGCGTGAGGCTCTTCTCTCAAGCTTTACAGTACATACAGTTTACCAAGTCCTGCGTGTAAAAAAGAAAAGAAAAATCACAAACGATGAGATCACAGTTTGTGCGCACACCCACGCACACACAAATATGGCAGAAGAAACTGAGAAGCTGCAGGCTACAAGTGTTACAGACGCCGAAGCCAGCGCTAATGGAATCCTGCATGCTGTGACTGTGTGAGCAAAACAGAGCCGATAAGAGAAAGATGAGAATAGAGAGACAGAACGAGCCGAGCCGCTCCCAGAGGAGCCCGGCGCTGTGCTATTCTTAACACCCTCTCCATAATAACCATCCCATTCATACATCACTTCTGATGCAGCGCGCGTCCTGAGCTGCTCTGTGATGAATCCTGACGCAGACATGGAGGAACTGCCTCCCAGGTAAACATCAAACCTTAGATTTGTGCAGAATGACCAGAAGCTTTGCGGCCGGCGTCTTCAACGTGCATCAAGGGAAGCTGGTCCTCTCTCAAGAGCGTTTGGCCCGATATAGCTGAAGGATGAGCAGGAGGCTTTAACTCCGACAACAGAATTGGACAGACCTGCTCATTTAGGCTTGTAATTTGTCCTGGTTTATGATGCGCTTCCATCTGAAGCCTATGTGATTAATGCAATAAAAACAATTACTCAAAAACGTCCATGCATCAGCTGCAGAGCTCCTTCAGTGACAGATTGCTGCGTCCTGAATACACAAAGGAGCGTTTTCACAGATCCTTCCCCTCAGCAGCTTTATAACTATCACTGCTACCAACAAACTCAATAACTTCATCACCTCTGCTGTTTTTTCTGCACAGCCTTTTCATTCTTGTAAATAGTTATGATGGTGTTTTTTATGCATAAACATACATACACATTTTCGTAACATCACCCTATAAAGGCGTTTTCTATTCTATTCTATCTGCTGGCAAAAATCCAGATTAAATGTCTTCCAGATAAAAAACTGCGTGTCTAAGATTACATAATCTGAATCAAGAGCATTTTGTTAAATTAAAACATGTAGTTCCACCAGTTTAGAATCAGAGCGCAACGTTGACCACAGGCTGGTCGTTCACTGGACACCTGGAAAAAAGTCACATTTATGACAATTTGTATTTGTATATGTATTTCATCCATCCATCTTTTATATATGTCCATCCATCTTTTATTCATTCATCCATCTTTTAATGATCCATCCATATTTTATTCATCCATCCATCTTTCATCCAGCCATAATTTATTCATCCATTCATCTTTCATCATCCATCCAACTATATTTTATTCATCCATCTGTCTTTTAATGATCCAACCATATTTTATTCATCCATCCATCTTTCATCCAGCCATCCAACTATATTTTATTCATTCATCCGTCTTTCATCCATTCAACCATCTTTTATTCATCCATCCATCTTTTAATCATCCTACAGTCTTTTATTCATCCATCCATCTTTTAATGATCCAACCATATTTTATTCATCCATCCATCTTTCATCCAACCATTTTTATTCATCTTTCATCATCCATCCAAATATATTTTATTAATCCATCCATCTTTCATCCATTCAACCATCTTATATTCATCCATCCATCTTTTAATCATCCAACCATCCTTTATTCACCCATCCGTCTTTTATCCAACCATCGTTTATTCATCCATCCATCTTTTAATGATCCAATCATCTTTTATTCATCCATCCATATTTCATCCTACCATATTTTATTCATCCAACCATTTTTTATTCATCCACTCAACTATCTTTTATTCATCGACCGATCTTTCATCCATCCATCCAACTATATTTTATTCATCCATCCATCTTTTATCCTACCATCTTTTATTCATCCATCCATCTTTTAATGATCCAACCATCTTTTATTCATCCATCCATCTTTCATCTACCATCTTTTATTCATCAATCCATCTTTTAATCATCCAACCATCCTTTATTCATCCATCCGTCTTTTATCCAACCATCGTTTATTCATCCATCCATCTTTTAATGATCCAACCATCGTTTATTCATCCATCCATCTTTTAATGATCCAATCATCTTTTATTCATCCATCCATATTTCATCCTACCATATTTTATTCATCCAACCATTTTTTATTCATCCACTCAACTATCTTTTATTCATCGACCGATCTTTCATCCATCCATCCAACTATATTTTATTCATCCATCCATCTTTTATCCTACCATCTTTTATTCATCCATCCATCTTTTAATGATCCAACCATCTTTTATTCATCCATCCATCTTTCATCCTACCATCTTTTATTCATCAATCCATCTTTTATTCATCCAACCATTTTTTATTCATCCATTCATCTTTCATCCATCCCCCCATCCAACTATCTTTTATTCATCTACCCATCTTTCATCCATCCATCCAACTATATTTTATTCATCCATCGATCTTTTAATCATCCAACCATCTTTTATTCATCCATCCGTCTTTTATCCAACCATTGTTTATTCATTCATCCATCCATCTTTTAATGATCCAACCATATTTTATTCATCCAACCATTTTTTATTCATCCATTCATCCATCCAACTATATTTTATTCATCCATCGATCTTTTAATCATCCAACCATCTTTTATTCATCCATCCGTCTTTTATCCAACCATTGTTTATTCATCCATCCATCTTTTAATGATCCAACCATCTTTTATTCATCCATCCATATTTCATACCATATTTTATTCATCCAACCATTTTTTATTCATCCATTCATCCATCCAACTATCTTTTATTCATCCATCCATCTTTCATCCATTCAACCATCTTTTATTCATCCATCCATCTTTCATCCATTCAACCATATTTTATTCATCCATCCATCTTTTAATCATCCAACCATCTTTTATTCATCCATCCATCTTTTATCCAACCATCGTTTATTCATCCATCCATATTTCATCCTACCATATTTTATTCATCCAACCATTTTTTATTCATCCATTCAACTATCTTTTATTCATTGACCGATCTTTCATCCATCCATCCAACTATATTTTATTCATCCATCAGACATGGAGGGGCCAGGGGCCCGCCGTCATTCTGCTGAGTCGGCATTTAGCAGACTGATAAACGTAGAGAGGACACAGCAAAAAGGATTAGGATGGGATTCAGGTGAGATAGTCAGAGGCACGAATCTCTGATTATCTCACTGTGGGAATCCTTTGATTTAGGAATCTTTGCAGGACGCAGATTTATAAATGAGGACTTTGCTTATAGGTTTGGACTTCTTTGTAAAGTTTAAAACAAAGCAAAATAGTGTTTTTGTCCTGGCGAAAACAGGAAAACACAGACATTCGCCCTCTATTTCACAGGAGGCTGACTGGGAGGCAGGTGATGGAGTGCAGCTCATCATTCAGCAGCTGTGCCACACACACCACACACCTCAGACCAGGCGTCTGATGCTGGGGTCAGATTAGATCAAGCTGTCGTTGCCACAACCAACCACTGCGCATCTGTTGCAGAGAGCGTGATCAGAGGTAGGCGCGTTTGAACCCCCTGTGCTGCGTGCTTAGCCTCTGGGCCGGGTCCGTGTCAGTCAGGGTTAGCCCATACAGTGCGGGAGACAGCTGGAGAGGCATGGTCGACTGAACAAGGCGGCCACCACCTGGACACAGACACACATTCACACGCTCACACAGAACTAGAGACAGAAAAACAACATGGCGTCGTTCACGCCGCTTTATGTTGCCAAGAGAAAACCATGCTGCTGCTTTGACTAGAACTCCATTTCTGGCCAGAAGCGGAAACACGCTGATCATCTGCAGGAATGTTGAGTTAAATTTGGACTCTGATTTATTTAAAGTGCTTTCCACGATGAAGTAATAATCCAATAAAGGACTTTATTTATTTTTACAAACAACCATTAGGTGCACAAGTAGGTAAGTCATTCATATACATACATATTTCCCCACCAGTTACAGAGAGACCAGACGCTGGCTGTAACCATTGGCAAAGTCCTGGCATAATCCTGGCGGAGCTAATTTAAATTAGTTGATTTCACACATTTTCTAAAGTTTTAGGGTTGGGCGCATGACCCTTAAGACCAGCCTTCCCAAACGGATGTTCTTGTGTTTGCGAGAACCGAATGGTCAAGAGAGGAGACAAAGACTGAACTTCCTGGCCTCAAAGACAACAAAAGTCTTTGAGGCTCTTGTAAAAGCACTGGATCGGCTTTCCAACATAGTGGTGGCAGCATCATGCTGAGCAACTCTTTTGCTGCCAGTGGTGCTGGTGGACAGCACAAAAGGGATGAAATAATGAAAAAAGGATGAACTACTTTCGGTTTTTTTTCACTTTACATCGAAATAACAAGTAGACTGTGGAAAGTTTTGGAAAGGTTAAACCACGCTGATAATAAGTCTGGAGATTGGTCCCACTGCAACAAGGGAACTAAAAGTATGTAAAATCTTCTTGAAATTAGTGTAATTTTTCCTTGATTTGAGCAGGTAAATAAGATTATTTGTCAATAGAATAAGATGTTTGCACTTAAAATTAGAACAGTTCATCTCCATCATCTTATTTCAAGAGCAGAATATCTAATTAGCTTATTTTAGGGGTAAAAACACTCATCCCATTGGCAAATGGTACTATTTAGCTGCGCAAATCAAGGAAAAATTTACAAATTTCAAGAAAATGTTGCTTACTTTAGTTCAGTTTTTGCAGTGCCTCATATCAACCCTTATGGAAATGTGTGAACTATGTTTAAAAGTCTTCTCCTTTAAGACAGGGATGTCCAAAGTGAGGACTGAGGGACATTTCTCCTCCCTGGACAGATTTCTTAAATCCATAGAGCAAATGTTTTCAAATAAAGTCCGATCTAAATCCTGTTCTCATTGCTCTTTTTTTTTTTTTTTTTTTTGTTCAATTGAGTCCAAAAGAATTTGCAAACTGGATGACCGTCTTTTAATGAGGCGAATGTGCAAAACCCTGGAGCTGCTATAATTTACATTTTTCTTTCCAACCGAAAATCTGACTCATTTGTTTCATTAAAACATTGTGTGTTCATATTCTGTAGAGCAGGCAAAAACAAATTCACAGTATAATTTTAGCTTCTTTTTAGAAATTATTTTTTGACCCTCAAGTACTTTTCAGTTGATGATTTTGTGATTAAAAAGAAAAGTTTAGACACCCCTGCATTAACGCACTTAACCAATTTACATGAACCTTACCAAGTCCACCAAGAATAGGGCCTGAATATCAGAAAACAGTTAGCGGCATCAGAAATCAGACATGACACATGACATATTTAACATTTTCAGATTAGTCAATAGGTTAACTATTAAATTTTACATCAATCATGGACAACACCTTTCACCCCCTGCACCAGACTGTAGAGGAGCTGAGCAGCTCCTTTAGTGACAGACTTAGACATCCTGTGTGTAAAAAGGAGCGCTACCGCAAGTCATTCATCCCTGCTGCCATCAGACTTTACAATGCTGCACTATAACTGTAATAACTTGTGCAATAACTAATGTGCAATTATTATTTAATAACTAATGTGCAATTACTATTTAATAACCTGTGCAATAATCCTGCTAAATAAGAGACTTCAGCAACCTCACTGTTGTTCTTTACCTGGTACCACTTTAATGCACAACACCAAATCCATATGTATATAAGTCATCTAAATATACATAAGTCATCTTAAATCTCTGCTTTATTTCTTTTCTTTTCTCGATCCACTGTATATATGTGGACACACTGTATACACCTCATGCACCTTTTCCTCCTTTTGGCACCTTCTTTTGATTATTGAGCCGATGTGACAAGGGAATTTCTCCACTGTGAGATCAATAAAGTCTATCTTATCTTATCTTAAAAATGTGCCAAAGGAAAAGTGCTCTGAAACGGAATAAAACAATCAGTTTTATTATTACTAAAGCTCTGACCACATATTAGGTCGTACATGCACGCTTCACTGCCACCATACAGGCTAAAAAAAACAAACAGAAATAGTTCAAAGTAAATGTAAAGGCTTTTATTAGATGTCTCTGTCTATTTCAAGCCAGCAAACAGTCAGGGGTAAACTAAGAGTGCTCTCGCCTAAAACCAAATAATTGTGGAGGAAAGGCGGCTAGGACGTGTACAGAGACGTGAGGAAGCAGCAGAAAAGCGACCTGAATGAGATGGCGTTATCAAATCAGGCTGACGGTGGATTAGCGAGCGGGAGATTGTGGCTTTGGGCCTGTGCTGCCGGTGACGCGTCTGACCTGATTCTCAGCAGCAGGAACTGTAACAGAGGCAGCCAGCGAGACGAAAACTCCCCATCCATGGCATACCTGACGCTGGATGTGAGACGGGTTAGTTTCCGCTCGTGCTCTCTGTTGGTAAAATAAACACAAAGTGCTGATTTAGGGTATAGCTTCACAGTTGTTCGTTACGCACGGCAGCGTGTGGGTTAAGATTGTTGGAAAAACGTGACGTGCGATAAATCACTGTTGGTACAGTACGTATGTAGGCCACAGCTGTTGTGGAAGATGAAGAGCAAAAAAAATGCTTTTTATTTGGGTTAAGGCTAGAAACTCTCCATCAGTTCTTGTTTGGTCAACAGGGTGGATTGTAATGATTTCTTAAAAATGTGTCCAGATCTGTATTGTTGTCCCTGAGCAAATTTAACTATGAAACATGCTGTTGGTCTGCTTTCATGCACAGGGCTTACAAAGCTGTGTGACAGGCCTTGCAGATTATTTCAATGATCTAATAAATCATTTTTTTTCATCTTTTACATTGAGGCTGGAAAAGACCTGAGCCTGGAACCGAGGTTCATTTTTCTAGCAGCGTAACGACCTGAAACATACAGCCAGCGCTACAATGGAATCGTTTGAATCATGGCGGCACAATAATAGAGAAATATGACGCCGGTATAGTATTTCTGGAAACGGCTGAGACTATTGATTATCAACTCACATCTTTCTAACTATTGACTTTTTCCCTCCCATCATCACAATGCCCCCACCGTTGTCCTCAAGTTTTAGCATCTTGGTCACTTAAACCTAAATCAGGGGTGAGCACAAAAGGCAGTAAATGTTCATCCGTCTGGCTGGTAGAGTTTGAATGCAAGGTGCTTGACCTGCTACAGCCAGCCAGTCTGGCATTCAGTCAGTCCTTTATCGCATCTGTGAAACTGTGACGATGCAATTCAAAATATTGTGCAGCTACAGTTTAGATTAAAGTCTATATTTAGACCCTTTTTTTTAAAATCTTTTTCACTTTTGGCAAAATTCTGGAACCAAGGTTTACTGATTATTTCCATCCAATCTGACTGAGCTGGTGGTCAGATTTGTATTTGTAAATCAATGCTTAAACCTTGGCGCTGCACAGTGGCGCAGTGGTACCGCTGTTGTTCGGGGCTCTAATACCACACTGTATGATCTCCCTGGGCAATCATGAGTTCTTCCTCCCGCAGTCCAGAAACATGACTACCCATGTTTACATGCACAAAAGCAATTGGAAAAAGGGCCGATCGGAATAAAAATGTGTCATGTAAACAAGCCAATCGGAATGTGATGATCGGATTAAGATCAATCAGAATGAAATTGTAATCTAAATGGGGTGGTTTATGTCCATTGATAATCCGATCAACGTGCATATAAACGCTTGTCATGATCAAGTTATTCCGAATGTGGCAAACTGACCCGAGTGCGCATGACGTAAACGTGACGTTTTTCTGCCTTGGTGAGTAGTGGAAATACGTCAGGAAGTAAAGCTGTCGGAGCTTCCCATGCCACCTGTTCGAAACATTAAAAGAGACCAAAATTATTATTTATTCAGTGACAACTCATCCGTAATTAAAACCTCTTGCAAATCCAGTCAGCATGTCAGAGTGGTTCTATTCTGAATAAAGCCAGGTGCATCTAAACCAAATTATGATTGGATTAATTGATTGTTTGCCCATATAAACGGCACAATATCTTTGTTTTTTTAATCCGAATACATTTCAATCCGATCGTGAAATTGTGTGCATGTAAACTTAGCTAATGTTAGGTTAATTGGTCTGTCTGGAGCAGGGGTCACCAAGATGGTGCCAGGCACCTGGTTTCCCCCAAGGATCACGTGTGGTGCCCTCAAGTCTGTTCTAAAACTAGCACAACCCTCCAGTGAGCTGCGTTTAAAAAGTCATTTTATTCTGTTGCTCTTCTTGTCTAATCACCCTTGCATTTTCATATACATTTTTAAATGACAATACTGAAAATAACTGCATTGCAAATATGTTTATTGGTGAGTGCTGCCTCTTCTAGTACAACCGTCAGTACTGGTAGCCCTTCGTACCTATGGAGTAGCTCTCAGGTTGAAAAAGGTTGGTGACCCCTGGTCTAGATTGTCCTTAGCTATGAGTCAATACATGCATGGTGATGTGTCTCTGGGTTGCCCTGTGATGAACTGCCGACCCCCCCCCCCCCCCCCCTTGTAACAAAGCAAGGATAAGCGACTACAGACGATAGGTGGATGGATTAATGTTTAAACAATGCATCCTTTTCCTTCCCAGCACAATTGTGCGCTACAGCATTGGTCTATACCAAAAATTAATGCCTTTTTTTTGCACCATTATCTTTGCACTATAAACACGGTTGAACATTCTTCTGCACAATTCTTAAAAAACTGTTTTTCTCCTGCACTGTTACATTCTTATCACTGCTGCACGCTACACTGTAACGTTTACATTGTCGTAAGCTGTATGCAACGAAATGTCGTTTTGTATGCACAGAGTACATTACAGTTTGTCTAAGCCTAAATTAGTCACAAAATGAGAAATAGTTTAAATTGTAGGAATACTTTGCAGACGCTGTAGTACTCCGCTGCAGCTCGGGTGTTCTCTGCAGCTGTTAAGACTTTGACCTTTAGGGCGGCGCTACAGAGCGCTGTTAGTTAAAACCAATTTCTTCCCCCAGGATGTCTTAATACCATGCTTATTTTCACCAATCAAACAATGTAAAAACTCTTCATATATACATATTTTACAAGACCACTACTTCCCCTTTTTTATATATTTATACTTAAAATGACTTCAATGAGAGCAAAGTGGAACGCGTGTCGAATTCCTTGTTCTTCTGCACAAAACTGACCATTTCAGCCCATTCTGATTCTGGGCTAAAAGGGATTGAGGGAGCGTCTGATTTGCTTTTGGTCATTCTGGCAGATAATTCATCCTTAACTTTGGAGGATCACATTCATTCATTTGTGGGAAGCCACATTTGTAATCTAGATAGAAATGCGGTTATGGTGCAGCTTCTGTGTGTTGTAAACAGTGCCGCTGCGTTCTGCGTTCATTAGCTCGCATCTCCAGCACATGCTTCAATGCACATTCGGTCATTGAGTTAAGCAACCTGGGGGATTTTAATCCACTCAATAAATGATGCTCCTGGGCTAAAAAGAGAGTCTTACAGTGGGATGCAATCAGATCCCTCTGTTATTTGCTAGATTTTATGTTATTCTGTTGTTTGGTTTTGTTTTTTAAGTTAAAACCTTAAAAAGTTCATACCTTTTACTCTTAAATGAATGCATTAAAAATGAATTGCTTTAAAAATGGGATGAAATAAAACCCTGAAATGTGTCTCCTGTTCAGAATTTGCATCTTTTTTGTGCTTTACTGAAGAATAAAATGTTGAGGTGTATCATACATCAGCCCCGCATGACTCACCTCAGCTCGGCTGCTTTGGTGCATCGCGGTGAAGCTGAAAGGTTGCTTCAGTCTATGGGGTTTCATCACTTTATCTCCATACACAGTCAGCGTGTAGGCGGGAGGCCGACCTTCCATATGCACCGGACGCATTACCGCACAGTGATTCAGGACCGCTGCAGAGCGACGCACAGGAGCGTGACCCCGATTTATCATTTTTATTTCCTCCCCTGCGTGACGAAGCACTTCTCGACGGGCACAAAACGCACTCCGCCGCGTGGTTTTCCCCCCTCGTGTTCGCAAGGCACCGATAACAAGGCCCGTACACATTTTTGTTGAATTTATTAATGAGCTATTTACTTTTATCATAATTTCTTGCCAGTAGCTTCCCAGCCGAGGCAGACGGAAAGTTTGCTGAAGAATTACTTTAATTAGCGGCAACCTTAATTGGTCATAATCACTCAGAGTGGCTCAATTATCTTCTGTCTGCAGCGGCGTTGTTAGATTACACCTGACTGTCAACCTAACCCCCCCCCCCCATCGCCTCCTTAACTCAATCACTGCTTTCGGGACATGCGTCAGCGGCTGAGGGGAAATTACAGGCTTGGAATTAGAAATATTGTCAGCCACTTATCTGCCGCTGACATTTTCTTTCTTTCCTTCTTCCCCCCCCCCCTCGGCGTTTGCTCACCTGTTCTTCTCCGCACCTTTTCCTGTCGTCTTTCTCTCCGCATGGTGGTGACTCGGCCTCGTCACCATGGTAACCCCCCTGTGAACAGCCAATCAGACGGGTTTGTTTGTGCGCTGGTGGAAAAAAGTGTGTAAAAGCAACTTTTTTCTCATGTTTAACCTGCCCTCCCTCCCTCCTCACCTGTCTGAGCAGCGTGTAATTACAGCCTTCCCACTCCTTTCTAAATATATACTTCCACAGTCAACAGCCACCTGTGGAAACTTCCTCTTCTGCAGTTTGAGGACAAAGTTGCAGGTTTGAAACTTCAGGTTGCTTCAGCCCTCTGCTGAGGCGCTGGTGGTTATTTCTCTCTTTGACCGTCCTCTGAAGCATGGATGTTGTGGTTGGGAATTATTAGCAGAAGCAGAAACTACATATTTGTTTTGTTTTTTTAAAAACTGATACAATCTTCAAAATGTCCTTTAAAGGGTGGATATTTTCCATTTTTATTTGGAAAAAACAGTATTTTTTTGTCTGCTCTGCAGGTGGTTGTGACATATTTCTGTGCGCGCTCGTCAAAGCGCAGAGAGACGTGTTGATGTTGAGCTCCAGGTAAATGTAGATCATGCTAAGAAGCAGCAGAAACAAGCACGATGTTGGCCAAGACGGCTAAACAGGATGTGGATGTGGAAAAGAAAAGCTTTAGGCTGATATACTTAAGAATGATTGGGTTTTAGTTACATTTGTTTTGACTTGCAGCCTGGATCTCACATATCCTTGTCATAAAATGGAAGAATATTTACATTTTACTCTTTGCAAAACGTGCATATTTTTAACATCTTTATTTTGACCATCCTCTCAAGCATGGATGTTGTGGTTGGGAATTATTAGATGTGGCAGAAGCAAAAACTACATATTCGTTTAAAAAAAAAAGAAAACTGATACAATCTTCAAAATGTCCTTTAATGGGTGGATATTTTCCATTTTTATTTGAAAAAAACTGTATTTTTGTCTGCTCTGCAGGTGGTTGTGACATATTTCTGTGCGCACTCGTCTGCAGGCTGGCGGTGGCGTGTGTTCACCTGACTCGGCGTGCATCTGCGCCGGCGACAGAGAGAGGGCTGGAAGTAAAGGAGCGACCACGTATAGCTCACCGTGTAATCTGCCCTTATTTAAATAGGTGAATAAATGTAACTGCATAACTGTGAACGCGTACGATGGCTGCACGCCTTGATCTGCTCGTTGGTGGGGGTTGTGGGTTTGGTTTTAACGTCTAAAGCTCAACAGATGATTGGATATTTAGAAATATTTTCAAACTATTTTACAGTGTGAGTGGGAATCTTCACAAAAACGTCATGATGTTGACAAAATTGTAACAAGGAGGTTTATATTTTTATAAACTCCTTATATTCTTATATTTTCAGATTAGAGATGCACTGGCTTAGAGGACACTGAACGGTTAGGTTCTCTAAACTTTGTAATAATTACATAAAGCATATGGATGGACAGAAGAAGGAATGGATAGAAAGATGGTCAACTAATGGATGTTGGCTGGATGGGCAGATGGATGAATGGATAGATGAAAAGGACAGATGTATAATTATTTGGTGGATGGATCAGGGGATGGAGATTCATCCACAGAGACCTCAGTCCTTGACGCGGCCGTCCCGGGTTCAACTCCGGCCTGTGGACCTTTGCCGCATGTCTCCCCCTCTCTCTCCACCTCTTCCTGTCAGCCTACGTTCAGTAAAGGCCTCTATTGCCACAAATAAAAATAAAAGAAAAATAATAACGGATGGCACATCACTCGACTGGTTTAACGGGTTTTTGAGCAATTTTTCAACAAAACGGCAATGGATCAGATGTTTTCCTTTCAGTGTAAAAATATTTGTTTTCGTTTACCATTTTGGATTTTACGACCAGATTTTGTTTTTACAAGATACACACTCTCCTACTGCCTGGACCCTCCTTACCTTAATGAAGCAGACCGACGCCAGGCAAGATGTCTGAGTCGTCTCAGAGCTTCATTACCTTCTTCAAACATCTTCCTACCCTTCATAAAAACCTTTCAGCAACTCAGAAAAACGGTTCTTTCAGCTCCAGATAAATGTAGATTATGCTGAGAAGCAGCAGAATGAAGCAAGATGTTGGCTAATAAGGATGTAAATGTGGAAAAGAAAAGCTTTATGCTGATATACTGAGTTAAGAATGATTCAGTTTTAGTTTCATTTGTTGTACAAACAGTTTTTACGTGCAGCCTGGATCTAACATAGCCTTGTCATAAAATGGAAGAATATTAACTTTTTTTATGCAAAGCGTGCATATTTTTTACATCTTGGTCTCCTTTTTAAATAGAGTCATCCATGGATGCCATCGCAGCTCCAGTGTAAGCATCACATTGCCTGCGCATGTTCCCTGGCTGAAGGGGGTTTAGTTTCTGCTGCAGTCCTGTATTTTAATGGCATGCATTGGCAGCAAATGTTTGAGCATATTTTTCTCTGCCTCCGTGGCTCACGGTCAGGGTTCTGGAAATCTTGAATTGTGCTCTGATGAATCAAAGCTCCCACACATGCATCTCCTTCCCTTCCTGTCTTGGCTCGGAGAGTTTGCAGAGCTGAGAGATCGTCTGTCTACTCGCTCACCGAAGGTTTTAGTCTGGACGATATAGGAAAAAAAGCATATAAATGGAATAGAAATCATATTGATCGATATCAATAATTATCAACAAATTCAAATCATAGATTTTAAGTGCAGCCCTGGCCATTTTTTGCTGTTGCTTAGTGATCTATTTTTAGATAAAGAACACAGAAACACTGAATTCAAACTCAACCCTTTATTCAACCAAATTTTTACCAAAACTGCAAGTTTTTAAAAAAGAAAAAAGAACGCGTGCTCTCTGAACTCTTTGAAGGGGCTTGGTGACGGAGCTTTCCTGGTTCTGCGTTGTGATTGGTTGGGAGGATGTAATAACTGTAATATTAACCTGCATGATAGGCTAGAATGCACAAGGTAGGAAAACTGTTATTCTATTGAACTTTTTATTTATCCTTTTTTTTATCACCGATATACGTCTTTCGATCGATATATATATATATATATATATATATATATATATATATATATATATATATATATATATATATATATATATATATATATATATAGTTAGTGAATTACTGTACAGCCCTATTCAAGAGCCGTACAATTAAATTCTGACTTTTACGGTATTTAGCAACATTATATGCTTGTTGAAGCTGGGCAATATATTGAGCTTTTTTAAAAAGACATGAGACAATTGAGATGGTCTATGATGCATCATAATTATACTTTTATGTAGGGTTTCCCTCAGCGTATTATAAGTCTGCCCCCTCTCCCTGGGCTAAGCATCGTTTGTTTATTTTAAATGCCTCGATGTTTGAGAGCGACATAAAATGCTCATTAAAGTTCCCGTCCAGGAGAAAACCTCCCGGTCTAATAATCAACATGCTAACTGTTATTAGCTAGTTATTAGCTGTTATTAGCTACGAGCTTCACTCCTCCTTCGAGCCTCGTGACGCGACGCTCCCTGAACTTTAACTGTCATTAAAACTTTAACGTCATTAAAGTTTCTGTCCGGGAGAAAACCTCCTGGTGTAAATAGCTAACATGCTGGCTTTTATTAGCTTGACGCACACTACGTCAATGTAGCCGCGTGACGCAATGATAAATATTTGATATTGGTATTCAGCCTAAAAATATCAAGATATTATCGCCCAGCCCTAATGCCTATACCAAAAGACCAAAATCCAGTTGATTATGATGAAATAAGGCTATATACTCCAAGCGTCCGTCCAGTTACTGTTTTGATAGTGCTTTGTGAGCTTAAGTAGAACCCCAGCAACAGGCGCGATGAGCTGACATAAACAGACGTGCCATCTACGGCAGAACTATTAGAATGCCAGATGGTTGCCACTGATGCAGCTACTAAATAAGTCCGAGTTGATGCCTCATGGAAAACCGGCAGCTCGGCGTTGTCCAAGACTGACCCGACCTACTCCTCTTTCCATTGAGTCCTCCCCGGAGCCTTCCACAAAATCGAGAAAAATTACAGCTTTGGCTTGTTGACCAATTGTACGCATGCGCAGTGACGTAACCCTGGTCACATGATATTGTAATGGTAAATATTCACAGAAAAGGCTATATTTACTAACAAATTGAGTAAAAACAAAGCTTAAAAGACAAAAATAACAAATTAGGGCTGGACGATAATTCAGTAACGATATATATCGATCGATAGACGTATATCGATAATAGAAAAAAAGGGTCAATAAAAAGTTCAATAGAATAACAGTTTTTCTTCCTTATGCATTCTAACCATGTAGATTAATTTTATATTCATTACATCCTCCCAACCAACCACAATGCAGACCCAGGAACCAAGCTCCGCCCCCTTTAAAGAATTAAGAGAGCACACGTTCGTTTGTTCTTCTATAAAAACTTGCAGTTTTGGTAAAAAGTTGATTGAATCAAGTTTGAATTCAGTGTTTGGGTGTTCTGTATCTAAAAATAGGTTGCTAAGCGACAGCATAAAATGACCAGGGCTGCACTTAAAATATGTGCTTTGAATTTGTTGATAATTATCGATATCGATCAATATGATTTCTATTTTATCGATATACTTTTTTTTCTATATCGTCCAGCCCTATAACAAATACTACGGCAGCAGGACATGGTAATCTTTCAGAAAAACGGTGTATGCAAACAGAGTGAGTTACTGGTGCATGAATAAAAGAAATGTCAAATAAGGTGAATATGCACCTTTAAAGGTGTGGCCTCACAAGAATGACCTACTTTTAATCACCCACCCCAAATGTTTAACATGTTCTATAAATAACCGTCCACCAATGGTTCAGGTTTCAGAAAATCAGAATCAGAATCAAGTTTATTGCCAAGTAGGTTTGCACTTACAAGGAATTTGACTTGGTGTTGATGGTGCAGACAAAACAAAATAGAATAGATGTATATACAGAATCTATAGCTATATACACGGTAGACTGTGTGTTAATGTAACGCAGAAGGTCTGGAGATGCTACGTTGGTGTCCTGAGGGGGGAGAGAGGCAGTGTCCTGGCGGCTCTTGGCCTTGTTCATAAGACCGGTAGCTGATGGGAAGAAACTGTTCTTGTGGCGTGAGGTTTTGGTCCTGATGGACCGCAGCCTCCTGCCAGAGGGAAGTGTCTGAAATAGTCTGTGACTGGGGTGAAGGGATCAGCCACAATCTTCCTGCACGCCTCAGAGTCCTGGAGGCGTACAGGTCCTGGAGGGATGGAAGATTGCAGCCAATCACCTTCTCTGCAGACCTGATGACACGCTGCAGTCTGCCCTTGTCCTTAGCGGTGGCACCAGCGTACCAGATGGTGATGGAGGAGGTGAGGATGGACTCAATGATGGAGGAGTAGAACTGCACCATCATTGTCCTTGGCAGGTTGAATTTCTTCAGCTGCCGCAGGAAGTACATCCTCTGCTGGGCTTTCTTGGTGAGTTGATGTTCAGCTCCCACTTTAGGTCCTGGGAGATGATAGTTCCCAGGAAGCGGAAAGACTCCACAGTGTCAATGGTGGAGTCTCAGAGGGTGATGGGGGTAGCTGGGGCTGAGTTCTTCCTGAAGTCCACAACCATCTCCACTGTTTTTACAGCATTGAGCTCCAGGTTGTTCTCCCTGCACCAGGTCACCAGATGGTCAGCCTCCCACCTGTAGGCGGACTCGTCACCATCAGAGATAAGTCCGATGAGAGTGGTGTCGTCCAGAACTTCAGGAGCTTGACAGACTGATGACTGGAGGTGCAGCTGTTGGTGTACAGGGAGAAGAGCAGAGGAGAAAGAACACAGCCCTGGGGGGAACCAGTGCTGATGAGCTGTGAGTCAGAGTCATGTTTTCCCAGCTTTACGTGCTGCTTCCTGTCAGACAGGAAGTCTGTGATCCACCTGCAGGTGGAGTCAGGCACATTCAGCTGGGAGAGCTTCTCCTGAAGCAGAGCTGTGATGATTGTGTTGAAGGCAGAGCTGAAATCCACAAACAGGATCCTGGCGTAGGTTCCTGCAGAGTCCAGGTGCTGGAGGATGTGGTGGAGGGCCAAGTTGACAGCAAAATGTGGACAGACGGTATAATAATGGATAGTTGGACTTGTTTAACCTTGAACAAGTAGGCAGACAGCTTCAGTTGTTACCTTTTCAAGGTATAGCAGCGCCAAAAGAAAAAGTCTTCTATTCTAAATGTCAGACGAACCTCAACGCTGAAGAATCAATGAAAAGTGATGACTAGTAAAAGTCACAGTGTAATGCCCCATTTACGTGTAGTATTGAGGTTTTTTTTGTCTCTGATCCATTATTTATGACGATATAAAAATTCAAAATCCGAGTAAACGACCAAGTGCCACGAGTTTACAGCAACATGCTTGTTAGTGTCAGAACCTTTGGTTTACCAATGAACCACTGCAGAGGACGTCATCGTCAGAAAGTCTGACACAGCGTCCTGTAGCGGGAGCTTTTCCTTCCACCGTCATACGCAAAGACCTCCACTTCAATAGTTTCTCAGGTTAGCATCCTGCAGCTTCCTTCTTTAAATCCCAGCAGATTCGGCTGCTCTAGTACCGTCCAGAACATCCTCTGGACTTCCATACATGCTTGTGATCACGGTCCTGTTTGAATGCCCAATGAGGCTTCCTCACAAACGGCTGACTGAATCCATCTTTGCCTTTACATAAGACATGTTTTGAGTGTCACAGGTTGTGAATCTAGCCCAGAGCATCCCTAAACCGTGCTCCTATGTAGGCGCCGTGGCCTTTTCATCGCCTTGAACGGTTCCTCCCACCTCCAGACGTTCCGCTGACCCTCTGGCCTGAAAAGTTCCAGTTTTGATTGATCGCTTCACAGAACAGACTCCAAAAACTTCTTTAGATATTTTGGTTTTGCTGTGGCGATTTCCTAATAACCCCAGTTTCCCTTTACTCATTTGTTAGCATATATTCTATGCATTTAATGTGCAGGAAGAAAAAGGGTATTTCAGTATTTATACAGCCAATCACTAATCTGAGCCAAACGATTTTTCTTTTTTAGACGATTGATTGGTGCATTTCTTTTAACAACTTTAAATTTTATTTCTTCTTTTTTTGCCACACACTCCCACAAAAGTATAAAATGACACTCGAGGATACAAAGCTTCCATGTTTTATCACTGTAAAATTAAAGCTTTCCACTATTTCTGTATTTTTATTTTTATTTTACTTAATATACTTTAGGCAACAACAAAAATGTCCTGCAAATCTGACCCCACTGTAGCTAGATGGACCCCCTAATGCAATACATAAATTAATCATATCCAAAGGCAATTCTTGAGGTATATAATTTAGGTATTTGTTATAAAACAGTCTTAAAACATCTAATTTAATATGTAAAATAATGCGTCACAAGTGAAGATTTGTTGTTTATACAGTAAAACTGTCAACATGTAGCAGTTTGCTATTCCAATACTTAATGGGTATAACACCCAAATGATTATTAATTAAAAGAAACATCAAGAGGTTAATCCCCTGTTGAAGTAAACATTAAATGCATCCTCCGCAACACTAACAGGATTTTTCCCCCATGCAAAATCTGAATTTTGCCATTTGCCATCTGCTTCAAAGACGGGCAGCAAAGGAAAACATCATTAGCTACATCGACTGCATACAAACATACCCAAGACGGCAGAGTATGTTTGTGTGTGTGCTGTGCTGTCCTCCGTCCCAGCAGATCACTGTCAAGTGTTGTCAGCCGTGCTTCGCCTCTGAGCAGAGCACATGGGTCCACAATGCCACGATTGGCCAAGGAAACCGGTCCACAGGAGCATTGATACGTCTCTGAATGCAGTGGTCGACATCATTTGTTTTTATGGGCACCTTTTCTTAAGCTGAGTGTGCACGTTTTCACAATAAGAGCGCACATTCATAAGAAAAAGTGATAAAACTCCGGATACCGTTCGGACCGAATCTTTTCTGCGAAGCTGCAATAAAATCTGTTCCAGTTACATGAGAGGAAAAGAAGTCAGAAGGATAAAAACATTTAACCAGTTCCTCCTAAATGCTTATGTCTGTGAGGTCTGAGCCTGTTTTCACATTCAGCAGATGCAGCAGTTAGCATACGCTTAGACCTGAGCCACATTCTCGTTATTTTTCTCCATATTCTGCTTTGGCCACAAACCTTTAAGGCATTATACAACGTGCTGGTTTGTCTCTAATTTTAATAATGGGCTTTTAGAGATGGATTTGAGAAGTCCTGGGGTCTTTTCCCCAGGACTCCCCCCCCCCCCCCCCCCCCGTCTCTTGCCCATGGACTGCTGGAGATAAGCAACTAATCAGGTGCACAAATTTGAACTTTATGCAATTTTTTTCCCATACAGGATCAAAAATTCTAAATATAGGCTGACATGGATCCATGCACCCCAACAAATATTTAGATTAATGTCTTCTACCAAGTTGCAGGGAAACTTTATGTCATAATTCAGCCTGGATAGTCTCTTTTTATCTAAATTAGAAGAGTTAATTTAACCTGTTGGTCTTCCTGGCATCCTGGGGCCATTTCAGAAGCCAAACCCTGTTTGGACGTATTTTTCTGTTTGAAGCCGAGTTGGATCAACGTTTCAACTGCAGTTGATTTGAGATAAAGTTGAACAATTTGTATCTTGTCCTTTGTTTTCATTGTTCCAACCCCCAGTAGTACTAAAACGGCCCTTCAGCGTGATGCTGCCACCACCCTGCCTGGCAGTGGGTTTGAGACCCTCACCATGACTCCTCCAGATATACTTTAATGATCCTTAAAAAAAGTGTTTCCAAAATTTGAGCCAGAATTATGTCACAAGCCAGTTGATTGACTACAAAAAGGGTGTATTAGAGAGACAACTTACTATGGGTAATTTAACAGGACAATTTTACTGTGCATATATAATTTTGATCCCATGTGATCGATAGAAAATACACAATTTGTTAATATTTGTCAGAGACCAGTTTTAAATCACCATTTTATCCTGGAAAAATCGAATATCAAATGCATTATTAAAAGCCAATACATAATATTATGTTCATATCCACGATTAGAGTTTATAATTTCATGACTGGAAGTGTACATGAAAACAGCTTTCTCAACTTTATCACCTGCCAGTCCTCTGCCCTCACCTCGGCGCTGAATTGCAAAGTCTGCAGCAAACAGAAAGCGATTTGTATTGCTGAATAATTTGTATGTATGAGCTTCACCTGCACTCCAGACAGAACAAAGTGAGCAGATTTGACAGAGACAGTTCCAGGTTCTCCCAATCCTCGCCGAAGCAGCACACGGCCAACTGCGGTACGCTGGGAGGACTGTGGGGAAAACATAAAAGGCCGACCAGCAGACCAAAGGGATTACAGGCCCACTGTGCAGGGGTGGGAGTGTGTGTTGCTCGGCCTGTGTGAGGGGAATAAAACGCAGAGGAGGTGGTGAAAACAAGCCTCGCTCCCTTTTTCTACCCCGTCAGCTGCTGTGCCGACCTCCGGAGAATATTTTCTCTGCAAAAACAAGGGAGTTTTTCCTCTCAATTCGTTCTTCTGAGATATGCTGATGCAGGGGGAATGGTGGGATGAGGGCTGAAAGGGTGGGTGGTGATGGGAGGCAACAGGAGAAGGTGCTTCGGGTTTGTTTTCCTGGTGTCATCTGCAACACGAAGGAGATGTTCCACGGTACAAGGCCGTAAACACATCACCTTTTTTTGTTTTTAATCACACATTTATATGTCAATATCAGACAGTTATAGTCAACCTTTAAAAATATATTGTAAAATGTATTTTGTTTAAATCAAAATGGGAGGTTTCGTTAATCAAAGTAAAAAAAAAAAAGCTACCCGAATGATCCTGATCCTTTGTGGAAAAGTGATTGCCTAACCCTAATAATGGGTTTTGGTCTTCTTGCAGGCATGAAGTGTCATCAGAAAATCAAAACACAGTGACAGTATTAAGAAGATAATATCTATTATTTTTGTTTCCATCAGCACAAATCCAGGGTCTCTGTTAGTCCTGCTGATTTTGGTCAGATTCTGATCCACTTATACCGTGGGACCAAATAAAGGACCACCATGTAGGATTAGGGGACATCTGGCAGCGTAACTTCATCCCCTAACAAATTAAATAACTCGCCGTAGACACGCATAACAAAGCTATGAATTTAATGTAGTGTTTTCCTCCTGAGTGCAACAAAATGAGACTTTAAACTTTAGTCGAGTCAAAGCTTGAAAACAACCCCGAGAGCCACAAAAGTTTCATTGTTAAAGCTTAATGTCTGTTAATAAAGGTTGGCAGCTATCCAGTTATATCTGTCACTCACTTTAGCATCCAGATATCAGTCCTTACTGCGGATGTGCACAGCTGGCCGTCTCAAGGCTTACTAAATAATAATTCAAATAAATATCGTCATTGCAGCATTTATCTGCCGGGTTTGAATCTATGGGGTGCCCCCAGGGACATATATCAAAATTAACTTCCATATACACATGTTAAATTAAACTCTTCCATATAATATAGTGAAAACCGTGCATAAACACTAGTGAAATGCTCTCACACACACTAGTGAAAACATTTACCTCTTATATAACCTACTGAAAACCGTGCACAAACACTAGTGAAAAGCTCTCACATAAACTAGTGAAAACATTTACCTCTTATATAACCTACTCAAACGTTCTCATACAAAGTAGTGAGAACTGTTCATATAAACTGGTGAAAAGCTTTACCTTTCATATACACTACTGAAAAGCTTTCATATACACTACTGAAAAGCTTTCATATACACTACTGAAAAGCTTTCATAAACACTGCTGAAAAGCTTTTATATACACTACTGAAAAGCTTTCATAAACACTGCTGAAAAGCTTTTATATACACTACTGAAAAGCTTTCATAAACACTACTGAAAAGCTCTCACACACACTACTAAAAAAGCTTTTATATACACTACTGAAAAGCTCTCACACACACTACTAAAAAAGCTTTTATATACACTACTGAAAAGCTTTTATATACACTACTGAAAAGCTTTCATATACACTACTGAAAAGCTCTCACACACACTACTAAAAAAGCTTTTATATACACTACTGAAAAGCTTTTATATACACTACTGAAAAGCTTTCATAAACACTACTGAAAAGCTCTCACACACACTACTAAAAAAGCTTTTATATACACTACTGAAAAACTTTTATATACACTACTGAAAAGCTCTCACACACACTACTAAAAAAGCTTTTATATACACTACTGAAAAGCTTTTATATACACTACTGAAAAGCTTTCATAAACACTACTGAAAAGCTCTCACACACACTACTGAAAAGCTTTTATATACACTACTAAAAAAGCTTTTATATACACTACTGAAAAGCTTTTATATACACTACTGAAATAGCGGTTTAGCGTTGTAGCATTTGACAGGATCCGGAACAGGGTCTCCGTTGAAGCCAAAATAAAGTTGAGAAATGCCCCTGCTCCTGTGAGGTGTTCAGCGGGTAGCTGAGCAGTAGTGTTGGGTCGATGAGGCGTCATGAAGTGTTTCGACACGTTGCCAAACTGTATTGATACTGTGCCGATACTGTGTCACTGAATACTGACACCTGCTGGACGTTAAAAATCCCTACAGGCAACCTAGTTGACAGCGTTAACTGACACTGATTAGATGACCTAGTATACACAATAATACAATTTAAGTCATTGTATGTTGCATTGTATTATTTCATATTTTCATTTGAATTTAAAATATCTTTGATTTTTTTTATACAGTCAATAAATAATGTGAACCTGTATCATAACGTAATAACCTCTAAGTAAAAATGTTGTGAATGAGGATGCTTGTGGACTGGCATTTTTTTTTTTTTTTACAAATTTTTATTCAAAAAAATAAGTTGTTTCGACGTTTTGATATTGAATATTGAATCTGTTACGCTTTTTTGATATCACTTCTCCAGCAGTAGAAAATACCCGATGAAGCACAGATGATGCTGGAGTTCAGAGAAATTGTAATGAAAAGCGGAAGAGGTTTGGACAGACTGTCTTTTCGTTTTTCCAGTATATCATAGGATCTTGGGACCCTCTGCCAAGTATCTGTGCACCTCCTGGATAGCATTAGCTGGCACTTTTGGTCTGCCTGCCCACTTCGATGTCAAATGTTGCCAAATGTTATGTAAAAAGAACAAATTGGCATTTTAGTACATGATTTATAAACAACAAACATGCCCAAAAACATGCCTGAAGTAGGGGGAGACAGCTTTTGTGAAGATGGTCCTGGCTAGGGCTCATTTGGGGTCGTCAGATGATTTATTTCAATATCCTCAGCCGCACATCGCTTTTCTAAGACAACGAAGGAACGCTCTCAGTTCTGAACAATTTCTTTGTGCTGCTCTTCATTTTTATGCCAACGGCAGCTTTTTAATTACGTAGGAGACACAGAAAACCTCTCAGAGGAAACTGTATGTTGCGCTGTCAGAAATGTTATTCAGTTACACTTTAAAGGTGTTCCATAGTCAGAGACCCACAATATTAATAAAATAACTATGCAGAATGAAAGCAATAATTTATTCTGTATCAAATTTCGGCACTTCCAGCTCTAAATTTCCATTCCATATAGCCTATGTAGTTAATATAAAGTGAGATTGGCAGATTAAACATCTACAAGACAATCAGTGTCAACTCATTTTTAGAAGGATTGGTGAACAATGGCACAAAGATGAACATATCAGTTATTTCAATAACACACACCATCCCATCATTAATTGCATATGTTGAATATAGGCAATTAATGCTTTAGTTGAGTACTGTTAAACATAAAACTTTTAACTTAACCTTGCCTGGTTAAGCTGTACTTTATCATGATTTGCTGACATGTCCTTTCAATGCTTTTAGTAATGATTGCCCCCCCCTCCACACACACACACACACACACACACACACACCCTTTTGTGTTGAACTAGTGAAGTGTGAGAAAACAGCTTTAATTCTCCATCACATAACTTTCATATTGTGCATGCATTGACTTTTTCAACAATTACTATTATTATTATATATTACTTAATTTTTTCTAGCGGTTTTCAGCAGTAACGGCATTGTTTCTTATGGTTTAATATTGTCCATATGCCTTCTTTAAAGATTTCTAATTCTACTCGCAGGACATGCGCATTTCCAAGCTTATTTCCTGTCGTTGCCATGGTGAATTGCGTTATTTGCGTTCCATTGATCGGGCTTTTTTTCATGCTCGTGTTCACGTTCAACTCATGGTTGATCGGGCGCTGTGTTTAGTTACCTGACTTATATCATCTGTTTTCAAATCAGAAACGCTGAGTATGACAGAGTGATGTACAACCCACTCAAGGTAGTTCAGCCGTTTTTTTCTGACACAAGACTCAGAACAAAGACGCACAGCGCAACCTGCCCAACCATAAAGGCGTCTGCCAAACCCATCAGTGGTGCGCTCCGATCAGCACCTGGCACTCACAGAGCGAGACTGCGGAACACCATCTCACCAGAGTTGTAAAATGGTTAAAAAAAGAACGAACAGTTCAGCTTGGCTTTTATTTACTGCGCAGCATAGCTTTGATGTGCGTGCTGAATCCAGATGCGCGAATGCACACGCGCGCAGCTTAGAGGGAACAGAACACTGCTTATAAACACAGTTTGGCGCGTCCGTCAGTTCGAAACAGTTCCTGTATCGATCACGTGACTTTCCCCGCGCATCGACACGGGGTTTGCTCTATGAGCTCGACGCATGCGCCGATGCATCGGTGTTGCCGGACCCATCACTACTCAGCAGTAATCAATAATTTTATTCGGCCGGAGATTGCACAAAATGTACAGAGCTAACCGGAATGACCTCTGTTTATAATAACTTCCGGGTTAGTGACATTCCTTCCTGTTTCACTGAAATGCCTTCCGTTTCAAGTGAAATGCCTTCCGTTTCAAGTGAAATGCCTTCCGTTTCAACTGAAATCCGTAGCTTTTCAGTAGTATGTATGAAAGCTTTTCAGTAGTGTGTGTGAAAGCTTTTCAGCAGTGTGTATGAAAGCTTTTCAGTAGTGTATATGAAAGCTTTTCAGTAGTGTATATGAAAGCTTTTCAGTAGTGTATATGAAAGCTTTTCAGTAGTGTATATGAAAGCTTTTCAGTAGTGTATATAAAAGCTTTTTCAGTAGTGTGTGAGAGCTTTTCAGTAGTGTATATAAAAGTTTTTCAGTAGTGTATATAAAAGCTTTTTTAGTAGTGTGTGTGAGAGCTTTTCAGTAGTGTATATGAAAGCTTTTCAGTAGTGTATATAAAAGCTTTTCAGTAGTGTATATAAAAGCTTTTTTAGTAGTGTGTGTGAGAGCTTTTCAGTAGTGTATATAAAAGCTTTTTTAGTAGTGTGTGTGAGAGCTTTTCAGTAGTGTTTATGAAAGCTTTTCAGTAGTGTATATAAAAGCTTTTCAGTAGTGTTTATGAAAGCTTTTCAGTAGTGTTTATGAAAGCTTTTCAGTAGTGTATATAAAAGCTTTTCAGTAGTGTATATAAAAGCTTTTCAGCAGTGTTTATGAAAGCTTTTCAGTAGTGTATATGAAAGCTTTTCAGTAGTGTATATGAAAGGTAAAGCTTTTCACCAGTTTATATGAACAGTTCTCACTACTTTGTATGAGAACGTTTGAGTAGGTTATATAAGAGGTAAATGTTTTCACTAGTTTATGTGAGAGCTTTTCACTAGTGTTTGTGCACGGTTTTCAGTAGGTTATATAAGAGGTAAATGTTTTCACTAGTGTGTGTGAGAGCATTTCACTAGTGTTTATGCACGGTTTTCACTATATTATATGGAAGAGTTTAATTTAACATGTGTATATGGAAGTTAATTTTGATATATGTCCCTGGGGGCACCCCATATGAATCAGTCGTATCTGCAGCCGTGATTTTGCAACGTGATTTTAAGCCACACAGCAGCCCTGCTGTCAGCGCCACTCGGCTTGCCCATATGTCTGTGTAAAAGGCTTTAAATCGAACAAAAAGCAACACACCCTCATCATCTACTGTTTGTTCTCCTAGCCAAGTTTCAAATTTAACTGTGTTCAGTCCAAAGCCATTAAACCCAATGATGAACTGTCATGTTTGATTACCAGACTTACAGAATATTTCGGTGACCAGCCGGCATGCAGGCGCTGTTACTTTATTTTCTGATGTTAAATCATCTGAACCAACAACAGCCTGTAATCGTCAGGAAATCATTCTTAGAAAAGGATCATATTGATCTTGTCTCATCACATTGTTGGCATGCTCTTTTCTGTTTTCTGCTGTTCAGAGCCTCTTGGCTCAGTCTGTGGCAGTATCACCAAAAGGAAGAGCTAATTTGTGAAAGTAATATGAAAGAGGCCTAAATGTCAATGGTAAATGGACTGAACTTGTATAGCGCTTTTCCAGTCATGCTGACCACCCAAAGCGCTGTACACTATAGCCACATTCACCCAGTCGCTCTCACTAACGCGCACACATTCATACACCGAGACGCAGCTCAGTAGGCAACTACATTCTGCCTTCGACTGCACTAGTTTAACAGTCGAATGCAATTTTTTTTTTTTTTTTTTTTTTTTTTTATAATCCAACTGCTTTTTCCTACTTACTTTTTTCTGCTTTATTTCCTGTATTTTAATCATGTAAAGCACCTTGCATTGTCTGTGTACTGAATTGTGCTATATAAATAATTGTCCTTGCATTGTGTTGTAAAGTGTCGTGCTCAAAGATTATGTGAAATATGTGGTTTAAAAACGGCCTTTTAGGGCTTTATGTGTTCAAAGGTTCTTTAAAAGTCATCTTCTGTCATTATGTGAGCTGCCTGGTGTCACATAAAGCAAATGTCTTCCTGAGCACAGAGACGGAGGTGAATTTTGGCATTTACGCCTGCTTTTTAGGGTTTGTCTCTGGCAGCGCCTCACCTGGAGAGACTGTTCTGACTGTTTTACGCAGATTTTGGAGTCCTGCCACAAATTCTCATTTAGACATAGTCCTGGACTTGGACTGGGACATTGTAGCTCTGATTTTATGTAAATGCGGCTACTGTGACTCAGTGGGTATTCTGGCTTGCTTATGTCTCATGTCGATGTGCCCATGGATATGGCTCTTAACTCCAAGTTGCCAACGGACATTGTTTCTGTGTGTAACTGAGTGCGTGCTTGTGGATCCGATTTGATGAAAGTGGCACTTTGAGTGGTCGGCATAAGTTGGAAAGTGTTATATAAATCAGTCCATTTATGTCTAAGCTTGTTCTCCTGCTGGAGGGTGAACCCCCGCCCCATTCATAGCCTCTAAAAGATTTTCATTCAGGATTGGCACTTTGCAAAGTCAATTTTATCAAATCATACAGACAAGTTGTTTAAAAAATGGTCTACCTAAGGAAACCCAGCAGATTGCATCAAGTCATTGGCTTGCAGCATTCACTCTTCCTGAAAGCTCGCATAGCCACAGTGGAAAAAAGACTGCATTGTGTTGTAGACTTTGCAGCAATCCCTCATACTGAGCATGCATGTAGCCATAGTGGAGAGAAAAACTCCCCTTTAATAGGAAGAAATCTCCATCAGAACCAGAACCAAGCTCGGTGTGAGTGACCGGTAATGGCAGTCTAGCTCCTTTGGTGAGAGAGAAATGCAGAGAAGCACTGAGCCATTTTTCCAGTCAACACTTAGCAGTATATAAATCAGCCCAATAGCTATGTCTAGTTGAGAAACATGATTAGCCACTGAAAAACAGGGCCAACTGTATTATCTTTAGAACAAGAAGCTGGCAGCAACTTCATGTTGCAGAAGGCTGTCACAGCTAAACTTTAAAGAAAAAAAAACAGAGATCCGGAAGTTAAACATTGAAACAAAACCAAGAAAAATGCTAAATTGGAGAGTAGTAGGAAAATGTAGCAGAGTGAGGGAAGAAAAAACAACATTGTTGATTTAAGACTTCTCATGCCGATGCTAATGCGGTTTTGCACCCTGCTAGCAGTGGCCAAGCATGAAGAAGACTTGGAAATGATCTGTTTTTGACTTCAGTGTTTGAGAATAGAAGAAACAGTGATGATGCTTTAAATTATTGAAGCTCGGTGCATTTCACCAGGACTCTCTGCTTTGTTTAATGTGCGGTCTACACATCCCAGCTAACAACCTTCTAACTGCCAGAATCCTGTTTTAAATTTTTATTTCCAGTTGGCAGATGGCTCTAGTTACACTCAATGTTTTATTCAATCTTTTTTCTCCTCTCCTCCCACTCCTTTTGACTAACATAATGTAGTGTTGCAGAAAATGTGCTGTTGAGGTTATTAAATTCCAAAAGATGTGTGTTTATTATTTTGATAGTTTAGTTTGCTAACGCAAAAGCAAGCTAATGAATCCCTGAAAGCGGCCTGTACTGTTAACGTGTGTTATTACCCTTCACAACAGCTGCTTACAGTCAATATTGTTAACTATTGCAAAGGTTGTGAAGAATATTTAGCATAACATGATATTTCTGGTCTTAGTACAGTGTATTTCTGGACTGTAGTACAGTCTCAATCTTAGCTATAATGTTTGAATATAGTGATGTCATGGATTCACAACCTTAGCAATGTAACAATTCATGCACTGAAGCTTTAAAATAGACAGAACATCCAATACAGTAATCTCCATAAATTTTAGTGTAGTTGATTATACATAAGTGTTTCTGGGCAGATAAGCTTCATTTGAGTTTTTGGGGGAGCGTTACATCACACGGCTCGAAGGAGGGGCGTAATATGCGTTGAGCTAATAACAGCTTAGCTATTTAGAACAGGAGTTTTTCTCTCGGACGGGAACGTTAACGGCCGTTTTATGTCGCAAACATCGATGCATTTAAAGTAAACAAACAATGCTAACCCTGGGGGGTGAGTTAAGCCTATCGGTCCGCCAGGCTTATAATATGCTGGGGGAATGAGATAAACCAGTAAATTGGTCCTTCTTCTTCTTCTTGATACCAAGGTTCCTTCCGAAAATGTCTAATATTAGCTCCTAGCTGCTGTTCCTTACTGCTGGTCCACAGTAAGAACTCGTAGGGAGGAAAGCAGCTTCGGACTGCTGTGCTGATTTCGGACAGCCTTTAGATCCGACGTCATTATGCAGCAGAAACACACACGGATGATTCTAGTCAACGCCGGGCCTACAGCCTTCTGAAAGTTAACTACAAAGTGTGCGCCCTCTTCTGTCCGGACATTTTCGTTAATTTCTGTGGGGTGTGCTGTATTTATACGTCACATCATGCAAAGGATTGTGGGATTCCTTATAGCTCCTTAGTGCCAGTAAGGAACATCCCAAGGTTCCTACACTAAAGGAGCTGTGAAAGGAAGCACACAGGCTCATTTTCCTACCTCCTTCCTTACTGACTGCACTATTCGGACGCTCTTCTGCTTTGGCTAAAGAGTCCTGACCCTATAGAGGTATTCAGATGGAGCCCGACACAACAGAGCAACAGTCTCATAGCTGCAGATGATCCGGCTATCCATCTTTTGTTCCTTCCTATCGTTGCTTGTGAACACAGTGGTATAGCGCTGACCTCCGACATGAGACATTAATAATCATCAGCAGTAGTTGGTAGCACTGATGCCTTGCAGTCAGCAGATTCTTGGTTTAAACCCCGGCCTCAGGTCTTGCTGCAGGGAGTTAGCTGTTCACCACCTCCGGCCCGATGACTATTAACAAGTACATACAATGGATGGATGGATGAATTTCAGCAGCATGTTTATTAGATTTTGTCCGTCCTGCTCACTTTTGCTGCTTCACTCCGTAGCAAACATGTTGGCACTGTTGAGCATTGCTGTTATGGGTTTACTGATTGACATGTAACGTGAAAGCCTGCAAGAAAAACCATCATTTTCTAACACTCTTTCTGTGCAACAAGAGCAGCGTCAGCAGCATCAAGCGTTGAAAGCTAAAGATTTAATTAAAAGTGACTCAGATTTGCCGTAATACCGAGTTATATGGGCTTCAGACAAAGGCCTCATTCACACCACGGCGGCTTGCACACTTCCAACCCAACCCTAGAATTAATATTCCTGAGCATACAAAGCTTTTACTGCCAGATAAATGATCTGGAACCGTTGAAGGATGATTATGCAGGAATTTGAACATTGTGTCAGATTTTTGGCTTTGAACTAAAACCCCACTCACCACATCCCTCCTATTTTTGGGTTAAAGCTCACACTAGCTGGGGTTCTAAAGACCTCTGAATCTAACGAGTATTACCCTGTTTAGAATTCCTGTGAGACCTTTTCAGCTAGATGAGTAGGATTCGACTGACCAGCTAACCACCTCCGTCCTAGGGCCACACCCTTCTGCCGTGGACAGGTCAGGCAACTTAGTAGCCCGAAGCCACCTGTACCCCATCCATCGCCCTAGTTAACGGTGGCTCCTACTCCTATAAATCAGCACTTGTTACACGATCAGTATTTTTTAAAGACTCAAAAGTCCCTAAGGGTGTTGTTTTAAAGTTTGGGCTATAGGCAACCTTTTAAGACCTCCAAAATATTTCTAGAACCATGCACCATGACTATTTTACAATCATAGAAGAACTCAGAAAATTATTGACTCAATAAGAGAATGTCCACAACTTCTAATAAAATTTTATATGCTTCTTTAATTAATATGCTTTAGCAGGGGATTAGAAACAGCATTAAGCAATTTAACAGATTACAAATTAATATTGAATCAACATCCTATCTCTTATCTAAGGCTGCTTGTTAATGCGTTCAGGAGGGGATGTTAAATTTAGAGGAGCAAACTGACCCGAACTCTAGGTGGAAACACAACGTGCATTTGAGCTCTGGGCGAAGGAGTTGTCCAGCCGAACAACTTCACTTCTCTCAATGGTTACCCCGATGTCCCGTTGCCGCTCCGCTCACGGAAACTCACGCTCTGAGCCCCCGCTTCGACATCTGTGCAGGGATACGTCTCTTCTGCTCACAAAGTTGGTTCAATCTTCGGAACTGGCATCTCACAGGTGCGATCCAAATCTTCGGCACATCTGGGGTTGCGTCATCGACCAGGTCAAACCACAGCAGCTCTTCTTAGCAGGATTCGCACAAGCGTTGGCCCAGAATTGTGGAGGAACACGGTGAAGTGGGTAACGGCTCAGCCTCGGTGTTTCTCAGAGACAGGTGTTCTTCCTCTCGGCCCGTTGCACTGCTTTTTCCTGTCTGGGGTCCTTTGTTCTTCTGCTCCGTGCTGCGTGTCTTCTTGAGACGAGATACTGAGCCACGAGTACCCAAATCACCCTTCTTTTATGTGTTGAGAGAGCCGTTGGGAGGTTGCAAACCTCAACCCCCCCTCCCTCCACCGAACACTTGCACCCAGTCCCTTATCACCTCATAACCTTTTCACCCTATGCAGATCTCTGGCCGAGTCAAAAGTTCTCGCTCCTCTTTCTCCGACCCCAGGCAGCAGGTCATTGAACCAAACCGTCCGGTTCCACTTCCTCTTCTCTTCTCGGCAGATTTCCTGTAGCCAGCAGCTGCAGTCTCCTTCCAAGCGCTACTTCCTCTTTCCACAAACCTATTTTCTCCTTAGCCTGTCTGACACTTGGACTGCACTAAAATAATCATCATTTCACTCATTTAATACATGAATGCTTGATCTTTTTAAGAAAGAAAAACAATCAGTCAAAACATGCAATTCAATAAAGAGAAAACAATCAATTTAAACACACAATTAAAGAGCTCTTTATGTTATCTTTTTTACATGATACATTTAATGTCCAAATCATACCTTAATTTGTGAATGATAGAGAATATGGTTGAGCTCACCACACCACCGATTTTAGAGGTATTTTGACACCCCCTTCTTGAGGTCAACCAGATTCCACAGCCAAGGTCCCTGCAGGACCCTAGAACCGTCCATCCAGGTCGAAACAGCTGATCTCCAGGACATCATCACAGAGTTTTCAGTTAATCATATGAATCAAACCCTTTAGATTGTGACTCCCCACTCAAAACAATTAACCTTGCCCTGGGGAAACATAAAGTAGCTCAGAATTAATGTTACATGATTATAAAATTAAAAAGAAAAAATCTTAGCAGAGAGAAAAAAAAATAAATAAAAAATCTTCGCAGCTGAGCAGCAAGCAAAAAATAAGAAAAAACAGGCCCTTTAACGCCGAGGTTCCGGCCTGGGCAGCCAGCCAGGGGGAATTGAACAGCGGGTCAGGGTCTGAGACCGCGTTGGTGTAGGTGAACACGGCAGCATAAGTCATCAACAACATCATGGATGGATGATCTGAGATAAACTGCAGCCTATACACCATAGGCACGTCCGACTTCTAAAAGCCGCCCCTCCTTAAACTATTCTTGACAGGCAGTACAGTACGTCAGATTACCTTCATTCCATGAACAGAAGCACGAGGTAGGGGATACTTTACCCAGGTCCCAGCAGGTGATGAAAATCACCCTAGGAAGGTGTCGTACTCGGCAGTCCCCACATACTTCAGCATCAGTGACCTTGACTTGATGTTTCAGTAGTCAAGTGAGCTCGCTGCCCGAGGCATGGTGACTCAGGGTTTTTCTTTCCCCGGCCCTTGCCAGCGGACTTCGAGCTAGATTGTAGATTGGCAAACGGTGCAGCAGTAGTTGAGTTTCTGCCACAAGAACTTCTCATCTTCTTCTGGCAGGAGTCCTTTTTTAACACATTTCAATTTCTTCAAAGCTCTTCCTACCCAGAGCTCTGAAGTGGTTCTTCTAATGACAACCACCCCTGTTACAGTGGCCAGTCTGATATAGGGTGGCAAGGTGCATGATTCACTGGCCATTCTCCGGTCTCTGGTTCTCCTTAGCTAAGAACTGGCTTGAGCTGCTCCACTCCTTGGATCCCCTTTTTGTGCAGCAGCACAGTGTTCCAGTCTAAAACCTGCTTTACCAGCACTAAAAGGTACTTCTCACCTCTTTTTCCTGTCATCCCCATGGGGCCTGCAACATCTATGCAAACTGACCCCCACGGGACGGTGCTCTTTATGGTTAGGCCATCCGTACACTGCCCTCGGCGACCTGCGTTGTATCGACCACATACTTCACAGCCCCTCAGCACGCGACGGATGTGTTTTAGCGGGACCCAGAGTTCCTGCTCTTCCAATTCTTTACGGGTAGGTAGCACGCCTGCATGTCCCAAGGCCTCATGCACGCTCCGCACTACCTCATCCACGTACTCATCTGGGACCACCCGTCCTCTGGGTGTCCTGTCCCACTTCTCGATCCCGACAAAGACGATTCTTCTCTGTTGGACGTACCTGTCCACTTCATCATTTCCGCGCCAATGCGCTCCATCTCTGGTGTGAGCTCTCTGATGCTCCACCTGGAGGTCCAGGTCCAGCCTCAACTCGGCTATCTTCTTCCACAGGTCATGGTGTGCAACTTGTTTCCCCTTGGCAGTTTCAAAACCATTTTCTTCCCAAATGGACAAATCTTCTTTTAGGGCCTGAGCACAAAAATAACTGCCTGTTACAATTTTAGCCCTTTTCACCTTCCTCTTTATCAGCTCCAGCAGGCCCTCTAATACTGCAGTCACTTCACCCGCCTGTGCACTCCCTGGGGTCTTACCTTTCTGACGACATTTTTCCTTGTCGTGTTGCTTCAGTATGAACCCCCAGTAAGCAGCTTGGTCGGGCCCTTTCCTTGAACCATCAGTGTACAGCACCCACTCCGGAGGCTCCTCTTGCTCGTGTGTTGATGGCTTTTTCCTGCAGGCTGGCTGTGCTGGTCCGATCTCGAGGTCAGGGTCGTGTAGGATGTCTTCCCACCGGCCCCATCTGGTGATGTTTCTCATGGGAGAACGCGGAGTTGCAACCATCTGACCCTGGGATTTTCCTGGATCCCAAGGCGTGTTTCTTCCAGAAGGGTCAACTGAGAACTGGGATCCATTCTCTTCAATGGCCTCAGCCATCCTTTGTCTTTGTCGTCTCGAGTTGTCTGCTGCCCAAAGCCTCTCCTTGTACTTCGGAGCAGGGATGGGTGCAGACTACTGGCTACTAGCTTTACTGTATGGGTCAGGTCAGTTACCCTCAATAAAGCTCATCCCCCACCTACGCCGACGGTAGTTACTGCGAGGGTTGTGACTGACGGCCGGAGCCAGCCACTAACAATCCTACTCGCCTTCAGATTGTTACAGGTTGTGGTCTATGAAGCAGCCTTTCTACTCCCTACCACTACTTTTGGGGTCTCCCTCTCTCAGGGCCCCACGTTGGGCGCCATGTCAGATTTTTGGCTTTGAACTAAAACCCCACTCACCACATCCCTCCTATTTTTGGGTTAAAGCTCACACTAGCTGGGGTTCTAAAGACCTCTGAATCTAACGAGTATTACCCTGTTTAGAATTCCTGTGAGACCTTTTCAGCTAGATGAGTAGGATTCGACTGACCAGCTAACCACCTCCGTCCTAGGGCCACACCCTTCTGCCGTGGACAGGTCAGGCAACTTAGTAGCCCGAAGCCACCTGTACCCCATCCATCGCCCTAGTTAACGGTGGCTCCTACTCCTATAAATCAGCACTTGTTACACGATCAGTATTTTTTAAAGACTCAAAAGTCCCTAAGGGTGTTGTTTTAAAGTTTGGGCTATAGGCAACCTTTTAAGACCTCCAAAATATTTCTAGAACCATGCACCATGACTATTTTACAATCATAGAAGAACTCAGAAAATTATTGACTCAATAAGAGAATGTCCACAACTTCTAATAAAATTTTATATGCTTCTTTAATTAATATGCTTTAGCAGGGGATTAGAAACAGCATTAAGCAATTTAACAGATTACAAATTAATATTGAATCAACATCCTATCTCTTATCTAAGGCTGCTTGTTAATGCGTTCAGGAGGGGATGTTAAATTTAGAGGAGCAAACTGACCCGAACTCTAGGTGGAAACACAACGTGCATTTGAGCTCTGGGCGAAGGAGTTGTCCAGCCGAACAACTTCACTTCTCTCAATGGTTACCCCGATGTCCCGTTGCCGCTCCGCTCACGGAAACTCACGCTCTGAGCCCCCGCTTCGACATCTGTGCAGGGATACGTCTCTTCTGCTCACAAAGTTGGTTCAATCTTCGGAACTGGCATCTCACAGGTGCGATCCAAATCTTCGGCACATCTGGGGTTGCGTCATCGACCAGGTCAAACCACAGCAGCTCTTCTTAGCAGGATTCGCACAAGCGTTGGCCCAGAATTGTGGAGGAACACGGTGAAGTGGGTAACGGCTCAGCCTCGGTGTTTCTCAGAGACAGGTGTTCTTCCTCTCGGCCCGTTGCACTGCTTTTTCCTGTCTGGGGTCCTTTGTTCTTCTGCTCCGTGCTGCGTGTCTTCTTGAGACGAGATACTGAGCCACGAGTACCCAAATCACCCTTCTTTTATGTGTTGAGAGAGCCGTTGGGAGGTTGCAAACCTCAACCCCCCCTCCCTCCACCGAACACTTGCACCCAGTCCCTTATCACCTCATAACCTTTTCACCCTATGCAGATCTCTGGCCGAGTCAAAAGTTCTCGCTCCTCTTTCTCCGACCCCAGGCAGCAGGTCATTGAACCAAACCGTCCGGTTCCACTTCCTCTTCTCTTCTCGGCAGATTTCCTGTAGCCAGCAGCTGCAGTCTCCTTCCAAGCGCTACTTCCTCTTTCCACAAACCTATTTTCTCCTTAGCCTGTCTGACACTTGGACTGCACTAAAATAATCATCATTTCACTCATTTAATACATGAATGCTTGATCTTTTTAAGAAAGAAAAACAATCAGTCAAAACATGCAATTCAATAAAGAGAAAACAATCAATTTAAACACACAATTAAAGAGCTCTTTATGTTATCTTTTTTACATGATACATTTAATGTCCAAATCATACCTTAATTTGTGAATGATAGAGAATATGGTTGAGCTCACCACACCACCGATTTTAGAGGTATTTTGACAATTGTTAAAGTGTTTTTTCTTCTTTTTTTTTAAATCATGACACAAAGACAGCAGAAATATCACACTGTCAGTTCATCCTATGCTGTCTACTTATCACAGCTTATGGCTTATTGTTATCAGTTCACCATTGTGGTGAGCACGATCTCTGGCTTTTCTGTAAGGATAATAGTTTTGGTGCCAGTTTTAGCCCGCAGCCAGACAGCTCCCAGATACCTTTTATTCACTGCAGGCTTAAATGACTAATCTGGCATTTGCTTGGCTTTGAGACATGATCGTCAGATGATGACCAAATCTAATTTGTTCGGGTGAAGCTTTTAATGAGTCACAGACACAAACCCAGCAACTTCTAGTTTGGAAGACGGAGCTTTCCTTGCTTGTTGTAAAGCAAACACTTTGCGCTAGAGTACGTAAAGCAGAACAATTTCCCTAGATGAGTTTCCACATTGCATATACAGAGCTGGGATGTCTGCGTGAGAATTATACGCAAAGACAGGTGGTGTAATGGGAAAATGTAATATCAAGCAGAAGCAAAGTATGTAAACGTGCATTTCACTGCAAAACAAGCTTTCTTTAAAGCTTTTAAAGGAGAAGTCTGGTCAAAATCAGAATTCAAACTGCTGAAAGTACTTTAAATATACAATTGTTACATACTGTTCAATAAATGATAAGCGTTTTTAATTAAGAGTAATTTCCATTTGAATATGCTTTTATCCATCTTGGTGAAGAACAGTACTGCCACCTCCCAGTTTGTGACGTCAGGTCGCGGTATCGGTTGTAGAGCAAGTCCCAATGCCCTATCTGTCCCCTTGTAAATAAATAACCGTTTTCATACCGAAATATTTTTTTTAACCTCTTAAACAAAGATAGACATGGTATTAAGCATTTAAATTTAAAGTAATACTAATTTTACATTTTAGAGACATAAAAAGACAACAAATAAGCATTAAAGTACGGTTTATGGGTTTGGTTCTGCAATGTTATAAGATGAGTATAAAACTCATCTTTAGAACCAATCTCTGCTCAAAATGGTGATCTGCACCGCCTAATCTACTTTCAGCAGTTATCATCAGTTATTGCAACCGTAAACTGCAGAAAATACGGGCAGAGCGGCTCCTTCTGAGTTTACTCTCTGCTGCTGTCAGGATGAGCTGCAGCGCGTTATGAGGCGGAGGGATATTTCAGCGTCACTTAGTTTAGAGCCAAAACAAGCTACTTCACTTTCATAAACAAGCCCAAAAAAATGCAGCCCGCAACTCTAGAAATTTACAAGCAACTTTAGAAAAAATAAGACCAAAGCTGCATAAAATAAGTGGGCTTCACAACAGTGAGCATTCTTTCTAAGTGTCGTATCACTCCGCCCCTCTGGCCGGGTAAACAAATGTTCCGGCAAATTCTACATTATAAAAAAGAAAAACCTACCGAAAAGTCTCGCTCTCATGTCATCTTAAAGACATTCTTCTTCGAAATGTTGGCTACAGACGATGTGTTTTCTCTCTGGCTAGAAGTTCGATGGCAAATCCTCCCTCTTCAAGTTGGCAATCCAACAAATGAGCCCGTGGTGGATCATGAATTGGAAAAGTGAAAAAAATAATGTTTTTTTCACCTTTACCCGATGTATTGTTACATCCAGCTGCCATGCACGTGGGCATTGTTGCTTCAACAATAGCTCTCGCGAATTTCAATGGTGAAGTCCTCTGGAAATCCAAAATAATTGTTGTTGATCGCAGCTGTGTACAACAGCTCCGATTAAATTAGCTTGTAGAGCGCAGTGCCTTACCGCAACATTACGTCACAGGATGTGATGTCAGGCGGCCATTATTGCCCAAATATGGGCAATAATGGCTGCCCCCATACACAGTGATCGAGACGACAATTTATGCTTTTATTTTCTTATTGATTAACGCTAAATTCATTAAATCACCACGGACGTATTACGGTAGTTTTAGGTTTAGCTAATGATCCACTGATTTTTCCTTGTTGACCGGACTTCTCCTTTAAGAATCTAAGGAGTACCTATAAGGACCACAATTTGCTCCAATTATCCCTGCTGTACCACATGTTACATCCAAAGACGGCTGGAGATGAGCATCAGGCCTGCACAAATAAGCAGGTATGAATAGATAGATATTAAGCCTAAATATTAGGCTAAATATTAGGCTTAATATTTTAGCCTAAATATTTTAGGCTAAAATATTCAACTTTTTATTTGTTTTTCTTCAATCCCACGGTGATGTTTAGCAATTTCTGCCAAAGGCTGCAGCATTTTGATTTAATCCATCTGAATGCAGTATTTGCTAGCCATACTCTGATTGGATGGAAAAAAAAACTGTCTGTGATTGGCTGGTGGAGTGGCCAGTTTTTGAAGTCGCAGCGCAGAAACAGCCGAGGGAGTGCACAGCTGGTGTTGAGCGTGGAATGAGCAGGTGTGCGCGAGTAGAGATGGAACTCAGCGTGAGGACAGTGGGTTGAGAAGAGTTTTTCAGAGTTGAGCGCGCGCCAGACCGGTTTTGAGCATTGAGAGTTGTCTCACTGCACGCTTGGATTGGTTCCTGCGCGCTCAGACAGAGGGCACGAATATCGCTACATAGTTTCACAGAGTTGAGCGGCAGCGCTGACTTCTTCTATTATCTTCTTTGTCTTCTCGCGCCTCCCCTGCGACTCTTTGGCGCCCCCCAGGGGAGGCGCGCCTCACCTATTGAAAACCCCTGGTGCAAAGGAAATGTGTCAGACTCATTTCTATATGGGGCCACTTTGGCATCATGAAGTCATTTAAAAGGCCGGTTGCACCTGTATAGATGATACTTTTGATTTCATAATTTCATTCCAGTTCACAAAAAAAAAAAATCACATTAACATAAAATTAGCATCCTTAGACCCAGTTTATACAGTTTATCTGCAAAAAAAGTTGATATTGGGGTGAGTTACACTTTAAATTCTTATTCTGCATCACTTTTGCTCTTTTTGGACATTTCTGGGTTGTTTTAATGTGTTGTGGGAAAACTGACATCTAGTGGCAGGATGCTGTTACTACACCGTAAAAAAAAAAATCAACATTCGCTACATGAAGCTCAGTTTTAGCCACTTTATACACTTTAAAAGGATATATGCCTCTACTTTATGACATGATATGCCTTTTTTGGCTCTTGAGGGACGGATAAATTGCCTTGACGGGCTTTCACACTGCAGGAAATTGCAACTCAAATCCCATCTTTTTACCCATATGCACCCCATATCGGTCTTTTTCACGGCAGTGTGAACGGCCCAATTCTGATCTTTTCACCCCCCAAAAAATCCGATCTGTGCCACTTGTGGTACTCATTCAGATAAGTATCAGATTTTTTTCAAAGCATCCTCAGTCTGTACGGTCATGTCACATTTTATCCGTCTTTCATGTCTGTCCTGTCTCTCACTACACGTCCACACACAGTAGCAGCAGTTAACTTTCCATTAATAGGCCGTTAATAGCTGTGCTGCTTTCAACTTACCTTATTTCGTCTCGCTATGATGTGGTCGTAATGTTGTCGGAATTGAGCATCAAGACCTGCAGTGTGAACGTAGCCTCAGTCAAGCTTCACAATGGAAAAGACAATAGAACACATGCCGTTCTAGTAGGACAGATGTGGGATGATCTTCACTAATTCAGGAAATGGCTACAAAACAGCTAATAGTCTGAAGTAGTCTCTGGGTTTGTCAAATTCTGGGGCCGCATCCATCGAAGGCCGATTACGTGACGGCGCACTTGTCTCCTGGAACATTGCTTTCAAACTCCTGACTCCTGATTGTTATTTTATTATTATCATTTATCTCTAAAATAAGGTGATTTAAGCTTTGTTCGTAAATTAGGGTCAGGGTTTAAGTTGTTAAATGTTTTACTAATAAATTAAACAAATGGTGTTCGTGATTAATTTTATTTTGGTGGCACATCTTTTTTTATATCTATGAACATCTAAATTACTCTGAACTACAAATAGCTGATTAATGAATGAGAGTAAAATGTAATAATAATAATATTAATAGTAAAACAAGAACACACAGCTGTGATTGTGATTGACAGCTGGACCGTCCAAATTCACGGCCCATCTCCTCCGGTCTTCGTCTCTTCACGGCCGACGGAGGACCCGAAGGATGCGGCCCCTGAATTTTGTTAAAAGCTGTGGGGGCTTGGACCGGAGCTCCCAGCTTTGGTGCTATTGGACTAAAGTTCAGCTTCTTTGCTCCAACAAACCCTCCTGGGGAAAAAGGAAAGAAGATCATGGCCACTGTTGGGTGCAGTGGAGGACCTGATTCTGTGTTTTCATCTGTGCTTCACCCTCGTTAAAGGCTGTCAGACTGCTGTACTATTGGCAGCACTGGTTATTTTGTAAAACACTGTTATTATTTAAAACTACTTTTGTTCCCCTCCTAATAAATGCATCGAATGAAAAGTTAAATTTTTAGCAATTTTGGAATAAGTTCATGTTCAGAAGCAAAATTCATAAACTCATAGAACCCATCTTTATGCCAGCTGGTAGCGTTGTACATGTAATTAATTTAATCTGTCAGAAAATCTAATCTGGGCGCTGAGACAGCATCAGTCTCTCGGCAGAACCCAGAGTTCGGCTCAGTTCAGAGTTCAGAACCCAACCCTCCGACTAAAGACAGCCTGAGAAGGCTGTGGGTTCATGATGGCGCTCTCCGTTCTGCCGTTTTTATTTTCTCAGATGAAGGGCCGCAGCAGAGGAAGGCGTGGACGCACAGCGCAGCTTTAAAACGACATTTTGATGGATTAAGCAGGCCTTGTACCTTCACCCACCTTCACCCAGGAGCGTCCCTCTTCTGATTGGTTTCCACAGTGATTAAACCCCACGAAGAATAGTGGGTGAAGAGTCTTTCTTTGGTATCAAAACACCTGAGAGCCCAGATGAAAGGAGTGAAAGAAAACCATCAGACGGAGCAAACCAACGAGGCCCTCAGTGTGTGGGCATTTAAGTGCAGGTTTTAATAGACCTGTGTTCTGCAGTTATTTTCTTTGCAGAGTGTGCAGAACATAAAAAACGGACCTGTCAGGATCCCACTTGAATCTGTCGCCTAACTCTTCCTGACCTCGTATTTAAAAGTGTTAAACCTGCTCTCAGTTCCTTATCTTTCCTTTCAAGTAACCAGACTCTCTGGGGATCTTTCAATCTAGTCTTCATCAGTAGGTCTCATGTTTTGAAGATTCCTCACAAATCATTTCCTCCAGTTTTTGCTGTTTTCTCTGAAAATACCAAAGTTTCCACAGTTGGGCAACTATTAGAGATGTAATAATCAGTTAAATAATAATTTCCATTGTTTGATCTTAACAGCACAATCTGAAGATTTTTCCTTTCACTCTAATGGTTTCCAGCTCTGGACCAAATCAACAAACCCGATTTTCATTGAAAAATTCCTTCTTTTTCGGTTATAACGAAAAATGTTAAGGACATTTTTTTTAATGTTTTGACGTAAATAAAAAGAAATTGTTTTGTTTTGTAGAAATAAAAGTTAATTCAAATGAGTGTCTATGTGTTCATGTTCTTTGGAAAAAATAAAGAAATCATTAACAGCAGGTCAGGCTAAAGAAAAACCAGATATCGGTGCCGGCTGGTAAAGTCCTGATCGGTGCATCTCCAAAGTTAAGTTTAAACCAAACGTGAAGAAGGCGAATGGAGCGAGGGATTTACATGTTGTCCCAATGTAAAGGTGCGTTCAGGAGCAAAATAATGGTCGGCGATGCCAACGGCACGAACTGGGCAAATGGAGCGAAGCAAAATTCTGCTCGAGTTCAACAATCTGAACTTTTCTGTCAATTCGCGTCACGTTTCAGGTCATCCTCGTCCATTTATATAAGCACAAAAATGTCTTTGTGTTGCATATTAAGACAGTACAAGTAGGCTATATTTCTATTGAGCAATGATTGCTCTACTGACTGAAGATGCCTCTTTTTGGCTATATTTCTGTTTTTAAAACTTGTTTAAAACCACATTATTTCTCACTGGCTTTAAACCCAGAGTGAGTTAATATCTGTGTCTTAATGTTGCACTTCTTCCTAATATTTGTTGTGTTTTTGATTTCTTTTGCATATTAGTTTTGCTGTTTTATTGCTGTTGCTTTTTGTTGTTGTATTTTACAGCACTTCAGTAAACTGCAATGCTGTATTTTAAGTGCTTTAGAAATAAATATGGTATGGTATGTAACAAATGAATGGATAAGACTCGTCCTTTAGGTGTCGGTAATGTGTTTAAAGTTGGTTTAACTCCACATGGAAGGGAAGAGAGTTGCAGCTGTGAGATAATATAGTTTTATTGCTTGTTTTAGAGTATATATAATGATACTTTTCTTACAAGAAACTTTCAGGACTCTCACCATAGCATTAGGTAGCGGTCAACCCTTAATACATAGACTTGTTTGTGGGTTACACTTTATGTTGGATTGATGTCCAACTCAACAAGTTATTCTCTCGAATAATAATATTCTGATTAATAAAAACAGTTAAATTTCTTGTTTTAAATAGTCCATGTTTACAAACATCTTTATCTACAGGCCATTTTTGTTGCTTGTGGTTAATGCAGAGAAAAGTCAAGAAATATATCGTGATTTTGGTTTTTGGCAAAATCGTACAGCCCAGGTCTGTGGAGGATCTGGTGGACCCAGGGGCGCCAACGCTGTTTTCCACTTTAAATACAGCTCCGGGACTCGCTCGGTAAAATCCATGTTTGCCACGGTGAGTTGACCAGACCAGAGGAACGCTCCTGCTATTTGATGACACGGTGAAATAAGCTGGGGGGAAATGGCTGCGTTGTCAGCGCGGATTGTTTGCGAGAGAGAGACGAAATGGCAGGAGATCAACTCCAAAGATTCGTCTTGCTCCCGTTCGGTGTGAACGTACCTTAACAGCTGTAACAGAAGTTGGTTCCCAGCGGTATTATAGATGAAAAAACTGGTATTCCTGGCATGGTGGTTGATGTAGAGAACAAAAGATGTAGTTGAAAAAGACGACAAAACTGCAACATGAAGTGTATCTCATCCTAGCCGGAGTGGATTAATGCAACCTTGTACATTTCAGTGGTGCAGGAAGACCTTAAATAACACTCCACCGTCACCCTCTGAAGCATTTAACCCTCCAGTTGTTGAAGTATGGCACAATAATATAATTTAATCTCATCTAAAACAAAGCTATGAAGAGACTCACGCTGAAGGAGAGTCACTCGCCTCAGGATTAAGGCTGGGCGATATGGCTTAAAAATAAAATCTCTGATTTTATTATACTAAATCTAATTAATAGATTTTTTTTCCTCTCCTTTTCGTTTTACAGAAATAAATTATTTTGAAAACTTGCTTTTAAGTCAAGCATTTCATCTGTGAGTTGATCTGAATTCAAAGTGCAACTAAACAAAGCTGTGAAACATGTTTGTAAAACAAGATGGCGGCTCTGCCATAGTAACCAGTGAGCCAAGAACAGGATTCACTTCACTTGTGTAACTTCAAACTAACTCATTTATCTAAATAATAAGTAAATGAGTAAATTAAAGTGCCTTCTATTATGGTAAAAAAAGAGTTTCCTCTTTGCAATACTTTGACAATATATTTTCATAAACATTTTTTCAGCGTTACATGCTATTCTCTTCATGGAGGCCCAATGAGTGCATTGCCAAAATAAAATACAGATTTTCCAAAAGGTTAATCTTAAAAAATTGTAAATTCGAATTAATCGATGAAATTGATTTATCGCGCTGCCCTGCTCAGGATCCATCTTGCTTGAAACTGAAAGTAAAACTGATGGCTTTACCAAGGCAGCTAGACGTCTTTCTCTGTCTCTTGAAGGTGTTATTCCTTTTTTTATTTTTTATTTCTTTTTATTTATTTATTTATAAAAAAAGGTGTTATTCCTCTGAAAGGCTTCTTAAAAGGCTACAGAAGCTTTTTCAAGAATAAAGAAAATATATATTAGCTACATTCAGTACTTTCAAGGTCCTAAGAAAAGGGAAGTATCTTGGCAGATGTTTTTAGACAGATACAAAATACAAAATACTATTTAGCACCAGAAAAAGGTCTATAACATTGCTTGTTGACTTAAGTAAATCAATTGGAACTGCTGTCTACTTTCCAACAATTATTATGTAACAAAGAGCTTAAAATCTCAAGATTTCATTCAAAAGACCTTCAGACAACCAAAAGAACGACTTATATTTTTAACGTATTGACCGACCTGGCTTTTTAAAAGGATTGGATCAAGATAACGTTTTCAACTTAAAACAGCAGAGGGTCAAAGGTCAACGGTCTGTCTCTCTCTGCCTTACGGAGGATTTAATGCTCTCCACCACGTTCTGTGTTTCTGCCGCAGGCTCGCGTCGGCTGTGCTCCTCCCTCACACACTCATATCTCCTCTGAAGCACACACATCCAGCGACATAATGAGATCAGAGTGTTTTCCTCCGAGGCCATGGCTGACACCAGAGAAACGGGAGTGGATGGATGCAGGGATAACCGATAAACTGTTTCCACTCATTTAATCCTCCGACGCCGCTCGCCTCGTTTGGCTCCGTTCTCGGGAACAGAGATGTTTCCGTGTGACCTGCACCTGCCGTCAGAACAGGACGGTGGTCGGTGTCCTCATGTATCCCAGTTTAAAAACGCTGCCAGGGACCTGCTGAGCCGCCGCTTTCTGCTGGCTCACGGTTGTCTGATCCTGTTTTAGTTAGCTTGTGTTTGGGCTGGTTTTTATCTCTCATTCAATCAATGAGAATCGATTGTAACGATCTTAAGACAGTTTGTTGACCAAAGCAAACTGGGGATAAAGCCGTTAGGACGGGAGCTGTGAGATAATCCAAGCTCATTCAGGAGAGCGTTGGCGCATCTTTGGCTGCAGGCCACTGGCTCCGGAGTTCCTCTGCTCAATTCGGCAGGAACTAATCCAGAGAGCAGCTATGTGGATGCTGAGCATGTTATGACTTTATTTTTCCTCATAGTTGAGAACATATAACACAAAGCCTAATCATGCGTCGATATCGACTGATGATTTCAATTTAAGATTCAACTTGCACCAATTTTAATTTCGTACACAGTGCTTTTAAAAAGTATTTACTTCCTTACAGATTTTACTTTTTTTGTTACATTTTAATGTTTCACATCATCAAATAATGTGGAAATACGATATCTGGCCAGGTAAACCATCAATTAGCTTTAATTGAAGCAACAGTGGCACAGAAGCAAAGAGCCCGTCCTGTAATTGACGAGTTGTCAGTTCGAAACCCTGCTCAGAACGTCTCAGTCGTTGTGTCCTTGGGCAAGACACTTTTAGGCAAGAAGTGTCTATTCAGAGGGTGTGGGGGCGCCGATTGTATATCTGGCCAGCTTTTGTCAGTCAGCCCCACCTTAGCTGGGGCTGCAGTCTGGGTGACCACTGCCAGCGTGTGAACGTAGTGCTTTGGGGTCCTCAGGACTTGATAAAGTGCTGTAACAGTACCGGCCGTTTAGTTCTGGTTCAGTTTCATGAGCCACGCCCAGGCCTGCTTACTGGAATCAAGAAATCCCTTCAACAGAACCCTTCTGACAACATGAAGTTGGTCAAATGATGTTTAAAAGCGACGCATCGCCGCTTAATCTAAACATATTCTGCAATAAACAAATAAAAAGTCATTGGCATCTATCCGTCTTTAAAGGGTTACGAGGTCATTTCCAATAGTTCACCACAGTCGGAGCCATTAGTCAGGACTGGAGAAAGCATGGAACGGTGGAGAACCTTCCCAAGAAGGCCGTCCTACCAAAGTTACTCCGAGAGCACATCGACTACTCATCCAGGAGGTCATAGAAGAGCCCAAAACATCTAAAGCTCTGCAGACCCCACTGGCCTTGGTTAACCTCGGACTGGTCCAAAAAGAGCCTCAATGGGGGAGTTTAACGCCATTTAACGCCATTGACCAGTGCTACACAAAAACAACACAAAGGGTCGTCTCACATCTTGGTGATGCTCAAAATATACGAGACAAAGGTGCCGCTTTTCAGAAGGCGAGTGTCCTGCTGCATCTGTGACAAAACTGTCACTCCAGGTGAGAACATGAACGTGACAGCCACAGTCTGACCTGGTGGTGGTAGTGTGATGGTCTGGGAATCCTGCAGGAGAATGTCTGTCCGTGTAATCATAATTCACAGGCTGTTCATGCTGGAAAGCTCAGCATCGTGGCTTAATTAAAAGACTTAAAACTCCTCCACATTCATGCAAAAGACTCAATGCCAGTTTTCCTAAACGCTTGACAGCAGTTGTTGCCACCGAGGGTGGCGTTACTCCTTCACATTGGGCCCGTTGATCTTACTTCTATTAAAACATTTAATTATTCAGGTTTTTTTTACCACTAGATCTAAATCATGACGGAGACACAGTTATTTCCTCACTGGCGTAATAAAATCTTTCAGTTGGAACGTAATACTACAGATCCTGGCTTTTTCAGGGGCCACAGTGACTAAAAGTGTTGAGGAAGGAAATAAAACCTACTGTAGACGGTGGTTCTCCTGCTACCTCGAACAGAAAAACCAACCTTCATTAGTCCACCTCATTTAAAACCGAAGCAAAGAGCTGCCTTAGAGGTCTGACAGAGAAGACACGTGTGGAGAGATGAAAGTAGGAAAGGATGAGCTGTAATCAAATTAACGTACAGACAGAGACTCAGGGCCACCCAGGGCGCCCGGCTGCATTCAGATTGTACCGCTGAGATGGAAAACGGGAGAAATGAAAAAGGCCCAGAAGCCACCTTCGGATCTGTTGTGGCCCGAAGGTTCTGCTGTGATGTGTCCCTGCCAGAAGGGACCAGTGGTGCATCGCTGCCTTTTAATCACTTCCAACTCGCCGTGCACCACCATTCTCACAAGGCTTCTTTTGCTCAATTTACGGGGCAGCTTTCTTTCTCACTTTCTGTTTTCTCTTTGCTCTCACGACATTTTCACACTAGGGCTGTACGACTTTTACCTGACAACAGCCAGATGTATGTCTCGTTCCGCCTAGCTACACTCACATACATCTGGGACACCGCCGATAGAGAATGATTTCTCCAACCAATTTTATGGTCTGGCCAATCAGGACGCAGGGCTGGAGTTTCATATATGTGACGTAGTGGAGACGCGACCATGACGTGAGACTGTTTTGATAGCAATGGCGGCTCGTCGAGGAAGCAAGCGTTAGCATTAATGCTGCTATTTCTTCCGTGTTGTCCAATCTACCTAATATTGTTTCATTAAAAGAACATCAGAGAACGGCTCTGAAGGCTTTTGTTGGTGGAAACCATGTTTTCGCCCTTCTCCCGACCGGATTTGGCAAGTTTTGTTTTCCGGGGCCAGCGGACGTGCAGACGCGGACGCGCCCCGGAGCGGTTAGCGGTTAGCGCTAACTATGTTAGGAGGCCTTTAGTCCTCAACGCGGTCGGCCCGGAATCGACTCCGACCCGCGGCGCTTTGCCGCCTGTCTTCCCCCCTGTTGCTGTCAGCTCACTGTCAATAAAACGCGTGCCACTAGAGCCGCAAACACATTATTATTATTTTTTTATTTTTTTTCCTGCGTCGCTATCATCAGCGTCACGGGTTAGCTTCGGTGTGAGTGGTTGAAATAGCACGTCAATAAAGATGACAGACAAGTGGCTTATCCAATCATATGCAAGAATTTTTGATAAGGCCCAGCCTTCTGTAAATGCAATTCCTATGGCGGAGTCCCAGATGTATGTGAGTGGAGCTAGGCGGAGCGACATGCAGCTGGCTGTTGTCAGGTTAGTACGACTTTGCCAAAAATCAAAACTGCGATTATATTTCAACCATAATTGCGATTTAATTTAGACTTTTCTCTGCATTAACCACAAGCAACAAAAATGGCCTGTAGATAAAGATGTTTGTAAACAAGGACTTTTTAAAACAAGAAATGTAACTGTTTTTATTAATCAGAATATCATTATGCAAGAGAATAGCTTGTAGCTTGGACATTAATCCTTGTTGAACATAAAGTGCAACCAACAAACAAGTCTATGTATTAAATAGTTTGACCAGTACTTAATGCTGTGGTGAGATTCCTGAAAGTTTCTGGTAAAAAAACTATGTTTATATAAACTCTAAAACAAGCAATAAAATTTGATTATCTCACTGCTGCAGCTCTCTTCCCTTCCATGTGGAGTTAAAACCACTTTCAATTAAATTTTATATAGCAAAACATGTCATCTCAAATGGCTTGTATAGCGCTTTAACTAGTCTAGACGACCTCCAAAGCGCTTCACACTACAGTCATTCCCCCATTCACACCCTGGCAGTGGTGAGCTATGTTAGTAGCCACAGCTGCCCTGGGTCAGACTGACAGAGGCGAGGCCGCCATACACCAGCGCCACCGGGCCCTCTGACCACCGCCAGCAGGCAATGTGGTTGAAGTGTCTTGCCCAACGACACAACGACTGAGACAGTCCGTGCAGGGGATCGAATGGGCAACCCGCCAATTGCAGGACGAACTCCCTAACCTCTGCGCCACCGTCGCCTGCTGCATCTCCAGGCACTTTCCAAAGTCAAATTTGATCAGATTATACAGATTGGTCGTCTGCATTGTCCATGGCTTTGCAGCAATTCCTCATACTGAGCAAGCATGAGGCGACAGTGGAAAGAAAAACTCCCCTTTAACTGGGAGGAAAACCTCCAGCAGAACCAGAACCAGGCTCAGTGTGAACGCTCATCTGCCTCGACCCACTGGGGGTTAGAGAAGACTTATCTGTCTGCTTCTTTCCTGAACATCAGTCAATCACAAGCACATCATATGATGCTACCTGGGTCTATGTATGACTATTTTCTCAAGGGCATGCATCTTCTAACTTCTCACTCACATCTATGGCGAATGTAAAGTTTGTGACATGGAATGTGCATGGGGCTGGCACCAGAGAGAAAAAAATGAAGATCATTAACCAGCTTACTAGATTAAAGGCAGATGTTGTATTATTGCAAGAAACCCACAAATCAGCTACAAATGCAAGTGAGCTTAACTCACCTGAGTTCCCTAATGTGTTTGCGGCCTGCTATAACTCTAGACAGAGAGGTGTAGCAATCTTAATCCACAAAAGCGTTAGTTTTAAAATATTAGATAAAACTATAGATCCTGAAGGTAGATACATAATAATTAAAATAGCTATCCATAACCAGAAGCTATGTATTGTCAGTATATATAGTCCAAATGTTGATGACCCCTCTTTTTTCCACCAATTCTTCCTTGCACTTTCAAAACACGGGGATTGTTCACTAATTATAGGAGGTGACTTCAACTTTGGTTTAAATAACGATATAGACAGGTTGAATAAAACAGGGACTCAGCGTAGTTGGCAGTCAGTAAATGTAGTCAAACAATACATGAGTGATTTTGGTCTTTGCGATGCATGGCGTTCTCTTCATCCTATTAGTAAAGAATACACTTTTTTCTCAAATGTTCACCATTCGTACTCTCGTCTGGACTACTTTCTTATAAGTAGCTCACTGCTGTCGGTCGTTTCAGAGACGGTAATTCATCCTATTGCTATCAGTGATCACGCTCCTGTTACTCTCACCTTAATTAATAAAAAAATAACCACACAAAACAAAAGCTGGAGATTTAATACATCACTGCTTAAAGATGAAGAATTTATAAAATTCATTAAAGAACAGTGGGCTTCATACTTAGAATACAATGATCAACCAGGTACATCGGCATCGATATTGTGGGAAGCTGGAAAAGCAGTGATGAGAGGTAAAATAATTTCTTTCTCATCTCATAAAAAGAAAAAAGAAAACAAAAAGATTCAGGAATTAGAAGAGAAACTTAAGTTACTAGATTTATCTCAAGAAGAAGGGAAGTTAGGTAAAATCCGTGAAGTAAAATTAGAACTAAACTACTATATTGAAAAGCAAAATAGATTTCTAATACAAAGGCTCCGAATAGAAAATTTTGAACATGGCAATAAGTCAGGAAGCTTTCTAGCTAATCAGCTTAAAATAAATAAGGAGAAAACTACTATATTTGCAGTTACAGATTCAACTGGTAATACAGTAAGTGAACCAGAGTGTATAAATAATACCTTCCGCGATTTCTATAAATCTTTATACACACCACAGATAAATCCATCAGAGAAGGATATTAAGCAATTTCTGGATAAAATTACACTTCCTAAATTATCAGATAACCAAAGAATGACACTGGACTCCCCGCTGACAACAGCTGAAACCCAGGAAGCTCTTAAAAGCATGCCTAATAAAAAGGCTCCAGGTCCAGATGGATTCCCCACTGAGTTTTATAAAGAGTTCTGGAATATTCTAGCCCCAACGTTCCACAGAATGTTGCAGGAAATACAGGAAAAAGGTAGATTTCCAGCTAATATGAACTCTGCCACCATCAGCCTTCTGCTCAAGCCAGACAAAGATCCTATGTTGCCCACCAGTTATCGTCCCATATCCTTAATTAATGTGGATATTAAGATAATCTGTAAAGCTTTAGCAAAAAGATTAGACAAAGTAACTCCTCTCATAATACATCCAGATCAAACTGGTTTCATCAGAGGAAGGCAGTCATCCACAAATACACGCCGATTACTTAATTTAATTGATTATTCCTACAGTAAAAACATTAAAACCAATATATTGTCTTTAGACGCAGAAAAAGCATTTGATAGAGTAAATTGGAAATTTTTATTCGCTACTCTTCATAAATTCGGTTTTGGCGATTTCTTCATAAACTGGTTAAAAATTCTATACAATTCTCCAACAGCCTGTGTCAGGACAAATAATCAAATATCTTCCAGTTTTTGTCTACAGAGGGGCACCAGGCAAGGATGCCCTCTTTCTCCATCACTTTTTGCCATCTTTATAGAACCTCTAGCAGCAACAATCAGACAAACAAAAGCTGTAAAAGGTATAAAATGCATGAAAATAGAGCACAAGATTAGTCTGTACGCGGATGATGTATTACTTTATCTCCAGCATTCAAATAACTCTCTTTTACAAGTAATTAGAATACTAGAATCTTTCTCCAAAGTATCAGATTACTCGTTAAACTGGTCTAAATCTACGGTACTGTCAATTAATTGCTCTCTCGAAAACTCCCTAAATTTACAAATGCAATCAGGAAATATTAAATATTTAGGTATTACTGTGTCGAATAAATTAACAGATTTACTTAAACTTAACCATGCCCCACTTTTAAACAGGATAGAAGAGGACCTTGAAAGATGGAAATCGCTTCCAATCACACTTATGGGTAGGGTAGCTTCAATAAAAATGATGGTCCTACCTAGAATTAATTATTTATTTTCAATGATCCCCAATAAACCATCATCTGACTGGTTTAAATCTCTAGACTCTGCCATTTCTAGATTTCTTTGGAAAGATAAACCCCCACGTATTAGCTTAAAGACAATACAGAAGACTAAAGACAGGGGAGGATTAGATCTGCCTAACTTCCATAACTATTACTTAGCAAATAGGCTACAATACATCTCTAAATGGATAAAAAATAGTCTTTTAGATGAGCCTTGGTTAGATATAGAACAGGAAATGTGCAATAATATCATGATTTCAGATCTGCCGTTTATAAGCTCAAATATAAAACGGCATACATGCTTCAAATATATCAACATTAGTTCTACTCTGACAGCATGGTGGGAGTTCCTCAAAATGACAAAGTCATCCCTTATCCCATGCAGTCGTACACCTATCTGGAATAACCCTGATATCCTACAAAATAATAAAATGATAAACTTTACATACTGGAAGAATAAAGGTATTAAATATCTGGAACATCTACTTGACGGAACCGAGTTCATCAATTTTGCTAAACTAAATATGCAATATGGCATTAGTAAAAATAAATTCTTGGAATATGAGCAACTTAAATCTATAATTAAAAATAAATATAAGCATATTAATGGTGGTTTACAAGTCCCAACTAATATAATAGAGTTCTTAGATTTAACCCCCCCCAAACTACTGTCTAAATCATACAGGACACTGACTAAAATAGATGATTCGATATCTCTTCCTAGAATGAAGTGGGAAAAAGATTTATCAGGCACCTTTGAACAAAATTTCTGGGCTCAGACATGTCTAAGAACTTTCAAATTGACTAGAAACACCAACTTACAACTAATACAATACAAAATCCTTCACAGAGTACATTACACAGGACAAAGATTATTCAAGATGGGTCTGGCACAATCTAATATCTGCCCACACTGCATAGGCAATCATCCTGATAATTATTTTCATGCGTTATGGTTATGCACACCAGTCCAGAGGTTCTGGACACAGATATGTAAGGACTTATCAAGGTGCTTGAGCTGTAAGATTACACCATCCCCATCAGTTTGCCTGCTCGGTAATTTTGAGGAAAGTCCTCTGAAAAAAGAAATAGTTTACATGGTTTTTACTGCTTTATGCATCGCAAAGAAAACTATCCTCATGAATTGGAAAAGTAAACAAAATCTCAGTATCAATCAGTATAGAGACCTTTTGTTGGATCATATTAATCTAGAGACAGCATCTGCTTCCACATCTGATTGGTCTTTTTGGGCTCCTCTGATCAACACCATCACTTAGTGGAATGGGGGGCGGTGGGTTGCTTCCTGCAGGGCGCAGTGGCTGGATGGAGGGGTTCCTGGGGCCCTGGGGGCACTTGGAGTAGGGCGCCTGGTGGATCCGGCTCCGGGGTCTGTTGCCCCCATCTGGGAGGAGTTTGGGAGGCCTACGGGTGGCCTACAGCAGCCGCTTGCGGCGCTCTTTGGGAGCTGCGTGTTGACGGACGTGGGTTACTGACCTGGTGGCTGTGCTGCCGCTGGGTGGGGCCGGGGTGGGTCTGGGGGTCTGGGGTCCCTGGGGCGCGCCGCCCTCGGGCGCGGGCCCCGGCGGGGCCTCGGGGGTTCCGGTTCCGGGGGGTGTGCCGCTTTTGGTGTGGGCCGGCGCGCGCCCGGGTGTCCGCCCCTGCACGGGGCCTCTGGTGCGCTGGGGGGCCTCGGGGCCCGTTGAGCTGGTAGGGGGGCATGGTCATTAACACCTCTGGGCAGATGCTCTTCTCCTTCATTGGATAGGCACTCTGCCAGTGGGGGGAGGGGGAAAGGAGGGGGAGTAGGGACCTACCCAGCCTGGATGTCTACTGTCGAATGTATGGTGAGTTGTTTGAACGTTAATGTTGGGGAGGGATTAAATCCACGGGTGGGGGGGGGGGGGGTTGGGGGGGGTTGACGTTCTGGTGGGCTTGTGTCCGGCCCCCTGTCCCGGTCCTGGTCCGTGTCGTCTTCCGGTGCGGGTTTCACCTGGGGGGTGGGGTTGGGGTGGCTCGTGCGGGCCGGCTGGCCAGGGTCCCCCCCTCTTATTATTATTATTATTATTATTATTATTATTATTATTATTATTATTATTATTTATTTATTTATTTATTTATTTATTTATTTATTTAGTTTAAGTAGGCTTGGTGGGTGGGCTGGGGGGGGCTTAGGTGTTGGTCCTGGTGGGTGGTTGGCTGGCGGGCCCTGCGGCCTCTCCCTGGCCCCCGGGCTACGGTGGTGCCGCTGGCGAGGCCCCCTTCTCTAGGTGGGGCTTTCGGGGAGCGGGGGTGCCTATTGGAGTCAGTAGGGGAGCTGGCTCCCTGGGTTGGCTTCCCAGTCATTTGCTCCCCATCCCCGGACTCCTCCCTCTGCCTGCTCCATCACGCCGCCACACATGTAGGTCATGAGGGAGGGGGCGTTACTGGAGGTTGCCACTTTCTGGTGACGCCCCTCTCCCCAATTTTATTTTGCATCTTAGACACTTTCACTTCAAACATTTTTCACATCACACACTCATATAGGCATGGTGGGGGGAAGACGTCTGGGAGGGGGCTTATGTTGTGTGGGCCTCACCTCGGACGGCTCCCTTCACCTCCTCTCCCACTTAGACATTGAGGGCTCTGGGCAGTCACACGGAGGGGGTGCGCTGGCAACAGCTACCTTCCGAAAGGGGGGTGGGCTTTGCCGTGCATCCCCTTCGGCGCTCCCAGTTTTTAAACGCACTTGAGAACAACATGCAACAACACAACATTTGAGCAGGCGTAGGGAGGGTCGGGGTCTTCTGCACACCCCCGTTCTCCGATGGAGGCAAGGAGTCTGGGGCCTGGAGGAGGTGCGGGCCACTGTGTCCGGGGTCTTGGCGGGGGGCTGCGGTGTGCGGTCAGCGGCCTACCAGGTCTGGGGCTGATGCCTCCGCACCCCCCAGGGGACGGGGGGCAGGGATGGCAAGGGTAAGGTGGGGGGAGGGAGTGGGTTTATTAGGTATTTAGGGGGAGGGGGGGGCTCTGGCCGGGTGGCTCGTGCGGGTCGTGTTGGCCCGCCCTCTTGGGGGGGCCCGGTCCGGGGGGCGTCTGGTCGGGGGCCGGGGCCGGGGGTCGGGCACATGCAGTCGTATAGTCGATTTGGGCTGACCCCCCCCCTTGGTCAGTGTTGGATGTGAGTGTTATGTGGGAATGTGTGTACAGCGTCTTTTTTTTTTTTTTTTTTTTTTGTGTGTGGCGAGTCAGGCACAAGGGAGGGATGGGGTGAATGAGTTTTTTTTTTTTTTTTTCAGGTATGGGTGTGGTCCGCTCCCTCTCCCAAGAACATCTCAAGTCTCCGATAGGTGCGGAGCCCATCCCCCCCCGTCCTGCCCTCCTCCACTTCGTTGGCGGGCGCCTTGGCCCCCTGGCGCGTTAGTTGGCTTCGGGTTTGGGGCGGGTTCCCGGGCGTGCGCCGGCCCGCTCCTGGCGGCCTCTTCGCGGGGCCTGGCCCCCCGGGGGGCGGCCGGGGCCCTCGTCACGGGGGCGGGGCGCCCCTGGGGCCTCTGGCCCTCAGGGCCCATGGCCGGGACCACTTCAGCGGGGCTGGCTGCCGGCGGAGCCCACGGGCTCGTCTCCGCGGCTCTTGAGGGCGTCGGCATTGCGGTGGCTGGGGGATTTCCTCGGGGTCGTCTCTGCTCCTTCCTTGGGGGGGGGGTTGCAGATATCCTGTGTCGGCCCCTCCTGGGCGACCTGCTTTAGGGGCCCCTTTGGGAGTCCGGGGCTACGGGTCCCCTGACGCCTGCCTCTGTGCTCGGGGAAGGTGGGTCTTTGGTTCTCCACAATCACTATCAAGCTATTTCTGGATAATCTTCACCTAAACTAGTGCACTTTCACATCTCCCACTGGTGCTGGGTCCCAGGTATTAAGTGTTCACTTATATACAGTAATCTTATAATTTATTTATTTATTTATGTTGTGTCACGTTCTTTTTTCAAATATCACATTACACATGTCAGCTTACATAATAATATATATGATTTAGCAATGGCACCTAGGTGTTATTCGAGTGTATCTGTTGCTTTATGTCTGTTGGTTGTGCTGTTCTTTTTGTGTCTCTTTTCAGGTGACGGAGCAGACAGAGGACATTTTATCATTCTCTTCCTTTTATCTCCTCTTACTTTCACCTCTACTCTTTTTTTTTTCTTTTCTTTCACTTTTTGTTCTTCCTTTACTCTCCCATTGTCATGTCCATATAATTTGAAATTCTCCTTGCAGGAATCATAATAAAGCTATTTACAAGCATAAATCAAGTGGAGCACTATGGCGAAAGCTGTTTGCTCCACTTGTAAAAGCAAAATCTGTCGAGCTCCATCTGGCATTGAGATATCAATTCCTATTGCCATAGTGCTAGACAGGACACTGGGAAAAAAAAAAAAAAAAAAAAAAAAAAAAAAAAAAAAAAAAAAAAAAGAGAAGACAGAGCAGAGACACAGAAAGCACAGAAGGTCACATTGATCCAGGACTTTAAACATGTTACCGACACCTAAAGGACGCGTCTGATCCATTAATTGTTACATAGCCAAAAACAGCAGACCTCTGCTATTTGGAAAATGCGTTTTTTAAAATAGCGTCAATATTGCAAATGCGATTAATTGTGCAGCCCTACTTCACACACAGAGCAGAGATCTATCTCACGCTGTGCATGTCGGTCATTTTGTAGGCGGGATGTCTGAACCAGATGCTTCTGTCATCACTCGAAAACTTTATTTAAAAGCAATAATCAGGCGGTGTGGCCTACAGGAAACCTCTGGGACTGGCCATGTGTTCACAAGCAGTTGGATTAGTTTGAAAAGCAACTATTTTGAGATGCAAACAGTGTTGATGATCTGATTTAGATGTGAGTCACATGCAGGAGTTGCTTCATCTGTCATAGCTAAACCTGGCTTAATGCAAAATATGCAGAAGGCTCATTAATTTATCCCCCCCTCCCCATCCACCACGGATTACAGTGAGCATCTGTACCCATATGCCATGTGTGGCTGTGCTTTTTGCTGCTGTTGTTTACACATATTGAGCGTTTTGATATGTCGGATTTATTCCTTTACTACGTACTTTGCTCCCAGGACACAGTCTTAATAAATGCAAAACGATACGCAGCACAAGCAGCTGGTTTTTCTCCTCTTCCTCTGTGTGTCAGCAGGGGTGAAACGTGCAATATGATGCTGTAGCCGCATACATGCTAGGAAGTCGACTGGGAATGAGCTGTGCAGAGGAACCGAGCTGCAGTAACTGTGGCCTTATTCATGAGAGCTAAATTAGGGCTTTCCTACAAACCACCAGTGAATAAAAAATATTTCCACTAGATTTAAGTTCAAGTGACTCCTTCTCAGAGCTCCTGCCCTACGCACAGCCCTTCCAGTATGGAAGGATTCAGTTTTAAAATGCCTTTTGTCCTTAATATGTCTAGTGCAAGGGGTCCGTAACCTTTGGTGAGCCATTTTACCCTTAAACCAGCAAAATAAAGCTCTATTAGAGCCACAAATATTAAAAATGTTCATTTGACAAAAAGACAACTTAGATTTTTAGATAAGGATCAACTATAGGAAATTTTGTTTGTTTTTTTAGGGTCTAAAATAAGGAAAAAAGTAAAACTTCTTCTTTGGGATATTGATAGTCGTGCAAAATTATGTAAAAAAGTGTTCACCTTAATTATACGACAAGAAAAATGTGTCATTCAATTGTGGAAATTCAGTACAGTGAGAACATGGAAAGAAAAAAAAGAAACCTGCATTTGTTATTATCTGTATTTACAAACTCTCTTTAGCCAAAATTATTTAGAGCCACTTGCGGCTCCGGAGACACCGGGGAGAATATTCTTATCCCTTGAACGTGTCTACATGGTCAAAATATGACCAGAAACCTTTGGGTTTATGTGATGGACTAAAACTAAGATGTGCATAGCTGTGAAACTGGGATTAAACCGTTATCATATTATTTGTAAGAACTTTTTTTAACATGAAATGTTACCCGCTCAGTCTGAAATCCTTCAATGAAACCTCCTGTACCCCTCGGTATAAATGCAGCTGTTCTTTGACAAACGGCATCATGGAAGCAGGATTAGGTTCTAAAGTTTTATCTGAAGCTTTGAACATCTCACTGAGCATCGTCTGAGAATAGAAAGATGAGAGAAGGTCTCACAGCATTAATCTGAGAAGCAACCTAAATACACACAGCAACTGGAGGAGCTGCAGCGGCTCGGGTGGGATAACCTGCTGACAGGACAACTATCGGTCCCAACTCCAAGGCCACCTAGAAAAGCAATCCGACAGGGAAGAAGATACTCTGGTCAGATGGGATGTGTTGCTGAAAATGAATGCTGCACATCTTCAACGCCCCGTCCCCATGGCCACATGTGGTGGTGGCAGCTAGGGCTGGGTATCATCTAGGATGAGCCGATACGATACGATTCTCGATACGTAGTTCAGTTTGATTTGATTTGATTCCAATATCGATATTTATTACTTTCAAATTAATGCTCAAAGTCATTCAATCAACAAAACCAGACAAATATTATATTTATGTTAAATTTATTGAACTCTGATATATTAACAGGAACATAAAACATTTGGTTCAATGAATTTAACGTATCAGAGAAACCAAAAATGTGCCCAAACGTCTGATTTTAGGGACGAAGGCGCTTCTAAAATCCTGACTGTCCGCAAATTCGTCTCACTTGCTCTTCCTCGCTGTGAGCAGTAATGCCGCACTGTAATAACGCCCCCTAGTGGTTGGGAGGTATATCGATATTGAAAGCCAGAATCGATATATATCGATATTAAATCGTTTTGAAAAACATCGATATTAATCTCTGTATCAAGTTTTATGCACAGCCCTAGTGGCCGCATCATGCTGTGGTGACACTTTATTCACAGGGAGAGGAAAGCTAGTCAGAGTTATTGGGGATACTGACGGGTTTAAATGCACGCCACAGCTTTACGATTTTAGTTGTGTTGTTGTGATGAAGCGTTGAAAAGTGTGTAGATACTTATTCAAGGCTCTGTATGCGTAAAGAAGACAAATACTGACAGCCCTTTGCATTTATTAGATGACCATATAATGCCCTCTGTTGTGATCACAGAGAGCGTCCCTTAATATATAACTGAAGCCTCAGTTTGTCCGTCTCTTTGTTAAGTGAAAGTTTGCTCATTCATTCGTGCATCGCTGCAAATGAAGCCATTAGGGTCAGAATATGAGAACTGATGGCCTCGATTTAGTCCTTTAATGGCACCAGTTCATTTTGTTGACTGAATCCTGAGCCACGCTTTTCTCTGCTGTCTGCAGAGAGCAGATGAAGCAGAAAGTACACAAATGCCCTTTCCCCCCATCAGACTCTTTAAAATATTTAGGCGTAACATTTTAAAACACTTCTCATGTTTAGCTTATGATGTTTTTTTTTAACCCCAGAAGTTCAAATCATGGAGGACTGTTGTGTGAAGAGGTTTATAGGTTATTAGTTTAGCTCGTTGTGAGCCGTCTTGGTATTAAGACTAAACTGAAATTATTTGGATATGATTGTTTTGACATTTCTGTAGCACCTTCTGATTCCCACTTTCATCTTCCCCGAGCCGTCAAATTGGAAAAAATAATTTCCTATTTGGTAAATATATGACAGAAGGCACTTTTGAACCAAAGAAAGACGAGTTTCTTTTCACTCAGCATGAATTATGGTCAGTCATCTGCTTTATCTGCTTTAATGTCCTCTTCTCTCAGCGGAAAATCAAAGAGTGCCATCCACGATCTGTTCTGTTTCCGTCTCGTAGCGCTGCACCTTTCCTGCCATTTCACATGTTTATCCCACAAGCTCATCCGATAGGGCTGGACGATATAGAAAAAAAGCATATTGATAAAATAGAAATCATATTGATCGATATCGATAATTATCAAAAAATTCAAAACATATATTTTAAGTGCAGCCCTGACCATTTTATGCTGTTGCTTAGTGACCTATTTTTAGATAAAGAACACTGAGGTCATTCACAACTCTTTATTCAATCAACATTTTACCAAAACTACGTCTTAAAAAAAGAAAAAAAGGTCTGCGTTGTGATTGGTTGGGAGGATGTAATGACTGTAGTATTAACCTACATGGCTAGAATCCAAAAGGAAGGAAAGCTATTTAAAAAATTAATTAATTAATTAAAAAAACTAAAAAAAAAAAAAAAAATTATAATAATACAAAAAAATAAAAAAAAGGAAGGAAAACTGTTATTCTATTGAACTTTTTATTGACCCTTTTCACCAGCGTCCTAGGGGCCGCTCTTCTTTTCAATTCAGTAAAATTTTATTTATATAGCGCCAATTCATGAAACATGTCATCTCAAGGTACTTTCCTAACTCAAATCCAATCAGATTATACAGACTGGTCGAAAAAAAACCAAAAAAACGCTTTGCCCGTGCAGAAAATAAAAGTAATTTGGGCTTCCTTGATTTAAATCCAGCGTTCGTGTCTGTATGTATTTTTAAAGGTCTCTTTTTAATATATATACATATAAAACGCTATATAGTAGCATTTAGTCGTTGAGCAGTTTGCCTCATCGTCTGACTAATCTCTGATTTTTATTTTTTTTATGGTTAAAACATTTGTCGCCCTTGAGCCGCTGCTGGTTGCTCACATTGCAAACCGTGTAATCCAGGTCAGCTCTGTTCAGATTTAAGTAAAGCAGCGTCTGCAGCAGCTCCGGTTTTTGTCTTCTTCGCCTCCTCTGTGATGGGGACGGCTTTTACCAGGCGCGTCACGTCTCTGCTTTCCCAGGAATCTTCATTTAGAAGCCATTACTGATACTCCTCAGTTGGTGGACTCTTAAATGAGCTGATGCGCTCATCAGAGATTCTGCATTAAATTAAAGGACAGGGCTTTTTGCATTTTACTCACAGGCCCAGATCTATCTGAACAGCACCAGCACTTACAGCAGAACAGAACATCCCATAATTAGCCGCCGGATTAAGGTGCACCTTACAGTTTAGCAGATCACAGCCTTGCATTCTAATTAAAGTAATTAGCCCACTATCTCTCGCCATGCTTTGCTAATTTCTTACTCTGTAAATGCATAGAACTGAAGCCGTGGAAATTAGATGGAAGACTGCCTCCTTGTGCATAATTTAGCTTTATTTAAAAAAATACTATCTGTATAAAAACCATGTTTTAAAAATGGTGGTGTGGCCAAAAAAAACAACAACGCTGTTTGCAAAGTAATTTAAAGCACTTTTAAAAAAACAATATTCCTAGTAATAATGAAAGCACTTACATTTAAAATGCACAGAAATAGACTTTCATTAAATTTGTTATATTTCCTGGGAAGGTGCTGTTTTTTAGTTATAATCGCTACATTTTCATTTAATGGTTTCATGTTTTAACGTGTTTGGGATCTTTTTCCTGTTAGAAAACCAAACATACGTCTAAATTCATATTAAACTGGTCACAGAAGAAGGTGGTCTGCCCACTTTATCATCCTGCCCTCAGGATAGCCGCCCCACAGGATAATGCTGCTCCCACCGTGCTTTGCAGTTTGACTCCTCCAACGATTCTTCCCTGTCCCTCAGTCTTTGTCTCCACTGATGGTGTCGATTTTGGAGCCAGGGCGTCTTCACCGGTCGGACCCGGTCAGTCCACAGGAAAGTGATTCTGTACTGCGGACTTGGACCCCAGTGCTCCAGCAGCTACAGGTTCTCTTGCTGGTATCTCTGTTGTTTTTGCTCATTCTAACCAATAACGTGTACCGAGGGAGACGGTTTGGACTCAGTTAGGCGTTCCAACAGGACAGCGGCCCGGTTTTAGAACGGAGGAATAAGGGGATATTAAGCTTTGCAAATGGCCTTCACAAGGATGTTAACCTTTCTGTAATTTCATGGGCTAAAGTTTAGTCCGTGGCAGGAAAACATTAGCCTCGTGAGACCATCCTGATCTCGTGAGCTTTCAAGGTTTCACTCGCAGATCAGTCTGGCTACTCTCCGTTAAAGAAAATTTGGAGCCGTTCACCAAACGAACGTCCAATCAGCGTTGGCTTTGAGGCGGGTTGAGGTGTGACGCAACGAGAAGCGCGACAGTTCAGTCTAAAGAACATGGCGGCTTCAGCCGATGAAACTAGCGTTAGCGTGGCTATCGAGCAAGTTTTATCGGAATTACAGAGTATTTCTTTGCTGAGCTAACGAGCCTTTACCTGCAGCAGCAAGAGTAGCTTGGCTTGTGGTTGTGTTTTCCTCGTTGCTCGTAACAGAGCGACGACGAAGCATGTTGACGAGTACGTCATATGCTTCGTTGATCTGATTGGTTTATTTGGCCCGTCTATCACCAACATAGGCCAATCAGCTAACCAGTATTTTCGCCCCTTCCCAAAATTACTTCAACGGAAGGTTTCCAGATGGATATGCGGAGCAAATCTATCTGGCGGAGTCAGGTAAGGAAAACATCCCACTGAAATAAGCTTTAGCAGCTCTGCCGACAAGAATGGTCAAATATTCAGCCTGATTATTGTCAGTAAGTTATGTTTATACATATTTATACATATTGTCAAAAGTGTTTGCTCCCACCTTGACTTATCTATAAAGCATGCATGCTCAGTATGAGGGATTGCTGCAAAGCCATCAACAATGCAGACAACTGTCCACTGTGGCTCTACGCTCTTTCAGGAGGAGTGAATGCTGCTTGGAGAGACTTGATGCAACCTGCTGGGTTTCCTTAGAGAGGAAACTTTCTGACCAACCTGGAGGATCTGATTGAATTTGACTGGAAAGTGCCTTGAGAAGACGTGTTATGAATTGGCGCTATATAAATAAAATTGAATGGAATTCAATAAACTTCAGTTTATTCTTAATCCATAGGGTTCAGTATGACGTTGGTCCAGCCTCATCTCTTCCTGGAAGGCTGTCCTCAAGGTTCTGGAGTGTTCATGGGAATTTTTGACCAGTGCATTTGTGAGGTCAGACACTGATGTGGGACGAGAAAGCCTGGCTGTGTCTCTAATTCATCATGAAGGCGTTCCATCGGGTGGAGGTCAGGACTCTATGCAGGCCAGTCAAGGGGCACCAGACACCCTCATCCGTGTCTTTATGGGCCTTGCTTTGTGCACAGCCATGTTGGAAGAGGAAGGGAGCGTCTCCATACTGTTTCCACAAAGTCGGACGCACCGCATGGTCCAAAATGTCTTAGTATAACCCATGCAAGCACTGGGAGAAAATCCAAACTCCAAGCTGAAAGACCCCAGACTGGGAATTGCTGCAAGGCAACAGTGCTGCCACCTGCGGCACGGTGCACCCTGGTGCACGTATGACGGCTTAAACAGGCCCTTTGGATTCAGCTTCTGAAGACTCAGGGCTAAAATATGATGCCAGTGCACACTCTGAAGTCATCTAGCACCTCGAGTAGAAACACACTGGGTGATCCTGACATCAACAATATATAGAGTTGCTAAAGAGAAGAGACAAACAGAGAATGGGGGGCGCAAGGAGGAAAACAAGGCCTCCAACTGAACAATGGCTTGGTATGCAGCAGTAATGATGGCGATAATTGCTCGCTAAACTAGTTTTCCACTAAACCAACTGTGCAATTGCCTCATCTCTGAGGGCTCTGCCTGTGAAATGACAACAAAACTTGTTCCAGCAATTAAATGCTGCACCCCCCCCCCCCCCCCCCCCCCCCCCGCACACTTAGCGATTTTATCCCCAAGTGTGCAGAAATCAATACCCAGCAACGCAAAGACGGCCATTCATATCTGAGAGACTCGGCTCTGGAATCATTTTCTTTCCTGCCTTCATTTCAACAGCAGACGGTTAAGTTCAGCACCCTGGAAAGTTGAGATATTTCATTTAAGTGTTATGAATATTCAAAGCTAAAAAATGTCTTCAGCCTCCGCTGTTTTTCATTGAGATCAGATCAGAGCTTGAAAATGGTCCCAATAATTACAATTTTTCACAATCTAAATGCTTTATGGCTTGTATTAAGTTACTCAGCTCTCCTGTAGCTCGGTGCTGATTATTTCCTCAAAACATGAGAATAAACCATATTTAATAGAGCTCATGAAGCTTTCTAATAATTATTATTCTAATTTTTTGTAGCTCCAAGAAATTGAATGAACATTACTGTCTTCAGTCGCTGTCTTCTGTGTCGTTTTGCACCCACTCGTCTGCGCTCTGAAGACTAAGCTTCTTTGCCGTAAGGTGGGAAACGGCTGCAGGCTAACATGAAGGTGGAGAAATGGTGGTCATTACACATCATCATTATCATCAAAGTCTCATCACCTGGAAGATGGACTTTAAAGGGGGGGGGGGTGTCTGTGCGCGGAGCTGAGTAACGACAGGCAGCCGACTGTTTTTATTCATTTAATCCTTTGATAAGTTTCAAGAGGAGCTGCATCTTTTCATCTTTTATGTTTTGGATCTCTTTGAACTTTTGTGAAGCCGGCAGAACAAAACCAGCTTTAAGCTCCAGATGTCCTCCACAGTTTGCTTCACTTTCTATTAGAGCTGCGCACTTGTGTTGAATCTGAGTTTTAAAACGAGCAACGATCCCACAGGACTGTTTGGTCGCAGCGTTTGATTGGCTGTTTGTTTGCAGGGGCCATCTATTCAATCTCTGCGTGTTTTGTCCAGTCGGATGGACCGTTTTTCACACAGTGTTGCTGTCATCATGTAAACAATTATGAAAGCGGGGGTCAAAAACAATATTTTCATAACCAAATCTAACAATAATGTCTCAAGGACTAACTTTTATACCATCATTGTGCAGATTACTTTAGCAGAGTTTATTTCTGGTGTAGAGCCAGCTTCATCTTTTCTGGTTGTCCCAATTTTTTCTCCCATAATGTGCAGAGCTAATAATCGGTTTACTGCGGTGTGCGTTTTCTTCGCCGCCCAACCATCGTCAGGCACCCTCAGAGACATCTGGGCTCAGAAATAATTGATTACGCTCATAAAAAGATATTTAAGATTGCAGATTTCTCCCAAATAAGTATTACAACAGAACGTATTTGAATTAACTTCAATACGACTGAACTTAGGTTAAGTCCATAGAGTCTGGGCATAAAAGTATTAGTCAGTTCTCTTTAAGAACTAAAATATAAGGACATGTATGAACAATATTCAGAAAGGTTTTCCACCCCTCTTGCAATCAAAGGTCTTAGGTCAGTAAGGGGAGCCAGAATTTAAAAAACAGCAGCTTATATGGTTGCATTCTGGAGAATAAAGACCCTAACCCCCTGATCGACCCTAAAGGTCAACGTTTCTTAACAAGTTGAAAACTCACAGGGATAAAACTCAGGAAGTTTTCTATCCTCCGTTTGGCCTTCCTGTTATCTGCTGTTATTGTTGCTGTCTGAGTAAATGCTTCTCGATTTCCCTTTGGTTTAATAAAGTATGTTTGAGTTGAATTGAACTGAAGTAACCCTGAACCTCAGTGACTGAAATTAAGAGATTGCTGATGTAATTTCCTTACGTGGCGTCTGGATTCACCTTGGGAGATTTTCTTAGGAGCTTTGCCATTTCCAAGAAGCCAACTGAGGCTGTTTTAAGCATCTGGGAAGAATGGCATTTTCACAGGGTAAGTCCCACTGGGCGGAGGCCTCAAGGCAGACCTATGACTTGCTGGAGAAATAATATTACAGAGCTGGCTCTGTAGAAGGCTGCTGCAGAGGAGGAGGCTAAAGCTGCAGCATCTGCACAATGTGCGCAGAAAACAGCAGGAGGTTGATAGATGTACAGTGTGGCGAAAGAGTATTTATCCGCTTATGAGAAAGGTAGAAATATTTTTCCTCTACATATTTCTTACACATTTTATTTTCAGATAAAAGGTTTTGAAGTGATTGTTTCATTTATTGAGGGAAAAAAGTGTCTAAACCAACCTGGCTCTGTGTGGAAAAATGACTGGCCTCTTGTTAAATCATTAATTATTGTATTGAACCTAAGTCATGAGATTTTGTTTATTTTAAAAAAGAAGTTTTAAAATAGGGCTGGACGATATAGAAAAAAAAGCACATCGATAAAATAGAAATCATATCGATCGATATCAACAAATTCAAAACATATATTTTAAGTGCAGCTCTGGCCATTTTATGCTGTTGCTTAGCAACCTATTTTTAGATACAGAACACACAAACACAGAATTCAAACTCAACCCTTTATTTGGTTGAATAAATTTGGTTTTTACCAAAACTGCAAGTTTTTTAAAAAGAAAATAGAACCCGTGCTTTCTGAACTCTTTGACGGGGGCGGAACTTGGGGATGGAGCGTTCCTGGGTCTGCGTTGTGATTGGTCGGGAGGATGTAATGACTGTTTAACCTACATGATAGGCTAGAATACAAAAGGAAAGAAAACTTTTATTCTATTGAACTTTTAATGACCGTTTTTTTCTACCATCAATATATATATTTATTTTAATTATCGTCCAGCCCTATTTTAAAACCAACATGGCCTTGTGTGGAAATATATTATCTCCCCCAGCTAAATTATGAATCATCATATTTTTTGGTTCAGATTCACTAGCTCCAGCCACATCTGGTTACTAACTGACCTTTAGAATCAAGAAATCACCTCAACAGAAGCTGTCTGACAACATGAAGTAGGCCAAAAGATCTTAAAAACCGACACATCAGGTCGAGATGATAATAAAACAAACAAAGTCACAGACATCTATCAGTGTGAGAGGGTTAAAAGTCCTTTCTATGGCCTTGGGACTGCGGCGAATCACAGTGAGAGCTATTATTCACAAATGGAGAAAACGTGGAACAGTGGAGAAGCTACAAGAATTACTCCTAGAGCAAAGTGGTGATCCATCCAGGAGGTCACTAAATAACCCAGAACGACATCCAACACACTGCAGGCCTCAGTTAGTTAGGGCATGTGCTCATGGTTTAACAGTAAGAAAGAAAGAATGGGGGAGAAAATGGCACATATAACAGAGTCCAATATGCAAATCTCTGCTGACCAAAGAGAAGATAACGACACGTCTTACATTTGCAAAACTGACGGAACCACAAATTCTGCTTTCCAGCAGAAAATCCTCAAACAGCATCTCCAGCCATCAGTTTGTGACCTGAAGTAGCAGAACAATTTATCCCAGGATCACCAAACCATGTCGGAACGCATCAAAGACAATTTTGGAGTGGCCTAGTCAAAGTCTGGTCCTAGATCTGTACTTTGAGCTGCTGTGCCATGACCTTAACCAGACCGTTCCAGGAAAACCCTGTAATGTGGCTGAGTTCTGCAGAGAAGAGCGGGCCAAAATTCCTCCACAGAGATGCAAAGTAACTTCAAACACTTTTGATCACAGCTGCTGCCGCCAAGGTGGCTCAACCAGTTTCTGGGTTCTGAGGCAATAACTCCTGCTTTTGTTTTACGGTGTGAAACATTTGAGCAAAATTGCAAAAAAACCCAGAAAATTGTAACCAGGCAGATGCTTTTTTTTTTATCTCGCCGTGCCTCGGTATCAGAATCTAAAGGTGTGCTTTGAATCTTCAGCTATAACGTTACAGCTTCACTGGTCCTGGAGCAGAACCTGGACGGAGTGCTTTGTATTCTGCCATCTCTGGAACAAGAACCCAATTAAACATTTCCAGCTCTTCTGCTGCAGTCAGAAAGGGGCTCTCTCAAGGAGCGAAGTCTTTTTGGATCTGAGCGTGGCGGAGTTGAAGGAGCGTTTTGGTCTTTGATTACAGCAGAACCCAATTAAAAAGTTATGGCTTCACTTCCCTGTCTCCTATTGTTCAAATGAAAGCAGCTTTTCTCTTTTAGGAAATAAAAAAAAAAAAGTCTGCCTCCACAGCAGAAGTTCAGCGTCTTGCAAAGTTCTTCTCACCCCCCCATCCCCTTTGCTATGAAGCCTTTACAAAGCCTGGTGATACAAATTACCTCCAAAAGCCCCATAAGTAGTGAAATAAAGTCCACCTGTGTGCCGTCTGTGTCAGCATAAAAACACCTTTTCTGAAAGGCGCCAGAGGCAGCAGCACCGCTAAGAGATGTCCCACCATGAAGACCAAGGAGCTCTCCAGACAAGTCAGGGACAAAGCTGTTCAGAACAAGTCAGGGTGGGCTTATAAAACAATATCCAAATCTTCGATGCTCCCCTAGAGCAGCATCAGATCCGTCATCTTCAAATGGAAAGCACCTGGTACCACAACAAACCTGCCAAGAGAGGACCGCACACCAGAACTCCCGGACCAGACCAGGAGGGCATTAATCAGAGAGGCAGGACAGAGCTGCAGAGGTCCACAGCAGGGACTGGAGGAACTGTCCATAGGAAACTCGCAGCAAAGCAGCTTTTCATTTTAATCAGTCAATAAATGTACAGTAGAAGCATAAAATGTGCGTATTTAGGCTAAATTAGATTGAAGGTCTGATTTCAGACGCGTATACGCTCCTGTTTGGTAGGGAGTAAACGGGAAAACAACATCCTGTGTCAAAGTTCACTTCCGAAAGTTTCCCAAAATAAGAGTCGCAGTTCGGCCACAAGGTGGCAGAAGTCACCTTGTTGACGCTGCTGATCGATTGGATGCACTTGTTTTTGCTGAGCTCTCTGCCTTTCTTCTAAAAAAAAACACTTTGGAAGGAAGGCCGAGGCACACTTTCTACTTGCTGCTCTTTTCAGAGCAGAAACACGCAGCTGAGGAGCGTACTTTGCAGCATCTGGTGTAAATGTCACGCTTATGTTACGTGCCCGGTGTATTTCCTCCTTAAGCGGTCAGTCCATGGAGCTGGGCTTTATGGAAGAGTGGCCAGAAAAAAAGCTATTACTTAGAGTTAAAAATAGAAACTATATTTAGAGTTTGCCAAAAGGCACGTGGGCAACTCCCCAAATGTCAGTAGAGAGTAAAATTGTACTTTTCAGCAACTAAGGGAATCGTTGTCTGGGCCAGACCCAGACATCCCATCACCCCAAGATCCTCGTCCCCACAGTGAAACATGGTGGTGGCAGCGTCATGGTACGGGATGAAGGGCTGGGAAACTGGTCTGAATTGAGTGAAAGATGGATGAATACCGGGATGTTGTGATAGGGGAACCTGAGTCGGCCCGGGATTTGAGTCTGGGACGATGGTTCACTTTCCAGCAGGACAATGACCAGAAGCAGAGTGCTAATGTAACACTAGAGCGCTTTAAGGAGCAACATTTAATGTGTTGAAACGGCCTAGTCAAAGCCCAGACCTCAATCCAAAAGAGAATCTGTGGTTAGACTTGAAGATTGCTGTGGTGAAAACCATCCAGCATGAAGGAGCTGGAGCAGTTCAGCCTTGAGGAATGAGCAGAAATGCCAGAGGCCAGACGTGGCGAGCTCAGAGAGTCTGACCCAAAGACACTCGCAGCTGGAAATGCTGCAAAAAGTGGCTCTAAAGTGCTGACTTTAAGGGGGGTGAACTGTTATACATGCTGACATCTTCATCATTTTGTCCTATTTGTTGTTTGCCTCACATTAATAAATCTAATCTTCAAAGTTGTCGACATGTTCCGTAAATGAAAGGGTGCGAACTCTCAAACAATCCATTTTGGTTCTGGGCCGTGAGGCAACAAAAACATGAAAAGCGTTTCATTGAGCAGGAGGCAACAGGCCGGCGAGTCTCTCGGCTTTCGCCGTCCTCCCAGCAGACGCGCGCAGCGCCGCATTTCTCTGTCACCTTATCGATCCGCTGCTTTCGCCGTCATTTAAGCGAACCGCTGCTGGAACACGAAGCGATCGACCGGCGGGAAGGAGAAAAGATCTCTGCCGTGACTGACATTTTCTCCCTCCTTCTTTCTCACGCTCACAACTCAGGAGGCTTCGGTGAAAATGACACATTTTTATTTTACTACTCTAAGCAAAAGGCTGGATATTGCTGTATTTTTTTTTCGGTTTACAGTTCAGCATCAACCAAACCTGATGGGCTGCAGGGCTTTTTAAGTGAAATTAAACCGTAGATAAATTCAACAAAGCTGCTCCATGTGGAGAAACGTAGCCTTGTCGTCCTGATCTGCTTCTTGCAGCTTCTTTTGCGCTTCCACATCTCGCAGCCCTTGTTGCACCGGGTGCACCATATTCAAGCTGAGCAGGACTTTTCCTAAATTTAGTTTGCAGCCTCCCAAAGCTGAATCCATGTGGCGTTTCTGCCTACATTTTAGCAAATGAGTGCTTTCAGTGATGGATCCACAAACGGGAAGGCTGCGGGCCTCCTCACATGGACCGTTCTTATCATTGTTCATCGCTCAGGACGTTACTGTTTGATTTCCAGAAGCTGACCGACTCACTGCCACATGCTGCACATCGAGCTTTTCACTGAGATGAGGAAAGCGCAGAACTTCAAGTGATTTGAGCATCAGGCCAAAACTGAATTTTTCTCATGGATAAACCTTACGGACACAAGTTCACTCTCACAAACACCTACATGTGCTTGGATCCAGATTCACTTCTATACAGAAAACCCCTTTTCTTATCTTCAGCTGTCACTTTCTACATGTCGTATTAATTAACACTGTATATTCTTCAGTGATGGGATCAAGCCGTTGGTTGTTTGTACCTGTAATACTTTATCGGCTACTGTGCTGTTCTTTTTATATCTCCCTTTGCAGGTGTAGGAACAGACTCCGATGATGTTATCTTGCTCTCTTCTTTTCCTCTCCTCTTTCTCTTTCACCTTTTCTCCCTTTTAGCATTTTGTCTCATCTATTTCTCTCCTTTCTTCTCTTCTACCTTCCCATTTCTCTGTCTATTGAACATGAAATAGCACCAGCATAAAATCTAATAAAGCTTCTTGCAGATGTAAATCAAGCGCAGCACTATGGCGAAAGCAGAAAGGCTCCGCTTGTGAGAGTAAAATCTGTTGGACTCTCTTTGGCTTTAAGAAAACAATTCTTAACGCTACACTGCCAGACAGGACACAGAAATAAAAGAATCATGTCTGTCGATCAAATTGCTTCTGTTTACTGTGTCAAATCTAAAACTGAGCTCTGCTTGTGCCTTCCGGGTTACCATAAAATTCCTTGACACAAATATTAAACTCGACCTTAAGGCAGGACATATATTATAATAAAGTCCTTAAAAGGGCTGCCGACTGAAAAACAAGCTCTGTGTGGCGAGGATCTGCTCAGGCTAAGAAAGTCCTACAAACTGTGTGGTACGCACAGACCCCCAGAGGCCAGAATCAGTGTCCTTGAATATAGACCACGTGGGAACAAATCAGGCAGAAAGGACCACAGATTGTTAGGAACCACTGACACGGTGCGCAGCGATCGGTATTTCTTTGGGTGGCAGAAAAACCTCTCGGACGCACACATCTACACGGCGTAAGAGACGATGGTCGCTGCCTCTCGGTGGCCGTTGGTCAGGCCGATCACCCTGATGCGTTTGGACCTGGGTTCACCGGGATCTTGGCAGCCCGTGCTGGTGCTGCGCGTGTTTGCTCCTATGTGGCTGTATCAGCACACCCCGCAGCATTCTGATTAGCGCGTTTCATCTGCAGAAGTGTCTGGTGATGACTCTCGGGACGCGATGGAGATTATAGCTCCTGTAAGAGCTACATCTCCTTCCTACGCTGCCTTCTTAAGCTGATGAGAGACCGAGCAGACTGAATAATTTAGCTGCACCCAGGAAAAGATGCTTTATTTTGTGGCAAAGCGAATTCTCTCAGCCTCATTTGGCTCTTTGCTGTTCGTCTCTGATCTTGGGCATTTCATTGCTCAGTTACGAACACAAAGCTGCGGATAAAAGCGCAGACGGTGAATTTCGACTCGTCATTTCTGCCTTTTTATGTACATTGTTGAGCTGACCTGACAGGAAAGGCGAAGGAAAGCGTTCCAACCTTTTTAAAAGCTTTAAAAGCTGTAAAAGGCTTCACTTTACCGTGGATGTTAGTGCTGACCTGCTGTTTACTGACAACGTCACCGCTCTTGACTGGAATGTACAATATTGTTTGCTTAGGAGATGCTGTGATGGTAAGAAAGAAAGAAAGTACACCCTCAGTTCAGATCAGGAAATACTAAAGATGGTCTTTACTAGGTTGTAAAATCATTCAAAGCAGAAGCTTAGTTGTAAAAAGAAACGGGACAACCTTGTTGCATATGGAGCTAAAAACAAAGCCAACAACAGGAAGCTGTGTTTGCGAAAGCTAAATAATCTCATGATTCAACATCCAGTCGGTCCTCCTTCAGCTGCCTGAACTTTCTGCCGGACTTCATCGGTGCCCCACATCTTTGTAGAAGAAGAACTTTACAATGGTGGATCACTGGTTAATGCACAGCTCCCTCAAAATCCCAGCACAGCATTTCAGTCAGGCTGAGGTCTGGACTTTGACTAGGCCATTGGTCCCAGTTTGGACCAATCGTCAGCTGACAGACTCTAGCGTGCTGTGGTGTAGAGGGAAGGTTTATGGTCGACTCGATGGCCATAACACAAGCCCACAGCATCATACTTCCACCGCCGTGCTTGGCTGTTAAGAGGTGCTGGTGCTGATGTTCTGAGTTCTGTGGATTAAGGCCACTCTGCTATTTTTCTATTTACAGAGGAGAGGCTTTTGTCGTGGAAACTTGTCCTAACACGACATACCTGCTCAGCATCGCTCTTTTTGCTTTTCCTATCATGAACGTTATCGTTTGCCAGGCTAACGCCGTCACAGATGGACCTCCTGGGTATTTCATCCCAGGGTTAAAGTTCCTGGGAGGTCCACCCCTGCTAAGATTAGCCGCTGTTTTCAATGTTTTCCACTTGTGAATAATGGATCTCACTACAGCGTGATGCACTTTGTCCGTATTAATGTCCTTATACCCTTTCCTACATTGATCTGCTGCAACAGCTCCTGTGAGGTCATTGCTGATGTGTCTCCTTCCTGGCCTGTTGCTGTTGTTAACATTAACATTTATGCTCCTGACCAACAACTTGCCATAACTCCTTTTCTAATGGATGCCGATGAACTCATTAATTAAGGGTCTTAATTAGTAGAACCTGGCTGCTACTTTCTTGACTTTGTTTTTATTTAATAATAGGTGTAAAATGTATTGTATGCAGTGTTTCCCGCAGGAATTTGGTTATGCGAGGCGGGGGGTTGATGAACGACACGTTGCGGGGGGGGGGGGGGGGGGGGGGGCAACGACGACACGTTGTCCGCGGACCGACTCGCGGAGCGGGGGGGGGACGACGACACGTTGTACGCGGAGCGGGGGGGGGTGTTGGACGACACGTTGCCCGCGGACCGAATCGCGGAGCGGGGGGGGGGGGGGGGGAGACGACGACACGTTGTCCGCGGAGCGGGGGGTATCCATGTGTTTTTTCCCTGCCATTCACGCACGCGCGAAAGCAGCAACAACAACAAACCGCGTGTTAACGTCACTTTTTTTTTTTTTTTTTTGGGAATGTTGGCGAGGCGGTAGCGTGAGTTTGGCGAGGCGGGTAGCGTGAGTTTGGCGAGGCGGCCGCCTCGCCAAGATAGCGCTGCGGGAAACCCTGATTGTATGTTTTTGCCCTGCCCTTTAAAAGCTTTAAATTATATTTAGAGCAGCTCATTTTTGCTTTGCTACTAAATTGTCTTTAGCCTCTCTTTCCCTTGACTTTAAGTTTATTGATTTAAAACAATGGTTCAGTCTCATCTGAGTTTTCTGTCCTCTGCCCTGCGTTGATCTCCTTTGGGCCAGAAATCTCAAAAAGTGCATAATATATGGTGTATGCAGGAGATGCACCGACAATTTTTTTTCTTTCTGAAAACCATTACTTTTAAAATTAGGACTCCAGTGTGAGCTGCTTGCAGCTCCAAACTGACCCGCATGCGCCAAAGAACAATGTTAATGACTTCACGCAGCCCGCTTTGGTCCAGCAAACATGGAAGAAATGGGTTTTATGGATTAAAGTGTCCACCAGACGCCATTTATTGTGCCAGCGGGTGCTGAGGGGGAAAGAAAAAGAGAATGAAACTTGGGTATTTTACAAAGTTCTGGCTAAACAGAGTCTGTAGCCAAGACTGATGGGGCTTCACAGAGTTCATTCATAACTTCAGCAACTTTTAATAAAATCAGCGCCTCTCATCTCGACTCCAAAGGCAGGACAGTCGTCGCAATCATTTTTTTTCTTTTTGGAACGTTAACAGAGTACGAAGCGCTGCCCCTGTGTTGCTAACTGCTAATGCTAACTGCTAATGCTAACTGCTATCACCTCCAGCTGCTGCTACTGTGTGTGGATGTGTGGTGAGAGACAGGAGAGTGACGTAAAAGACGGATAAAATGCAACATGACCGTTCACACTGCGGACGCTTTGAAAAATGTCCGCTACATATCTGAATTAGTGCCACATATGGAAGTGGCACAGATCAGATTTTTGGGAGGGATGAAAAGATCGGAGTTGAGCTAAAATATGGATTTGGGTCACATTTCCCTGCAGTGTGAACGTAGTCTAAGATCCCCACTGGTCCTAAAACGTCTGACCTGGTCACTTGACCTGCAAAACATCTAATCTGGGCCACATTTGTTGGAACGGGGGCCTCAGACCTGCAGAGACGCATCAGAACTGTAAATCCTAGTGCAATTAGTGGACAGTTTGGTTCTGTGGCTTAGTTTGCAGATTTTTGTTATTTTGTCCAAAAGAACGCAGAGGTCTGTGTTGACGTCAACCATAAAGGTTTGAGCTTTAGACTCGTTAATGTTAAAACCTTTATTTTTTCAGCTGCAGAAGCATCCTTTGCTACGAATGTTCAAGTGTCCTCTAAAGAAATGCCTTTATTGCATTTTTAAGCAATAAAATATTGCTTTTCCGTTTTAAAAAAAGGAATTTGATCATTTGTCTTTTTATGCATTTCTATTACTCATAAAAACAAGCTCGAGTAGTTAAATAAAATATCTGCAGAATGTGCCAAACTTTTTTATCACAGGAATAATCAATACTCCATGTTTTTCCTCTGTCCTTTCATACGTTTAATCAATTAACGGGGCGATAATTTCTGCCTGGCCCTTTTCATAGAGCAACAAGGCAGCCAGACCCGCCCTGCTGTTTGCATAAATTCCCACAGCCTGGATAAACAAAACAAAAAAAGAAAAAGTTACAGAGCGGCAGGTCGAGATGGCCTGCTACCAAGAACCCTGTGGCTCAGAGCTCATGCATTGCACAAGTCCTCAGTACACAGAAAAGTGTTTTGGAGCCATCCGAGGTAATAAATAAATTAGGAAGTGCCAAAATTAGTTTTAATTTTAGAGCAGCACCTGTTTAAAAGTTTATGGAGTTCACACATGCAGTGAAGATTTGCACATTTGTGTCTCCACTACAGTGTTGCTTCAGTCTGAGCCCTTAAGATGGGTTTATAACATGGTCCACAGTCAGAAGCAGGACCTGAGGATAATTTACTGGAAGCAAGTTTTTGCCACTCCCATGTTGACGTTGATGTAAACACACCGAGCCGCTGGTCCACACGTCCTGTGACGTTAAACCACAGAGCAGAGCGGACGTCTGCAGATGAAAACATGCCGGTCGGCTTCACAGGAGGGAAACGAGTCGCTGTTAACGAAGCGTCAGCAGACCCGAGCTCTGCCGCCGTCAGCGAAAACAGACTCAGTCGGTGGGAAATAAACAAATATTGATAAAATATATTTTATCATTCTCTCCCTTTTATCTCTTCTTCACCTCTTCTCTTTCTTTTTTTTCTCTTCTTGTTCTTCCTTTACTCTCCTACTTTCACATTGTAGTGTCCATATAATTTGAAATTCTCCCTGCAGGAATCACAATAAAGCTAAAAAAAAAATATATATATATAGTTATTTCATAAACACCGGCACTTGTCAAACGGTGTCCTTTCATCTCACTGGAGCCCGTGGAGGTGGGTGTGAGCGTCTCCGTTTCCTATCGCATCTACGCCGTCTTTTCTCCTCCTCCTCCTAAACTGTGGTCCAGAAACAGCCTCAGTGCCCTGAATTACTGACCCGGTTCTCCAGGAGAGGCGGCACGTCGTTCCTCGCAGCGGCCGGGGCAAACGCTGCCTCTGGGTTTTTTTAACGTGGAAAAGTGAAAGCCGTTTCTGTGAGCCGGGGATTACCGCGCCGTCAGACGTCTACGTGTCTTTTTGGTGGGCCGGGTTCAAAGGTCGCTCTCGTGCACAACAGTTTGCTTGTTATTTTTAACCCCGCTGATGCTCAGCACCAGCCCATATCTAATTCATGACCACGGGCCCTGGGCTGGGAGCGCTATGTACGCCGCTGCAGCTCATTTACACGGTGTGTCTGCTTATTTGAAATGCAGAAGCATTACAGAGCTTATGCCACGGAGGGCTAGATCCACTCGTTTGCATTCAATCTTCCCGCTGATTAGGGAGATCTGCGGCGCACGCGCACAAGTCAGTACACTGCAAAAACGGAGCTAGAAATACATAAAATGTTCCTAAAATGAGTGCATTTGTCCCTGATTTGAGCAGGTAAATAAGATGATTTGCCAATGGAATAAGATTTTTTCACTTAAAATAGTAACAACTCATCTCCATAATCTTATTTCAAGTGCAGGATATCTAACTATCTTATTTTAGGGGTCAAAATACTCATTCCATTGGCAGATGATCTTATTTACCTACTCAAATCAAGGATAAATAAAACACTAACTTTAAGAACATTTTACTTATTTTTAGATCAGTTTTTCAGTGTAATGCTTCCACGTGTTTATTCTCCTTTTAGGGTCAAAGGGCCCGTTTTATTACCGCCAGAACCGCCCAAGTCCCGACTTACTGACAGCAGCTTCAAATGTAAAAACAGATTGAATGATCATCTGTTATAATTCCAAGAGGAGATGAAAAGAGCCGCGGTTTTTAAACCATTCAAGCTGAGTCGACTTTTTGATGGCGTCCTGCACGTTTCCGATACTTGTGTGGCGCTCCGGCTGCTGTTCATGAATAAATGCAAAGCTTCTCTGTCCTGTAAACTTCTGCATGTCTTTCTCACAGCCAGCCTTTCATCCTGCAGTTTTGGTATTCTACGGCTCATCCTCAAAATGATGTTTGCGGCTCATGTCTGCATAAAACTTTCAGCCACGTATATGCGGCGCAGCAGGTCCTGCACATCTAACTTGTTCGAGTGCTGCGTTCTGTCTGTAAACCAGCATTAATGCCGCATTAAATCCTGACAATGATCACGCTTAACATCCGGCGTCTGTCTGTCCTCCGTGTTGCAGGTTATCTATGCACTGAACACAAAAAACGACGAACACGAGGCCGCCATCGCCACCCTGAAGGAGGCGCATGAAGAGGAGGTGCAGCAGATTCTTTCTGAGACCAGAGAGAAGATTCTGCAGGTATGAGACCTGAGACCCGACTGTCCTCTCAAACCCGAGGGTCTATGTCCTAAAAATAAAATGCATACTCATACTTTATAAGGCATTTTGGAACTTTTACAATCCCTAAACTGCTAATCTTGTTATCAGCTAACATACACTGCAAAAAGGGAACTAAAAGTAAGTAAAATGTTCTTAAAATTAGTGTATTTTTCCTTGATTTAAGCAGCTAAATAAGACTACTTGCCAATGGAATGAGAATTTCCACCCCTAAAATAGGATAATTAGATATCCTGCACTTGAAATAAGATGATAGAGATGAATTGTTCTTATTTTAAGTACAAAAATCTTATTCCATTGGCAGATAGAATGATTTACCAGCTCGAATCAAAGAAAAATACACTAATTTCAAGAGGATTTTACCTACTTTTAGTTCCCTTTTTGTAGTGTAGAGGTCCTGGAGGATGATGTGGATGTGAAAATTTGAGAGTAAACTATTCTGGGTTTGAGTAAATGAGATTTAAATGGCCAAAAAAATTAATTCCGCCTACACGAAAAACGGATGTTTCCATACAAAACTTCTTACTTTTGTTGTAAAGAAGGAAATAAACATAAAAAATTGTAACTAAAACATCTTCGTTACATCCGTAGCAAGTTTGGTGTCCACACAACAAGCAATTGAGAAGTTATACAGTTTGGATTGAAGAAAATAAAACAGGCGGACCCCTACTGTTTTTGTGCCATTTTGGCACAATTCTTATTATTCTTGAAATTGAAAATGTGGGATGCTATTATACATTTGGTCATAGAACTGTAGTTTTATGACCAAATGTATCTTTAGTGGATTCAGTGTCTTGTTGGTTTTCATTAGCATTGTGTCCCTCGGTATGTTTATTCGCAGTTTGGGTCAAATGGTTGAAGTTGGTGTTCCAACAGGGGAAGTACTTCTAAATACACATCAAAACAGAGTTTATGAGTAGAAACAGCTGCATAAAATTAGGCCTCTGGAGTGGAGTCCTGTTGGAAATGTGTGAAATATCCTGAAATGCCGGATCTGTGCCTGCAAACCAGCCAATTAATTGAACTGTGCCAGGTCCTCCATGAAGCGTGGTGAAATATGCAACCAAGCCGGTGTTTGACTCTAATTGCATCATAATCATCATCAAAACCCCTAAGTGAACACGACATTCGTGCCCAAAATGTATAAACTTGTCCCCAGAGCTGTAGATGATCCTCATGACGCTTCAGAAGAAATCTGAAAAAACTATGTGGAGCTTAAAAAAATGGTAAATAAATGGGAATAACCATCTCGTTCTTCATCACAGTTTAAAATGCTCTGGTATAGCAGACCAGTCGTTTATCTGTAAGGCAGCATCTGTAGCTGCTAAATCCAGAGGCAGGACCCAATCCCAGCAGTGAAGACCTCGGCAGCCAGGCTAATAGTGTCAACATGCACAAAATTAGTATATTAGCATCTGTCTTAGTGTCTTACCGTTTGGATGTATGTGTCCTGTCTCACGTTTTCCACTTGTAGCTGTTTTAGTCCTGTTGCCACACTTTTGTCAGCTGTTAGGCTTTTTTAAATGCTTTAGAAATAAAATGGTATAGTAAAAATATTTTCTGTCATCCGTTTGAGAAAGTGAAACTCAAACTTTGATGATTAGAAATCGTCATGATTTGATGATTACAGATAATGAAAACCATAATTCAATGTCTCAGCAAAGTAGATTATCACATGAAACATTTTTTTTCATGTATAAACGTTATTGAACGGCCACATTACAGGGGAAGACTGGGCGACCGTCTGTCCAGCAGACGGTCATTGACACCGTCCACATGGAGGGGATCCCACAACGGGTCATTGCTAAAGAAGCTGGTTGTTCAGAGTGCTGGAACCAACAATACACAAAGAAAGTTGAGCGGAAGGAAAAAATGCACCTGCAACAGGAACCCATTGAACGTTTTGGGGAGATGTGCACCGATCCGATACCCGGCTCAGATATCAGCTCCGATATTGACTAATTTGCTGGATCGGACATCGGATGACCGATGCCGATCCAGTGTTCCGATACAGTCCTTTCCTTTTTTTTATTAATATCATACACAGCGATACAGATATGCTTATCTAGTCGCTTCTAATCTATGTTTCCAACGCCTGGTTACGTCGTCACGCACAGCAGCTAGCGGTGAGCTAACACAGAGCAAAATGGAGGAAGTGCCGGACCGAGCCAAGTCTGCTATTTGGAAACATTTCAAACTTGATACGCCAACAAGTCCGACTGCAACACGCAGCATCTGCAATGCGTAAGTTATGAGGAGGTGATAAAGTTGGTAGATTCAACACCACAAACTTAAATAAGCACCTCCAAAACACTATGCTAAAGAAAATGCAGAACTTTACTCACATGGAAAGGTAAACGGTTCATTCATTCAGGTCCAGAATCCATGTCGCTCTAAGTCCAGTGTGACGTTTCCATCTTATGGACTGGTTCTGGTCCATTGGGTTTTCCCAAATCCACAGTCAACATGGCCGTCTACCAGATCACTTCCTGCTTCCTCCTGATAAGCTTTATGGAGATTCTGCTTTAATTTTCCATCTGAACTTGGTACCGGCACACACTGGCAAAGGTGACAAAATCTGCTCCAAAGGCCATGGAGTTGCTGTGCTTGACAGGCCAGCAAACGGGTCTGACCAGAATCTGTGGAGGATCGTCAAGAGGTTATGAGGTTAAGATTATGAGTTAAAAATGGGTGACAAGAAATATAATAAAACATTTTCACAACAGTTTCTTTTTTAAATGTTCAGTCTGTATAAGGAGGCCAGTGGTCTTTCTTGTTCTTGGTCAGAAGAACCTTGTTTAAATGAATGTGTGAAGAGATGTGGCTTTAAAAGAAAACCTGGAATTAAAACTTGTTTATTTCCAACCATGAGGCCTTTTTTTCCCCTTTGAACTGTAGATTAAAGACAAAGAGCTGCTGTGACGTATTGTCCGGTCAGGAAAGCAGGGGATAACCTGATACAGGGGAGCTCGGCTACGTTTCAGAATGAACTCCTCAATATTTTATCAGCAGAAAATTTGTCTTGTAGGTCTTTCTGTCTCCAGACGTAATGAAAGAGGCCTCTTTGTGAGAAACGGGTTCAGAACTGATGATGGTAAAACTCTGGGCTGGTTCACCGGCTACTAAGACTAAAAAAACAGAACAAAATAACAGAAACGACGTGCAGCCCTGACCAGGACTATTTTCGGTGCAAAGACCCTGCAAGGAGGTTATGTTTACTGCTGAGCTCGTGATTAAGTTCACTACATTGTATGCACGGATTTAATCTATGAATTTTCACTGTTTTGCGTGTTTCTTTATGAGAGAAAAATCCCCGCCATGTTTCATGTCGCATGGAATAACAGCGTTGTTTTAATTAAAGCAGAAATCCAGGAGGTGGGATCATTTCTAGGGTCTCACCTCCCCTGTCGGTCGGCTCATTATCCTAGAAATGAGCTTTTCTTTAATCGATTAAATTTACAGAAGCAGATGAAATTCATTCATTCTTTTGTTCTTTTCATGGTATTGTATTTAAATTATCGTTACACAAAACAAGCTCTCAGTTGTATACAGAAACATGTCATACCATGTATGAACCCTACCCCCTTGTCAGGTAATAATAAACAAATAATAAACAAAGAATGGCCCATCATGCCCTGAGCATGGCTTTGACAAATATAATTATACATTCTAGATACTTTTACATTGCATTTCATACATTTTCATATTTTTTTTCTCTTATACTTACATTTAAATTTAGTGAAGTGCTTGAACAGCCTTTAAGGTCATGTTACTATAAGTTCCACTGTTTTACTCCAGCGACAGAAATAGTCATTTGTCTAAGTGCGGTTCTGGCAGATGGATGTTTAAAATCCAATCTTTCTTCTGCTACTATCCTCATTCAGAGTATTATATATATAACGACTTCTTTCCACTGAAACGCCATGTCTGTTCAGTACAAGAGCAAAATCAGCGACGAGATGGACCTGAAGAAGAGGATCCAGTCTCTGGAGGAGTCCATGGAGCTCCACGAGCGCATGAAGAGGCAGGCGCTGGCCGAGTTCGAGAACTACCGTCAGAGGGTGGAGGACATGCAGCTCTGCACCGAGGCCCAGGTACGCAGAAGGTCCGTCTGTCTGTCTGTGGGCTGGGAGCAGCTGTGTCCGTCGGCCGGGCCCTGAGGGCTCAGCTGCAGGTAATCAGGATCATGTCAGCCGCCCAGTCAAGCTGTGAGGCTGCAGAGCTGCTGTTTGTCAACGATGATTTGTGTGGCTGTTGTGAGCAGGGATCCAAGCAGCCCTGCCTCTGCCCGCCCCTCCAAGAGAAGCTAGCTTTCCATACGGCTTTGTTTGCAGTTTAACAACTTCTAACATCTTTTCTTTGACCCCTAGGACAGAACCCAGTCTGAAAACCCGTTTAAGTTGTTTTTTTATTGACCAGTAACAACATATTCGCCATTAATAGATGTGGAGTTCACCCAAAAAAACAAACAGCTCCTTACATGTTTGCAAAAATCTCTCATCATTAAATGATAAATAGGGTATATATATATATATATATATATATATATATATATATATATATATATATATATATATATATATATATATATATATATATAGTGTGTGTGTGTGTGTGTGTGTATATATGTGTACATATATATGTATGTATATATATCTATATAGATATATAGATATAGATGTAGATAGATAGGTGCAACTTTACAATAAGGCTCCCCTTATAGATGGCTAATAGTTAAATATGTTATTAATTAATTTGTAAACACTTTAGAACTCATTCATAAGTGTTTATTATACATTAATTAATGGCAAGCAAGCAACAAAACTGACTGGTTTGTGCGCACAAGGTAGTAACTTCGTCTGAAATGTTTAATATAAGCAACTCTAGATGAAATATATACTTGAACAGATTATGCTCCCTATTTGGCAAGACACCGATAAGTTTTGTCTCCTTCTTGCCCGTAATTAATGCTTAAAAAAACAATTATGCAGAGATCACAGATTCATGAATAACATATCTATAAACTGTTTATTAGGCATCTATAAGGGGAGCCTTATTGTAAAGTGGTACCGATTGATTGATCGATTGATTATGCAGATTTTGCTTGTCTCAGGGATCCATAAACTGATGTTCCTTCTGAATCAAAAACATCAGTAAATCAGATCGTTTCACTGATAAATGATGTTATAAAATTCCTGTAATTGAATAGGATGAATGGTGAGACCCAGAGATATGGAAACAACCCTTCAAAATGCTGCAGGTCAAGTATTTGGGCGTGGTTCGTACGATGAACGCAGCTTCTGGCGGCGCTCGGCTGCACGCCATACCTGCACTTCTCTACCAAGACAAATTGCTTCTTGTTTAGTTAGTAGTGCAAGTGGTTAATTGCGTAATTATCAGCCTCTTTAGTCAAATAAAATGTTAATGTTCTGTCTGCGGCTAAATTAAGAGGGAACGAATGTAAATATAGCCTTTAAAGCTGCTTACTTTGTGGGCCTCCCCTGCTTTACGGATCGGTGAGTTTAGACATTTATCGGTGCTGTGATGCTTTATTATATTTGGATGGTAAAAACTTGAAGGAGCTCAGTTGGTGTTTGATGACTGCTTTGTGCGAATTCAGAGGACAAAGGTTTGGCAGTGAGAAGACCAGAATCTCCCGAGCCAGTGCATCGCCACCTGGCGCGGACCTTTTCAAAGATTCTCTGGCTCTGTATGAAACCCATAAATCAGCCCCGCCTCTCCTTTGACTCGGGCTTTCATTCCTGTCGCCTTTGGCAGCACACGCAGCGCGTGGTGTCCATGTCGAGGGAGGTGGAGGAGATGAGACGGTCCTTCGAGGAGAAGCTGCGAACGTTCAGCCAGGCCCAGGCGCAGTTTGAGCAGGAGAAGAAAGCTGCTCTGGAGGAGCTCAAGGCTCAGCACAGACAGGAGATCCAGGAGCTCCTGCGCAGCCACCAGAGTCAGAACGCAAACTACAGCAAAGACCAGGAGAAACTGGGACAGCTCCATAAAGCAGAGGTAATGCACCTCAACTTCCGCAGAAGTAGAGCAACTCTGCGACTACGCCTTGAGAAAGTAGGACTGATTACAAAGCTGTTGGTGTTTCTCAGTTGATGAGTCCCATATTGTCCCTCTGTGCTGCAGGTGGATTCTCTGACGGAGCGGGTGGAGGAGCTCAAGCAGGACAAGAAGAGGCTGGTGGAGGAATATGAAGCCAAACTCAGCAAGGTACCGCCATGCAGACTCTGTGACGTCCTTTTACTGCTTCAACAGAGCCAAAGTAACATGGATAATTGTTTTTTTTTCACTGCAACTTCTAGCGATTTATGGGGTTGTGTATTCAGTGACTCCATCTGTGTTGTTCATGAAGGAATTAGGTCAGAGATGCCTTGGAGTTTATCTTGTACAAGACGATAAATCTCACAACCTTTGCTAAATGTACGTTTATGGAGTTCATTTAATCTTAAAATCCATTTAGATCAGCATACTAATTTATTATTTTTTCTCAGATAAGATTCCTGTTATGTACCAAAGGAAATGAGGCAAAAAGCATTTGTTGTGTTTCAGATGAATGATAAATTGCTCCCATAGTCACCCAGATGACGACACTAATGATTTTTATTGCTTTTTCTGACGATTAAGAGTCGTATTAACGAGAGTATTTCACCACTAAAGCCTTCCACGCCAAACTAATGCATGGATGGCTGGTAGTGATGATTCACAGCAGTTTAAATACTCATGTTGTTGTTTTTATTCAGGTTTGGGGGAAGAAAAGGAAGAAACCTGTTTGATATGGGATTTAAATCCTGGTCAAACATAACACCAATCCTGGCCAATTTAACGGCACCAGATACAGCGACTGACTAAAAGCAATTTGTTTTCCGGAGACTCCTGTCAAAACATGAAAACTTTAAACTTGTGTTCAAACCTGTCATAGGAAATGCTGTCAATTGCTCTAAACTACAGATTGTTTAGTTTATTAGGCATATGGAGGATTTAAAGGGGACTAAATTCATGAAAAATGACATTACTCCATAAATACAACTTAGGAGAATGTACAGTGTTTGCATCAACATAGTTAAGGTTATGCAAAAATAAAATAAAATAAACAAAAACACAAAAATTCAGGGAAAATTTACTAAAAAATGATGACAAAAAGCCACTGCAACCTGATAAAAATGTAACATAGCTGCAAATTGCTCCTATCTGCTGGACACAATCAGGGGTTATGCTCCAGCTTTTATTTAATGCAATCTGTTTTGTAAATACGATGCAGAAATAAACCAAATATAGCAAAACCATTGCATAAAACGAAGAAGATCATTATTCCCCTGAAGGTTTTGGATTATTTTCTTCCATAACAACAACAAAACAAGAGAGATGCACGTGATTCTGCACATATAGCCTGGATGGAGGCATTATTTAGTTTCAAAATGTGTACCATGACTCCCCTGATAGCAGATGATGTAATCATTTTAAAGGTGTATTTTTTAGCATTGTTATTTAAATAACACTGAATATGTGAGCAAAACACTGTATTAGAGGGAGAGAAACCTTAAACTAGGTCTGTTCATGGTTTAGTATCTCTATGTCTTCCAGTGTTGCAGAACTTTTATATTTAGCTGTTCCTTCATCATCAGGCTCAAGCCTTTTATGAACGTGAGCTGGAGGCCATGAAGAGAACCCAGCAGCTGACGGCCGACAACCTGCTGGCATGGAAACGAACCGAGGCCGAACTGCGGCGAGAGTTTCAGACTCAGGAGGCCGCGCTCCAGAAGACCCTGGGAAAACTGCGGGCCGAGCTGGCCCGGGTATCAGAGGAGGCTCGGGAAAACCGCGAGAAGTCCTACAAGCTGCAGGCGTCGCTCACCACGGCAGAGAGCAACGTCAAGGTTGGTGGGAGCGAGGACTGAGACGCCCTGCCGTCGGTTCTCTTGCTATATCTGGAGTTTAACGACAGTAGAGGGCAGAGATATTAAAGCGGTGCCAATGTTTCATTTGATTTGACCTAAGAAGCAAAAGTATGACTATTTCAACCTATCCATTTCCACTGGTTGCAAGAATGCAGCAGTAGGCAGGTTAGAAAATGTTTCCATAAACAGATTATTGGTAACTTGAAGCATTTAACAACTAAAGCCAACTGTTTAAGGTTAGTTAGTTGAGTCTAAAGGAGAAAACAGGAACACCAAGCTAATGCTAAAGCTAACAACAAGCTAATGCTAATTTAAGTGTCTCTATATTATTATACGACAACAAAATACCACAGTAAACAGTACTTACACAACAATTAAAAACAAACGTATAATATTGTCTTAAACAGTAACACAGTTATTCCTGCTGTTGCTAAATCAGTGTTACATCTTAAAATTGGTAACAGTGTTCAGAAAGACTTTTTGTTATACTGTGTGAAATGGTCCTTCCATCCTGAAAAGAGTTAATACATTATGTATTCAGAAAAAGGAGGATAAAAAATGTGATCTCTGTGGGAGCTGCAGGCCTGTAAAAACTGACCAATCCCTGCCGTTCGGTCCAAACGTCTGGGACTGGTCAGAGTTTTGGTCCTGCTCTCACCCCCCTCTGTCCCTCAAGTTCTGGGGGTATCTCCTTATCTATTGGTTGTCCCTCATGCCAATCATTCTGACCCGCTCATGTAACACCAGTGTCCGTTCCGTGCTCGTTCCTTGTTTGTTTCTGCTTGCTGGCTGCGCATTTGCACTTCTAGTGTTTATATCTCCGGTTAGTTTAGCTGTTAGCTTAGCGGTTAGCTTCAGTGTTAGCTGTTCATGGTAGCTCCGCTGCTCTCACCGTAGACTTTGAACATGGCTGAAAGTCGCAAAAAGCAAACCGGGTTCACGTTTATGAGAAGAAGAGGAAGGTTTCAGTTGAAAGAAATAAGACCAGAGTCTATATAGGATATTTTAGCAAGGTAAGACGGTCTTGCACATGTGCAGTTATTCAAAAAGGGACTTTGGTAAATTTCTGGAAAAATGTCTGACTCTACATTTAATTATTACAGTTATAATAATGTAATCTATAACATTTATTTTATTAGTATTTTGATTTATGTTGTTTAGGATTTTGTCACATTTAAATGTTTCAAACAAACATAGCCTGAGTAAAACCAAAAAGCTGCTTTCAAATTGTGATTTTTCATCAAGGGGAAATAAGCTACCCAGAGCACTCTGGCCCTAGGTGAAAAGGGAATTTCCTCCCAGAGCTAATAGCTGGGTTTAACCCCCTCTTCTTTGTAACACAAGTTTAATTCAGCCAAATTGAAGGGTTGTGGAGCATGAAATTCATTCTGCAGCATCTGTATCACATTCAAGTCCAGACAGAGGCACAAAGCCTCAGAAGTTGTGTTTTTACTCTTTCCAGCCAATAGATTTTAGTGACTTATTTTCTCATCTGTTCCTGAACTTCTTTAGATCAGGGCATGATGTGTTGCTTTCAGCCTACTTCATGCCATAAGACAAGTTCTGTTGGAGGGATTAATTGATTCTACAAGCCAGGCAGTAACCAGTTGGGTGGCATTTTCTTCAACTTAGTTTCCTAAAAGAGCAGCTAATAAAATGTGTTCAGGATTAGATTTTGACTAGTCAAAACTGTGATTACAAATATCTGTAATTCAGTTTTGTCTGGAAAGATTAAAATTACTTTGCCATTCATGTGTCGTTTGTCATCATAGATATCTGTAACTTAGAATGACATTACCTGTATCTGAAATCTAAATTCATACTAGTCCCAGTGACATTACAACTAGTCAAAATTACGTTACGTTATGGTAATTCCGGATCGTCAAACCTACTGATTAAATGTTAATATGTCTTGCCATATTACCCCACAGCAGCAGAACTACTGATGTCAGTTTCTCCAAATAACGTCACAAAAACCTTTGAACCAATAGCAATACAGATTCTAAATTCAATGCAAGAACACCCATTAACCGTAGGAGGGCGCCACACTGACGTTTTTAGACAAAAAAAGCAGGATTTCAACAAATATGCTCTAATTTGTCAAAATAATGACCAGGATATCTAGACAGTGCTACAAGACAAGCATGTTAACAATTTATTGGCAAAAAAATAGTTGATTTTGGGATGTTTTACCCTTTTAAAGCAAATTAATACCACACAAACTTAATGTTTGTAGTTATTAAAAATGTTATATTTATATTTAGGTAGAAAAACAACTTGCACCTTTAGATATGTTAACATTCTGATGTCTTGGAGGTAAAAGTTGGACAGATTCTGCTGTTTTCTATGCTGACAGCTCAACTGCTGCCCTTAAGCCCATGCTTCATGGAAATCAAATTAAAGCAGCAGCGTGTTTGCTTGGTGAGTGGATTTCCTCCCCTCACTCAGAGCTTTGATGACTCTAAGGTCTTTGGTGGGATTTCCCCACTGAATACGAAGCTGACAAGTGCTTCAGGGAAACCCGTTGAGTGGGTCTGGTTTGTTGTTGGGCCTCACTCTGAAGTCTGATTACATAGACGACGCTAAGAGGTCCTCCCTATACCGTGTTACCAACAAAAAGATCAAGGTCATCACAAGCTGTTGTGTGCCCGGGGTTATTAGTTTCATTTAATTATCACTGCAATTAACTGTAACCCAGATAAAGAAGCAACAACAAGGCAGAGAGCCTGACAGAAACCATTTGGTTGTTTAATACATGGCCTCTAGTTTGAGTGGTTGATGGGTTAATATCGCAATAATCTCCTGATAAAAGCCTCTTAATCCTTCAGCGCCTGCCATGAGTCCATGGTTGGGAGATAATAGATTTAGATTTAACCCTCACAAGCCCACAGAAGGTGTCTTAATATTGGGCTTGACTCGTACGTGATCTGAGTTATCTGTTCAAGCCGGGGAGCATTTGATGACTGCGTTTAGATTCAAGGCTGCTGCACATTACAAATGTTCCTGAAGTTTTCCACATTTTATCACATTGCAATTAGAAACCACAGCTTATTTTATCAGGTTTTTATGTGATAGAGCATCACAGATTAGGGGATTTTTTTATATAAGAAAAATCTGCAGTGTAAGAACTATCTTTTTCTTGAGTTTAGGCATATAAATAGTGACATTTTCCCTCATTCTTCTTTGTGATGCAGGATGAAGCTCAGTCAGATGAGATGTTTAGTGTCAGTGGTGTCCAACCGCTGCACCGTGAGCCAAAATCGCCCAGCGCAAAATACTCAGGGGCCATCATTTTTTCTCTTATTTTCAGTTACGAACACCAACTTTTATTTTTAACTCGCTTCTTTTCGCAGCTTTAAACCTGTTACATTTCAATGGAACAAGGTAGAAAAAGAACAAATCACTAGTTGCGTTTCCATTAGGTATCGCATTAGGAAAGGTTGATGGAAATTCAAATTAACTCACTAAACTTAACAAAAAGGTTTTTCCGCTCGCTTGAGGTGTTTTTTGACGCTAAAGACGAGGTGGAAACACATTTGTCGAATCAGTTCCGACGTAGCGAACGTTTACCTCACATGACTGATCGGCTGTGTCTGATGTTCCCACAACGCTCAAAAACGTGGCTTGAAGCAACAACAGGTACGCGTGGACCGACGAAGAGACTCGAGCATTTCTTAGTCTCGTCCGTAAAAATAAACCAACGCATTCATTAAAGCCTCGCTCCATTACTGATCTGTGGTCCGTGCTCGTTAGCAACATCTACTTCCTGTTCATTACAGCCAACGTCAACGCATGACGACGTTACGCTGTGCTTCTCCTGGTTAATTCGCTACAAACCAGTAAACGGAAACACGTCTGATGCGCGTTTTATTTTTTGCAACATTTTAAAAATTTGCCCAAAATTTGCATGAGAATTGGATGAAAACAGCCATAGTAGATCTGGAAAAGTTCCTCAGGCATTAGCCTTATAATAAAAAAAAAGGGTATAGTTTTTAAAGACTTTTTTGGGTTGAGTTTTTTTTTCCTATTTTGATGGAGCTGTAAAATGTTTTTAGTTTATTTCCAGCAACGACAACCAGAACTTCCTGAGTTAGATTTAGGTCTGGACTTTGACTAGGCCGTTCTAACACATGAATATTCTTGTCTCTGATTGATGTTTAGTCTTTTCATCCAGCTCCACCTTGGTTTCAGATCTTCTGCAGTCTCAAACAGGTTTTCTGTCCTCCATCAACTCTGACCACCTTTTCTGTCCCTTCTGAGGAAAAGCCCCACAGCATGGTGCTTCACAGTGGGGATGGTACATTCAGAGCTCAAAATGTAAATTTTTAGGTTCATAATCATTTTTTTTAGATGTATTGAGGTAAAGGGGCTAAACATAAATGCACATCCAGCTTTTTATTAGTAAAAATAATGAAAAGCATCTATCCTTTTCCTCCCACTTCAGTATTATGCCCTACTTTGTGTTGCTCTATCACTTAAACTCCTAACAAACCTGCAGGATGAATAATCTGAAGGCCGGTTTAGATTAAAGAATCGCAGCGGGTTTATAAGTGCAGAAAAAATAATCAAACATCAACTTTAAATGACTTTTGCTGGTTTTCAGGATGCTGCGGCTCACTGCTCCAATGTTCTCTGTCATCCTCCTTTAGCTCATGATGAAGTGGGCGAATCTCCAGAGAAATGCAAGCGAATGATCGCTCGCAGTAACTGAGACAGACGTAATTAATGGACTGACTGTTCACAAGCTACTGCGGGACTGTGCTTGCCAAAAATTATAAATGTTCCCCTGAGTGAAACACACCAGTGACGTAGTGCTAAATCGCTGCTGCCACTGTCTTCGGACTAAATATTTCACTCACGAGAAAAGCCAGGCCGAGTTGGCTGATGGAGGCGTTTTCCTGCAAGATAAAAGCAATTAATCATAAGTTTTTGAATTTAAATGAAAATGCGCAAATCTGACGGGTCCTGTTGGGATTTTGGAGGTGAGGCTCCACTTAACTGTTCGCGTTGAAACATAATGCGTGATGAATTAGAGGTCCTGAATGTGGGTTATATAGTTTCAGATTTACACTTTGGACAGTTTCCTCACCGACATACAGGAGGTTACATATACACAATTTATTTATTTTTGTTTTTAAAACCTCAGAGCTGCCGCTTCAATTTTTTGTGGCTCTGATTCACACTGTTCTTGTTATTGTTCTTGTTTAAGGTGCACATTAATCATAACTAAGAACAGTTTTACTTTGTTTTTGCACTAAAGGATCAGCTAACGTCATTTCAATAATCACACCCACGTTACAAGTGATAAAGTGACTCTTTATCTGCCTTAATAACAGACTGGTTGTTTTAAAAAGGGTCTGATTTGCATTGAATGGTTTCTTTCATCTTTTACCATCAAAGAAAAGCAAGAAAGTGTCATAAATTTGCATCCAAATGGTCTTCAGTGTAAGGAAACTCCTGCTAAACTGAAGGAAGACTTCAGGTCGTTCAAATGGGTCCAGAAAGCCCCAGAACCGCCTCCTCGTTAGGAGTAAAACACCAAAGACAGTCTGAGATAAGAGAGTGCAATGGTTAACATTGAAAGGAGTCCTTTATGGACATGGGCTGAAAGGCCACTCGGAGAGGAAGAAGCCGTTAGCAACATTCAAAGCGAGATTGCTGTTTGGATCCTAACTGCGAAGTACGGGGGTGGCAGAATCATGCTGTGGGGGTATTTTCCCCAAAGAAGCGACTGGTGCCTTTGCACAATAGACGCCATCTTGAGAAAAGACAGTCTGAAATGTTGCAGGAAGTGGGTGGAGGGACAGCAGAAGACTGGTGTGAAGGTTTTCTTCTGTTGATGAATCCTCCATCTGATTGTTTTTAACATCTGGGAACCATTTTGTCAGCTGTGAAACACAGCTTGATGCGTCCTTATATAATGCATGTGTCGTTCAGCTTCTCGTATAAGGTAGTGGGCTTTTTCCCCCCAGTTCTGCTCGAGACAATAAAGATTCGGATCAATATGTCCTCTCAGAGCAATCTGAGCGCAATTAGCTGATATCCTGAGGGGATCCATAACTATACATTTCAAATATCTATAAAATGCTCATAAGCCATCTTAAATCCTAAATCCAAGAACCCGCAACATTTAATCATGGCTTTCTACCATCGCATTCATCCCCCCGGTGATCACCAGGGTGACGTATGCAGCGTTTTATAAATGAGACCATTGGTCAGGATTTGTCCCAGAGGACAATATCCAGCGTGGATAACAGAAGATCTGAAATATAAGGGGATATTTTCCTGTGCTGCGGATCAGAAACTTGAAAATACAGAAGGAAGTCCTGAAATCACAGATTTGTGTGTCTGCTAAAGTGTTTCTCTGCACCTGTAAGTGCGATGCATACGTCCTTTACGTCTCTAAAATCGGTTTGTGGACAGGAGGAACAGGCGAGCTCAAGATGGTGTCTGAGCCTATGAGCCACCGCATCATCAAGCAGGCTTGGTTCCTCAAAGTTATCTTTATCTCCTCTTATCCTCTGGTTCTGTCTGCTTCCCCCAAAATATACCAGAGCAAACAGCGCAGCTATTTTTTTGTGAGCCCTTTAAAGATTCGCTGGCTCAGTCGGCTCAAATCAACACGCATGAAACAGACACAGACGTGATTTTAGGCCTTTTTGGACCCAAGAGAAAAGAGCAGACGAAAAAGGGTCAATGTGGGATTAAAGAACTTTGTTTCCCTTTCGGTGCAAAGGTTGTGAAAGGACAAAGAGATTTACTGCAGGACCAAGAGCAGAATTGTGTTTAATTAAACTAACTGCAGACATCAGCTTTTAACCAAACAAGTAGGAGACCCTGAAGCATAGCAGAGTTGAGAGATTTTATAAGGCTTGTTGCAATTTAAGCTGAAGCAACCAGGCCTGAAACAACAAAGCTGATAATAAAGTCCAGAGAAATCAGGCGGAGGAGTTTATCCGTTAGCTCGTAGAAGACCCTTCATCCCGCTTAGAAACACTCACACAGGTTGGTAAATATTTCGCTCCAGCTTTACTGTAACGCCTTATATATTTAACAGCTTTATATTTTGTCAGAAAATACAGACGAATGAGGTTGATTTTCAGGTCTGTAGTTAGCTTAACCATGAGTCCTGGTTCTGCTGCTCTCAGCAGCGAGTGCTTCATTATTCCTGCATCACAAGTGACCAAACCTCATTGATGTCAGAAGCCTGAGAAACAGCTTCATAAAATCCTTCAGAAAGTTTCAAAAAAGACTTGCAGAAAAAAGAAGATTTATTCTGCCAAACTTTTGAGTTCCCTAAGAGAAACTCAGTTTTCAGCCTGATGCAGGCCTATTTTATCTGCTACAAAGCTCCAACATACACGTCTGTGCCCGTATTCACACAGATTCCCAGAGTCCTCTCACCTAAATATTCCTACCTAGGAGTCTAAGCTTCAGAGGGATTCAGATGCTGCTGAGAGGGACTCTGAGTAAGGTGTGGTTGACCTCGCTGCTCGGTGTGACGCTGTCTTTTAAGATAGTTAAAAAAAACACACACAAACGCCCTCAGATTGATTAATGAAGATAAATTAGACTGGATTAATAAATCCGTGACATGAAGATGAAACTTAACAAAATTAAATAATTGTCACCATCCATCCATCCATCCATCATCTTCCGATTATCCGGGGTCGGGTCGCGGGGGCAGCAGCTTCAGTAGGGAGGCCCAGACGTCCCTCTCCCCAGCCACTTGGGCCAGCTCCTCCGGGGGAATCCCAAGGCGTTCCCAGGCCAGCAGAGAGACATAGTCCCTCCAGCGTGTCCTGGGTCTTCCCCTGGGCCTCCTCCCGGTGGGACGTGCCCAGAACACCTCACCAGGGAGGCGTCCAGGAGGCATCCTGACCAGATGCCCGAGCCACCTCAACTGGCACCTCTCAATGTGGAGGAGCAGCGGCTCTACTCTGAGTCCTCCCCGGATGACTGAGCTCCTCACCCTATCTCTAAGGGAGAGCCCAGACACACTACGGAGAAAACTCATTTCAGCCGCTTGTATCCAGGATCTCGTTCTTTCGGTCACGACCCAAAGCTCGTGACCATAGATGAGGGTAGGAACGTAGATCGACCGGTAAATCGAGAGCTTTGCCTTTTGGCTCAGCTCTCTCTTCACCACAACGGATCGGTACAGCGCCCGCTTCACAGCAGACGCTGCACCAATCCGCCTGTCGATCTCCATCTTCCCCTCATTCATGAACAAGACCCCGAGATACTTAAACTCTTCCACTAGGGGCAGCACATCCTCCCCAACCCGGAGAAGGCACTCTACCCTTTGGTCTCAGATTTGGAGGCACTGATTTTCATCCCGGCCGCTTCGCACTCGGCTGCGAACCGCTCCAGTGAGAGCTGTAGATCATGCCCTGATGAAGCCAATAGGACCACGTCATCCGCGAATAGCAGAGACGCAGTAATTGTCACACAGCATCAAAATGTCTTTGTGACCATCTTCTGACTTCTTCCAGACTCCCCAGAACAGCCCAAAGATAATGTTGTATTTCCATCATTTTAATTTAAGGAATCTTCCCCAACACGTCTGCACCTTTTGGCATAACATAAAGACCCTTTCAGTTCTGATTAAGCGTGTTTTCTCTCAGCAATCATGCTAAATCTTTGCACACGTCGGGTAGTCGTGTCGGCCTGAACGTTCCTCGAGGTCCAGGTTGGGAATTCATGCTGACAAAGTTTAAACTGGCTCCTACGTCACCACAGGGACGTTAAAACGAACACTTAAAGAGACAGAAAGGAACGTTTTGTCTCGGCATTGAGGCTCCCCTCTCAGATCTTGCAGACGGAAAGTGCAGCCGCTCTCTCACCGGCTCACGGGGACGACAGCTCGCTCACACTGGCGCACCCATAAAGTCTAATTGGTGTGATTCCTCGGTGGGTCTCATCATTCTGAGGCTTCATTGTCTTAACCGCGGCTGCGGTAATTAGGTTTGAGGAAGGCTGTTTGGTGGGAGTCGGAGATGTGAAATTACCTCTCATGAGTTTCTGCAGAGTTCTGAATCACATAACTAGCGCGCTCCGTGTGTGTCGCCTCACTTCGTTCACTGAAGCCCGTCCGTAATAACTCAACAGCAGTTGGGATTTACATCTATGATCCCCAGTGTTAAAGACACGCCAACAATATGTTTTGTTCTGTAAGCTGAAAATAACCCAAAAAACGCGCTCAGGAACATTTCTGGCCGTGTGTGTTGTATTTCTAACACGATCATAGGACTTGGTGCTAAGCAGGTGCCTACGTTGTTTTATTTAACTAATTGTGTCGGTTAGCCGTTTCCCCTCATTTCGGTAGCTGCAGGTTATAATTAGCTTCTGCTAATCGTCACAGATGTCTGTTGAGGTGTTGGGAGCAAAATGTAGGCTCGCAGGCAGGAACCAGATGGATAGGAGACGAATACAAGTTTATTAATTTACAAACAGAACCAACTAAATGTGCTGCTACAACAGATGGTTCTGGCAGCTAAAAATAAGACGTGGCAGACGCAGCAAACAGAACCTGACATGAGACGAGACCAACCGGAGAACGACTGGAACCGGATGGCTTTAATGTGTAGAATTACTCTCTTTGGTCTTCTTCTGTTTTTAATGCCGTTTTCATGAGTTATTTATGTTCTTAGTTGTCCAAACATTTCCTGTCATCCCAACTTGATTTCCTTGTTGCCTCGTGTCTCAGTTACCAGCTGCTGTATATCTAGTTGATCCATCCTCCCAGATAATCTGTTACTTGGTTTCCACTTGGTCTTGTTTTTCCCAGGTTTCACCTTGGTTTGAATATTAAAATTAACATTATATACAGTTAGGTCAGCTACATTTTATCTCAGCAAAGATCCGACTCAGAACCTGAGATACCTGCCGTATACCAAGGATTCGGCTAATGGCTCATCTTGTTTACTATTTTATGAGCTTTAGTATATTATCTTTGGTATTTTTTCCTGGATTCATCTAATGCAGCTAGAGCAAATAAAGTATTAGTGATAGGAAATCTGCATCTACGTGTTTAAAGATCCAGTTTCAACAAGGTTCTGCAAAAAGTGTACTTTCAGATAGGGCTGCGCAATTATTCGCATTTGCAATATAATCACAATTTAAAAAACACAATTTCCAAATCGCAGAGGTCAGCAATTTTTGGCAATGTAACAATTAATGTATAAGACACAACCTTTAGGTGTTGGTAAAATGTTTAAAGTGGGTTTGCCTCCATATGGAAGGGAAGAGAGTTGCAGCAGTGAGATAATCAAATTTTATTATTTGTTTTAGAGTTTATAAAATCAATAATTTATACCAGACAGTTTCAGGAATCTCACCATCGCATTAAGTAGCAGTCAAACTGTTTAATACATACATTGTTTGTTGGTTGCACTTTATGTTCAACAAGGATCGATTTAACCCAATTAAAAGCTGCTCTCTTGAATTATAATTTTTTGATGAATAAAAACAATTACATTTCTTGTTTTAAGGAGTCCTTTAACTACAGGCCATTTTTGTTGCTTGTGGTTGATGCTGAGAAAAGTAAATCACAGTTTCTTCTTTCCTTTAAATCTTCTTTTCCAGTGCAATGGATACATCTGATGAACATTGGTTTGATCAGGAGTCATCGTGAATCAATTCAGCTCAAAGTATTTATGTGGCGCCATTTAAAAGCTGATGTCCCAACACAAACAAATGGCAATCATTTGATGCCAAGAAGTTTTTCATCTAAGGAATCCCTGGCCTTTTTGTTGAAGAGTCATTGTCAATTGAAAACAATCCTTTTTTTAAGGAAGAAACCTCCACCAGAACCAGGATCACTATGAGCGGCTGAGAGGACAACATAAGGCCCGTTTACACTACACTTTTTTAACCGAGCCGAGACCAGTCCGAGCTCGGTAACCGAGATAACTCTTGTGTGTAAACGGTCAGCAGACTGAACCAGACCGCGCTAAACATAACCGGACCGCGCTAACTGCAGACCAGCTCTTGAGTAGGTCTCGGCCTGGTTTTATTTCTGGCCCAGTTTTCTGATAAAGAGCGCATGAGCAGACCGCGTCATTCCCTTACAGTCAGCTGACTGTCAGCGGGTTTTCCGGTGTGTCTGGCTGCACGTCCCGATTCACACTCCATTCAGACAAATTTCAGACATTCATAATAATACTAGCTTCCTTACCGTGCCACACGGTTTCCAGAGATGAATTTGCTTAGCAGCGCAATGAACCTCAGCGTCTGTCATTGTTTCCGGCGTCTGTAAATCCTTATTAGACGTTCGTTTGTCTCATCCACTTCCCAAAAAAGCCAACTTTCTCAAGTAAATTCACCAATGGTTGCCTTCTTCCCCTGACTCTCTGCAAACACCGAAATATCACAATATCAAGCATAACTTCCTGAATGTTACGGGCGCCGCGCTGTTTTGTTTTGCTCGGTCCCGCCTTCAATCTCAGAGAGCGGTAGTACCGCAGATCGCCACTAGGGGGCGAGGAGCAACCAAGGAACCGAGATAAGCTTTGTGTGTAAACGGGTCGGCTTGTCTTGGATAACTGATCCAAGCTCGGACTGGTCTCGGCATGGCTCGGTTTTTAGGTGTAGTGTAAACGGGGCTATAGGCTAGGAGAACTTTCTGTGGGAAAGACAAGCAGAGTAGCCTTACTGTAGTTAATTCAGCAGAGTCTCCATCAATAGCTCCATCGAGGAAATAGGCTGAGCTAAACCAGGAGTACCTTCTGCTGAAAAGGAAAACCAAGAGGACTCAAGGTTACAGGCAGATTTGTCAATAACTAAACACAGAAGGACATTTGTACTTTCTAAGGAAGCAGATGAAGTGAACAGCATCAATGGTGTCATCAGTGACTCTGTCCTGGAAAGACAAAGGTCCACTTTTTATCAGAAAGAAAACAGAGAGAAAACCTTTAATGGCAGCAATTATGCCATCAATGGCATCAAAGTCCAGGAAACAGGCACAACTGTACACCGGGGCGACTTTTCATAGGAAAGAAAAGCAAAGAGAGATCCTAAAGTTAATGGGAGCAAATGCTCCATCATTGACTGTTCTAGAAGGACAAATGGTGTTAAAAATCACTCCTCCCTGACCAGATTACCTTAGTTTACCGTTTCAGGCTGTTTCACCTCTGGTCCTAAAGCAGATTACCAATCCCAGCCTGTATATCTGCGATCCTAGACTGTTTCCCTGCAGAGAGGAGAAAACACAGACACCGAGGTGTAGGCGAAACACAAAATGTTTCTTATTTATCTGTAGGATTTACAGGGTGTATATAATAAAACATCGGCTAACGCTCTTGTCACAAAGCAACAAGGTCACCCGTTGAGCGACAGAATCAGACAGTGTGTAGTAAACTCTGTTATAAACACCAATGCTGGGGTCACAGGAGAGTTTGCTGCTAAATCAAGCAGATCTATGTCATTCTGTGGCAGGAAAATCATAGAGCCTTAAACAGACCTGTCTGAACATTATGATATACAGAAGACGTCTATATTCCTGTCTGTGAAAGCCGTTCTTACTTCTTTGTTCAGCGACTGCTGCATTAATAAATTAAAGAGCAATAACAATGAAATAAAACAACATTTTCCAATTTTCCAAGGCACGCAACTCATCTGCACTGCAGGAGCATTATCTATAGGAGAGAACAACACTACTGAACGCTAACAGTAGATATCGCTTTGTCAACGACTGTCCTGAAAAGAGAAAACCTAAACCTAGAAGTACTGGGACAGGGGTACTTTCTATGTAAAATGTACCAGAGAGAGTGGACATGGTTGATGTATTTGTTCTGAAAATCACTCACAACTAAACACAGAGGCACCGAGCCAGGTGTACTTTCTATGGTGACAGCAACAGAGTAAACACTAAGTTATTAGCAGTAGTAATTGCAGATAATGTTTAAATGCAGTGGCAGGAGAAAGCAGCAGAGTGAGGAATTAAACCCCTCATTTTGATTAATAGTTGGTTGATTCACCCATACTGGAGGAATACTAGCTGCCTCCTGTACCTGGAAACAAAATCAGAAGACAAGAGACAGTATATCACAGAAGATATCCCTCTCTTTTCTCTACTTGTTTCCACTTGTGAGCCACATGTCTGCATCGTTTGACGGTTCTTGCATTGTTTTCGACTCCTCTCCAGGACCTAACCAAGCAGCTGGACGAGGTGACCCAGAACTCCGAGATTATAGAGATCCGTCAGAAGGAGGCCGAGTGCGAGCTGGAGGCAGCCAGAGACCGAGTTCAGCAGCAGGCAACGGAAATACTCCTCAAAGCCAGTAAGAACCTGAACTTTATCTCTCCCTGCTCCTTTAAAATACCCAAGCAGCCATATAAACACGTCATACACCTACTAACAGCTCCTCTTGTCTTGTCTGAGACATCACAGCCTATAACATTTTAATGTAATAGCTGCATATTAAAGCTAATGGCATTCCGCGTGTCTAAAAGGCAGGAGAGGCTTTTCTGACTTTGAGTAGATCCACTTTAAGCAAAACGATCTGATTTGACAGCTTCCTGGGTTTCTCTTCCAGTGCAACAATGTTGTAAAAACATTAGCGTCTGATCCAGGTCCGATGAGCAAAACGTGTTGGTTGAGTAGTCGTCTGGCAATCAGAAGGTTGTGGGTTTGATTCCAGCTTCCCCTTGCCACATGTCGATGTGCCCCTGGGCAAGGCACTTAACCCCAAACTGCTTACCGAGCTGCGTCTCAGTGTACAAATGTGTGTTAGTGAGAGCGACTGGGTGAATGTGGCTATAGTGTGCAGTGCTTTGGGTGGTCAGCATGACTGGAAAACACTATATAAGTTCAGTCCATTTACCATTTTTTTCTTTTTTTTTACAAAGACACATTTTGCTGCACATTTTCTCAAAGCTTATATGAAACGTTAAGGCTGACTTGTTGTGTGGGCTGTAATCGTTTAGCTATAAGGACTAATTGGGTTATTTGGTTACAATTTTTTTATTTAGTTAGTTTTTTAAATGTCAAAAGTTAACAAAGGTAAATTACATCAAATTTCACAAAGAATGTGATTAAGGAAAATATTTAAATAGTTTTGTTTTCTAAACCTTCCTATTTTTAACATTTATTGTTTTAATGTTAAGAATTTAACATGAAAACTTAATTGCTAATATGAAAGCTAAAAAGCAGTTTTTTAATTTCTCAACAAAATAAAACTGACAAGCCTCTTTAGTGATACTACTGATGAAAACACTCATCACAATGTATTAGTGCAACCTTTGCATCTATTCAACTACAACCAGCCTTTCTATTTAGCTGCATCTATTTCATATCTCAGACAATTTGAGCTGCTCTTCTGTCAATTTGCCGTTGTGTCTGATGCTTGTACTTGGAAAAACTTGTAGAAGTTGTTATTTATCTGGTAAATGTTGCTACATCCACCAAAGATGGTCAGAAAACATGCAACATGTGTGGTAACATCGGTACAGAGTTACTTTTACCATTATACCGTCATATTTTTTTTCGTCATATTTTTGACCAACTGACATTTCAATGCTCAGGTAATTGTCCCCAAGTAGTTGGATTATTTTCAGTCCAATTAATCAGAAAGTAAATCATGCCATATATTTCACTTTCAGTTTCAAGCACCCTGCATGCCGAGATGAGTGAAGCTTCTTCATCGAGTAGCGTGAGATTAAAGCCTGGTTTATGCTTGACGCATCCTCAATGACTGCATAGCCATATTACGTCATTTTGGCTTCCACGCTTCCTCCGTGTGGCTAAAATTTTCCACTCCGCGCACCTGGGAAAATTTCAAACTTCCCAGATAGTCCCGCGCGGAAAAAACATGCTGTATGAGCAAACGCTCCTTCTGGCGGAGGTTTGTAAATATAGACATCTTTATGTTTCAGCCCAAAAAGATCATGATCAACAAATTAACAATTCCTGGAGAGAAAATGCGGTCACTCTTAAAAGAAAGTGAGAGGCTTTAAAATGTTGGAAACAAGTGTGTTCTCTACTGGTACGTGTAGTGGGGTGTAGTACGCTTGGTGTAGGAACACAACGCTGCCCTCTAGAGTCTAGGAGAATAGTGCTACCGCACTGAGTATAAATGCTGTAGACATTTTGTCCACACGTCTCATTTCCGCGTAGAGCGTACATACGTCAAGCATAAAGCAACTGGAGTCACAGTTGCATTGATTTTTTTGTTTTATTTAACCGTTATTTATACAGGATATTCTCATTGAGATCCAAGACCTCACTTTCAAGAGAGACCTGTTGATGGTGTGGGTGTTTGTCCCCTCTGACCAAAACACACGGTCCCAGTCATAGGCCTAGTGGAGTTTAGCTAACTGCACGTTTACATCTGTGATAGTAGGACCAAAAACAGCCCAGTGGCATGAAGACAGTGCCTAATGGTTGTTATGGGGACATGATGGCCACTTTTTGCTTGAGCTTTGGATATGTTTTTTTTCCTTTACCGTTCTTCTCAGTGTGTGGTAGACAGAGGTTGTCATCCAGCTTTGTTTGACAATTATTGCTCTGGTTGGATATATTGGTTACCTTTGAAGGTGTGTTTTATTATAGCCATTCCCTGACTTATTAAAATCAACATACATCAGTCTTACTAGAATGACGTGTTTGCTTGTCTTTCTCATTTTGAAGAGGGGCTAACAGAAATGGGCCCATTCTATCAGATCTATTTATTTTATGCAAATTATCTAAGAGAACCTGTGGTTCTTTAAAAGCATAACTTTTTCCCACTGACTAAATGTACTCAAATTGAAGGTTGTTTATGTTTTCTGTAAAAAAGCGGCATTGAGAATGGAGGAGCCCGTTTTTCACTGCAGGGTCATTTGCTGATGTTGGTCATTTTTCATAACACTTGCTGAAAACAATGTTGTTTTGTGTCCCGTCACAGGTCAGATAAGCGGTCTGCAGGCGACCCAAATGACTCAGGAGGCAGCCATTAGGGACCTGGACAACGAGCGAAGCCGCCTGAAGGACAAGGTGCTGAGGATGGAGGAAGAGAGAGAGGCCCTGCATAGCCAGAGCAAAGCACTGGATGAAAGACACAAGCAGCAGATGCAGTCCCTGGAGAAGGTCTGTGTGTTTGTTTAGTATTCATGCAAGGCTGGAAGTTACTGTTATGAATAACTAAAAGCTGATCAGGATGCTGTGACTGAACCTTGCTATAGACTGGGCTCCAGACCTGTAGAGAAACTGCACAAAATTCAATGTGTTGTTCTCTGAATACAAAGTTTTTCTCAGTTTAATTCAGCTACTGTATACTAATAGGATCAGGATGCAGCGTGACAGAGCTTGAGTTTAATAGACTTGGTCTGGCAAAGTTCACTGACTTTCGCTTCTGTTGTCAGTAACTCTTTTTTTTTTACTGTGAATCAAAATTATCTCTGGAGTTTGGCAGAATAAATGTATGTTTTATTTTTTATTATCCTCAGCTAGGCTAGCGAAGTACAAACTAAGACTTTACAAGTGGAGAGCTTAAAGTACCTGGCAGGATGGAGTAGGAGGTGGGTAGATGGATTGGGGCATTGGCTGCATCGATGGGGGTTACTCAGGTTTGTCATAGTCGAGAAGGGAAGAAAAAAAGGTGATTTAAAGCTCTACTGGGTTTCTAACCCTCAGCTATGATGATGATGATATGGATCCCGTCATAAAAACAAGATCCCAGGCACAAGGTGAAGCTGAAATGAGCTTCCTCTGTGGGTTTTTACCTCAGCAACTTGATCTCTGGCCTCAGATAGTTGGTTGGATAGATGGTGGAAGGATGGATAGGTGCCTCAGTTGATGGGTGGATAGATGGATGGTTGGTTGGTTGGTTGGTTGGTTGGTTGGGTAGATAGATGGATGGTTGGTTGGATGGGTGGATAGATGGATGGTTGGTTGGATGGGTGGATAGATGGATGGTTGGTTGGGTGGGTGGGTGGGTGGGTTGATTGATTGATTGATTGATTGATTGATTGATTGATGGTTGGTTGGTTGGTTGGTTGGTTGGTTGGTTGGATGGATGGATGGATGGATGGATGGATGGATGGATGGATGGATGGATGGATGGATGGATGGATGGATGGATGGATGGATGGATGGATGGATTGATTGATGTTACACTGAGTTGAACAGAAGGAATTTTCTGGAATTCCTCAGCTTCTTCGGACTTAATGGAGATGAATAAACTGAATGAAAATCCATGTAATTTGCTTCATTCATGGGGTGAATTTAACTAAATTTAACTGAATTTAACTGAATTTAACTGAATCCAGTGGTTTTAATATTGCTAAACAAACTCAGAATTACTTCCTCTGTAAACTGCAGTATATCGGGGCGACTTTGCAGCGACTGATACCTTTCATTCGGCCGTTAAAAACATGTTTTCCTTCTACGCTGATCCATTAATCAGTTAGTTGGAAAAGGCAACATCTTTACGGGAGGATTTTCTCAGTTCGCCTTTAGTCTCTTTCTCCACTTCTGTGTTTGTCTGTTTGTTTAAATTTGCTTTCATTATCAGGTCTGCTGCAGAAAATCTGCCTTGGGTTTGTGCCTAAAAATATATATAGATATTTTTTTTTTGCCAACTTTGATTTTATGCAAAAAGTTTGAACTGTGTGCAGCTATCAAACCGTTGAAAGGTTCAAACCTGTCGATCACAGCATTAAACAAACCGGCGGAGAGAAAAAAACACGCTTTTTAAAAACAGAAAGCCTTAAAGGTCAGATGATTTGTGGAACAGTTTAGTCAGCCGACCAACCACAGCAGACCGTAAATGTCAAGTGTTGCTGCTTCATGTGTGTTTTCCCATCCTTTTATCTCTGACATTTGTGCAGTGTAATCCTCCGGGAGCTCGCAGAGGTCTCCCACCGACTGAGGTTGCTGTGAATTTCAATGCCTTCCCGAGGAAAACAGAGCAGCTCAGCTAAACTTTACAACACTTTTCTGTCAGAGTGGCCTCCTGGAGCTAAAGGATTCCTGCACCCACTGTGATTTAAGACACTTTTCTTTTTAATTTGTCAGCACACTGTTATGTTGAATAACTGGCTTTATAAGATAATTTGTAAAGCAAAATTGATGGAACCACACGCAAAATATAACAATGGAACGTTTTTATCTTCTGGCTTGGAGGGAAGAAGATAAGCTGCACATTTAGGGGGTTTCGGCCAGCGTTTTCCATCCCTGCTCTTCAGAGACCACTGTGCTTCATGCTTTAGGAGTTTTCCTGTTGACACATACCTGACTTAAATGAATGGGTGACGAACAGGCTTTTCCCGCACTTGATTACATAATGGAGGTAATGCAATCGTTTGAATCAGGTGTTCTGGAGCAGAGACACGCCTTAAACATGCAGGACTGTGACCTCTGAGGCCCAGGGTCAAGAAACACCAGGTTAGGAAACATCATGGTACCGAAGCTTCACGCTTTCATGAAGTGAAGAGTAAGAACTCTATCATTTGGAGGAAAGGAGCTTTGGACTGCCGTGCCGAATTCGGACAGCCTTTAACTCTGACGTCATCGCGCGACGGAAACACGTGTAGATGATTCTAGTCAAATCCGGGACTGCAGTCTTCTGAAAATGAACCACAAAGTGCGCGCTCTCTTCTCCCCAGACATTTCTGTAAGGTGGGCTGTGCTGATACGTCATGTCACGCAAAGGATTGTGGGATTCAGTAATTTCCCTCTGGGATTATTAAAGTATATCTGATTCTGATTTTTCTAGGCTAAAGGATCTGCGAGAGGAACCGTACAGGCTCCTTTTCCCACCTCCTTCCTTCCTATTAGCTATGTTTACATGCACAGAAATTTCACGATCGGATTGAAATGTATTTGAATTAAAAAACAGAATAATAATCGTATTGTACCGTTCGTATGGGCGCACAATCAATAATCCGATGTGCGTGTATATGGACCTGGCTTTATTCAGAATAGAACCAGTCTGAGATGAGCAGTTTCAAATTTGCCTTTATAAGAAACACAAAACAAGAAGAACTTCCATCTTTGCCGAACAACAAAATATGGCAAACAAAGCAGTAGCGTACGAGTTTGTTTGTCTTCTGAGCGCCCAGGCTGGACTCGCACCAGCCTCTAAATACAGTTGAAACGTTACAGATAAAGAACAATTTTGATTTATTCTTTTAATGTTTCGAATAGAAAGCCCCGACAGTTTTGCTTCCTGCCGTATTTCAGCAAAATACAACTCAACAACGTGGAAATACGTCACGTTTACGTCGGACACACATGCGCATTCAGCTCAGCTTGCCACATTGATCCGGACAATTGTTTACATGCACGTCAATATGATTATCAATCAGCATGAACCATTCGGATTTCATTCTGATGGAGCTTAATCTGATCACAATAGTCCGATTGCCGTGTTTACGTGACGCATTTTTGTCCCCATTGGCCCTTTATTCCGATTACGTTTGTCCATGTAAACGTAGCTACTAACTGCTGCTTTGGCCAGAGTCCTTCCCCAAAAGACGTTTTCAAATGCAGCCTCCGTCTCTAGCTGCAAACAAAACAGGAGAGATGAATGCATGGAGCTGCTCTGGGAGTTAGCATTGGAAGCAAAATTTTGCATGTAATAAAAAAATCTGATTTGCTGCAAAGCAGTTGCCATAGTTCGACTTTTAAGTTCAGTAAAGTTCATGATAAATATTATATAGAGAAGCACAAATCAGTTCATTTGCTGGTTATGTCACTTAAGAGACATAAATACGATGCAGCTTCTGTTATGAAGGAAGTGAATTGGTGGGTATTAAAAGCTAACCTGGCCAGCCAGACTGACTTAAACGTGGCGTAAGTCAGTCTGGTAAAACAGACCGGACCAATCACAGCGCAGGGGGCGGGACTTTACGATGTATCACTCTCAGTGGCAAAATTACCCATAATGCAGCAGCGCTTTTCTGTAACCATAACAGTCAAGATACAGATGGATATTTTTGGTGCTCGGTCCTTTGGAAAAATGTATCCTCAGATTTCTTTTTTTGACAAAAGCGGCAAAAATCGTTCACTGGAGAGTTTGCTGGACGGCATACCATGTTTAACGGACTACAAATTACAAAAGCAAAGTGCGTCGCTTGGAGTTTTTTGCGTTATCTGATTGGTTCTAACCTGGGGACGCTGACCCTGTTAGCCCCGCCTTTGAAATGGGGCTCTACCAGCTCCTCACCAGACTGATACGCAGCGTGTACGTATGCGTACGTCAGTCCGGCTGGCCAGGCTGATTAAAAGCAGCCATTCACACCTCCTCCACCAACTCGTCCACATCTCACTCTGACACAAAAGCTCCCCCATGCAAAACTGATTCTGATACTGAATCTAACAGAAAATGTGTTCAGTATATTGTCCCTATTTTAACACATGTCCCTGATATTTATGTTTTTTTTTTTATCTAAGTATATTCTGTTGGCTGATGCATCCATAGAACTGCCTTATTTCGGCCTCTGACTGACTGGTGCATCTCTGTCAGTGCAGTTTCTTCTCAGAATCTTGAAAAGAAGGGATGTAAATTGTGAATACATTACCTCTTGACTCAGGTATATGTGACGTTTAAATTCCTCTAACACACCTCTGTTTTCAATTTTTCTCCCACCAGTAATGGATGTTTGTAGTTAACTTTTATTTTCTTCTGCGAGTCCTCTGCTTGTTTTCTTTTAACAAACAGACCAACGAAGCATCCCGGATGTTCAGGCTTTGTTGGTAATATCAAACAGAGGAGGGTTTCCCTCCTTGTCTTTGCTGCCATCTTTTCACGTTTGCACTAGTAAGCAGTAATATAACATAATGTGTAGGGCTGAGTATCATCTAGGATGAGCCGATTCGATGCGATTCTCGATACGTAGCTCAGCTTGATTTGATTTGATTCCAATATCGATATTTATTACTTTCAAATTAATGCTCAGTCATTCAATCAACAAAACCAGCCAAATATTATATTTGTGTTCAATTTACTGAACAATGCATTCAATATTCAATGTTCAATGCATTTCAAGTATCACAGAAACCAAATATGTGCCTGATTTTAGGGACGAAGGCGCTTCTAAAATCCTGTCTGTCCGCAAATTTAGACTTAGACTTAGACTTAGACTTTCTTTATTGTCATTTTGTATACACAGAGTGGATACAGAACGAAATTTCGCTTTCACACAGCTCAGAAAGATTGCAGTAACTCTACAGGATACCTTGCGGTGAATTACAGTACAGGATAAAGTGCAGTGATAAATCGCAGTCACTTACAGGATAAGTTTCAATTGACTTCCGGATAAAGTGCAGCAGTGAGCAGTAGGCAGTTGAAATGTAAACAGTGTAAAACAAATGTAAACAAATACGCAGTAAGGTGCAGCAATGATTTAAAAGTAGACAGTTGCATTGTACACAGTTTTGCAGTACGTTTCCCGGTAAGGTGCAGCAGCAATTTTGCAGGATACGATACAATGTGCAAATGTGCAGATGTGCAAATCAGCGAATCGAATGTGGTACACAGTCCGTTTTTATACTTTAGCAGTTCAGCAGTTCAACAGTCTGATGGCAGCAGGGAAAAAGCTTTTGCAGAACCTAGTGGACCTGCAGCGGATGCTGCGAAACCTCTTTCCAGAGGGCAGCAGGGAGAATAGTCTGTGGTGGGGGTGTGAGGGGTCCCTGATGATGTTACGGGCTCGAGACACACAGCGCTGCGATGAAATGTCTTTTATGGAGGGAAGAGGAGCCCCGATGATCCCTTCTGCTGTCCTCACCACTCTCCTCACGTTCTTCCAGTCGGAGGCACTGCAGCCTCCACACCACACAGAGAGACAGCTGGTCAGAATACTCTCTATGGTGCTTCTATAGAAGGTCGTGAGGATGGGCGGGGACAGGCGGGCTCTCCTCATCCTCCGCAGAAAGTACAGTCGTTTCTGTGCCCTCTTCACCAGCGACGCGGTGTTCACAGTCCAGGTGAGGTTGTCCGTGATGTGCACCCCCAGGAACTTGGTGCTGCTGACCACCTCCACCGCTGAGTTGTTGATGAGCAGTGGAGCATGGTGAGGCCGGTTTTTCCTGAAGTCGACGATGATCTCCTTCGTCTTCTCCACGTTCAGGATCAGGCTGTTGTCTCTGCACCAGCCCACCAGCTGCTCCACCTCCTCTCTGTAGTCCTGGTCGTTGTCGTCTCTGATCAGGCCCACCACCGTTGTGTCGTCTGCAAACTTCACGATGTGATTGGTGGTGAACCTGGGGACGCAGTCGTGTGTCATCAGGGTGAACAGCAGGGGGCTCAGGGCGCAGCCCTGAGGGGAGCCCGTGCTGAGGGTGATGACATCAGAGGTGTTCTGTCCGACCCGGACTGACTGAGGTCTGTTGGTGAGGAAGTCTAGCAGCCAGTTTCGTAGGGGTGTGTTGAAGCCCAGATGCTCCAGTTTTGCCACCAGATGTTGTGGGATGATGGTGTTGAACGCTGAACTGAAGTCCAGGAACAGCATCCGCACGTGCGTGTTCTTCTCCTCCAGGTGTGCCAGGCTCAGGTGAAGAGAAGAGGAGATGGCGTCCTCAGTGGAGCGGTTCCGTCGGTAGGCAAACTGGAACGGGTCGAGTGTTGGGGGGAGACTGGAGACGATGTGTTCCTTTACCAGCCTTTCAAAGCACTTCATCATGATGGGAGTCAGTGCAACAGGCCGGTAGTCGTTGAAGCAGGTGACTTGAGGTTTCTTTGGCACCGGAATGATGGAGGCAGACTTGAAGCATGCTGGCACTATGGCTTGGTCCAGCGAGGTGTTAAAAATGTCTGTGAGGACACCAGCCAGCTGACCTGCACACTCCTTGAGCACCTGCCCAGGTATGTTGTCGGGGCCTGGGGCCTTCCGCGGGTTGACTCTCCTCAGAGTCTTCCACACGTCGGCGGTGTCAAGGCAGAGGACCTCCTCTTCCTGATGGGGAACAGCTTTCACTGCTGGAGTGCTGTTTAGTGCCTCAAACCTCCCAAAGAAGTTATTTAGTCCATTGAGGAAGTCAGCATCAACTTCACCCACCGGGGGGGAGGGGGTGTTGTATTCAGTGATCGCCCGGATGCCTTTCCACATGCTCCTGGTGTTGCTGGCATCATGGAAAAGCTCCTGGATTTTCTGACTGTGGTTCCGCTTTGCTAGCCTGATGGCACGGTTCAAGTTGGCTCTCGCTGTCCTCAGTGCCTCCTTGTCACCAGACTTGAAGGCTGAGTTCCGTGCTTTTAGCGCTTGACGGACCTCCGCAGTAATCCAGGGTCGTTGGTTGGCTCGGGTGATGATGGTCTTGGTGGTGCTGACGTCCTCAATGCATTTGTTGATGTAGGCTGACACAGTCATGGCGTACTCATCAATGTTGATCTTGTCCTCATAAGTTGCAGCAGCTTTGAACATGTTCCAGTCAGAGCACTCAAAACAGTCCTGGAGCGCCTCCATTGCTCCCTCAGTCCACACCCTCACCTGCCTCGCTGTTGGTTTTGCTCTGATCAGCAGGGGCCTGTATGCTGGGAATAGCATCACGGAACGGTGATCTGAAGAGCCCAGGTGGGGGCGGGGGGCTGCTCTGAATGCTCCTTTTATATTTGTGTAGACTAAGTCTAGAGTGTTCTCTCCCCGAGTTGCAAAATCCACGTGTTGGTAAAAATGAGGGAGAACAGTTTTCATATTTGCCTGGTTAAAATCCCCAGCAATGATGAAAACCCCCTCTGTGTGTGCAGATTGCAGCTCAGAGATAGTCCGATAGAGAACACCCATAGCATCTTTAGTATTAGCGCTGGGAGGGACGTAAACCGCTGCGATGATAACAACAGTAAACTCTCTAGGCAGATAAAAAGGTCTGCAGCTAACAGTCAGAAGCTCAATGTCCGGAGAGCAGAAACTTGTGACTAATCTAGCATTTTTACACCAGGTGTTATTAATGTAAACGCAGAGTCCTCCACCTCGGGTCTTACCGCTAAATTCGTCTCACTTGCTCTTCCTCACTGTGAGCAGTAATGTAATAACGCCCCCTATAGGTTGGGAGGTATATTGATATTGAAAGCCAGAATATCCATATTAAATCTTTTTTAAAAACATCAATATTGATAAAATATTGATGTTTTTAAAAAATGATTTTTTATCATTCTCTCCATTTTATCTCTTCTTTCTTTCACCTCTTCTCTTTCTTTTTTTTCTCTTCTTGTTCTTCATTTACTCTCCTACTTTCCCATTGTAGTGTCCATATAATTTCAAATTCTCCCTGCAGGAATCACAATAAAGCTATTTACATGCACAAATCAAGCGGAGCACTATGGCGAAAGCTGTTTGCTCCACTTGTGAAAGCAAAATCTGTCGAGCTCTATTTGGCATTAAGACATCAATTCTTATTGCCACATTGCTAGACAGGACACTGGGGGAAAAAAAACATCAATATTAATCTTTGTATCGATTTTTATGCACAGTCCTAATAATATGTATAGTTTAATATAAATGTTGCCTAATTTGTTGAGTGTTCAGATTGAGGCAAAGCAGTTTCAATAGATGTATTTATTGTGATATTTTCTGATGACTTTTCAAGAAAGTGTTAGTTTATCACCACAATGTGATCAGGATCCTATATTAGGAATGCACAGGTTGTCATTAGCAGATATAAACTGGCCTAATGTAGTTATCCTTATAGACAAGCTCAGAATCTGAAGCACTAAAGGATTGTTGACACATGTATTTTAATCTTCTGCACTGGTTACGGTCATGTTCACAACGCTGCTGTCTTTATTTTAAATGTGCAGCTTTTGTAATTTCACAACGTGGCTTTTAATGTGCCATTTTATGCTTTAAAGAAGGCTCGTCATCACTCATATGGTAGCTGGAATTCAGGATTCATCACGTGATTTTACAGATAAAGCATATATAGGACACTCTTACATTTTTTTTTATAACTCAAAGTCCTCCAAGAACATTGAGAGTCCAATTTTGAGTGCATTTCACAGTTAAAATAGTTGCCGGAGGCGTAACTGAATCTGAAACCGAGCTGCTGATTCTAAGATGAATCCGTTTTCTGTCCATGGTGTCAGCCGAGCTAAAGGACATCATGTCCCAGCTTGTGGCCCTTTTGGCAAGATTTAGCCAATTAAAATGTCCATTTTCCACCACACACTGAAGAACCAGCTGCTCCTCTGATTAACTCCAAATTGTGTGGCCTACAGGTTACATTTTCCCCCCGTTTCTATTTTTCTTGCTGCGATTCATCACGTAACACTTTTACAGACAAACCAGGCTCACTGTTGCTGGGTGAAGGCAGCATTTGCCGCTGCCTCTCTGGTTTTTTGTCAGTGTTGGGCTTTATTCGGTGCTTAGCAACGCCTTTAATCAGCCCTGCTTCATTGTGTCCCTCAGTAGAGTGTATTTAGATCAGATCTTTGTTTTTTTAAAGTCAGTTTTTAAGATTCCCTTCAAACTGGATTCCAGCTGCTCTTCTCAGCTGCTTTGACAGAAGAGCAGTGGAGCTTCCTTATAAATATAAGAGGTTTCTGCACCTCAGACACCAGTTTCAGCCTTACTGTGGAGAAGGAAGCTCCTTCATTATTTACATCAGCTTCTAAGCAGCTTGAGAGATGAAGGTTCAGGGGTTTATGTACAGAATGCAGCGCACTGCTGGCGCGGCCATTTTGAGCTGTAATTTTACCTGATGCATGGTTCTGCAAGCGTGTTTCATAAAGTGGATTCACAAGGCATCATGCACATCAAATATGTTTTTTTTTCTGATCGCACTGCACCGTTTTAAGATCATTTCATAAACCCCGTAGCTTTTTCTCCCCGACCTTCACCTCCTCCTTCACTAAATTAAATGCCAGGGATTCTTTTTGACAAAAAAAAAAACATTTGCGTTTGAATTGTAACCCGATGGACTCACAACTTTCCATCTGTCTCCCAGCCACCACCTTACTTGCATGTATGCACATTTTGGAGTTGTTCCCGTTTCACCCCCGGCTGAGAGCCATATTCTTCAGCAAACCTGGTGCATATTATCTCTGTACGAAGCAACAAAGCATGTTTTTTTTTTATTATTCAGAGTGTGGGTTATATGTTTCACTGGCTTCTTTTGGTCGGAGCCAGAACAGGGGCCGTGCATCACCTTCAACTATCGCTGCCTGCCTGGTGGGGATATTAGGTAGTAGTCCTGGCATGGGGTCACTGCGGCCAGTCCACACAGCTCATAGATATGCGGTCTCACCGCTGGAGTTTTGTGAAAACTCAAACCAGTTGGGGAACCTACCAGGTCCGTCAGGTGTAACGGGAACCCTCCGTGTTCTCCTCGCGCTCTGGCAGACCCCTCCAAGGCCATCCGGGGATTTTAATGTCGTTGCTAGACGGTGTGAAGGAGGCCTAAACAGCAACGACGGCGACAGCTGATCAAATTCCTTGAAGAAATGCAAAGGAAATGATTACTAATGCTTCTTTAAGTTTCTCCTTTTACCACAGGAAACGGTGAAAATGGTGGCGTCTTATTTTTCTTCTTCTTAGTTTCCAGACATTTCTGCCTGATACTTGAAATAAAAGCTTTGTTTCTAACAAGATAAATTTGTAACTATCAGAATTATAGTGGTGGATGTCACATTGTGTTAGATTCAGGTCAGGTCGGCCAGCAACATTAGATGAAAACCGTCTCAATATAAACGGAGTACGGCATAAACGTCTCGGCTGATGCCAAATGGAACAGAATCAGTATGGCTGGACGACAAAAAATACGGCGTTGGTGTCGGTCTGCGTCCCGGCGCTCACCTCTGAGCACATTTTAAATATGTTTATTGTGCCTGCTTGTGTTCGTCAGACCCTCCAGGACGAGAAGACGTCCCACGAGAAGGACATGGGCAGCGTGCGAGCTCACTATGAGGAAGAGGCCAGCCAGATGAAGGAGGGCCAGGCTCGGGCTCTGGACGAGGTGGCCAAGAAGCACAGAGTGACGCTGGAGAACGCTCTAACCAACGCCGAGAAGGACAAGAACCGCCTGCTGGCTGTGAGTACTCACGCAGTCACACACAGGGAGGACGACATTCACTCCTCTTCAAGGTGAACTTATAATCCAGAGCCGGGAGACGACGAGCGTTCCTGTTCTGCAGGATGCGTCTGACAGATAATCAGAAGCAACCCGGTGAAAACGCAAGCTGTTTCTGCTCTCGCTGCCTGCCAAACGATTTCCTCCAGTCTGTTGATGTTATATCTGTTTATAAGGGAGCCGTATTTATAAATGAGGGACGCGCAGCGTTTGTCTGCATCATCAGCAGGACACCAGCGCATCCACGCTAAAAAAAACAAAAAAACACAAGTTTAAAAGAACAAATCTGGCCTGTTTAGTGTGTTCTATCCGGGTACCGCGGTCATATTCTGCTGAGAACTGCTGATAAAGTTGTTCTCTCTGCTTGTTAACTGCCCCGCTAACTCTCTGGGAGCCGGTTCGTAACAAGCCGACATTTTTCACTGACCCCCACCATCTGCTGCAGGAGCAGAAACGCAGCCACTTAAAAAGCAGTTTCACACGGGCCTGGATCTGGCTCAGAGCACCTCAGTCTCCTGCTAAAACCATGTTGTTGAAGGAAACTTTCTCTTTCTAAGGGTTGAGATGAATTCACGGCCTTCCCAGGTCTGGTTTGGTGGGGGGATTGCTCGTAAGCTGAATCCCGCCTGCTTGAAGCGATTGCTTCCCCTTCTCAGCATGGCGTCGGGTTCTGCAGAGTCCCGCTGAGAACCTATTTGTCTACATCAGGTGTGCGGCAGCAGGGGAACATCTGAGGCCCTGTTCACAACAACACGGATGTTTTGTGGGTTTTGGTGAACTGATGGAGACCTGAAAGGTTTGATCAACTCTGAGGAGTGAAGGTTAGAAGTTCTGATAGCGACCCACTGTGAGCTAGCGCCTGGGATCGTCTGTCTGTCCAGACCGAGAGGAAACAGGAGCTGCTGTTGTTTTGTTAGCATGGTCAGCCCAGCTCTGACTGAGCGTAGCTGGGGACCTCCTTCTTCTGGTTATGGTGTCGTTCATGGTGGTGTTAGCGCCCCCCGCTGGTGCAGCATAGTTTTAACTGATTAACCTTTAACTGATCCGTTTAAGAAATGTCCCCATGACACGTAGCAGTTCATCACTGCTCCATCCTTCCTTCTATGCTTATTTCCTTTATTCCAGCCTTCCTTCCTTCCATACATCCTTCCTCCCTTCCTTTATTCCATCCTTCCATCCATCCATCCATCCATCCATCCATCCATCCATCCATCATTCTTTCCTTCCTTCCATCTGTCCATCCATCCTTCCTTCCTTCCTTCCATCCATCAAGCCATCCATTTATCCTTCCTTCCTTCCTTCCTTCCTTCCTTCCTTTCATCTGTCCATCCTTCCTTCCATCAATCATCCTTCCTTCCTTCCTTCCTTCCTTCCCCCCTTCCTTCCTTCCTTCCTTTCTTCCTTCCTTCCTTCCTTCCTTCTTTCCATCCATCCATCCTCCCTTCCTTCCTTCCCTCTTTCCTTCCTTCCATCAATCATCCATCCATCCATCCATCCTTCCTTCCTTCCTTCCTTCCCTCTTTCCTTCCTTTCATCTGTCCTTCCTTCCTTCCTTCCTTCCATCCATCCATCCTCCTTTCCTTCCTTTCATCTGTCCTTCCTTCCATCCATCCTTAATTCATCCATCCTTAATTCATTCATTCCTTCCTTCCATCAATCATCCATCCATCCATCCTTCCTTCCTTCCTTCATTCCTTCCATCCTTCCTTCCTTCCCTCTTTCCTTCCTTTCATCTGTCCTTCCTTCCTTCCTTCCTTCCATCCATCCATCCATCCTCCTTTCCTTCCTTTCATCTGTCCTTCCTTCCATCCATCCTTAATTCATTCATTCCTTCCTTCCATCATCCATCCATCCTTCCTTCCTTCCTTCCTTTCTTCCTTCCTTCCTTCCTTCCTTCCTTCCTTCCTTCCTTCCTTCCCTCTTTCCTTCCTTTCATCTGTCCTTCCTTCCATCCATCCTTAATTCATTCCTTCCTTCCTTCCATCTATCCATCCATCATTCATTCATTCATTCCTTCTTTCTTTTCCTTTCATCAATCATCCATCCATCCTTTCTTCCTTCCTTCCTCCCATCCTTACTTCCTTCTTTCCCTCTTTCCTTCCTTTCATCTGCCCATCCTTCCTTCCATCAATGATCCATCCATCCTTTCTTCCTTCCTTCCTTCCTTCCTTCCATCCATCCATCTTCCCTTCCTTCCTTCCCTCTTTCCTTCCTTTCATCTGTCCTTCCTTCCATCCATCCTTAATTCATTCATTCCTTCCTTCCTTCCATCAATCATCCATCCATCCTTCCTTCCTTCCTTCCTTCCTTCCTTCCTTCCTTCCCACTTTCCCTCTTTCCTTCCTTTCATCTGTCCTTCCTTCCATCCATCCTTAATTCATTCATTCCTTCCTTCCTTCCTTCCTTCCATCCATCCATCCTCCCTTCCTTCCTTCCCTCTTTCCTTCCTTTCATCTGTCCTTCCTTCCATCCATCCTTAATTAATTCATTCCTTCCTTCCTTCCTTCCTTCCATCAATCATCCATCCATCCTTCCTTCCTTCCTTCCTTCCATCCTTCCTTCCTTCCTTCCTTCCTTCCTTCCCTCTTTCCTTCCTTTCATCTGTCCTTCCTTCCTTGCTTTCTTCCTGTCATCTGTCCTTCCTTCCATCTGTCATTCATTCCTTCCATCCATCCATCCATCCATCCTTCATTCATTCATTCATTCCTTCTTTCTTTTTATCCATCCATCCATCAACTTTACTGGCTGGATGGAAATAAACTGTTACTGGAAGCTTGGGCAGAGGTACCCGTGCCATCACTGCAGCAAAGACGTGACATGTGTGATTTATGCATCATCTTCCTACTGATGATCATTATATCTCAGGTTTTATAGCTCATAGATCTTTGAGGCAATGTTACTGCTCTGTCTGTTAAATATTGTCATCTTTAATATTTCCCATCGATTCTTCTAAAACACGGCTACACATGTTGTGCTGGTACCAGGATTCAAATGAAATCATGTTGGCGTCCTCAAGGAAATATAACTTTTCAGGACTGAGATAGTTTATTCATCATATTTAATTTTCTACAGTCAGCTTATAAATTCAGACTGGGTGAGAAAAATAGGACGTATATTTATTTTAACTGTGTCCCTCTGAGGATCAGGTATTCCTTAGACAACAAGCAACTCATTTTACTTCCTGAATATAGGTCAGGAGTGTATCACTCCACACAGCGACATTTAAATTCAACTTTTTCTGTCAGAATCCTTCACGTGGTTGGCAGCTGATTAAACTTCAGATTCCCGCGGAAAATGTGCAATTTGTCGGGGTCCTCTGTGGAATAACTTCATCAAAAAGAGGCTTTATCGGTGACTAAGAGGTTGGCGTACCTAAATGAGAAAACGCAGCCTACCTACGTGGGTGCACATTTATATTTACCACTTATAGCCGTCATCTGGGACGCCGGTCGCTTTGCATAATCTGCTGGAAATGTGAGCAACCTGGGGCAGCTTCTGTCAGTGTCTCTGCGTCGCAGCAGATTTTACAAAAATACAAAAAAGGAGAACGCAAGCAAATCCTGGTGACGCAGCGTCACACAAGCTTCCCGACGAGTCACGCAGGTGATAGGCGCGTTGTTGGTGGCGTTTAAAGGGGGAAGTGGAACCCCTAGCCCTCTCAGACGCACACAGCTGGGTTTACGTGCTGCTCTGTGGACAACGGTTTGACGCTGATCAGGTTAAAATCCTGCCCACACAGGAGCAAAGGAGCAAAGGAAGCGGGTCTATTTTCAGGTTCTGCAGAACATTTTCTCCTCACGTATTTAGGTATTTGCCGCTTTTGCTCTTTCAAACAAACGGGGAAGTCAGGCTTTGTGGAAGCTGTGGAGTTTTGACATTTAAAAAGGGGCAGAATGCACGGATTTTTAAACATAAACTCTCGCTTGAACGCTGATGACATTTACTTCATGAACAACTGCAAGAAAAAGAGTAAAAAGTGAGTAACGTAAGAATTAGAACTCAGCGATTTCATGGAAAAGATGGGCAGATGTTGCAGGGCGATAAAACCGTTGAGTTTGAGTTCCTAAAACCTCCTGGTTTAATAATTTACTCCCTGTTACTTAGCACCGAGGTCGGACATCCGGACCGGCCTTAGGCTCACACCGTACACAGCCTCTCCTCTGATGGGGCTTTTCCATAGCCTGTCAGCCGCGTGTTCTGTTATATATTTTTAATTCCTGTGAAAAATAGGAGTCGAAAAATAATATTTCAGCAATTTTACAATTTTATATTAAAGAAACAAACAACATTAAGATAGTCCTAAATGAGCTATAAGTAAGATATTTACTGTAAAATCTACCTAAATCATTCCCATTCGTCACCCGGGATGGAAGCAACATTCCCTATAAACAATCGGTCCTCTCCATCAACAATGTCTGAGTCATGTTTTTCTCCTTTCAAACCTAGAGGTACGGTCCAGAACTACTTCGGTTCAGAGTGTAGCCGTGTTTACTTCCTGGTTCCTGAGCCAATCATATGAGAGTTCCCAGGGTTCCCAGCACAGAGCATTTAGTATTTTATTTTGGCAAAAGAGCAGCAGCCTGCTAACATGGAAGCCAGTAAGAGAAGCGGACCAGAAATAGAACAGAATACATCATATTGATGTCCTGTGTTAGTAAAAATTCGCAACAGCAACACACCATTTAAAAACGGCATATTAGACTGTTTTGATTGGCAAGCAGTTGTACCGATTTGAGCCACAAGGTGTCAGTATTACTTATAGCTCCTTTAAACAAAGTAATGCTGAGCTGTAACTTGGGTTTGATGCTGACTTTGGTCCTAAAGTTACGGTTCGGTGCAGTTTTGGCTCGCTCCAGTCAACTGAAACAAATAAAACCCATTGTTAGACAACATATTACGGTCTGAAGGATCCAAACTTCAGCTTTTGAGCTACATTTCTAAAAAGAAATGTAAAGAATTAACCGCATCCAGATTAGGTCCTCCCAGTTCTTTACCCCAGAGAAGCGGTCTTCTTTTATTGTTGTCTTCTTTAGTAAGAAATTACTCAAACTATACTTTAATATGTTTAATCTGACAAGCCAGAGGAATGATACAGCTTCAGTACTGGACTCTATGACATGAACACAACACAGAACGGGTAAAATCAGGAAGTGACAGTCCCGATTATCATTTAAATCAGCATTATATAGAACCTAGAGTTTACACTCCCATGTAAGAGAGTGTAAAGGATGACATCAGTGTCCCTCACATGACATTGGTGGAGAATCTCTCACCATATTCTGGACGTGACCAAACTGACCCATTTTCATTAATCAGTCCATTTTGTCCAATCTAAGTTTGTCAGTCTCGGTGTCCGTGAGCTATCTGTTGTTTTCCAGTCGCTCCAGCATCTCTAATCTCATAATCAGAAAAAACAACATTTACGGCACATAAAAAGCACTTTGCATCACCAAAAGGGAAGCCATATGGTGTTGGCAGCATCATGCTCAGTGGTTACCTTTCTATAGATGAAACTGGGTTATTTTGTTGCGGTGGATGAAATCATGAGCCAAGAAAAACTTGAGTAAAACTTGAAGAGGGCTGTAGCTCAGAGATGTCCTCTGACAGAGCCAGAGAGGTTAGGTGGTTACCTCTCCCAGAAGACTGAAAACCGAAATAAATCAAAAACTGCTTTTAGTTTAAGGGTGAAACCAGGATATTTGAGGATTTTTTTTAAGTTTTTTTAACTTTTAACAGATTTTTTTGTCTGTTTCAACTGGATCGAATAGGTCAGACATCTCGTTAAAGATGAACAAAGTTTGGGGCCTTCAGAACTGTGAGCTGAGGTCAGCGGGCGGGATGGTGGTGTCGACGTCAGGGTGGCTTAATGCTGGATATAATGAGAGCAGAAAAACTATCAGGAAGCCCGCTGACTGTGGATGGAGAACTCTAATAGCCTATCAGAAAGCTTGGCCCGCCGAAAGCAGAATAGGAAGAAACGAGGCCTGGCTCCAGGATTTTGCTCGGTACCGATAGCAGAATCTAGTGTAACTGGACATGTGTTGAATAAGAGCTCCTCCTACCTTTACAAATCACCGACACAGGAGACAGTAGTTGTATATAAGACGGTGCACATCCAGAAAAAAAACTCCTTGTACCATCGTCTCCATGTTCCTTTGTGCCCGATGTTCAAATTACACCAAATAGCTAAATATCCAGTGTCAGGTTGATCTGATATAAGACGCTGAAATAGCCTCCTGGGATTACAAACAGGACCGGTTTAATGAGCCTGGAGTAGCTGTTCCACAGTCCACCTCTCATTTGGCTGCTGCCGAGGCGTTTATTCCTCCAGCCTGGAACAGCCCTGTAATGACGCCTCATCTCCACAGAGTCCTCCTTCCACTCACACACAGCAGGACAACCCGTGGACTCCTGCATCAAAGTTGTGTGATAATAATTAGTTTTAAATGAGGCTCCACTGCAGACCTGATGCGAGCTGACAGCTCAGTTAATAGAAGACCGTTTCCAGGGATATAAGACATAGTTTCCATATGAGGACTTCCTCCCTTTTAGCCCCGTGGGCTTGCAATTCTTTCCCTGCTGCTCAAAACCCGGGTCCTCGATCACCCCGTCAGCGCTGGGCTGAAAGAGCGACAGGCAGGAGCACAATGAGGGCCGCGGAGGCTTTCATTCACTCGTCACTCTTCCAGGCCTCCTCCTGTCGTCGGTTATCTTCTCCACGATATGACAGGCCAGACAGATGATCCCTGTGTTCATCAGCACCTAATTCTGCCGTCTGATCCCACTTTAATCTAGTAAATGATCTTTTCTTTCATCAGCTGCGGCCTTTCAACACTTTGAATCATAATGAGTTCCCTCTGTCAAAGGAGCATTTTGATTTCAAATGAGCCGGCCTGCTCTGCCTTTGTTTCAAGTTGCGAGTTATAAAATCTATCCTGATGGGTCATTATTGCGTTCTTTTTCATCTGACTTTCAGTTTTAGTATCAAAATGGCCCACAAAGCCTTTGATAAAATCACTCTGACGGGAGTAGCTTGATGTTGTTTTGTGCGGGGAGAAGTGGGAGACAATGGATTACGGCACAGGGCTGTCAAGCTGATACCGATGCATGACCCTCCTGTCGTCGTCTCTCCCTTTAGGTCCTCAACAGCATCATGTAATGTTTTAGTTTCTTTATTCAGAGGGAACCAACGTGTTTGTCTGGACCAGACAACCTTTTTGAATCTGAGAGCTACTTTATCGGTACCGTGTCACACGAAGGGCTACCTGTACTGACCTCTGAACTACAAGAGTCCAAGCTCACCCTAACTTTACGTAATATAAATATGTTTTTAATGCTTTTGTCATTTTTAGATATATGTAAATACAACTATGATTAAAACGGGAGAGCAACTGAATAACTGGAGGGTCGTGGGAACCACATACGGTCCTTGGGGGCTAATTGGGGACCCTTGGTCTAGACGTCTGAGGTTATGAATAGTTTGATATACCAGCTGGGTTTGGCCCAAAACCTTCAGCTGGCTTCTAGAAAGCTGATGATGAAGAGGGGAGTTCAGTTCTCAGGATCCCAATGAGTCCAAGCATGCGTCTAAGTCGACAAAATAAGTTAAGTTAGAAAAGGAAAACCAAACATTAGGAGTGACGGCTCGAGAGTCAATCAACCCCCTGGATACAGAATCCGCCCGGTCCACTGGTGCGGTCAGAACCACCCGGAGCTTAAACCTCAGCAGACAGTGGAGATGATGATGGACTTCAGGAGAACTTCCCCCACACCTCGAACGACCAATCAGGTCTGCAGAGAGGATCTCCTGGCCTGACCTTCCCTCCATCCAGGACTTGTACAGGTCTAGATTCAGGAGAAGGGCAGCTAACGTCTCTGCAGACCGCACACATCCTGGACACAAGCTGTTACCTTCAGGTCGGCGTTACAGAGAACTGTCTGCTAACACCAGCCGCCACAGAGACAGTTTCTCCTCCCGGGCTACTCTCTGATGAACACCTTATGAATAAAAGGAAATTAGAACTGAAATACGCTGGGTGTCGATTCAAATTTCTAGAATTGACAAGATTACGATTCTCTAGATTTATAAACGATTCTATTTGATCTGATCTCAGACTGGATTGCTGGTATTCAAAAAAAAATTTTAGCTTCATGACTATAGTTATGCAGCATATTGATACTAGTATTATGACAACATTCAACAGCAAATTAATAAAGTAACGGTAGCTAATGGCGGCTGTAAGGACCAAACCCTCTGCCTGAATGTTGTTTTCACAATCATGCTGTGGGGCAGAAAACCCAAACAGATCCAGGGTAGAAAACAGAGACACCAGTGATATATACAGCTGCTATTTCTGTTCAGTTAAAAAACACTTTATTAATCCCAAAGGGACACTAAATTCAAACACTAACCTGGTGTATTATAAAAAACATGACAGAAATAAATCACCTCCCAGACTGGAGCGTGAGCCAGAAATGTCTGCTCACAGTGGAAAATGATTTTTATAAAAATCAATCGTTCAATGAATCGATCTTCAGGAATTAATATGAGAATCGATTCAGAATATAAAATAGATTTTCTTAACAGAGCCCTATCAGCTACACTGCTGTGAACCACAATAAGCATGTCTGCACTATTCTGACCTGCCTATAAAAACCAAAACAACATATCAGCCGTAGCTACATACACATATATGCACATATTTATTCTTATTATTTTGTGTTCTCATTATAGTTCTATTTAACGTCTAGGCTGTGATCGTGTGAAATCAGAGTTTGTGCTGAAAATCTTGGCCAGTAAAGCTGATTGTGAACCCAGAGGTAAATCTGAGGACGTCACCTGTAGAGGCCACAGGTGACGTTCTCACCATCTCAGAGGTTATTGCTACTCGGTTATTGCTGTCAACATGTGAGATGCCGACTTTACCAACAATTTAATCAGGTGTTTTGTCAATGTATTGGTTTAAGCGCGCGCTGGGTTATTGGACCTGTTTTAATCCTTTTGACACATCTGTTTTCACTTATCAGTCTGTAGTCTGTCTTACATCTGGAGGTCCTGACATTCTCACTGCGCTGTGAGCATTTTAACACCCTACTCTCTATAGCCGAAGACGCCTGATGTTTCTGTGTTGGTTCAAGTCATTTTTGGAGCACAAATCGGTGTTGGATATTGCAAACAATTCTACATTTTTTCTCAGGGTGCAATTTTTCAGTGGGTTACTTGACACTTTACGATCTACGCATGAATAATTTGGATAATTTTCTTTCTTTGAGTTGACTTCCTGTAACATCCTATTTTTACATGGCCTTAAAAAATACATCCCTCTGTGTAATGAATAAATGTGGCAAATCGTATTAGGCGTTAGAGCAGATTCCCTGAGCTCTAATTGTCCTTGGAAAGTCGTGCTCCTCTTGCAGTGTAAGAGAAACCATTGTCCATTAATAAGCAGCCATAATAAGCCGTATTACACTGACAATTAGACTTCTCCCTCTCACCTCAGCCAAGGACAACCATGATGCTTAGCAGAGTTCTCAAAGTTTCTACAGACAAATGCAGCAAAGTTCCCCATCAACACCGGAACACTTTTTTTCCCCAAGAAATTATAAAAAAGCATAAAAAGAAAAGAAAACCAAGCAGTGTCACAACAGCACAGTGTTGCTCTGCTCTCTGAATTTACCCAACAAAAATATCCTCTCAAATATATATATATATATATATATATATATATATTAGAGAGAGAGATAGATATGTATCTATGTATCTATAGATGTATAGATAGATAGATAGATAGATAGATAGATAGATAGATAGATAGATAGATATGTATATAGATATAGATATATATATATATATGTGTATATATATATATATATATATATAGATATAGATATATAGACAGTGTTGGGGAGTAACGGATTACATGTAACGACGTTACGTAATTTAATTACAAAAAAAGATAAAATATGTAATTCAGTTACAGTTACTTCCGAAAATATTAAGAATTACAAATTTAGTTACATTTTTTTAAAAATATAAAGAAAAACCTTTGCGAAATATGTAATGATATTTTTATTGCTTCGCGCCCTGTATCGCCGTTTCCCGCTACGGCTCCTTGTCTCTATCACTGATGATCCATCCTGTGCTGGTGGAGCCTTCTGAAAGAACAGCAAGCGAGCGGACGTTTCACGGTTTTATTTCAGCTCAAGCAGCGCATCAAAAATGACAGCCTTCAAGCTTGTTGACAGCCACCTCTTGTTATTCACACACAACAATAAACCGTGAGAGCCGACGTGTGTTGTGAAACTGCAAAACTTTGTCTTAAGCGGAAAATCAAACGCGCGTACACAGCTCAGCGTTCACAGTGTTGCGTTCGTGAGCGTCGGAAAGCTATGGTGCATTCAGGAGCATGGGACATTTCAGTTTTACAACGAAAAAGGCAGAAAACGGAACAGAACTTAACTCATACAATAATGTATTTATCCAGAAACAGTGTGGGCTTTCTTACAATACTGAATGCTCTATAATTGTATTTCTGTTATTTTTGATTATGCACATCTGCTAGCTTTTTATTCTAAAAAATCTATATTACAGCAGCAAATTATCAAAGTTTATCAAAGCCTGTTTAAAAGCTCCAAATGGGGTTTCAGATCATACAGCAACAATTGTGCTGTCATTGTTTTACAGGGCAGAATTTGCATTTGCTGACTCTTGTCCTTTAACTACTGATGGATATACAGGAATAGAGTCACAAGTGTCAATTCCCAATTCCGCTTTTTTAAGGTTCACATTCAGTTCTCAAAAATTAAATGTTGAACATGGGTCAATACTCATTAAAACCTTAAAGTAATCAAAAAGTAATCAAAGTAATTAGTTACATTACTTTTTAAAAGTAATCAAAAAAGTTACACTACAATTACATTTTAAACAAAGTAACTTGTAACTGTAACGGATTACATTTTTAAAGTAACTTACCCAACACTGTATATAGATATAGATATATAGATATATACTGTATATATACATATATATAGATCGATAGAAATAGATATATATCTATCGATATATAGATAGATAAATATCCTCTTGAGAAGTGGACCAGCACCGTTCTATTCTGGCAGTCTTGCTAGTGCTTAGGGTCTGCTGCTTCATCTTTCACATTTCCAGCTGCAGTATAGCGGACAATGAGGCCCCTGCAGGGATAGTGAGCTCCTCTAACCTCTGTGCATCTGATTCAGAGCTGCTGCAGCTCCAGCGCTCAGACCTTGGTCAGAAACTCCTCACACCCTCTTCTTAAACTTTAACCCAGAGGAACACTGCCTCGTTTTATTGTCTGCTGTGAGGCTTCAAAGGAAATGTGGACTAAAATAAGCTTATAATTGCAGTCATTGCTGTGTTTTTCACCTTTGTGTGTTCATTCTTTGCTCGAACAGGAGATGGAGCAGCAGTTTGAGAAGGAGCGGCTCTCTCTGGAAGAGCAGAAGATGCTTCTCAGTCAGCAGCTGGACGAGATGAGGGAGGAGCTGACGTCCAAGCTCCAGGCAGCCAACGAGGAGGTGAGACACGTCAGATTTCACAAACCATGTCGGCATTTAAAACTCTGCTGAGCTTCCAATCCTCCCTGCAGCATTCATGAAATCAGATGATTTACATAATCATCTAAAGTCACCCTGAGGAACGACAGCAGTTCAGATTCCATCCTTTAAGTCTGGCTGTCTGAGAATAAAAACCCATAACATAGATAATATAGATAAAACACCCGCTTCATTGCATGAATATTGTGTTTGAAAATAAAATTCTACATTTTTTTTCTCTGTCATAGTTTTGTTAATCCTATCTGAGCTGAAACAGGAAAAGTTTAATCTGATCTAAGGTCTGACAAGCAGGGGAAAAAATCCTTTTAAACTTAAATATTTACACACATACTGTAAATATCTGATTTCTGCTGTACATGCCTGAGCAGAAATCAGAGGAATATCAGCGTTGTTCTGCTTTTATTCCTCCAAAGTGACTGTAAAATGTGGAAAACCACTGTATGTGGAAGTTGTAAAGCCAAAATGAGCCTCAGGGTTTTAGCTGCTAAACACCAGTAACTGTCTTAGGGCTGCGTTTTACATAACAGATCATTGTTATCCTTTTAAATCCTCTGCTCAAACTCCCTCATTATTTTTTAACCTGAAACTAACTGAGCCTGAACAAAGAAATTTAAATTCACCTTGAAACTTATTAGGAGTTTCCAGACTCCAGGTCTGATAGCTTGGAGATCGATTTGTAAAAGTTGGGATAAAATTTGATCAAAAAAAGAGTTGCATTTGACCTATATTGGTATAAAAAACCAACACTTAATTTTTCTGGCATTTCGATCCTTTTTCTGCTTTGGTTTGACTCCACATTTATTCTTTTTTGGAATAAAAGCCAAGTTTTCATCTATAAACATGCTACTAGTTGTTTTTTGTTGTTTGCGTTTTAGCTGAGGCGTAGCGTTCAATTAACTCGTATATCAGCAACAAGTACAAAGGTGTGCATGTTTAAACACCTTAAAAGGAAGCGTTAAATGTGTTTTTTAAATAAAAATGAGCAAATAATTGCAGAGGCTGTGTTGAAGGAGAAACAAACTGAGGAGGAGTCTGTTAAAACGTCTGTCCGACCTTCCTGCAGGTGTCTCGGCTGCAGCAGGAATTGCGGAAAGGGGAGCAGGACTTCGGCACGGCTGAGGGGCAGATCTCGACTCTGAAGGAGGCGCAGGACAAACTGCTGGAGGAGCTGGACGCCACCCGGGCCCGACTGAGAGAGACCAGCAACCTGCTGACTGCGCTGCAGGTCAGCCACCACGCAAAACGCTCCCTAACACTGAGCTTGGGTCTTAAAATTCACTCCAATATACTTTTATGGGGTAAAAAGAATCTAGACATGTATAAATCAGGCCATAATGAAAAGGATTTTGTCTTTACCAGGTTTTAAAATGCATTAAACATATCTTCAGGTATATAAAAAGACTTATAATAACATATTTTAAGTCATTATTTATTAAACAACAGTGAATCCATCATTAAAAAGCTGTTTGTGGTTCAAATGAAATGACCCCAAACTGGACTCACTCTGCTCTGGTACCTTGCCTTAGCAAACCCTTGCTTCTTCAGGTCCCTGTGCAGCTTTGAGCTCTGGACTTTGACTAGGCCATTACAACAAATTGATTCTGTACGACCTCAATCGTTCTGTTGTGGATTTGTTGCTGTGTTTTGATGATTGTCCTGTTGATGACCCAGTTCTGTCCCAGCTTTAGCTCACATAGATGGCCTCACTATTTACTCTACAACACTTTATATACAGAGAGATACGCGATCTCCCTAATGACAGCAAGGAGCCCAGGTCCTGTGGCTGGAAAACAACCCAGAATCCTCGGCCATCCACCGCCGTGTTTGACAACTGGCTCGAGGAATTTGTGTTGCCAAGTTTGGTTTTCTCTTAACATGGGGCTGTACATTATTACCAAACATCTGTATTTCGTCCCAAAAGGACGGTTTCAGAAGTTCACGGGTCATCCAGCTTTGCAAACCCAAGTTTCAAGGTCTAAACGTGGCGTGAATTTATTGAGACGCCCAGTCCTGAGAAGATTGGCAGCTATCCTACAAGTTTCCCTTTTGTTAATAAGCTTTTTCTCAGTAGAATGAGGGACTTCAGAATGGGGGTTGATGGGCAGCAACAGTTGCTTCTCAAAGGTAATTGCTGATATCTTTTAGCATTGTACAGTATTAACCCCTCATCTATATGTTTTAGGTCAGCCAACAGAATAAACTCTTGTTGGCTCCTAAATAATGAGAGACTCTGATTGAACCTGACGTCCCCTGTTAAATGCTGGAGAAGCAGCCATCGTGGATGTTTCACTTTTGGCTTTATTTCTGTTTTTGCACACTTGAAGTTGGATGTAATTTCTGTTAGAACCTGAAACATCAGATTGTTTATTATGTCCCGATATGTAAAGCCTATTAGTTAAAACAAGGAGCGCTTCTTGTCAAAGCAAAACTCTCAACATTTGGATGAAAGTTTACTCTCTAAAAAAGGCTCAGGTATTCTGCATCAGGTTTAATGCATTAAATCAGTATTTATTAGCAGGGATTCTATGTTGCTATTATTTTAGGTAAATGCTGTCATGCTACTCAAAAAGAAAAATGATCGATATAAACATAAATTCACAAGTAAAGTGCTAACTTGGAGGTGCATCTGTTTGTTCCCCAGGGAGAGCTGGAAACCCAAAAACGCCACCATGAAGCCAAACTCATTACCACCAAAGAAGAAGAAAAGCATAAGATGGACAAGCAGGCCCTGGAGCTGGAGCTCAAATGGACCGAAACGCTGCGGTGAGTCTGTGCATGTGGGTCTCTTGCAGAGGGGTTTCATATAAAAAGCACACTGGCCATTCGCCATGCTGGTTTTACATAGTTCAAAGCATGCAGTGAGAAATACATGACACATTAAAGCATTTTTCAGTTTGCAGCATCAACTGAGCATGCTCAGTCAGCTCCATAGCTAATTAGGTTCCCAGTATAGACCATGAAGCTGCGTTAACCTTGGCGGGTTCTGCAGCTTTTCACCTGGATCCAGTCTTAACCTCCTCAAGCTCAAAGTGTCTATTAGCCAACGTTTGACCTCTGATGTCAAAATTTCCAAAAAGTCCAACTGAAGGAAACTGTCTCTTCTAGCTTTTCACACAGTAAAAAATGGAAGCTAGTAAATCACTCAGCGTTTTCAACACATTAAACAGCTATAAAACGATCCAACTGGTCAAAAGTTTTCATACTTGAAAATCTATTTGTACTTTTGATGCTAAAGTCACTTTGGACTCTAATGAATACGAGTATAAATGGATGAAAACTAGCCCACAAGTGTCATTATATGCAGTTTTTTATTTTATTTTTTCAAATCTTATCAAAAGTTTAGAGTTTAAATCAACCACAAAGGTTTTCAGCTATAAAGATTTATCCCACTAAATGTTGACTAAATGGCCAATTCACTGTTTAAACAAATACTTTCTGTGGAGATAACAAATGAAAGGTGGCAAAAGAGAATAACTCATTTAAAACTGCAGTAATGCAGAAATAACAGCTGTAATGTGACATAACGATACTGTGGGTCTGCCTTACCTTTTGGTAGCTAATGAAGAAATTCAGCTTAGAAAAAAAATAAATCCTTCCACCACTAAATTTTTACCCCACTGATACTGTTGGGTCCTCAATTTGAACTCCAGCCAAATCGAATCGACAAATTATGTAGCATTAGCAACGCAGCTCAGAGAAATCAGATAAACAGCACAATGGTTCTAACCTGAGAAATGTGTCCAGATGCTATTCAAATGTAGCAGCTATGTCCAGGTAATGTTACATAATCCCATGTCTGCTTTCTGTCTGTAATGATAAAGATTTGCTCACCTCAGCACACTGAAGGCTTGAAGTGATGGAAACGGCAGGAGAGTTGGCCCGGTTTTCTGGATTGTTCAGCTGAGAAATATTTGGCTGCTCAGGGGCAGGGGAAGATAGTTAGGTGATCATTAACAAAGGAAAACGGAAAAACGAGACCTGACACCATGGCTTAATCAATTGAAAAACATACACAGATAACCTAAACAAAGCATGAAACCATTATAGCTGGCTAAACACTATAAAATCTCGGGGTGCTGCTTCCCAACCTGAATAAATGAGTTTTGAGATTTAATTAAAAGACTTGGAGGCATGCTAGAGCGTAGAGGGAGCTGGGTCCAGAGTGCGGATGCTGCCACTGAGAAAGCCTGATCACCCCAGTGTTTGGAACTGGTCCTTGGTATATCTAATAAAAACTGATTTGAAGACCTCAAAGACCTGCCAGGCACATAAAAGATAAGTAGGCTTAAATTAAACTGTAGCTAATCTGACAAAGTAGCAAACTGTAAATTCTGCAACATACGTCCTTAATCTGCTGTCACACCTTTTCCCATCCTGGCAAGTATGTTGGCATATTAAAACTTGGGTTACGTGAGGAAATGAAGGGGATTTAGTGCAACATCAAGTCCCGTCTTATCGTTGAGGTTTATGTGTTGCTTCTGATGCTCTCTTATTATTATTATTGCATGTGTATTAGGATCAAGGGTTGTGAAATTCACAGTGTTTAACTGCATCAGGACAGGTTATGCTACATTTAACATAACATCACCATCTGCTTTTTTTTTAATTCCATGTTTAATGATCAACCGACCACCTAGGAACAAATTACAATTGCAATACGAAATCCCCCTTTTTTTTCTGCTCTCCTCTCCTTTCCACTCTCCCCCGTATCTGCACTGCTTCTGCTTCTATGAATCATTTTGGAGCCTCTTCTTACACATCTTCTGAATTGTAAATAATGGATCTGGTCAGCTGGGCTCTCATAGCAATTGATCAAATTTCCTCAATCAGAAGACTAGAACCCCGGTGCCCAGGTGGGACATTTACAGCTGGACACACGGTGGACTCTTGGAAGGAGGAACGTGTGTCTGTCCATTTTGTTGGTCAAGGATGTTCAAAATGCATACAGAATTGTACTTATGATAAAAATCTCTGCTTTTTGGAGCTGGTGATTACCTGGAGCTTCAAGAAATTGTGAAAACGTCTGCAGCTGTTTCGGCCCATGTCAAGGCTTCCTGTACTATGTGAGGGATTTGTCCGCTACCAGCCCTCAGACTGAAATGCTGTGTGAGCAGAACCCTGAAATTGCTGGCGGGCTGGAATAGATCTTGGAAAAGTTGGAAACTCAGCTTTGGCGGAACGACCACAAAGATCCAGTGAGACTTTACGGCAGACAGAAAAATGAGAGTCTGGCTGGTCGAAAACAAATGCTATTATCAGAATCTAGCTTTGCCGTGTCGGCCTTGACAGGCCAAACATCTTAATGCTCCTGGATGTCATGTAAACAAGACTCTCTGCGACATCTGTGACCTGAAACAGAGCGCTGCTGAACTGCCTGATAACGCTCCATCACTGTCAATGACTATGGCTGCAACTATCTACACTAACTAACACACATGCACACACACCATCTTCGCTGCGCTTTGCCTTTACTCTGCTGCTTTCTATTTTAGCATTAGTGTCAGGTCACATCGGAGACCTTAAGTTGTAGCTTTACTTACAATGAAACAAAGTCTAGTTAATTGTAGCTCTTAGAAAAGTTGGACAAAACTACTTTAGATTTGATTTATTTATTATTATAAATAAACAATTAGTGATGGCTGTTCCAGTGAAACTAAAGAAGTTTCATCAATGATTTACTTAGCTTGTTCTTATTGCTACGAAACAAAAGAAGTTATTCTAGTTGTAGCTTTAGAAAACTTGGGTAAAATGACTTTAGATCAGTACTTAATTATATAATTATATATAATTATAATTAATAAAAAAGTAATAAAAATAAAAACATTCAATGTGTTGTTTTATGTGCACATTTAGTACTTGTGATGATAATTGGCATTTGGCTTTAGGAAACAGTGCTCTGTAGCCTTTTAAGCCACCTGAAGCTTAAAGTCTAAACAGTTTGTGTCCAGGATGTGTGCGGTCTGCAGAGGTCTTAGCTGCCCTTTTCCTGAATCTAGACCTGTACAAGTCCTGGATGGAGGGAGGTTTGTTGCAGTTTGAACGTCTTCTGTTTAGTGGACGAGCCGAGCCACACGGTGATGACAAACACAGGTCAAACTGAATGATGCCAGAGTAGAAGACCAGTGGCTCCTGTGGAAGGTTGTACTTCTTGAGTTGCAGCAGGAGGTCCAGACTCTGCTGGGTCTTCTCCTGAACAGCGTCTGTGTGTGAGGACCATCTCAGGTCCAGAGAAAGGGTGGTTCCTCTAGGAACTCAAGGTGATCCACAGCACCCTTTTCCAATTATAGTGTTGAAAAGTGGTTTAACTCGGGCCCTGCAGAATAGCTCGTTCTTCTGCAGAACCGTGATGTCAGAACATCAGGCGAACGTCAGACGTACAGTATAAAGCAAAACATAAGAAAGTGCCAGACACACAAACACAGTTAGTGAATTTCTCAAATGATTTGTATTTTTCTTGAGCTTGTAAAAAAATCACAACAGGAAAACAGGCCGTGTACTTATTAAAAAAGTACCCTTTTAACACAGACTCTCTCCTGAAATGTCTTCCCTTTCCTCATCAGTCAGGATGGATTAACATTAGATTCAATTGAGAAAGCATAGTAATTATTTACACACGTTTGGTCATAACCAGAACCATCTTCTTTGTAAGGTCCAAGCTGCAGTCATTTCTCTTCAGGAGACACCTCCATCTACCCTTCAGCCTACCAAAAGCAGCAGCCCTTCACCTTCTCATGATGCTTAACAGTGCCTATAATGTTAAAATAAAAAATGTTAATTAGGGCTGGACAATAATTCAATAATAATATATATTGATTGATAGACGTATATCGATGATGAAAAAAGGGTCAATAAAAAGTTAAATAGAATAACAGTTTTCCTTCCGTTTACATTCTAGCCATGTAGGTTAATATTACATCCTTCCAACCAATCACAACGCAGACCCAGGAACGCTCCACCCCCCAAGCTCCGCCCCTTCAAACAGTTCAGCGAGCACATGTTCTTTTACATTTTTTAAATACTTTGGTATACATATACTTTTTTAAAAATATTTTGGTAAAAAGTTGGTTGAATAAAGTGTAGAGTTTGAATTCAGTGTTCTGTATCTAAAAATAAGTTGCTAAGCAGCAGCAAAAGATGGCCAGGGCTGCACCTAAAATATATGTTTTGAATTAGTAAAAAATTATCGATATCGATTAATGTGATTTCTATTTTATTGAAATGCTTTTTTTTCTGTAGCATCCAGCTCTAATGTTAATATATTTCTACATATGCACAGCGTTGGTACGCTCGGTGCCCAAAACGGGTGGAAAAAGACGTAGCCTCCCAACAAAACACCGATGTTCTGGGGTACACACATCGAGGTGGTGCTAAAATGACGGTGCTTCTGCTGGAGAAGAGCTACACAGTGTGGAGGGTAGATCTCCAAAAGTCAAAGGCCAGGAGTGGGAGTGGGTTAGGTGGGTCCCACAGCTGATCCACTTCCTGTCTCTGTGTGGATGGATCATTGTCCCGGATCAGACAAATGACTTCAGTGTCATCCGGCATCGTCAGGAGTCCCACGGAGGTGAGAAGAGGAGCGGGGAGAGAACACACCCCTGGGGGATGCCGGTCAAATTCTACAGCTTCCATTAATTTAATCTCCTTCCATCGTCCCTGTTCCTGCCCAGCAGATCTTATAAAACGGAGTTTATGAGTGACACCAAAGATCTTCAGAGCTCCAATAATTGTGTGTGAGCGTGATGAAGGGAGAGAGACGCTGATGCCTGCAACTCTCTGCTTGTTCTTCTAAATGAAAACACGGGTGGCGGCACGTGTCAGGCTACAGCATCGTGAACGTGACCGTCTGATCTGCAGCTCCAGGAGCCCCGTATGCTTATTCCTGCACGTTTCTGTGTGCGTTTGTGTGAGAGCCCGCTTTCAGTCTGGCACTTTCTGGCTCCGAGTGACAAAAAAAATAAAATAAAGGTGTTTGCCTGGATACTCCATTTAACAGCTGCCATTTCAACTCCCACTCAGCTATTACATTGACAGCGTGCAGAGACACACACTCATCTATGAGGTGAGGCGCGGAGGTGGGAGCAGAAGCGTAAAGAGAGATGGTCACCCAGTAAAAGCTATGTTGTGGTCTAACGGCACTGGACAATTTATTGCTGCCATTAGGGGGTCATTAAGCTTTCTGAGGCACTTTTACCTTCGCAGCAAACTTCTGGATGAGTCTCAGCTGTAGCCCAGTTACAGGATAGTGATCCATTACTGCATATCCATCCAAAAAGAAGAGAAAACAGAAAAAGCGTTTCAAGAAAAACCCACGCATAAGATTTTTATTTTGTTTTACCAAATCTCAACCACATCCACCGTTACCACTGTTGTTAACACCTTTGCACAATCCCCTTTAGCCAATAGGCCAACACTTTATCTTCTTTAATGTTTATAATGGTTAAAACATCTTTGATCATTCCTGCTTGAGCAATCTCTCTAGATAATCCAGAGTGCCAGATCTACTCTACTCTACTGTCTTCTAGGATTCAAGAGATAGAGATAAACATGTGAAATGAAGATTTTTGTTTCTGGGAAACATTTCTGTGTTGATTTGATCAGATAGTTTGGATCATTCAACTGTTTAAAGAGCCAATGGTGACCCATTCTCGGTTTTTATTTATATTGTCTTGGTATTTGGTAAGTGGTAAGTGCCCATGGTGCTATGCTCCCTACCAAAGTTCCCAGACCCTCTTGAAGACAAAAAAGGCCTAAATCATCACAAATTCCCCACAATTCCTAACATTTGGCAGTTTCCACAAACAATATTTATCCCACTGGGTCTGTTGCTGTCTAAAGGCTCGGTCTTAGTCCTCTCTGACCAAAGCCCACAGTTAAAGTCCTCGTAGAGTTTAGGAAGCTCTGCACATTTACATTTGTACAAGTATTTTCTCTGAATGCCTCCTGGAGGTAGTGTCTGATAGTTTTTATGGACGCCTCTGTTCGCCAAGGTTCTCTTATGCCCTTTTTACATATTGACACAAGGCAAGGCAAATTTATTTTTATAGCACATTTCAGTACAAGGACAACGCAAAGTGATTTACATTATTAAAACATAGGGAAATAAAAGCCAGTTAAAAAAACCGTTGGAATAAAATGTAGGACAATTGAAACTAAATAAAACATAGGAAAACAGAGTTGGTGTGAAATCAAGAGACTCTCAGCTCAGCTTAAAAAAAACATTTTAAAAAACACTTCAGTTGCATTCATTGCATAGAGATTGCTATATATATATATATATATATATATATATATATATACTGTTATATATATATATATATATATATACTGTTATATATATATATATATATATATATATATATATATATATATATATATACTGTATATATATATATGTATATATATATATATATATATATATATATATATATATATATATATATATATATATATATATATATACTGTATATATATATATGTATATATATATATATATATACATATATATATATATACTGTATATATATATATATGTATATATATATATATATATATATATATATATATATATATATACATACACACACACATATATTTATATACACATATATATATATATATATATATATATATATATATATATATATATATATATATACTGTATATATATATATATATATACTCACACATTGTTCAAATCAAAACTCAAAGCCCACATGTTCAAGATTGCCTTTTGATTATAATTTTCTGTTACTTTCATGTGTCTAGTTTGTGTTGTTTCTTTTAATTATGACGATGTTGGTTTTACCACTTTTTTTTTACCTGTACAGTGTCCTTGAGTGTTTTGAAATGTGCTTGAAATAAAATGTGTTATTATTATATATGCAAAAAAACTTTATTGGATATTATTTTGGGATTATTTCATATTCAACGGACACGATCAGAAAGGTAAAAGACAAAGAAAGGAAGAGAAAGTGATGAGGCAAAATGTTAAAAGGGAGAAAAGGTGACAAAAGAGTGGTTATTTCCTTAAAACACATGTAATGTTTTGTATTCTTCTATTTTAACCGACTGTTTGACCCTGTTGGGGTGTCAACACAGGATTTCTAAATAGGTTTTTCTTCTTCTTACAGGCAGGAGTGCAAGAAGCTGCGCGAGGAGCTGAGAGAGGAGCACGAGGAGGACAAGGCTTCAGCTCTGGCTCAGCTGACACAAACCAAGGAGCAGGAGCTGAACAACGCCAGGGAGAGCTGGCAGAGGAAGGTGGAGGACCTGCTGGAACAGGTGCGACTATGTGGGGGTTGGAGGGGCTTTGTACATCGTGACTGCCCTTCGTCCAAGTCTTCCTCATCCTCTTTAAATTCTCAGGGAGCAGGAAAACCGGTGCCTGAATGTTAGGATGAAAAACCACCGCAAGCTGATGTGAAAAGAGAAAACGCATAAATATTGCTGCTTGATCTGAGGAACAGATGTTTATTTAATTGAGAAGGAAGTTTAATCCTCAACCTACAACCACCACGTCTGTTTTTACAGAAAACCCCTGATTTTCTGGAGCTGAGTGGCTGTAAATATAGCAGCAGTGAGACAGTGAACAGGCTGCGAGGAAAGATAAGAACAACAATAAGAGCAGCGACGTCTCTGCAGAGCTCATGTTGCGACTGGAAGTCTGTGCTGGACTGACTTGTTGCTTTCACTCACAGACTCAACCACACATTGCTCCCATGGTGCAGTAGAAACACCGACAGCAGCCGGCCACAACTCTTAATCACTGCGCCGTAGCACGGCTTCTCTGCGGCCGTCGTGCACGAGGAAAGTTCATCTCTGCCGACGGTAGCGCAGACTCCTGCTGTCAGTGACTGATGGCTTCTCCCCGCGCCACACGGTCAGCTAAACTATTTATTTAATCTGAGGCTAAATCGGATCAGCCGTCAGCCCGAGGATGGATGCACTCTGACAGACAGGGTGCTGTTTAGAAAATCTAATGACCTGTATTTTAACAGATGGAAGTGATGTCAGCGGCGCCCTGATGCATGAGCTGATGTGACGTTTAGGAAAAGAAGATCGTCAGTTAGCAAACTCGGCATAAACTCAGCGAGTGCCACACAGTTGCACTGCAACACAGCTCAGTTAGTCCGTTCATGGACAGTCGTGTGAAAAAATTAGGACACCCTACTAAATATTCAGTCCTTTTATAAAGAAATGTTTACATATTGATGTCTAAACTGTTTTTTTATTTATCTCTGGTGGAAAAAAGTGATTTAACTGCCATTTAAATACAAAAATTAACCTTACTGTCAAACTGGTTTATTGGGCAGGAAGTAGGTAGGAGACCCTACCCCCTAAAACCCAGTGTGAGTAAAGTGTGACGCTGCCTGCTGCCACCAGTCGTCTCTGACTTCGATCTGAGGGACTCTGCCCCAAGCCTCACTTTCAGCTGTGAGATTAGTTTTAGTTACATCTAGAGCTCGTTTTAAGTCACTCCACTGCATCTCAAAATGACACCGAACTGGGCTTCGACTCGGTCCAGGAGGTTCAATTCAATTCAATTTTATTTATATAGCACCATTTCACAACACATGTCATCTCAAGACATTTTACAAAGTCAAATTCAATTAAATCCTCCAGGTTGGTCATAAAGTTTCCTCTCTAAGGAAACCCAGCAGGTTGCATCAAGTCTCTCCAAGCAGCATTCACTCCTCCTGAAAGAGCGTAGAGCCACAGTGGACAGTCGTCTGCATTGTTGATGTCTTTGCAGCAATCCCTCATACTGAGCATGCAGGAAGCGACAGTGGAGAGGAGAACCTCCAGCAGAACCAGAACCAGGCTCAGTGTGAACGCTCATCTGCCTCGACCCACTGAGGGTTAGAGAAGACAGAGCAGAGACACAGAAAGCACAGAAGCTCACATTGATCCAGGAGTACTTTCTATGTTGGTAGAAAGTACTAGATGGTAATAGCAGGTGATCTGCCTCCCCTGGATGATGTCACAGCTAACAGAACGTCAGACCAGGTGTACCTTCTATGAAGAGAAAAATGACAGAACAAAAAGTCTTTTTTTATTATCTTTTTTTTACAGTTTTTATTAATTGATTATATTACTTGAATTATTGAGCATTATGTACAATTTTTACTAAAAATGTACATCTCCCCATGTATTCCCAGAGACATTCCAGTCTTTTCCCTCTTGGAATCATATGTTTTTCTTTTTGTTTTTTTACATTGGATCTTGGACCATTGTTCATTGTTTACATCACATCGCTGGGAGATGCTAATAGCCGTTAGCAGCCTCCTTGTTTATCTCCTGCTGCACATGCACAGTGTTGTACTTCTTTTGTTATTATAAACAAACACGAAGGGCTTTATTTACTAACAAACTGAGCAAAAACAAAGCTTAAGACACCAAAATAACAAGTTTGTATGCAACCAGAGTGAGCTACTGTCGTATACATTTTTAAAATGTCAAATAACGTGACTATGCACCTTTAAGAGGGATAATAGCAGCCAGGTCCGGCCAAATAAATGCTTGTTATTAACTGGATCATCATCACAGGAAACATCTCTTTAGAAACATGGGGTTTTGGACAGTTTCCTGGTGTGGAGCACACATTTGTGTTAACACAATGCCGGGGTGGCAAGACATCAGCAATAACATTAGAAAAGCAGCTGCTGCTGCCCATTAACAGCATGAAGTGCATCCCTCTGCATTAAGAGAGATTAATTACAAGTTGAAACTATTTACAAAAGCTGAAAATCTTCCTAGGAGTGCACCTTCTAGCAAGTTCAACACACGGTCAGACAAACCAAGTGCTCCATCTGAGACAGGTCTGGGACAACATCCTCTGGACAGATGACACCAACGTCGACACATTTGAGAATAACTCACAGCACCATGCTTGAAAACCAAACAAACGAACACTAAAACAATTAGAAATACCACATACTAGCTATGCACGATGCCAGAAGCTTGTTTCCAGTCGGAGGACGCGGGCCCCTTCATGAGCTCCTCTGTCCCGACAGCTGAAGCTTGATCCACGCTGGATCATCAACATGACAATGATCCCAAAAACAGCAACAAATCTACAATAGAGGGACTGAAAAGGTAAAGAATCAAGATTCTCAGACCTCAGCCTGCTTGAAAAGCAGTGGTGAGACCTGAAGAGAGCCGTCCGTTGACAAATTTGCGTCAGTTCATTGCTGTGAAGAAGAATGAGCTTAAATTTATCTGAACCTATTGCTGCTGAATGCGGTCCTGCAAGGTGTAGCCTAATGAGTAGGGGTGTAAAAACACATCAGTCCACATCGATATATCGATTAAATGGTCAACAATCCAATTACATCGATGCAAAAATGAAAACATGGATCCATATCGTTATTTTTAAAATACGCCTTTATTTTGAAATTCACAAAGCATGAGACTAAAGTGAACAGGGGATAATTAGAAGAATGCTGTTATTGATTAAAATACCTGATACCTTGGAGAGCTTAGAAATAAAATGGTCAATTTATTTTTATTTTTTGTTTTTGTGAGTTGATATCAATGTAAATAATAATGTTAGATGATATTGCATCATATTTATCGCAGACTTGTAAATTTAATTTAATTTAAATCGTATTGTAACAGGCTTTGTGATATCAGTAAATATGGTATCATCATCCAAGCACATCAATATAAAACCATGTTGTAAAAAATCTCGTGATTTACACCCCTCGTAATGAGGGGCACTTAGTTTTCTTCTTTTTTCCATCATTCATGTAAATAATAAATAATAACAGCGTCAAATCTGTTGTGTTTTCACTTATTTTACAGCCTGGTACGAACCAGGTCATTTATCATCCTGTCTTAAACTCTAGAACTGAAAACGGGGTGTACTTTCTTTTGCCGCTGGTCTGAATACAATAAATCACAGCTGCTTGTGTTTCGTCTCTGCGATCAGCTTTCACCTCAGCAAATATAGTTTTGCTGTGGGTTAAGATATGTCACATCTGTTGAGCGAGACTTAAAAGGGAAGCCTAATGAGCACAGAACGCCGAATTAAAAATGATTTAATTACACTGGGTAATAAAGTTAAAGCATCCCCTTGTGGACTGCTGTTTTTGTTGCGTTTAATTTCCATGTTGCAGAAGCAGTCGTTATCACTGTAGTATGAAACCAGACTCAGTAACTCAACCCAGAAACACACATACAGAACAACATCCCATCCAAGCAGCTGTGGTTAACACGGGGGACCTTTTATGCTCATAATAAGTCTTCCTAATCCCATGTTGCATCCAGGAATGTCACACAAACTGTTAACGCCATGAACAACTTGCTTAAAAATAAGTTACTTACATCTTTTCTAGCGGTCCCCGGTTTTGAAATGGGCCTTTGTGCCATCACGGCTGTTATGTTAGCAGCTTCTCCAAGGTTAGGTTTATCATCAGACAAAGACGCATTCACCATGCTTTTGCAATCTGTCTAGACCGACTAATCTACCGAGTCGTTCTGCTTCCTAGCAATAATGGATTTTAGCGTGCCATTCATTGCAATGCGCCTTTAGTTTATTATGTATTGCCATGAACTCAAAGTTAATTGCATAAAGCTAAAAGCTCTTTTGCTCCAAGCTTTGAGACACTAAAAAAATGTTTTAACCAAACTGATCCTGCTGGATAAACCACAACTTAAACTGATGAGACGCAGTAGTTTAGTTTTTTACCGATTCAAAACCGCTGTGTTGTCCAGTGTGGTGTGTTTTACTCTGCCTGTCTCCGTGCAGATATCGCTGCTGAAGCAGAGCCTGGAGATGCAGCTGTCCCAGTCGCAGTCCTCGCTGCAGCAGCTGCAGCACCAGTTCAGCCAGGAGAGGGAACACCTGAGGATGCAGCTGGACGAGCTGCAGACGGAGCACCAGAGGCGGCAGCAGCGTCTGCAGGAAGCCCATCGCAGCTCCATGCAGGACATGGAGCACACCAGGCAACGTGACCTGAAGGTTGGTGGAGGGCAAACTTCAAAAGACTGAAACAAACGAACACTTTCTTTAACACTACTCCCTTACCTTTCTTTGCGTTTAACAAGTTAGCATACACAACCCAATCACCACATAGGCTAGAGTGCAACTGAGTTGTTTATTTTTTATACGATTCTTTGGATAATATTTAAATTTTTCCCCAGATGCTCAGTCGATCCTAAAAGGCCCGGTGTGTAAGATGTTCGCACTGTAGCACCATCTAGTGGTGCGCTAAATGAAGTACAGACGACCTCGCCGTTAAGCGCGTAATTACTACAGAGGCTGTTGAGAGTCATAAATGTGACAATGTATCAGGTACTGCTAACAGCTAACAGCTAATAGCTACGGTCATCGTGTGAAATGGTTTTTGGCGCTGTTGCCAAGTCCGCTGGTGTTTTTTATAAAGTCCCTTGTAAATTCCTTGAGTCACGGTATTTTTGGGTTAGTTTCTTAACATGCAGTCGCTTATTTGGGATCTAAAACAAGCGACTATAAACACGATCTCACTGCGCACTACAGCCAGTGAATCGGCCCGCTGATACCCCTCTGTCTCCCTTCCACATCCTCCCTGACAGGGAAAGGGAGATGAACTAACGCGCCGTTTCTACCAGGAGGACAGAGCGGTTGCTGCTCTACACTGCCTTGTTTCTAACATAAAGCCTAAATAAACTTCACTGTTATATTAAATTAACTTACCTGCTGTCCAGCAGAAAGCCTGCAACCTCTGCATCCGTTTAGAGTCCCCTCTCCCTCATGAATTGTCTCTACCCGGTAATAATAGCTGATATAGCCTCTTCTCCCGGTTATTACTTCTTTTTCTTTTCTTGGTCACTTTCTCTTCCCTCTCGCTGGGTAAAGAGTATGGATAGTCCTCCATTTCAACAGAAAACAGCAAATAGAACGATCTACAGTCATCTTTGCTTGTTTTCTGCTCCTCCTCCACTGACAGCAGGTCCTCATTTAGAGGACAGATAGGAGAAAACACGTACGGCTGGTAAGTTTGGCCCCTTTCAGCTCCTGAATTCAGAAATAGCGATGCAACATGGCTCCTACCAGTGGGTGCGCGACACCTATGTATTTATAAACTACTAATTCTAAGTTATGAGAACGCTTTAATTTTTTTATGTGACGTTATTAGACTTTGCCAGAATGTGTATTTATAAAAGCAACACTGGATTTCTGCTAATTAAAAGTCAAATTAGTTACACACTGTCCCTTTAAAGGAGATAGCTAGAAGTTTAAGCCTTCCCTGCCAGTAGATGAGCCCCTGTGCTTCCTTCAGTCGGCATCAACGCTCAAAAGCTTGACCGATAGTCAACTTCGTTTTGTTTCTTTTTTGGTCTGCTTGGCTCTGAGAAATGTAACGGCGAGAAGAAGCCATTTCTCAATGTTATCACGGTGCTACTACAATCTGGCCGACTATTGGTGCAGAATCCTTTCGAGTTGAAATTGGCATTGTAACCAGAAGTAAATATTTATAAACTTTGGACCCGTCGTAATTTATAAAACAATTCTTTTTATACTATAAAATAGGTTTTCAGTAAAATTACTTTTATTCTGCACCACTCTAGGCATTCTGTAGATGCATTTCTTTTGAAAAAGGTATTGTTTTGATGAAAAATGTGTAGCTATAACCTTTAAATATGAAAAACGTAAATAAACAAACTTTGAATTAAACATCCTCACTGCATTTTATTTATTTATTTTACCTTTGTTTTATCATTTTGTTAAAAATACTAACCACAACAATCGGAAACAGTTCACTTCTACTTGTATTATCATTTTAAAGTCTCTTCCCGCATGGCGGAAACATTTACTGCGGTGGTACTTGTTATAAAGCCGCTGGTTCATTTAGCTTCAATAAAACTTTAGCTTCAATAAATCAAACGCATGGATGTCTCTCCATTCGAACGCTGCAAGGCAAGGCAAGGCAAGGCAAATTTATTTATATAGCACAATTCAGTACACAGACAATGCAAAGTGCTTTACATGATTAAAATACAGGAAATAAAGCAGAAAAAAAGTAAGTAGGAAAAAGCAGAATATATATATAAAAAAATTGCCCTCGACTGTTTAACTAGTGCAGTCGAAGGCAGTCCTAAACAAATGAGTTTTTAGTCTCGATTTAAAGGAACTTAGGCTTTCAGCATTTTTACAATTTTCTGGAAGTTTGTTCCAGATAAGTGGAGCATAGGAACTAAATGCTGCTTCTCCTTAGTTCTGGTTCTAGGTACGCAGAGAAGGCTGGAGCCAGAAGACCTGAGTGCTCTGGATGGTTGATACGCTGATAACAAGTCTGTGATGTATTTAGGTGCTAAGCCATTCAGGGATTTATAGAGTAACAAAGGTATTTTAAAGTCTATTCTCTGAGATACAGGGAACCAGTGGAAGGACTTTAGAACTGGGTCCATGTTCTCTACTTTCTTAGTCTTAGTGAGGACGCGGGCAGCAGCGTTCTGGATCAGCTGCAGCTGTCTGATCCACTTTTTAGGCAGACCTGTGAAAACACCGTTGCAGTGATCAATTCTACTAAAGATAAACGCATGGATTAGTCTTTCCAGATCCTGCTGAGACATCAGTCCTTTAATCCTGGAAATGTTCTTCAGGTGATAGAAAGCCGACCTTGTAATTATCTTTAGATGCTTTTGGAGGTTCAGGTCTGAGTCCATCACTACTCCCAGGTTTCGGGCCTGATCAGTGGTTTTTAGCTGAAGTAGCTGAAGCTGTGTGCTAACCTTTGATCTCTCTTCTATTGGTCCAAATATTATTACTTCTGTTTTGTTTTTATTCAATTGAAGAAAATTGTGGCACATCCAGGCATTGATTTCTTTAAGACATTTACTCAGTGCCTGAACTGGTTTATAGTCACCTGGTGACATGGTGATGTAGAGCTGTGTGTCGTCTGCATAGTTATGGTAGCTGATGTTGTTGTTTTTTATGATCTGAGCTAAGGGGAGCATGCGTAAAATGACTTTGGGTTGTTTCAAAACAAAATAAACTTAAGTTGCCTCCGAAGTCATATCACTGTTAAGCTAGCAGTATCATTGCAATGATTATTCCTGCTTCTCAAAATAAAAGCTCTTTTCTCTATGATTTATTCACTACACTTGGCCTCGTTCTGGATGTTGTAACGCTGCAACATTTTTAACTGTTTAGACTCGTCAACCAATGTTTTAAATGCCAATTTAAACTATACTTTTTTAAGTTTAAACACACTTTTAATGGGTGTAAATTATGAACACAGAGGTAAGCAGCTTTTAAGTCATAGACAAAAGAAAAGTACTTGGATTCAGTCAAAATTTTGACATTAACAATCTTTAAAGTATTTTACAGCAGCTCATACCAGTTTATGGAGCTACATATTAAAATAATAAAAATAATAAATGCTCATGTGTTAAATTAGGCCTAAGGTCAAATTCTACAGAAGTGATTTCCTGACCTACAGTAATGCAGCGTTATAGGCAGAGTGAAAAACGGGCGTTTATTGAGAAGTTATTTGTTTCACTTGTGAGAGACGGACTTAGGAAAACTGACTTGTGACCGCCTGTGCTAAGAGTTTATTAAAGCAACACTTCTCCATGTGGCGTAGTTTCCATGGTTTTTGTAACATTGGTCACATTTTTAACTACAAAATCACAGGGTAGTTATTTTTACCTGTATTTGTAATTTATTTTGTACTAAAATCCAATCTACAGAAGATCTTTTCAACATTGGACGCTTGAAATAAAAAATATGGCGTAATGTTGCATTGCTCACAATAACCCGCGGTGTGAGAGAAGCCTCAGCACGTCGGCCTGTGAAAACCTCTCACCGTTCGTAATGACTTTGAATCCCAGGCATCACTATGTTAATTAATACGTTTATTTCTTTAATTAGCTTTCTGTTTTTTTTACATTTTCCTTTCTTTAATCGGTCTAACCCAGGAGCAAGTAGTTAACTCAGATGTTATATCATTTGATTAATTGGTTGCAAATAATGTTGTGGCATCAGAGACAAACATACTGTAGGTTTTACCTCCATTAAATGGGATTCACTGAACTGTCGGGATTTTAGTAAAACATGCGTTCCTTTGTCTTAGTGGGGCATTTAGGGTGTTATTTACAAATTTCACACAGCTGGGTTTCATTAAGGCAAAGCTAAATACAATGCTCCATAATGTCGCCATTAGTACATTAAGCAGCATTTTCTGGCATGCCCTGCTCTCTTAAAGAAAATGTTATCATCTGTTTTCATGCAGGCTGTAAGTTGGTTTGCCATTCAGCTTCGGTTCACGACTCAGATTAGCTGTAAAACAGGGTCAGACAACACAAACAAAGCTGCAGCAGTTGGTTTTTTTTAAAAAAATCCTTTTGTTTGCTGCCTTCAAGGCTCAGCTGTGTTGTTTCAGGTCAGTGGAGGGAATGGCAAAGTGTCTTTTTATGCTGGAAAAAAGTATTTTAGATTCTTAATTGAGAGCATTAGTTCATAACTGGGGTCATGATTTTGCTTTTGCAAAAAAAATACTCAAAAAACAAAAAAAGATAAATGCACTTCGACATCTTTCAGGCTTGTTGAATCTTCAACACTGGGTCACGTTACAACCACGAACCTCGGTGTAAGATTGTTTTAGTTTCTCACCACTAGTAATCTAAAAAGTGTGGCGTGCATTTAAGTTCTGAGTATAAATGGAGCTGTTCTGTGGAGGCCTCAGAGGTTTGTTGGAGAACGTTGGAGAACAAACAGCATCATGAAGACCAAGGAACGCAGCGGAAAGAGAAAGTAGACCCTGAAACGACGTCCCAGGGTTTGAACCTCCCACAGAGAAAGAGTTCGACACAACCTACCAAGGTCCAGACGTCAGCTTAAACTGACAGGCCAGGCAAGGAGAGGAAGCAGTGAGGCACAAAATAGGCCCATAGTAACTCAGGAGGAGCTGCAGAAGTCAGCAGCTCATGTGGGACAATATGGCAAGACAAAGAAAAGAGCCTTGAATGAAAGAAAGTCACAAGAGCCTTTGTTTGGAGTTGGCTACAAATGGCGTAGGAACACGGCAAACATGTTTGGTTGCATCTCACCCAAATTGCTCTTGACCTACATGCACCGTAAATAACCCTGAGCGAGCAATCGCCATGGGAATGCAAGGTGGAGGCAGCATCATTCTGAGGGGATGATTGCCTTTAGCGTGGAAGCCGCCCAGAGCTGTTCAGAAGATGGAGCTAAACCCAGGAGAAAACCTGTTACCGGCTGCTGACACCAGTCCGGGGCTTCATCCTCCAGCAGGACACCCGCTCTAAAATTACATAAGATACATTTGATTTGGCAGAAAGTGAATTGTGCTTTAGCTTTTTTACAAGTCTGCACCGCTCCAAAGAGTATGAATACTTTATCAAGACGGCATAAAGAGAGCAGACAAAAGAACACTACAGATGTAATCTTGACCCATGTGGTTAGGAAATGTTTGCAATTCTCTTACATGCAAATCTTTTCTGTCTTTTCAAAACCAGCGGAGCTACAGGAAGTTTGGTTTCTGTCGGGGGTTTGTTTTCTCTCTCTGGCGGAGCAGTAAGCTCTTCAGAAGAAGCCCTCCTTGACATTTTAATTCAATGAGGACTTGTCAGAGTCAAGGTTAGACTGGCACTGACGCATCGCCTCTGCCTGACAGCCTCCGTGCCGAGCAGCGGCGGTGACAGCTCTGCCTCTCCTCTGTCTCCTGTGACAATAAGCGAGCGCAAAAAAAAAACAAAAAACGCCGGTCTTCAACGTGCCGAACGATCCGTCTCCTCGCCGTTAATCCCTCCGCCTGTTCGGATTGGCCGTATCGGCTTTCGGTCCCCTTCTCGTCCCGGATGCTGTAATTGCCTGAATGCCTTGGGGAGAACGGGGGTCAGAGAGCAGCGTCCTTATGATCTGCTGCTGCCAGGTACTTCATAGATCTGAGTAGGGAGGAGCGCTTGAGTCATGCAGCTCTGTCTAACGCTCCTCTGTAAACTCACAAACATCCTGCTTCTCCTTCTTCTTCTGCGTCTCCTCCCGCACTTTCTTCTTCCGTCATGGCGCACACTCTCCGCGTGATGACAAAATTCATCTGAAGCGTTCTTTCTTCCACCCCAGTCTTAGTTAATAAGCAGTGAAACGGAGTGTTAAAAGCTTTACGGGGGCCATTTTATGGCGAGGGGGGTGTTTATATTTCTGACTGCAGCAGCGGGGAGAGAAAACTCAATTATCCTGAGTGGAGCCATTTGAAGGATGATTTGTGTATGTGTGTTTTATGCCTGTTAGGGCGGATGGCGGCGCCTCGTTCATATTGCCTGGTGTTATCTCTTCACAGTTCACAGGAAGTTATATCCAGGGAGTAATAAAGTAGTTCCAAATCCCTGCAACACAAGCACGCACACATTCACCTAACCAGATTTGGTTCCCGCACGGGCTGATACAAAACGCTACAAATAGAAGCAGCGAGAGCGGCTGACAGTTTATCTTCTTTTGTTTCACTTCATTTTGCTTGCGCATTGTATAAGGAGGGATTGTTTAACGGCGATAAGTCTACATTTCAGAGGGCAGGTTGATCTTATTACAAGCTAATATAGAAAGTTTCCGAAAAATAATTGCATCAGGCTTGGAAACTTTCCGGATGACATAAAGTACAATGTGCCCTGGAGTTTTACTCCTTTGTTAAAGCTGACTTTAGCTGTTGTAGAAATCTACATACAGGACTTTAAAAAATATTATTTTATCTGGTTGTTAAACATAATCTACACTGGGCCAGATTAACACTTCGCTGTTCCCTGGGCAACAATATTCAAGGGCCCCATCATCACGACCCCAAGTAGGGCTGGACAATATAGAAAAAAAATCATATTGATAAAATAGAAATCATATTGACCGATATCGATAATTATCAAAAGATTAACAACACATATTTGGCCGTTTTATTTAGCGACCTATGTTTAGATACAGAACACAAACACTGGACTCAAACTCAACCCTTTATTCGATCAACGTTTTACCAAAACTACAAGTTTTTAAAAAAGAAAAAAGAACGCACGCTCTCTGAACTCTTTGAAGGGGGCGGAGCTTGGTTCCTGGGTCTGCGTTGTGATTGGTTGGGAGGATGTAACGACTGTAGTATTAACCTACATGATTGGCTAGAATGCATAAAGAACTGTTCTTCTATTGAACTTTTTATTTAACCCGTTTTTTTCTATCATGGATATACGTCTATCAATCGATATATATTGTTATTGAATTATCGTCCAGCCCCAGGATCACCGTATTCTGGCAAAATACAGATTACCGTAATAAAGAGTAAATGTACTCAATGTTTCAAATTGTATTTTTATCTGTGAATGTCTAAATGCTGATAGAAGTACAAATCCACTACATGTCCTCTTGTCAAGGACTCATCAGCATGAGTATAATCTGGTAAAGTTGGCCCACTACATAAAGAGGAAATGTCCTGCATTTTCACAGAAAATAAACAAGCAACCACTTTTAAACCGTCAGATACTTTAAGGGGAAAAGAAATGGCCTGCTTTCAGGATATATACTTTAAATTTTCTGCGTTTCTGATGTCCTTCTGGGCAATCGCCCAGGGGCCCATATGGTACAAAAACGTACTGATGGAGAAACTAATGTTGTCTGCTTACATCGCCTTTGCTCTCCTCGTCGGTGATCTGGCTCTAAAGCCCAGCAGCTCTTCCCAAATATCTTTGATCATCAGACAAATGTTAATATTAATCAGTAGTTAATATAATAAAAGCAGTTTATGTAATGAATCACGGCAGCGGACCCAGAATTCAGCCAGACCAGCAGAGGTTCTTAAAAAAGGGATTTATTTAACAAAAAGCAGAGCAAAGCAAAAAGGACTGAATAATCAAAAAGACTAATAAAAAAACAACCAGAACTTCATAGGAACAGAAACTGACTGGTAACAAGACAGAATGGCTCAGCTTCTCTGGAAGCTGAGCCATTCAAAATACCAAAAAACCAAACATCAGATCAGGATTGACTCACCCACTGACATGACAAGACCAACAAGATGACCTGGCACTGATGTCTGGTCCCAACAGTTTATATGGAGGTGGAGGCAGGCGAAACCGGTGAGAGGTGATTGCAGCAGGGGTGGAGTTAGGCAGGTGTTAGGCAAGAACAGATCAGAAACCAAACCTAAAAAGCTGAGAGGACAAGTGGACAGAAACAAACTACAGACCTGATAACAAAACAACCCCGAAGTATAAAACTAAAAACAGAAGAAAAAGCTAAGACTAACACGGATGACCAAAACAGGATAAACTAACTGTAAACAAGCTAAACAGGAACCTAGACAAGACAAAACTCAAAGCAGCCAGAGAACCTAAGGCAGGAGAGTAAACAAACCAAAACAGAACCTAGAATATTACAGTTTACTATAATTTTGTTTATTGAAGGTAAAAGGCCTCCTGAACCCAATAATTGGTCTTGTCACGACTGGCGGCAGCATCTGGCCACAACTTCTCAATCATATTTAAGTCTGGGCTTTGACTAGGCCACTCCAACAAAACAAAAAGTGAGTTTCTGCCTTTTTGATGAATTCGGTCACTTTTCAGGTCCCAAACTTTCCGCTTCAGGATCTTCGTGGTCCCATCAAGTCCATTATGTCACACTAGCCTGTTGGACTGTAGGTATCTAGAAGTTCTGGTTTCTTCAGGGACCCCCTGGATGAGTCTTTGGTATGGTCTATTCCAGCCACTCCTGGGACGGCTCCTCACGTTCACGTTGTTGAGATATTGGTTCTCACTTCCCAAAACCCATAGAAATGGCTGATTGACTGATGTAAGCAGCCTTGTTTCATGAGCGGCTAGCTAAGGATGGGATTCAGACTGTGCAAGGCAGATTATATCACAGGCTTCGAACGCAGCCTCAATTTACTCTTAAATATCCTGCCACTGCTGGCTCGGCTGCACCTATCCTCCTTCTTTCATGCAAACAGTTGGTTCTTGCTTTTCCTCCCAAGAATGAATGAAGGATGGCTGAACATGGCGCACAATGTTGCTTGAGTACGACACACTCCTACCGCCAAGAGCGGCCTTGTCGTTTACTTTAATGCTTGCATTGACCCCGAAAATAAGATAATTAGATATGCTGCAATTAATATAAGATGATGGAGATGAGTTGCTCTTATTTTAGGTGCAAAAATCTCATTCCATTGGCAGATCATCTTATTTTCCTGCTCAAATCAAGGACAAATACACTAATTTCAAGAAAATCGTACTTATTCTTAGTTACATCCAGACCAGTGCACACAGGCCCCACCGATCGCTGCCTGCACACTCGCAGACTCCACTCAGGACCCCAGTATGTTGCTACCATAATAACATCTACAACTCTTTATATTGTGGAATATTGCAATGATGATTTTACTAATAAACCACATTTTTCCTAGTTTCTTTATATAGCAGATGTGGCCAGGAAGAGCAGTGAAGTCTATCCAAGGAGCCAAATATATTATTGGGTGGTGGAGTTTTAATAATAATAATAATAATAATAATAATAATATTTCACACACTGGTATTATTTTTCTTTCTTTCTCTCTCCAAAATGAGGGTAAAGAACTGACAACTCCTTTAGTTAGTTAGTTAATTAATAACATATTTATACATATGAATATGTTTGAAATATCTTCTGTATCATTTAATCCCTCTGATGATCAGATCTTAGTCCAACAGTGAATAAAACGTTCCTTGTATCGTTAGTTGATTTTTATGTTTTTTGGCAGTCAGATCGCATAAAAAAATATTTACGAGCCTTTATCTTCATCCGGTTCTCCACGTGTAATGTTCTCTGTTCCAGTTTGGACGAGGTGAAAATGATCCCGCTGCCGCATCTTGAGGGCAGACTAAGGCCTACAGAAGGGAGCTTGTTACACCTGCTTGTCCTTGTTTTGCCTTCAGGTTAGTTCAGGCATGAAGATCCGGCCCCTCGAAGCTATCGCTCCGTCTCGCCTCAGTTCCTTCAGCTCTGCTGCAAAGTTGTCCCGGGGTCAGGATTAAGACCTGTGGTAAATCAGCAGCATCAGACTGCCAGAGGACTCGCCGCTCATCCTTCTCTCGGTTTTTCTCACACTTGTTGATGAGCTGCTTCCCCCTCTGACTTTAATATTCTCGGCCAACACACCAGTAATAGACAAGAGATGAAAGAAGCAAGCAACCCAACTCTCAGAGCAGAGCCGAGCAGAGGAGGAGGTGAATGTACCAACCTCATAGTCAGATAGTAATTATGGGATTCACTGCGTTTAGTAGAGATTAATGCGCTCCCTTTAATTAAAGGAATAAAGCGGTGTGGTTTTTACTGGCCCACACTCCAAAAGCACCAGTGATCTGTGGCAATGTGTAAGAGAGATTAGTGGCTTCTAAAAGTCACTGTCTTGTACCGCGGCGCTCCACAGCTGGTTGGTTTAAGACAATGAGGATTAGCGGGGAAAATGAAAGGTCCTCTCAGCCGACATGCACAACGGCGGCACTTTAAAAGTCCAAAGGGACATATAAAACATTTGTTACATGACACTTTGCAACACGACACAGGAAGGTTTAGAATAAGTCTGTATTGAGCATTTTCCCCAAGGATAAACCTTACAGACACAAGCGCACGCTCACAAACACCTACAGGTGCTCGGATCCGGCTACTTACATACTCATCAGTTTTTATCTTCTGCTACCACTTTATACATTTGGTATTGATAAATACTGTATATACTTCAGTGATGGTATTAAGGTGTTGCTGTATTGTATCTGTAGTTCTATCGGTTGTGCTGTTCTTCTTACATCTCTCTTTGCAGGTAATGAAGCAGACTGATGAAGTTTTGTCAATCTCTCTACTGTCTCCCCTTTCTTTCATATTTTCTCCCTTTCTTTTTTTTCTTCTCATTTCTCTCTCCTCTTCTACTTTATCAATGTAGTGTCCACATAAACATAAAGTATTCCCTACATAATAAAACTATTTACATATATAAATCAAGCAGAACACTATGGCGAAAGCAATAATGCTCCACTTGTGAGAATAAAATCTGTTGGGCTCTTTCTGGCATTAAGACAATAAAATAAAAGTCCAAAGTGACCTATAAACATTTGTTACATGACGCTTTGCAACACGACACAGGAAGGTTTAGAATAAATCTGCACCTAAGGCCAAGTTAATTAATAATGTATTAAATGTTCAAACGAGTCGCGCATCAGGTCAGTGAGGGTAAGCCACGGACAAATCGGTGTTAAAGCTCAAGTTTTAATACCCAACAAGCAACCGGATACTGTGAACTGATACCAACGTTTTCCTCCTGGGCAGCGCTGCACTGCAACTCAAGAGATCGTTCGCTGATCCTCCAAAAAAGGGAAGAAGACATAAATTAGATAGAGGGAAGGTGCTAAAATGTCCGTGGTTTGGAGATATTTCAAGTTAAACACGGAGGATACTAAAAAAGCAGACAGTGTGCTGTGAAGAGGGCCATTTTTTTTTTAGATAAAGCATTTAAAGACTAAACGTGACGACCAAGTTTGCAGCAAGTACTCCAGGAACGGCAACAGGAGAGGCTGAAGCTCTGACCGAATTCATCGCCCCTGATGATCAGCTGTTTTCAGTGGTCAATCATATTGTTGACTTATGTTAGATCTGTAAGTACATATTTATTAGGTACTCAGTGTCGGTACTTGGAATTGGCAAGTATCTAAACTGAAGTACTCGTATGTGTAGTACTTGTACTCGGTCTGGGAAAAAGCTGGTATCGGGACACCCCTACTCACCCCTACTCAAATTACAGTAACTTAGTAACTTCAAATCCATCGAGGTATTCACAGTGAACCTCTGTGAATTCTACCTATTATAAAATCATTAATTATTATTATTAAAATCAAAGTCCTGTTAACTGATCAACCAGAAGTTGCGACACATATATCGACATATATACGTCGATCACTGCCAGCCGCATGTCTTCATCCATCTTAGACTCCTTGATGAACTTTATTCCACCATCTAAATGTTGGGGACTGTCTGACAACTTTCATCCATTTTTCCCCGTGTTTTTTTTAACAAAATTCCTCTGTTGTCAGAGGTAAAGTGTCTGCATCTCATTCAGGTAAAAGATCGCTACACTTTGGGAAAAATTGTGATCGCTGATTGGTCCGTTGCTGACGAGCCTCCATGACTCACGTTTTTGGAGCCCTCTTCTATCCGTGACTGTAAAAAGACAGAAGAACTGAATGTCGCTCAGATGGAAACTGTTATTCAGAAAGCATTTTGTCAACAGCAGTAACTCCGGTTGCCAGTTTTAGGGCTGCATCCTGCTTCCTAAGTCTCTCCTCTCCCAAGCCCCCCTAATTGAGGCAGTGATTCAAATATTCTACTGGGAACCGGGACACCTGGTTTATGTTTTTATGCTTGTGATCGAACTGCAAGATTTAACCAAACTGGATTATACAGTGATTTTACTTTCATGATTTTTATTTATTTTTTTGCTTCTTCAGAAGAATAAAAAACGATATCAAACAAAACCAATTAAGATTCATCCAAGCATGTTTTATAGTGGTTGTAAAATATTTTTATTTAAACATTACGCTGGCTCTTTTGCTGGCCCTTCTCGTCCTCATTAACAGTAATTAACAGTCGCACCAGACGTATTATACAGGAACACTTTAAACTGGACATCATGTGGCCTTAAAAATGTGTCAAACAACTAAATATTTCCCTCTGTGACTGTATTCACTCCATTTACATGTTTTACCCTTAAAAAATATCCCAACCACCAGCTACAACGAGACTGTAGGTGATGCTGTCATGGTGAATAAATCTGTGAGATAATCTACTGCTAACTTTAATTGTTCTGAACGTCTGTGTTTATATGTTAAAAAGCTGTGTATAGCCTGCTGGTCGCTGCCCAGTACAGAAATGGATGAAATCAGAATTTCAAGCAATTTTAGCAATGTCTAATCATCTAAATCAAATGTATTTTCAGAAATATGTTGAAGTAAAGTCTCAAAGGTGTTGAATGTGACAAAATATATAAGTATATGCAACATTAAGCTTGTTATACTTTTAAGTATCAAGTTGTTGTTTTTTTCCAAAAGTGAGCTGCAGTTGCTGCCTTCAAAACACTTTAAACGTTCATTTTTTTTTGCTTTGTTTTGTAATAAGTCTGGTTTAAACAGCATTTCTTTTTTCTTTCTTAGCCGTTTACCTTTAGGATTTCATTTAAAACGTTGAGCTGAAACCTTTCCCTGGTTTAATAAATTAGTTGTCGTATCATTAAATTGGATTACCTGCCTTGGTTTTTACCCAAACTCTATGAAAACCTGATTATTGTGAAGTGTATCAGCTACTTGCTTGCTGTGCAGAGAGAACAGCTCTTTCTGGTCACAGGTTCCTGAAATGACGGCGACTGAATGTTTCCGGGGGAAACTTTGACGGATCAGATTTGATGACTGCTGACCTCTTTCAAACCGATCCTTTCTAGATGCGTTGTGCAGTTTCTTTTGACACATTTTTTTCTTTGACACACCGAAACGTTCAAACAAACAAGAGTGCAAATTCTGCAGCGTCTTTCCTGACTTTACTCTCATGTTCTCCCTGCGGTTTTCCTTCTTCTCGCCTCCATCAGGAGCTGGAGGAGCGTCTGCGCCATCATCACCACGCAGAGCTGCAGTCTCTCAGAGAGGCGCACCGGCAGAGCATCGAGACGCTGAAGCAGCAGTCAGAGCAGGAGCTGCAGACTCTGCGCTTTGAGCTGGAGGATGATGGCAAAGCCATGCTGGGTGAGAGCTGTGGAGGGCTCTGGGTGTGCACGCATAAAGAAGATTACCCAGCGTACGAACTCTTTTAGGGTTATTTCCCTTCAGTTAGCAGCCGTTTTTATTTTGACCTGCCACACAGCTCCAAGAATATTTAATTACAGGCGGAAATAGATTTCAGCGATAACTGTTTTACAGTAAAGATTAACTTTAAACGCTTTTATGCTTGGTGGGAATGTGTGGAGTAGGAAGGAGCAGTCAGTGTCTTACTCATATTAAGCAGCAGTCAGCGGCATCTCAGATTGGAGGAAATCTACAAGCCAACTTGACACTTATGTAAAACACTTTTTCCTTTTGCCTATAGCAAAGATGGTCACTAATGGTTGAAATAGAAATTGTTCTTATCAAATCCATAACATTTAGGTATCTACCGCTGTAGGATTAGGAATCCAGACCTGTCCTGTTTGTCGTTAGACCTAAATTACATAAACATTTAATTCATTAAGGCCTTTGGGCCTGATTTCAGAAATGAGTCATAATTTATGGGTTTTCTCTTAATTTCATTGATTTAAGCTGTGCACAATGGGAAATGTTAATAAAACTCAGCGTAAATCTTATTACTAAAGTTGCTGTCATGTGCAGAAGGAGTCCTACAATGGAAATCCGTCTTTTTATTTCACCTGCTTCTCTTTTTTATGGTGAAAAACACATCTGGCACAGTTTTGGCATATTTATATAAAGGTCCGCCTGACTGTCACACTGCCCACTAAATCCTTAGTGAAACAAATATGCTTCACCTGATTCAGTCCAGGTTTGCTGCAGCTATAGTCCAGATGTGGATCTATAAAGTCTGAGGCTTCTCCTATATTTTCAAAAGGGTTTTCATGTAGTTCTTCAGTGTTTATTTTAAAAAAACATTCAGGCGAGGTTCAGAAAATTAGATTTTTCCTTGGTTTAATCAGACATAGTGACATATGCAATAGTGGTTATGCTAAAATAATAATCTTTCAACACCTTAGTGTCACTAAAATTTACATTTACACTTCATAACTTTGGAGCTGTACTTGATTTATCTCAGATATTTAATTTTAGGTGGAAATTGCTCCTGAAACCCTCTGGGCTTAAGGGGTTAATAATAGGCTGATATATTTGTTCTTTCTTTAACAAACGGCTCAAGCTGATTGATGCTGGATAGAGAAAATCCATTTTCATGTCTTGCCACAGATCCTTAATTTTAGGTTGTGGCTGTGACTGGCCCATTCTGACGAATTAAAATGGTTTGATTTAAAACAGCAAACAGGCTTAAATCAAACTCAGTTTTTCTGAAAACGTTTCGAAACCTATGCAGGAGTCAATTCTGCCTGCTCGCACCTGAGCCCAGGGGGGAATGCAATAAAGAAAACCTGGTGCGGTTTCCTCCTGATATTCTTCCATTGAGGTCAGAATTGCAGATTTCAGGAGTAACAGATTTTCCTACCTGAGCCGAGCACCTCTGCAGCTCCTCCAGAGTTACCCCACGCCTCTTGGCTGCTTGTCCTATTAAGGCTGGCCTCTCGGTTTAGGCGTTCTCTAACGAAGGCGTGCTACTCTGATTCCCTGAAATGAACGCTGAGGTAAAGTTTTCTAAATAAAACAGACCGGGCTCAGTGTTCAAATATTTTCAAACTTAAAGGAGAGATTAGATAAAAGTCAGAGGAGTTCAAGTTAGACTAAATATATCTAAGAGGAATTAATATCTGGGGACGGTTGAGTTTGTAGTGTGCCAGAGTGTAATAAATGGTCCTCCATTAACCTTCATGTCGTGGTCCTGACACTGCAGAGCTGCTTCCATCCGTCTTCCTCTTCCTGCTTCTTGACACCCTTTTATTACTTTCCTTTTCTCATTATCACTTCCTCGACCAAATTTAATACTCTTCCCCAAATCACGTGTTTCAAATGTTATACAGTATAGAGAAAAAAAACTTGCCATTCCTCCTTCTACCTCTTTATTCTTTTGTAAACCTTTGCACTGTTTGTAATGAAAGACGTCTGAAGCGACGATTTTTCGGCCAACAGCCACAGGAAGCAGGTGCACTGGCAGAGGAAAACGCCTCCGCTCCTAACTAAAACCAACCTCTGCAGTGTTCAGCGTCCCTGAATGTGAAGTCATGAGAGGTAACCTCTTCCATCACGTTTCGTCCTTCAGCCTCCCTGCGATCCGAGCTGAACCACATCCACGCGTCGGCCATCGAACACCTGCGGCAGACCCACCACCAGGAGTCGGCAGCTGCCAAGGCCGAGCTGGAGAAAGCCCTGGAGAACAACCGGACGCAGGTAGAGCCTGACGCAGGCTTCATTCATTATCCGTCTGCATCCATAATTGTTCTTAGTCACGCTCTCATTATCATATAATCATAAATCCCGGCTTGACAGCTGCGGACTGAACTGTGTTTTAGCATTTAATTGTAATGATCAGTGTGACGTTAATGACTTTTGCTGGAGCTGCCAGCCACGCCGCATGATGAATGGCTCTCCCGTCACGTCTGAATCCTCCCAAACACTCCAGCCTTTTCAATCTCGCCGATGGTTGTCGGGAAGATTGCGTGATTAAAGTGAGTCGGGACCGCGCGCACGTCTCAGGAAGCCTTCAGAAGAGCCGTCTGACACTGTTAAACGCCCAGTCACCGTCTGAAGAGAGAAAAGAAGAGGTCCAGGCATTGATTTATCTAAGTTTCAAAGCTTCCGTATAGTTTCTAAAAGATCTATTTACAAGTGAATCAAATTCATGAGAAGATGAATGAAATAAATGTTTTTCAATTCAATTTTATTTATATAGCGCCAATTTAAAACACATGTCATCTCAAGGCACCTTCTAAAGTCAAATTAAATCAGATTATACAGGTCAGAAAGTTTCCTCTCTAGGGAAACCCAGCAGGTTGCATCAAGTCTCTCCAAGCAGCATTCACTCCTCCTGAAAGAGCGTAGAGCCACAGTGGACAGTCGTCTGCATTGTTGATGGCTTTGCAGCAATCCCTCATACTGAGAATGCATGAAGTGACAGTGGAGAGGAAAACTCCCCTTTAACAGGAAGAAACTTCCACCAGAACCAGAACCAGGCTCAGTGTGAACGGCCATCTGCCTCGACCCTCTGGGGGATTCAGGAGACAGAGCAGAGACACAAGAGGAGCACATAAGCACTGGTTCAGGAATACTTTCTATGTGAGAGAAAAGTAAAACGTTAATGGCAGTACCAGCTCCATAGATGGCTCATTATCTGGGTTGATTAGAACAACTTTAAAATGACAAATGTTTTGATGCTTGTCGCTTTAGGCTTCTGCCTCCACTGAAGTACATCAGTAACCCCAGTAACAGGACCAGGGTCTCAGATACACTTTTACTGACTGTCCAGGTCATTTCTGATTACTTAGTTTAGTTCCTAATTTAGTAATGATCTTATTTTGTATTAAAACCACACAGGACATTTATGGGTTGCTCTTTAACACGGGGACTTTACTTTGCTGCTTCTTTTTCCATCTGTTTTGGTTACAGCTGTAACTATAAACTAATGACAGTAAGTTTCTTGATTATGTACTGAACTATGGTTATTGTCTATTACTGCTCTGACTGCTTTTTAGTGGGATCAGGATTAAAGTATTAAAAACTTTTCTTCCAGTCTTCTAATTACACAGATTGACAGATTTCCGCTGCACCTGTGCTTGAAATGTAAGCATACATAAGTCCTAATATGCAATTAAACCAGGTTTTAGTGAATGTTTTAAGGTACTTTCCGCACAATCATTTAATAATAATTTAACCTGTCAGGTGTTTAACACAGTTCCTAAGCAACAAAACATTTATAGTTTTCTTTTTTAATCATGGAAAACGAATGTCAGCTAAATTAGCGAATTTCAGCTGAAATGCCAACGCTTTATTTAGCTTAATTGATCTCTGTTTTACAAGATTTAGTATTCACAGAAAAACAAGTAATTAAAGTGAATAAAACATTTACTCAGTCCAGGAAATAAAGTTTCCCTCCATCATGTATTACTCATATTTATACTTTCACTTTCACTGCTTACCAGCATTTTTCTCTCATCTGAAGTCCCAGAAATGTGAGGGAGGGTAGAGAAATTATTAAATGATGAAGTGAGAGTGCACGCTGTAGGCTCACACACACACACACACACACACACACACACACACACACACACACACACACACACACACACCATCCCCGCCCTGCAGGCAACCTTCCCACCGATGCTTGTAAATCATCCTAATTACCCCCATACACCATGGCTTCCTCTTTCGTCACCTTGTGATTCACATGTTCTACCAAAGATGCACAGCTGGTTGTCTTTAATTTTCCCCCCGTCCCACCATTGATCCCCCCCCCCCCCCCCCCCAGCTTTAGCTGCTAAGGCGATGTGAAGTCAATAAAGGTTAATATCCATGTGCTAGAGTCTGAACTGAACTGAACTGTCAGTCACACCATAAATCAGAGACAAACGCGGCGATAACCTGATTCTGACGCCACGCTTTAACATCCTCCATCCTTTTAAAGTAAATAAGGCCGAGCTGCAGCTTTTTATTTTTGCTGTAATGACGACTGCGGCTGGATGGAGCGCTTCAGGAGACAAATGAAGGGTAAAAACTAATTGAAAATGTCAATTTCACACATTCTCCTGCGGACATTATTGCCTCTGTTGACAGTTATGTCTGACACACCTCATAAACATTGGTTTATTAAATCTCAGCAAGCTCATAAAGCAGCTGTCATGCTGTCTCCTCAGAACAGCAACATGCTAACGCTCTGCAAACAATAACTAAACAGCAGTTCATTTATGTTTTTTTTGCTTCTTTTTGCTGCAGCTGAAATCCATATACCCTCAGAAGTGTGTAGAAACGAGGATTTTCTGCTCGGGCAGCTCAATACTCCTTTTTCTTCAGGTTACTCTCAAGTAGATGAGCTTCATTGGTTTTTAGGGAGGTATATTAAACACGACTGAATGGATCTGGAAGGACAAATATAACTTTTTCTACCTTTTTTTCTTCATATTTCACTGCTAAAAACAGGGTACATTACATTTTTCAGATATTTTAAAAGCTTGTAAACTATCAGTAGTAGTCCACTTCACAATACTGCACTGCTTTGCACTAGTCTTTGACATCAAATCCCAATCAAACACCCTGAACGTTGTAGCTGTAATGAGGAAAAAGTTCCCTTATCATTCTGCCCTTTAATACACAGATCTAATGTGACAGGACTTGTTTCTTCAGTCTGAAAATGTTCCTCAGAGGAAACATTTTCTGGCTCCAGAGGAGATTGGGAATAAAAAAGTGTCGTCTGTGTTATGGGATGTCACACAGCAAGCAGTTCTGTTATCTCTCTGGAGCCAGAAGTCGCTCTTTGGTTGCCCCGGATTAAAACCTGCTCCATCCTTTCTGTCTCTCCACCTCCTGCTATTTTCTGTTCATCACTCTGTCGTGGAAATAAATGAAATAATTTTCCGGCGCAGAGTGCAACTCGCCGAGCTTTTATAAACAAGTTTTCTGAATGTCTAGCGCGTCGCATTAAACATGGGTTTTTATATTTCCAGTTCGGAAGCACAAATAAACTGTCTGTGTACACATGGTCATGTTTTATTTTTATTTGTTCTGATCTGATATTTTATTTTCTATATGCTTTAATATCTATCACGTAATCTGTTTTATTTCTATCGTTTTCAGTGTTTAAGAGAACATTTTCTCTCCACTGCAAGAGCTGCTGTCTTCTTTCCTTCTCACTATCAAACTCATTCTGTCCATGTTCTCATTGATTCATTAGTTTTAATTTATCGTAGTGATAAAAAGAAGGGACTCGCTTTTTTCAGCGTCAGAGATTTATCTATCTGGACACAGTCAAAAAGATTTGGCCGTCCCCTGCTTCTAAAATCACTTCAATCTAACCTTGACTGTACAAAAACACGACAGACTCCACTGTGTGATCATTTGTTGAGCAAACATGAAGCCAAAATGGAAGTGTGTGAAAAAAGTGCACCCTAATATTGAATCACCTTCAGCAGAAACAGCTGATTATCGTAGTTCATTTGGCTCTGCAGGGTGTTAAACTCCCACCACAGCGTATCCGTCAGATTGAGCTCTGAACTGTGGCTGTTTTGGTTCACCGTCCGGTTGATGACCCAGTTTGGACCAAGCTGCAGCCGTCGGACAGATGGACTCACATTATACTGCTGGACACTTTGACATATAAAAGAGTTCATGCACCCTCAGAGACAGTCAACTCCAGTCCTTGAGTGCCACTGTCCTGCTTCTTATGGATGCGTCTCTGCTCCAATACACCTGAATCAAAGGAGCGGTTAATGACCAGGCCTTTGCAAAACTTGAAGACATCACAAGGAGGTATTTCAGTATTTTTATACATGGTGTGTTAGGGATGCATACAAACGTTGTAGGACAGAGATGCTTGAGATGCATCCTGGCTCCAACACACCTGAACAAAATGGCTGAAGCCTCTAAACGCTGATGTCTATTTATACACTGGATTTCGCATTGGCCGTATATAATACACGTCGCTGTGAAGCCACCAGCCGCCATATTGGTTCTCCCTATTTTCCCCAGTAACTAGGGAATATGTGCGCTACAGCATCGAATAACGATGAGTTTCTCATGTTCAGGGGGGTTTAAGACTTTTAAAATGTCAAATGCCATATACTTTTATGTACTAAAACTATCAACTGAGAAAGTCCTGTGCTGAAATATTTTGCATGTTATTTATTTATATATATATAAATAACATTTATAAATATATAAATAACAATATACAAAAACATATATATATATATATATATATATATATATATACATATATGTGTATATATATATACATATACACACATATATATATATATATATATATATATATATATATATAAACACATATATATACATATATTATAAATAACATGCAAAAGATTCAGCACATGATTTCCCAGTAGTTGATAGTGTTAGTACATCCACTGACTGTAAAATTACCTGTGAAACGTTTTCACACAGCTAGAAAACTGCTTGTTGTTGCAACCAAATCCTATGGGGTTCTGTGAGAGTAGGGAGTAGCAAGATGGCGGCCAGTGACTTCAGTTTTTCGGGCAAATCAGCACTCCAGTGAATAAATAGAGATCAGTGCCTCTAACCAGCGGGTCATTCAGCTCTGCAGAGGCCCGGTAACGAGCCGTTTATGGGACTCAGCTGAGTTTCATGTAAAAGTTGCAGGATAGTAGCTCTCCAGGACTGGATCACCCGTGTTCTACGAGAGATAAAGACTTTTAAATCTTGATCTTTTCCATCTTTCCACTGTGTCTTTGTGCTGCGGGGATCATTAACATTAGATTAAGTTAGATAGAGTTTAGGTTTTTTAAAGAGGAGTTGGATTGATAAAATTGTTTGTGAAACAATAATATGGCTTTTAGACAGTGAAACCAAATCTGTATAGATCTTCATAAATTCAAATTAAACTAAGTGTTTTCTTCTAAAGTGAGAGAGAATCATCAGTGGACAGTAACAATACTGAATCTAATTCTAATGATGTTAAGTGCTTCTCCTGATGCCAGTCATCAGATTAGATGTTCGCTCTTTTTAAAGTCTCTAATTACGAAGACCAATTTGGCATGCAAGCCCCAGTTTGTCTCTAGCAGCAAACCTGGCAACGTCTGTGGGTTTTAGTTTTAAATGGTAGCTACATTTCTTTCTCAGTATATTACAAAACCAGAACAAAAGAAACAACTTTTTAACCGCTGAAAAAAAGCAGTATACGGTCATTTTAGTCCTAAATAAACCCTGACCGATAAAGTTTTTCCATCTTCAACGACAATATAAGATAAATATTTACTGCTTCTTTGTACTGGAAAAAAAATAAGTTTTATCGTGATGAATAAACTACAATTAATTTTAAAAATAATTTTTTTTATTAAATTACCAGACTTCATTTATATCAAAAATAAATCACAAAATAAACACAATTTAGTTATTCTTGTTTTATTTCAGTTGTGTATTTTAAGGTGGAAATTGCTTCTGAAACCCTCTGGGCTTAACAGGATCTATAATCCATCTACAAGTGGGCCTTTAGTTAAAGGAGCTATGAGTAATACTGACACCTTGTGGATCAAATTGGTATAACAGCTTGCCAATCACAAGAATCTAATATGCCGTTTTTTAACGGTGTGTTGCTGTTGTGAATTTTTACTAACACAGGACTGTATTCTGCTCTATTTCTGGTCTGCTTCTCTTCCTGGCTTCCATGTTTGCAGGCTGCTGCTCTTTATACAAGATAAATTAACAAATGCTGCACTCTGTTTTGGGAACCCTGGGAACTCTCATGTGATTGGCTCAGGAACCAGGAAGTAAACACAGGCTACACTCTGAACCGAAGTAGTTCTGGACCGTACCTCTAGGTTTGAAAGGAAAAAAACGTGACTAAAGATATTGTTGATGGAGAGGATCGATTGCTTATAGGGAATGAGAATGATTTAGGTTGATTTTACATTAAATATCTTACTTATAGCTCGTTTAACTGAGATGTTATAGCTTAACCTATTAATGGCACAGTGGTCTTAATTAATCTCATTATTCAATTACCACAGAAATATTTTGGTATTCTGAAACAGTTTAATCTGATTTAACCTGAAGCCATAAAGAAAAAAAATCTGGGGTCAACTGTATGTATCTTTAACAGCAGTAAACTAAACTCAGAGCCACATTAAAGACCAGAGGCGTTCTCACATGTAGATCTCCCAGTAAATGAAGTTTTAGATCCAGAATGCCTCCCTTTAAAAACAAAGTGGAAAACAGGTTTCAAACGCCACGCGTCACTCATTAAAGTGACGACCCGATAATGGACTCATTGTGTCGCCTTCACGTGGGCGCTTTGTTGAACCCACGCGCCGTTCGCTGCCTCCTCTACCAGCTGGGACAAATCGCTGCTCATACTCTCCGTTTCACGCCACAACAGAAACGTCTCGGGTGCCCGAGGAGCCGAGAAGGGAAAAAAAAAGGCGCTCAGCAGGCGGCCATGAGTAATTTCTCTCGCTGGTCATGTTTATATGGAGTCATCAGGCGGTTTGGAGCGCTGTTGTTCAGACAGAGCCAAAACTGTTTAGTGAAATCTTATTGTTGTATTTGTAAATTGGGAGAATCTTATTTAACTGGATATAACAAGCTTTGGAGTTGGGATTTTTTTTCCTAAGGCACAATCAGAACCCAGAACCATGTTTCTCATTTGAATATTGTTGATAGCTTTCGTCTAAGTATCACTGCCCGGCTGGTGATGGAGCCCCTGGCATGTCTCTCGCCTCCTTCCTGGGTTCTTCTTCTCCTCCATCTGCTGATAAACTGGTTAATCCGGTACTCCAGCTTTCCCTCAGGGTTCAGCTCTGGATAAATCGTTGCGTTGAGTGAGTTTTGCATTCAGCCTCCCTGCGGGAACACTGTAGGCCGACCCTTGCTGTGTTTACGGTTCTAGGTTTTTGGGGATGTCTCTACTAGCTTTGCACTGCAGCTTCTGCCCATTCTTCTTTGCAAAATAGCTCAAGCTGGATCTGATTGGCTGGAGAGCATTCATATTCAGGTCTTGTCAGAGACTCTGAGTAGGATTTAAGTCAGCACTTTGACTGGGCCATTCTAAAACGTGAATATACTTTGTCTGTGCTGCGGCTTGCAGAAGCTTCTCCGCTTCAGCACAACTGAATCTAATAACTAGCAGCACTCTGTGCCGCTTGATTGCATTATTTCAGCCACTTTATTCAGGTGCATTGAGGCAGGGGCGAGTTGAAAACCCCTGACTCTTCCCCCTTTCTTGTCTCCCAGGAGCGGGAACTGCTCAGCCGGATCTCTGAGCTGCAGGAGGAGGTTTCCAGGCGGAAGAGCCACATCGCCCAGCTGGACCACCAGATCCACACGCTCAACGAGAACATCAGCACCCTGACGAAAGAGCTGGAGCTGAAGGGCAAGGAGGTGCTTAAGATCCGCAGCGAAGCCAACCAGCAGATCCGGTAAGAGTCCGACCTGCAAGACTATTTCAGGACAGAGTTTATAAAGGTGTATATTGTGCTTTTATTTGAATATTTTTAGTTTCACATGCAATTTGGTGTCCAAAGAGGCCAAATTCACTGCCAGATCCTCTTTCAGTTTGAGATACCTTGCTTTTAAGTTTGTAAATCAGAAAATATACAGTGTTTATATGTTTTTAATCTTGTCAAAGTGTCAATGAGTTATAGCATCAGCTAAAAAAAGCTAGCCACTGGATAAAATGTTTGTTTAATAAAGCCTAGAATAAAACTTAAATGAAATTATAAGACAGTAAATCTTGTTGAGAGGAAAGACTTTAAAGGACAGTGAGACTTTTACCGACCTGTGCGTATTTTCTGTTAAAATAGTCGGACTTTCCTGTAACGTTTCTTTCGTTCTGGGTGTTTGGACTTCCTCTAAACTCCTCCTGTCCCTGTGATTCTCTATAGTAACGTTTTGGACATTGGGTGTTTGAACATATGAAGCTTTTTAATGCCAAACTCACTGTTAATATAGATTTTGCACGAACACACACAAAAAAAATTCACTAAATGATTACCAAAAATCAAAATGAAACTCTGTGCTGATTTTACACGTTAACTGCCTTTTCCAAGTGTGTCTATGGGATTTGAACAGTTGAAGATAAATATAAACTGACCAATCAAAAGCTTGCAATCCCTGCAGAGATCTTCCCTCTTTTTAGTCGCAATTAGAACAAGCCTGCATCTGTTCTGCAGCATTTCAGCTCCAGCTGTCCCAGGTTTGATTCTTAATGACTTCCCCTCCTCTCTGCCCTCTTCCCACCGACTAACTGTGAAAAAAAGAGCCCATGATGCCAGAAAACAAAAGCCTTTACCAGCTGCTATAACCCGACGCCCCGTCTTCAGATCTCTGGACTGAGGGATGACTGAACAAGGTGGCTGTTAGTTTTTAAACGAAAAGCACGTTTTTCGTCCATTTTCTCAAAAATGAATCATAAATAAGCGATTATTTTTGTATCGCAATCTAATTCTCTTCCTGCAGAGGGTTATATTGGGTTTTTCTACCTTTTTTTTAATGACCATCAATCGCCACAGCTCTACTAATATTCCCTTTACGTCCACTAACAGAACCACAATCATGCATTTAAGGGAACTTCATCATGTTGTACGCGGTTTCTCTTTAATAACCATAATTAAAAAGTATTTAAAACATATTTTATAGCCTTCCTGCCCTGATTAGTCATCATTTTTCGGATCAGAGGGGACTTTAGACAGTATTTGTTAGAGCGTTTTACCTTTTTCTCCTTATCATAAGGCTGCCATCATGTCCAGCTGCGTAATCCAGCTATAATAGAACGTGGTTGAAAGATCTGAAGGATTAAAGAGAATTCTCTCCAGGTAGGCCTTCAGACGAGGCTGGGTTCGGCTCTGGGGTATTTTGCTGACCAATTATCCGACTCGACAAAAGATCCTCGCACCGGGTACGGAGGGGCGTCCTCTGGCAGAGGGAAAAACTAAAAAATAAGGCAGGAGCTAAATTGAAGCACTGAAGAAGCTCATTTCAGCTGATGGTGTCCAGGATCTGGCTCTGCTGGGCAGAACCCATATATCACCGTTGGTGAGAATCGGGACGTCGACAGACCGACAATTATAGAGGTTCCAGCTGGAGGGATGGATCAGTCGGGTTTTTATTTCCTTTAAAAACTTTCCTGCATCCTTTCTGCTTCCTCTGACTCCATCTTTAAACCGCTCACCGGAAAGTGGCTCATTTTGAGCAGTTTAGTAGTAAACTCTGGTCAGTCTGAGGACTGGTAGGAAGAAGATTGGATCAAGCTCTGTTTTGGGTCACCGTCTGATTTCAAAAGAGTGTGGAGCAAATACTCAATAAAGACAGTTCAGGACTCCCAGTTGTTATTTATTTTTAACATCTCCCATCACCTCAAAGCCTTCTGTAATCTACAAAACTCGTCTATTGGTTTAATCAGTAGCTGGTGTAAAATTTGAAGCTGAAACGGGACCTAGGAACCCAAACACGTAGCAGCGGTGGATCTGTCACCGACATGCGGAGCTAAATTTGGACTCCTCTGATTATATTTGGATGACGCTGGTTTCTGGTGTCTGTCTCCGATGGAAATAAACCAAATGAAAGCGCCGGAAACAGACAAATCACTGCCTCTCTCCCACTCCCTCTCCCGGCTGATGTCAGGAGCTCATTGATTTGGAAATGTGAGAGTTATCTTTGGGTAAAAGCAAAACGGGAACCTAACGTGCCGTCGCGCTGCTCCCCGCGGCGTGGCGTGAATTTCTTCACGCCGTTTTCTGCAGCCGACGCCGTCCAAGCTGCTCGTTAAAGCCGCTCCGCCCACGTTTTAGGTGTCCAGAGGTTTCGCTTGTTTTCCAGCCGGCCTCCTGTTGCTCCATCATCCGTCGTTAATTCGCCGTGGTGTCCGCCCCGCTGACAGGCCTCTCCTTCTGTTACGTAACTCCTTGTCTGGATTCTGGTCACGGAGATAAAAATAAACTCATAAATAAAGAAAGAGGAAGCAGCGAGAGATAAGATGTGCGCCCCTCGGGGAGAGTTGGCCTAGTCGGAGTGAGAGGCAGACAGACATCCTCACCTCCCCTCCATTATCCCTTCTCTCCCTCTGCTCGCTTTCATCAGCCTGCTTCTTCTCCTCGTTTCACTATCGTCGTCCTCTGTTCCCATTTTCCAACATCCGAATGCGTCTCTCCATCTTAAAAACCATCAGTTTTCAGCATAATTCATTTGGTGTAATAAATTATTTAAAACGTCACCGCTCACGTCTTAACTACGTTTACTCTTAATTTGGTGCAGGTTTTTTCGTTTTCCGTTCCTGGTATTCTCTCCATCTTAATTACAGTCCTCGTTTGTTTGCGTGCAGTTTTGTTTTCTGAATTAATCCTGTGCTCTCCAATCTCACTCCCGTTTCCTCCGCAGAGCAATCAATTATGTTTTTGCCTCTCCTCGGAGAGACGTTCGCCGTCTGCGTGTCCTGATTAAGCCTTCAGGCAAAACATTGGCCATTTGCAGATTAAAATGAAATCTGTTTTTTCTTTTCCTTAGCTGCTGCGAGCGTCACTGTGTTTTAGAGCTGGACTTCCATGAAAAGGAAGATTTTTTTCCCTTCCTGCTTCGCCTGATGTGGCGTAAAATGATGCAACTCGACAGGATTTGTTTGATTCTTTTAATAAAAACTACATCCAGCCTTTGACGTGACGAAGGCTTTTCCTTTGTACATTTGTTTTGTTTATTATTACGTCTTATTTTATTTCAATTAAGAATTAAAAAAAAAAGACTTGATTTGATTTGGGGGATGGTGACCTGCACAAATATTAACACAAACTGATGTTAATCGTCCATCCAACGTCTTCTGCTTATCTGAGATTGGGTCGCGGGGGCAACAGGTCCAGGATTTTGCAGAAATACAAAAACATATTTAACTAAATGGTTATCATTTATTTACCGTTATTAAACTTAAATTGATTTACACGTCAATGCCTCTTCTGAGCATGTCTGTAGGATTTGAACAGTTAAAGATGTTATAATAAAGGAGGAAAACCCAGGGGTGTTCTCAGCATAGAATATATATATATATATATATATATATATATATATATATATATATATATATTGTCCCTGAAGTAGGTTCTGGGACGTTCTGGACGTGGTCTCCTAGTGAGACACGCCCAGAAAACCCTCCAAAGGGAGGCGCCCAGGGGCCATCCTGATCAGATGTCCTGACCACCTCAACTGCCTCCTTTCGATGCAGAGAAGCAGCGGCTCTACTTTGAGCCGTGCCCGGATAACGGAGCTCTGTACTGCTGCGTTCGCACCGAATGCGATTTGAGCGTCGGGGCGTCTGGTTTACGTGCAAATTCAATGACGGATGAGCCTCTAGGAGCGTTGAGAGGTCCCGCAGTGATCAGTCGAGCTATCACTACAGAGACAGTAAAGGACTTTACCTGGAGGAGGATTAGCAAGGAAGGTGGGATCTCTGTTATCAAAACTTTTAACACTGTAAATGTTTCCCTGCATTTGAGGAAAAGAAGAGGGTAGCTCTTCCCAGCTGAGGCGTTGGACGCCTTTTTGACGCTCAAATGGTGTTGGGTCTGAACGCAGCATAATGCTGGGCCTGACCAGAGGAAGCTCATTTCAGCCACTTGTATCCAGAATCTCGCTCTTTCAGTCATGATCCAAACCTCATGACCATAGCTGAGGGTCGGACCAGATCACTGCAGAAGAAGCTCCTACCTGTCTGTCCATCTCTTGTTCCATCCTACCATCAGGTGTAAACCACACACTGAGCTCCTCCGCTTGAGGCAGAGACTGACCCCCGGCTCACAGGGGGCAGTCCACCTTCTTCTGTAATTTCCCTCTGGGATTATTGAAGTATTTCTGATTCTGATTCGGATTCTGATTCAGGACGCTCGTCCGGGCTGCGTCACACTCAGCAGCGACGTAACATTATTTTTATCTTGAATTCCCACTCTGGTGCTGCACCTTTTGCACTTGACTTTTAATAGACTTTGTTCCAGACTAAAAGAAAACATTAAAATAAATACTGTCAAGTCAGGTGGAAGTGTGGAAAAAAACAAGCGTGCGTACTTTGATATACTAGAGGTAAACTCAATCACACTGCAAAAAGGGAACTAAATGCAAGTCAAATTTTCTTGAAATTAGTGTATTTTTCCTTGATTTGAGCAGCTAAATAAGACCATTTGCACTTAAAATAAGAACAATTCATCTTCTTCATCTTATTTCAAGTGCAGGATATCTAAATACCTTATTTTGGGAAAGATTACTCATTGCATTGGCCAATAGTTTTATTTAGCTGCTCAAATCAAGGACAAATACACAAATTTCAAGAAAATTTTACTTACGTTTAGTTCCTCTCTCGCAGTGCACAAGTCCTTTTGTAGTTTCACTGTCTAGTTTTGACACTTTGAGCAAATGTTTAGCATTTCATTTAACAGGAAACAGATATTTAATGATGAATTATTCACCTATATTTTTGATGTTTTTGCAAAATAAAATAAATACTTAAGATCATAACTGTGTTATTTCTATTAAGTCTGAACCGAAGCTGTGTTCTGATGGTAATTTCTTTCCAAACCGGGTCCATTTTAACCAGCTGGTGTTCTGTGAGCTACTCGCTGATCCGTGGCTGCCGTGGTTCACAGATCGGCTGCATCGATCCTCTGAGACGCTCAGCTCTGCGCTCTTCTGTCTCCTCAGGGCCCACGAGCAAGAGCTGACGAAGAGGCACGAGAGGGAGCTGACCGAGCTCAGCGCGGCCCACAGCAGAGAGACCCAGAACATGCTGTCGGACTTCAACAAAGCCCAGGAGCTGCTCAAAGACAAGATCTCCGCTCTTCAGATTCTGTACGTATGCCAGAGGAATCTGACGTATTGACGGCTGTTTGACAGTCCAAGCCTGTCGGATGCTGCAGGTCTGGGAGCAGAAAGCAGCTCTTATTGCCGTTTACTTACAGACCTTAAGCTGCTTCAAGGAAAGATGCGGAGAAACTGTTCAGTAATTTTCAGCTCGAGTTTAAAGCGTCTTTTCTCACTCTGACATGTCCTTGGTTGTCATGAAAGCTGCTGTAGCTGTGGTTTAAAAGAGAAAAAGACCAACCTTAACTTCACAAGAAGGAAGAAAATGATGGTGAATAAAACTTAGGCTTCCAGATTTCCTCATTGGTCTGGATGAGTCTGGAAAAGTGTTGGTTGAATATTCCCTACATCCCTCCACCCATCAACCTCGTCATCTATCTATTCTTCTGTCCCGCTTTTCTGCATTCCAGTACGTAGCTTTTGCAGATTTACATATTTAAAACCTGACCTCTTTTGAAAAGCATCGTAAATTTACTTTTATATTTTTACTTACTCTGGAAGTTTCTACTGTGGTAAATATTTTGGAGCAGATCAGTTGGACTGAACGTCCACAACTGAATGTCAAGCAGGGATGGAAACTAATGTGCATATTTACTTGAAATGTAAATCTTAGAGATTTTGTTGTAAAGTGTTTATATATATATATATATATATATATATATATATATATATATATATATATATATATATATATATATATATATATATATATATATATATATTTATTATTATTATTATTATTATTATTTATTTTTTGATTTTTTGATTATGCAAACGCTTATGGATACGTATTGATTCCAGTAAGGAGACTTGTGTGAAGGTGAGGTCAGTCATTAGCCGAAGCCAGTTTTCTGGAGACGATAAGAAGCTACAGGAGTGAAAACAATAGATGCTGAAAGACAAAAGGAGAGGAAGTGGAAGGTTGTTTGTTGCTGGTGGGAGGCGGCGATGTCAAAGCGTGAGGCGAACAGACTGAACCGAATTCATAAAGAGAGTCAGAGTGAAAGTCAGAGGAAGATGGATGAAAACGCAGAGTGAAATATAGAAAAGTCACAGAATCACACTGTGGTGTGCTCACAAGCAGTCAACCTCCTCATCCCAGCTGACCTCCTTTTCAGTCTTTTTCTAGTGACAGCACAGCGCCACCTGCTGGTCTATCCTGAAAAACCAGATTGTCTGCAATATATCGCCCTCCAGAAGAAAATGTCCCACCTCACAGATTTACTGTTAAATTTTCTTGTTGTTTTCCCGGCTGTTTAATTTCTTCCTAATTTGTTTTGATTTAGGGTTAAGGCTCCAACTTTGCTTGAACGAAAGCATTTACAACATAAAAAAACGTACTAACAGAAACAGCTTGTTTTATTGGTCTGCTTTTCTGTTTTTGTTTGCTTATTTGGTTTTACTAATGTATTCAAGCACAGCAAAGATCTATCTTAATGGATTTAGTCCCTTCCTATCTGATCACTGTAATGACTTCAACTCCTCCTGCTCTCCTCATTTCTCCTGACAAACGACCACTGAAGCTGCTGCACTGATCGGATTTCATGCATATTGGGATATTTTATCTTTCCTCTGGGTCCATTAAATGGATCCTGTGGGAGTTTGGCAGAATACCTGCAGGCTTCACTTTAGGTTGACCATTAATCAACCCTAAAACACACTTTTAAGCATCTCTAGATGATCAAAGTTTGTCCGTTAAAAGACTGGTCTACATTTCCTAAATGCAGGAATCCAAGAATTGTTTGTATTTTTTAGATTTTCAAGCTTCAAAATGATAAAAATGAAAGGCAAAAGTGAGCCTGAGGCAACAGTTTGCAAGCCAAGGATCACTGCTTGTAAACATCTTGAAGCATCTGAGAATTACGTTTCTTTATGCTCTTTGTTTAAGAAAACGGTTCTCCAGCCTTGGATCATCCTCAATGCACAACGTCTTTAATCTTCTCCACACAGATCTTGAGGATCTCTTGACTCTTGCAGTTTTCTCCTGATTAATGAAAGCATCTTGAAAATGGTCTCTCAAGTCAAAACGGGTCCTCTTCTGAAGTTTCTAGTTAATTATTCTTGTATGAAACATTGAGTACTTGGAAATTCAGCCACAACACAGGAGAACCATTTAAAGAGAATAGGCTTACTGAACAGAGGTCTGGTCCAGGAACATCACTCGTAGCTCTGCAGAGAGAAAACAAAGGTTAGTGATCACAGAGGTCCAGTAACCTGCCGCTGATGAAAGCCACGGCAGAGTCAGAGAGGGAATCGCTGGTCGGTAGGAGACTCTGGGGGGGCAGCCTGACTATGTGAGAAGGAGACGTTGAAGTAGAGAAGAACAAAGGGCTTTTACCAGTTACTCAACCGATAATGACAGCTGTCAGTGATGAAGGCAGGAGAGTAATCCAGAAATACAGTTACAAAATACAAATAGTTATATAAGTTTTATCGTGATATTGAGTTTATAACACAATTTTGTTTCTTAGAACTCACAAAAACACTAATCAGGAAAACAAAACTAAACTTTTCCAATTCCACCAAATAAAGGCCTCAATCTTCATTAGCGCAGACAAACATCTGCATGGAGTACCATGAGATTAAATCACAACCGAAACGTTTCCCCCCCAGACGTAGCACTTCTTCATCTATAGTCAAATAAACACTTAAGTTCTAAAATTTGACTTGTTCACAAAACAAAAAAAGAACCACAAAATAAAATGCCAGGATTGCAACATCATTATTTATTCTCCTTCATTAATATCTGCTGCATTCAGTTTCTTTACCAATTCCTTTTCAAATGTTGTCAGTTCCCCTTTCATAAATCATGTAACCTTTTCTAGAGGTAGAAATTAGAGAATTTGTTTCACCCAGTGTATCCAGTTGTGCATGTTGGTCTTTTTCCAAAATATCTAGCAATAATTTTTTTTAGCTTGCAGGAGAACCATAGACAAAATTGGTCGTTATTTGTTATTTGGAAAAAGTTAGGGTTTTCCAGCAAATTCCCAAAATAAAAACACCCGGATTTATTGGGATGTTCTTTGATATAATTGTCTCTGTTGCTTTTTCAACCTCCCCCCAGAAAAGTCCAACTTTAGTACAGATGCAAAGGAACAATGTCCTGTTATCCTGACAGCCTCTGGTATGATACTGTCCTCACATGCCGTTTATACTGTATTAGTATTAGTTTTAGTTTATTAGTATTAGTTTATACTGTATGAACCTAAATTAGTTATTAGTTGATTTTGAATGAATTCTGGTACACGCTGGTTCTCAGTCCTTTTATGACTTGTTTGCTGTTAGATGCTCGTTCCATACACTAAGTTTTCAGGTGAGTTAGACAGTGACTGATGTTGCACCTTCACTTTGACTATTTCAGGAAACTGTTTCCTCAAATTTAGCTATTTCAGGTTTGGTTAGAGTATTATTCTGACTGGTTTTAAAGAAGCTTTTAAGCTTAAGGAAGGTTTTTTTTATCTTTATTGTGTTTTCATCTAATTTCCACCAAATACATCCAATGTCATCTTTAATCCTTTTGATTGCAGCTAATGACACAAATAACTTTCAGAGAAAATTAGAATATTACAGAAAACCAATTGAAAATATTTTGATACAAAAATGTGGGCTGGCTGAAAAGTGTGTCCATGTACGTACTATTACATGAATTCCGGCATTTTTTTGGAGTAGTATGGAGGCGATCAGCCTGTCAATCTGCAGAGGTGTTATGGAAGCCCAGGTTGCTTTAAAAGTGGTCTTCAGCTTATCTGCATTATTGGGTCTTGTGTCTCCCATCTTCCTCTTGACAATACTAAAGTCATGTAATCTTATGTAAAGTTAACCTATTTTTGGTCAAATACTGCATGAATACAGCAAAAGTTAAGTTATTACAACACAAGACCAGAAAGTTAAAAAGATAAAACACATCTTTCCTCTATAAATGAGTCCTTGGTTACAGTACCTTTAGGCTTTCAGCAGGTTCCAACACCTCAAATTAAATGTCACCTCGTTAAACGGCACACTTTCACAAAAAAGTGAAAAACTTTCAGAAACCCCTCTTCAGCACCTTTCTTGGCTTTTTTACTGAGTCGTTTTTGGGCCGGATTTCTTATCAGCGGACCCTTGCAGTGGGATTTCAGCCTGCAGGACATGTTGAAGAATAGCAGGTTGATGGTCTGCATATATATCAAAACTGAGACTAGAAAAAGTAGTAAATCCCACAGATTAAGCAGACTTCCTGCCCTTTTGTGACCGAGGCTCCCCCTGGCTCCTCGGGCTCAGGAAGGTTTGCTTACATTATATCATTCATGTGCAAAATTGCTCCAGATTTGGCCTCAGTTTCATTTTGCCCATAGCAAATTCAGATGAAGTTCAAGCTGCTAGTAAAAACACATAAGCCTGAGTTCACTAAGATGTGCTTTCAGCAATTTTCTCCCCATCACTCTTTGCTCTATCTCTGCACTCTATTCACACAGCAGATAGCTCTAATTACCTGCTGGTGTACACATCCCCATCAAGTACTGCAGAGGTGAGCAATTTGTACTCTTTTTCTATCAAGCAAAAAAAAGTCGTCCTTCCTTTTGAAACTAAGTATGACAGAGACTTCCAGGTTCTGACAATATTGAGGAAAAACAGCCTCTGTGTCAGAGAAGTGACTTCCACAGTGACCCGCAACAACATGATTTTATAAACACTTCAGACAATTTAGCTGCAGAACACAGTCATCCCTTCTGTGACTCTCCAGTCCTGTTTTTCTCTAGACATAAAGATTGGACCTACTGTAGCAATGACTCCATAACATTCCTTAATCTCTTGCCACGCTATGCAGATTTCTGTGTGCGCCGATGAAGATTGAGGCCCTTATTTGGTGAAATTGGAAAAGTTTAGTTACATTTTTACTGTAGGTCTGGACCAAAACATTTTCTCTGAAAACGGGTTCTAGCATGGAATATTTCCGTTGTTGTGTAGACAAAAACAGAATCCGCCTATATAGGGAAGCCCTGGCATATGTTGTAGAGCGACTGAGTGGTGGCGCCTTTTTAAGCAGGGAGTGCATTTAAGCAGAAATGGAAAAACAATCCCGTTTTTAAAGGAGGGTTGTGTTCTGCAGAGGGCAATGCTAACCTCAGAATGCTGAATGCTTGAAGTTGTGTGTTGGACCCGTTTCGGATTATTTCAACTAATATCTACTTGGCCACTTGGGGGCACTGGTAGATTGAACTTTCAGCCCAAATAGCTAGGCAATCATTAATTGTTTAAAAAAAGATGATGATTGTCATTATGAGGAAGCACACATTCTAGTGGGCACAGATATCAAACTGCATTGGATTCTTGAATTGCTTCATTAAAGTAGTTTATAGGTGGTGTGGCGAAAGAGACAGAATTACAGAGAAATGGAAAATAGGCAAGAAACAACTGTCAGCTGTACTTATAGAGCACTTTTAAAACAGTTGGAGCTGCACCAATGTGCTGTACAGTAATCAGCAAATCCACTTAAAGAAAGGTAATCATATGACAACTTTCAACAATTACAATAAATCACGAGGACTTAAAAGCCAAGGAACAAAAAAGAAGCCTTGAGCACACCTAATATGAGAAGGCAAATTATTTCTTAGGCTAGGAGCCACGACAGAAAAGGCACGATCGCCTTTACTCTTGAGTCTGGACCGACTGCAGCCTGTGATCATGGCAAAACTATGATTTTTAACGTGTCGGGTCCACGGGATCTTCTGAATGAGGAGTGATCCCGTGTCACTCCCACAGGTTTCACGTTTTCGTTTTACATTCTTGAAATTTTATCTCCTAACACACAGTTTTCTATTTCCAGCCATGTTAATTTTTTTCAGTTCAGTTTATTTATATGCCGCCAATTCACAACACGTCGTCTCATGGCACTTCAGATAAATAAAAAAAGGTTAAATGTCTTTTAGCAATTTCTATTGACTTCCACTTATTTTGGTAACGGCATTTATCAATTCTCCTAACCTTACCCAGTAAATTGTTGACCCTATTCTTAACCGAAACTTAATTCACACTGAACTTCCTCAACATATAAAATTATTTTATCCCAAATCTTCTTTTAAAGTGTAACTCTCCCCGATGTAAAGGCATAACCTCGCCCCCAGACACATTTTGAAAAGCACTAGACCAGCGGTATCCAAACCTTTCAGCTATTGGGCCAAAATTGTTTAATCGAAAGTGCTTGAGGCCAAAAAATAAATAACATAACCAAAAATACTAACACATAAGCCTGAGTTCACTAAGATGGGCTTTCAGCAAAATTACAAAGTAACATTAAAGTGGCACCCTTAATGCCTTGAGTTTCATGAATTGACGCAATATAAATAAAATTGAATTGAATTATACAGATTATCTGCAAAAAAAGGTTGATTTTGGAGTGAGTTACTCTTTAAACTGCAAGCAATAGATTACAAATGCAGTATTTTAATAAAACAAAGTAGAAAATAATAAGTTGTGTCCAAAAAAAGACGTGAAAGTGTTTTAAGTCTGTTTCCCGAGCAACCAAAACAAAAATCATTGCTGCGTTTGGTCAGGTTTAATGAATGGCTGTTTCCAGATCGCTTTTTGATTCAAAAACCAACTGGAAGTTTGATCGTATTTACTATGGTATTAAAATGCAAGTAAAGAAAAGTTAAATAAGAAAATTACTTTGGAATGTACGTAATATTTTTCCTTTAATAAAATCAAAATTTGTCATTGTAAATTTAATCCTTAAAAGTTGCATTAGTGTCTACCTGGATCAGCTCCATTTCCTGGAGAACCAAATTTGTACCATCCCTGAACTGTGGTCCAGGGCCACACAAAATTATTCCAAGGGCCACAACTGGCCCTCAGACCGCACCTTGGGCCTCCCTGCCCTTTACTAATGCATCTTATAAAACAGAGGAGCGCCATAAACAGAACACGTGCTTGATTGTACTTGCCAGCACTTGATGTCTTACAGAATATCTTTAATTTTGTCACGTGAATCGTGTGAAATGTGTTATTTTCTAAAGAACTAGATGCATTTTGCTATGGCTGTAATTTACTTCTTTCATCTTCTTTTGGCTTCAGTCTTTCTGGGGTCGCCACGGCGGGTCATCCGTCTCCATCTAACCCTATCTTCTGCATCATCCTCTCTCACACTAATCACCTCAATCTGGCCTCTCTGGCTTCATCTCCAAAACATCTAACATGAGCCGTCCCTCTGATGAACTCATTCCTGATCCATCCTCGTCGCTCCCGAAGGGGAACCTCAACATCTTCATCTCTGGCTCCTGTCTCTTCCTCAGTGCCTCTGACTCTGAACCAGACAACATCATTGCTTTCACCACCATCTTGTACAACTGGCTGGCACTTTTCTCCACTTTTCTTCACCCGTTCCAACCTGCTTTTTCCACACTCGTCGCTCTGGACTGTTGATCCTAAATACTTTATTTCTGCTCCCTGTAACCTCACGGCTCCACTTGGGTCCCTCTCATTCACACATGTCTTGCTACGGCTAACTTTCATTCCTCTCCTTTCCAGGCCAAACCTCCATCTCTCTAGGTTTTCCTCCAACATTTTCCTGATCTCGGCCACTAATCACAATGTCATCTGCAAACATCATAATCCATGGAGATTCCTGTCTAACCTCATTTGTCAACCTGTCTATCTCCACAGCAAACAAAAAGGGCCTCAGAGCCGATCCTTGATGCAGTTCCACTTCCCACTTGTCACACCTACAGCACACCTCACCGCTGTCTTACTGCTCTCATACATGTCCTGCACCCCTCTAAAATACTTCTCTGCTACTCCAGACTTCCTCATACAAAACCACAGCTCCTCTTTCGGCACCCTGCTTTCCCCAGATCTACAAAAACACAATACAGCTCCCTCCCCATCAACATCCTCAGAGTAAATATAGCATCTGTGGTCAATTTTATTGGCATGAATCAACACTACTGCTGCTGCTATGGCTGTAATTTACATGATTATGGGCATATTTTTCTGGAAGTGCAAACATAAAACCCGATTTAAATGGTGAAACTGCTTCAGGTCAGAGTAACACTGACAGTTTGCAGCATAATTTCAGGAGCAGGTTTTTAGTGAGGCCTGAGATAAAAAAAATTATAATTAACTTTGTGAGCATGCCCATATACTGTATACATAGAACATCACATTTTATAACAAATAGAGGGAAATTAAGGACGACGTGGAAAGTGTCTGTTTTGGAAAACCACTCCATGAGAGAAAGGATCAATCCTGAGCCATATAGGTCCTTTAAATGATAAAAAAAGGTTTTAATGTAGGTGATATTTGGTTCATTATGCTGAAACCTCTTTACAGACAATATCTCACCTTTATTGGTGTTGTTGATGTTGTTGCTTCATGTCTTTTGAACGTGTTAAAGCAGACGTGTTTGCTTCTTTTTTCCAGCGTCAAAACGCACCGAAATGTTAACACATCTTCCTCCAAATTACCTGTGAAAGTCTGGGAATTTCTAGCACGCTACTGAATAAAAACAGGAACATTTTTGTGTCTTTTCAGACAATCATCTGCCTTCATTTGTTGTTGTTGTTTTTGCACATATTTTAACTTTTTCTTTATTTCTCTTCATTTTAGGTGTATCATATTTATATCTATTTAATTTCTTTGCTAATTAATATTAGTCCCTTTGAAATTTTTTATCCTAACCTGGACGTCCGTTTAATTTATGTTGTGGGTTTGCTTGCTCAGCACTTTTATAACAATAATAATCATCTTTATTTCGTCATTGGAACATGCACCCAGTGAAATGTGTCCTCTGGATTTAACCCGTCACTCAGGCTAAGTGGGGATTCGAACCAGGGATTTGTGCCCTGGTCTAACCACTAACCACTACTTATGTTTGTAAGAAAACTGCATTAAACTGGAATGAAATACGATTATCCCACTGAATTAATTCTTAAAGGCTTTAATTGATCCGTAAACATAAAATGTGCGTTTTATGTCTAGTAACTGGGCAGCAAGCCAGTAACCTAACAGCTGTCATCTTTTAAATGCAGAAATAAAGCATTGTTGTCATCCTTTATTGCATATTTGTAGCTGATGCACCAGAGTTATTAAATCCCACTGGTTGCAAGTGGGCTAGTTTGGGTGTGGCATCGATCCGAGAACCAGAGTTTGGACGTTTACAGCAAGCACAGGGGAGATTTGCTCTGGTTCTGAGCATCAAGGGGTGCTGGTCTGCATCAGCGGTTGAAATGGGTCGACAAACACGATAAAACGGAGATCCAGTCGAGCTCATAAGGAGTTTTGGGTTAAATGGAGCAGCAGATCAGTGTGTGTCTGGATCATTGGACTCCAGCGGAGTTCATCAAGACAGAAAAGCCTTCTTACTGCTCAGCATTTTCACGCTGTGGCATAAATGTCACAACCGTGCTTTTCGGTTTTTGGCTCCTGTTGGATGCGATGCATTGTTGAAGTTTCTCTGAAAGTTATGTTTAATGCTGCGAACCGGGTCAATCAAACCCCAGCGATAGCTATGCTGGAATTACTCCTGTGCTGCAGATAAAGTAAGGCAGATAAAGCAGGCACCTTTTCTCCATTTTTACCAGAAGGTGCATCTGGATGTTTGTTTGAAGAGGAAATGTCGCGCCTAATGTCAGCCTTTATCAAAGTGCTGCATCCAAAAATGTCACCAAGCCGTATAGGACAGATTTAATGTAATAGATGACTTCTACAGAAAGTCCGTTCTAACGTTTTGTTGATTATGACCTGCAGAGGAATCGCTTAAAAGTGCTTTTGATGTGAAAATGCTGCCTTTTGATGTATTTTTGTGATGAGGAGAGGAGAGAAGGAAGAGAAAGAAATACCAGTTTTATTCATCAAAGGCTTAGGAAAGAGAAAGAAAATAACCCGTAACATTACTTATTAGTTATTAGTGTTTTTATTTGTTTTGTTCTCTTGCAGTTTGGAAGGAACAGAGGAGAAGTTCAGAAACAGAGAGAGTCGACCTGAAGACCTGCAGGTCATCGCTGAGCTGAAGGAGATGGTCACAGAGAGAGAATCTCTGGTCAAAAAGCTGGTGGTAAGAAACCGATGAGCAGGTTAACGGAGCGAAAACCGTCTCATATTTATTATTATTACTATTATTATTATTATTATTACTATTATTATTATTATTATTATTATTAGGTCACTGTTTAGTTTCCAGGTTTATTGTTCAAGCTTTACGGATCTATGGGTTTGGTCAGTAAAGCTGGAAACTGATCAGTGAGCTTCAGGGTTTTCAATGTTTGCTAATCTGAAGTCCTGCTTACTGGAAGATGTACAGAGTGTCTCCGTTTTATTGATATTTGTTTGAGCCTGATTCAAGCATAAGAATAAATCATTCTTCTTTAACATTGGGTACGAAGCGCTGCACAAACTGAACATTCGTTGGCCTGATTCGCTGAAGAATAGTAGAAAAAGAGTCTGCAGTTGTAGACGTTTTCCTTTTGATCCACCAATGACACACTGTTAATAAAATGGTTTCAATGTTGAAACCATTTATATATATATATATCAAAAAAATAAAGGGAACACACTCAAAATTAAAGTGGAAAAACAGACTACAGGATCCATCTTTGATGTAATGTCCTTAAAACAAGTCAAAATCAGGCTCAGTAGCGTGTGTGGCCTCCATGTGTCTGTATGCAAAACCCCCACCTGTGGACGTTGGGCCTTCATACCTCCCTCCCTTTATTTTTTTAAGCAGTGTATATTCAAATGGTGTATATCAAAATCAGACTGGATGAAAAAGGAACATTTAAATACCAAAAAACCTGTTAAGATCTCTTGGAACCAATTTTGAAAGTTAGTTTTTCTTTATAAAAGGAAAATGTTTACCATTTTTGAACAATACTGAAAGTACGCCAAAGTTTGGTGGCAAAATATGCATATGCTGCTGTTTTACATTCTCCATGTTTCCTCTCTACCTCGTATGCTATAAATGCCGATCCGTCTTAATAATCCACAGAAACTCTTACAGTTTAAGTTTCATAACGGACTCCCAGAGATATTAAAGTGTCATCTCTACAAAGCTGCTTAAATCTTTCCTTATTGTCTTTATTAAAAATTATCTGTTCTTTGAGATCTTAGCAACTAGGAGAACAAAACGGCTGCTGATGATCCAAGATTAGGTTTTTAACGCTAATTCTTGTCATGAATTACAAGTTAAATGTGGCTTCTGTACCGGAGCTTTTTTAATGCAATGTGGCTTAAATCTGCTATGGTGCTTTCTGCTGTTTCCCTGCACCTTATTTACAAAGCAAATGGCTCTAATTATTTAACGGTGCAAAAACACCATCAAGTCCAGCAGATCAGACTAATATTTTACTCCTTTTGTTTTAAAGTTAAAGGATTAAAGTGTAAATTTATTTTTTGTAAAGTAATATTTGCTAATCCTTCGACAGAAGGAAAAAGAAACTCGCTTTCTTGGTAATCATTAGATCTGGTTATTTTGTCTTAATAAAAGGAAAGATGACCTGTTGGTTGTACGTTTGCTTAACACAGGGAAGGTCCGGTCCGCACTCAATCCCATTTTACAAACTGTGGGAGCAATTTGTTTTTAAAATATAACAGAAATGTCTGGCACTCATCACCAGAAAAAGGAATAAATTATACATTTTGTAAAATTGTTTCCCTGGCAATACAACACATTGTTTAACTTGTATTTCTGAATCAACACCTGCTTCCAGGGAACAGTAAATAATTCACAGTCTGCATGTTGTAAACACCGCTGCTATTTACATAAATGTCTCATATTTATGCGGTGATTGTCTTTTAAATACGTGCATATTACCTCATTTGAGTGGACCAAACAGCTTCGGATTGAGACACAATTATTTTAGGAGCAGATCTTTGTTTTATGAGACATTGTGGATTAAATTAACCTTCAAAAACCTTTTCATTTGGGCAAAATCCTTGGTGAATATGCCTGTGTGTGTTTTTCTAAAGCAACTTTGGTTGCGTGGTTTCTGACCTGAGCGCTAATGATGGTTCAGAGGGCGTCGCATTTATTTCTGCCTGACAGTCCCGCAAAGCCTGAAGTTCACTTTTTTCAGCAGTTTACACACAGCAATTTCAACTTTTTCCAATAGTTAAATAAGTAATCAAGTCACAAAGAGATTAAAGTTTCAAAAATAGGAAAGCGAAGTGCAAGAGGAATAAAAATGTAAGGTTTGTTACTAACTAGATGCCCTCGTTCCTCACAACACGCCGTGGTTCTCTGTTCATTATTTACAGTCTGCGGTGCTGCTGCACACTTTTGTATCCGTTGCATTGTGCCGAAGCTCCAGAATGTGCAAAAGGTGAAAAGTTTAGACTGAAAGCGGCCGTTTGACGAGTCTGCAGATTTTACGAATGCAGGAAAAACTGCCGAGCCAAGTTTGAGTCTTACTTCTAAAACTCTGCCTACACCAGTCACTAATGTCTGCTGAGCCTCCTATGAGTCCTCTGCAGCGTAGTCGTCTGTCAGCTAACGGCCGTCTCTCTTCCAGGACGATAAGAAGTTCTACCAGCTGGAACTCGTCAACAGGGAGACCAACTTTAACAAAGTGTTCAACGCCAGTCCTAACGTAGGAGTCATCAACCCACTCATCAAGGTAGGCCCTGCCATCCTGTAAAACCAAACCAATTAGCCTGTCACTCTTTGCCTGCAAACTAAAGAGGATTTACACCGTCAACCGTTTTATGTGCAGGTCAGTGTGGACATTCAATGCCAGGGGGTTTTTATATTCAGCTTTCTTTTGCAATTCTCTGTTGCTTGACCTTTATCCATGTTTTTTTTTTTTTTTTTTTTATTCACATCACAGCCACAAATTTCACTGCTTTTTAAACCTAAAACACTGTGGCATGCATTTGGATTCAGCCTTTTTACTTTGCTGCATCTGTGTGGCCCTTTTGGAAGCAGTCAGGGTTGATTGTGAGCTGGATGGACGTTAAAACGGGGCAATACTTGTTTGTGGCTGCAAAAAAATTGAGACTGGAGTGGAGGTTCACCTTCCAGCAGGACAAAGACCTTAAAGATACTGCAATGAAATGGTTTGGATCAAACCACTAAGCCATGTGTTTTGATCCAAACACAACAAGATGTAGTTCTAGTATTGAATCAGGGGGCTGAATAGAAATACACTTTACACATTTTCAATTTTTCTCCAGAAAAATATTTGATTTAAAATAAATTTAAAACATGTTTGTGAAAATGACATCAAAACCTTTTTTGTTATAGCAACTAAAGCTTTTCATGATGAGCACATGCAGAAAAATCAGTTTTTACCTTTTTGTTTTTGCTACGTGTGGCAATTGTCCTCTACCTTTCAATAGACGTGTGACAAAAAACATCAAAAACATGTCAGAAAACCATTTTGAAATATTTGTTTTCATTTTCTGTTGTCAAGAGAGAAAATCAAGAGAGCGTACATGGTTAGGTATGGCAAAATGTTCAACAATGGTTCTGTCTAGCACAAGGAATGCAGCTACACACAGAAGCAATGTGTCAGGAGTACTTCTTATGGGAGTAAATGCAAATAGAGTACACATGGTTATGGAGGCAACTGCATGTTCCGCGACAGCTGAACACAGAAGCCCTGGACAAGGAGTACCGTCTGCGGTAGTGGTGTCCAAAGTCAGTTCTCAAGGGCCAGTGTCCTGAATGTTTACCTTGTTCCCCTGCTTCAGGCCAGAATTCGGTGAATAGGTCGTTAAGTTAAATCAGCTGCGTTAGAACAGGAGCACTTTTTAAACGGGCGCGACACTGAGCCTTCAAGACTGGAGTCGGACAGCCCTGTTCTATTGGGAAAAAACAAAGAGAATACAGAGAGATAATGGCAGACACACAGCTAAGCACAGCAGCATGAGCCACGAGTACTTTCTATGGAAAGAAAAGGTAAGACAGTTCAGATATTGAGGGTCTGCAGCCGCTCTTTCAACAAAGATACAGCTAAACATAAAAGAACTGAGCCAGGTATACTTTCTATTGACATTAAAAACAGAGCACACGTGTTTGATGGTTGCAATTGTTCCATTAGGGGTGTTGTTAAAGAGTGATACAGCTAAATACAGAGGGTCTGAGCTAAAGAAAGAGAAAGTGGGCTCGGTAGTCACCTGGTTAACTCTGTGTTTAAAAACTCCCACCTTCACTTTCAGACGCCAACAGCAGCACAAGTTTTATAACTTCCAGTGTTTGTTTTTGTTGTTACGTGTATTTTTTCTACATATTGCTATACGTGTTTCGTCTCTTTTTGTTCGTTTTGTTCCGTTTCTCTGTGCGTGAATCCTCCACCCAGTCTCGATTGGTCCTCCTAACCTTTTTATTCCAGCTTTCCTTTGCTTTCCAAGCCATTTGTTGGAGTGAGATGTTTCCTGCTTTGACACGTCCTGACTGTCATTCTGCTCAGAGCGACTGCTGCTTTTAACACTGTGACCGAGTGATGCCAGTCTCCAGACTGATCCATTCTATCTGCTTCAATCAGTATTTATTAGGTTCAAGTTAGCCCGCTGCTCTTTCCTGTCACTCATCGGCTGGATTTCTACCACCTCTAGAGCTCTCCCTGTGCTCCATTTGCCCTCCTACCCTCCCCCCTTCCTCTTCATTTTACTATTATTTTTGCTTTAAAGTTCCCTTTTGCTCCCTTTTTGACCCCAGTGCCCCTCCTTTTCTTGTTTTGTTTCTGTGTAGCAAAAGAAAAAGAATGAGAAAGCAGCAGCCAGCAGATTCAGCAGCTCTCCTAATCTCAGGGCTCTGGAGGCAGCAGGTATGGGTTTGGGTGTGGTGGGCATGGGGACTGGGCAGCCGCCGCAGACCCCGCCCCCTCCCCCAGCCCCGCCCAGCCGCCTAGATCCCATCCCCAACTCCCCCCTCCACCACCTAGAGCTCAACTCCAACAAACCTCTTGCCCCGCCGACCCCTCCCACCGAACCCAAGAAGTTCATGAGGTGAGACCGTTTCTGCTGACAGGCAGCAGCTCGTCAACCATAACTCATCCAACAGCAACTGTTGGTGCCGGTTAAAGCACGTTTTGAGCTGAAGCTCAGTTAAACCTTGAATGTTTAATGAACTCTTGGTTCCTGGTTTTGAAATAAAGTATTTTAAATATTTTTAAACTTCACTTTGTGCACTCACATGGAGCTCTTTTTAAAGTTACCTTAACTAAGAGCCTAAATGTTGCTGTTTTTAAAGTTTGCTGGTCTCCTTGTTTGAAGCTATATTTTTCATCCTTTTTTGGCAGATTTTACAGCAATTTTGACAGATTTGCGGACTTAATTTTCCTTATTTAATCTTTACAAATTTCTTCTATAGTTCTGTAAGACAATAAAAGAGAAACTGTCTCATTTTCATCTTTTCTTAACTTAATAGACAAAAGCTTCTAACAGAGTTTGTTGGGCATTGTTAGCCCCCCAATATAATTAACATTATTGGCTAAAACGCCTTTTATTATCCAGAACTGGTCTGCTGGGTTTCTGGCCTTCTTGTGGCACCGTTTGCTACATAAATACATTTAACAGCTTATTTAATGTCCCTAATTAGTAATGAGTAATTCTCTACTTATTAAAAGGTGGTTAAAGATAAAATGGTTTAGCTTTTGTCTTGCCTTTGTTTGGACAGATGCACTGAGCTGGAGATACTGTTCTTGATATAATCTGTCATGTTTTACCCAGAATTAATTGGTTTCTCCTATTTTATTATTACTTTGAACTTTGCTTTTCCAGTCATTGTTAGAGTATGAGGTTTAACAAAAAAAAACAGGATTGCTTTGAAGCATTAATATTTATTCTTGCAATTTCATTAAATTACTGATATACTTGCAAGAAAAAGAGGAAGCTCCACTTTTTACCATAATCATTAAGTCATAATAAAACACAATCTTTTATTCTGAATGTACAGCTACGTCCATTTTCTCCCTCAACGTCTATCACTTTAATCTCCAGAGATCTTTTTTAATGTTATATAAAAGATAGTACTTTTTTATTTCCCAAATGTTTGCGGATTGCTCTGTGATCCTGTAACTTTATCAGCTGAATGTGTTTAAATTTTGTTTTGATAGATAAATAAATTAAATGACTAGTCATTGCAGTTTTGCCATTCAACAAGCTTAATTACTACAACTTAATGATTCATTTTTAAAAATATTACATAAAAAAATTTAATGTTTTAATACCTTACTCTTACATTATTGAAACAAAAAGTTACAGATTATTTACAGAAAATATGATTTTATTACTGCTTCACTCAACAGCCACAAGGGTTTGTTTGCTTTTTGTCTGATGTAGCTTAGTAGCATTCAGCGCAGGCTATCAAATACTAAATTAGTGCGCAATACAAATAACACTGTTTATTTCATTTTACATATGATAACCCTCTACTGTTAGAGAGTACACATTACTCTTGTCCTTAAAAATAACCTTGAATATACAATATGTGCTCCCTCATGCTAATACTTGCGTGCTAATGAACTTTATTAAGTCTGATGTAGCACAGTAGCATGCAGAACAGGCTAACACATATACAAATACCAAACTAGTGCAGAACATGAGCACAGCTGTTGATTTGTTGTATTTATTCATTTACATAAATTAGTGCCACAAGCTAGTAGACCTTTTTAACTGCTCTTGGCCTTAAAAATAACCTCATGTTATGTGAGCACTGTTATTAGCATGTTGATGCTGATATTTTAGCATCATATCAGTCAACCACAGTAAAATGTATCTGTTTTTTGTCAGTGTTTTTATCAGTTTAATATTTATATTGCTTGCGTTAATAATCCAAACTTAATTAGCATTTTAAAAAAACAGTTATTGCAAATATGTTGCTCTGCACCCACAAGTTTTGGCTTATTGTTTGATGTAGCTCAAGAGAATGAAACACAGACTAGCTAGCACAAGTACAAACACTGAAGCTGTGCCAAAAATCGACAAGGCTTTGGTTTTTCTACATTTGTTAACCCAAGGAAACTAGTGTAGCTTTATACTGCCTTTGGCTTTAAAAGGAACCCTAGGGTTACTAATCTTAGCCTACCATGCTAATACTAACATGCTAATGCATGCATACTTAATCTTTTTGTCATGTTTTTAACATGACACAAAAATAAGAATTTTTAAAAAATATATATTTTAATAAATATGATTACTGCCAGTTTTAATTACACAAACCTAAGTTTAATTGAGTCATACAATTTGATTATTATTTTGCTGGACAACCACTAGTGTTAGGTTTTTGTCTGGTGTGTCACATTAGCATGAAGAACAGACTAGCCTAAAAAATGCTAATGCTTTTGATTCTAGCATTTTATGTAACCCTACCTAACACATCTTTGTGTTGTTATGTTTTAGCAGTAAAATGGACAAAAACAACAAAATGCCATTCATATAGATAGATAGATAGACCTGATGCTGTTACTTATGTGTACTTAACTTGATTTTAGGATTTTTGTTTAGCATGGCAAATATTGGCTTTTTGGCTGTATTGTCCTCCATAACAGGTGTTGATTTCATTATATACCGAAGTCTAGAAAATAACCAGAAATTCATTATTACAGTTAACTACAAATCATCATTTACAACATATCAGAAGTAGCACATAAAATTTTATTGATTGCAAAACAGGAATATATTTCAGAAGAAAAACTGTGATGTCTTACATTTGAATAGTTGGACCTTCTTGTTTTGTATAATATCTTAAACATTTTGTTTGTTTTTACCTTCCTGTAAAAATCTTTCAAAAAACAAATTTGTTTGTCAAAACATAATACAAAGTAATAGCATCTCAATGCTAAACATTTAAAAAAACATGTATATTTTGGGACAGTATAATGGAACAAATATATTAACACTTTATTATTGAATTTATACAAAAGTATATTATTATTTAAATGTAATAATGTAATAACTATATTTTGGTTCATTGTAAATATGAAATGAGACCCGCAAGGCAGTAGAAGTGGATAAAGAGGTCCTCATGGTTGTATAAAGTTAATTTAGTAGTAGTTTATTTACAGTGGGCAAAATCCACGTCTTTGAAACGAGGGATTCAGGTTCGAATCCCGGTTGCATCAGGAAGGCCATCCTGTGTAAAAACTTCTCTCAAGTCTGCGCCTCGGTTTTAATGACGCTGCGGCAACCTCTGACACAGGGAGCAGCCAAATGGACTCACTCACATTTTATTTAGAGCTGGTTTGACCACTTTGCCTCTGTGTTTGACACGGTTGAACTCTTCAGCAAGGAGGTTCAGCAAACAATCAATGGGAAACAAAACTGGAGATTATTTTCTGCCTCCTAACAAGGCCTGAAGTTTTGCCTTTAAGTCACACAACAGCTGATCCACCGATGACTGCTTTCTGCTGCAGCACATTTGAACTTGCATCGTCGCTCCTTAAATAGACTAAAGATATTTAAGGAGCAAAAATACAAGCTGGACATAAACACGAGTCCCACATGTGACTGAGGCGTCAAAGAATGGCATTGGAATGCAAAAGGGGCATGTTGTTTTTCCCTGCCTTTAAGTCTTTTTCCTCAGTCGTGTCCATCAGTGTGTAAATGTGCGCATGCTAGTTTTTTTTCTTTTTCTGTGCAGGAAGTTATAACACTTGTCAGCAATCGTCGTGGTTTTTATGTTGTTGCATTGTGACTTTTTGTGATTCTTCATCCTCACCCAATGCTCAGCATGTCACTCTTTCCTCCCCGGCTCCAAAACATGTTGACCGTTCTCATAAACGACGTTTTATTTTGTTGAGTTACGATGAAGCAGATGCTGCCCTGTGCAGTTATGGACTCTTGCCTCTGTGACCTCTGATCTAGAAACGGCTCAACTCTGCAGTCCAACAAACGGCTCCTTTGTGTCATGACATCTAGGTGATAAATTATGTAACGAGCTTCACACATGAACACAAGTAGTGTATCTTTTTGCATGGCAGGTGGTGTACTCTGATGGAAGTGTTTAGGTGTGTAGCATGTGTGCTGCATGCTGTCCTGCAGTTCGAAACAAGATGGCTGCATTGCAAAAGCTTGGAACAATCCTTTCACACACACACAAATTATTTCAACTGGAAAAGAAAACAGGTTGGATGGACCCTACCAGCAATACAGCAACGCATTCACACTCTGCAGCCTTAACTAGTGACTGTCTGAGGTCTTGTAGCTTATATATCAACAGATATGTTTACATTTTCAGCAGTTTTCATGCCGATATGTCGCTAAAGAGGCTTTTACTGGACCCAGTAAGTTGTTGAAAGGTGTCTCTCCTCTTTGTGCTTTAGTCAAAATATAATTAATCCAGCATAACGCAGCGACATTGTTAGGCTAATGATGTTGCAAACCTTTACATTTGCAGTGCAATCAAGCCAAAGATCTACGTCTGCTCTGTGTTTATGCAACAAAAACGTACATTTAAGTATTGTGACTAATTTTCCTTCTCCCCAGGCCAAGAGAGCACCACAATATTAAGAGTCCTCCAAAACATGGATGGTCTTTGTAGGGTCTTGAAGCCGTCCTCTGGGTTGCATCTACGTTACAGCAATGCTCCTCTTTATGTGTGATGGAGCAGGACTGTTTTAGCGCGCACCAAACCTTAGATTCACAGGTTGTAGGGATTCATTATCAGAGTGGCATCATATCGGGTCCTGGGTGGGGTGAGGAGAAGCCTGGTACCAGCAGTGGCAGCATATCCATGAGGTGTGACCCAGCATACATTTGTCATAAATAGCAGGACAGGCCACATGGAGGAGCTACAAACTTAGACTCCTCTGCTGAAGAAAAAAAATTTAAGTTAATTTAAAGTTTGGTAATCATTTGGACAAGCAAATAAAATACTATGAGAGTGTAGTCGTGCAGTCAATAGTCAGATGAGTCCAAAATGTATCTATTGAATGTCACTACACACACCATGATTGGAGGAGAAATGGCATTACATTAATTTTTAGATCTGTAATATATTGTTGTGGGATTATCTTTCAGCATATTTTACAGGCAAACTTAATTTAATTTATGAGTAATTTAAAACATAAAGGAAGAAATATTTTTTTCAGGAAAAGAAAATTATCCCACGCACATAGCCTAAGAAACTCTGAGTTGGGTTCAGAGACAGACTGCCTTACGGTAAACTTTTCCCCATTTTGTTGGCTCTCCCACCATGCCTCCTACTGCTATTGGTACAACCACAAGGAACTCAGAAAGCATCTGAAAGAAACAATCAATATCTTCTCTCTAATAATTACGTGTCATCCTCAGACCCCTTATACATAGTGATGGGTATGTTTCTAGCTGAGGAGTAAGACACACACCTCCAAATTGTGCATACGGGCCGGTTGCTGGATGACCAAGAAACTAGTACTTGTTTCTCTCTGACTGCATTTGTCGACGTATGAGAACAGAGTAAAATAATTTTACGCCCAGCAGCGTGCAGTGATCCCTAAACAAAACCCATCCTCTTCCATCCTCCCATGGTACTTCTAAGCAAGCCTGAAACTGATGGTTGTGGTGCAGAAACCTCCTTCATAGACCCGGGGAATTTCCCCACATGTGAAGCGATATTCAAGTGCCGATGTGATGCCTGTGGCTGTAGCGTTATGGTGCGGATTCTCGGGACAGAACCAGTTTGGCAAATTTTTGATTACAGGAACGTCAATTGTGCCTTAAAACTGAAATGAGGTTTACCTCATTAGCCACAATCCAACAACGTGGAGGTCCTAAAGACCGGAGGGCAGTCGTAATCTGGTGAAAATTTATGCAAGTGCATGTTTACTGAACATTTAAACGTTTTTGCACATACATTCACCAGATTTAAAACCATAGAAAGAGTTGTAGGTTCTGGATAAAGTTTGTACTCCTGAAGACTGAAGCAATGTATTTTATCATCTTCTCAGCTCTCATTAGCTACGTTTCCATGGACAAAAGTAATCGGAATAAAGGGCCGATCACAATAAAAATGTCATATAAACACGTCAATCGGAATATTGTGATCAGATTAAGCTCAATTGGAATGAAATTGTAATCCGAATGAGGGAGGGTGGTTTATGCCAATTGATAATCCAGTTGACATGCATGTAAACGTTTGTCGGGATCAAGATATTCCAAACGTGGCAAACTGAACCGAGTGCGGATGTGCGCCCGACGTAAACTTGACATATTTCCGCGTTGTTCAGTGGAAGAAATACGTGGGGAGGAAAACTGTCGGGGCTCCCGATGCAACCTTTGTATTCGAAACATTAAAAGAGACCAAAATAGTTATTTATTCAGTAACGACTCAAGTGTAATTAGAACCTGGTTCAAGTCCAACCTGGACGGCTGGGAGACAAACAAACTCATACAATCCTGCTTTGTTTTCTATTTTTCATTCTTCAGCAAAGACGGAAGTAATTCTTCTTCTGTGGTTTTATTTAGGGAAATTTGATAACTGCGCACGTCGGAGTGATTATAGTCTGAATAAAGCCAGGTTCATATAAACGCGCATTATGATTAATTGACTGTATTCCCATGCAAACGATACAATCAGATTTTTTTTTTGTGTTTGTATTTTAATCTGAATACATTTGCTTTAACAGTATCCAGTCCTTGGTAACCTTTTTATATTTCCAAATTTGAGTTTTTTGCTAAAAGTAATAAAGTGCTGCCCGGTGTGCAATCAAAACTACAGATGAACACCAGTGAATGTTGTGACGTTTGCAGCGTCAGTCGATGCAGATGGCTGCAGAGTTTCAGGGATATTTCATTCAAGCTCGTTGTAACTGAGTTCATCCCAACTGAGCCACGGAGGAAGATGTATGTTTCTCGCTCTTCTGAGGTGGGATGAAGCTCATTTCCGGGATTAATGGCATCAATTATGTTTGCATTGTTCGAAATTTAACGAACCGTGAGTTTCCAAAGAAAGCGAAAGGGTTGGGGCTCTTCATTTAAAACCTAAGCCAGGGTTGCATTAGATAAGATTTGGGATAACAGGAATTTCTGCAGTATTTCTGGCAGCAGTTGATCTAAAAAAAGGTCACCTCGTCATCTCTGTAAGACTTTTGATTCTCTCTTCTCTTCCAGCTTCATTTATCATCTCGTCCTCTAATATCTTTTTCGTGCCTTTTCCATCCTACTCCCCCTGTTCCTCCTCCTCTCCTTTCCTTTTTATCACAGTTCTGCTCTCTCTTCTGCACAACTTGCAGTCTAAACCTAGCCTTTGTTGTCTTGCTAACAGGAATCTGCGATACTAATTTATTGTAATACTATGTGTGCAGTTTAAATTAATGTTTTCTTGATAAGTGACCCTCTAGAGTTTCAGATTGATTCGTTATACTGAAGTCAGCGGGGAAGAAATCGACTTCCCTGAACATGAAAAATAGCAAAAAACCTTTATGTCACCAAGGGGTTCTGGGAGTGTTTGTTTTAGAAGTAGCCAATTAGGGAAGCAGGAACGCCTAAAGTAGGTGTTTGTTTTTAGCACTTAGCCTAATTAGATCCAACCTTGGGGAACATGTTTTCACCCCAAAGACACGAGGCAGATTGGAACTGCAGCTTCTTGCCACCATATAGATAAAAACAGCATCGAGCGTCACCATTTTTTTTCTGTTAGAAAACACGTTCTGAATAAAGAAAGATGAAGGAAAATACACGTATTTCTAATGCTGAGAAGATTTAGGGATACTACAGTACTAACAGTTACAGACCATGGACAATGCTGGGTAATAGTATTTACCCCTTTAGAGATTTCTTTTGTTTTTGCTTTGTGGCAAAGATATAACAGGATTTAAGATAAAAATCAGTTTTTAAATGATTTCAAGCCCTCAACCATGACTAAACAACTAAAGCCAACATCACCCGCTGGTGTACCCAACAAAGCATTTCCTGCAGTCAAACACGGTGGTGGTAGTGTGATGATTTGGGGCTGCTGTGCTGCTTCAGCTCTTGGACACGTTGCCATCACTGATGGAGCCATGAATCCTGCTCTCTAACCAAAAACCCTGAAGGAAAACATCCAACCATCAGTCTGAGACTTTAGGCTCAGGCACCCTTGGGTTACGAAGCTAGACGTTGACCCAAAGCGCTCCACAAAGTCAACATTAAAAACTGAACGGACGATAAAACAACAAACAAAGTTAGGGTGGTGACTAAGCCAACCTTGCATTGTTAAACCCAGTTAGGATGACCTTAAAGTGGCCATTTGTGTTTGAAAAGCCTCCAATATGGCTTAATCAATTCTGCAAAGAAGAGTGGGTCAAATATTAAAATTAGCTTGATGCTAAGTGTGACAATGAAAGCACAAACAGAAGGAAACTGTGATGATTTCACAAATATAACACCTGTCTATTGTCTCTACCTGCTCATGGCGTGCCAACCACACACACACTCACACCAATTAAGAGAGACCAATTAACCCAACACTCATGTTTTTGGACTGTGGAAGGAAGCCGGAGTACCCGGAGAGAACCCACACATGCACAGGGAGAATTTTCAAACTCCATGCTGGGATCCAGGCTGGGATTTGAACAACAGCCCATGGACAACATAAATGCAGTCATGCTTCCCCCTTGTGGACTTAGTTGTGCACTACACCGTGTTCAGCCTGTCAGCTGGTTAATGTGTCTCTGTGCTGAAACACATCCTGAACCTCACAGCTTTTTAAGTCCGATGTTCTGTGTAGCTGCATATAACCCAGGTGGACAGAAACACAGCAATTTAATAATAACATGTCAGAACATTCCTGGATTAATATTCCTACAGAAACTTCCTAGATTAGAAGTATTTATGAGAGTAGTTTGTTGTTATTATAAACCAGACCTGCCTGGGATCTCTCGAAGTGTTCTTGATCGTTCTCCAGACTTAATGAAAGGTTTTTCACATTTTTTGTTGTTGTCAGAAGCAAAAGAACTTTGTTGAACTTTCCATGGCTGACTGTAATTTAACCCTGACTTTCTCTCCCACCCTGACCCTGTCGGCGCCCCCTCCTCAAGCCCTCCTGAGACGAAGGACTCCGCCATCGACCAGGCCGACGCCCAGCGCCAGGAGTGGTTCGCCCAGTACTTTTCCTTTTGATTGACCAGAACTTCTAAAAGGATTCAGCATGTCGACCAAATTTAAAGAAAAAAAAAAAGCATCAGAAGAAAAAAAAATCTGGGGAAGAAAAAAAATGGAAAAAATGTTGAAACTATTTGTTATTTATTGTCATTTTACGGTTGTGGGGGTGAGTTCACTTCAGATCCGGTCAGCTGCCGTCTGAGAACGGACTCTCATTGACCCGTCCGTGGACAACAGAACCTGATGTCATTAACTAAAACCTTCGACAGAGACGTAGAGACGACCGGGCTCCTGCTGTTGACCGAGCGGAAAGTGAGCTGAACCCGACCGGACGTCATCACTCTGATCTGATTTGATTGTTTCACTGTGGACGAGTTTCTCTCTTAGTACAGTGACAATAATCATCCGTATGTTCGATGTTTATTTGATTTCATTACTTTCCGACTTCTGTTGCAGTTTCTTTGAGCTAGGAAACACCAAGTGGTGCGTTATCATGCTGCTAAATGCCATAGTTGGACTACAGTGAGAATTAAATATATATAAAGAAATAAATGGTAGATTATTGTGCTTTCTCTCTCTCTGTATGTGGGTCTACTGCACACAGCATCTTAGACTAGGAGGGCTGATCCAAGACCAGTTCCCCCTCCTCCTTTCTGGTGACATTCACCTGATCCTAGATCAGTTACGCGTCTCCATGAATACGGGCTCGGACTTTAGGACGGTTTGTTACAGCTGCGTAGACGTTTCAGCAGATTTTGTTAGAATATTAAAACCTGTTTGTATGGTTGTCTGTCTCAACACAGATATAATGATGTCTCACTGATTTTAAAAACAAAAATAGCATTTTATATTTATAATATAACGTGTATGCTTAATAAAGATTATTGTGACATTTAGCTGGACTGGTCTGTTCTTTTATTTGTCTGAATTTTGGATGAAATGGCAGATATTTGTTGTTTTTTATCAGTTTTTAAATTAGTTTTAATTATATACTTTTGACAGAAGGAGCTCCATTTAAAGCAACATTATTAACAAGAAATGGCAAAAACATTTTCAATGCAACAATTTATTAAGCTGACACAATAAAAAGATATAATCTTCTGCTTCCTTTTCCTGATCATCTTTATACTTTAATGAAGGCATAAGTAACAGATCCTGCTAATTCCTCAGTATAATAGACAATAAAACATTAATATTTTTATAGGCTTTTTTGTGCATGAGTAATTATTTTATTATAAAATGCTTTATATTCCTCAATAAAACAAGTATAAAAATACTGTTTTTTTTAGTAGCAGTTATTAATATTTTAGGATATTTGGATTAATTATTTATCTGGACAGGCAAAAGTGCGATTTGGAAGCTCGTCTTAAATATTAGGGTTCTAAATTATCCAATATAACAGATGTGAGAAATAAAATGTTTTCTATTATTAGTATTAGTACAGAGGAAAAATGTGATTTGAGATTGCAAAACTCAAATAGTATTTGATCAACATTTTTATTCAGGCTATAGTGAATAAATATTAAACGATAATATTTAAAAAATGTTTTTGATATGGAAAGCTTACCTTTGTAAGGTTCTAAATTACTCAGTATGACAGACAATAAAACCATATTATCTATTATTATTTTAATGTAGTTTTTAATTCTCAGCTGTAAAGGGGGGAAAGTGCATCTTTCTGTATAAAACCCAACCACCAGGGGGCGTTGTTGCGGTTTGCTTTTTTCTGACTTAGACCCGGAACATAAACAAACCGGAATCCGGTCCAGCTTGAAGATGGCAGCACCCGGTGCCGGCGCTCCTGGCCGGCTGGTCCAGTACGTGGTGGTCCGCTCGGATCTGGTCCACCAGCTTTCGTGGCCCCTGGGGGCCGTGATCACCCAGGCCTGCCACGCCGCCACCGCCGCGATCCACCTGCACTACGGAGACCCGGACACGCAGCGGTACCTGGAGGAGCTGGACTCCATGCACAAGGTGGTGCTGGGGGTGAGCATGCGCATGCGCAGCGGTCGGTCGCTTCAGGTGTGAAGCTGGAAACGGATGCGGGCTGGAGCTGAATGCCGGTGTGTTGTTGTGTTTTCTGCCCCGCAGGCTCCGGATGAGGCCGCTCTCTCCGGGCTCTCCGACACCCTGACCCAGGCGGGAGTCTCCCACAAACTGTGGATCGAGCAGCCGGAAAACATCCCCACCTGTCTGGCTCTGAAGCCTTACCCCAAAGACGCCGTGCAGCCGCTGATGAAAAAGTTCAAGCTGTTTAAGTGACTCTTCGTTGAAATGGCAACAAGCGTCCACTGGGGGGCGCCAGAAACAAGCTGTAAATAATCTCAGCTGGTTCAATGTTTACATGAATAAATCCGTCTGGTTCAAGGGGAACATGTCAGACTAAATTATGAGTGCTGTGATTTCTTTCTTTATAGGCTGTTTTACATATTTTTGATGTGTGTGTCATACTTTTTCTTAAATTTAGCAACATATGAAATGTACCTTTTCTCTCATCTAATTTCTTCTGCTTGTTCTGCTGAACAGCGGCAGAAACATTAAACTCAATAGGCAAGGCAAGTTTATTCCTTTAGCACATTTCAGTAACAAGATGATTCAAAGTGTTATATGTGAATATAAAAACATTACAGAGCAAAATATTGCATAGGAAAAGAAAAACAAAACTTTAACAGAGGAATAAGTTAAGTAAGACCTTGACTAGAGTTCTTTAGTTTCACTGGGACAAGCTTCATCATTAACATTCAAAGCTTAATTGTTTCTATTCATACATTAACAAACATACAGAAAGCATCAAATCACACTACTTAATTGTTTCTAATAAGAAGAAATAAAATAGGTAAATCCTTGGATGTTTCTGATCTAAAGTAATTTTATCCACATTAACAAACATAGATTTCATTCACCACAGCAGTATTTTATTTTCATTTCAAACGTGGAGACTTGTGTTTTTGAATCACAAATACTTTATTGCCATGTACAGTAAAAATAAGGATACATTTTACCGGTACAGGACATTTCTGTGGGGAACACTGCAAAAACACAAAGAAGTGGTAGTTTTATATATATATATATATATATATATATATATATATATATATATATTGTATCTGTTTACATACGTACACAAATAGATAAGTTATGGGGTGATGGAGTCAGGGTGTGAGCTGGGTAAGGGTGTTGAGCGTTTTGCGTAATTATTACAGCACAATTTAATTAAGTCCCATGACCAATTTTCTTCTTTTTTGTAAATAATACTACGTTATATTTAAAAGCGCCTTTCATCACACTGAAGGACACCGTACAGGAAAAGTAGCTTAACTTACATGAAACACATCACAGAGAATATGCAGATTTACAAAAGGTGAGTTTTGAGGCGGATCTTAAACTAGTGAGTTGGGTGGCGGCTGATTCCAGAGCGGAGGGGCAGAGCAGGAGACGGCTCCGACCGACATGGTGACGAGGCGGACAGAGGAGGAAATTAACCATTTCAATTTTATGGAGGGATTTTAGTGGGAGAATGTGGAGGAGTAGAGACGGGAGGTGACCAGGCCATGAATGAGGATAGAAGTGGAGTGGAGGCTGAGGGAGGGAGGTGGTTCACAGCACCAAGGTGGGCAACTGTGGCTTGATGGGTTGAGTAGTTGTCTTGCAGTTGGAAGATTGTGGGTTTGATTCCAGCTTCCCCTTGTCACATGTCGATGTTTTCCTGCAGTCAGGATGGCAGAGAGGTCTAATGCGCTGTGTTCAGCTTGCAGTCTCCACTGGAGGCGTGGGTTCGAGTTCCACTCCTGACAGAATCTGCTTCTGGGCAAGTGGTGCGCTAGTGGTTAAAGTATTGTGCTTGTGTCCAACAGTTTGAGGGTTCAACTCCTGCAGACAGCTGCTCTGGGTCCCTGAGCAAGACCCTTAACCCCATTGAACTGTAAAAGAAAAAAGTGAAGGACTGTTAATGTTGTTAACACATTGTAAATGACTTTCCATTTAACCTATGATGTAATTTAGAAGAAAAAAATTAAGCATTCTGGTCCTTTAAAGCAAAAATCACAGTTGATGCTTAAATAATATTATCTTTAAGGAACCTTTATCAAAACGCATTAAAAATTACCAATAAGTCCTGAAAAGGCGTTGATGTGGAAGGAGGCGCAGACTTTGTTCTACCTGTTCAGGTGGGCTGCGTCACATTTTGGCATCACGCTTCAGCTTTAATCCTTTCATGTGTTGCAACTTTAGGATAAATTGATCAGATGAAGTAAGCCTTTTTCAAGAAAGTGAGTTTTTCTACAGCTTCTCTGGAAAAAAAACAGTTTGTAACAATGCGGGGGGATTTAGTGAAAGATGTGACCAGCTGCTCTTCCTCAGACGTTTAGCTCTCGCTAAGAGGTCAAGCATTTCTTTGCTGACCTGGTTTTGTCAGCTAAACGTCTGCTCTAAACCAGCAGTCAGGCCATGAACCTCATGTATGGTTGCCACCTCCATGAATCCTTGTGATCTTGTTAAAAAAATAAAAAGATCAGTGGAAATTTATCTGAATATTCCTCTGTTTTTTTAAAGTTTCTGTCTGGTCGAAGGAAAAAAAACCAGCAGAGATGAACCACTCGCCTGCCTTGACCTCTCTGATAACGGGGCGCGTGTTAAATGTAAAATATCCCTGTAACAGCTCGGCTGTTTCTGCAGCCGTACGCTCAGGATTTACGGCACAAACAAAGTTCAGGATTCACTGTGAAAAGCAGTTTTGTGCAGGAACAACAACAAAAACAACATTGCATGACTTATAATCGGCTACAGCTGTAGGATATTTACAGACTCACTTCTATACAGAAAACCCCAATTATTATCTTCAGCTGCCACTTTATACATGTCGTAGTAATTAATACTGTATATTCTGCAGTGATGGTATCAAGGCGTCACTTTATTGTAGCTTTAATACTTTATCTGTTGGTTGTGCTGTTCTTTTTACATCTCTCTTTTTAGGTGAATAAGCAGACTGGTGTTGTTTTATCATTCTCTCCTTTTTATCTCCTCTTTCTTTCACCTTTTCTTCTTTTTTTTCTCTTCTACTTTCTTATTGTAGTGTCCATATAACATGAAATATTCCCTGCATAAATTATAATAAAGCTGTTTACATGTATAAGTCAAGCGGAGCACTATGGTGAAAGCTCCACTTGTGAAAGTAAAATCTGTGGGGCTGTTTTTGGCATTAAGACAACAATTCTTAATGCCACATTTCCAAAGAGGATACTATTTTAAAAAAAAGGATGCCTAAAAGGCGCAGTAAAAAGACTGAAACAATGGAGAAGAAGTTTTATTGGAAACATTCAAGTAATGCAGCACAAGCTCATGTGTGCAACAAGTTTCCCACCTGTGATCCAGAAAAGGACGCTATCATCTGCGTATAACTCAGTATGCTCAAGTGTCAAAGGGGAAGAAAATAATTGTTTTATTTCACTTATTTAAAGGAGAAAATCTGAAAAGTGTGGCATGCATTCACTATAATTCCCTTGAAAACAATGCTGTCAAAGGGTGGGAATACTTTTGCAAGGCTGTTTATTTGAACTTCTGGTAGAGATCTTTGATAGAAATGAAACAAATCCCTCACTGCAGGAGAGTAATCCTTTCCGTGACACATATTCATCCAGAAGGGGATTATTGGTAACCCTAACAAGCCCTACCAAGTTAATAAAATCAATGTTTAATTTAAAGTAAGTGGGGAGCGTTTTATAATTAGTAATTCATGACTTCTTGTGTCCCTGGAACCAAATTATGAGGTGGCAGAGAGGTCTATTTCTCTTAGCCACTCCACAAAATGGGAAAGCTAGTAAATCATGATTTATACAAACTAAATGTGTTAATAAGTCAGGAAATGAAAATAAAAATAAAAAAACAGTAGGTCCAGAATTCAGCTTCTTCTTGTTGCTGAGTTTATTGGTAACTCCTCAGATTAAAAAGAATTCTTGGAGAAGAGATTCAATGTTTCAAGAAAGAAAATTCATCCAATTTTAATTTAATTATTTATTTACCTGGATTATTAAGATTCATCAGGATAAATCAGGAAATGGCTGCAAGCAGGTAATTACTAACCCCAACTCGCCTAAATCTACAGTTTGACCAATAATTGACGTTAATAACCTGCAGGAAATTTTCAGTTTGACTCAATAAAAGATTTTTACACATCAACGCCAGGTATGGCAGACAAAATGCTTTTGTTTAGTCTAGAAGGTCAGAAAACGAATTCCTTGTGTGTTCAAAACGACTCGATAACAATAAAAAGTTATCCAAATAGTTTATTATTTTAGTCTTGAGGGCTTTGGTTGTCACGACTAAACTCGCCTCCAATTATCTGTGATTTAAATAGTTTCAGTCTGATTCCTTTTCTAACTGGGAATTGCCTGAGCTGCACACAGGAGCAACCAGTAAAACATGTCTGCGGACTACGAGAACAGCTTTTACAGACGGACAACAGAAAAAGGGACTTAAAGACACCAAGTACCAAACTTATTGTGGCTGAAAACAGGATTTAAATGTCTTCATCCCTTCATCCGGCTATGCTGACACCTTGCAGTCAGGAGCAGCAGCAGCTTCTCATCTGTAGGGTCGAACCTGTAGCCTCGGACCGCTTCTGACGGATCAGCCCCTGCAGACTGGGACCACGGCCAACATAGCAGCGGTTCTGGAGACGTCCGGATTTTATCCTACAACCGTTGCAGTTTGGCTTCCTGTAAAACTTATTCAAAACCCTTAACCCTACCTGTGTTTGGGGGTTTATACCAGTAACATGGCTGTAAAATAATCAAAAGGGGCGAGGGGTCAGGACTTGGTGTAAAAGGATTGTCCACATTAATCTAATTGTATCAAAATACTACGGAGTTAAATGAGAAACGGCTGCTCAGAAACGTCAGTAGAACCATAATCCTCTTTAGTGCCCTGTTGAAATGATTTGATACTGATTAGTATTCCCTGCACTTTTTTTATGAGTTCTTATAAAAAAATATGACTTTATTCTCGTAATTTTATAACTTTATTCTCACAATTTCCGAAAAAAAGGATCCCCTCGTCAAAAGTGGGTCGCCCGTCTCTGGCACTTTTATTTTGGGTCACAGGCTGAAAAGTTTGGGAACTCCTGCTCTAAAGCAGCGGCCCTCAAACTGGGGTCCCCGGACCCCCGGGGGTCCACAAACCACAGGTTGGGGGTCCGTGAAACGCATGTTGTCGGGCCTGAGGAGGCACTGCTGAGGATGCGTCGGTGTTAAGCTAAATAACACTATGGACAAATATTTAACTCCATCCATCCACTTCATCAAGTAAGGTAAAAGCCAAATCAGCTAAAATTAGGAAGTATGACAACAGTTACATCAAGTTTGGTTTTATTGAGAATGAGGATCTAATCTCCACTAAATCTTTAATATTAAGTATGTAAATATGTGAATGTATTTAAAAAAAAAAAACATAATTCCTAATACATTTAACAGTGCAAAGGCTGTTTAAAAACACTGTCAGCATGAGGAATCTTGGGCTGCACAGTGGAGCAGTGGGTAGCGCTGTTGCATTGCAAAAACCTTTCTGCTGCTAGACAAATGCTAAAATGCTAAATTTCTCTTATAATATTATTATTATTGATTCATTTATTCCATAATTTCATATTTACTCAATACATTTTTTAAATACCGTAAGTGACCTTGTTTCTTTAATTTCTTTGTTGAAGTAATTCCATAATTGCATAACTGTAACGCTCCGTTCTTTTACTGTGGTTCTAAATCTAGTTTTTTTTAAAGACTTCTGTTCTTTTCAAGTTATAACTACTTGCTCTCTTTTCAAACATATTTTGAATATTTATTGGTCAAATATTTTTGTTTACTTGATACATTATTTGTAGCATTTTTAAATCAACTAATTGGAAGGATCTCTAAAATGACTATTGCTAAAAAAAAATTAGAGCTATGATGATAATTACAGAATTACAGATATTTTGAATGAGAGCTTTGACCAGAAAAAATAATGTTGCAGTTATCAGTAATTAATATCAAGCATTGCGATTAAATGTTAATGGTATTGCCATAGTGCTGTCTCACAGGCAGACAGCTGCCTCCAGCGCCTTGGCCAGGGCCTCAAACTGATAAGGTTCTGGTCCAGTGGGCTCCACAAAGCCTCCCACAACCTCTGGTGACGCGGGGGGGTGAAAATCCTCAAAAGCCTGAACCGTGGTGTACCAACGTAACTATCCTCACTCTGCTTCAACATGGCAATTCTAATGGGAATATGTGTTGTTGTTTTTTATTTCACTGTGGTCATCCAATCACACAAACAACACCGACCAAGAGTCGACAGCAAGAAGGACAGATGTCCTCCAGGCACTGACATCGTGGAGGACAGAGTTCGGCCGCTCAGAGAGGAGATGTGGGATCACACTGGTTGCAAATTTTCATCTCCTTTATCTCAGGTCAGGAGAACTCTAATAATCCCCTAAAAAGGCAATTTGTTCACAGCCACCCGGTCCAGGTACGGCCTGCTGGGGGACGGACATCCATAAACACTTCTTACACGTCTGGGCACGTCCCACATCCTCCACTCAACAATATATTTTCCTTACAAATGTGGAAGCGTGCAGAGGGAAATAAACAGGTTTTTACAAAGAATTATTTATAAAAAAACAGCATTTTTACAATAAAGGAAAAACGTATCACTTGTAGTACTTTTCATTGTAAGTTTAATTTGCCCCTTAAAACACCTAAAATCAAAGCCACAGAGGTGCTCCATGATCACCTCTCCATTTCTGCTTCTGGTTGCGTGTTTTCCCACGCGTCCACGCGTCTCTCCTTTCGCTTTTAGAAGACAGCTCGCCAACTCTTTCCAGCTCTGGAAGGTTTTGTGTGTTTCTGACCTGCTCAAACAGTCCGCAGTCACTGAGTGATGGGTTTTCCCTTCGTATTGCTACGCAGAGTTGGAAAATTATTGTAACCCGAGCAACGTTTACTGGAGTGTCCAGAAATATCGACTTGAAAGGAGGAGCTTTTCAGGGGAAAAATGGCTAAGTTCTGCTGTTAGCAGAAGTCCTCAGAGTCCAGCTTTTAACAGCGGAAACCTCGGGATGCAGAAGCACCCTCAGCATGAATCTCCCTGTGACCTCTGACCAGATCTTTGGTTCTGCGTGTTTTTACCCGTCCAGCCCACTGTTTCACCTAAACATCTGACAGGTGGAGAATAAAACAGGATAAATGCAGCCGTCGCCTCCGTGACTCGGTGTTCCTGAGTTTTATCAGGAAAACTAAATGAGGGCAAAGCCATTTTTAAAAAGTGTGTGTCTGCTTAAAAACAGGCACAAAGCGCTCGCCTGCCTTGACCCACCAGATAATTGTGTCCTCATCCAAGTTATTAAATCCAGCAGCATGCAGGTTTTTTTTTTTCTGGTTGATGTGTTCCTGGAAAAAAAAAAGAAAAAGCTCTTCTGGTTCTGCTTCTCATCAAGTCGCCATTTTTCTCTGTTAAAGGGGTTTAGATGTAGGAGTGGGCTTCCCTAATCGGTAAAAACAGACATTCTCGGCTGTCAAGTTTCACGTTATCGAGAGCGAAATTTAAGAGAAGTATGTCCAATTTCTTGTTTTTAATCCACCTAAAAGCCATAGATAATTTGTTAATTGTTTGAAAACAGTAAGAAAATGTATTTTAATGGGACTACTTTAGCGATTTTCATTGTATCTGGGAAAATTCCTGTTGAAAATGACAGATTACAAATATAAGTGAATGGCTCAATAATAGATTCTATTATACTTTTTACAGTCATCATGTCTAAATCTTCATAGCCTGTTGAGCTTTTGTTTACACATTTATTTACAATATTGTTTATTTCCTCTTTTTCTACACTGTCAATGAAAATATTATTGACCGTATATACTAGTGTATTCAGTTTATCCTCTATTATTGGTTTATTCCCCACCAGACTTGCAACTTTCTTTATGTCATATATGTCGTTATTTTCCTTGACAAAATAATTAGGGAAAAGTTGATTTTACTCCATCACTTTTAATCACATTATTTAATATTCCCCATGTTGCTTTAGTGTTATCTTTAAATTTATTTATTTCTTTATTAAATAAATAAATGATTATAGTAATTTTATCCTGGTTGTGTGGTTATTTCCTCCTTTTTAAACACACAGGGTTTCAGGATGGTTTCAGCCGCAGCGTACGTCGGGCATGGAGTGTGTCGGTATTGTAAAAAGCAGTTTATTAATTGGACTTTCAGTTTTTTTTATAGCTTCAGATGAACTGTGTCTTGCTGTCTGTTTTGAGTAGATTTGAACCGTTTTTCTTGCCCACCTTCCTGAGTGACTCCAGCCACTAACTCTTATTATATATAAATATATATTATCATACTATATTATCTTTTGCTGTCGTTCACATATGAAGTTATTCAGGATCCTGGAGTTTGCTGGGTCAGCTGACGTGCGTCGCTCGTTAACTCTGCTCTGATTGTTGCGTTGCTGTGGTTAATCACTCAGATGTCTCCCTTTCAGGGCATTGTGGAGCACATGAACAGCGCTGGCTGGAATAATTAGCGCTTTAAGAGCTTGTGTGTTATTATGTCATTGATTTTATCATTAATTAATTTATTTTTCCTGAGAAAGGTGCTTGATAAATAAACTTACTTTTGTGCATTTGCTGGATCGAGCGACTTGACTTGTTGAATTTGCTTGAAAACCTAATTAAGTGTTTTGTTTTTCAAAAGTAACTTTTGTCCGTTTAATGAGTGACAAGTAATAAACTGAGCCCCGAATTGGTTTGCCACCATTGCTTTTCTCCCACAAATCAAGTTATTAAAACAAGTCTCGCTCTTTCCACTAGCTAGTTTAGAATCTGCTCTACCAGTTAAACATGTCTGCAGGGAAGTAAAAACAAAAAGCTGCATGAAGAGACAGTAAGGGCTTTACATATAGTTTACATATAGATATGACAACATACATGTTTTCTTTTGGTTTTTAGGTTTCAGGCAACAAAGTATCATAAAAATCACGCCTTCCGTGCTAAATTTGCTTCTGTTTATATAGATTTCACTGCAATCATCTAAAAGCTCTTTACTTTATTTAAATCAATACTTTGTGACATGAAACACCCTGATGATTGCACAGCTGTGATTTTATAGTTCTACTTCAGAAACACCCCCAACAAGTTGAAAAGTTTCTTGCAAACCACAACCTTAAAATGCAACACCGCTGCCTCGTGCACCAAAGTGGACCTTTTGTGGTTCTGAAATTTCACGTTAATAGTTTAGTCTCTTTCCCTGACTGCATGAATTAGAGAGGAATTTCTTGGGTGATCGAACGTGATGAAGATGGATGTTTTAAGAAGCATGTCCACATTCAGGAATCGCCACGTACGCAAAAATGTTAAGACCCGGACCAACCAGTACTTTAACAGAACAGCTCAGGTGTAGTTTTTATGAGGGAGACCTGAGCAGAACAGCCCCTGCAGCAAAGACTGGCTGAAAATATGTCTCAAAGAATGGCAACACAAAGTCGGAAAGCATGTGCAGCCATTCGGTCTGACATGTTGAAATACGAGGTTATTTCTGCACCGAGCTCATACTGCACGATCAGTAGACCTTTATGTTTTAATTTATAACAGGTACGCAAATATTAAAAACTCCAGTCTTATATATGTTGACAGTGCAATGAAAAAGCTTTTGCTTTCACAGGTTTCTTCTAGTTTTGCAGTTTCAGATCAAAAACCTTTGAATATCAATAATAAACTGAGTTAATAAAACTGTTTTTAAAAGCTACCCGAACAAACTTGGCTCCATGTTATTATTGTAATAGTAATTATGTAATTATTGTTGATAGATCAATATTTGTTTTTTTTGGGGGGGGGGGGGGGGGGTGCTGATCATTGCCTGACTTGTGTAATCAGTTCAACAGAACCTGACTGACAACATGAAGTAGGCCAAAAGGAGCCAGTCATGCTGCGGTCTAAAGGAACTCAAGAACGGATCAAAAGTTTACATCTATCAGTCTAGAAATGTTTACAAAAACATTTCTAGGGTTACTGGACTCCAGAGAACCACATGTAGAACCAATATCCACCTAAAAACGGAGAAAACATGCGGAGAACTTTCCCAGGAGTGGCCAAAGTTACTCCAAGAAGGCACTGACTGCTCATCCAGAAGGTAATGCTTGAGGTCAGCTGTCATGGTTCAATAATAATAATAATAATAATAATAATAATAATAATAATAATAATAACTCTTTAGTAGCAGACTTTACATTCATAGTCACATAAAAGAAAATAGAAAGACAAACCACAGAAATATACAATAGAAAGAGACTGGGCTGATATTTTTTTTTCCTTGATTGACTGTTTACAAAAACGTTTAATGAATGTCTGATTTCAAGTTAAATGGACACTGAAACGGGAAGGGAGAAGAGGTGAAAAAAGAGGGGAGGAAAAGAAGAGAACAAGATAACATTCTCTGAGTCTGCTTCTACACGTGCAGAGAGATATATATAAAAAGAATAGCAGAACCAGCTGATAAAGTATTACAGGTACAAACAACCAACGCCTTGATACCATCACTGAAGAATATACAGTATTATTTAATACTATAAAGTGACAGCTGAAGATAATAATAGAGGTTTTCTGTATAGAAGTGAATCTGTAAGCACCTGGTTCTGCTGGAGGTTTCTCCCTGTTAAGTTGGAGTTTTTCTCTCCACTGTCGCTACATGCATGCTGGGTATGAGAGATTGCTGCAAAGTCAACTCTTCAGTCGTAAACTGAACTTGACTGCATTGTTTAAAAACATGAATCTCAAAGTATAATAGGGTTGAATTTACGTTATTATCATTATTTTATTTTTTGTAAAATGCTTTGAGACATTTGTTGTGAATTTACTACATAAACGTGAATCTGTAAGCACCTGTTTATGCTGGAGGTTTCTCCCTGTTAAGTTGGAGTTTTTCTCTCCACTGTCGCTACATGCATGCTGGGTATGAGAGATTGCTGCAAACAAAGTCAAGTCTTCAGTCATAAACTGAACTTGACTGAATCTGAAAGTATGACAGGGTTGAATTTACGTTATTACTATTATTATTATTACTATGATTTATTTTATTTTTTAAATGCTTTGAGACAATTGTTGTGAATTTACAATCTAAACTGACAAGAATCAGCAATTTCTTAGTGCTGCTGTACCGTATAAAATCCCAATAAAATACGCTGAACGCTGTGATTCCGGCATTAAAAAAAAAGCTCCGCTGGTTCACCGGTACCGAACCGGCGGGTCCATCAGCGCAGAACCTTCTGCCCGCTGGCCGCCTCGTGAGCGCGCCGCCCGTGCACGAGCAGCCCTGTTTGTTTGTGTTGAGAGGTTGGAAATGGCGGAGAGCAGAGAGCGCAGCGACAATTTGGCTTAGCAAAAGGCGACTGCACCGCCACCGACGCGCGGAAACCCACAGCCGCGACCCACGGAGCTCCCCGCAACACGCTGCCACCGACCGGACGGGCGACCCCCCACGCAGGAGGCGTGAAAACCCCGATATTGTGGAGCGACGTGTTGTTGCGAGGTTTAGCGAGCGGGCTAGCCTTGCGAGCTAGCCGCCAGCTAGCAGCCTGGCTAACTTCACCACCACGCAGGCTTGTTTGTCAACAAAAGCTGACGTTAAATTGACAGCGAGCCAGCTCACACACAACTTGTGGAAAGTTTCCCGGATGACCCACGCGTGTTTATAACGTGGTCGCGACGCTTGGCCGCGGGATCCTCAACCCAAAGTAGGATTTGATTTAAAAAAAAAGAAGAAGAAGGAGGAGGAGGAGGAAAAAAGAAAAAGTGAGACATCTGAGTATCAAGTTAAGCTGGTTAGCCCAAGTTAGCCGAGTTGGCTTCGGTTGACGCCGCCTGCTGACCGGGTTGAGCTAACCAGCTCTACGGGAGTCCCGACCGGACGGAGCTGCGGACACAAGCTGCCCGGGACAGCGGACAGGTAGGAGAGGCTGCACACATGTGATCGATGCCCGGATGGCTCATGTTTTCAGCGGCCGCCGCAGAGCAGGCTGCGTCCTGCAGGCCTCGGCTCATTGTTGAGCCCCCCTCCTCCTCCTCCTCCTCCTCCTCCTCCTCCTCTCCCCTCCAATCATCATAACTGCTCTACGTTTTTCTCCCACACCAGCGTCTCCTGCCGAGGCACAGGCGTGCATGGCTCCGGAGGGGCGGTTTTGCTTCAGAGCAGGCGGTCATTATGTAACCTGGTGGCTGGTTGGGGGGGGGGGGCTGAAGGTGTCGCAGCTCTGTAACCTGAACGCGAAAACTGAGAGAACACCTTGACCCCTTGACTCGTGGCATCTGAGTCCCTTTTTTAAAATAAACCACACTAGTAACTCATGTTCGCTGGGAAAGTGCTTAAAAAAACACGCAGCATGCAGCTGGAAACGGTTAGAGGATGGTTTTTAATTCAGTTCAATTTGATTTATATATATATATATAGTGCCCAATTCACCTCAAGACACTTTATAAAGTCAAATTCAATCAAATCCTCCAGGTTGGTCATAAAGTTTCCTCTCTAAGGAAACCCAGCAGGTTGCATCAAGTCTCTCCAAGCAGCATTCACTCCTCCTGAAGGAGCGTAGAGCCACAGTGGACAGTCGTCTGCATTGTTGATGGCTTTGCAGCAATCCCTCATACTGAGCATGCATGAAGCGACAGTGGAGAGGAAAACTCCCCTTTAACAGGGAGGAGAACCTCCAGCAGAACCAGAACCAGGCTCAGTGTGAACGCTCATCTGCCTCGACCCACTGGGGGTCAGAGAAGACAGAGCAGAGAGAGCTACCAAGAACTTGTATAATAGGGATAAATTTGCCTTATGTGGCTTTGTTTTGTGGTTTTCTTTGTAGATGTGTTGTTGTTTTTATTGTCACAAACCCTTTGAGATGTATCTAAATGAAAATAGGGTATTAACTGTTAATATTAAGAAGCAAAGATGCACCGATATGAAAATTTCGGCCGATTTGAATATAGTTGTAATGGCTGATAACTGATATGCACAGATATATTTCGATGCCCTTTCAACTTGTTTGCTGTGGAAATAGACAGGTTGACAGGTCAGGTTTTCTATTACGATGTTTGCAGATGACGTTGTGATTAGCGGCAAAAACGGTGGAGGAAAACCTGGAGAGATGGAGATTTGCCCTGGAAAGGAGAAGAACAGAGGCTAGCCGTAAAAAGACAGAATATATGTGTGAATGAGGGGGACCCGAGTGGAGCTGTGAGGTCACAGGGAGCAGAGATAAACAAGGTGCAGGATTTAAAGGAGCTAAAAGTAATATACTTACGGTAAAATCAACCTAAATTGTTCTCGTTCGTCACCCAGGATGAAAGTAACATTCCCTAAAAACAATCGGTCCTCTCCATCAACAATGTCTGAGTCAAATTTTTCTCCTTTCAAACCTAGAGGTACGGTCCGGAAGAGTGTAGCCTGTGTTTACTTCCTGGTTCCTGAGCCAATCACATGAGAGTTCCCAGGGTTCCCAGCACAGAGCATTTAGTATTTTATTTTGGCAAGAGAGCAGCAGCCTGCTATAACATGGAAGCCAATAAGAGAAGCGGATCAGAACTAGAACAGAATATAACATCATATTCATGTCCTGTGGAAGTAAATATTCACAACAGCAACACCGTTTAAAAACGGCATATTAGGTTGTGATTGGTAAGCTGTTGTACCAGTTTAAGCCACAAGGTGTCAGTATTATTTATAGCACCTTTAAGTACTTAGGGTCAACAGTCCAGAGCAACGGCGAGTGTGTTGGGAAAAAAGGTGAAGAAACGTGGAATGGGAGGAGACAAGTGTCAGGTGTGTTGTGAGGTAAACGTGTCAGCCAGGAAAGGTGGACAAGATGGTGGCAAGACCAGCGATGTTGTCTGGTACAGAGATCCGAGAGGCACTGAGGAAGAAACAGGATGCAGAGATGAAGATGCTGAGGTTCTCTTTGGGATGGAGAGGATCAGGAATGAGTTCATCAGAGGGACAGCTCCTGTTAGATGTTTCAGAGACGAAGCCAGACTGAGGTGGTTTGGACAGAGGACGGATAGTGAGGACATTGGTAGAAGGATGTTGAGGCTGGAAATGCCAGGCAGGAGGCCTGGAGGAAGACCAGAGAGGGGATTTATGGATGGAGTTAAAGGAGGACATGAAGGTAGCTGGAGTGAGAGAAGAAGACGCAGAAGATGGGGTTAGATGGCGATGGATGACTGGCTGTGGTGACCCCTGAACGGGAAAAGCCAAAAGATTTGACACAGTGAAAACACAAATACCACGAGACATCCACCACCAAAACATCACAAAAACACACACCCAGTTTTACAAATGATACCGATATATAAAAAGATATATTAAAAACATCGGCTGATATCGATCTCGATGCAGATGTACCAAGTATCCTGTATATTAACCATTTCTGTTGGGATTAACCCACATTTTCCTCACACTTCCACATTTTTTTCTCCCATCATGATTTCCCCACAACTTACTGTGAACATCAGCATTTCAGCCGTTTAAATCTATGAGTAGCTGTGAAAGTTGTCCAGTGGGCCACAGATACCATGCTAACCTAGAGCTGTTGCATATCTCTTGAAATATTATTGCGGTCCAAATATTGCATCCAAGCAGTTCTTTATAAGTGTGAGACTGCACACATTGATGACACAACAATCACTGCGATTCGATGAAGAAAAATATTGCTTTTTATTTATTTTTTTCCCAGATATTGTCTTGAAACGTTCAACAATTTGCTTTTTAGTGCTTAGAATAAATGTCAGATGACTTTAATTATAGCCAAAAGGTCACAATCGGTACTATAGAAAATGACATTTTTTTTTATAATTAAACAGCAACTGAGATTAAACGAGGTTAAACTTTCAGCTGACATTGTTTTCCATACTAAACATTACGATAAAATCCACAAATTAAGCTAAGAACTATTTCCAGTTTTAAATAGGATCTGTACCTTCTGTTGGCTGTTTAAATCGGTCTTTAGTTAACAATTAGCAAATCACAGACCCATTTAATAAATCCAATAGTAATAAAAAAATTCAGTAACTTAACTCGGGTGAAACACATTATATAGATTATTTACACTCAAACTGATGTTTTCAAGCTTTATTTGTGTTGAATTATGATGATTTTCTGCTTATAGCTGATGACATAACCTTTTAAGATCAGAATGTTAAATCAGACCAATAAGGAAAAACATTTTTAATACAGAAATTGTTTATTACCTGCTTAAAGGTCGTAAAGGATCCGTTTGATTGGACCAACGAGCCTCATTGGGGAGCTTTTTGTAATTTATTGAATATTACTGTATTTGGTTGGTTGTACAGAAATCGACGTGTCCTGCAGAAAAATTGAGGGATTTTATAACTGTATTGGCTATATTGTTAAGAGAAATGGGGAAAAAAATGGATAACATTGTGTTTTTAGCCTCTTTGCATTATCAGAAATTCTGCAACCTCGATTAACAGATTTAAACAACATTGATCCCTTTGATTAATGCATTGAAGCTCAAGACTCCCACTTTTCTTTGAAAAAGAAATGCATCAGCAAATAAAACGCATGTTCGCTGGTGCACTTTCTAGAATCACCTTTTTTCACCCCATTCTGTACTGATCTTCAGCGTTCGGCAGCTTTAGGGGCATTTTGGCACCATTTCATGCTACACCGTTGGTTTAAACTGTGTTTTTTCGTGGTGGTAAATAACTTTAATCAACTGAAACTCTTCCTGTCTGAGCCAGGGTACAGAAATCAATCACAACGTTCATTTCAGGAGCTGCTACCTGCACGTGTGTGATGTCTAACTAGACTCTTCAAAAAAACATTTAGTTCAAGATGTTTATCTCCAGATATTTTGGTTAGTGTCACTGTGTTAACCCTCAGGCTAAGCGTCTTATAAGATTTATTGTTCCGGCAGAAAGGCAGAATGTGGTTGAACTGAATTTGTCTTTATAACTCTTTTTTTTTTTTTTTTTTTTTTTACAAAATTAGAAAATATTAAAGATGTTTTGTAAACGCTGTACTGAAACAAGTCAGTCATAGTTTCCTTACTGCTAATAATACTGTATTTTAGGGCTGCACAATATGTTATAAATGTACCGTTATAATAGTACATTTTAATTAACTATTTCATTACCTTGCATTCAGGGTCTCATATATTTAGGGACATTTATTTTATGCGCAGTTAAAAAATAAAATGTTTAGAAGGTAATGAGGTGGTAAGGTGTCCCGACATTAAGCTGCTAAGTTTTTATTAATTTTATTTTTTTATGCCAAAACAGTAAGCCGCCGACCTGAAGCAACTTTCTTGTTTGTAAAACTGGTGTTGTTGAGATGTAAATACTAAATTTTATGTTATGTTTTTCCAGTCACTGGCTAGACTACTCGTCATCTGGGCTCTATGTTCAGACAGACACGAATACTTTTTAATTATTTTGTATTTATTCCATGTTGTTCATGCAACATTCAACAATATTGCAACCCATGAAGCTTCAGCCGGGTCATTACGAGGTAGACTTGTGGTGTACAGCGTTTACTTGACTTTGGCCACAGCGGTTTTATTGACCAGGATGTACCGAGGATTGGGAAAATTGTCATGACAGAAAATTAATATTTGCATTACAATAATTACCAAAAAAATCTTATTTTCCTGTTTTCAAATTCTTACATTTTCCTTAACTTCTCTAAAATTTTCTAGAATTCTTCTAAATTCCCTGTTTTCCAATCTTACCTTCCCTTTTTTTTTCCACCAAGAAAGGGGCCCATCATTTGGCTCATGTGTCGAAATGTAACGATTTATTGCCAAACATTTATAAAATAAGTCATTGGTAATGTTTCAGTTTGACAAAACCATTTTTTTGTACATTTAGGAGCTTAAAAGGTACCTGTTGCTCATTTTAAAATATATTGATGACATAACAAAGCTCACATGTAAGACAAGGCAAGGCAAATTTATTTATATAACACATTTCAGTACAGAGACGATGCAAAATGCTTTACATGATTAAAATATAGGAAAAAAACTGAATAAAAGCAAGCAGGAATAAAATGTAGAAACAAAATAGAACATGGGAAAATAGAAACTAAAAGCAAACATTAAAAACAGTTGGACTACAAAGTTGAACTAATGATATTTCAGTAGAACAGTTTAACTAGAACAGTCAAAGGCAATCCTAAACAAATGTGTTTTTAATCTTGATTTAAAGGAACTCAGGCTTTCAACACAGTTTTCTGGAAGTTTGTTCCAGATAAGTGGAGCATAGGAACTAAATGCTGCTTCTCCATGTCTGGTTCTGGTTCTGCAGAGCAGGCTGGAGCCAGAAGACCTGAGTGGTCTGGAGGGTTGATGCCCTGATAACAAGTCTGTGATGTATTTAGGTGCTAAGCCATTCAGGGATTTATAGACTAACAGAAGTATTTTAAAGTCTATTCTCTGAGATACAGGGAGCCAGTGGAAGGACTTTAGAACTGGGGTGATGTGCTCTACTTTCTTAGTCGGGGTGTAGGGATGCACGATATATCGGCAGTATTTATTTATTTATTTTTTTAACATATCAGTATCGGTCTGATAAGTCGATATGTTGATCTTAACAACCAATGTTTATTTCCATCTAGTTCCCCTTTGTGCCTGTGCTTCAGGAGGGGGAGGGGATAAGGTTGGTCATGCAGTTTGTTTGTTTTTTTGGCCATGAGACGGCGACTGTAACACATCATAGCCAGAATTGTGAGCTTTTTAAAAGAAGCAGAGATGCAATGTCAGCAGTGTGGTCGTTTTTAACGTCAAAAGAAGACATGCAAATTCAGTTTGCAAAGTTTTTAGTCGATACAAAATTGTGCAAAACTTGATAATCCCAGAAACATATGTGTGTGTGTATACATCGGTTAATATCACAATGTTAATATCGGATATCGATATCGGCTTTACTCTCCCGACCGCCAGGCTAAGCGTAGTTTGTTTATTTGAAATGCCTCGATGTTTGAGAGCGACATTAAAGTTCCCGCCTGGGACAAAACCTCCCGGTGTAAATAAGCTAACGTGCTAGCTGTTATTAGCTCCACGCACACTACGTTCACGCTACGCTCCTCCTTCGGACAACGCTCCTCGAACTTCCCTGTTCCGCTGGTGTGGACAAAATTTAGAGACGGGTGTCTCCTGCTTTGTAAACGTTGCTCTGGGGGTTGTAATTTTGAATGATCATCTAGTCGCACTGCATGTTGTGCTATTGCAGTGTTTCTCAGTGTTGCCCATGCTATGCTAATGCTACGAGCTAACGTTACAACAAAATATAAGTTTTGTAATTATTTATATTTTTAATTAACCAAAATTATTCTGTGCTTCTCAGAATCAAAATGGCATTGAGTTAATTACTTTAGCATTTTGACAACTCTAATAGAAACTCTGCAAAATAATACGGCAATTCAAAGTTTAACTCTTTACATCAACGCATTCCTCCTTTGCACCATTAAATGATTTTCGTTGAACAGACACGAAATCAGAAACCTATTTCTTCCGTGTTTCCTGCACCAAAACATGCTGTGTGTATCTAAGGTTGGACAATATATTGAGATTTTAAAAATATCGAGATTTATTTTAAAAGGCATATAAGTTCAGACTGTGTTGCTTATATCTAGATGGTCTATGTTTCATTATAATTATACTTTTATGTATTCCAGTAGGTTATTTTTAAGCCATTGATTGAAGCCGTTTATAGTTATTTTATGGAAAGAAAAACATATTGAGATAAATATCATATATCGTCATTCAGCCTGAAAATATCGAGATATTATTTTCGGTCCATATCGCCAACCCCTAGCGGTACACCGATGTTATTGTTGTTTTGGGAACGCGGGTCAGTTTGGAGCCGCGAACAGGTAGGAAACATTTTAAAAGTAATGTAAACGACCACAAAAAAAAAGTATTTCAGAAAAAAATCTTAATCTAGAAACACAAAAGAAAGAACAAAGAGAAGATTTAAGTCTTTTACATATTTATTTTTATTTTTCACACGTGCCTCATCAAAAAGGTAAATGAGGTGTAAAAGTAACATAGTTTTTTTCACTTATCTTTCAAAGTATAAACATCAGATTAATTTGTCATCAAAGTATTTTTTTTTCTGGCAAAGTATATTTGTTTAACTTTTTTTTATTATTTTTTATAGAAACAAGACAGCAAACCCTCAAAAACAGGAAATACCACGAGGAAAATTATTATCCGTGTGACAAAGCAAAAACATACTTATAGTCACAGAAAGCAAAATAAAAGAGTTGGTTGTTCTACATGGGAGATAAATGGACGCCATGTGAAATCAAACGTAGTCACTGATCCATTCAGCGTGTATCTCATTTTTTAAATAAAAAAAATAAATCACACATCCGTCTTCGGGCCGTTGTTTTTCCAATTTAAAAGAATAAGGAGTAGGCCACGTCATCAAAGTAATTAATAAGACACGTCAGAACAGATTTCCATGTGAAGCATCGCTGAAGTTAATACGGAGGGTTTGAGTGTAGCGCTTCCTTTTTACCTTCTTCTGTGTGTTTGCGTGGTGGTAATCAGCTGGTAATCAGTTTGTGTAGCGTGCGTCGTATTTTGGCCCAAACGTTGGCCCTCTCTGAGTCAGAAGCGTCATCGCTGGGCCTCGCTGAGCTGAGATGAAGCCCAGATAAGGAGCAGGTTATGGAGTTCAGCCATTTGGTCCAAAGTTTGTAATAACCGGGGGCTGCCGAGCTCAAGGGGTTTATAAACCGCAAAACAAAGAGTTGTAAAAGGGTCGCCAGAGGGCTGAGGAGGGTGCGAGGCGCTCAGTATTTTGCTTTTCTGTCATTCTATATGCAGAAAAATCACGTAGTGTGCGTGTTATCATGGATTAAGCAGTTTACATAGTTTAAACGATGCAGTCTGAGGAGCCTAGATGAAGGCAAATGTGAATTCTTTAATAAACCTGGAATAGTTTTCTGACTACAGATGTCCCTACGTTTCTTGGCAGGTGGAATAAAACAACACTGGAACATATTTATTATTTATTAAATGTAAACACGAGGTGTGAAGCACACTGGAGACAAACTGTTGGTAGTGGGAGCCTTCCTCCTCCTCCTCCTCCTCCTGTGTGTGTGTGGAGACTGAGCAGCCATTTTAGCACTCGGCAGCGCTGCAGCCTGTCTGCCGCTTTCGCTGCTTTCTTCTGCAGGAGCTGCTTTAGGTGTTTGGGCTTTAAAGCTCCCAGGATGTTAGCAGACCCTCCTCACTTTCATTTAGGTCCGCCTGGCAGGCCAGGCCGGAAGTTTATTGTGCACGAGTTTTCATTTCTTTATGATTTATAGTGATACAGGTCATTGGCTGTTTTCAGTCATGCTTTCTGAAAGTCTTTAAAAGATTATTAAATTATTCTCTCCGTTTCACCCTTTTCATGGTCCCATCTTTCTGTCTAACCGTTTAAAAAAGGTTTGTTCCCTCAACTTATTGTTGTTTCTGCACATTTCTGTAATATAAAAAAAACAAACGGTGACGGACCGACATCAGTTATTATTTTTTTTCTTACATAAACTGAAAAACACAGAAGATAAACTGAATATTTGCAACAAATTCAGTCATGTAAATAACAGTTTTAGCAAAAAAGCATTTTTTGCTTTAAAAAAACATCCAGGAGACAATATCTTTATACAACTTTGACAAATTAACTTATCCAGTTTTCCCTAAGACTACGCCATAAATACACAGATAAAGCAAAGAACCGCTTGGGCTCCAATAAATGTTAGCTATTTATTTAGGTACCATAAATTTAAGGTTCCCTATATCAAAACTATGTTTGCCTTTTGCAGCATAAAAATGTGACGACGGTAAAAAGGTGTGAAGTTGTCAATAATGGCGAAAGCATTGCAGTTCCACTTTATAGAGGCCAAAGCTGATTGATTTAAATGTGAAACTTAAAAGCTTGATATATTCTTATTATAGCTTTTGTCTGTAGTTATTTTGTTTGGATTTTGTGAATAGTTATTGCATAATGTAAAAGTATCTTATGTATAGAGTTTTTGTGTGCAGACAGTGTGGTTATTTACATTTGATGTTGTATTGATAATTTATTACTATTATTATTATTATTATTATTATTATTGTTATTAAGTCATTCATTTAGAGGATTATTATTCCAGAGTTTTTGTATTTGGCGTTTAAGTGTGTAAATTGGATGACACGTTATTTGTAAATTAAAGATGGGTAAAAACAATACTATTGGATTTCTTTTGTAAGCATAAATTGATGATTTATCGCACATCCTGCCCCCTTGTTTTAGCAGAAGAAAACGACGGGGCTTCAGATGTAAATGTCTGTGGGTGATACAGACGTCACTGCTGCAGTTTCCTTCTTTTCTTTTACAACTTTACATATTCTGTAAAGCTTCCGAGCTTCTTTGCAGCGTATAGCCAATGGAGATTAAACGTGCCCTAAAACCAGGAAACTGCTTTTTATTTTGATTTTAGGTTGCTTTCCTCCTCATCCTCTTATCTCTACCGCACGTTTTCCTTCCACTCAACCTTCTATGAATATGCTTGGACACAGCGCTCTGAACAACCAGCGTCTTAAGCAATGACCGTTGGTGGTTTTTCGTCCCTGGGGACGGTGTCAGTGCCTTGCTTCAGAAGTGTAGGCCGTAACATAGACGTTCCCCAACGTCCGTCCATCATCTACAGCAGCGGTCCTCAATTCCAGTCCTCGAGGTCCGGTGTCCTGCAACGTTTATGTGTCCCTGGTCCAGCACACCTGAGTCAAATAATCAGGTCCTTAGCAGGACTCTGGACAACTTGTCTGCATGCTGAAGAGCTAATTCAGCCGTTTGGTTCAGGTGCGTTGGACTCGGGACGCATCTAAAAGCTGCAGGACACCGGACCTCGAGGGCCAGAACCAAAGACCCTTGGTTTTAAATGCGTGGATGTTTGAGATCGACGTAAAACGGTCATTAAAGTTCCGGTCCGATACAAAACCTCCACATCTAAATAGCTAACAGCTAACATGCTAGCTGTTATTAGCTCGCATGTTAGCCAAGTATTGTTATTTTTGACTGTGTAATGAATCATTTTGAAATAATGAACTTTTTATTGATTATTTGCACCTATATATGCTCCATTCATCTGATTTTTACTCCATATAAAAAGCGCCTTGCTGTCTCCTGTTGTTTATACAGACATTTTTTTTTTTTTTACAAAAAAATGTTTTTTTACATTATTCAGTAATCTGAAAAAAGTGAAATATTTCATTGTTTAACCTGCTGATCAGCAGTCAGGGCGGATCAATACTGGCGGATTAGAGAGGCTGCATCACTGCTACACTAAAGTATGTTCAGAAAGAAAATTGGTACGTACATGTAGATTATAATTATCCTGCATAAACCAGGATATAAACATTGTTTTTTTTTTATTGAAATAAACCTGTGCATTTTTGCAAGTAAATAAATTAGGAGGAAATGTAAGTTTAGCATTTTTTTTCATCGGTTTCTGACCTCATTGCCTGACCTTAAACTTTGTCCTCGCCGGTTACTGTACACAAGCTTCCCATATGCAGAACGCAAACAGTGGCTCGGCCTTTGCCCTTTATTTTCTTCCATGTTTTCAGAATATGAACTGCTCGTAAACAATTAAAGGAACACGTTGAAACCTCACCAGGGGAGAAAAAAAATCCATCCTGATATGGAATGGGTAAAATGTTAAGAACAAAAGGAGCCACATAATTTGATGGAAGTCATCAACCTACAGAGGGCTTAATCTGAGATCACAGAGAAAGAGTAATTGATGCAGCAGGCTGGTCCGATTTATTAAAATGTCATTGCAGCAACTCTAAATGGTCCTCCATAATTTGTATGATCATAAAGATCACCGTGATCATCAAGTTGCACTGTAAAAAGGGAACTAAAATTCTTTAAATGATGGGGATTTTTCCTTGATTTGAGCAGCTAAATAAGACTATTTGCCAATGGCATTATTGTTTTTACCACCAAACTCAGATAATTAGATATCCTACACTTGAAATAAGATGATGGAGATGAATTGTTCTTATTTTAAGTGCAAAAATCTTATTCCATTGGCAAATATTCTTATTCACCTGCTCAAATCAAGGAAAAATACACAAATTTCAAGAGAATTTAAAAAAAAATGGACTGAACTTATATAGCGCTGTACACTATAGCCACATTCACCCAGTCGCTCTCACTAACACACATTTCTACACCGAGACGCAGCTCGGTAGGCAACTTGGGGTTAAGTGCCTTGCCCAGGGGCACATCGACATGTGGCAAGGGGAAGCTGGAATCAAACCCACAACCTTCTGGTTGCCAGACGACTACTCTCAAGCCACAGTCGCCCGTTACTTACTTTTAGTTCCCTTTTGCAGTGTGTTAGCAATTCCCAAAGAGACATAACTCTTGGAGTAAAGTAAGAGCCGTTAAAATGTTGGAAACAACTGTGTTTTCCACTGATACTTGTAGTGGGGTGTAGTACGCTTGGCACAGGAGCCCAACGCTGCCCTCTAGAGTCTAGGAGAATAGTGCTACTTGGGAGGAAAAGCTGCACGGAGCACAAATGCTGCAGACGTGGCGTCCACACGTCTCGTTTCCACGTAGAATGTACCTGCGTCAGACATAACCCGGCCTTAACACCGACCCACCACCAAACTCATCAAGCTGGACAATGTTGCAGGCGGCATAACGTTCACCGCAGCTTCTCCAGACCCTTTCTGGTCTGTCAAGCGAGCTCAGAATGCACTCCGTTCTGGAGGACACTTTGTAGAGCTCCGGCAGTACTCATCCTGTCCCTCCTTAAACAAAGGAGCAGATACCAGTCCTGCTGATGGGCTAAGGACCTCCAACACCGCTTGGTCCTAAAGTAGCTGCTGGAATCTCCTTAATGCTTTTGAGACTGTGCTGGGAGATACAGCAAACCTTCTGGCTATGGCACGCATTGATGGGCCGTCCTGCCTGTGCAACCTCTGCAGGGTCCAGGTATCGGAAAAACGTCTGTGGCCTCCACCTGCAGAACCATTCCTGTTTTTGGGGGCATCTAAATCTTCCTACTTTAGTTGTTAATTTTATTACCACCAGAACAGCAGACACCGATTAACAACCCCCTCTACTGCTGATCTGACCATATTAATATGAGAAAAGTTTAACTGACTTGATATTAAATGTGTCCCTTCAGGTTATTTTTTTTTTTTTAGCAGTGTGTTGACAGATGAATGTGTTACTGTGTCAAACATAGCGATCTGTCTCAATTAAAATCTCAATGGCTTCCCAGCAGGTGTGTAGTAGCTGCTCATTATTGTCCTTTTACATTTTTACATAAACTGCTGGATAAATAAAGTGTCTCACTTTTTTTGTGGTGCACATGGCGTACCTGTATGAAATGCTGATGAATTCATGGCTTAATTGGCGGCTATTTTGTATAACAATAGAGTGAAGTTGATGGTAAATATGGAAGTATATGTAAGTGGGATTATTTTAATACTTGGCTAAAATAAATAGACGTTTAAATGTTTTTACTTGATTATTTAAATACTCAAGAATCCTGGATTAAAGTAAATAGCCACATTATATGCTTAAAAAAAAAGACCAAAAACCGTTTCATCATGATAAAATAATGTTATATAGACCAAACCTCCATTCTGATGATGTTTTGATCCTTTTTGTGAATAAAAATAACTCTTGCAACGGGCGCGATGATGTGGCGCCATCTAGCGGCAGTATCGCAGAACTATCATAATACCGGTTTGCTGATTAATAAATCAAAATTAAATAATGCCGGACTGAGTCTGACCCTCTGCAATAACTCGCAGTGAAGCAGCAGCTCGCCGTGATCGAAGACCAACCGTTATTAATTAAATAAAACGATCTACAGCAACTTTAACAGCCTCATATCAGAACATTTACTCAACTCTGCGGTCACATCTGAGCCTCGGCAGGTTTAGCGTCCGCCTCGGTGAACACTCAGACTGGATTCCCAGCGACGTTCCAGGCTTTTCCCTCTTGGATTCATATTTTTAGTTGCATTTTTTTCCACTTGATCTTGGACCATTTTGCATTTTTCACTGGGAGATGCTAATAGCCGTTAGCCGCTTCCTTGGTTTAACCCCTGCTGCGCATGCACAGTACGTACTTCCATTAAAATCGTAAATAAACACAAAAGATTTTATTTACTAACAAATTGAGCAAAAACAAAGCATAAAACACCAAAATAACAAATAATACACCAACAGGACATGATGATCTTTCATAAAAACTTTGTATGCAACCAGAGTGAGCTACTGACGTATAAATGAAAAAAAGTCCGATAACGTGGCTATGCACCTTTAAAATGTAATAACCATAAAAACCAAAGCGATCTTACAAGGTTTCAGTTTCTCCAACTCAGTGTGAAGCTTCTTGCTTGTTGACAAAATATTCAGTGTAAATGATCTTTCTGCGGTGCCTTCGTGTCTGTTTCTTGTCCAGTATATAGATAAAACAAAGCGGCTGTCTGCTAAGTAGCTGAGGGACTGCGCTTTGGTTTGTGCAGCGCTGCAACCAACAGCCTGCTGAGTTTTTCCTTTACGTCTGGCTGATGCACGATGTGGTTCTTTCCTCGACTCTGGAGCCCAGAGTCCGCGTTAGGCAGCAAGGCGCGCGCTCGAACAAAGATACTCGCTGACTGTCTGCAGTTTTGAAGACGGGATGCGGGACGATGCCCTCCTGCATTCTGATCGGTGGCCTACATTCTTGGCTGCAAAGAAGACAAAAACGTGCGCGGCTTAGTGAGATGACTGCAAAATTGTGGTGGAAATGGAGGGGAGAAAAAAAATTAAAGGAGCAGGTCACGTATACAGGAAGTAATTAGTAGTTCAAGAACAGCAGAAGAGGGTTTTGTTCCATGTTAAAACTTCTAATCTGATGATTTATTTATTTATTTTGCAACCAGGATGTTTCAAACGATCTTTCCCTAGACTGTCAACATGCATGACTTGAATCTACCTTCCCTCCTTTCCACTCAGAGTTGGCTTCAGCTCCAGCTTTGATACTGTTAACAACCCTTCTTCCCGCTGTTTTTGTGTCATCACCATGAGAGGTGCTGGATTTTTAGGTTATTCTACCTCCAAGAAATGTTCTCTTTTAGTTGCATTTGATTTGTATGGAAGCCCAACAGTGTAACGCCACGTAAAGAGTAAAGATGGATTTTTACAACAAAGATATGTTGCAATCCTGAAATCAGCATGTAACAAATGGATTATTTAATTTAAAGGCCTTATAACGGCACTGTAAAGATGAGCAGTTCAGCAAAAACATACTGTAAAAAATTTTTTTTAAAGTTAAATCACTAAACGGGTGAAACTTTTTTTATTTTACATTGTTCTCTTGGAGTTGCATTAGAATAGTATAGTAGCCCATTTATGCCACTCCGATGAACAAAAATGCTATTATGAGATCGTATCACGTGAGATACAACTTTTGTTTTTTTCATCAGAGTGGCGGAAGTGGGCTTAGAAGTTTGGACCTATATAAAGGTTTATTATGATTTGGAAAGAACTTGAGGGTGTGTGTATATATATATATATGAGAGAGAGAGAGAGAGAGAGAGAGAGAGAGAGAGAGAGAGAGAGAGAGAGAGAGAGAGAGAGAGAGAGAGAGAGAGAGAGAGAGAGAGAGAGAGAGAGAGAGAGAGAGAGAGAGAGAGAGAGAGAGAGAGAGATTTTTATAAAAAAAAGATATGTAGCAACCCTGAAATCAGCATGTATCAAATACTTAATTTAATTTAAAGGCCTAATAACGGCACTGTAAAGATGAGCAGTTCAGCACAAACATCCTGTAAATTAATTTAAGGTAAATCACTAAAAGGGTGAATTTCTAAGATAAGTTATCTCAAATCTGAAGACTTCTGTTCTAAGTATCGAGTGAAAGTATCGAGGAGTCGGGATGATTGTAGGCAGTCTGAACCATTGTCTTTTATCTTCTGAGAGAGATCTCTGTGCGAATGAAGGCACCGTTTAGATCTAGAAACAACAGCCAGACTGATTGCGTTTCAGAAAGATCTCGTCAACCTAGTGAGGTCTAGACTGCCGTTTGGAGGGGAAACGTAGAAGAAAGTAATGGATTAAAATAGTTTCCGGTTCAGTTCACTGGCTTCAACCTCTAATTTTCTTTTCAGTGGATAACCCACCATTTACAAGTTTTAGGACATTTTTTGCAGTCTGGTGAAAACTGAAAGCCGCATGTTGCCTGTTTGTTCGTGTAAACGGTGATCGTGAAGCAGCGCATGCCTCAACAAATTCCACATGGCCGAACCCAAAAAAACAGATAAAGAAACGGTAACAAGATAGAAATAAACAGTTTGTTGATCTTGGCCCAGTTTTACAGCATCGGATGATGTTATTGCCGATATATTGTGCTTCCCTAGTCTGAGCCAAACATGACAGAGGTTGCCTTCCCCAGCACGTGCCTGGGATAAGAGTCCACTGGACCTGAGTCCTCGCCTAAATCAATTATTGCCATCATTGATCTATTCATTGTGATCTATTCACTGGAATGTGCATGACTGGATCTTATGATTATATTATGTATGGTGGTGTCATTTGCGCTGAATGCAGCTGCACAATATTCACACTATACAGTTTTAACCGGTTTATATCCTCACATCTGCATAAAAATGTCAAATAAAACCTTTTTCCTCACTTCAAGCACCAGCAGACAAGGCATAGAAACTGCCTCATTGTTCCTTAAACAAACCAGGTGGAGGTCTAGTCTGGAGAACGTAGTGTAGGTTAGAAAAAACATGGTGAAGGAGAGACAAGCTGCGTTTCCATTACAAATGTGCACAAAATATTCTCGATTTTTATCTAATTTTGGAAAAAAACACAATTTCGCAATTGCTGTGTTTCCATTAAATAAGAAATGCAATTCAAATCACACATAAGTTTGTTCAAGTGCGAGCAACTGCAGAAACATGGCAGCATCGGATGTAAACACTCGCACGCGAGATATATTTAAATTTAAGCCACAGCACGAGCGCTCATCAGCCATCAGAGGAGACGTCGGCATCTTGACGTATGTGGCTTTTTGGGAAATCGTAGTTTGCCATTTTACAGAAAAAACTTTGGGTTCAGAACCTCCTGTCGTCTTCGTCTAGTGCAGCCACAGAGCCTTATGTAAAATATGAACAGATCTAGTGAGTTTTGGTGAAAACTATGGTTTTACTCTTCATCCAAAGGGGAAGCTTTTTCCTTCTTTAAAACATCTCTTCGTCTTTCTCTGTAGTTTGTCAGAAAAACGCTTCAAAACAGCATTTAACTCTTTATTCTCTGCTCAAGGCACAGGTCAGCGTGAAGGTCATCTCTGGTAAGCACCCACAGTATCAGAGAGCAGCTACATTTCACAGAGTTACATGTCACCTCAGAAATCTGAAATTATCAAAATTAGAGATGACTCCAATAGAGTTTTTGACGGCCAGGGCCGATTTTTGGTTTTCTTTGAGGTCTGACCAGCTGATTCGGTCAGATTTCACTTTTCTTTTTAAAGACTTTTGCAAACTCTTCTGTATAACCAGTTCAGTGCAACAAACACTGACCATAAAAAGGAAAACGGGGTTCCTTCACAGGATTAGTAGTTTTGAATCCTACAGAAAGTAGAAATCCTAAGTATTATAGCAACATCTACAATAATACATCCCTACCTTTATAAGTGTTAATATCCTTTAAGGACGTAGTACTTTTGAATCTGTCATGCAGTTAATCTACTTTATTGAAATAGCTAGTGGTCCTGTCCTCTGTGAACAATTTCTGTCTTTTGGGTAATTTTGCACCATATTTACTTTAGTGATCAAAAGCAGCAGCTAAAATCAAATCACTTTATTTATATAGTGGCAATTCACAACAGACGTTATCTCAAGACACTTGAAAGAATCAATTAAATCAAATAATACAGAATAGTAAAACGTTTCCTATCTAAGGAAACCCAGCAGATTGCATCAAGTCACTGATTTGCAGCGTTCGCTCCTCCAGAAAGAGCCCCGAATCAAAGCCACATGTTCTTTTTCTGAGCTTAGACACACCCCTCAAAGGGGGTGGTGTCCCCCCCGTTGATATTTGAAGAATGTGCCGTTATCTGTTTTACAGCATGGGTTACTTTGACAGTGTCTTAAGCTGGCTAAGTGTCTGCACGCATCTAAATCACAGGGAGAGCTTTTTCTATTAAGAACTCCACACAGCCTATATCTAATTAGACCAGCTTTAACTTTTAGCAAAGATTACAGTAATTAAACAAAACATAACAAAACCTCCATCTATGGTTTCTTAATGTTTTTCTGCTCTGAGCTTCCATTTTGCGCCTACATTACCAGAGTTTTTATTAGCCTTCAATAGCTTTACAACAAAACAGAGAAGGAATTGTTTGTTTGATATCATTACTATTTGGTAGTGGACTGAGCCTTAACAAACCAAAACAAGAGTTTTACTAAACTTTTAAAGTTGCCATTAAATTCCAGTGTCGTAGCGCTAGCTTGTAGCATTAGTTTAGTTTTTTGTTTTGTTTTTTCGTGTCCGTCTGCCTCTTATGGAAAGTACCTCCACACAACATTTTTTGTGTTCGCCTTGTCGGCAAAAGATGTGTTTTCTTCTGGCTTTACTAAACATGTTGACAGAGTTTAAAACGTCCAGGATCAGATCGATGTTTTGGTCCGCAGAGCCGCTGCAGGGAGGGGAGGGTTGGGTTTCTCCGATATTGTGACGTCGCTCCTAAAAGAAGTGTAATAATTAGCGTAAATGAGAAATTGGTCAGTTTACTTCGATGTTGAAGCAAATGAGTATGTTTGAATAAGTTGATTATTTTAGCATCGATAATATCGAGGTGTCCATTTTGACAACCCAGGTTTAATAATCATGGGTGAACTGTCTGTATTTGCAGACCCAAACCGATCAAGGAAAATGTGATCATTGCTCGACAACATTATTGCATTACTATGAAAAATAAAGACATGCACTAATGTGAGTTATATCTGGCTGTAATAGATGTGCTTAAAACCTGTTAAGTGGTGACCTGCATCATTGAAGTTGTTTAATTGCACTTTGTGGCTCCTTTTCTCCAGTTAGCAGCCGTTCTTAGTTACAAAATTAATGGCTGCAGTGATTAGAAAGACTGTGTAAAGTTACTCGTGTCTCTGATTGTTGAATATCAGGCTGTGGAAGTCGAATAAATGTTTGGATCGCTCTGTTTCTGTCTGTTTTTACTTGCATGTGTAACCCTCTTTTTTTTGTTTTGTTCGTTTGACATCACGACAGACACATTCTGGCTCTCTGTGTTTATTCTAAGAAGAGACAGTAAAACAAGTTGGTGTTTAGCAGCTCCAGCAGCTTCTGCCCCTACACCTTAAATAAAATACAATAAATAACTCTAAACAAACTGCTGCAGAGTAATGGCTTCAAATGAACAGCTGACAAAAAACAGTTAACAGTTGCAACATTTTAACACGGCTGAAATGGAGAACATTAATTATGATAACAGTTTAAAACATTTGAAAAATATTTAACATGAAACTGTGTATATAATTAAATTTGTCTAAAATATATGTTAAAAGATAATATTTGTAAAGAAAACAGTAACAGAAAAAGGGAGAGGAGCTGACTGTTACCGGTTGCTATGGTAACCACCAACTGACGAGAGTAGCGTAAAAAAACAAGCTTGTGTAGCGATAAAAGTCAGGAAAAAGTAACTTTTTGACTGAATAGAATGAATTCAAAGAATAAATAAACCAGTTTTGACAAACTTCACTTCTATAATAATGTAATTATTATAGCAAAACAGCTGTAATCTATAATAATAGACGTATATCGATCATAGAAAAATGTTCAATAAAGTAACAGTTTTCCTCCCTTTTGCTTTCTAGCCATTTAGGTTAATATTACTGTCATTAATCCTCCCAACCAATCACAACGCAGACCCAGGAATGCTAAGTCACCAAGCTCCGCCCCCTTCAGAGAGTTCAGAGAGCACGCGTTCTTAGGGCTGGACGATATAGAAAAAAAGCGTATCGATAAAATAGAAATCATATCGATCGATATCAATAATTATCAACAAATTGAATACATATATTTTAAGTGCAGCCCTGACCATTTTATACTGTTGCTTAGTGACCTATTTTTAGATACAGACACACAAACACTGAATTCAAACGTAACCTTTCATTGTACCAACTTTTTACCAAAACTGCAAGTTTTTAAAAAAGTCAAATGAACGCGTGCTCTCTGATCTCTTTGAAGGGGGCGGAGCTTGGTGACTGAGCTTTCCTGGGTCTGCGTTGTGATTGGTTGGGAGGATGTAATAACTGTAATATTAACCTACATGGCTAGAATACAAAAGGAAGGAAAACTGTTCTTCTATTGAACTTTTATTGACCCTGTTTTTCTATCATCGATATACGTCTATCGATCGATATATATTGTTATTGAATTATCGTCCAGCCCTACGCGTTCTTTTTTTCCTTTTTAAAAACTTGTAGTTTTGGTAAAAACTTGGTTGAATAAAGGGTTGAGTTTGAATTCTGTGTCTGTATCTAAAAATAGGTCTCCAAGCAACAGCATAAAATGGTCAGGGCTACACTTAAAATATGTGTTTTTGAATGTGATGATAATTTTCTATATCGATCAATATGATTCCTATTTTATCAATATGCTTTTTTTCTATATCGTCCAGCCCTATGTTTAACTGTGATTAAAGAGGTATAGAAAATACTTGTTGAAGTTTACTGTTTGGGGAATTTGTCCGAGGTTTTCACGCCGATCGTGTTTTCTCTGTTCTCCTTTTCTAGCCAGAGGCCAGCTGGCTTCTCGCCGCACCTGGGATGGTGCCATGTGACAGTACGGCTGCGGAGCCGTGACCTCACCATCTTGACTTTAAGCTGCTCGCCCACCAGCGACCCCGCCCGCAGCGTCCCCTCCATCCCTTTTAACTGTGGCCAGAGTCCAGGAGAAGGCCCCCAAATCCGCCACATGACTCATTCACTGGAGCCCTAGACCAAGTGAGTGCTTTATCTCTTAAGTTTTCCCTCCTCTCTGTTGATCCTGAAATGCAGCGCTGTGCAGAAGTTTGCAACCGCCTCAGTCCCTTTCTGTGTCAACCAAGCCGGGCTTCTCCTGAAGGGTTTGACGGTTTGTCTTTAGACTTGGGCTACTGTTAAATAACTGACCTATTGCGGTGGTGTTTCTATTGTAGACCTCTGTAGTAATGAAAAGACCGTAACTATATTTTGCCATATTTAACCTGAAAGACAGAGGGATGTTTACAGCTTCAGTACTAGGCTCTCATAAGCAATCTGTTGATCTTCTGGATTGATGGAGACCCATTAAAAAAAAAAAAAAATTTTGGCTTTTTGAAAGGTTGTTGGCTTGTTTGTCTTAAGGTTATTGTGAAGTTATCATTGAGCCACAATTGTTCCTACTAGATTATATCAGCTTGCCTGACGTCCAGTGGTTGTGTGAAGCAAAGTGATGATGGACTAAACTTACTAATGATGTTTTTTGGGAGGTAAATTCAACTATCCAAGACAAATATAATTTATTTTGTTTAAACAACACAACCATTTTGGTTTCTCTGCTTTTTGTGTGGTTTCAGTTTAATCATAATGCTTTTTTGTATTTTTTTTCTTATTTAGAAAACACAGTTCATTGATTTTTGTTGTGTTTTTTGGTACAAACAGACCCCCAAAAAATAAATAAATAACTGGATCTGGGTAATTTTCAGGGTAACTAGCGCCTCCTTTTTTTATTTTTTATTTTTAGATGTACCCACTACTGCTGTGCTTGTTAAAGTGACGGCTGCATTTCACAGTTGTTTTGCTGATAGGCAAGTATTTGCTAAGTAGGTCTAACCCGCTCAGATTTCCATGCAATATGCAGCAGAGAAGCACCATAATGTTGACAGGGTAACGTAAAGGTGGGGGGTTTGACTCTTCTGCGTGTTTACGTGCTGTGATGGTGGCTCTAATGTTGTGTCTGTGCAGCAGTGTGCTGCCTGAGATTTGTTCTCACCGACGGTAAACATCCTGGTTCTGGGTGTACACAGATGGTTGGAAACAATGGACTAGAACTGAAGTTGAGAAACAGGAGCTGTTTATGCTATTTATGCAGATCTTGACCTCATAGCTTTCATCAATAACCCAAAGTTACTTTTATAAGAACAAATTCCTTTAAATTAACTAAATCCCAGCTCATTATGAACTGCTGTTCATAAATTCAAGCTCCATGCAGAAAGAACCTGGGCTGGGACTTGAACTCAGGACCTTCTTGCTGAAAGGCAACCAACCATGCAATATTTAATTATGATAAAATATATATTCCTTTTATTTCCATTGTGTTAACTCCAGTAAAGGCTTTCAAATTGGACAAATAATAAAATAAATATTAGACGTCTTTTAAACTTAGACATTTTTAACTGTTTTAAACCCAAAATAAAACCCTGCAAATGCTCTTTTTTCATTCACTATATAAGGTTGAACTTGAAGTGTTATCACTGGTAATGTTATATAGAGTAAAACTGTATTTTTCTTATGTGCTTTTCACGGGCGCTGCCATCTTCTCAAATGTTGCGCTGCATCGTCTCAACTGATGCGCTGTCTCTCAAATCACGGGAGAATATTTGTAATCGTGAAGACATTTCTGTCATTTAAAGTGAATAAACTGAAGTCGCTGGGTTGTTGTTAACATATTAAACTGGCCTCCAGGTTGTTTCACATTAAATCTGCTTTGCTGTGAATAAAACCAGACCTGCAGATCTGGGGACAAAAGCTGTAAGTTGGCAGCAGTTTAAAACTCTGATAACCCTTTAACTACTCTGATGAAACACGTTTAGTGAGTGTTGGCAAAAGAGACAGGAACGTTTTAGCCTTATTTAGCAGAAATAAGCCTAACGTTTTAGCCTTATTTCTGCTAAATCAATAGAAATTGACTCAAAGGGAGTAGAAAGGCTTCCTGTTTGTCATGTCAGTAAATTGTTTTGCATTTCCTTGGTGAAATGCAAAGCAAGAGTAAGTAAATAAATTTTCTCCTACATAAATAAGGTTTTTTTGTGCGCACTTTAAGAACCGTCGTTCCCTGAGAACCGATAATTAGTCATTTAACTACATCTTTCAGGCATAAAATCCACTTGATTGAAGAGTGAGTGAAGCCTTATGCTCTCCCTCATGTGAAAGCCACGTGCAGACATTTTCCCCCGTCGCCGCTGCTCAGCTCGACCTGCCAGCTAACAGTCACTGCAGCAAACCTGCACATCAACAGAGGAAACAAGCTGCTGCTGATTTCACCTGTCCACACGACGGACGGTCAGCATCTCGCGGCGTGATGGACGAAGGAGTCAGAGGTCTGACCGAGGCTGTTTACTCTCTGCTTTATGTCCTAACATTGTAGAGGGTGGGCCTTAGCAACAGTGACTGAGCAGCTTCTCGGAGGCTGTACCACCTCGCTCCAGCAGAGAGGGGGGCTCACGTTTTACACAAGAGCTAGGTAGTAACCTTGATTATTACAAACAAGTATCATTTATAGAAATGTCATTCAAAAGTCTTCAATTAAATTGCATAACTAACCCCCACAGCTTCTGTCTTCGTCTATTTTCTACAATTTGCTGTTTGTCTTTATGTTTAAAACTGGTAAAAGTCATTAAATACACAAATTAGGAAGTGAAGACACTATCTGGAGGCTGCCAGGCCCTTTATGGGATAGAGATGGATGCCCTAACATCACAGAATCAATCTTTTCCTCACACTCACACGACGATGCGCCAAATTAGGACGATTTCTAACAGCAATAAATTTCCAGTGGCATTTCTTCCCTCCTTTTGCCTCCCTCTCCTCCCACGATTTCTCTGGTAATCCTCCATCTCTCACTACCCACTCTCCACCTGGTGGTCTCTCCCTCACTCCTCGTGCAGTCCATGCGTTTGCACGCTTTCCAGTGCCTTCCCCTGTGATGGCAGCTTGCGGGATGGGAGAACGACGGAGGGAAAAGCCTTGAGGGAGAAGACCCTGAGGGGAGACGGGCTGGTGTTTGTAATGGGGAGGCTGTGGATCTTATGTCTCAGGATGCTCTGCTGCTGGCGCTGCCGTTTGTTCTTCTTCCTCTTTGCCGACTGAAGGCTCAATCCTCTTCCATACGTCACCTACAGAGAGGTCAGAAGCTGCAGGAAGCTGACCTCCTCTACAGGTGCGTGTTTGTTGGTGATTAGACCGGCAGATGTTTTGCATCTGTGTGTTTTTACGTGAGGCTGAAATGATGAATGGGCTCACCCCGCGACTGTGACTAACGATGGTCACTCCGGTCACATGTTACGTGGCTTGAAAGTTCAAACCCGGAAAAGCCCTGCTGCGTTGAGGGGCGTTTTTAAATGTTAGTCCAGTTGGTCAGGGAAGGAAAACGGATTCCTTGTTTTGCTTTTGGAAAGCGGGAGCGTTTGTTGCATGTAGTGTTTTACACTGGCAACATATCTAAAGCCAGAATGTCGTTTCCCCTTATAAGTGAGATGAGTCTGGGCCAGCCTGTTGAATTAAAAGGATCTTTACTATTGTGGCAGTCCTCCGGCTGCAGCAGCAACTCAGTTTTTCTGTTTCTGCTCAACCAAGTTGTTGCCGATGGGCTTCTTTTTAGATTTGCTGCTCTAATAAACACGTCAACAATGTAGCCATTATGACCGGGTCTTTGAGACGTCGATGTCTTGCAAAATAGCAAAGGTTCATGGGTCTAATGGTACACATGTTTGCATCAAACAAGTCTGCTGCTTTCAGCGAGGTGAAGAAAACTCTAGTCACTGGCTTTTATTACTCTAGTAGAGAAGAGGACGCACACACACGCACGCTTGCTTTTATGTCGATTTTTATTAGAATTTCCAACAGAAAATAGAAGGCGTTGAATATAGTATCTAAAGGTCTTCCACACCAAAGGAGTGCAATTATCTGCAGTGTTAAAAATATCTGCAAAAGTCTTCCTGCGCAACCTCAAAAAGTCTAATTAAGGACAAAAATTTAAGACTTTATTTCTTATTCCTTTAGATAAAAAGATAAAAGGTATTTTATGGAAAATAAAGACTACTTAACAATGATTTTTTTTTTATTCACAAGATCTTTTTATTTTCCAAAATCAATTTTTTTTTTTTATCTGGGGTACAACCTCCTAAACACAAACTAGTTAAACAACACAAAAAACAAGGGCCCTTTTCACTGTATCTTATAACTCTTGGAATGGGAAATTTGCAGGAACTCAGCTGAGAGAGAGATTGGTGCAAGTATAAAAAGTCATATAGTCATTAATACTTTGTGACAACGGAAGCCTAGTTATGATCTACAGTATAAATATGCCACAGTGCATTTAATAACGACTAGCAGACCTTAATAAGTCCCACCCAGTGTTCAAATATGTTAGTAGTTTGTCCTTTTAACACTTAACTTTTGTCACTGTTCAGTTTAATGATATTGTAAGTGAACCAGGATTTTGTCTCGGACAGGCAGGAGGTAAGGGAAGAGGGTGAGAGTGAAGAACTTGGCTTACATTGAAGATAGAGCTGGGTGTCATCTGCATAACAGTGAAAATACATGTTGAATTTCCAAAAAATTCTGCTGATAGGAAGAATGTAAATAACAAAAAGTATGGCTCCTAGGACAGAGCCTTGGGGCACGGCAATTGTGACTGGCATGGGTGGGAACTGAAGGACTTAAGTTGAACGAGATGAGACACCAACTGAATGTTTTTTGTTCAACAACCTTCAAGAAGAGCTGGTTGAGAATCTCAGACAAACGTTTTACCTTACAATTTGAAAAAGCAGCCGACAGAAACAAAGAAATTATTGCTTATGTACATTGTGATATGACAAACTCCCTGTGTGAGGATCTACTTTTTGGTAAATATGTCAGTATGAACATATTTACAAGCATGAAGTCAGAGGAATTTAGTTTATTTTTGTAATTTTGCAAATTGCAAACACCGATACTCTAAATTTTTCTTTTAGATACTAAAAAACTATGTTAATAAAGTTATTCTTTGTTGTAAGAATATCCATTTTTTTTCCTTTTTTGTAGTCTTTAATAGTAATAAGGATACAATGTTATGCAGAGATGTAGCCTACTTGCGTTATAAGCATACCTAACACAATTTTTATAAGTCTTATAAGAATCTTATGGACAAATCATACTATTTACAGTCGTAGCGGACAGGGAGGGATGGTTTGGGGCGTGACAAAAAATAATTGAGAAGCACTGGTATATCCCAAAGTAGGCATGATGGATAAATTACGACACATGGAGCATTTTGCTGTGGTCAGATCTACACAAGCGTACTACAGTAGTCCATGTTGCCTGCAGCAGTTGCATTGGGAAACAACTGTTGTTTGTCTGGTGGGACACCGCCTTTGTTCATCGACCTATTTACGCTTGTGTACGCTGTACATGTGGGCTGCTGTATTCACACACCACCGGATCACCATGGGATAAATGAATATTGATCCTTTCTTTAATGTATGTGTCGGGCTTTGTGGAAAAAGGTTACAATGTTTACCTTATTGTTGCATGTTTATTATCCTGACAACATGACTAACTGAGTGTACGTTATTAATGACAAATGGAAGACTATGCTTTAGTTTAATTAACCACAAACCAATGTGCAGACAGAGCTATTGAGCTTATTTAACTGTAAAGCGTCTAATACCGTAATATTACACCTGTTGTTTTTGACAGCATCTGCATGTTGCACAGCTTTTGTGCACAGAAACCTCTTGAGTGCAGCTTTAAATTAGAGATGCACAATTTATTATCAGTTTTTAATCATCACAATATCAGTTTGTGTGAGAGTCTTTTTGGCTCCTCCTTTATTCAGGGGCCGCCACAGCAAGTCAGACTTAGCCCGTTACACCACCACAGAGGGACCGCACTATGATATAGGTCTGGCTTTAAATTTCCAGATGATGTTAAATGTGAACACAGAAGTTACAATTTTAACAGTGCTTTGATGAAAAGAAGAAATGTGAGCTTTGAAGCTATCAATAAAGTCCTGCACGCCAATGCAGAAGCTTAAAAAGTAGCATCTTAATTTAACTTCAAGAGTTTACATCTAGCTACCAGTAATAAATACTAGCAGATTACATTATTACATTGACTTTGCAGAAATCTCCTCGAACGCTTAAAACATTTCTAAAGTCAACACAAGTTTGGTCCAGTATAAAGCCTCCCACACACAAAGCTAATATCCGTGTCATGCGCTGAGGGGTCTAATATTCCCACTTTGGTGGACGGATCGTTTTAAGCTCTGAACTGAGGAGGAAACAGGATGATTTGAGGTAAAAAAAAATAAATAAAAAAAATTAACGTCACGTCAGGAAGAGTTATTTTCCTATAGGCGGCTTGGTCTCCTGTCATGCCTAATTCCTGTGTAACAGTGGTGGTGTCTTATTCTCTCCCCATGGATTTAGAGAGCTGATCAAATGTTTTACATTTAGATAAAGTGACTTTATAAATATTCACACTTAAGATCATGTTTTGAATTTAAACTAATTCCTACCTTTGTTCATTTTCTGTACGTTTGGGCTTTTGTGGCCGTATTTTCTTTTAAATTCTGATGGGTTCTGATGATAAACATGGAGCTACATGTTTATTAGAACCTCTGCAAGAATATTAAGTGGAATTTGGGATGGCAGCAAAAGCTTTTTAATTTCTAAAACGACTTTGCTTCAATAGATCCTTCAGAAACCTTGTTAACTTGTTATTTTGGCATTTTTATTGCCATGCCAACACCGTCTGATGATATGCTGTGGAAATGTTGCCGCTCAGATATTTTTTTCCAGACAGATGAGGAAGACGACAAACGCACCGAGGAGGCTTGTTTGTCAGTTGTGTCTGTTGCGGATACGTTGTAGCCCTGAACGGAGTACCTGTAAAACGTGGAAACTGCATGGATTTTGACGCATTTCGCAGAATTTCTGGAAAAGTTTGGAATAAGAGAGAAAAATAATTGCTTTACCACTCAGGTCATCAGGTGGTCCTCATTCAGGGAGAGTCAGCAGTGAGATGTAAGAATGGAAATACTTACATTTCAAAGTAAAAGCTTGCAAATAAAACCAGATAAAACACAAACATGCAACAAATACGTAAGTTCACCCTGTGACTTTTAAAGACTGACCACTGTAGAGATGTCCGCCATAAATGCAAAGATTATTTCTGAATCAATTCCTCAAAAATGGGCTAAAAAGGAATGAAAGCTCAGGAAATTCTGAAACGTTTTCATAAGGAGGTTGTGTAGAAACACTGCTAACATTATTTTAATTATAATCCAGTTGTTTGTCCGTCACAATGAGGCTTTAAATTAGAAAAATATTGGACACTTTGACACCAAAACAGGCTAAAAAACAACAACACCAAAGACATTTGCTCTGTGAATCTGGTAATGCATTATATTGTGAAATTGTAGCTTCTCCTGCAGAGATGAAGATGACAAATAGTGTTGCACCGATACCGATACCGATACCAGTATTGGACGGGGCTCCGATCCAGCACTAAAATGGTGGTATCGGTATCGGCGAGTACCAACAAATAGGGCACCGATACCATTTTGATGTTTGTTGGTCACTTGAACGCAGCCGTCTCTCTCCCGACTAGTATTATACATGTTATATAAGTTCATGAAAGTTGCACTATTTTGGCATTTGAGAACCAAAACTCAGGGTTTAAAAGAGATTATTCAATTATTAATGTAATTTTACTGTTCCAAAAAAAGTAGAAAACAAGGCAACTGGACTTGTTATCCGTAGTAGAAGACGTTTCGCTTCTTCTCCAGGAAGCTTTCTCAATTCAAAAAGTCTGGAGTAATGTGGAGTAACCAGCTTTATACCAATGCCAAACAAAGGCCTTGTAATGGCTTAGATAACATGCAAATTCAACCGAAACAGGTCCACCCCTTAGTAATGGGCGGTCGTTAAAGCCATTAAGCCAGCAGATTGGACCGAAACTGGTCCACTCCTCTGTAACGAGGAGTCGTTAGAGTTGTTATTGGCCTGGCTTAAAGGAACGATGTTTATCTACTACGGATAACAAGTTTAGTTGCCTTGTTTTTTACTTTTTTTGGAATGACCATGACCTGGATGACTGAGAATCTTCACCAGCGTAATTTTACTGTCTTACTGTTGCACTACTATTATACATGTTATAATTTCACAAATGTTGCACTATTTTGGCCTTTGAGAGCCAAAAGTTTATTCAACTATTGTCACCCATTCCATGTAGGCAATAAAAAGTTCTACTACCCTAAGTAGTATGCAGTTCTTCATATATACACACACATCAATTTCAAACAGATGGTATCGGTATCGACCGATACTGCACAGCCGGGTATCGGTATCGGGGCCAAAAAATGGCATCGGTGCAACACTAATGACAAATGAGAAGAAACTGGGCGACATCTCAATTTAGTGTGTGATTCCTGTTGGCGGTCTTCCCTGCACTAATTGGCCACGCAGAATAACAAATTTAATTAATAATTTCTCCCTCTTCCTTTGAGTGAGCGCCCAGATCAAGCGTGACACTTGTGGTGACAGGTTATATAAGGACGTGTTTACATTTTCCTCCACCAGCCAATCAGAAGGCACGCTTCCACTTTAGGAATCTCTCGGTTGAAGAGTTCCCGCCTTTTGCCTCAGCAAACGTGAAACATGGCACCGTGAAGCCGTATAAAAGGAGCCTAAGCCTTTGTTTTTTTTGTGTTTGTGTGTTTGTTTAATCCTTGAGGAACTGCAGCAGTCGTACCGCCGTCACAGGCATGTGTTCAAGATGAGTGAATTAGACACAATAAGACATTGCAGTTAATTGTTGTTTTTTTTAAAGTGATTATCCCATTTTCAAGCCCCTAACCCCTGAAACACTCATTGGAACCAAACATGAACCATTAGGTATCATCTGACTGAGCTATATCTTTGGTTAACATCCACTCAGTGGTGAAAGTGGGAAATTTGAAAATGAAATGCCGGTACAGCGAGCCTCATTGCCCCGGTCGCCTGGCAAGGCTGTAAGGTTGGAACACTTTTGCTACTAAGCGATGTCTTCATAAACCGAGCAAATGTTTGACGTTTACCCAGCTACGTTGTCATAAAAGTTAATTTTTTTGTCACAGAAAGTTTATCAAGCTTTAATCGGTTTTTGCTGCCATTGGGGCTTCCGCCTTGAACAATTGGCTTCGACCCGCAATGAATCATTCAATTGGGACTAGATCCTTCAACTCTGGCGGTTATAAGAACGCATTTGGAGGAACCTTTGAATTGGGACAGCCTTCGTCGCCTTGCTGTGACATAATTGGCCTAGAAACCTGTCCAAATTCAGGATGCACCCTCTGAATTTGGACACTGCTTCGGTTATTTAGCGGCCTGGTAACAAGCCATGCATTTGATTCAGGTGTCTCGGGCAGGGATTCATCTAAAAGTAGCTCTTCAGGACTGGACTGGTAAAATCAGAATACCTGTGCAGAAATGTACCCCAGAGCAAATGATAAGGGAATATAAAGTTAAGGCTGAAGCTCCTCAGACAATTATCCAGATCAAACCTTAAATTTATCTCCAGAAATGGAAGTCACGTAGGCTACGTTCACCCAAATCCGATCTTTTTGCCCATATTCGACCCATATCTGTCTTTTTCACAGCAGTGTGAACAGCCCAGTTCTCTCCAAAAAACATTTTTGTGCCACTTCCATATGTGGTACTAATTTGGATACGTATCAGATATTTTTCAAAGCGTCCACAGTCTGAACGGTCATGTCACATTTTATCCGTCTTTCGCGTCACTCTCCTGGTTCTCACTAGATCCACACACAGTAGCAGCAGCTAGCGCTCCATTAAAGACCGTCGTTAATAGCTGTGCTGCTTTCTTCTTACCTTATTTCGTCTCGCTACGATGTGGTCTTAATATTGTCGGCTCCCATTGCTCAACAGCTTCCTAATAATAAGGAGAGACGCCGGCCTGGATCCACGCTTTCTTTCTTTTTTTGAGTTTTCTTTTTAAAAAAACTTTATTGAACACTTCTAGAAACAATTACATTCCCCATTATTTCCGTAAACAGTGCGCTGCTCTGTGACGTCTCCTTCTATTATCCACGCATGTGTTCAGACTGCAGCATGATGGCGGTCACATTTTATAGTATTATGAACGGCCACTTTAAAAAAAAAAAGTAGATTTCAGCAAAAAAAATCGGAATTGAGCATCAAGACCTGCATTTATTTGCTTTACACAAGTTTAAATGACTTTACTTAAGTTATTGGGGGAAGCCACCATGGAAGAATCATTGGTTGTCGTTTTATTGATAAAAATCCTTTAATATGATGATGAATGATGATTTTTTTTTACGCAGTCCCACTCAATAATGCAGCTTTTATGGGATGTTGAGATCGACTTATTTGAAATCTGGCTGGACAGATTCAGGTTCATGGGAGAAAAGTGGATAAAAACACCTTAATACAACTTTTCCTTGACCTTAGCGGTAACTTTATTCTGCAAAGATACACCCTCAGCTTGTTAACTGGTAATCTTAAAGATGTTTGTTTTTTTGTTTTTGTTTTTTTTGCATTTCATTGAAACTTACTTTGTGTGTTGTCTGATTAAAGTGCATGCATATATTTTTGTTATTGTTTGACATCTTGATTACAGATTTCACTGCTGCGTCCTTCACAGTTGTCTTATTACGCTGTGTTTGTGGTAAACACAGCAGTTCTGTGTTTTATAAATAAGGTTGAACCTGCCATCAGCCTTATATCAGGATTGCCTTGCCGTTAGCAGAGCGAATGGATGGACTCCATATTGTGATTTATGTCGTTTGTAATCTTAGATGGTGTATAATTAGCTCCATCTTGTAAATCTTTCTTACCTCCTTGACCCACATTTGATCAACTTTGAAGGTTGGCTTTATGTAAGATTGTGTTGTATGACTTTATTGCTTAATTGCAGCTATTGGTGGTATTTGTTGAGGAACATGTTTGTCTCGTCCCCTGAAACTCTGTAATTAAGAGGCTCAGTATTGCTTCTCTTAGATGTAAAGGGGGGTTTAGTGGAGAGTGTGGGTGCATACGCACTGGAAACATACTGAATTAATGCATCTTTGAATAGGATTAAATGTATTTTACATTAAACCTTCTAGAATTGGGCTTTTTTACTCGAGCCTTAGCATTTTTTGAATATTAACTTCATTCTTGTCGAAGAAGAACTTTGCTAGCTGCAGATTTCCACACGGGTTGAGGAAGTGGCAAACGTACAGTAGGACTTATCAAAACGACAACGCTCAATCTGTCTCTGTCGTTTCTCCTCCCCTCAGGCCAGTCTAAGCTGAAAATGAGCGCCGTAGGGGAAGCCCCCCTGGACCCTGCCACGCCGGAGTCACGCAAGCGGAAGGGCTCGCCATGCGACACATCGGGGCAAAGGTAAACATCCAGTGAGGCCAGCCGCTGCAGCGCTGCCGAACATTACGTCAGTGGAGCTGGGGATCGTGTAGACGGCAAACCTCACGGCAGTGCTTGAAAACATGAACCTCACCACAGGAAAACAACAGATCTTCACGGTGTAGCCTGTAGTCAGTCAGCTGACTTTGCCGAATGATGTAAGGAGCCTGAAGTTGCTCACATAGCCTTCAAGAAATTTAAAACGGGCCGAGATGCTGACAAGAAGGCTGCTGGGAAATCATGGTTGCTCTTTGATTGACTGTCATAAGCAGATGGGACATCTGTTGCTCAATAATATCTAAAAAAGGACGGTGAACCTCCTTAGATGGTCTACACATATTTGTCTTTAATTGAGAAGTTTCACTCTCTGGTTGTTTAGAGGCTATAAACAATATAGTTGCTCATTCCTCCGTCCGTATGTTTAGTTATTTAAAAACACACACTCTGTTGTTCATCCATCCATATGTACTTGGATCCGTTCCTCCATCTATTTGTCCTTTAACCCGTTCATTCATCCATCAGCCTGTCTGTCGCTCCGTCTCTCCTACATGCCTCTTGTTTCCATATTTGAAACCTGGCCTCAGTACAGATATCTGGCAGAACTTTGTGGTGAATTTCAATTTCAATGAGAAGAACGCTTTAATTTTCTGCCTGGAAAAGCTGAAGATTCCGACATAGAAATGTGTCGTTCCCCTTTTTAAATGTAAAGTTAAACTAATCTAGGGTTAGAAAAGGGACGGGTGGATCAGAAAAGCTTGCCTCCTTCCTCGCTCGTCAGATTTGGAGAAATCCACATTTATATACAAACACGTTTAGACTTCCTTTACATCCATTTAACTTTAGTGAGAGTTTTCTGAAGAAGCTGCGAGCCATACACATCTTGTCAGGACAAATCACAGCACAGCAGTTGTCTTTCAACGTAAATTGCAATTAAACTAATTATGAAGTAATTCGTTTATCATTACAGAGATTATTGGGATTTTTTCCCCTCGTCGTGTCCAGCTTCATGGCTGCTGTAGTGATGCTAAACATATCCGCTTTACCAAGGAAGGCTCTATACCTGTAAATCCTCCCTTGACGCCCAGCTCTCGATGATTTATTTTATTGCCGGGATAACAAGGACAGAGAAAGAGAGACAAAGAGAACATAAAGACAATAAAATAGCAGAACCTGACAACCAGCTGCTATGAGGAAACCGTGGAGAGACGACAGCAGAGAAAACCTGCAAAGAGACTAAACTAATCCAGGATGTTGGCCTCCTGAAGGAAGCCTCTGAAATGCTGAGATGGGAGCGTAAACATGGCTGTCTGGGTGGAAACCTGATCATCTCTGAGCCGGTCCTGGTTGTTTATACTGATGGAGTAGAAACGCCACATTCTTATTAACGAGGTTCATCTATTTTACATGAATGACACGTGAAAACAGAGTAAAAGAGACAGAAGTAGACTTTTTTTTTCCCCCCCCAGAAGAGGTAAAGGTGCCTTAAGGGTGATTCACGGCGGTTAATTTACACAAAAAGCATTACTAATATGATTTTGTTTCAGCAGAACTAAAGAAATGGATCTGATTTTGAAAATTGTAAAAACTACGCCTGCAGCGGGCGCTGAGATCTGCTCAAGTAGGAGCACAAAAGCATCCGTAGTGCATCGAGTGCGAGTCTGAAAAGGCCTAAAAGTTGGCAGACGCTGATGTAACGGCCCAGTTACCCAACCGCCGACCCGCTGTTTTCTCTCAGCGGCGTCCTCCTCCTCCTCCGCCAGCCGTGGCCACGCCCGTTTGATCAAGCAGGCCACTGCAGTGACCCGCTCTTGTTGTTGTTGTCGTTTGCACGTAGGCCGACATGCTTCGCGCATACCTCTCTGTTACTCATCAGCCTGAATGTATGTTGTTGGAACTGAAGTCCAAGAATGTGGAAAGTCTCCTGCAGGGGTTAAAGTTGAGTTTTCAGTCTAAACATATCAGCGCGGGGAGGATTTAGGCTTCCGTATTATGGAAATGTGGATGAAAAGCGCTTTTAAAGCTGGGTATTATGCGGGCTTTAGCACCAATGATTCAAACCGCCTGCTGATTAGCAACGCAGAAATGTGCTTTTTCCACCTTAAAAGAAAGGTGCACTGAGACATTGAAGTCAAACATCACAGCTAAACTGTTATTTTTAAAGATGGATAAAAATTATTTGATTATTTACAGACAAAAAAGTCACATTTATCACATTTTAGCTAAACAGACAAATAATATATATTAACAAAGTGCCCTTGTATCTCCTTAAAACAATATATAAAAGTGATCCTGCCAAATAGGTGGAATCAATGATGTTTGGAATTTCTGCTTAGAAATTCCCTTTCAATTATTTCTTTTCAGACTGCTAATTGATTAATTGACTCGCCGTGTCGGTTCTGGCAAACATCCATCTTCTTCTGTCCAGTATTTCTTCCCCCCTCAGCAGTTTGCTGTCAGTTCTCTGTGTTTCTCTCAGCAGGATGGTGAATTATTAAGGATGTTCTTGTCTGAGCACATCCTCCTGCTCTCTCGCCACCTGCCCATTTTTTAGCGCTTCTTCCTCCCCGTTCCCGTCGACCACAAACTGCGCTTTGAAAGCTTCATTATTGAGTAATTAGGGTGTGTTTAGCCTGCAGGGACAGTTAATATTCGAAGCTGCCGCCTTTTTCCCGCTTTTAGTGTTTGAACCAATATCCAAGCAAATCATTACAAAAAGATAAAAACTATTTAAAATGTACTCTGCTGTCGTGTTCTTGGATTTTTCCAGATATTTAATTTGATTTGGCTTTTTTCTTCCTCATGAAGCCATTAAAAAAATCAGGCTTAACGAGCTTGCAGATTGGCATACCTAACCCAAACCTCTTCCTTTTTGAATCATTTCAATTATTTCACCATGAGAAATATTATTCACAAACAGACCAGGGGTCTCCAGAGCTACATGTGGCTCTTTAGAACAGGGGTGTCCAATATGCGGTCCAGGGGCCATTTGAGGCCACTAGACTAATTTTGTGCGGTCCCCGACCGGAGTTCAAGAATGCTACAAATTTGGCCTTTTTATTTTTTGTTTAGGCAACATTGTTACTAACAAAAAATTATTGCCTTACAAAAGAAAATTACACTTTTATGTGTTTTCCTCAATTTAATAAAGAATAGGATCAGAGATTTCCAGTAATGTTGACCCAAAAACAGACTTGCAACCGTCTCTGATTATTAATTTATGAAGCTTGGATGAATACAACAATGTTTTCAAAGAAAGACTGACCCAAATTGTGTTCTTATTGATGGGAATTGACTAAATTTATAGTCTATTCCCATCTATTCTGGATTCTATTATGAATACACAGCAGCATCCATAATTGGCTGAATAACATGAAACAAACCTGGGAGGTTGAATGGGGTAAATTAGCACAACAAGCCACCAACTCCAACCTGAAAGTTCTCGTCAGCGCATTTCAGGGTCACGACCTGTTACGCTGAAAGTTGTCAAAATTACGCTGAAATTAGACCGTGAGAGTAACGGTGCTACATGCTAAGCTAACAGGACGACACGGATGTTTGAGAGCAACATAAAGCTGACGTGCATCAGTGAAGTTGTAAAACGCTCCGACAACAGAGCTGTGAGCTAGCGCTAGCTGGTATTAGCTTCACGGACAACCCGATAACGAGGTTCTGTCGCGGTCTGGGCACGTCGAGCTGCACCACGCAACGCTCCGCTGCGTGGTGCAGACTGAAACAGAGCAACAACATACAAACATGTGTTCAGTCTTTGTTGTCTATCAAATAATGTTTCAATACATTTTTAAACGGCACAAGAGCAGCATATAGTTTTGACAGGCCTACAGCGCCCTCTTGTGGCTATAGACATTAATGTTCTTGGTTCTCATAAGTCGCACCTGACTATAAATCGCAGTATCGGCCAAACTATGAAAAATAGAGCGACTTATAGTCCGAAAAATATGGTACATCCATGTTGCCTCAGGTGAATTTCAGTGCTAATCATCAACCACACTCCATTAATTACCCATCATCAGTGTGCCAGCCTCTATAAAGGAAGGAGTTCGCGCTGTTTGCTAATCTGTGTACCCTGATGTGTATCAGCAATGAAGGAATTTTAAGGCAATTTCTAATCAGTTTGAATTATTTCCATTATTTCCCCATGAGAAATATTATTCATAAACAGAAAACGTCTAAGAGAGCTGCCAGCAATGCTCAAACAAATTGCAAAAAAAAAAAAAGAGCCAAGACCGCCACCTCAGGCTCCTTGGGCGCTAGTTAGCATGCTACAGGTTAAAGTTAACGGCAAGAAATTAGAGAACGGGCTCAGCCAGTATGGCCTGAACCTCATGACAGCTGTCAGACATGGTGGCGGTGAATCACGGATGAGTTGGGCTGGTTTTCCTGCTACAGTTTCTGCACATCTTGCAGTTATGGAGTTGACCATGAACTCCTCTGTGCACTGAATTATAATTTAGGGTCAAATGTGAGGCTGTCTGAAAGCTAAAACTAGGCCCAGACAGGGTCAGCGACAGGACAATGATGTTAAACGTAGTAGCAAATTAATTAACAAAAATGGATCCAGACCTTTTAGTGGCCTTCTCAAAGTTTGGACCTCTGCCTGATTGGTCAAAGCTGTGCAAAAAGATATTTATAAGTGTATAAGTAATTGCAGCTTATCCTTCGTCAAGTCGGCAGCCGGCAATGGAAAAGTCCCACTAGCACATTGTTTGGATCACCGCTCCTTTCTGAAGAATGCAAATTACTTTTTGTCTGTTCTTTTGCCACAGTGTGGAGAAGCGGAGGCGGGAGCTGGAGTGTCGCTACATCGAGGAGCTGGCTGAGCTGGTGTCATCCAACATAGGCGACATCGCCAGTCTGAGCTCCAAGCCTGACAAGTGCCACATCCTCAAGAGCACCGTGGACCAAATCCAGCAGATCAGACGGCGTGAGCAGGGTGAGGGGAGGCCTACACCCATACCACACATAACCAGGGTCCACAGCTGAAGAGGTTGGGTTTTTTTTTTTCTTTTTGAGGATAAAATGTATATTTTTCCTCCCGTCAGAGAAAGCGGCACTTCTGTCTCCTGATGACGACGTGCAGAAAAGCGACGTCTCCTCCAGCAGTCAGGGGCTGGTGGAGAAAGAGGCGCTGGGACCCATGCTGCTCGAGGTACTTCACATACGCACACTTCCCTCAGCGGTGTGGATGTTCCCATTTTTATCAAAACACACCCTTTGTCTCATCCGTCTTCCATTGCTCCTGCTCGCCAAGGCCCTGGATGGATTCTTCTTTGTGGTCAACCGCGAGGGGCGCATCGTCTTCGTTTCTGAGAACGTGATGGGTTACCTTGGATACACCCAGGAAGAGCTGATAAACTCAAGTGTCTACACCATCCTCCATGTGGGAGACCACAATGAATTTGTTCGCAATCTGCTGCCTAAAAGCCTCGGTGAGTGATCTCCACAGAAGGTTTGGAGGTTGTGATCTTTGAAACATTGAGGCGGCAATGAATGTTTTGACTGCAGCTTTTGGTTTCCTGGATAGGGATAATCAGTCGGCTTTAATAACGGAAACTCATGTAGCTTTGTGGAGCTCTGAAGGCAGAAAAGCTGAGCAAAAATTAAATGAAGTTCGTTTTGTGCTCCGCTCAGAGCTGCCAATTAAATTTTGGGAGTAAACTGTGCAGAGGAAGAGCATGCATGGGCGGGCGTGATGAGAAACAATACCTTCATTCAGTGCAGTAAAGTTATTTCAATGTTTAGTTTTGCGGAGCAACCTTGAGAAGAGATTATAATGAAAATGGAGATAGCTGGGTGCAGCGCACGGCAAGGTCTCACAGCTTTGTTATTGTTCAAATACAGCTGCAGCCATTAAAGCACTTCTTCTTTTACTTATTTTCTCTCAAAAACCCGAGATGATAAACTGTTTTCAGGTCTTTAAGTGTGGCCCAGGGTTTTGACAGCCTTAATAATTGTTAGAGCTTATCCTTCTACTGGTTGTACCAGTTTGTCTATGCAGATTTACCAGTAAATGTTTTTCTGCTGAGATACAAAGCAGAAAATAATGGATGGATGGATGGATGGATGGATGACCAATGATGATGGATGGATGGATGAACCGATGATGATGCATGGATGGATGAATCAATCATGATGGATGGATGGACCAGTGATGATGGATGGGTGACCCATGAGGATGGATCATGAGGATGGATGGATGAAGGATAGATGGATGGATGGATGGATGGATGGATGGATGGATGGATGGATGGATGGATGGAAGGATGGATGGATGGATGGATGGATGGATGGATGAATCATGAGGATGGATGGATGGATGAAGGATAAATGGATGGATCATGAGGATGGATGAATGATGGATAGATGGATGGATGGATGGAAGGACCAATGACTATGGATGGGTGACCCATGAGGATGGATGGATGGATGAATCATGAGGATGGATGGATGGATGGATGAATCATGATGATGGATGGATGGGTCATGAGGATGGATGGATGGATGGATGAATCATGATGATGGATGGATGGGTCATGAGGATGGATGGATCATGAGGATGGATGGATGGATGGACCGTGAGGATGGATGGATGAATCATGAGGATGGATGGATGGATGAAGGATAAATGGATGGATCATGAGGATGGATGAATGATGGATAGATGGATGGATGGATGGAAGGACCAATGACTATGGATGGGTGACCCATGAGGATGGATGGATGGATGAATCATGAGGATGGATGGATGGATGGATGAATCATGATGATGGATGGATGGGTCATGAGGATGGATGGATGGATGGATGAATCATGATGATGGATGGATGGGTCATGAGGATGGATGGATCATGAGGATGGATGGATGGATGGACCGTGAGGATGGATGGATGGATGGATGGATGGATGGATGGGTCATGAGGATGGATGGATGGATGGATGGGTCATGAGGATGGATGGATGGATGAAGGATAGATCGATGGATCATGAGGATGGATGGATGAATCATGAGGATGGATGGATGGATGGATTGATCATGAGGATGGATGGATGGATGGATTGATCATGAGGATGGATGGATGGATGGATGGATGTTTTTTGTTGTTGCCTGTCTTCACTCCTCGGCTCCCTGTGTGCTCAGTGAACGGCGTCCCGTGGCCGCAGGACGCCGGTCGCAGGAGCAGCCACACCTTCAGCTGTCGCATGCTGAAGAGGCCGCCGGACGAGGCGGACTCCGAGAACCAGGAGGCCCGGCAGCAGTACGAGATCATGCAGTGTTTCACCATCTCACAGCCACGGCGCGTGCAGGAGGAAGAAGAAGGTACGTCCCTGAGCTCAGCTATGGCCGTTTACTCCGACTCAGCGTGTCACACCGCCTGTAAACTCTGAGGAGAACTGCTCAGGATATCCCCGCTATTCCAAGTGACCTTTTTGACCCCCTTTTTTTTCAATATTCATGTTATAGCAGAGTTTAGTTTATGTTCCGACTCTTCTGAAAACTAAATCTACCTGTTGGCATCTGTTGTGAAAGTCTTTTGTAGTTTCTGTAATGCTGAACGTTAGTAGTTTTAAATCTGTCGTATACTGGCACAGTAGGGATTTGAACATTCAGGACACACATTAGATAACTCTTATATTTTTTTTCTGTGTACTGATAATGTTGACTATCTCAGGAATGAATCCAATTTAAGAAAATAATGGGTTTGGAACAAAAATGGATAAATTGTTGATGGATAAATACTTGTCCCGTAGTTTATTTTTCTCTTTTTATGAAAGTTTGAAATTTTTATCAAAGCTTTTTATTGTCCTGACGGATTGGGGTATCAATAGATTGTCGAATATTTTACCCTCCACTGGTGCAGCGGCCTTGATAAATAGTGTTATGCGGTTTCAGTTGTGGGTCTTTAGTCATTTTGATAAGAACTGGCCTTGGAGGTTGTCTAACTCTTCCTGTCCACAGATCCAGGATTATAACCCCTCACTTGGTTTCTGCTTATGTGCGGGATAAAATTGTTTTTAAACGTAATCAATCTCTTAGAGTGTGTTTTTAGTCCGCAGCACTAAACACACCAAACAGTCAGTTATGCCCTCTGTTTGTTCAGACCTGCAAAGCTGCCTGATCTGCATTGCCTGTCGGATACCACGCACAGAGTCTTTCATCACGAAGCAGGACCCGACAGGTAAAACACAATCAGCTCTGACAGCTCGTACGTACGGAGTGAATTTTGTGCCATTGTTTTGGAAAGCAAAGAACACGTTTTGTAAAAAAAAAAAAAAATAATAATAAATATATAAAAAAAAAACACATTATATAAATGGAAATTTGGAAAAACTTTGAAAAGCTTCAAAAACATTTTTTGAGAGTAACTTTGGTGTTTTCTCATATTTTATTTAAAAAGAAAACATTTTCAGATGAAATTTTTTCAAATTAAAAATAGTTTTTACAGATTTTATATTTTCATTTTTTTTTTTTCAAAATACAAATTGCATTATTTTTAAATTGCGTTTTACAGATCAGACAATTTAAATATCAAATAATATTTTAATTTGCAGTAACTGGGGGTTTTCCTCCCCGCCCCCAGCAGTGAAGAGAATGTGATCTGTGAAACACAATATGAAGTTTTTTTTTTATTATTATTGTAGTCTTGTTGTTTATCGGAGGAAGGACCTAAAACCATGATCACATGAGGAAAACCCCCAGTTACTGCAAATTAAAATATGATTTGATGTTTAAATTGTCCGTCTGAACCCAAGTTAATATTTAACGTACTTGTAGGGTAAGTTCTTTTCAGCACAAAAGTTAAAAAAGCTATTTAAAAGGGAAAGATTTTCTAAAACATGTGGAGGCAAGTCTTTAAGTTGCCGAAGACTGAGAGAGAGAAAGACTTTAGCAGAGAAGAGGAAGGCCCAAACAGAGTCATCAACAAAACACTTGCTATTATGCTATTATGCTTTGCACTTGTGTCCGTTTTGAACATGCCGGATTCTGTAAAGCTGACAACTTTTTACAAATCTCATAGTTAAGGTAAGGGTCTACGTTTTCTAGGAAAATGCACAAAGAATCCCATTTTGCTATGCTAGCTTTGCAAATTGTACTGTAAAGCGTCACTAATTACACTAATTACTGGCTGCTCAGAGCAGAAAGGCTGGGAAGCAGTACTTTCAGTGCTGTTCTTCTTCAAGAGAAATCAGAATCATCCAAAACCTGAGTGCAAAAATTGGCCACAAATTAATAATTGTTGTAGCCTCTACACAAAACCACTCTTAACGCCCAGCACTGGGACAGAAAATATTGAATTAAACCCATTTTACAATTAAATTATAAAAGCAATTAGTTTCTGATTGGCTGCAGGTCAGTTCCTGTATTTCTAATTAAATCTGCCACCATTGTTACTCAAAAAACATTTTATTTTCGCTATATACAGAGAAGTGAGTATAGCAGGCGTTGCACACAGTTTAATATGCCATGTTTTTAGTAACATCTTTTTTAAAAGGTTGTGATGACATTAAAAAACTTTACATGCACCTGCAAAGTAGCCAAATGGACCAAAAAATTTCATCACATTTCATTAAATTAATATATTTAGATCCATCTACTCATTAAAGCTGCTGCTGCAAAAAAACAAAACAAAAACAAACAACAAAGCGAGAGTGACAGACTTTTCCTTGAATTTTTCATGAGGTTGTCCGTGTGAAGCCAGCGTCTGTGGAGGCGTCCGCAGCTGCTGAAATCAGCTCAAACTGATCTTTATTGTGTTTCTCTGTGTGACACTGATCCAGGAAAGATCATCTCAATAGAAACGAGCGCTTTGCGGGCGACTGGCCGGCCTGGCTGGGAGGACCTGGTCAGGAAGTGCATTTACACGTTTTTTCAGCCGCAGGGCAAAGAGCCCTCCCATGCCAAGAAGCTGCTGCATGAGGGTGAGCAGCCACAACTGGACCCGACGATATCTTAACCACACTCTAACGAAAGCTTTTTCTAGGTTTGCCAACGATATATAACAAAACATTCACCTGAAATAGCATTTCCAACCCACTTGCAGTTCTTAGCATATTTAGGTATGGAGGTTTCCATCTGCAGATTACAACAAAAAGGTAGAAGCTGAAAAGATTTGGCTGAAATGTTTCTAGTCAGAATCTCTTCAACGGAGGATGGAAATAACAATAAACCCCTTCAACGGCCTGTAGGATGTTTTCTTTTTTGCGGTTTAATTAGCGGTAAAACAAGAAAGGAATACAGCAATAGTTCAGATTTAAAAAAATTTTTTCACGAGCTGAAATCCTTCACATGTTGTAGATACTTGATTAGTGCTTAAATATTTTATTCACAGCCTCGGCTTTCAAACAATTACGCAAAATGAAACGTTATTATAAATGATCTAATTAATCTAGTACTATAGGGTTTAGTGTTTCAGGAAGTGGCAATACTGTAGAAAAGGTTACATTCATAGAAAGTTGAGTGGAAGGAAAACATGGTAGAAAAAGTCGAAACAGATATAACCGCAGCTTTGAGGGAATTGTCAAGAAAAATCCATTCAAGAATTTGGGAAGCGTTAATAAGTCAGCACACAGATAAATCCTACACATGGGCTACAGATGTTGCATTCTTCCTGCCGAGCCGCTCCTGATCAAGAGAAAACCTCTGAAGCGTCTTGCCTGGGATAAGGATCTCAGTGGTTAATTGGTGCTACTGTGCTTAATTGGCCAGACCAGAACCCCAAACCCAGACCTGAAGGCTTCAATCAAGGCAACCTGGGCTACCAGAGCACCACAGCAGAACCACTGGCTAATCGCCTCCATGCCAGGAATCCATGCAAAAGGAGCCCAGCCAAGTGTTGAGGGCACAGCAATGAGCAAACTGTTCAAAAGTCTGTTTAGAATATAGTTTCTATTTATCTTTTGTGTTATTTTAATTTTCTGGCACACTACATCTTTCCTGCTATACTTTTTCCTTCCACTCAACATTCAATTAATATGCTGGAACTTTATCCACAATATTCTACTTTTTGAAAGACTCCAAATTTTGGGTTTTCATTATCTGTGAGCCATAAAAATCAAAATTACTAAAAAGAATAAAGTATTGAAATGTTTCTCCATGTCTTGTGAACATAAAGAATATTAGTTGTAGTTTCTGAGAACAACTTTTTTCATGATACTCCAAGTCCTAGAGAGAGATTAATTATTCACGCAAGGTTCCTATGCTATGTGAAAAGGTCTAAAATTGTGTTTTAATTTTTTTCATAATTGTTTACAGTGAGTCTGCAGGGTCTGAAATAAGTAAGTAAATTATTTTTAGTTTGGTCTTAAGTTCGTACATTGGTTCTTACACAGCTTCTGCCGTGAGATCTGTTTTGGCATTTGTTCATTCACTGAGGGAGTTAGGCATTGTTACGCTTTGACAAAACCACAGAGCCTCCAGTTTGAAGGATGTGAAGGAAGGAATTTGTGTCACTGACTTTGCAGCAATCCCTCATGCCGAGCATGCATGTAGCGACAGTGGAGAGGAAAAACTCTCCTTTAACAGGAAGAAACCTTCAGCAGAACGGTGAACGGTCGACTGTGGGTTTTACAAGACAACATAAACACAAAAAGAGCACAGAAGCACTGATCCAAGTGTTCTTTCTATGTTAGAGTAAGATAAAAGGGTATAAAGTAGCTCCTTTACTGGCCTCATTTAGGAAAGAAACACAGCAAAGCAGATAAACTCTGAGTCAGTTTCAGGTTTACAGGATGAAAGGGAGCACAAGTCGTAGCTCAATCAACAGCAATGTCTAGGACGGAAACGGAGTCAAACACTGAAAGTCAGGGCCAGGCCAGCATCTATAGTTGAACTCCAGGAAGGTGTCACAGCTAAAATTAACGCCAGGCTAGATGTAGATACTATGACGAGGAAAAAAAACAGAGAACATGAAGTTAAAAGTTGAAATAACCGTGAATAATGCAAAACTGGAGAGTAGTAGGAGGATGTAGCAGAGTGAGGGAAGCCGGTTATTATGTCTTCTAGTAGCCTGAGCCTGTAGCAGCAGAACTACAGCATAACCCTGCTAGCTTAACCTCTCTGTTTCTTTTATCCTCTCCGTTTGTGTCGTCTTCATCAGTGATGGCGCACGGCACCGCCGTCAGCCCCTTGTACCGTTTCACGTTAAGCGACGGCACGCCGCTCAGCGCTCAGACACGCTGCAAGTTCTGCTGCCCACCAAAACCCGACGTACAGCCCTTCATCATGGGCATTCACACTATTGACAGGTAATGTGCCTGACAGACGCGCATGAATGTTACTGGGCGGGATATCTCTGCGATGATTTGATTTTTTTTTTTTTTAGATTAAAACCATGAACATCACTGTATTTCTTGACGTTTTGTGTAATTTTCCGATACAAGATGCATACCTGTGAACCTTAAGGAGAATGACACAAGGATTTTTATTTAATTATTATTTTATTGGGCATTTGTGATCAGCCACTTTAATCTGGTATTCCTAAATAAAACTCAATGGAGTCAAAAGTAACCTAATTAGTAAAAAGTGTGTAATTATGTGTCTGTATGAAAGAACCTGTCCTGTGAAGGCAGTGGCGGTTCTTAACAGTTTTCCTTCCTTTTGCATTGTAGCCTATAATTCTGGTTATTATTACATCATTACATCCTCCCAACCAATAGGAACGCAGACCCAGGAACCAAGCTCCGCCCCCTTCAGAGAGTTCAGAGAGCACGCCTTCTTGTTTATAAAAACTTGCGGTTTTGGTAAAATGTTGGTTGAATAAAGGGTTGAGTTTGAATTCAGTGTTTGTGTGTCTTTTTAAAAACAGGTCGCTAAGCAACAGCATAAAATGGCCAAGGCTGCACTTAAAATATATGTTTTGAATTTGTTGATAATTATCGATATCGATCAATATGACTTTTTTTTCTATATCTGTCACATAAAATCCCAATAAATCCCCAAAAACCAAAAAAGTTTATTTCAACAATCGTTAAAAAGTGTGTGAATAGTTTAGCGAGGCGCTGTAGTTCATGAAGATCTCAAACTCTTATGTATAAAACCCAATTTTCTGTCAGATCCGTTCCGGGTTTGGACGTTTATGAGTTCCCAGTCTTGTGTTTGGCGGTGTGGCGTTTTAATTGGGGTCTAACGTCATTTTCTCTCTCTCTCTCTCTCTCTCTCTCTCTCTCTCTCTCTCTCTCTCTCTCTCTCTCTCTCTCTCTCTCTCACACTCAGGGAACACATCACTGCTAGCTCTCAGGAAAACACTAACCCCAGCCTTCCACTGACCCCCAGCAGTATTGCTCACACCCCCTCCCGCTCCCCCAGCAGTAACTCAAACCAAGGCTCTGCCCTCCACGCCAACAACGGCTCCTCCCTCGGACACAACCCCTCCACACCAACAGGCTACCTGACGCCCAATCGGACGAACTGCCCCCAGGAGGTCAGCAGCCCCTCTGCTCTCAGCAGCCCTCACACAGCCACCTCTACCTCGTTTATGTCCGCCAGGATGCCGCGTGCCAGTCCTGGGTTAGGGGGAAGCCCTCGGGTACCGGGGAACCCCTTCTCTCCCTCCACACCGGGCCTCCAGTCCCCCTCGGGGGCTCTGAGCAGCAGTGGCGGCCTCAGCAGGCAGCATTCTGGCGGCAATAGTAACAGTGGTGTAAACGGTGGGTCGGCAGGGCCTTTCCCCCTGTCCTCTCCTGGACTCCAGAGACAAGCCAGTATGCCAACGGGCTCCTCAACTCGGCCACCGTCAGCGAAGCCCCAAAGGGGAGGTGGGGAAGGGGGAGAGGACTCTGCTAAAGCTCCCCATCCGTCTGCCTCTCAACTGGGGAACCCCAGAATCAACCAGCTCCTGGACGGCAGCGTCACCGGAGAGGAATCCAACAACAGCAACTCATCACCTCATCCTCCTCCCTTCTCCCTGGCTCCTCAGTGCCCCGCTTCCCACAGCAGTCTGACGGAGCGGCACAAGATCCTGCACAGGTTGCTCCAGGACAGCAGTCCGAACGACGCCTCCGGCTCCGCCGCGGAGGAAGGAGGGAACAAAAAGGAGGTGGAGATCAAGCGGGAGCCGCCTGCCAGTCCGGCGCTGAGTACTGGGCCCCACAAGTCCAACTCCAGAGAGCCGCAGGACCACCAGCTACTGCGATTCCTTCTGGATACTGACGAGAAGGTGGCTTTTATTATCCCGGCCTTACTTTATTCTCAACCGCATCGATTTGATTTAAACCCCTTTCACTCTAACCAAATGTTGGTTTTTTTGCAGGACTTGGGCGACCTCCCACCTCCATCAGCCCTGAGCCTCCAGACGGTTCGAGTGAAGGTGGAGAAGAGAGCCAGCAGCGACGGACTGGCCTGTTCGGGTTCGTCCGCCACAGCCGGCGGGACGTCCAAACCAACCGCGGTCCCTGGCGGCTCGGCCTGCGTCAGCCCCAAATCGAGTCCTCTGGGAGAGAACCGCAGAGACTCAACGGTACGCATCGGCTTCTTTACATTTACAACACATTTATCACTCATTTATAGGTGAAGATTTCAATATTATTTGGTCCAAATGTCAGTTTCCACATATTTTTGTCCCACCCTTTGAGTTTTTCAGCTTATATAAGGTAGTGCTGGGTGTCATCTAGGATGAGCCGATCCGATTGTCGATACGTAGCTCAGCTTGATTTGATTTGACGGCAATATCGATATTTATTACTTTCAATTTAATGCTCAAAGTCATTCAATCAACAAAACCAGCAAAATATTACATTTATGTTCAGTTTATTGAACACTGATATATTAACAGTAAAAGAAAGTGCGTTTGGTTCAATGCATTTAATGTATCACAGAAACCAAAAATGTGGCCAAACGTCTAATTTTAGGGACGAAGGCCGTTCTGCAAATTCGTCTCACTTGTACTTCCTCGCTGTGAACATTAATGGCGCGCTGTAATAACGCCCCCTAGGGGTTGGGAGGTATATCGATATTGAAAGCCAGAATATCGATATTAAATCATTTTTAAAAACATCGATATTAATCTTTGTATAAGTTTTTATGCACAGCCCTAATATAGATATCGTCGTCCTCTTCTGGTGCAGTTCCGTCTTAATTCACGGGCCAGAAAAGTTTGGAACTTGATTTAAATGTTTAGGTTTTATCCATTTCTATGCACTCGGTGCCCGGTTGGGGCTCCTTTTGCTTGAGTTACTGCATCAGTGCGCCGTGGCATGGAGGAGCTCGCCCTGTAGTTCTGCTGAGGTGTTCAGGGAGCCCAGGTTGCGTCGATGGCGGCCTTCGAGTCGTCGACATTGTGGGTTCTGGTGTGGCCCATCTTCCTCTTGGTAAGATTCTCCACAGATTCTCCACGGGGTTCTGGTCTGACCTGTTTGCTGGCCAATCAAGCACAGTACCGCCATGGTCATTGGACTAGCTTTTGGTAAAGGTTGTCAGCAGCAGGAAAGATGAAGCGCTCTAAAATGTCCTGGTGGATGGCTGCGTAAACTGTAAACCTCAGAAAACCCAGTGAACCAGAACCAGCAGATGACATAGCGCCTTAAATCATCGTCTCACTGCTCTGCAAAAAGGGACTAAAAGTAAGTAAGATGTACTTGAAGTTAGTTTTTTGTCCTTGATTTCCTTGATGGAATGAGTATTTTTACCCCTAAAATTAAATAATTAGATATAATGCACTTGAAATAAGATGATTGAGATGAGTTGTTCCTATTTTAAGTGGAAAAAATCTTATTCCACTGGCAAATAATCTTATTTATCTGCTCAAATCAAGGACAGATACATTCATTTCAAGTAAAATTTACTTACTTTTAGTCCCTTTTTGCAGTGTGGACTTAAAAAAAAAGTGGATTCCTTTCCTCTCCACTCTTCCTCCACACTCAAATGAAATGCAGAATTTACTTTCATCTGAAAAGACAACTTTGGACCCAATTAAAGTCTTCCTGGCGTTGACCGGCCCTCCATGCTCTGACTCCAGCTACTTGTGAAGCGCTCCCAGATTCTCGATAATCTTCTCCAGGTGGCAGTCATCCCTGTTGCTGGAGCACCTTTTCCTACTGCATGTTTTCCTTCCACTCAACTTTCTATTACTATGTTAGAGTTTTTTCACAGTATTCAAATTTTCTGAAGCACTGATTTGTGTTTTCATGTCCTGTTAGCCACAGCCATCAAAACTACTAGAAATACTACCTGGACACGATTCACTTTATTTCGGAACAAATCTATACAAACATCAGCGTCACTTTTTACCAAAAATATAGAACCTTTTACAATATTAATACGTTTTTTTTGCACTTTACTTGTAAAATACTGTTTATATGTCCTGTGTCCGGTGAACTATCAGTGCGGAGGAGCAGTTTAATCATTTTAATCAGCAGCCAGTAAAACTGAAGTGTCTGACTGGGTCCGGTTTGCTGGAACAACTTGTCGGCGTTGTGATGAGTCAGTTTAACGAGTTTACAGAAGACTGCGGCAGGCAGAAACCTTTCCTTCAGGGAACGACAGTCGTAAACTAAGTTGAATGTTTATTTTCTTGGACTTTGTCTTCAGGGCCGGTTGGTCACGCAGCCAAACCTTTAAACTTACCGACCTCTTCTTTTCCCGTCTTCTGTTTACCACATTTTTACAGTATTGCTCTGTTCTATCTGCGTCCTGCCTTTAGGTATCTATTGGACCTGCTGATAAGGAGCCTCTTAACCAGCTCCTGCCCGGCCTCAGAGGTCCGCTCGGGGCCAAACAGGGCAGCGACGATTCAGTAAATCCTGGAGGGGGCCCCCAACTACATTCTCCAACCACGCAGCTTCCAGCTCCGCTCCAGTCCCCAGTACCTCGCCTCCAGTCCCCTCTGTCCCAGCCTCAGTCGGTTCCCCAGCTGCAGTCCCCGTCGCCTCAGCTCCACTCCCCTTCCCACCAGCTCAAACTTCAGTCGCCCACTCATCTCCAGCCCGGCGAGGCCTGCACTCCCCGCAACGTAAATGTGAAGAGAGAACCTCCAGGGACTCCCAACAAAGGTACAGTTAAGCTCTTTAAGTTGGTAAAAAATCCCTAACAACTGAATCTTGTTTTTGGGCGTTAGCTTTAGCTTTGCAGAGTTGTGGTCTGAGCAGAGACAGAACGCCTTCCCTCCTCACGATTCAGCAGATCCAGCGCTGAAACCTAAAGGTTTGCACAGTCTGGAGCTCTTTCCAGTGACGGACTGCTGCATCCCAGATGGCCAAAGGAGCGCTTCCGCAGGTCCTTCCTCCCAGCTGCCGTTAGACGTCATAATCTCTGCCGCTCACAACAGACTCAATAAATGCTTGCACACATCTTAGCTACTTCGAGATGCTGCTCTACTGTCGTCCATATTGCAAATTATCTCAAATTGTTCTGTAAATAGGCTGGAGTTTTGTTTCCACTGCTTTTCCGCAGTTAACTTGAATATTTCTTCAATATTTCCTTTGAAAGCCCCTGGATTTAAAGCTCCAGTCTTTGTATTACACCGCTAAACTAACGTTTCCATTGGCTAGGGCCCATTTGTGTAAAACAGCCAAATGACGTGTGGGGCGTAGTGATGAAAAACTGCAGTACCACTCCGGTCCAGTGGGTGGCAGCAAGGAGACAGCGGTCAAATAGACAAATGCAGAGATCCTGCCACTAATGCTGCCCCTCATCAAGACTCCGGAGAAACGGGAGGACGACGCGCAACTGGCGTTTCATCTCCTCAGCCCCTTTTAGTCCGCCCCCAACCCTATTTCTCACCGCCGGGCTCCACTCTATTCTACTCCTGCAAATAAAAAATAAAGCACAGAGACTAGACTGATGTTTAGAGCTTCATGAGTGTAATTTTTCCTCAGCCATGCCTGGAACGATTGACGGCGGTTTTTAAGTACAGTATCGCGGACTTTTGATCACAGCAAAATTATTTTTATATAGCTTAGAGGCTGTGAGCGCCGAGCAGATTCCTCCTTCGCTTTCTGCGCCCGCTCCATGGGCGAAACAGTTTATAATTAACTCAAACGGCAAAAACAACCAGATTTACCTACCACAAGTAGTCACCAACAGTTGTAGGGCATCATCTGCACCCTAATAAGACATTATTAAACAATATTCAACGTATGAATCCAGCCCACATGTATTTTGTGCAATATTACAGAAATGCTGCTTTATTTTTGTTTTCCGGCTGCAGGACTTGGTGACGGCGGCCCGACTTCGGGCTCCAGCCTCCAGAAGCAGTCATCGTTTGATTTCTGCAACCCTGCCACTCCAAGCCAGCAACAGGGCCAGGGAGACGTCCTGCAGACCCCGAAGGACAGCAGCCCTTTTCCAGAGACGGAAGTCATCAACCCTTTTGCTCCAAGCACTGGTACTCGCTCCTACATCAGTTCAAGCTTCGTTAGCTAGAATTATTCAAATAGTGTTGCTAAAACCCCTCAAACAGTAAAACACTGTTTTGTTGCTATCAAGAGATAAGAACCTTTTCACTTCACCTGCAGATTCTCTACAGTCTGTCATCTGATTAAAGTTAATAAACTCTTCTGCAGGGCTCACAAAGATGGATGTGGGAGATTCCCAGTTCCAGCCTCTGGCTCTATCTGACACTTTGTCTTTTGATGGACTTGGACCTCCTTTACAGGCCTCCTTATCGTCGCCGCAAGAGTAAGTATCGACACTGTTGATCACTGTAATTTGATTAACAGGCTCCGGGACGTGGTCTGTTTATCAGGTGGGGATCTAGAGTAAATTCACTCCCTGTCTGGCAGAGCTTTAAGCGATTTAACAAGCCAGAGCATGTCGGACTCCAATAGCCTGCAATGTGAGGTGCCACAGGGCTCAGTTTTGGGTCTTGACTTGTTTTTTTATATATATTTTCCCACTAAGTCACATAATCAGTCAGTTTTCTGATGTGTTACATCTGTTCTATGCCGATGATATTCAGCTTTACTGGTCCTTTAAGCCAACTGAATATTTAAACTTGTCCTCCTTAAAATAATGCTTTACCAGTATCAAACTGTGGCTCCGTGACTCCTGGTGAACTCTGATGAGACAAAAACCTAATTATTGAGAGCCGATTAGCTCAAATCAATACAAACGCCTTTGTATATTAGCGCTCCTTTGTCCAATCAAACCTCAGAAATCTTGCTTTTATCTTTGTTCTTTGAGTCCGTTGAACAGCATTCTCGTTTATTAATCAGAACGTTGTTTTTTTTCCAGCTAAAAAAATATTTCTGCACTTGAAACTCTGGTGTCAAAAGCTGGTAACTAATTGTTTTATCTCACCTCGTCCTGATTGTTGTGACGGTCTTTTAATTTGTGTTGAATATTAAGGATATTTACCGCCTCCAGTCAGTTCAAATGCTGCTTTAAAGTTTTTAACCAACAGCAGAGACGGCTCCTTACTTCAGTTTTCAGCTTTTTACATGAATACCAGTACATTTAAATCCCCTGTGGTCAGGCTCTAGTCTAGATTTCATCCTCTAGAGCCCTACAGCTCTTCTCACAGACTAAGATCTTCCAGTCAGAGGTTGTTAATGGTTTTCAGACCAGAAGGCATAAATCCTTTAGAGCGTCTTTGCCCAGTCTTAATTCTGGTGGCAGAAGAAAGCTGCCAAAATAAAATAAGTCTTGTTGGACGTTAGCAGATTAAAGATTCACCATCTCCCTGTCTCCACGCTGGGCCAGGAAACCGAAGTAGTGCGCACCCATAAACACCTGGGGACCCTGATTGATTAAAAAAATGTGACTGGTCCCCAGCCAGGATACGGACGCCCGCTAAGGGAAGGGTTCAGATGTTTGGGTCCTTTACCGTACGTCAGGAAATGCCACGTATGTCGTATCATAGCAGTGGCCAGTGCCCTCTTCTGTTTGTCGAGGAGGCAGTAAAAGGGACTGGATAAGCAACTGAAAACAATGTTTAATAAAGCCTAATAACACATTTGTAGTTTGGTATTTTAAATCATCTTTTTTTCTTGTGCTTTTAAATACCATTTTATCATTTATTGATGTCTGTGGATATAGTTGTGTGGGCTGCTACTGCATCATCAGGCTTCCTTTAGGCTGTAGGATGTCAAAGCAATAATGTGGTGATCGGTCAGCGTCTGTAGATGCGACGGTTTTTTGTTGCCCACAGCTGTGAGTCTGATTCTCTTTCCCCGAGCAGACAGTGTGTGCCTTGCACGCTGGATGAAGACCTGGGCCCCCCGACCACGCCTGAAGCGCGGAACGACGAGAAGGCTCTGATCGAGCAGCTCGTCTCCTTCCTGAGCGGGACGGACGAGAGCGAGCTGGCCGAACTGGACAAGGCCCTGGGTATCGACAAACTGGTACAGGTAAGCTATTAAAGGTGCATAGCCACGTTTTATGCTCATTAAGAAAGACCAAAAAACGCCTGATCATGATAAAATAAAGTTTTATTCAGTTTTTTTCATCTTCTTGCAGCTTGAAGGAGTTATTTTAATCCTTTTTAATGTGGCAGTAAAGAGTTTTCACTAATTAAACAATTGATGCCAGCTTCCTTCTCCGCAGGGCGGCTGCTTCGACCCCTTTCCTCAAAACTTCCCACCCCAGCAACCCACTGCCACGCCGGTCTCCCTGGACCCTAAGCCGCCCACCTTTACGTTCCAGTTCCCACCAGCTTCACAAGCTTCGTTCCCTCCAGAGCTGGCCGCCGTGGGGCAGCAGGGCGTGGCATTCGGAGCCCCCTGCGGGGCTTTCCCGGGCGGGCCGGCGGGCGGGGGGTTGAGGCCAGGCGTGACCAGAGCCCAGGGGATGGGCCCCCAGCTCCGGCTGCCGCCCAACCAACTGCGGCTGCAGCTGCAGCAGAGACTGCAGGGCCCTCAGCAGGTGGGATTATTGTTGCTGCTTACGATGCGTCTGCTATCGATTCAGTGCTTTTACTGCCTGGAGTCACTGCTCTGCCTAATGCATAGAAACATTAGGGATGTCATTTATTTAGGGCTGTTAACAGAAGGACAAAGTGTTATCCATAGCGAGTGAAAGACAAAAACACTCGTACCTCTTTAGGGGGTATTGATTTGCTGCCCTTTGCATGCGTCTGTATCGCGCTTCATCGTGATGAGTGTTTTTATTTTCTTGATATGGATTAAGGAGCTCGAATAAGAACGCCTTAATTGACAAATTCCTTCTTTACCTGCTTTTCCTTTTATTCTCTTTGCACATTTTTAAACTCTTTTTTTTTTTTTTTTTCTCAGCTCCAGAACCGGCTGGCGGCCATGAATTCATTCCCAGGAGGACCCCAGCAAGTGAACATGGGGGTCCGACAGGGGGTCCAACAACCCCAGATGCCCTCACAGGTCAGCCAGAGCGCCAGCTCTTACATTTTTACAGTGCTGCCCATATGTAGAGTGTAGAAAACATTCAAATTTATTTAAGTAGCATTTTATTAGCTTTTATTGAGTCTGGGAAGAAAATCCTGTTTGAAATCCATCCACCGCTTTTCTGAGATTGGGTCGAGGAGGCAACAGGTCCACATCACACGTGACAAACTCAAGGCGAATGCGGCCCGTCAAGGAAATTTATCCGTCCCTCAAGAGACAAAAAAAGCATATCATGTCATAAAGTAGAGGCATATCTCCTTTTAAAGTGTATAAAGTGGCTAAAACTGTGCCTCCTGTAGCAAATGTTGATTTATTTTATCTGTGTAGTAACAGCATCCTGCCACTAGATGTCAGCTTTTCAACAACACATTAAAACAACCCAGAAATGTCCAATAAGAGTAAAAGTGATGCAGAATGGAGAGTTTAAAGTGTAACTCATCCCAATATGAACTTTTTTTGCAGATAAACTGTATAAACTGGGCCTAAGGTGCTACTTTTATGTTACTGTGATTTTTTTTTTTACATTTTTATGTGAACTGAAATGAAATTATGAAATCAAAAGTATCATCTATACAGGTGCAACCGGCCCTTTTAATGACTTCATGATGCCAAAGTGGCCCCATATAGAAATGAGTCTGACACCCCTGGTCTTGCATTTGATATTTCTGTTCTAAATTGGCCAGCCAACTCCCCTGACCTTAGCCCCATAGAAAATCTGTGGGGTATTGTGAAAAGGAAGATGCAGAAGGCCAGACCCAACAACGCAGAAGAGTTGAAGGCCACTATCAGAGCAACCTGGGCTCTCATAACACCTGAGCAGTGCCAGAAACTCATCCACTCCATGCCACGCCGCATTAATGCAGTAATTCAGGCAAAAGGAGCTCCAACCAAGTATTGAGTATTGTACATGCTCATATTTTTCATTTTCATACTTTTCAGTTGGCCAACATTTCTAAAAAATCCCTTTTTTGTATTAGCCTTAAGTAATATTTTAATTTTGTGACACACGGAATTTTGGATTTTCATTTGTTGCCACTTCAAATCATCAAAATTAAATGAAATAAACATTTGAATGCGTCAGTCTGTGTGCAATGAATAAATATAATGTACAAGTTACACCTTTTGAATGCAATTACTGAAATAAATCAAGTTATTCAAAATATTCTAATTTACTGGCTTTTACCTGTATATAGTCTAACTGTGAGAAAAAAGTGAAAATGGATTGATACCAGGTTTCTAGCTGGACAACAATCTTCTTTTGCCGTCTCAATCAATTGTCCATTGGAGCGAGATCCAGAAACTGTGCGGAAATACATTAGGGGTTCTACTACTCTTGTAATTCACAGGAAACATTGAGAAGAATTTTGTTCAGGGGATGTTTCTAGAACATAAAGGCAACATAACCTCAAATTAGGATTAACTAGCTTTGTACGTGCTGACATTTTTTTCAGTAATTGTCCTGTAATTGGCTTTAAAAAGCTGAATAAGCTTGTTTCAAATTAGCCATTTTAGTCTGGTGTGTCTGTGTTTTATGTTTCCTGGTATCTCCTCTCTCCCAGCAGCCTCCGCTGAACGCCCAGATGCTGGCGCAGCGTCAGAGGGAGCTCTACAGCATCCACCACCGTCAGCAGCAGCAGCAGCTCCTCCAGCACAAGGTCAGGCTCATGAGACAGAACGCGGCAGGAGCTCCGCCCGGGGGCCCGGGGACCATCAGGGCACCCAAAGGCCCCCCCGCGACGTCTCAGCAGCAGTTCAGCTTCCCGCCGGGGTTCAACCCGATGGCGGGGAGCACCCCTACCTCACCGAGTCACTTCAGCTCCGTGTCGGGCGCCCCTTTGGACACCAAGCTGTCCGTCAGGGTCCCCCTGAACAACCAGACGCTGCTGGGTGGCTTACAGGGCCAGTTTGACGGCACCGTGAACTCCTCGATGCAACAGGGACTCTTTCAGCAGTTTGGAGGGTCTGGTGAGTTCAAGGAGGCTGGATTCAGAGAACAAATGAAGGATTTTAGGGTTCATTCGCAGTCTGGAAAGTCCGGACACCGAAATAGTCAGGAAAAAATGTCATTTCCAGACTTTATTTCCTGATTCATCCATTCATCCACCCCATGTCTATCTTTCATGCATTAATCTTTGTTTATCCATTCCTCTTTTTACCCTCCGTCCATCTTTTATTGATCGTTAATGGGTCAGTCCGTCTCTCCATCCATTCCTCTGTTTGTCCATGCATATTTTGTTTGCACATCTTATTTACTTCTCTCTCTCCTCCGTTTGTCAGCTTTAAAATATCTCTTGAATTCACAGGGAACTGTTGTAGCCACACTTTCAAAGTTGGCCCAAAAAAAAGTTTGGTGTTTTGAGATGGAAAAATGCTTAGAAACATCCGTTACTCTCAGACAAGAGAAATATACCTTTTATTAACTGACGTCTTAGATATAAACTGTGAAAAATAAACGTAATATACCCATTTAAAAGAACATGGGTTGCGTTGTCTTGTTTTTAATGAAACTTTATCTTTGCCACAGCCGTGGTCCAACAAGACCCACCGTTTCCTCCTGAGATGAGCCCCACCAGCCCATTGTTATCACCTCAAAACTCCACCTCCCAGAGTCCCCTGCTTCAGCAGGCGCCACCTCCTGGCTATCAGTCACCAGACATGAAGAGCTGGCAGCAGACGGGCCTGGGCGGGTAAGGACTCCCTTCTTCTGCTGAGGTCCCAGCATGTTTTAGTGCGTCTGACTTCCTTCTCCGCCCCGCAGCCTGTTCGCTCAGTCAGGACAGAGTGCAGGGCAGGCGTTTGGCCAGCAGGGGGTGTATAACAACATGAGCATCACCGTCTCCATGGCCGGAGGGACCGGGGCCGTCAGCTCTCTGCCTCCGATGGGACAGGCGGTTGGAATGAGCAACAGTAACCTCAGCAGCGTCAGCTCGGTGTGCAGCGACCAGCAGGTTTGTGACGCCTACACTCCGCCGGCACCGAAGGTTAAACCGCAAACCAGTGAAGCAGGATTTCCAAACCTTTTTACGAGCAGCAGTCTGAAAATCTGGATGTGCCGTGCGTTGGTCTGATACCCTTAAATAGCCCCAGCACCAGCCGCGATTAGCAGATATAAACAGATATAGCGCCATCTAGCGGCAGTATCGCAGAACTGTTATAATGCCGGTTCGCTTAATTAATAAATCAAAATTAAATAATGCCGGACCGAGCCTGACCCTCTGAAATGCCTCACAGTAAAGCAGCAGCTCGCCGTGATCAAAGACCAACCGTTATTAATTAAATAAAACGATCTACGGCAACTTTAAGAGCCTCATATCAGAACATTTACTCACGTCAGTCAACTCTGCGTCACATCTGGGCCTCGGCAGGTTTAGCGTGCGCTTCAGTGAACACCAACGTTCAGACTGTATTCCCAGAGACATTCCAGTCTTTTCCCTCTTGGAATCATATTTTTTTGTGTTTTCCCACTGGATCTTGGACCATTATTCATTGTTTTGCTGAGAGATGCTAATAGCTGTTAGCTGCTTCCTTGTTTTATCCCCTGCAGCACATGTGCAGTGACGTACGTCCTCTGTTATTAAAAACAGACACAAAAGGCTTTATTTACTAACAACCTGAGCAAAAACAAAGAATAAAACACCAAAATAATAAATAATACACCAGCAGGACGTGATAATCTTTCATAAAAACTTTGTATGCAACCAGAGTGAGCTACTGACGTATAAATAAAAAAAGTCAAATAACGTGGCTATGCACCTTTAACCAACTGTAGCTGCAATGGGGGGGGGGGGGGGGGTTAAATGTGGCTTAACACCACACTTTGTATTTCTTTATGTTTGTTCAATCATAAAACCGAAGTGTGATAATTTGTGTTGATCCATCACACATAAAATCGTGTAATGATGGCCGTTTCTATCCTGAACTCAAGCAGGTTTTACTTCATCCAGACAAAAACCACCGTGGCCTCCGCAAAGAAATAAAGACGACGGCTCGTTCCTCTGCTGACCAGAAAAGCATTTCCACCTTGGCTAGCTTAACTAGAGCAGCGCCGACTTTAAACCAGCGTTTGCTAAAACTGGATGCGTTACAAGCCCGTACATTAAATCTGAATAAAATCCGTAAGCGTTTGTGGTTAAAATGTGACTAAATGAGGAGAAGCTTAATCGTTTCTTAGCATTTCAACCATAAAACTCAGAAAAGCTGCTTTATTCTTTTCTTATTGTTGTCCTCGTGTCTCTGCAGGTGCAGCAGGTCCAGGTCTTTGCCGACGTCCAGTGCACGGTGAACCTCGTCGGCAGCGACTCCTACCTGAACCAGGGCTCCATGGGGGCCGCGGCGCCCCAGAAGGGCCCCGGGCCGCAGGCCTCGCAGAGCAGCCAGGCCCAGCAGAAGAGCCTCCTCCAGCAGCTCCTCACTGAGTGACACCCCCCCTCCCCCCACCCCGCCCCATCCTGTCAGCTCTCCTGCTCCCTCTCACTGTTTTATCGCCTCCTCCCGCTCCTCGGAGGTCGGCGCACCAGACCCATGCTGTCTCTGTCTCACCTTACGGATGCTCGGACGGACGGATGCTCGGACGGCCACGGAGTGAGCAGGTGGAGAGGTGGGGTCAGGGGTGGGTGGGGGGGGGGGGGGGGGGCGTTTCAGGCCTGGTTACCTCACCGGGCCGGTACTTTTGAGAACGTCAAAAGGAGCCGCGGTGTTATTTAAACCTGCCTGTCGAATCTGTCTGACAACCTGTCTGTCTGCCTCAGCCTATTAAAGGCAGTGTTGTCTTGCTGCTCATTTTCTCGGCGACCTACTTCCTGCTCCCTGACCCAGGAGAAAACAACTGCGACGTCATTGTAGATTTGCCAATTATTATTATTATTTTTTTTATTTTTATTTTTCGTCACTGTCGAATCAGGGCCGACCTCCTCTGTTTTGTTTGTTTTTTTCTCGTTCTCCTGCCTCGTTTTGTGCTTCGATGACGGGTTGGCCGGCGTGGGCGCGCCCCGCACATCAGCGGCACCTCTGGCTTTTTACTGTTCTTTAATTGTTTCGTTAGCGTCGTTCTCTACCCGTCTCTCTCTCTGTCTCTCTCTCTGTCTCTCTCTCTCTCAGCGATGTGGGAATGTTAAGGTTTCAGACCTCAGCGGCATTGTGAGATAGAAGCTCAGTATCAGCTGGTTCTGGGACTGTTCCTCTCTATCTGCTGCAGTGCCTGGTGGAAGTGCGAGTTTGTCCCAAGCTCTTGCTTCTTCTTCTTCTTCTTCTACTTCTCCTTTTTTTTTATTCTGTATTTTATGTTTTGGGTTGGATTGTTTAAAAAAAAAAATCTTCTGCTCTCTCCGTCATTATCATCATCATCGTCATCATCATCATCATCATCGTGGTTATTATGACCTCCAGAACAAGCTTTGACACCAACCGGGACGGACGGACGGACGGATGGATGGATTGATGGGAGTCAGAGGGGATGCTGCTCAGTTTTTGAACTTAGATGTCTTTATTTTTGTTTCTGTCAGAGTATAAAAACAGACTGTTATGATTATTTAACTGTCTTGTCCGTCACATTTTAGCCTCACCTCAGCAGATGTGAATACGGAGGGTTCTTCCTCTCCTCCTCTCTTTATCTCTCTGTGTCTTCACGGTTTCTCTCAGCCTATCAGTGTTGTTTGCCACGTGCACCATATGCAGGCGGGTAGTATTTGTACATTACAGAAGGACAAAGACTTTATTTTTTGGGTGGGAGGAGGGGGGGGGTTGAGCTAACCTGTTCTCTTGTAACTGCTTTCCTTTGAAAAAAACAAAAAAAACAAAAAACAAAGTGTAATTAATTGAATACTGAGAAGAGGCAAACCTATGTATAATGTGATTCGATCCATTTATTTTGTTTGTTTTTATTAGTTTTAAACCAGTTCTAATAATGTCTACTCATTTTTTTTTTTGAGATTATTATTATTATTATTATTATTTTCTTTGGCATATTGTGACACACCGACATGTTGCAGTGGAGGAAGAAGTTATTCCAGCTTCGACAAATGTGAAAATTTAAGCCAATTTGACTTTTAAAAAGAAAAAAAATTAGTTAGAAGCGGCTCCCCCTTTTTCTTTTTTTCTCCAAACACAAATAGTTTGTTGTTTTTGTTTTCCAGGGAGCTAGTTAGCCATTATCCTTATTTTGATTGTTTTTTGCTTTCTCCTATTTTTTTTTTTGTATTAAAAAAAACAGCACATCTGTTTGTAACCATTGTATAAAAATTATAATTATAGCTCAAGTCGCATCGTTTGCTGCTCATAGCTGCAGCGAATGATGCGCTTTCCCTTTATTGTCCCCATATATAATGAAATTTAAATAGAGGCTTTAGCTTTAGAACTTCCTAACAAAGATGTGATTTGGTGATTAATTAAAAGATGTCAGGAATCTGAATTGAGCTTTGATTAAACAAAAAAATTATAATAATTTTGCTCCAGTTCAAACCGTGTTTATCCAGTCGGGAATTCATCTCCTTTCCGCCTCTGAAGTCGTCACTCCGCCGCCGGCTGCTCACCTGTACAGCTTCCTGTTGACTACTGTTGATCGGTCATACACTGTCTCTCTCGACGTCATAACAGACATGAGGATTAAAAATATTATTTTTTTTATGCACAAATTTATAAAACTCCCAGATGAGATTTTGCCTCTAAATATGCTTTACATGGCTAAGTTGTTTCATTAGCATATCCAGAGTATATTTCTGAATTAGTTGCACGCCCAAAGGTTTCAGCTTCCATCAGGATGGATTTTTATTTAGGAAGCAGCGAGAAATCTGCTGAATAATGACTGATTTTCATGAATTATGGTTAATTTCTCTCCCTGTCTGCCCTGACGGATTGGATCAGAGAGCATGGATGACACTCGCTGCAGACCCCACATTCAGACCTTTTTTTTTTTTCAGGACTTTTCTTTTTTGTGTCTTCAACCACTCAATAGAAAGTTAACAGTTAATCCAATCCCAACTAATTTCTTATGGTAATGTGGCGAATTAAGGCTTTCAGACCAGATTTTTATGTAAAGTCGACATTCCTGCTGCTAGCTTCTCCAGCGATGCTGTGTGATGTGGGAACCGCTTTGTGCAACTCTCTCGACGTAGCCGATTCGTACCTCAGCTTCGTAGCTAGCCGTTAGCATTTCGTCCCGACCTCCTCCTATTTTGTACCGATAAAGAAACAATTTTGTTTTCCTCATGGACACGATTCAGTTTTGATTTTAAATCTTAACACACACACAAGACCAAAAATAAATCTTCTCAAACCGCCGTAGTAACTTTATCGCTGCCACGGGAATAAAGCGCTAACAGACAAGGTTAGCGGTAGCACTAACGACATCATCGTTCTCATAAAGGTGCAGATTCAAGAGTCTGGTTCTTAAAAGTATTGTTTCAGGATTCCTGAATCTTTGAAGCACTAGACTTTTGCAAATTTGTTATACAGTTATATTTGGCATTTATAGCTGGTGTTTTACGTCAAAAACGCTGCAATACCAGCACTGCACCAGTAGGTGGGGTCAACATAAAAATCCCAATTATCCTGAGCACGGCTAAAGCGTTGCAAGGCTTATGCTCCTCCCAGAGCTGCTTTCTTGGACCCTTTTCCTCTGATAACTGTTTTATAGAAACCAAATCAGGTCGAGGCAAACGTAATTTTTAATAATCTCTGACCATCATTTCCACGCTGGTCAAACCAAAAACTCTGCTGGCATAAACCGGCCGGCAGACAGGAAGAGTCGCTATTATTGCAGTTATTACTCCTGATCCGTTGAGGTGGGCTTTTAATATGCTTCCATTTTTTTAAAAAAATCTGCATTTTGAATCTGAGGTTTGCTTCACGCGTGATGAAAATAACGCTGATTGTTCAGTAGGACTAAAATGAGATTCAGCAAAACAACTGGAAGGTCTTGTCTGTCAACAGCCCAACAAAATAGATCTTATATCCATAATAAACAAAATAATCAACTAAACAGCCAAAACTTGACTCTCCTGGTCAGAATTCAATTCTATATTTGGGAAATTGCATCTTTCCCTGCAGAGTCTGAATGAAATTATCTGAAGATTTAAGGATATGAAAAATATTTAGGTTAATTGCATGTAAGATTTTTTTATGCATCTTACATACATTTACTTCAGCATCAATAAGTAAAAAAAAAGAGACAGTTAAGTCAGATGATCCTCTAATTGTTGGCAAATAATGTTTCCATTTTAGATTAATTGACTGCATGTGATTCCCACTTAAACACAATGATGACTTTTTTTTCTTATCTAACAGAAAAGATAGGAAATTGTTTTTGACCAATCTGTATAATCTGACCCAATATCTATAATCTGATTGAATTTGACTTTGGAAAGTGCCTTGAGATGACATGTTTCATGAATTGGAGCTATATAAATAAATCTCTATAACTGAATTGAAAAGGAACTAGGAAGTGGCATAAATTCGCCACAGTTTACCCCATTTAAAATCCAAAGAAGAGCCACAAGCTGCACAAAGTAGCAGCCAACTCTCAAACCCAGATTAGTTATATTTTCTGAACACAAACATAGATTTCCAGGCAAGAATTCAAAAAGTCAGCCCTCATTTACGAACATTTAAATTCAAGAAGTCGCTACTGAGACAATGAAGAAGGTCGATTTTACTTGCAAAAGTTTCATTAAGTTACTTTCATTACCGTTTTCCCCACACACAGCATTGCTCCTCTTCCTCTTTGGTCTTGCCTGCGTGGAAAAGGCATCCCTGTACAACCTGGACTATTGACTGAAAAGCTCAGCGGCTTGCCCTGCAGCAACAACATGCCAAATACAGCCAGAGACGCTCAGATGTTGGTTTATGCAACAGCCCTTCAGTGCAGAAAGCAGTCCCTCCCTCCCTCACTGCAGATCGCAGGTACCAGGTTTCCTAACGTTTGTTTGTCTCATGATGTTAATGTATAAAACGGAAATGTGAATGCATTATTTGTTCAGATTCAACAGGAAAAAAAAGAAAAGAAAAAGAAACTAGCTCCGAGTTTGTGGTAAATAACTACTCGCCTTTGTCATGTTTTTATTTTTCTACCTTTTTATTTTAAAGGTGATGTATGTTTGTACATGAAGTGTGTGCGTGTGTAAGCGATTAATACTGTATATCTGGTGTTCTCTGAGATGGAAACAGACGAAGATGTCCTGTTCGGTTCCTCTTTTGACAATTTCAGACCCTTGCGCAGTTTCCTGTGGGTGTTTTAATTCAGATAAACTATGCCAGAGAATGGTTTGTTTTTATTTTTTTAAAGCGACTGCTGAATGTGATTTTACTGAGAGAAAAAGACAGAGAGAGAGAGAAGTGGTGTGGACTGGCTTTTTTTTTTTTTTTTTTGTACGGGTTAATTTAAAAGAGACGAAAAACAAAAAGAAAAACAAAAAGGCCATATTATTTAATTTTCTCTGTTGACAGAAGGTTTAAGAAGAGCTGGGAGAGTGGAGCCTTGGTTTTTTAGGAGAAGCATCGCCCGGTTGTTGAGTTCATGGCTGATTTGTTTTTTTTTTAATCATTTTCTGCATCCGTTAGTCGTAAAAATGACCAAAGCTTCAACGTTTTTGACGGATCTCAAATGCAAACCTCGTCGTCACTGGACACCACACAATGTAGCGGCTCCTCTTCGGTCCTTTCTCGCCCTTCCTTCCTTTATTTTGTCTCCTCGCCGGTCTTAAAGCCCGTCTTTTTCAGAGTGGCCTCTGAGCATTCAAACCCTGTGATGTCCCAAAGTTCGCTCAGTTTTAGACCCTGCCGCCGATGCCGCGTCGTCTAGCCTGAAGGGCTACCACGTGTTTACAGGAGAGAAAAACAAACAAACATTGCAACCATTAGCTATGCACCTTACTCAGACATCTCATTTGTAATGTAGAAGCAACACTGGAGCAACATTAAGCCATTCATTTAAAGCTTAAAAAAAAAAAGCCCATGCTTGGTGACCTATCTCATTCTTCACCTGAATACTTTATACCAAACTTGAGGTGCCTCATGTAAATATCTGCTGTTTAACAACAACCTTGTTAACCAGGTTTTTTTTTTTGTTTGTTTTTTAAATAAGGAGAAAAACAAAACAAATTTTTACTGTATAAATGACTTTTTTTACACATGTAGATTAATCAGAATATCCCAGGAACTTGCAAATACAATCTAATTCTGCACTTTATATATCCGGATCCGCTCGGGGTGAAAAAGGGGCCGTTAAATCAGATTAGCATTCAGAGATGAGTTGAAACAATAAAAAGTGTACGAAGCTCGGTTGAAACGCCAGGCTGGTGTGATGCAAGACGATGAGAACGTGATAAAATCATTTCGTCACTTTGTTCCACATCTGTTGGGTTTTATCCTTTTACATTAATCTGAAAAGCAAACAAATGTGGTTAAAAAGAAATCTGCACACCCTTAAGGATGGTTTATGCTTGCCGTACGTACGTTTCGCGCATAAATGAGACGTGCGGACACAATGTCTGCAGCATTTATGCTTCATGCAGCTTTTCCTCCGAAATAGCACTTTTCTCCTAGACTCTAGAGGGCAGCGTTGCGCTCCTACACCAAGAATACTACACCCCATTACACGTAGACGTAGAAAACGGTTGTTTACATCATTTTAAAGACTCGCTTTCTTCCAAGAGTGACGGCGGTTTCTGTCCAGGAATCGTTAACAATTTGATCTTTTTAGGCCGAATCATAAAGGTGTCTATATTTACGAGCCTCTGGCAGAAGGAGCATTTGCCTGTCCGCCATGTTTTTTTCCCGCGCAGGACTGTCAGTATAGTTAGAAATTTTCCCAGGTGCTCTTAGCAGAAACTTTTGGCCGCGACGAGGGACGCGTTAGCCAAAATGACCTAACATGACCTCGCGGATGCGTCAAGCATAAACCAGGCTTTAAACTGCATTTCAAAATCACCTTTTGATCTAATTTGTTTGTTGCCGTATTGGTTTTCACCTTGACCACAACCTCCACCAGCTCAAGGTTTATATGTCCTGCCCCTGGCGTATAAAAGAAACGGGAAATTTGAGTAGTCTTACTCTGACTGGTACCTTCGTGTGACGAGATTTTCCCTGTAATCTCTGCAAATTGTGGCTTCTTTCTGGTTAATTAGATTTGTTGATGTTAAGAAGAGGGCTTTATTTTCTTTTACATTTCCTTTCCCAAAACAAATCCATCCCACAGGTAGACTGCCCCCTCTGGGTCGGAGGTCAGGAGTTTGAGTATTTCGGTGTCAGAGCAGCCGGCATTCTCACTGGGCTTCGTAGACTTTTCTGAGCCGTCGTGTGTTCCCTAAAATTCAGGTTCTTTGTGGAGAACTGGAGCCATCATGAGGGTTAAAGGACAAAGTTTAAAATTGTACCCAACAGTTCTCTGGTTCGGTGGTAATAACTATGCTGTTCCTCTTCAGGTGACATCCTCTGCCTCCCTTTCCTTTCTGCGCTGTCGTCTGTTTTCCAGGCGAACTCTTACGATCCTCCGTTCTGGCTTGAACTCTCTGAACATTCCTGCTCCCGGCCGTTCTCCGCAGCAGCTCCCCCCCCACCCCCACCCCACCTGTCGGGGGGTGTGGCGACACCTTACCTCTTACCTGTCCCAAACGATTGTGCACTGATGTAAACGACAACGCACCACTCGTGTCGCTTGTCTTCTTCTTGTCTTTGCTCGTCTCGTGTTTTTATTTGCTGGGAGTCCTTACATGGTTATTTTTACCTTCTTTTTTTTTTTTTTTTTTTACCTCCGGCTCATTCCTAACGCAGGTCTTGGAAGCTTTTCTCACCACAGCGTCAGATATCGAGTATTATAAGTGCTGCCTTAGCGAAGGGTTCGTTTTTACTCACCACTTTCGTTTCTCTGGGTGGTAACGCATTTTTTGGATATTTTAAGAGAAGAGACCAAGGTTCCACTTCCTCCCTTGTAAAAATTAATATAAATAGATATATAAATATACAGACAAATATATAATAGACGTTTTACTCCTTTTTTTTTTTGTCCAGCTTTTGTATATAACACTCATGTAAAGTTTGTTTTTAAAGAGGCATCAGAGCAGCTATTACAGGACAATATGAGCGACAGTGTTCACCTGGGAGACTTTTATGCATGTTATGTTTTCTTTCTCTCTCTGACTCTTTTTTTTTTTTTTTTAAACAAAAACTCTCAGACCCTTCCTCTCTCTCTCGTTCAGGTGTGTAACGTGAATATAAAGAAATCTACCTTTTGCTTTGGGAATGTTGTAGACAATCAGTCTCAGGCCGGGTCCAGTCCCAGCGGGGAGTGAGAGCCCTGGAGGCTAGAAGACAAACTAAACTCTCTCTCTTTTTTTTTTTTTTCGTTTGTTTTTTTTGGTCTACTGGAAGTCCAAACTCGGAGGTTTGTTCATTCATATGTTCGTGGCTGCTCTCAAGTTTACACACAAACACACACTTCTCTCCTACACTCAAAACACAAAACACCTCGTGCATTTGGTCCCTCTGCTTTTTGTTTCCAAGGTGAGGATGCCAACCTTGTGGAAATGATGCTTTGACTAACAAATCTATAACATCTATGAATGTGGGAATGCAACACATTGCAATAAAAGCACCATCTGAAATGCACAGCGTGGTCTCCTTGTATTCCTTAACCTCCAGGTGGAGACGGTTTATTTTAATGTTTTCATCACACATGGTCAAATATTTGCTCTTAGAAATTTTATTAATTCTACCATCGTATATATGTTGAGCTCTTGTCTCCCTTTTTATGTCCTTCTAGGATCCTTCTACCTTTTCTTCTTCCGTTTCTTTGATGTTTTATCTCCATTTCCTATATTTGGCCTTCTTTACTTCCTTGTGATCCTCTGTTCCCTATCTTGTATCCTTTATTTCCCTCCTCTCCTCCTGCTTCCTTGGATCCTAATGCCCTTCCTTCTGTCTTTATTTGCTTCCTTCCTTGTGTCCTACCCCCATTCTTCCTTATGTCCTTCTCTCCTTCATCGTATCGTTTCCTTCATAATCTCCCTTGTTCTTCCTCTTTTTCCTGTTTTCTTTAGTTGCTTATGTCCGTCTTTCATGTCGTTTACTTTTTCTTACATGTATCCATCCTTACTCGTGTCCTTCTATTCTTTCTTCCCTCTCTCATGTCCTTCGTTACTTCTGTCCATCCTTTCCTCCTTGTCTGTCTTTCCTTCAGACTTCTTTCCTTCCAGCCAGCGTTTTTTTCTTTTTATTTCTAATAATGTTGTGATAAGCTTTAGTCTTTTACATTTTAAAATGAACATTGATTGTGAACTCTGGAAATCTTAGCCTGGAGCTTGAACATGTGAAGGAATTCTGCTATAAATTAGAATATTACTGAAAATTTGATTTACTTCAGACACTCCTTTCAAAGATTCACTAGATAAAGACGATTTCTAACTGTCTGACGTCATTGTGACCTTTCAGAAGAAGAATAAGCCACGAGCCAGCAGTTCAGATTGCTGGATCCATGCATATTACTGGAAAGTTCAGTGGAAGGAAAAAGTGTGGTAGAAGAGTGCAGAGATACACTGATAACCGCGTCCTTTAGATGATTATGAAGCAAATGCCGTTCAGGAGTTTGAGGGAGATTAGAACGTCCTGGACTATAGCTGGAGCTATAAGAGCCTCCGCACACAGGAAATGGACCACAACTGCCTCGTTCCTTTGGTTAAGCCACTGCTGAACCACAGACGTCAAAAGTATTTTACCTGAGCTGAGGAGGAAAAGGAATAGACGCCTGCAGTGCAAAAATATCTATTAACTCAAAAACCACCGGGGCCGAACATTCATTTCCAACAGTTCTGTAAACGTAGCTTAAATATGTGCCTGTTTTGTCAAAATCTGAGGGCTGTTTCACAAAACCAACATCGGGGATTATTCCTGATATCCTGGCTGAATACTTCGGTTTCACTAAAGCAGTAGCATGTCAGCATATGTTAAAGATTTACTTGTTGGATTCTCACCATGTAAACCTCTCGGGTCTTTAACGATCCTTTCCAGGACCAGAACTTAACGACCAGAGGCGACATTTAGTTCATCTGCTGCTCAGATCTGTAACCAACTGCATGAAAACCTGAAATTAGAACATCGTTTGCTGCAGCTTACCCATTTTTTAATGTTGTGGATATTTATTTGTTTAAATTTGCGTTCTAATGGTTGTTTTTATGCATTTCTTATGTATCGCTTTTCATTTATTTAGCTTCAAATTAGTTATTTGAAAAGTGTCATACATTTCCTCTTTTTTTTCTTATTTTCTTTTCATATACAGCACTTTGAATTGTCTTGTTACTGAAATGTGCTACACAAATAAACTCACTAGTTAGCTGAAAGTATTCAGTACATGTTAATGACATACCACTTGAAACATTAACACATTTATTCAGGTTGTAAATATATTCTTAATGTATAAGGTATGATTTTAATCAAATTTACAGTGGAAAAAAAACAATGTTTTTTATTGTAAAGAATAAGTCGGGCTTGATGAGCTCCTAAAGTTAAATTAACAATAAACATAGAAGGGACAATAAAACAGAGCAGCTCGTTCATCACACTCCCCACATTCAGTAAAGGTTTAAACTAATAAATGTATAGCCACATGTATGTTTTACAGAAATAACATTCATAAAATTTCCAGAAAAACTTAATTTATCTACAAAAACACTTTTATTCAATAAGTTTTTAAAGGTCACAAACATTCATAATTGGGCTATGTTGTCAGAATCTGCAGTCAACGTCTATATTATGACATTTCTTGTGGTTTTAGTAGTGCGTGATCCACTGGACCAGCAGAGCGCCCACAAAAACAGACATTTTGGTCCAAAAAAAGCTACAAGAAGAGTCTTGGTTTTGTTCAAGAAAAAAAAAGTAAAGGCTAATTCAGTTTTTCAGTGCAGGATTAATGAGTCGGTGAAGGAAACACAGACAAACGGCAACATGTGTCTACAGCCAAGTCTGAGTGATGATGTTTGCTTCCTGTGTTTTCTTGTGGCTCTCGTAAGTGGCCTGTTCAATGGGCTTGGTGGGATGTTTGTGCTCGTAGAACTCCACTATCGGGTAGGTTATCATGGTAAGCACCAGAACAGCCAGCAAGATGTACAGTTTGTACTCCAGGCACAGAAACGTGCTGTAGGCGAAGGCAATGACGAATCCCAGAGACTCCCACATGCGGTAGTTGGCAAACGCTGCCTCCTTATCCCTCGGGAAGAGGACCCCATAAAGAGCTGCAACAGAGAGGGGGTATAAAACGGTAGCGATATATAAATACTGCCATATCAGAGCTATATATATATATATATATATATATATAATTAGAGAGAGAGCGCTTTGGAGCCGCAATTTTTAATAAATTGGGGCATTATATCATTTTATTGCATGTCAAGAAAAACAATGATGCATAAGATGTTTTTTTTTTTTTTTTACTCTGATTAGGATTGCAATATTAAGAATTTTTTTTTTCCTAAAAAATAAAGAAGCTGAGAATGGAGTCTGACCTTAAAGTATATTTCTATAAAACATCTTTGTCCAGGTCAACTTTGTAAATAAGATTTTAAATATTAATAGGTCTTACCTGGTTAAATGAACTAATAATAATAAATGATCTTACAAAACTAAAACTGAAAGTTAGGTACCAAGCAGAAGTATTTTTAGTTTTTGAATTAAATATTATATTAATTTTTTTTAAAACAGCCAGATTAGTTCTGAACAGAAAACACATAAAACATAGATTAAGCATAGAATAGAAATATGAATATGAATATCCTTTAGTTCCTCATGGGGGAAATTCAGATAAGCTTAAAAATGTAAAAACAAAAAAAAAAGAACGAGACTGTACAGTGAGGGCAAATTTTTATAATAAGAAAAAATACTGTACAGTCATTAAAATAGCACGCTCAGATTGAAAGAAATGTGTAGCTGAGTACGGGGATTTTAAAAATGTACAAAATGTGGTTGTATATTTACGAATGAAAAACCAACACAAGTATTTAGAAGAAATAAAAACTATTAGGTTAATTTTCTTCTAGTTTTTTTTTTTTTTCAGGTTCGTGCTTTCTGAACATGAAAGCACACGAAGCAGCGTCTATGAGATTGGGTTTTTGGTTTTTCTTACCGTTAGTCTGAGTTTGCCAGATAGCGTCTGACATTCCCCACAGAGCCGGAAACACAAAAAACACCGGCAGCTGGTCAGGATGGGGCCTCCAGAACAGGAGAGCGATGATGCAGGAAAAGTTGGCCGCAGCGGCTGCAAAAAAACAAAACATTATCCGTGAGTTTAAAGGTATTGGAATGCTACAGTAAAAAATAAAATAAGCAGCTTAAATGTGTGTAAACAAGGTTTACCGAAGAAGAAGAGCGTGGCTCTGCCGGTGTACCGAGCGATTCTCCCAAACAGGAAGGAGGAGAGCGAGTTGGACGCCCCGAAGCACATCATCACAAACCCGACAAAGTGGATCCCCAAAGCACACGTCACGTAGTTCTGCAAAGAGACGCAGCCAAAACGGTTTCGTATCTTGCAATTATTCAATAAATTATTCACCAAACATAACCTGGTTTTAAATCAAACAATATATTGAAAACAGCTGTAAATAATTAAATAGGAGATGTCTGATCCGTGGTGGCTTGTCAGTATGGGTGCTAGTCTAGTTTATATAGCATATTTCAGTAACAAGATGATTCAAAGTGCTGAATGTGAACGGAAAGAACATTACAGAGGGAAATATTACATAGGAAAAGAAAAACATTACAGTAACAAAGGAATAAGCTAAGCAAATCCTTTACTAGACTTCTTTAGTTTCACTGTAACAAGCTTTATTGCTAACATTCAAAGCTTAATTGTTTCTATTCATACATTAACAAACATACAGAAAGCATAAAATCACAGTACTTAATTGTTTCTATTCATAATAATAAATAAACTAAAGCCTAGTATGTCCCCTTTAAAAGCTCAGCAGGAGACGTTTAGGTCTGCAGAAGCCTGGAAACGAGCCTTTCATCTCAGCTCTGTTTGAGAAGCGTTCTTCAGGACTGGACCACAGCACCCCGGCCCTATATTTGGGACTGGTTTTGGCTGAAAAACATTCCTGTTTGGTATTCAAATGTCCTGAAACCTCTGATAGATTACTTATTTAGTCAAAACAAGGTTTAGGAGCAAAAGTTTCATCTTTTTATCTGAAGTGTGCAAATTTGCCATGAATCATGTGTTACACAGTGGTGTCATTTTCTTGAATCAAGGTCATTTGGAGTTCCTTACAAACTGATTTGGTTCCAGTTGCAAACTCATGCTATACACCAGAGATAAGTATCTTAACACTTTTAAGTTTTAAACTACTTATAATTTCTTTATACTTTGCATCGACAGCGAGATTTTCTTTTCCTTGGAAGTGGTCTCTTATTAATCACCAAGATTTCAACAAGTCTCTTAAGGTATGTCTCTGGACTTCTCAGTCTAGAACCAATTTTAAAGATAAGTGCTCGTGTATTTTTTTGCAGTTTCATCTGATCAGATCTTTTGAGATGTCCTTACCTTGGTGTACTCCCCAGAGAGGAAGCTCTGCTCAAAGCCGCTGTACATGGTGAGCGGGATGAGCGTCAGGAGCCTCCAGTCCTTCAGCAGCCTGAAAGTGGCCAGGAACGTGTGGCAGAACGGTTCCCGGTTCTCACGGAACTGGCTGGTCTGCTCCTGGTCGATGTTGTCCAGAAATATCCCCACAATCAGCATAGCCAGAACACCGACACCTTAAAGATAAAGATCAGCGGTGGCAGACGTTTCACATAAGGGATGCTGCCTTTTTCTGACCAGGTCGCAGCCAGAGATGTCATGTGGGTCAAAAAAAAAGAAAAAAAGATCTAAACTCTGAAATTACCAATGTAGCAACCAACGAGCGACCATACGAGTTTCTGTGCAGGTTTGTTGGTGGTGCTGTTGCCTGAACTGACATTGAGTCCACAGTCAAATGCTCCACAGGTTTGAAGGATGTCCTCTGGGATTTCGGCTGAAAATAAAAAAACACATGCAGAGGTTTCAGTACACTTCATCACCGAGAAGATGAATAGAGGGAACGAGAATCTGCAGACAATTTGGTCTCCATTGCTTTTACTATTTTAAAGTCCATCGTTCTACACAAGGAAACATTTTTTCCGCCCCAAGTGGAAAAGATTTAAAACATTTACAATTCTTCTCAGTACTCAGAAACTGCAAAAAGCCCAGGAGTGCTTTCTCAGACGACACAGGCCTCAGATGAAATGTGAAATGTTCAAGTTGGAAAAAAGACAAAAGAGGAAAAAGAAAGTGAGGCTCAGCAGCACAGCGATTCAAAATACAGCAGCAGCTCTTCTACAACGTGGCGGAAATAGAAAAGATTCAAAGGCGACGCAACGGCCTAGTCAAAGCCCAGACGAGCTGTGCAGAAACAGATGCCTGCAAACCACACTGAGACCATGTTTGACTGTAGAGTGGTCCTAAAGTCCTCCATGTTTATAAGAGCTGGCGTCGCTTAACAAGACAGTAAATGAAGCGGTGCGCTTATTTTTTCTGACTAGCATTTCTGTTTTGCATCTTTAATTTATAAATGATGACAGTTTGCAAGATTTTTTTAGTTTTGTTGAGAGGTGTAACTGAGAAAATGTTTTTATTATTATTTACAGGTTAAACATTTGTTTTTGCAATTTAGTTGTAAAGATTATTGGTCACGTTAACGAGGGGAAAAAGTTTTGAAATTATTTATTTAGTGTCATCTTTTTTTCTTCACAAACAAAACTGACAATCCTGGGATTTTGTTGTTTGAAGAACATTTCGATGAAAATAAAAAGTTTCTTGTTTACTTGTTGAAATTTAACTGTGACAAAACTTCACAAAAGGAGGAACCTGCAAGGTTAATTTCTTTTTTTTAGCATTTTTATACCTTAAACATTACCTTACAAACCTAAAATCTTAAAAACAATTACAACTTTAAATGATTTTCATCAGTCTTCAAATCTCTTTTATGAAAATGTGTTTTATTAAGCTGTACTTCTAATTCTGAGCCTTAAATCCAAACATTTCCAGCCTCCTGTTTTTCCTCATCCTGGCCAGATTAATGTAGAAAATGTTTTTATTTCCTCTGAAACACAGAAACAACTTCACATCAAACCTGCAGATAAATTGCACAAAAATAATTAAAGCCCATTTCATTTACAAAATATATTTTACTTACCTTTTTACTATTAATAAAGTTAATTCCTACCACTTTGTGGAGTTTAATGACTTTAAATCAACATTTTTCCTCCAGTTATTTAAGCTGCAGGAAATAAAATTAATTAAATAGTTTTCCTTCTGGATAAATAAAGTAGAGATGTGTCTTATGTCATTTATTTTCATAAATCTCTTTGACTGATTCTCCTTCTTTAAAGCAAGGTTAGCTTTTTATACCGTGCAGCGTTAGTCGTGTCAGGGACAGTTTGAAATCTCAGCGTACATTTCCAAACGGCATTAAAGAAGCTGCAGCTTTATCGCCGAGCGAGGACATTTACAAAGTCCCCTCAGCTGTAGATCTCGGCTCAAGTCCACTTTTCCAATTATATGTGAGAAAACTTTGGAGAAACGCTGCTGCGGATCTTTTGTTTGTCCTCATGTTTGTTTCAATCGGATCAGAGAGCAGCGTCAGAGTCTAAAAAAAAAGACATAAAATGCTGTCAAACCAGTTCAATTTGATGCAGTTTATGACCTTATAGTTAAAAGTTCACAGCTCAAGGAGGGTGTAGTTTCCTTCTGAGAAGGGCTAATTTCCTCTTATCTTTTTAATCTTATCTAAACATCTAAGGATCGTCTGCTTACCGATGTTGGTGTCCTGCCCAAAGATGAGCGACGACATCAGGTTTCCCCAAACGGCAGACGACTGGAAGATGAAGAAGAAGATGCCAAAGTAGTGGTTGATGACGTCGGAGCCCTTCTTGTTGTCCTTGGAGGCCTGGATGTTCCCAGAGATGGTCAGGTAGGTGCACTTAGCCGACCACAGGGGAGAGCCACCCAAACCCAGGATGACTGACGTCGGGATGAGGGTGTACCTGCGGCAGGGAAACTCAGTTTACCCAAATGTTGCTATTTTTTATTTATCTGGGTGTTTATTCTGATTTTTGAAGTTTGATTTGAAAATCCAGCTCTTTCTCACCACCTCCTACCCCCAAATCCAACATGGCTGCCTCTGTGATAAGGCCGTGGAAGATAGCGGAGATAGCTGCAGTGATGACCTCATTATGTGCCCTTCAGTGGGTTTGTATCTCTTTTTTTATAGTTTTTTTTTTTTTTTAACAGATTTCTTTAGCGTTTGAAAGTAGAAAACGTAGAGAAGAGCGCAGTGAAAGGACGGCTGTAATGGTGGTCAGCTCGGTCACATGGCTGCACAGACTGGAAGACAGCTAAGCTAGCTGTGACGCTACATCTACGTCCAAACGTCCGACGCAAATGAAATTCAGCAGAACACACGAGCATTAGCTTCACTAGCATGCAGGCACGTCCGTACTGGTCAGTCTCAGCTTCAATGTTCAGCGTCTCTGAAGACATTGTGGCCAAATATTTGCAACCCGACATTCGGGGCTGTGATTCAATACGGTTTCACCAACTGGTTTGGAAGTTTAACGGTTAAGTTCAAATCTCAGATCTACACCCGGGTTGAGACTTTGGGTAAAATCCTCGGCACACAGGACCTCCGGTCACCTCATGGACTTTTCTACCCGTAAACCATCAGGCCAGCAGGATGACACGATGATGCTGGACCTAAATCTGTGATGGTTCAGGTTTCCACTCGGTAAACACAACCGATGTAAACATTCACAATTACCTTTTTTTTTCTTCTACACTAATTATGGTGTTTATTGGACACTTAATGTTGTCTTTTGTGGACTGTTTGCGCTCCAGAAAGACTTTCTGCAAAGTGAGACAAAGAAATCTTAATCTTGGATCTGATGGGGATTAAACTCCTTCCCAGGTTGCAGATCGGAGGTTTTTCTTTCTGTTGTCCTCAGTGAGCAGGCTAGCTAGCGCGAACGGTGCAAGGCGACGTATTTCTCTGCATTTTAAGCATTTAATCTCTAAATAGATGCTGCAAGGTAGTGTGAATGCCACTGAGTTAATGATACAAATCATTAGGGGTGTAACAATACATCAATCCACATCAATATATTAAATGATTAACGATCCAATTACATAAATGCAAAATGAAAATATTGATCCATATCACATTTTTACGATGCACCTTTATTTTGAAATTCAGTCATGAGACTAAAGTGAAGAGGTGATGTATTATGATTCTTATTTTAAAATAAGAATGATTTTATTTTATTGAAATGACCTGTAAGAGCTTAGAAATAATCACATTTGTTTTTTGTGAGTTTTATCAATGTAAATAATAGTGTTAGATGGGCAGATAATATCGCATTGATCGCATCAATCGGAGATCGAAACAGACTTTGTTATATCGCCTAATATCGTATCGTCATCCAAACAAATCGACATAACATCATGTTGTGACAAAGCTACAAATGACCAGAATGGTAAATAATGGGTGTAATACTGAAACTACTACATTTTATATGCATGGCAGCCATATTGGATTTGGAGGACAAGGTTTGTGTTGAACCGTTAACTTTCAAAGCCACAATCCTGACTTTAGGGCACATCTGGTTGATTTTTTGTAATCTTTTTTTTCTAAACGTGAAATTTGATCATTGTTAGGAACCCAACTTTCGCTTTACTCCATTGGTACTAAAAAAAACATTATCCTTTTTGATAAAACATAATGTTGGTATGGAAACTTGCATTTTACTGGAAATAATTACAAATAATTTGCTCTACAGTTTGTTCATCATGTACTCTGTCTCCACAGTAGAAAGGCTGGCAATCAATCTCCTCTTTCACATATTTTACTAATTTTAATATTTGATTGATTAGAATTTAGAATTTTGTTTACAATAGAGAACAATCCATACCAGATTACAGTTGATGGCTGAGCCTCAACCTTTATAATTTTTCTTTACTGTAGTTTATCAGTGTTGAGTCTCGACAAAGCGAGCGTTTACTGTCATTTACTAGATACACGTAGCAATCATGTTCGCTCAAATTGGCTGGCTAGTTGACGTTCTCCTATAGAGAGGAAACAGTGATTACTTTTTCCAGTATTATGTCATCATCTCTGCCCGATAGTGGCTTTTGGTAACGATGTTGCTCATCACCACCGAGGGAGGCGTGGCCTCCGTGTTGCCATAAGCCATCTAAGGCCCAAAAAAGCCACGTGTCATGTGCTACCTACGCAAGCATGTCGAATCAACAGGGAGTAGGGTGTAAACTGACTTACAGCCTCAGTTAAAGGGCTGTTTCAGCTGTTTTTCATACATCGAGACAAGATTGTCATCCCTGGTTCAAAATCCGAAATGCTTAGTATGATCAAATCTAAACTGGATTATTCTACACAGACTAGAGATTCTTTGAACCACAGTTATATATATATATATATATATATATATATATATATATATATATATATATATATATATATATATATATATATATATATATATATATATATATATATATATATATGTGTGTGTGTGTGTGTGTGTGTGTGTCTGTGTGTGTCTGTGTATTTATTCAGTGATATTCAATAAATTAGAATATGCATTTCTAAGAGGCTTGCTTGTCAGATTAAAAGTACCTTTAAACCGGAATTAAACACACTTTTCATTAAGCCCCCATTTCTGCATGAAAAATGTTGCTTTTTTATCAGTCTGATGCAATATTCTAATCTAAATGCTGTGTATTTATTAACAAGAGGTGGAAAAAAGTAATAATTACGAGAAATAAAACATCATCAGTCTGTTTTGATCTATATATCTATATATGTTTCCCTTAGTAACCTGAGTTACTGAAATCAATGAACTGAATGAATGATGAATACAATATTGATTAATTGCTAATATTTTTATGATGGAGGTTCCTGACATACCTGATTTGAAACAAAATTCCAATTTATTTTATATATATATATATATATATATATATATATATATATATATATATATATATATATATATATGCCCTGAGCCTAAAGATGAATTTCTCATGTATTTGACCCTAATTCAGCTGTAATCTCCCAAATGTTCGTCCTTACTGAAGCAAAATACAAACTCCATGCCTCCATTTACATTTCACTTTGCCACTGGTAAAACTGAATTTCAACACTAACGGACAATAAAGGAGATTTCTGTTCAATTCTAGTTTTTTTTATTCTATTCTGGGATATTAAACTTGTGCCTAAGACCACAGAGTCATAAGAAAAATTAAGCCATGTCTATAAATTGACATGTTTTTCCATCTAAAGCTGTAATTTTCTGTCTAGCAGCTGCCAAAAGTGAAGTTTTCTTTTAGAAAATTGCCACTTTCTGTTGAACCGAACACTTGCAGAGGTTTAATCAGCCCATTTAAAATGATAACGAGAAAATCGAGTCTGCCTTTTTATTCAGACTCCCTTACTGATTACCATCCAGGGTAGAGGTTTCCGAACGAGTACGACACATAACAGGCCATGCCAGCAACAATGGTCCATTTACAGCCCAGATTTTTGATCATGATGGGGGGCAGAAACATGGAGGAGATGATGATGGAGGCGTAGATGACGCTCAGGGATGCGACTCCCATCCCCTGCTCTGCATTGAGGCTGCTCTGCACAAGACAAAACATCAACAACAATCAGAAATCTCTTCATTTTAACACAGGAGTTGAATATGTACAGCTACAAGCTTTGAAGGAGCTTGTGTGCGCTGGGGTTTATTGAAGGGAATTAAAGTAAAAGAGGTCCTTAAGATTTTTTGTTTGTGAGCACTTGACCTTTAAAAATTAACTATTGTGCTTAATACTGCACAAAAAATACATAGTTTTAGTGGTAATGTGACTAAATTATTACAAACTATTCCATATTACCATGTATTTAATCATAGATTTTGACCCATCAGAGTTGTAGCCTTAAAAACGATCAATCATCTGCATACCCATATTTAATAAGATCTTCTGTGTGTTTAACTGTCAAACTACCATCGTGTAGAGCCAGATTATAATTTACGAGCAGCACTTAAAGGCTACTTGTTTAAATACAACATCAATTAACTGCTGATATTTTAATGATGGAAGTTCCCGACATGTCCGATCTCCAACACGTCTCTCTTTCTTGGCCGTATTGTTTGTTGAATTTTAAAGTATCGATCAAACTCAGACTTATGAAGAGAAACATAAGCATCCAGTATTTTAAACACAGTCCTAGAATTAAGTAAAAAGTTTAGCAATATGATAATTTTTTAAGATGAAAACAGTTCTCACTTTAAAATTGAATATTTGTGATTGAAATTAATACTTCAGCACCATGTTAACAACACTTGAACTTAGTGATATATTGTGATAAACTGAGGTTTTTATAATTTTTCTGTCTGGAAATCCATTCTTTTATAAAAATTCCTTAGTTAGGCTCCTTATTTTCAGCACTTTGAAGTAATAATCAGCTATTTAGCATATTTAGCGCATCTTTTCCACTCACCTGTAAACTCTGCAGGCCTCCATACGCCGTGAACAGAGACAGGAACCCGATGGAGACCACCAACACGTTTTTAAAGTTGCGGCTGATCATGATTGACTTCTATGAAGAAAAACCTTCCCAGATCCCGGATATTTCTAAAAAAAAAAAAAAAAAGAATAAATAGAGTATGAAATCCCGTAGTTTGATTTATTCTAAGATTGACAGCCTCAAACATCAGCACTGCTCAAGTGCAAAGTCAGAGGAGGCTCTTTATGCCGCAATAAACTCGTTACTCGTACAGTTAAAATAGCTGAGGACAAAGTTCAAACCCCCACCCCGACACACACACACACACACACACGCGACACAATTTACAAGATAGAGTTTCTGCTGAAGTCTTATCAGCACCTAAATTTGTCATATAAAAGCTTTTTCTCCTCGTTTCTGCTACTACTTTGTTTTTTTATCATCAAACATGTTTCCTGTCAGCACGCCATTGTTCAGACTAGGTGTTTAGATCATATAAATATTTAAAAAATATATATAGTCATTGCTTATGGACCAAGTGGCAATGAGCAAAGGTTTATTGTAAATGTTTCCTTCTTACGACAACGGCAACTCGGAGTTTTACAAGGCAGCAGCTTATTGTCGCGTGACGGGAATGATACAAATGCTGCAGTGCTGTTGTTTTTCCACCGGGATCCAAAGACAAACAGACTCTATGTGGACGCTTCCCACACCAGCTGACCCTTCTGATAAGAGCAAGGCCTGGAAACAAAAAAATGCCACAAACCATGATTCCGACTTAATTTATATGAAACAAATTATACTTTTTCACCATGGGTTACAACACGGGTGATAAGATAAGATAAGATAGGATAATTGCAACGTATTTGTTTAGAGTTGTCTTTAAATGTTAATGTTCAATTCAACTGAAACTTCATTTTCTTATGTTCTGTTCATGTGCAGCTCTTTGAATTGTCTTGTCACTGAAATGTGCTTTACAAACAAACTTGCCTTGACAGATGAGACTAATCGTATCTATAACTGTTCATATTAGCAAAGATGATAGTTTCTTAATATAGCTCTTGGTGTTGGTAAATATTGTAGTAATTTTAGACACCCAACAAAGACTAAAACTCTAAAGCTTTTTTGCTGTAAAAAAAAAAAAAGACCACGACGAATCATTTAATTAAAATCAAATTTAAAACGTCGATGTGATTGGGTATTTGCTGTGAAATACCTCACCTCTACATGACCAAAGAAACTTCTCTCCTTCCCGACCTTTGACTGATTTGATATGATTTAAAATGCTAAATCATTTGTATAAGTCTTAACTTTTTTTTCTTATGTCCGGTTTTTCCTTGTTGCTGTTTTGATTGTTGGGGGTAATTGTGAAGCACTTTGGTGAACCGTTTTTAAATGTGCTTTATGAATACATTTGACACCCACCTTGTGCAATTTAACTGAAAAAAACAAATGTTATTTAAAGGAGTTTCATCAGACCCTAAGAAAACCTTCAAGGTTTTGGAAGTTGACTTGAAATAATATTCTTCCTTTTCGTACATCCCACTCAGTCCAGACGTATGGAAAGAACAATAAACAGCCCAATTTTGAACAATTAGTACTTTCTGGAAATCCCTGAAGCTCCTTCAATGTTGCTTTTGTCCTCTTGACAACATCCCTGACCAGTTTCTTTATTGTTTCATTTTTGGTCACTGTGATCCCATATTTTCTCCAGTAATTGATTTGTAATGATTTTTACACTCTTCTCCTGACTGATACCTTTGTATAACGAGATTACTTTCATCCTTTGTAAATGCTCTTCAAATAGTTTTCAGCTAAAAGATGCAATTAAGAAAATGTCAGCTGCACTTTACCAGCCATCAATTATCTCTAATTGATGGCTGGTGTGAAGTCACCAAGACTGAGTGCTGGAAATGAATCAAAGATTACTGGAAGGAAGTATTTAAAGGTTTGCACTTATTTTCAATTTTTTTTTTAACTTTTTTGACATTTTTCCTTCAACAAAAATGGTTTGCTTTGTTTGGCAAGTTTCTGTTTGTGACAATATTCACACAATAGGGAATCCAAAGAGCTTTATAGAAAAACAAAAGGTAAAGAAAACTACATTAAAGACGAGCAACATATTAAGGGTAACAATGAAATTTAAACATTTCATCTAGAAAGAATAGCAAATATACAACATATCCATTCAAAACTGATAAAATATTTCAGCCATTAAACAAAGTTATGTTTTAGTTTGAGGGGCCAAAAGTGTCTCTGCCTGTCAGGTTTTCAGGAAGTTGTTTTGAGGCACATATAAACCTAAAGCCTCCTCCTGTTGTTTAGTTCTTGTTCTGGGATCACTGAACCTGCGTGGTGATTGAAGGACTGGTATGATATGACCCATTCTCCTTGTGTTAGTCAGGACTCAGGCAGCAGCGTTTTGGATGAGCAACAACTTATTTTTACAGAGACGAGTAAATGCACCATTTGAATAAACTAACCTACTGATAATGGAAACATGAGCAGTTTTTTATGTGTCCTGATTTGAAAGGAAACTCTTCATCCTGGCAATGTTCTAAAGAGGGTTGTTTATTAATTTTGCTGATAGACTTTATGAGAGGGATAAAAATTAGATCTGTGTCCAGGAAACGCCTAAGTTTCCCTGCATGCATTGTGGTTTTCAGACACTCTCTTAACGTTGTGCTTTTAGAACCAAATAGAGTAGGTGGAGGTAATTCTGACGCATCCAGTCATTGATAATATGGACACACTCCCTTAGTGACAGTAATGGTCATATGTGGTCATGCGGTGAGACATCAGCAATGATATGGTAAGAGAATGAGCTGTTAAGTGGGCTGAGAACGGAGCCCTGAGGAACGCCAAAATAGTTTTTTTGTTCATCCGGATGCTTGTGATGAACTCGATCAGCTGGGAGGAACAAAGCAGGGTATATGCCATATTTAATGTGGAAAAATATTTAAAAATATTTACAATGGTCTATTTTTGTTTTTTAACAGTACAGATGTGTATTTTCTTACCTTCTTAGAGGAACACCCCCCTGCAATTTATCCCCTCTACCAGGTCAAGTGTCTTCAACGGGACCAAGACACGTAATCCTGCAACAGCAACAGTTAAACAATGCATAGATTTAACGAGAACTTAATGACAAGAAAAGCCCATTATTTTAAAGGACTACAAGAAGGAGGAAGTAAAAGGTGATTTCAGAACGACTGACATGGTGACAATGACTAAACCATGAGTATGGCACTCAAGAGTCATAAAAAGATGGCAGCTAAGATGATATGTGGGTCACTGAGACAACATCTTTACTTTAAAACCTGATTACAAGTGATCTTTTAACTTTCTAAATAGATTTGTTATCCTTATCTTCTCAATCACTGCAATTAAGACTTTTCTTCTCACCCTCTGGTCTGAGCTTTATATTTATATTTATATCGGGAACTAGAAGAAAAATACTGTATCCAGTACATGCGTACTGGGTACAGTACAGATTCTTAGTTTATGGACCTTTGAGGACTGCTCCACCCTGCTGTTATGGAAACAATTAGGTGTGGCTGTGTAGGTTTGCCTTATGATGAAGACACCTCAAGTTATCTTTACAAACTTTCCAGTTATCTTTTTATCTTCTCCTGAAATCTGCTGCTTGGGTGTTTTTATCGGGAGGTAAAAACACAGATAAGTCAGTTATCAAGAATCTATTCTATGGATTAAAAATGATTACGCCAGTTCCAGTAGATTTCTCAGAATACATTTAAAACATGTTTTTTTTGTGCATGTTTACCTTCCGAGAGAGTTACTGAAACTAAATAGAAGACATGATGGTGGTAAATGTTTAACTTGATAAATTCAACCGGTTGGCATTTTATTGACTAAATTACAGGATCTGTTGTGAAACTCAACTTCCTTCTGGTACTTTTACTCACCAGCAGAGGGAGCCAGAGTCCATAAATGTAACATGCTGCAGACGTATTTACTCATCAGCAAAAAAAAGAAATTTGCAACAGTTTGCATCAGTTTTTTTGAGTTATAATATCTTCTAATTAAGTTATGTTCAACCAACAAACTGCATTAAGTTTAGGTAAATTCTCGGATAATTTTCTTGAGATTCCTCAGTTTCCTGAGTGTGAATTCTTATTAGATGTGATCAAAGGCTACTCCATGTTTTAAAAGTACAAAAACAATCGGCAGAGGCTACCCATTATGACCATGGCATAACCTGTAATGTTTTTTGTAGAGGTTTTAAATTTACACACTTCGCACCCCCATCTCACATCAAAACACTAATTGGCCTTAAAGGTAGAGTTCGCAATTTTTCCAGAAGTCTCCCCAAACCCCTTTTTGAATTTCCCAAATCCACTCTTTGCATGTTATCTGCTTAGATAACTTGCAAATTAAATCGGTTTAATTTGCATGTTATCTAAGCCATATCAAGACCTTTTTGGGCAATAATATAAAGCTTGGAACTCCACACTACTCCAGACATTTGAATTGAGAAAGCTTCCTAGATGGGAAGCGAAACGTCTTCAAACTTCGGAAAAAAGTCCAGTTGTTTTGTTTTTTAACTTTTTTTGGAACCAATAAATAAGGTGATACCCCTGGAACTCGAGGGACAGAGGGGGGTGAGTATATAACGTCTGTGAGTGAGGGCAGGACCAAAACTGACCAGACGGCAGGGATGGGTCAGAGTTTTTACAGACCTGCAGCTCCCACAGAGATGTAATTTTTAACGTCTTTTTTTCTGAATGCATAATGTATTGACTACTGTCAGGATGGAAGGACAATTTTACCCAGTATAACAAAAAGTGTTTCTGAACAGGATTACCAACTATAGCTTTAAATGATAGTATCTTTATCTCGTTTAAGTCATATCACAATAGTAACCAAAATAATTTACAGTACAAATATCATGCCTAACTCATTCCTTTCTCTTGCTGCAACTGATATAGGTACAAAAGCAAAACTGGATAAAACGAGCAAGAAAAAACAAACAAACAACAACAAAACAACGCTTTGCCTCTACTACTTTTATCCCTCCAACTATTCCCAATCCAAAGGCTGACAATTTTGGTCAAACACCAATTTGCCTGCTGTGGAACTACAAAGCTGTCTACGTGAATGAAAAAGGATTAATAAAAATGCGTCCATGACTTACTTGAATTTATATTACGCAATGTAGTTGAGGGTTACACTAATAAGCAAAAATTTTGTCATGCTTTTCTGCCCCATTGCATAACTGGGAAGCCCTCTCTAGCTGAGAAGATTGGTTCAATGAAAATTAATCATTATCCACTGCTATGCTAAACTAAAAGGTATAATGGCCAAATTACACTGATAAATCTGACTTAAGTTACCTTGTAGTAGTAGTACAAAAAGCTTACTTGTGCTGATTCATCAATTGTTAGCAGATATAGCTTAACCCATAGTGGCCATGTCACAATTACAAATAAGCCCCAATTCATTGCTTTAGTAGAATGTATTAAATGAAATGGCACTCACCTTGAAAATATGCTTTCTATGTTATTTTCCCAGTCCTCTAACACACAGTCTTAACTGTCTAAACTTGTCGAGGCACGTTGAGTAAGCAGGGTGGGACCTTGAAATCCTTAAAGGAGCAATAAGTGAAATTTCATAATTTATATAGAAAGAAGTAAATAGTTTTGTGAAAAACGAAAGGAACCTTTTTAGATGGACTATGGCATGACGTCACACACCATCTCTCTGTGTTGGTCTCTAGCCGGCCATGCGTGCATGTAAACAGCTGCCGCTCAGGGCTTAGCCCCTCCATGTCCATCACATGCCAACGCCACATTCACCAGCAGACGATCAGGACCCATTATAACCACGAAAAAACAACTTCTTTGGCCAAGTTGTCAGACGAGGAAAGAGACAAAACGAGGATTAACACTGGCCTCGTTATGAGGCGCTCACACCAAACGCGATTTTGGCAACATCGTTGACACTTTTATGTTCTGTCGCTTGCCTGACATATTGGCAGCAATCCGCACAGCAGGCGCCAAGCCAGCAATACAGTATTACAATGGCGCTATCTAGTGGCGCTTTCACTTTAAGGTTACCTGCCTCTCCAGTCTCCTCACTCACTCTTCTTCAGGCTTGCTCCTTTCTGGACTCGTCTCGGTAGTAATAATTGGTTGAATCATACAACTCAGGCCAACCGCAGACCGCCACTATCAGCTGGTCGTCCATGTTGAATGAAAACTGCTTCCATCTCCACTGCAGTAGTTCACCCCAAAACACAGCCACATCCAGTTCCTGATTGGTTATCACGACAAGACGCAAAAGTTCAGATTTTTCAACTCCCAACGGCTGTCGCTTCGCATCCATCGCAGGTGTCGTGTCGCTCTGGCTTCGCCGTTATCGCCAAAATCAGGCCTGTTGACTCGCTGTGCGTCACATCGCTGCTGTGTTGCATCTGTACATAGAGCTATCATGTAAATCTGTCGCTTAGGCTGCCACATTCGCGTTCGGTGTGAACGCACCTTCAGACTTGCGCTGCTATGTTGGTTTGACTCAATGCAGGGTTTCCCCCACTGCATTATAACCCTGGCCATGCTTTGCTCGTCTCTCATACTGCCCAACTTCCCAACTTGCAGTGCATCGGTCAGCATGCACCCACTCACCTGTTCTTCTCGCTCCAATCACTGCTTCAGCTCTAAAACATGCCACATCCACCTGCTGACGGCCATATTTTCACTGTTTCTTTGTGGATTTGCGTTCCAGATGCTTATACCTCCCCTGATCCTATTATCCGTTCCTGTGCTTCCCAACACCTGATTGTTTACAACTTGTAGTCTGTCAGGCTCAGCGTGTGTCTTTGGGTCAACCATCATGGGCTCATACAAAGTGGTATAACCTGGTTACACCAGCTTATTACTTTTTTAGATAAATTTGACCAAGGTCAGCAATTAGGGCAAGGTTCTGTTTCTGGTAAAGAGCCGTCTGACCCAATGCGCACCTCTCTATACTGTTGTAGTGGTACAGGTTTGAGATGCAACAAACCCAAAGGTGGTTGTTCCTTTGATTTCCTCTTAGTCCTTTCTTTGTCCCAAATGCCCACAAAAGTGATTTTGACTCCAAATTAGGGCTCAACCCTTTAGTCTCTAGAGAGAGCCCAAGAGCGTCTCTGATAAATTTAATCTTTAATAATATCAGATATTTTGAGTGTTAATTTTTTATTCAGAAAACTTGGATATCACTTGTTATCATTGGGACCTTGCCAAGGGTGTCATTAGATGGGGCTGATGCATAAGGACAAATGGTAAAATAAGGCTCTTTTCAGCTCTCAGTTGGAGCTAATAGATTTTTTTCCCGCACCATATGTGAGAGAATTTCCATTATTTTCCATGGTTTTTTCACAAAGTATGGTTGTTTGGTGCCAAAAAAATCCAATTTGCGATGGAGTGCAAGTCAACCCGTGACATTCTCGACGTTGTTAAGCAACATGCATCTAGAAAATTTGAAGAAATTACGTGTAAAAAAAGACAATAACTTTGCCTATATGTGAATTAAAATCTGCTCTGTGCCGTCACTGGCTGATCCACCTGCCAATCTTATTTAACAGCAGCCAATTAAAGCCTTAATATTCTGGGTGTTTCCAGAGTACTACCAACTACTGAGTGCAGAAAGACTGTGAGAGCAGAACAGATTTTTTTTTTAATTTGCTTTAGGTTGTTTAAACTACTTAGGTAAAAGCACACAAAGCTTATCTAACTAACCATACACAAGGGACCGCAATGTGGATGAAACTGAGCGGACCTTAATAAACTACTGAAAGACAAGTGAAGCCTCATCTTTTAACGGATGCCAGCAGCTTTCCACTAGGAATAATCAGCCTTTAGTCTATTGCGTCTTTGCAAACCGCAATATTTTTCTGTGAATATTTGTCAGGGAAGCAGCCAAACGAAAAGAAAAATGTAGTGCTAACAGCACAACAAACATGGCCCAAGCATACAGCGGGAACTGCTTGTTTAGTGCATCTTCAGGGACATCTGGGAGCACTTCTGCATTGAAAACAGCTCTGACAGAGATGTCATACCCACCCAAAAAATGAAATGATTATTCAGGGTAAGGCGGCATTTGTTGTGTTGTTTGTAAGATTATGAACCTGTGGTGTGAATTTTAATTAAATGTTTTTAATGTTTTATTGTGGGGGTGGATGCCGAAGGGGATGCCAACCCTAGGTGGCACTATTCATGCAAGAACCGCAACTGGATGTCACAGTTTTAAGTGACGTTATCTGTGTTAAATGTATGGCGCCTTGAATCATCTGACCAAGACAGAAATCCTTGCCAGCATCTGACTTGATCAAAGTATTAGACTCTCTCTGCTTGATAAACAGCCTCCGTCTCCGAGCCAAAGCCTGGATTCATATTTTCCAGACATGAGACGACTCCACCCAAGTTTTCTCAGGCCGAGCAAAACATTTCACTGGAATGTTTTAGGTCCAGGATCTAAATTATGGGTCAGATATTTGATCTGCCAAGCATCAAAGCTAAATTGATGGAGTATATTTAGTTTTATTATTAAACCCTTACTTATGCAGATAGTAGACACAAGTTGTCATTAAGAGGGGAGACCTGTTAACACATATTTAAATACTCAGAGGACAATACAAGACTTACTAAAATAACGATACTAATTAACAAAAGAAATAAGAAATTAAGATCGAGAGCAAGAACTTTCTGACACTGTTGCAGGATACAAGTAATAAAATCCAGAGAAATTGGATACAACAATTTCAATTCCTGTTGAAGGTTCAGAGAAATAAACGGCTGTTCTCCTAAGTCTGTATGGTGCGAAGAGAAAAGCGAGTGATGACTTCCTGACTGTAACCTCTGGGTTTAGGTGACATTTAAGAGGACAAAGGCAGAGGTATAAAAACAAGAAAGGAAATATAGATCAGTGTGCCAACTCACTAAAGAATACAATGTAATGATGGGTAAGATGTCTGCATCCAGTTATGATTGTTGGAGCTCCATAATGAGCTGAATCTAATAAATAAAATTTTTTGAGGAATTTATATAAAAAGTCACCATAGTCCAAAAAAGGGGGAAAAATGTTGTGGCAACAAGACATTAAATGATGGCATTAAAAGAAAAATATAACCTGTTTTTGAAAAAAGACGCCTGATTTGAGCTATAGGTTCTTCAAAAGATTATTAATGTGAGCGTCAAAACCTTTATGAAACTTTATACCAAGATATTTGTATCAGATGAGCTCAATAGAACTCCCCGAGGGCACAATTGAAGGTAGATTAAAAGGTACACACCCTTTGCTTGAAAACATCATCACCTTAGTTTTATTTACATTCAGCATTGGCCCGAGCTTTTCTAGTTGTGTTTGGATGAGTAGACACAACAATAAACAATAGTGTCATCAGCATACAGATGGACAAGCCTGTGTGTTGACCCGCATCATTTAAATAGTGAACAGCGTAGGTCCCAACAGTGACCCTTGAGGTACACCGTTAATAACATCTATAAGGCCTGAAGAGGGTCCATTGACACAAGCACAGTTTTCTGTTTAACAGATAATTAGAAAATCGACCCAGATCATGATCAGACAAGCACAAAATACCACGATAAACACAGTCAAAGGCTTTTAGAAAGGCAGATGAAAAGGCCTCTATGATGTCATTAATGACAGCAATGATGGTATGTGCTCATTTGAATGCATTTTTATTAGAATACAAATAAGTCTTCAGCTGGTCATTTACCAGCAAGCAATGAACTTCTTATGTTTACTTGCAATGAGACATTAATTCTTTACAGTTCTCTGATTTATGTTCACTTTCTGAAGCCCAACCATGACCACTATGGGCCTGACGTCAAGCCAATCTGCAATGATTAAAGTTTCTTCTTCCAGATCCTGCAACACGACTCTGTAAACAGCTTAATGTCCCCATAACATGAGAAACACAAGTTCCTGCTCTCACGGACTTACTGCAGGCCCTGGAGGAGGAGGATTATAGGCATTAGTTTGGCAGACAGGCAGGTATGTCTGCTTTTTCAAATATGAGCCAAAAGCTCATCTCCCATCTCAGCCTGGCTTCTCTGGCTTTATCTCCAAAACATCTAACATAGGCTGTCCCTCTGAACTCATTTCTGATACTATTATATCAGGCAAAGATAAACTAATTAAATACAAAATGCAATTTTTATTTCTTAAACCTGACACTGTCAAAAAGTAACTGCCCCCTAAACCCCATAACCGGCTGTCCCAACCTTATTATTTGCTAAATTGTTTTAATTCTCCAACTCTAGATGGTTTTCAAGCTTGAACTGCCTGTTTAAAGTAATGTTACATGATCTAAATTTGATTGTAAGCCCACACAGGGTTTAGGTAAAGTCTGAACAAGATCTTACAGCTTCTACAGCTTTAATTGGTTGATACGTTCCAGAACGTCCATTCATTATTCCAGCCAAAAGTAGCTTATTCTTTTAGTTCAGATCCTAATAATAATAGATGTACACACTGACTCTAATAGTTGTGTTTCTCATGTGGATTTTGGGTGATGTGTATTTATCTCTGATTAAAAGAAGTTAGAGCTGAGAAATGGATTACCTCCAAGCCATTTTTAAATCTATTACTGTTTAATGGAAAAGGAGAAGAATTCATATTAAATTTGTCATTTAACTGGACGATAATTGAGACATACTGTGATATAATATGTTGCTAATCTACATCACAAAGGTTTTTTTCTTCTCACTTTTTGTCTGTTGTTCGATCATTTCCAGATGAATATTTAATTCTAAGGGGCTTAAGAACTTGTAAATAAGTCAGGCATACTAAAAGACGCCTAAACTTTAGTTGAATCTATTAAAGAAATTGTCAAATATGACTGTTTGATTAACCGAAAATAGGATCTGAGCACCAAAAAGGTGATTGTTGACGAGCGGTTAACTGAAAACTATCATGTTTGTAGATATTACTCTAATACTTTGATGCAATTATGGAGTTTAGAAGAAATAAAGTTGGCAGCCCTACTGGAAAAGCATTGTTTGGTTTGTCCACTAAGCGGCAGTGGAGCTACATGCCAGGTGAACATGTCTGGCAGCTGTAAAAATAAATATTTCTCAAATGAAGCCAAACGTCTTCATACTCAGCCCAAAGTTGCAGCGTTTGGACCAGGACAATATCTGGCTTCACACTGTTGGTCATGTAGTGGATGTTTTGTGCTTCAGTCTATCTTTTAAACACAGTTTATTGACATTAAATTATGTTCAATGTTTGTTTATTAAAAATCCCCAGTTTTACGATGATTAATCTGATGAAACCGTCTCTGTATACTGTATACTAACTGGCCTCTTGATGTTAAAAAAGTAGACATGCTGTTAAGCTATAACAACAATGTAGCTCTAGAATTTCATGTAATTTAGAGGACGAGGAGAAAATGATGATGAATTCTGTTTGTTTTTCTGCTAAAGTTGCATTAATGCTTGATGTAGGTCAGTGTTAGCTGTGATTACCAGTGACTGAGCTGAGCTGCTCTCTGTAATCCAAAACATATACCTGAGTGACTGCTGCAGAGTCATGGGAAAGAAAACCTCTCTCTCACACACAGACCAACACACTCTTGCCTGTTTTTTTTTTTCTGTGACCCAACCCTTTGGCTCTCTTGAGCAAATCCCTGCTGGAATCTCAGACCTGCGTGTGAACAAGCCTGCTGTTTGGATCCTTTAAGTTTCCAAAGACTCGGATCGATACGGATCTTTCTGGACGAACGGAAGTGACTCTATGATGTTGGCAAACTGCAGAACTTTCATGATAAAGTTGCCCCAACACTCAGTGCGATAGATTTTCTCTGTTGTATAATTACTCATCTCATATTTACATCAAGACAGATATGTTGCCTCTTTTCAGAAATTAGCTGCTTTAAAATTAAACTGTCATGAAATTGGCATTATATACATATATATATACACTACCGTTCAAAAGTTTGGGGTCACCCAAACAATTTTGTGTTTTCCATGAAAAGTCACACTTATACACCACCATATGTTGTGAAATGAATAGAAAATAGAGTCAAGACATTGACAAGGTTAGAAATAATGATTTGTATTTGAAATAAGATTTTTTTTACATCAAACTTTGCTTTCGTCAAAGAATCCTCCATTTGCAGCAATTACAGCATTGCAGACCTTTGGCATTCTAGCTGTTAATTTGTTGAGGTAATCTGGAGAAATTGCACCCCACGCTTCCAGAAGCAGCTCCCACAAGTTGGATTGGTTGGATGGGCACTTCTTGCGTACCATACGGTCAAGCTGCTCCCACAACAGCTCAATGGGGGTCAGATCTGGTGACTGCGCTGGCCACTCCATTACCGATAGAATACCAGCTGCCTGCTTCTGCTCTAAATAGTTCTTGCACAATTTGGAGGTGTGTTTAGGGTCATTGTCCTGTTGTAGGATGAAATTGGCTCCAATCAAGCGCTGTCCACTGGGTATGGCATGGCGTTTCAAAATGGAGTGATAGCCTTCCTTATTCAGAATCCCTTTTACCCTGTACAAATCTCCCACCTTACCAGCACCAAAGCAACCCCAGACCATCACATTACCTCCACCATGCTTAACAGATGGCGTCAGGCATTCTTCCAGCATCTTTTCATTTGTTCTGCGTCTCACAAGCGTTCTTCTTTGTGATCCAAATACCTCAAACTTGGATTCATCCGTCCACAACACTTTTTTCCAGTCTTCCTCTGTCCAATGTCTGTGTTCTTTTGCCCATCTTAATCTTTTTCTTTTATTGCCCAGTCTCAGATATGGCTTTTTCTTTGCCACTCTGCCCTGAAGCCCAGAATCCCGCAGCTGCCTCTTCACTGTAGATGTTGACACTGGTGTTTTGCGGGTACTATTTAATGAAGATGCCATTTGGGGACCTGTGAGGCGTCTGTTTCTCAAACTAGAGACTCTAATGTTCTTATCTTCTTGCTCAGTTGTGCAACGCGGCCTCCCACTTCTTTTTCTACTCTGGTTAGAGCCTATTTGTGCTGTCCTCTGAAGGGAGTAGTACACACCGTTGTAGGAAATCTTCAATTTCTTAGCAATTTCTTGCATGGAATAGCCTTCATTTCTAAGAACAAGAATAGACTGTCGAGTTTCAGATGAAAGTTCTCTTTTTCTGGCCATTTTGAGCGTTTAATTGACCCCACAAATGTGATGCTCCAGAAACTCAATCTGCTCAAAGGAAGGTCAGTTTTGTAGCTTCTGTAACGAGCTAAACTGTTTTCAGATGTGTGAACATGATTGCACAAGGGTTTTCTAATCATCAATTAGCCTTCTGAGCCAATGAGCAAACACATCGTACCATTAGAACACTGGAGTGATAGTTGCTGGAAATGGGCCTCTATACACCTATGTAGATGTTGCACCAAAAACCAGACATTTGCAGCTAGAATAGTCATTTACCACATTAGCAATGTATAGAGTGTATTTCTTTAAAGTTAAGACTAGTTTAAAGTTATCTTCATTGAAAAGTACAGTGCTTTTCCTTAAAAAATAAGGACATTTCAATGTGACCCATAACTTTTGAACGGTAGTATATATATATATATATATATATATATATATATATATATATATATATATATATATATATATATATATATATATATATAGAGTAGATAGAATAAGTAGAATAAGTGAGGGATTTTTCACAATAAAATTGAAAGATTGGTTTGAAAACACAAACATCTGATGTTTTAAATAAAATAAAAAATATTAAATCAGATCGCTTTGCTGCATTATAAAAAAAAAAAACTTTTCACTTATATAGCGACAGCAGCTTCACAGCTTTACTTCTAATCTGAGAACGATCACCTCAGAGTGTCTGGTGAGAGCTGCTGACGTTAAAGAGCCTGTTTACAGATTTGTTTGGTTTATCTTGTCAGAAAATGCATTCCAGACATCGGAAGGAGCAAAGAGAGGCCATAGGTGAAAGATGAAGGTCAAAGGTTATCGTATAGAGGGCAGCAGGAAGGGGAAATAGAGAACAGACAGATTCATTCATTTCCTTCCTATAGCAACAACAACGGCACGTTTGTATAAGCAAATGCTATATTGATGGTAATAATAATCAGACTGATTTTAGATATTACTACATTCTGAGGACATTTTTAACTATAAAAACTGTTAATCCTTTAAGTGTGTTGGGTTGTAAAAAACACATGTAACCCAACTCATACTTGGTTTAGTATATGGTTGGTTTAGGATATGGTGAGTACATTAAGTGAGAAAAAATACAAACTCAGCTGACTTATTAGCAGCCTGCTGTTAATCCTTTAAACAATCCAGCAGGGCAGCACAATCCTCTCCTTAAACATTTCATAACGTTTTAAGATACCCCAACCCCTCCCTGCACCCGCCCAGCTGACCAAAACAATCATCTGCTGCTGGAAGGTTTAAACTCTGCGAACATGTCGGGTATAGCCAGAAATCCATAGCTCTTCTGTAAAATCACCGACTACAATTTCACAAAGAGCGCTGGTGCCATGGGTGAAATATGAATATCTCATCTAAGTTGCATTGCATTTCTTCTCTAATGGAAATTGTTTGTTTTTTCGATATTAGGAGAATATTGACAAAGTTTTGCGTGCATTTGTAATGTAAACGCAGCCACGTTTGCTGTGGAAGGAGTTACTACTCGCAGTCTGCTGACATAATAGCATCCACTGTCCCATAGTGGAAAGGCTCACAACAAAACATCTCAGGTAAATGCAAGTTATGTGGAAAAAAAATGTTCTGGGTCTGATGCTTAAAATGCTTTTAGAAAAAAAATGCGTCTAGAATAACGATGTGGTCAGAACCGAAACATAAAATGCAAAGTCTATCCTGAATAACGCCTGAACTCTGAGTGTCAAATTACAGTTTTCATCACAAACGGTTATTCTCTGCTTAGGCGAATTAAAGACAATTTAGGCTCTGTCTTTTAAGTTCTTCTGTAGGGTGCCTGTTTGTTAGGTCTCCAAGTTGTGGCACTCAACCTAATCCTCCTGATTAGGGATTACCTCTTCCCCACTGGAAGAGTGTTTAATAAACATAAAAATCGTCACTTTATGAACACAAATCATTGCCGTCAGTACTTTAGCCAGTGTATCCACTGTGTTATAGATTTATTCCAGAGTTAAGGGTTTCAGACGCAGCATCATCACTCCCTGTCAACGTTTTGGTTGTGTTCTCAGTTCCCTTGCTTGCTTTTTTGTTTTACATAGATCAAGGAGTGAATGAAACTAGTGTGAGCTACAACCCTGAACACTACAGGAAAAGTAATTTTAAAAAGTGACGTGCACTTTAAGTAAGCAAGGAGAGACAAGCTTTACAAAATCCAAAGGGAAGTAACCTAGACCAGAAACCCTTCCTGCAGGTAGAAAAGGTGAAATGAAAGCAGAGATAATGGTGAAACCTTGAATAACTTATGCAAAATAGGAGATTTAAATGGAAGGTGTTGGCATAAACAGGAAGCCACAGAAGGAAGCCTTTAGTTTTTGATCAGCGACAAAACTAGAGGCCCGTTTCAGACCAAAAAACCCCCAAAAAACTTGAATATATCCTGACAGATTTTAAATTTCAGAAAAACTGCTCCAATCATGTGTGCGGTATAAATAGGTTGAGTTTCTGTGGAGTGTTGGGTCATCATCTCATCTAATTCAAGACCTCAGCACTGTGCTCATGCAGTCATTTTATTCAAAGCAAGCTACAGAACTGCAAACAGGCTGAATGTGTTACACAAGTAACAGCCTGGAGAGAGAGAGGGAGAGACACCAGACGATCCATTGTTCTGTGTTTGCTGACACGGTGCATCATCTGCAGGGCTTTTACTGTTGCTTTCGCAGCAGCACAATGAGGCAGGCAGCGCAGGGATGCTGAGCCCAACACTGCTCGGCTTTATTCATACGAATGACACACACTCGCACACAGCAGGGAGACTGAAAAAGAGAGATGCGTTTGTGTCGGCATCTCAAAAGTGATGGGGGGGGGGGGGGGGAGAGAATACAGATTTAAAAGTTTCTGCAACAGTAGGAATCCCATCTTCTATGCTGAAAACTGCCCCAGATATTTCTTTAAGCAGATATTTCCTTTGACATTCAAGATGCAAAACCAACAGAAATGCCGACATATGCATATCACACCAGTAGGTGGCGAAATCAGTGATGATTTTTCTTTTTTTGGTTGGTCCGTGGGGCATGGGCTGCTTTTGTCAGGAGCTGGAGGCAGGCTTTTGGAGAGCAACAACCAATTACCCCTTGGGCTTGATCCTATTCCCACGCTTTAGCCCTTGCCCCAGAGGTAGACATGTCCAATCCTCGAGTGCTACTCTCCTGAAACATGTAGATGTAACCCTGCACCAACACACCTGAACTGAAATATTTGCTTGTTACCAGGCCTCTGCAGACCTGAATGACTGAATGCTGATGAGGGAATTCAACCGTTTGATTCAGGTGTGTTGGAGCAGGGATGCATCCAAAACCTGCAGGATTGTAGGTCTAGAGCAGGGGTTTCCAACACTGGCCCCCAGGGACCCCGTCCTGCACGTTTAGATGTGTCTCTGTTCCAGCTCACCTGATACAAATGATTGCATGACCCCCCTTTCAACCATCAAGTGCTGCAGAAGCCATTCATTTAAGTCAAGTGTGTGGCTGCAAGGATAGACCTAAAACATGCAGGACAATCGTCCCTGAAGACCGGGATTTGGAATCATCCTATAGAGGACTACAGGCATGTCTTGATGACATCAAAGCCTGGATGACTTTAAATTTCCTGCTTTTAAATTCTGACAAGACAGAAGTTGTAATCTCTGGACCAGATTCCTAAAAAAATAAAATTCTTAATCAGTCACTTAATCTGGATGGCATTATCTTGGTAATAAAGTAAAACATCTTGGTGTTATTTTTGACCAACACATGTCATTTAAATCCCATATCAAACAGATTTCCAGGGTTTTCTTTTTTCACCTCCGGAATATCGCCAAAATTATAAATATTCTGTACAGGAGTGGTGCTGAAAAAACTAGTCCATGCATTTGTTACTTCAAGGCTGGACTATTGTGATTCTTTACTATCAGGAAGTCCACAAAATGAAGTTCAAAGCCTTGAGCTGATCCAAAATGCTGCAGCAAGAGTTCTGATGAAAATCAACATGAGGGATCATATTGCTCCAATTTTAGATTCCCTTCACTGGCTTCCTGTTAAATCAAGAATAGAATTTAAAATTCTCCTTCTCACGTATAAAGCCCTTAATAATCAAGCTCCATCATATATCAGAGCTCTGATTACTCCGTATGTTCCTAACAGAGCACTTCACTCTCAGACTGCAGGTCTGCTGGTGGTTCCTAGAGTCTCTAAAAGTAGAATGGGAGGCAGATCCTTTAGCTATCAGGCTCCTCTCCTGTGGAACCAACTCCCAGTTTTGGTCCGTGAGGCAGACACCCCGTCTACTTTTAAGACGAGGCTTAAAACTTTCCTTTTAGACAAAGCTTCTAGTTAGAGTGGCTTAGGTTACCCTGAGCTATCTCTATAGTTATGCTGCTATAGGCTTAGGCTGCTGGAGGACATCAGGGTCTATTTCTCTTCTGCTGAGTTCTCCTACTGTTCTCCAATTTGCATTGCTTGTTGCCATTTCAACTTTCAACTTTTTGTTCTGTCATTTTTCTCTTCATAGTAGGTACACCTGGTCTGGCGTTCTGTTAGCTGTGACATCATCAGGGGAGGCAGATCATCCACTATTACCATCTAACATAGAAAGTACTCCTGGATCAATGTGAGCTTCTGTGCTTTCTGTGTCTCTGCTCTGTCTTCTCTAACCCCCAGTGGGTCGAGGCAGATGAGCGTTCACACTGAGCCTGGTTCTGGTTCTGCTGGAGGTTCTCCTCCCTGTTAAAGGGGAGTTTTCCTCTCCACTGTCGCTTCATGCATGCTCAGTATGAGGGATTGCTGCAAAGCCATCAACAATGCAGACGACTGTCCACTGTGGCTCTACGCTCTTTCAGGAGGAGTGAATGCTGCTTGGAGAGACTTGATGCAATCTGCTGGGTTTCCTTAGATAGGAATTGTTTTGACCAATCTGTATAATTAGAATATCGTGAAAAAGTACGCTGGACAGTTGCAGAGTGGTCCAAAGTCCTCTTTTCAGACGAAAGCAAGTTTTGTATGTCATTTGGTAGTCAAGGCGCCAGAGTCTGGAGAAAGGCTGGAGAGGCGCAAAATCCAAGTTGCTTGAAATCCAGTGTGACGTTCCCACAGTCAACGATGGTTTGGGGAGCCATGTCAGCTGCTTGTGTTGGTCCACTGTGTTTCATCAAGTCCAGAGTAAATGCAGCTGTACACTAAGAGATTTTAGAGCACTACATGCTTCCATCTGCTGAAAAGCTCTATGGAGATGATGATTTCATTTTCCAGCATGATCTGGCACCTGCCCACAGTGCCAAAACCACCAGTAACTGGTGGACTGACCATGGCATTACTGTCCTTGATTGGCCTGCCAATTCCCCTGACCTGAACCCCATCGAGAATTTGTGGGGTATTGTGAAGAAGAAGCTGAAAGACCCCAGACCCAACAATGCAAATGAGCTAAAGGCCGCTATTGAAGCATCCTGGGCATCCATAACACCTCAGCAATGCCACAGGCTGATTGCCTCCATGCCACGCCGCATTGATGCAGTAATCTGTGCAAAAGGATTCCCAACCAAGTACTGAGTGCATTAATGGACATTTTCAAATGTTTGATTTTGTTTTGCTGTTATAATTTTTTTTTTACTTGGTCTGAGGAAATATTCTAATATTTTGAGATAGGATTTTTGAGTTTTCTTCAGCTGTACGCCATAATCAGCGATATTAAAACAATAAAAGGCTTGCGATATTTCAGTTGATTTGTAATGAATCCAGAATGTATGACATTTCATGTTTTTCAACTGCATTACAGAAAATAAAGAACTTTATCACAATATTCTAATTTTCTGAGACAGTCCTGTATATATATATATATATATATATATATATATATATATATATATATATATATATATATATATATATATATATATTTAATTGAATTGGGCACGTCTGCCATACCCTTACATTCAAGTGTTGCCTAAGACAATTTCTAAGTGTGTAACGGCTAAAATATTATAATCAAAAGTTTATAAAATGGGATTTTATCCTAGAATTATGACAAAACATCTTAAATTTTGTTCTGATCCAATCTGTATAATCTGATTGAATTTGACTTTGGAAAGTGCCTTGAGATGACATGTATCATGATTTGGCGCTATATAAATAAAATTGATTTGAATTGAAAGTTTTTATTGCTTATTCAGTTCAATTTATTGATTTAACGCCACTGTCGTGCCAAATAACTAGTCCTATTGCCACTTCTCCATGAACTATCCAGTGTCTGCTCTTAAGAAAAAGCACAGCGGGGCTCTTTCATTCAATCCTGAAACTGAGCGCTGAGAGTGAATCTAAAAAGGAAGTCTTAAAATCAGACACAGAGTCTGCTTCACAGACAAAAACCCGGACCTGGTTCCACAGGAGAGGAGCCTGATAGCTAAAGGCTCTGCCTCTCACACAACCATGTTTACTTTCTCATGTTTACTGTCTCTCATGTCAGGTTCAGTGAAAGAAAAGCACGATGGATATGATGGAAAATGTGTGATAATGAGTTTGTTTGCTGTTATCAAAGTTTTGTGTTAAACAAAAAAGTTCAAGAACATCCTCTCCTTGCTGTGAGGTGGAGATATCCTGTAAGAGAGGAGATAAGATGACAGAGAAAGCTCCAAAAGAGGAAGAAAAAAAATAGCATGAATAATTCAGCTCTCCCTTTGTCTGCTCTCCATTTATCTCTGAATCCTTTCTTTTTTTCTCTCGTCTCAGAGCCGCTACACTCTCTGACAGCTTTATTGTAGCTGCTGGGAGACACTCAGTGTGTGTGTGAAGCCAAAGGCGTTTTGTGATGAGCGTGTACTGTGTAAGTGCTGGTGTTCACCCCCACCGCACGCTCTCACACACACTGATGCCGCTTTAAATACCCTGCTAATTAGACAGGCAAATTACAAGCCTTTCAGGCTGCATGCAGCTGAGGACTGTGGGAAACGTAGGCAGCTTAAGTGCTTCCTTTATTGCAGCTATGACAGGGGACCAGGAGCGTTTTTCTGAGTTTCTAAAAGGCAGACAAGAAGGAAAAAGAGTCGGAGAGATTATCAGTGTGGAGGTTCGTCATCGTGTTCAAAGAACTATAGGAAAAATAAGTGCTGGATGTTCTCAGAGCGAGCGTTCTGTTTGACCTATAGGTGGATGCAAATGAAGAGCTGAGGAGGCTGGAGGGACTAGATAAAAATTAACAAATGTAAGTTTTACTTTAAACAAACCAGTGACCAAATTATAAAGGTCAGTCACATGAAAAAAATCAGACGTTAAAAAATTATTTCCTAACTTTTTCTACATTTAATGTTATAACCAAAAAGTTTGTTTAGTGATTTTACAGACGAAAACAACAATTTGCTGTAGCAAATTATTTTGCACACTTTTAAAACCAGGCTCATGCAGTTTTTTTTTTTTTTTCAAATTACTTAATTGTTTTTCATTTGAGTAATTTGGGATAAATATGATATGTTAAAAGTGGGAAATCGTTCTAAAACAAGTAAACGGCTCTGTGGTCGATTCCAGATTTTTGACAAAAGTACAATTTGCTCTGATTGTCGCTCATCTCCAGAAATCCTGTCCGCTGCAACAAAAACACCTTTCTGAGTCCATTCCAGCTGTCTGCTTTATTCTTATAAAGTATATTTTGTTTCGAGATAGACCCGCATGAATGAATCAAATGAAACAAATGTACAAATAATCACTGAATAAAGTTAAGACCAAAATTATTCTTAACTCTGATCGCTCTTCTTGCTGCTCTGTTTGCACAAACTGAAGCACGAATTACTGATGGTCACAAGCTGTATTGTGAACTTCAACCATTGTATAAATGGAAAAAACCTGAACAGTAGCTAGAACATAAAACAAAAAGCATATAGATGGACTGTCAACAGCTGGCAGGTCTTATGACTGAAATCAGAGTCTCACTGTGTTTTATGAATTAAATCAGAGCCTCGCTGTGGTGCTATTGTGCATGATTTCAGGTTTGGTTACAATTTAAGGTAAATTAAAGGGAATGAGTTAAAGTTAAAAGGAAATTAACGTCCTCTTTTGCCTGGACATGTCCCCTTTTCACGTTCTGTCCAGGGCTTCCGGAGGCTGTCCATAGAATAATGAAAATATCCGGTTTTCAGCATTTACTTAACTGACTGGTGCAATGCACTGAATCCGACCGCCTTTGTTCTGTGTGACGTCCTCTCAGAGCCGCTGCCTTGTGGGTCCCTCCTCTCTGCTCAGAGAGGAAACAGCGATGCTTTCCCGATAGCACTGCTGCTCTTACAAAATGTTAAAGCACAACTGTAGCTTCACAGACAAAGTACAAAAGAAATTTCCGTCGTGCCATCCTGATAGGACAAATGTGTGGTGGAGTGCACAGTGGGCAAAGCTGGCATGTGTGTTTCTGTGTATCCTCTCAAGGCTGTGGTATCGCTGTTCCTGGAGAAGCTTTTTCTACCACATTGTCATGATTTGGGGTTTTGTTTATATTTTTGGGCTAATTAATCTTTCCCCATTTGATGCTCATCTCAGCCATCTGCCAGCCACCCCTCACTCACCGTAATCAGCTCCACCTGCCACTGACTAATTATCATCAATCCATTCCACCTGGAACACCACAAACATATTTGCCTCATACCACTTCCCGTCAGAACGTCTCTTCTAGTCTTGTTCCCTCCATGTGGGTTCCCCCAGCGTTTGTAGCGATCAGTCTGCTGATCCTGTGGACCTGGTCTCGCCCTGCCCTTGCAAGTTGATTTCACTTGTGCTTGTGTGTGCTGCCTGCTTCAGGCCATTCCTGGATTCTCTTGCTCTGCCCTCGCTGGGGAGTCATCGACTGCATCATCTGGTCAAGTCTGTCTCTGCCCGCATCGTCTGGTCAAGTCTGTCTCTGCCCGCATCGTCTAGTCAAGTCTGTCTCTGCCCGCGTCGTCTGGTCAGGTCTGTCTCTGCCCGCGTCGTCTGGTCAGGTCTGTCTCTGGCTTCGTCTGGTCAAGTCTGTCTCTGCCCGCGTCGTCTGGTCAGGTCTGTCTCTGGCTTCGTCTGGTCAGGTCTGTCTCTGCCCGCATCGTCTGGTCAAGTCTGTCTCTGCCCGCGTCGTCTGGTCAGGTCTGTCTCTGCCCGCGTCGTCTGGTCAGGTCTGTCTCTGCCCGCGTCGTCTGGTCAGGTCTGTCTCTGCCTGCGTCGTCTGGTCAGGTCTGTCTCTGGCTTCGTCTGGTCAAGTCTGTCTCTGCCTGCGTCGTCTGGTCAGGTCTGTCTCTGGCTTCGTCTGATCAGGTCTGTCTCTGCCTGCTTCATCTGGTCAAGTCTGTCTATGCTTGGCTATAGCACTTTCTGAACAACCGCCTACTTTAGCAATAACCTCTTGTGGCTTCCCCTCCCTGTGGAGCGAGTCAATTAATTCTGAATGAAATCTTCTGGACATCTCTACAATCAGCTGCCGTCCTCATGATTGACCTACTGACCCAGACTCAGAGACCATGTAGAGCAGTCATGTCCAAAGTAAAAGCTCAGGGGCCTGTGTGGGCCTCTGAATGACTCTGTGCAGCTCCTGACCACAATTCTAGCTTGCCCCATCAAGTACTGTACAGGTGATTGATAGCTGTGGAAACCTTTTAAATATATTTTAGGAGGTATTTTTTTCAATAGAAATGTTCTTAAAAATAAGAAGGTATTATGCAACACAAGTGATTTCTAGTTCTTTAAGCAGGTCTCTGCAATTTGTATTAATTTCATGGCAAATGGAAGAATAAATAAAGGACTAAATACTTTAAGACTCTCTCTCTCTCTCTCTCTCTCTCTCTCTCTCTCTCTATATATATATATATATATATATATATATATATATATATATATATATATATATATATATATATATCTTAATTCAATAAAAGGACATTAACAACTATGCCCTGCGACAGACTGCCGACCTGTCCAGGGTGTACCCCGCTTCTCGCCCAGTGAACGCTGGAGATAGGCACCAGCAACCCCCACGAACCCATGAGGGATTAAGCGGGTCAGAAAATGGATGGATGGGATATTAACAACTAAACAAATACTTGAAATTAAATGATCGAAATATACATTTCCTTCAGTTTCATGCTCTAAAACTTATTTTTTAAAAACAGCTATTGAGTATGAATATTGTTTGCATAATAATGAAGGAAGAATACCACAAGTATTTAGACTAAAAAACGTTACTTGCTTGGTGGCATTAGAGCCAACAAAAGACGCTGCAGATGAATGTTGGGTGCTGAGAAAGCTGCGTGGTTAAAACAAGGACTCTGCATAAGATAACTTACAGACTTTATTGATCTCACAGTGGAGAAATTCCCTTGTCACATCGGCTCAATAATCAAAAGAAGGTGCCAAAAGGAGGAAAAGGTGCATGAGGTATATACAGTGTGGCCACATATATACAGTGGATCGAAAAAAATAAAAATAACAAAAGGAAATAAAGCACAGATTTAAGATGACTTATGTACATTCAAGGTGACTTATATACATATGGATTTGACGTTTTACATTAAAGTACCAGGTAAAGAACAACAGTGAGGTAGTAAGATAACTATAAGAGCTGAAGTCTCTTATTTAACACGGTTATTGCACAGGGTATTGAATAGTAATTGCACATTAGTTATTAAATAGTAATTGCACATTAGTTATTAAATAGTAATTGCACAAGTTATTACAGTTATAGTGCAGCATTGTAAAGTCTGATAGCAGCAGGAATGAATGACCTGCGGTAGCGCTCCTTTTTACAGACAGGATGTCTAAGTCTGGCACTAAAGGAGCTGCTCAGCTACTCTACAGTCTGGTGCAGGGGGTGGAAGGTGTTGTCCATGATGGATGTGAGCTTGGACAACACCCTCCTCTCTGCCACTTCCTGACTTCCTCCACTGAGTCCAGAGTGCAGCCCAGGACAGAAGTGGCCCTTCTCACCAGCTTATTCAGGCTCTTTCTGTCCCGCTCTGCGCTGCCAGGAGCCCAGCAGACGACAGCGTAGAGGAGGGCTGAGGCCACCACAGAGTCATAGAAGGTCTTAAGCAGGGGCCTGCTCACTCCAAAGGACCTCAGCCTCCTCAGGAGGTGGAGGCGGCTTTGGCCCTTCTTGTATAGAGTGTCGGTGTTGTGAGTCCAGTCCAGTTTATTATTGATGTGAACACCCAGGTATTTGAAACTCTCCACAGTTTCTATGTCCTGCCCCTGGATGTTCACAGGGGAGTGAGGTGGGGGTCTTCTCCTGAAGTCGATCACCATCTCCTTGGTCTTATTGGTGTTTAGACACAGATGGTTCTTCTCACACCAGTCCACAAATTTCATGATGACCGACCGGTACTCCAGCTCGTTCCCTTCAGACACACAGCCCACAATGGCCGAGTCATCAGAGAACTTCTGAAGATGGCAGCTGTCTGTGTTGTAGGAGACAGGACGGTGCCCTGGGGGGCCCCGGTGCTGCAGAATGCCACCTCTGACTGACAGCCGTGCAGCCGCACATACTGAGGGCGGTCAGTAAGGTAGTCGATGGTCCAGTCAGCTAGATGTTTGTCCACACCAGCTTCCTCCAGCTTCCCCCTCAGCAGCACCGGTCTGATGGTGTTGAAAGCGCTGGAGAAGTCGAAGAACATGACTCACAGCGCTCCCGGTGGTCTCCAGGTGGGTGAGCGCCCGCTGCAGCGGGTAGATGTTAGCAGTTTTAGAGCTATTAGGAGAGTCGTCTTTTATCTTCCGCTTTTGCATGTTTACATACATTTATCAGTTAAACTGGAATATTTTGTATCATATGAGCCAGTGTTTGGCTATACAGGAGTTGCAGGAGGGATGCAGAGTACTTTCCTCTAGACTGAGAGCCAGTTGATTTAAACTCAAGCCTGAGGTGTTTTTCTTTTAGCCTCCCTTTGCAAACTGACTGAAATGAAGTGCGACTATTGTTGGGCTTAAGGCTCAGGTTGAGTTTTTGGCCTGTTGGCAGATGGTTAAACCACAAGACGTACCATTTCAGAATCACCTTTATTGGCCATGACTGTGGTCTCAGTCAAGGACTTTGGTTACAGTACTCACAGTGTACCAACATTAGGTCTAAATATATATAAACAGCAGTGTGTGTGTGTGTGCGTGTGTTTTATTTTTGGTTTGCCTTTTTTGTAATATGTAAAGAAGACAAAAAAGGGCGGTTGAGATAGTGCAAATATGCTTATTTTGTTTCACAGCAGAGTAGTTGACTCCTCTTGCTGTAATGTTTTCATTGTGTTTTAGCAAATAGCGCTCTGCATCACTGACCTGAAGGTAAGAGTCGAAACAGTTTGTGTCCTCCGGTACTTCTCCAATAGTCCACCATCATCTCAATGGTTTTAGGCAGGTTAAGACCTCCAGGTGATTCTGGCAACACCAGTGAACCAGTTTATCCAAATTCAGACTCATCAGCTTCCTGGATCAGATCAATGTGAGCAGTGTTGTCTGTGAACTTCTGGAGTTTCACAGGCGGGTCCGCTGAGGTGCGGTCATTTGTGTACACAGGGAGAAGAGGAGTGGGGAGAGAACACATTTTTGAGTGCGAGAAGATGCTCCACTATGGTGCGGTCAGTCAGGAAGCTGGTGATCCACTGACGGGGAGAGGCTGGTACTGTGAGCTGGGTGAGCTTCTGTTGGAGGGTGTCTGGGTCGATGGATCCTGGGTAGCTAAGCTAGTTGGTTTGTGAGAGATGTAATTCTCCTAATCACCTATGATTGACATGCAAAAATGAGTAAGATGAATGGAAGGTAAATTAAACATCAGCCCTTTTTTAAAATGTAAAAAAAAGTCTCTAATTTTGCAATAGAACTGATAAAAATGTATCTTTGCTAAACTTCAGTCTCTCAAGGACTGTCTGTTTAGACATCCATGCAAATTGCACAATTCTGCAACTAGATTTATTGCTCAGTATTGTAGATTTCTGTTGGACTTTTTGATTTGAAAACGAGTCCATGAGCTGCTGCGGAGTAAATGCACGCTTAAAAAAAACTCCCTGAAAGTAAGAAAGGAAAGATCACCTCTTGCTGTGTTTGCGTTAGCATTTGTAATTACATGCATTCTGAGCCGGTGTCTGCCACATCAGAAAACACATAACGACAATAAAGATTCTCTATTGTAAAACGTTTTCGTATATTTTTTTTCTCCTCGTCTTAATCATGTTGTTCTTAGGTACAAAACCAAAATTACCCATTTTTTTCCTTTTCTGTTTGCAGGATTCAGATTTCTCCAACCAGGTTATTTCAGCTTTGACACGCATCGACTCCAAAGAGCCCTCCAGCTGTTTTAGGCAACCACAGTCAGACGGGAATTCTCCATACTTGTCACCGCAGCCGATGACGTCTTTTCCAGATGTGCGTGAATGACCCCCGAGCCCAACATGAGCTCCCAGAACATCTGTAAAACGCAGCTCTTCCCTGTGGGTTTGTCACCCTCCACTCCACCCTCACTTCTATAAATGTTTCTGTCCAGCCTCCATACTTTCTCGTTTTCTCGGTGCTCTGCGTCGACGTGGGGATTGCTGCGGAAAGTTAATAAGTCTCGGTGGATTGAAGATCAGTGCAGTGAAACCGAGAGGCTCCCATTTTAACGTTGGGACATGTTGACGGTCATGTTTTTCTCTGTGTTTTCCACATAAAGACAAAGAATTAGACAAAAATCACGTCAGTTAAAAAAATATATATCGGTTTTTACTGTGTAAGAGTTTAAAACAAGCTCGAAAGTCTTTGATTGCCTTCCATGAAACCAGTTTTTTTTGTTTTTCGTTTTGTTTTAGAAAAGTTGGATTTTTTTTAAATCTTGTCAGGCGATCTTTATCAAAGATCCTCAAAACTTCTTTAACAATGTAGTCCAGTCAGAACATGATTGCATAACACCCTAAAATATGAGGAAAATGGACCTGAAATACCAATGAACAGCTTTGGTCACGTCCTTAAGAAAAATAGAGATGCATCATCCTTCAGCGGAAAACTTCATCTAATCAAAGGAAAGTAAACCACTTTACTCCCACTAAAATCTTAATTTCTGTCAGTAAACCTGTGGGGTTTTTTATATTCAGCCAAAGACACAGGAGCAAATTGTTTTTGTGGCAGGCTGCTGGTAACAAAATGCCAAATGATTGAACTCATACGTGTTTTTTGCAGCAGACGTATGTGTGGAAATTAAACGGGTTAATTCCTTGTGTTTATCTGCAGATCTGTGCTCAAATCAGAGGTCACAGTTAAGAGACCTCCTTCATACATGATTAATGCTGTCCTGAGTGCCAAGTCAAAATAAATCACTTAAAATGTCTACCGCTATCACCAAAGCAGGTTTTGAAAGTTACAGGAGGATACTCCCCCAGAGTCACCAGGTTTTTATGCACATCTTATGGTTAGTGTCACATTAAACTACAGTATTGCATAAATATTTTGTTTATGAATGAATTAATTTAGTAAATACTGTTCCTTTAATGTTTAAACGTTTAAAATTGAGGCAAACACCTTGGCATTAGCTTTTAATTTTTGTTTGTATTCAATAAATGCCAAAATAATAAATAAATTAGATTGGGAGGGGGGGTCCAACATGCATGTAAATTCGAAATGTGCTCAACTCTTGTTCTTCTGTGACAAAACAAACACGGCATTAGACGGTGCCAATGTCAAGAATCTGCCAGAATGTGGACTTTGTGGGGTCGTTGTGGCTGCCCTGTATCGTGATGGTGTTACCTGCGCTCACATTGGCCTCTCAGGACTACAACCTACCAAGGTCACACCACGCTGGCAGCTCAGTTGGAAGACGTTTGCTGTTGCTCTGCCTGCAGCCAAGCAGTTGAGCAGAATGAGCTGGACTGGACCACTCGGCTGAGGCCACCCAGCTCGGTAAGGCTGGTGGATCAGAAACCCAAAGAAGTGTTTTTCCAGAGTCTGAATGCATCAGGGTGTCGAGAGGAAGCCCTGGAATCATATCCACTGTTGGGAGGAAGTACAAGAAGCTTATTGGTTTAGATAGTGTCACTGGAGGTCTCATTCACTTGATTTGTGAATTACAGCCACTTCCATTTATGTTTCTGAGTGCATAGAGTTCGTTTTGACAATCATACAAACTAACTTCATGCATCAGAGCACAACAAGTTTTTCCATGCACAAATACAGATTTATGATTTTGTTGTCAGTCTACTTTTAAGACTAGGCTTAAAACTTTCATTTTTGACAAAGCTTCGTTAGTGTGGCTTATGTTACTCTGAGCTATCTTTGTAGTTATGCTGCTATAGGCTTAGGCTGCTGGAGGACATCAGGGTCTATTTCTCTCACTCTGCTGAGTTCTCATTGCTTGTTGCCATTTCAACTTTCAACTTTTTGTTCTGTCATTTTTCTCTTCATAGAAGGTACACCTGGTCTGGCGTTCTGTTAGCTGTGACAGCATCCAGAGGGGCAGATCATCCTCTATTACCATCTAACATAGAAAGTACTCCTGGATCAATGTGAGCTTCTGAGCTTTCTGTGTCTCTGCTCTGTCTTCTCTAAGCCCCAGTGGGTCGAGGCAGATGAGCGTTCACACTGAGCCTGGTTCTGGTTCTGCTGTAGGTTCTCCTCCCTGTTAAAGGGGAGTTTTCCTCTCCACTGTCGCTTCATGCATGCTCAGTATGAGGGATTGCTGCAAAGCCATCAACAATGCAGACGACTGTCCACTGTGGCTCTACGCTCTTTCAGGAGGAGTGAATGCTGCTTGGAGAGACTTGATGCAACCTGCTGGGTTTCCTTAGAGAGGAAACTTTCTGACCAACCTGGAGGATTTGACTGAATTTGATTTTGGAAAGAGTCTTGAGATGACATGTATCATGAATTGGCGCTATAGAAATAAAATTTAATTGAATTGAATTGTTGTGATTCCCTCTTATAGGATGGAAAGCTAGCTTGCTCGGAGGTGCGGCATGCTGTGCACAGAAAATCCACTGACCTGTGTCCCTTACAGGCTGCCAAGAAGCATGCGAAAAAAAATGGGATTGTGTTTCCTCCCTGAAAGCCAGACTAAAACTGATGATGGAGGCACAGAAATCTCCTTTCTTGTTTAGGAACTTCTGCAGATCAGGACTAGGTTGTTGAACCCACTTAGAGCAGAGTCCTGTCACGGTAGCTTAGCGTGTAGCACATCGCTGGATCTTGATGGGAGTCTTAAGGAGCCATGCCAGGCCAAGGCCCAAACCCTGAGGCTATGAGCTAATATAGGATTGTTGTAGGAATGTATAAAATATGCCGACGGTGCAGAAGAGCACCTTAGGGGCGCATAAAATAGCATTGGATATCCTGTTTGGCACCTGCTAAAAGTGCAGTTTCATGATCATCTTCACTACGATTGAGGTATTCTGGATAATTTTAATTTATTTTAAAGATAAACTTAAAAATGTACTTTAAAACCCTCACAAACTATTTATAAAGACAAGAGGAAAGATTTAAAACAGCATCAGAGGCCACCTGCTGTGTATTCTTTCCTTTAAGGAAACTTGGTCACCTAAAGGGAAAAGGACCATGAACACCCCCCTTATTATTTTCCTGGCAGTGCTCTAAGGGCACGCCCTACCATGATTCCTTTAAAATCCCTTTTGCTATTTATAAAAACAGTATTTTTCCACTTTAACCACTATTTTATGACCAAACCTCTCTGCTTTGTCTCCCATAAACTGTTAGCCACTTCATTATGCCTTAAGCACGATTTCTTTCTTTCACTTTATCCGGCGAATGCGATACCCACTTCTGTTGTTCTTAATTACTGAAACCTCTTATCTTTCTAATTTCTATCACCTCTGAATGATTTTAGACTCAACAGACTCAGATACTCTTGTGTGAAATAAACTTCAAACCTAACGTATCAAAGGTTTGTTTGTAAAACGAAAAACCAGACTTTAGATTTGTTGGAGAAGATTCTCAGTCGTGCAGGTCATGATTAATCCAAAAAAGGTTAAAAAAAAATAAAACAACTGGACTTCTATTCTGAAGCTGAATTTTGAACTGAGAAAGCTTCCTGGATGGGAAGCGAAACGTCTTCAGCCTCAGAATAGAAGTCCAGTTGTTTTATTTTTTAACCTTTTTTTTTTTATCAGGCTTTAGATTACACTTTTATGCTTTTGCAGACATTGAGGTTTTAAATTCAGTAAAAACTGAAGGCCTCAGCTGATTCTCGAGTTGTGACGACATCTGCTAACTTCAGTCAGATGATTTGAGGAAATTCAAAAGTGCTCAGAGTAACAGAGCGGATGAATTTTCTGCCTGAGTGTCAGTAAAACATGAAAGGGAATCTGCGTCAGCTATGCGGGGGTGTGTAGTGGATTTCTACTTATTAATAGATGTGCAGCCAACAGGACAGATCAGCAGATGATGCAAAACCTTTATCTCCTGTATAATGCATCCAGTAGGAGAGCCAGAAAAGGTCCAGGAGGGACGTGAGGCATATGATTCTTGGTCATATTAGATGACAGCTTATGGCTTTTATTTTTGTCCGTATAAAATAAGACAGAACAATCCAAAGGGTTTTTCTATATGATATATTGCATATGTGTTAATCTGTTTTTGTTTTGACTCAAGGCTTAAAGTTTTTTTTTCTAAATCAGATAAATAATATTAAGTAAAATTCATAAAACACAAGGGTTTTGTTATAATTATTACTATTTAACTGTGCTCCCCTTATCCTTAATATATAGCATTTCTTCACAACCGTTACTAATGTAAATGTGAAGGATTTTCCTCATGGTCTTCATGCATTAGACTGGCAAGAATGAAACCAAAATCAACACAATGTGCTCAAAGTGATCAAATATAATGAACAAAAGTGCATTTTGTTTAAATGTATATGTATGCATGCATAATCCCTTTAAACTAAAACAGACCACAGACAAGAAAAAGGGATTTTGAATGTAGGAACCTTTTCCAAAAGGTGAAAAAGGTAAAACTTTCCCAGAATAAAAGCAAAGGCAGGGAGGTGACACCTTTTGGATTATCGTGAACCTTAAAGGTGGAGCTTTGCAGAGCAACTCGGTGTTCCTGTTTTTCTGATGTTTCTATAGTTTCATGGACATATGAAAATAACCTGGCATGTACCAGAGTAAAAACAAATCACCTGGATAGAAACGGACATTTCGTATTACCCTGAACCTCGGTGCTAAACATGGTTATGCTAATATTTGTAAAATCTCATGGACGCTGTTCTCCACAGTAACAAGTAAAAAACAAAGTTTAGTTTTTGGGATTTCCCTGAACCGCTAGGCTGGAGTTTTGGAGAAATTTATTAACTTTGTTCGACGCTTTCTATAACAATAACAATACATTACAGAAAACTGATTAGCAGAGCAGAAATATACTTTTGGTGTTACCCTGAACCTTAAGATTGTAACTTTATTGAAATTACTTAGGGAGAAATTTACATGTGGTTTTACCATGAACCTTACAGGGCGAAGCATTGTTAAGAGTTTCCAAAGCAGGTTCATACTAATTTATATTTCTGAAATCCCATTGACATTAATTCATAATAACAGTACAGACTGGGGTAAAAGCAAATCACCTGAGTAGAAGTTAGCTTTAGTATTACCCTGGTTGAATCTTCCCGTGTTTCACTCATCCCTATCATATCACAATTATTATTTTTTATCAAAGTTTCCATAGGTGAAAAGAAAATATCGCGCAGACCTTTTGGATAAACCTTTTTATGTAATTTTACCAACTTGTCAAGTACAGATGAAATTAAATCCATGCACTGTTTCAGTCTTAACAGCGTAAATAATGAAAACACCCTTAGGTCAAGTACGCTCTTGCTACATGATAGGAATGTACCTGCCGTCTTAATCATTGCATCCAATATAATCAGTGTTATTGGTTTAATCCACTAAGCCTCTAAGGCATTTCCTTCAAACTTATCCACCTGTTTGCACACCTGTTCTCTATCTTTGACTCTTTGTTTCGATAATTAATTTCTTCCTTGGAGGTTTTTTTTTTGCTAAAACCTCAACATGGCAAACCGTAATCTCCCATGTCCTTCAAAGTTAAAGTCAAGTTTCTAAATCTGATAATAGGGCTGTCAGAAATGTCACTTTACAGGAGCATCTGCAAAAAATCAGAGCAAAGAAGAGGGTCTTACATAAATGTGTCGTTAGTGGAAATTCTGAAGAGCAAATAACGCAGAACATGATCTTACAGGTTAGTAGACGATGTAGCTTTGTATCAAATGCTGTTTTAACTTTGAAATGTCTTCAAATGAAGCACAGTTGTAATATTGAGGGTAAATTCTCATACTGCTCTTCAGAATGTATTTGTTCACACCTTTGAATTCGCGCAATCTCCCCTCCAGCTCTGCGCATATCCTGTGCGGCCACATTTCACAGTACAGCAGATGTTTCCTGTTGAGCTGTGTGGGAGAAATCCATGTTTCTCTTGGAATATGAGCCACAGATGGTGAGAGCAGGACAGGAAAAACAGAAAGGTGTGTTGATAGATAACAAATTGAATCATACCGCCGCGCCGAGAGAGGTGCATTCCTGAGCTGCCTGACTGGTCACATGTCTGGGATACTTTGAAGGGGATCCAGCTCTCCAGAGAGAAAACAGAGGTTCAAGGGAGGTTCTGAAAGTCTTCCTTAGAGCTGGCCTCTTTTCTTCCTGCATCAATGGATCCTTAAGTGTACCATATTTACAAAAACCTCACATAGTTGAACTGTCTAAAACGTACAGTGCTGACTGGCGTATTAATCAACAATAAGAAAATCCAAGCATGTTACTATTAAACTATAAATACATCATCTTTCAGATAAAAACAGATTTTAGTCTTTAACTTTAACTCTTTAAATTTTAAATACAATTTCTATATATAGTCAAAGGTTTCATATTTAACAGAACATATTCTCATAAATCATTGATATGTACTATGGTATCAAAATCACTGAAAAAGATACACACCCATAAAAACAAGTTAAAATGAAATAAAGAATAAAAATAAGGACTTAAAATACCCTAAGAGTTAAAAAAAGGAATACTGACTGTGTATCTTAAAACATCACAAATAATGGGACAGAGTCTGTATTCCAGGACAGCAAGCGTTCCACCAAGGCTCAAAGAAGAAATGCTACAGAAGCGGTTGCCAGGTTGGAGAACCTTTCCCCAGAGTCAAGCAAAAAGGACCAGATTTGCCTCTAGCCTAATGAATGAGAGAACTTCCCTCATCCATCTGAGGTGGGTGGGGATGCGGGCTCTTTTACGTCACCAGAATATTATGCTTAGCTAAGAGTGTCAGAAACGCCACAAAATTAGCAACGTAAGATGGTGGTGAAAGACTCTGAGGGAGAACCCCAAAGAGGACAATGAATGGCTGAGCACAATGGCCGATATGGCCTTAAAGACAAATTCCCAAACCTTGGACAAAGATGGACATAACCAAAACGTCTCAGCGACATTCACAGGACCCAAAGTGAGGGGGGCGGGGGTGAGGGGGGGGGGGGGGCATTTGGGGTCGAGTCCGGGAAGGATAGTGCTTCTGGACGTGTAAGCGCTACGAATTATTTTACATTCAATTACCACGTAACGAGCACAGATGGTTATGATTTGGGTTTTGTTTGTTTTGCTTTTGGACTTTTCTTCAGCCTGTCGCCTCGTGCTTTGTTTGTTTTAGATTTTTCTGACACTAGTGACCTTTATTTAGAGTCACCAGACAGAGAGAGAAGGAGGGAAGACATGCTGCAAAGGCCTCAACGTTGGGGATCGAACCCAGGACAGCTGGATACATTTGATACATTTGAAATGTGTAAACCAACACTTACCAACCAGGCATTCATTTGTGCTTATATTTCAGAAATGACCCCAAAATATCTTGAGAATCTTTAAAGGCTTTACAACTATTCATCCATCGGCCTTTGCAGACATTCATCCACTAACTGTTAAATTAGACAAGCATTTTTAAAACCACTATTCTAATTCCCTAAATTTTATATTCTCAACTTTCTACCTAATTTAATTCACTAAAAATGTAACATTTATCCCAGAAGACCCATTTTTTAAATGAAAAGTTTATTTATACTTATAAAGTTTTCAAGAAAAACACACGAAGTAGTGTTCTTCTTCTTAATTTTTCTTTTTAGATTTAAACATCTTCATTAGTTATGGTTAACCAAAACATTCATTTTGTTTTTAATCTTGAAAAATTTCTTGTGGTCAAATGAGAAACTAGAAGAAAAATGTAGCTTAGTGATAATGAGAAGTGTGTTTTCAATGTTAAAACTGAAATGGGAAGTGATTTAAACAATAAAAACACTGTAAAATTGTGTAAATATAAATCTCTAAAGAAGTTTGAATAGTGTAAGTAACACCCACTAACAAATTACCTCACATTCTTGTGTTTAAATCCCAGGTTTAAATCCGCTGTGTGAATTAATCCGATCTTGAAGTAAACAACCTTTTTTGTTAGATTGCAGATCTAAAAAGTTGTTCACCCGAACAAAAAGTTCTGACTCAGGTCACTTCTTTGTTTTTCTTGACTTCCGCTTTGTAATATTTTTCCCATATAGTATATCATAACAACACTTGCTAATTATCTATTTATTCTGGACTTCTTAAATGATTATCAGTTGTTTGCCCTCCTCAGTTGCTCTCTTTTGTGTTTAATCTTTAAAAGAGTTGTCGTGGAACTTGTTTTAAGTTTACAACGGTGATTATAATGTGAGAAAATCCTTATTTACATTACAACAGATAACAGAGGGTCATTATGTTCACAGTCAGAGACACAATAATTGATAACTGTTTGGGAGGATTAGAGGATGAAAGCGCTGCTTATCTCTGGTCGTGTGAAATGCAAAACAGAGCGAGATCAAAACAGACAACCTCCTGGCATAAATCAGACCTTGACAGACGAAGTCGTCCCACCAGACACCGTCAAGTGAACAAGAACCAGTTTAGGTGTGCGTTCTAAACAATCACCGCAGCCTCTATGTCACATTTGTGCTCGGGTGTGTCTGTTCAAAGTGGCTGGGATAACATCACAAATACGGGAAGTGGCCCAGTCTATCTGGTAAAATTGGTTTCCTGTTGTGGTTTTTTCACTTCTGCTTCTGATGTCACTTTGGTTTCTGAGCCGGTTTTCTCCACAGCAGCAGAGGAAGAAATCAGCTACTTTTGAAAGTAAAATGAAATATGGAATTATTCTCTATTATTGGGACAACAAAAACCAGTCTAAATGGAAGTTAGCCTGATTTTGGGAGGGGTTGGGATAGCTGGTTTTGTTCAAGAATCCTCTGATTATTGTCTATAAAGGAGGATTGACCACTCCACATGCGGAGAGGACCATCCATCAACCAGATTTGCTTTTTGGCCCAGCTCTTCTCAAGCATCTCCTGCTTCATCCTAACATCAGTCAGGGAAAAGACACTTAAATACCTCCAGAATAACATTACACCTCTTTTTTTTCTGGTTAAGGAACCACAGCTTCACAATGAAAGGAGCCAGCTCTCTGTGTTGAGAACTTCTCCAGTGACAGCTGAAGAACACCTGTTTAAAGACACCAGCGGAGCACCGTTTGAAAAAAGCAAAGGTTCCCAAACTCTGGGCTCCTTGTCACCAAAGCAGGAGTGTTGTGCAAAATACCTTCAGATGGTCATAAACCAAGAAAGTGATTGCAAATGTGCCGTGGCAAAGATAACAGCACCATTGCTCTCAGTTGTACTGTGCAAATGTCATATTGACACAATAAGAAGCAGATTAGCTACTTGAGCAAAAATAAAAAAGCTTATCGCTGATATTCACCCACAGTTTTCTTCTCACTTTTGTTTGTTTGTAAGAACCCAGCAAACAGCAAAGATAAGAGACATCTGCTACGATGCCAGTGGATTATTCTCCTGATTTCATTTTTTGCCGTTTAGCATTATCTAATGTCTCGATAACAGTCGTTCTCATTCATTACTCGTACATGATGTCAACAGCGGGCCTCATCCATCATACCATCAACACCCACACATTCTCCTGGCTCGGTGACTAATGTATTTATAGGAAGCTGCTGCTGCTGCTGCTGTTCTACTCCCCGTCTGGGAAGAAGGTGGGAGGCCCACATGACTAACCTCTCTGCTGTATCACGGCTATTTTTATAGATCAGCTCTGTGTTTCTGACATTTCGCGGGGATCTGCCTGATATTTGGTGACCTTTCAGAGACACTGACAGCGGCGTGTTAATAAAGAGCTGCTGTTTGCATGAACGCAACACGCCGTCACACTACAAACACACTCAGATGAAACAAGCGGGTATTTTTATTCTTTTTTAAGGCAAGTGTCGAGTGAAAGAAAGAGACCCTGCATGGATGCAGCAGAGGCGTATGCTTTCTGACATGTTCAATTTCAACGTTTTGCTCTTTTTCCACATATTGCCAACAGATACTATAGCTTGTTGAGACGGACGTAAAGCTTAAGTACATAAAAATACTTCCTACTCCGAGGCCGAGGGTTCTGGCAGCTGTTTGTAAAATACTTGTTGTTGTTCTCTGCTGCTGTAAGACGATGATTAACAGTTTTGTTGGCTCAGTTACTAGTTATATGAAAAGTTCATGCAATTTTTAGTCAGATTTCCACTACAGGATTTCCCCCGATACGTTTTTAAAAAGCGCATTAAGAAAACCTGCCTGCTGAATCTGCTTTGTGTGTGTTTGGACTGATGACATCACAACAGGCGCATAAACTACGCTGACTGGCTTGCATCAGTAAAAGCTATGGAGATAAAATTGAATGTTTCATCTTATTTTTACCTGAGTATGCCATATAAATAATAGCCCAAGATTTACTCTGGTATTTACTTTTATCTTCTATTCGTGGTGTTTCTTTAGAGCTCATTTTAGACTAGACTAGTTGGTTGTTTTTCTTATTTTCATTGCTAATAATTGTGTGTAATTGTCTGTGTCTTTGCCAGTGTCACCCCGAATTTCCCCATTGTGGGACAATAAAGGAATTCTTATCCTGTCTTATCTTGACTATTTTTTATTGTTTCTTGACTTGGTAATGAATAATTCGACTGGCATTTGGACTGACAGATGCTCAGCCGCACATGTTGAGCCAGAATCTGACTTCAGTGATCCGTAAACAACAATGGATACTGCCATTGGTGAAGCAATCGGTTATAAAGATAATTATCATCCGTCTTCGTAATTTTAAATCATATGAATTTGCAAATATTTCTATCTAAATTCTCCCATCTCATCTGTACCTGTCCACATCCACCACTTGCAAAATTAGTAAAAGCTGTTGTCTGTATGTTCCGCTTAAATAGTGACATGGTTTGCCCATACAGAACAATAGGATTTAATTAAAAACATAAAAATAGACCAAAACACATGCAAAGAAAGATAACTATAGCTGATTTACTCAAAAAGACCCTTAGCAAAAATTTCTTTATTCAAGTGTGCTACGAGTATACTTATTTCCTACTTAAAATAAGGCATTGTACTTTCACTTTTTATAAACTATATTTCATATACGTAACAATAGTATACTTGTACTGAAAAGTATAAACAGAATTCTAAGACTAAGAATTAAGCTTGCTCTTATATTGTGCTTACATTTCTTTTACTTCATACTACTTTTTCCTAAGGGGGCGCTCTTGTATTTTTTTTTTTTGTGCCTTACATGATGTCACTGGTGACCTGCGTGTGGAAGCTTGTAATTTGGAGTGTAGATTTAGCATTGATGTTTTAAACCAAGCAACTCAGCAAAACAAACGGAAAACTCACCATACTACATGGTTCCATAGTGAGTCATATGAGAACTATGCGAGTTTGATAGATTTGACAGAAAAGTGCATCAAGTAGCTTTAAATGCAACCAGTGGCGGTTCTAGATCAAATTTACCAGGGGGATCAAGGTGGGGCCAGTGTTATTTTATAAGAATGAAACAATAAAACAAGGCAATATTTAATTGTTTAAGAATGTTAAGTGAGCCTGTAATCAAACATTAATATTTGACTTTTCAATTTCTAAATTTTTAAATGCCAAATCACTTTTTTCGATGTCATTGCAAGTGATTTTTCATTGTTTAATTTTTCAATGTTTAATTTTACAATGCTAAATCTCTTTTCAAAGAATGAAACCGTTCTTTTATCTAATGTAATCACATTTTTATTCATTTTTATTCTTTTATTTTTAGAACCTTGTAAAGGTAAAATCTGGCTACACGTTCAAATATGTTTTTTTATTTAACGCCGAGCAGACGAAACCCGCTAAAATTAGACAAATGGACGCTTTGGGAGAAATATCGCTTTAATCAACACACTATGACGTAATCCCGGTTAGGACATCACGTGCCCGGCCGTTAACCCTTGTAAACTTCCCGGGAAGCGGCGTCATGAATTGGAATTGCTGGACGTTAAACGGTTAACAGTACGCGCGCGTCCTCAGAGTCCCCGGGAGCGCGCAGAGGCGCAACGCGAAGCAGAAGCAGAAGAGGCAGCAGGTCGGTCGGTGAGCTGGGATACGGACCGCGCAGAGTACCGGCCGTAACAAGAGGAGAACGGTTGAAAGAAGTCGACGTGGACGGTTGATTTCGTCTCCCGTGGACTAACGTTTCGGAAAGTTTTTTTTTTTTTTTAATTATCATTTTATCCAGCGGAACGGACGCGGACTGAGGCTCCGAAACGCTGTCCACAATGTCGGGGAGCAGGGAGGAGGAGAGGAGGAAACTGGCCGACATCATCAACCACTGGAACGCCAACCGGCTCGACCTGTTCGAGATCAGCCAGCCCACAGAGGTAGGAGACCCGCACGGGAGGCCGCGGCCCTGCTGGGGCCTCTGCTTTGTTTGTTTGTGTGTGTGTGTGTGTGTGTGTGGGGCGGGATAAAGCTGGCAGCGGCGGAGAGGGTTTTAGATGAAGTCAGGTGGTGTTTGTGGGCAGCGTGGGTAACTCAGTGGTAAAGTCCTCCGTACGTGAGCGGAGCGACGCGAACTCCATTGAAAAACCGGCGGATTTACGCCATTCATCACAAGGCCTGCGATATTAACCCTGTCTCCGGTCTGCTGAGACAAATGATAAATATACGAGTTAATTTGCTTCAGTTCAGCTTCGTGTGTTTTACTGAAATAAACTATATGCGTCTTGCTAGCTGCTAGCTACCCGCCGCCTCCAACTGGATCTGCGAAGTAGCTAACAGCGATATTCCCCAAAAGTTGACAGTTGTGCATGTTATAATTATGCCGGATTCTTATATAAAATCAGTGGTTTATCTTCTTTACCTTTGGGTTTATTGATAGAATTGCGTATGGGCGCGTTTAGTAAAAAAAAAATCGGCACTGATTTACCAGATTTCCACCGGCTAGCTAGTTAGCAGGTACACACCTGCGTTGAGCAGGATACCAGGAGTCTCCTTCGGCATTACTTGTCCTTGTGCCATCGCAGGAGTTGCGTTTAAGGTCAGATTCGTACCGGAGACATTTGTCGGCGTTGGCAGCGATGGGGCCGCAATGGCGGACGAATAACAAGAGCTTTTTTTTTTTTACTACGCGTTGTGTAAATAAATACAAGCTTACGGCGTTGCCAAACGGCTAGTGCGTGAATGCTAACACCTGGGTAGGTGAGGCTAAAAAGGGACCAAACTGTGGAGGATGAGAGCGAAGACTTGCTGTCAGAGCTCCATCTGTCCGTGTCCTGTCCTGCGTTGTTGGCTGGGCTGGTGGGAGCACCAGCAACGCCATAAGAAGCAGAGCTGGAGTGAAATTGCCTTGCTGGACTTGTGTTGTATACCAATGGAGACACTGGCTAGCTATGGGTGGGTAAGCAAGCAAGGGGGTTTACAGCAAAACAAGGGATTTGAACTTCCTTGTGATGGAAACACCTTGTTTGCAGGTCGGCTTTGGGGCAATTCGCTCCCTTACCTGTTCATTTTTTGTCTTACATTACCAAAATAAATACAATCATAACAAAGGAGACTCGGGATTACATTTACAAGTTGTAAATAGAACAAAAAATAAAAAATAATATATAAAGAATGAAAACAAAACATAACAGTGGAATACACCTGTAATGCTTGCATTACAGGTGTATTAGTCATAAGAAATGTCATTAGTCATAAGAAATGTTGCTCAGAAAGGGGGTGGGAGTGTTTGAGCTTTAGGTTGCTTCATAAGTTTCAAAGAGTTTATATACAAGTTAAGGTTACTTTTGAAATGAATAATGTTAGGGGTGGCGTTTCTGTATTTTGTTGCTGTGGATGAAACATTTTAGCTAAACCTAAAAGAACATTGACACAGAGTTGTTTTCTAGTAACAGTCCAAATGTTATGTCGTCTCTAGTATGAGAGATGGGTAATGAAGGCTCAACCAGGCCTGCAAGTCCCTCCAGGAGTTTTTCACAATTGCACAGAAGAAGAATAAGTGGTCGGTTGTTTCCATGTCATTTTCACACAATCTACAAGTATTATCGTCTATATTGAAACGTCTTCTAAGTAGTTCTTTAAGTGGATATGTATTGGTCATAGTTTTGAAGTGTTTCTTTTGCTTTAGGAGCTATAGGGAAAGTCAAATACAAACATCTTAGTTTAACAACTGAATCTACTCATTCTATCTTTATTATTCTGTCGCCCAGGGAATAAATGGTCAGTCAAACGTCATCTGATGTAGAAGTTGTTACATTTTTTTGTCTAAAAATTGGACCCCTTGAATTAATACCTGGGATATTCCCTTACCTGTTCACACCCCCATTAGTCCTTTCCTGCCTCCATGTCTGAATAAAAGCAAACTGTTTCGTAACCATACATACGTGTGTATTTTTTATATCAATTAAGGGTGTGCATCATTTAAAAAAAAAGTTAACTTGGTTTGTATATAATCTGAAGACATTGCGTTATACTGTGTTCCCACAAATTTTGGATTCTTACGTTTTATTTTCTAAAAAAAAGGTCAATTATTAACCTTTATCATATTCTATTCATTTGCAATGTCAGTGTGTACAATATCACAATCACAAAGGTTATCTTGTACGTTATCCTTGTTGGGTAGGATGTTACATCTATCAGTGTCAGATAATCACAATTTGCATACTGATGATATATTTTGGTGGTTGGATGTTCCCTCAATGCCCTCATTGGGTTTATGTTTTATGGTGCATAAACGGGGATGATCTTGTTATCCCTTATTTTTTCCGTTAGATTCAGAATATTACGATAATTTTCTTTCAGTTCAAAAATGCTGCAGCACATTTTTCTGTTATGAGTTATATTTCTTGAAAAGACATCAGGATGTGTCAAAATGAGCATGTCAGACCTGCAAGACAATCAGTGTTGGCCAGAAAAAGTCTGATCTGTCCACTAGGAAATTGGGACTTATAAACATTAATTACCAGATTATTATTATTAATAATTACCCGTTGGGGGAAAATAATTTGTCTGTAGGTAATTTAGGTATGTTTTTTTTTTTTTTTTGTATATGTTGCTTGCAGGAATAGAAAAAAAGTTTCCCTATATGTTATCGACCAAACAAAGGAAATAAAAGCTGCTTTTGAGAGGACGGTGCAGCCAGTGATGCTGGACTGAAGCATGAACGGCGGCAGACTCTCTGATCCTAACGTTCCTGCGACGGAGCAGAAACCAAAGGGCCGCAGTCATTGTTGCGTGTTATCTCTTAGTTTTAATTTAAATCTTTGGTCCTGTTGGCAGCAGTTTTTAGGCGGGCATCCAACCCCCACCTCGCCTTGGGTGGAGGGTGTGGGGGGTCACAAGGTCCCCTCTCCTCCTCCTCCTTGAGCCGATTACTTCATCAGGCTCAAAGCCGGCCAGCCTTTTGCCAGAGTTGTGTTCTGTGCTGCAGCAGCAACCCTCTCGTTCTGTGAGGAACGATTAACCGTGTTCCACTTGTTCTTCGGGCTGTAACTGTGAGCTTTGCTGCAAGCTGAAGCCGCCTCGACGCCTCGTCCAAACAGGAACGTGACCAAATGCAAAGCAGATGCACGGCCGCTCCTGCTACATCAACGCCCCGCAGCCCATATGTCAGCTGGTGGAGCCCCTAAGCCTCAGAGGTGTCCTTCATAACGGCCCGACTGCTCCGCAGCGTAGCCGCGACTGAAACGTGCAGCGCTAAGAGCGTTTCCAGTAAGCTCTCCGACACCCATTTTAGACCCAATCAGCCACAGAAGTAAATGTCACAACAATAAAAGGAAGAAAAAACTAAATCCTGAGTTTTTCCTGACCTGCCGCTGAGCGCGGTGAGATCATTCGTGTGATTAGATTAGCCCTGGTTGGCTGATTAGTCTGGAACAAAGGCTCTCAAACTTTTTAATCTCGCAAACCCAAACCGAACAAATCCTGTTTATAAGGCAACAGGTTCTTGTGTCGCATGTGGACTCGCGGTAACGAAAAGCCTAATTCTGCCGACGCGGCGTAGCTTGAAACGTGCGGCAGGCGTTGTAAGGCTGCATCCGTAGGTTGTGCTAAGCCGCTTTCTAGGCTCGTTTTGCACAGAAAAGGGTGAACAGATTGCAAGCAGAACTGCCTGTTTGCTGTTAAATTTAACTCAGGTTCCGCTCGCTTCATTTGCATTGACATCTATGGCATTCAGAATTAAAAAAAATAAATACGAGGGAAAAAATGTAGGTTATTAAAATCGTTGGAGGTTTTCTGAGGGTGCCGGTTTTGACTGGCGCTGCACGAATGTGCCACGCATGCATCAGCCTTGCAGGATCACAAGGTGGCCGGCGCCCACCTGCAGCGGACTCCATGCATGCACTTGCGCCCTCCTGAAGGCCAATACCAGTTAGGCCTACATGCATGTTTTTGGACCATAGGAGGAAGCCAAAGAATCCGGGCAGAACCATTTCATGCCCGGGGAGAGCCTGCAAACCTGATGCATAAGGACTTTATACCAGGATTCAAACCCTCGGTCTTGCTGCAAGGCAACAGTGCAGCTCTGTGCAGCCCTAGTCATCAGAAGGTTTGCCAGTATTATCAAGACTGCATTAGGGCTGTGCATAAAAATTGATACAAAGATTAATATCTATGTTTTTCAAAACGATTTAATATCGATATTCTGGCTTTCAATGTCGATTTACCTCCCAACCCCTGGGGGGCGGTATTACAGCGCGCCATTGCTGCTCACAGTGAGGAAGAGCAAGTGAGACGAATTTGTGGACCAACAGGATTTTAGAAGCGCCTTCGTCCCTAAAATCAGACGTTTGGGCACATTTTTGGTTTCTGATATACGTTAAATGCATTGAACCAAATGTTTTATTTTCCTGTTCATATATCAGGATTCAATAAATTGAACATAAATATAATATTTGGCTGGCTTTGTTGATTGAATGACTTTGGGCATTAATTTGAGAGTAATAAATATCAATATTGGAGACAAATCAACTCAATCTGAGCTATGTATAATCGTATCGAATCGGCTCATCCTAGATGATACCCAGCCCTAGACTGCATGCTGATCTAATACCGTGCAGCTCTAGTGCAGGTAGTTGTGCTAGAACACCAATTAGTCCCAGAACAGTCTACATAATTTTGTAGCTGACTTTTTTTTTGGTACTCGAAGTAAGCAGTCTGCCGCCGGGTGTTTCACGCTGACCGTGCGTCATGTATTTCACATCTGTCTTGGGGGCGGTTAGTTCTTTGACAACGACTAATTTACAGTTGATGTAATTTTCTCCTGTCCACTGTAAGGAAATGTAGTCGTGTGACAACAGTAAATTTTCTGTCTGCCAACAGGAGGTCATTCAGAGCTATTTTGGTTTGGAAAGGATCATAATTCCTCATAATTTAGTGTTTTCTACTACGAATTTTGTCTTTTTTGTGGGTTGGCGCTCTGTGGGCTAAGTGACTTCCATTTAGTTTTGGTGGTGGGTGCAAAGATTTTCCTTTCACTTAACTTTCAATTGATATCCTAGAATAAAGCTTTATATGAGCAGCCAGCTTCTGTCTTTCTCCACCCTTCTGTCTTTATCATGTATCTTCATATGTTATATTTTCAAAGATGCCCTTCTTTCTTTCTTCCTTCCTTCCTACTTCTTGATAATTATTCTGAAAGTTTAGAATAATTTTCAACATAACTTTATTTAGCGTTTATTCTATTACAATCAACCGGCCAAGCATATTTTTTACCGGCCAAAATATTTATTCTGACCCTTGCTAAATATCTCCACATAATCCCGCTACTTAATTAGCCTGATTTAAACGTTAGCTGTTAGCAAACGTACCTGATGTAGTTGCTGTAGGTCTGGCGTCACATGTGCAAGTGTGACTTGTTTGGTGCAAAAATGTACTGGCGAATGCTAATTTCATGGTCTCATGTCCATTCGTGTGGTCTTTCTAGCAACAAAACTACGTTGTCCAACAATAAAGTGGCCACATATTTTCAGTGATGGACTCAGGACGGTGGATTTTTGTTTCCAGCAGACAAAGACTTGTGGCGACATGCGACAATCAGAGCAAATGGTATTTTTGTAGGACGTCTGGAAATGACCGCAGAGCCATGTTCTTGTTGAGAACGTGCTATATTGAGCGCTAATGTTTATGAACCAAGTTTAAACAAGACGAGAACATCCTCTCATTTGTAATAATTAGGCAAACGTTCTCGGTATGTTCAAATAATCATGTGCGGTGCCATGTACAAATCAACAAATTGTCTGTCTCTTGTAACACTACTACAGAAAAGGACACATTTATCCCGTTGTATCGCCTGCATGCTCCCAACGCTAATAGGGATATAAGCGCCTCATGGATAATGCTGGGGGAAACACTCATTTATGATTTGACTGGATTACCGTATTATTCAGACCATAAGGCGCACCATCAATTCAAGGATTTTAAGTGCCTATATATATATATATATATATATATATATATATATATATATATATATATATATATATATATATATATATATAAGGCACACTTAAAAATTCCTAAATCTTCTCAAAAATTAATGGTGCGCCTTATGGTCCAACAAATATGGTGATCTTGAGAAAATAAACAATTAAATTACATAAGAAATCTAAGCATTTTAAAATACTTAACTATATAAATAAACTGATATGTTTGCTGGCACTAAAGGCCATACCAACTGCAGAAAGAATTGTTATAATTTAACTTTTAATTTATAATTGATCCAGTTTGATGTACTGGCGAATGCTTAAATACAGTACTTCTATCCTTACTGAAAATAACTGAGATCTGTAGGGCTGGACGATATAGAAAAAAAAAGACATCGATAAAATAGAAACCATATTGATCGATATTGATTATTATCAATAAATTAAAAATGTATATTTTAAGTGCAGCCCTGGATATTTTATGCTGTTGCTTAGTGACCTATCTTTAGATACAGAACACAGAAACACTGAATTCAAACTCAATCCTTTATTCAACCAACTTTTTACCAAAACTGTAAGATTTTAAAAAAGAAAAAAGAAAAAACACGTGCTCTGAACTCTCTGAAGGGGGCGGAGCTTCGTTCCTGGGTCTGCGTTGTGATTGGTTGGGAGGATGTAATGACTGTAGTATTAACCTACATGATAGGCTAGAAAGCAAAAGGAAGGAAAACTGTTATTCTGTTGAACTTTTTTTTAACCCTTTTTTCGATATACGTCTATCGATCGATTTTATATCTTGTTATTGAATTATCGTCCAGCCCTAAATCGCTGAATGCAAAATAAACAGTTATGGTATAAAAATAGCCAGTCACAGGCCATAACATCTTAAGGCACAAAACAGACGGGACCACGTTGAAGCCCTTTGTGTTCATGGAGCGGCCGCGTTACAGGACTGGACCGAGCTGCCCTCTGCAGCAGCGCTTTAATCAGCTTTAGTCAGCTCGTAGCTGCGCTCAAATATTGATTATTAACAGCTATTAGTGGCACAGTGGCAGCAGGTGATGCTGATGTGATCAGACTGAACCCTGAAGGCTTCATCTTCAACTATTTGGGGCTAAGTTAATGTCTTTGCAGCAGCCTCCAAAAAGCACATCTCCTGCAGAGCCTATGGATGCTTACGGCGGAGTATCTCACGCCTCCTTTCTGCTGAAATCAGCTGAAAAGGAAGAAACTTGAAATCTCTGTTGTGTTCAAGCTAGTTCACTAAGGTTAGGATTATTTAGATTTGAGAAAACGTAGACAAATTGTGGAAAAGAAGCATGTTTTATTCTCTTTAACACAGCTGAGCGGGTTATATCCGCACGAAAATGGCCGTCGTTAAAACCACGACCAGGCAGGTTGATGTTTTATTCATGCGATGAAGGTACGGGACATTTTTAATGCCCATCTGCTGGACCCGAGTGCTGACTCCAGGAAAGTCTGAATTTTTCCCATTTTTTTCCATCGCGTGTCAGCTTGTAGATTACTTGGAGCGTCCCGGAGGCTGCTGGTCTCTAAAGGGGCTTAAAATAGTATTGGGTCTAGATCTAAAGGTGCCTGAATGGGGGGAAAAAAATGCATTTAAATAGATGTTAAGTTTGCGACAAAGCTAGAAACTGACGTAATTGTGAATTTAATTGAATCCTTTTGAAAGCGGAGCTTGTAGCAGAACGGTCAGATTTCAAATTAGCGGGCAAATCCATCGGATGGTTTTGAATTTAAGGAAAATCCAGGACAAAAAGAGACGTTAAATATGGGTCATCAAACATTTTGGTTTGTGACGTTTGAAGGAAGTTGCAGGGAATCTGTCGTCAAGAGTCAAGACAAATATTTCACTGCGTACTACTACAGCACATGTTTTCTCTCTTTACAGAGCAATACTAGTGGTTATTATGTTTTACCAAGATTTTATACTGATCCAACAAGATTAATCTATTGACTGTAGTTGTTTCAGCCCATTATACACAGCAGGTTCCTCTGTTACAAAATTAGGTGTTCCTTGAAAAACACGGTGTTGATACCAGTTGAGTTTGAGTTGAATGCACGTTTACTAGCAGGAAGTTCATGTCCACCTTCTTCCCAACGGGATGTGAAATACAACAAGTAAGCAGACTCCCCATGACATCAGTGGCCGCTCCCTCAGTTTCCCTGCTGCTCAGGAAGCAGGAAACTGGACAGGAAGTGTGTGGATTGTGGAGATAGTGTGTTTCCTGTCGTCTGAGTGGAAAGGCTGTGTTGCAGAAAGGTGCTTTGTCAGATTTTCTTTATTAGTTATTCCCAGATTAAAAAAGGTCTCCACAAAAACTTGTTTGACTATTGTGAGCACAGGAATCTGTCTTCCAGGGTTTCTAGGTTTAATTAAGCTTAATTAACATTTAGCATATTTTTCACTTTTTTTTATCTGAACAGTGAAAAAGTGCTTATTATTGGCTTTTATTTATGGAGTACAAATGGTATTTTTCGGACTATAAGTCACACTTTTTTCACAGTTTGGCCGATCCTGTAACTTTATATTCAAGTGCGACTTGTATATCAAATTTAAATAATTAATCTTGACCAGCACGAATCAAGGAGTAAACATTGCTGTCTATAGTATATATATTCATTGTATCATCCCTGGTTTTCATTAGAGAAATCGGGTCACCTTAACTTAAAAACTAATTGAAACATTAATTTATAGACAACAAAGACTGAACACATATGTTGTTTCAGTCTGCATTCACGTAGCGGAGCGTTGCGAGGCGCAGCTCGAAGGAAACAGACCGAGACAGAACCCTGTTGTTGGGCTGTCTGTGAAGCTAATAGCAGCTAGCGCTAGCTTACAGCCTTGTTGTCTGGGTGGGTTACAAATTCACTGATGCTGATGCATATAGTTCGGTGCAACGTATGTTTTATTTTTCCTCTTTATGACACATTTTTTTGACTGAAGCAACTTATATTCTGGAACGACTTATAGTCCGAAAAATACGGTACATAAACAGAATTCACAATATATTAAAATCTCTTGAGGTGTTAGGATGAACAACATAAATACAAGAAGCGGTTAGTGTCGTGTAATAAAGTGAAATTCTAGCTTTACGTTTTCATGTGAACCAGGAGAGCCCCGCGTGGCTCACTTTGCAGCAGACCGCTGCATCCTAGGTGCACAAATGAGCATTATCACAGATCCTTCCTCCCAGCAGCTGTTGGACTTTAGGACCGTCGCTGATTCCAACAATATAAGCTGCTTACATTCTTGTAAAAACTGTGTTTTTCATGCATAAAACACTTGCATGTTCTGCACATTTCTTAAAATCACCCTACTCACTTTTTATTTTTTAATTATACTAATTTTAGATAATCAATAGCTGCACAGTATTATTTTTTTCTTAAAATTTGCCCTTATTTCTCAGTCTCCTATTTTTACTTTTATGTAAATTTTTATGTATCTACATCAGGGGTCACCACCGGTTTTGAAACTGAGAACTCATCGGTACCGTTTCATACGAAGGGCTACATGCACTGACCTTTGAACCAGAAGAGTCAGAGCTCCCCTTAACTTTAAAAAAAGCATTGAAATGTGTTATTTTATATAAAGATGTTGTCATTGTTAAATCTATATAAATGCAAGCAGGATAACAAAAGAAGGGAAACACATTTTAGATGCAGCTCACTGGAGGGTTGTGCTGTTTTTTAATGAGCTCTAGATCACCGCATCTGGTCCCTGGGGGCTACCTGGTGCCCACGGGCCCCATGTTGGTGACCCCTGACCTTCATGCTTCCGTTTACATTTTACTTTGCTGCTCGGACATATGTACTTAAACACTGAAGGACAATTAAGGAAATTTCTATTATATTCCACAGTCGTAGTCAATAAATTAGAATATGCTTTCTAAGTTTGTCCGATTTAAAAGTACCTTTTGAAATAAAAACGTCTAAGTCAGTATGCTTTCCATTAAGCCCCCATTTCTGCGTAAAAACCTTTGCTTTCTTATTGTTCTGATGCAATATTCTAATCTTAAATGCTTTGTTTTTATTAACTTGTGGTAGGGGGGGAAAACATAATAGAAATAAAGGCTTTGAATCATCAGTCTGTGTTAATCTATATAGTGTATTTCCCTCACTGAATGGAATCTAACTCACAACCTCCCAGTTGTCAGGCGGCAGCTCTCCTCTCGCTGACCCAAAGCCGTCCCCAAGTATCAAGCTGGACATAAAAAAAAAGTTAAATATTTAAACTGTAGAACATAAATTATCATATTGACTGCTCTGTTAGGTCGCAAACAAAGGGATGAGACATGATATAAGATGTCCCACAGCATGGTATACTGATAAACTTTGTTTGACAATAATAATAATATGTGGTGGGAGGTGGGTGAAAAAGCAGCAGCACAACCTGGTGTTTGTGATTTTCTGCCGCCTCAGCAGGGCTGCATGACGTGCGGTTGCCATATTTAGCCAAACATTGTAATATCTGTTGCAATAAATGACCACATTAACTGCATTGTTATATCCTCTAGTAAGTTTCTTCGAATAAAGCGGTCTAACCCAGATCAGTAACCCTAAACGTAGCTCAGACGTTGGTCTGATGGCCCAGTGTGCCGCCCGTTTGGCCGCAGCCCGGTGAAGGCCTGCTAACAGACCTTAGATGCTGACCGTTGTGCTCGTCTGTCTCCATCTGCGTTATTCTTCTGTCTGTCAGGCGCACCCTTCCTCCTCTCCTCTCTCTGTACATCCGTCTGTCGGTCTCTCGCCATGCGACGTGGCTGCATCACCGGTAGCGCTGATGCTTTGATCGGGCACAGCTTCCCTCACTCGGCCCCTGTGTTTGACAGGCGGTGTGTTTTTAAGGATGCCGTGGTTGAATGTATTGGTACGGGATAAAGTGGCCATTAGCAGTTGGTTCACCAACGGGCAGAAAACCTTAATCTGCACAATTTAATTGAGGTTTGAGTGGCAGATGGCAGTGTCAGGTCTGTCGGCTCACGGCTAAATTACAATTCAGCATGAGGGCAGTCGTTTCTACTGAGAGCTTGCTTTTTTTTTTTTTATATAAATAAAACACATTTTTAACCTTGTTTTAATCTGCCAAATTTCGATGCCTGCTGTTTTAATTTGTTCCCAAAGTGTGCATATATGCAGTTAAAGCAAGATGTAAGAGTAAATTCCTATTTTTCTCTTTTATAAAATGGGACTTGCAACTTTACCGACTCTAAATAAACTTAAAAATAAATATGCTGGGCTTATAGGTCGACATTTTCCACATTTAACTGTTCTTTTGTGAAAACTCATTCAGTACTTGCTTGCAGGGGGACAGAATGCCGGTTTAGCTTAATATTTACTTTTTTTTTTATTGTGACACGCTAACTAATATACTGGTGCTAAATGCAAGTGTTTCATTTAAATAAGATGATTACAGCGCAAGTTTTTTTTCTTTCTTTAAAATAGCCAATCCCAGTGCAGGGATAGTGTTTGGGCAGTTTTTATAAGCCCCAGCTCATTTTTGTGCATAGCTAGCAAAACTCTATTACAGGCTGTAGATGTCATTTACTAAAGCTAATAAAGCTGAGATGTTCCTAACAGTTTACAATGATTATTTTCTCATGGAGAGAGACTGTATTTGCTGCTGCACCTTTCTGTCTCCCCTGAAGGTTGGTGTTGTGGGGAGAGCTGCATTTAAAAAAAACAGTGGAAACAAGTTCTAAAATGTTCTGTAACTTAAAGAAAAAAGTTTTTATAAAACAAGAAAAAATGTTATACATTAAGTTTTATTCATACTTTATCTACTATTGACTAACTTCACATTTATCAATGAGTCATATCAAAACGGGGGCTAAACAAGCTAGCGTTGTCGGACAATTTTAGTAAAATCTTTGCATTGTGGCGTCTTGTGATTTTCACTTCTGATCACCCTGGCATTATTATTTAATTTACTGATTTGGTTTTATGCACATTTTGCTTATTTGTTCACTTAATGGTTCTTTTATTTCCGTTTAAGCACCGTCTTCCTCCATAATATTTGACCCCACAGGGAAGTTCTGTTAAACTTTCACGGTACCAAAGCAGCCAGTCCAGCACCAGTCATGCACAACTTGTATCGTGATTATAGTAATTCTGCCTCTGGATGTGTCCGAGCGTCCATGTCGGGCTTCTCACTGATGGCGCCTTCCAGCCAGATGAAGCGCTAGCAGGACGTTGCCTTTAATGGCTGACCTCTGTGGACGTGTGTGTGTGTGTGTGTGTGTGTGTGTGTGTGTGTGTTGGGAATCGCTCTGGAGCGCTTTGTTACGATGCAGGGCCAAATATCACGACTGTAAGTCTCTCAGCCTGTCCTGCTGGAGTTCTGGTCCATTTGTCTGCACATAAACGCATATGAATGGAAACACGTGCATGATTCGAGTCACCTTAACGTTTATTTTCATCTGCTAAACCCTGCTGCAGTTGGACCACTAAGAGGTCAGGCGTCTTTGGGATCTTTTCGGACTTCTTGTGGTTTAAACATTTGCAAATTGATTTGGTTTCCCTGCTTCTTCAGCAGGTCTTTATAATAATTTCATTTATAAATAACGCGAGGAGTGATGCCGCTTCCTTTTTTCAGACTAAATCTTTTACTTCCCTCTTAGATTATTTGATTATCAGTATTTTTGACCAAAACTATAACAGTTATTTTGTATCGGTATTGTTGGTGTAGCAGCCTTGCTGGCCGTTTCGGCTGTAATTAATGCAGCCGGCTTGGTTTTAGTGGCTGCTGCCCATTAAATAGAAGGATGGGGTCACGCCGGACAGCTGCCATCTTGCTCATCTTTTCTTTCTCGCTTTATTTACAGTCGACCACTTGCTGCAGCAGTTTCCCAAACCGCTTAAACTCAATCAAATATGTTGAGAAGAAAACCAGCCTCGGCAGCCGATAACCCGTTTTTATAAATCCAGATTTATGTTGCTGTTTCTAAGACTGTGAAATTATGCAAATCTTAAAATGTATCCCTTTTTTCTGGAGATGGTCATCAGAAGGCTTTTCTCAATTTCTCTTGAGTTTAAATTAGTTAAGATATTAGAAAAAAACAGATAAGGAAATTGTTGTTGAATACTGAGATTGAGATGATTAAGTGATGGTATAACAGTAAAAATAAAAGATTAACAGTTTAATGTCATTTTCACAGACATCCGTGACAAAAATGAAATGCATAATCTAATTCTCTCTAAAACAGAAATGAACAGTTAATCATACTGCTGCTAAAATAAAAAAAAGAATATTTCTGATACGATGTTCTGATATTTCTTTTTATTTTGATGGGAAAAACAAATACAGAATCTTTTTAGGTTTCGTGGGCATTTTGCTCTTCATAGAGACACCGGAACCGGAAAAGCCGGTTAATTAGTTGGACTATCTGCTGGTGTAGCCGCTGTAGTCAGCTGCTATACAGACGTGTGGCTTGTCGGGAGGCCCGGGTAATATATCGAGATTTTTATTCGATTCCAGTCGGTTATTTTTTTTATCAGTTTCTCATCTTTATCTACAGCTCTTTGTTAAAAAAAAAAAATTCCTGTGAGACATCAGAATAAAGCTTTGATCCAGAGATGCCTTTTTATAATTACTTCACGAAAAGAAAAGCATATCGCCATAAATATCGTATATCTGCATTAAGCCTAAAAATATCGAGATATTACTTTTGGCCCACATCGCCCAGCCCTGCTGGTCGCCACAAAGTCCAGAAGCCGTCTAGAGCCGTTGTCGTCGTGGAAGTCAGTGCACGGCTTTTATTTACACATTTAGTTTAGTTTGCAACATTTCCACGGTAATTGACTCTGCCTTTAATTAACAGGTTGTTTAAGCTTTAAATTACACTCTGTCCGTCCTGCGGAACCAGCGCTCGCCGTTGGAGGCAGTTAATTTCCCGTAATGGGCCTTCAAAGTGTGATCAATATATGGTAAACTGCTCCCCAAAGGAGCTTCCCTAAGCAGTCTGGAGTAACACATCAGCACAGTCCGCGTTTCGCCGGGAGGATGTGTGCATCCCAGAAGCCAACTGGGTGATATGTCATTGCTGGGGTGGGGGGGTGCTACTGACTCTGGTATTCCTGGAATGCAAATGGAGTTTTTGGAGGAGAAAAGCAGACATGGAGGACGGTAAACGTGGTTCTGAGTGGACATCGGAGGACGTCAGCGACTCCCTCTGACAGGAAGAAATGGAAGTGAAGGAGGACGCTTCTGCGTGTGAATGCGTTATTGATACATTAAGGCTAAAGCAACAGTTTTTGGAGCAAAGCACCTGTGGTTTATAATCCAAGCTGCACATTCCTGCTCTCTGATTTGGCCTTATCTATCTCTTTCCTCTGTCCTCTGCCTCTAAAACAAGCGCTGCATTGTGTGCGCTCAGCAGAGCAGCCCGCCCTCAAAGCCGTGTGTAGATGTTTGTCCCAGCCAGCCTGTCAGACCGTGTTAATCCCCTCTGAGGCCTGGCTCACCTCCCCACCACCTCGCCCCTCTTCCGCCGTCCTCCCTCTGCGGCCTTCATTGGTTTTTGCGTGGTCTGGTCGGCCATCTCATACGCTCGCCCACCTGTCAGTCACATCTCCGATGACCTCGCAGGATCAGACGGCAATCAGGCTGGGGCCAATTACTACGGCCATTTGGCACTGCCTGCCACCAGCTCCCAAGGTGCTTTGCAGCAGGTCGACGTCTTAAGTCCTGGTCTGCAAGGAGGGAAAACAACAAGGGACGGTCTGTGCCGTCTCTGGTGGCGATAAGGAGTTAAGTCCAGTGTTTGCCACGGGCTGACGGGTTGCTGGAGGTCAGAATGGAGTCAGAGGTCACACACTGCAAAAAGGGAGCTAAAAGTAAGGAAGATTTTCTTCAAATTAATGTATTTCTTCTTGATTTGAGCAGCAAGTTTAAATGATCTGCCAATGGAATAATTTTTTTTGCACTTATAATATAATAGGATCAACTCATCTCCATCACCTTATATTACGTGCAGTATATGTAATTATCTTATTTTAAGGGTCAAAATACTCATTCCATTGGCAGATAATCTGATTTAGCTGCTCAAATCAAGGACAAATGCATTCATTTCAAGAACATTTTACTTACTTTTAGTTCCCTTTTTGCAAAGCAGTTGGTTTGAAACCCTGTGCGTTTCTGACGTGACGTCCACAGCTTAGTCCTTTTCAAACATACAGCGCTGGTATGTTTTTATTGCAAAGAAGCCCATTGTCATCAAAGATGAGGGGGGGAAATGTTGTGAACCTCACCAGAAGCTGCTTGCTTTATTTATGTTAAATGAAAATTTAGCAAAATAAACATCTCTCATGAATATTTATGATGAAGTAAATGTGTCTAACTGGTCCAGTGGTCCTCACCATAGCTGGATAATTACAACTTTAGGATTAGTTTGACTTGATTACCATCTTGACGAGCCCTCCACACACATACAGCACTCTGGGCTGTAAGAGCAGAGCACTCAGGGACATTCCTCAGCTTCTTAAAGCTGGGGCCATAAAATGTTGGGTGCTGTCTCCAAACATAGACCAGACAGAATTTGAATGGGAAAAGATGAGTCTTTCATGGGATCTCCATTAATGTATCCCGTCTTTTGAGTCGTGGGTGTTTTTGTTGCACTTAATGATCTGAAACTTTTGTTCTGATTCAGTCTCATTAGTGAAGCTTTCAGCTGTTTTCTGTCCTCTAGCGCAGAAAGCAGATGGATTGTTAGACTTGCTGATGAACATAGCTGAGCTCCTCTAAATTTAAACGTAAACTGGGAAGAGTTCAATTAAAGCTACAGTTGGTAATCCTGTTCAGAAACACTTTTTGTTATACTGGGTGAAATGGCCCTTCCATTCTGACTCTCACCCCCCCTGTCCCTCAGATGCTGGGCGTATCACCTTATCTATTGGTCGTCCCACATGTCAATCATTCTGACACGCTCACGTAACACCAGTGTGCGTGCTCGTTCCTAGTTAGTGTCCGCGTGCTGGCTGAGCATGCGCACTTCTAGTGTTTATGTATCCGGTTAGCTTAGTAGCTAGCTTAGCGCTTAGCTTCAGTGTTAGCCGTTCATTGTAGCTCAGCTGCTCACATCGTACACTTAATTCAAATAAGCTTATAAATGAGGAAAATTTCAGAGTGATTTGTACTTTTCTGATGTTTGTAAAGTTAAATGAGAATACGGGGAAAAATCACAGAACATTTGTTTTTTTTAATAACTACACATTTTACACAATCTTTAATTTCACAGTTACACTTTGAACATGGCTGAGAGTCACAAGAAGCAAACCACATTCATGTTTATGAGAAAAAGAGGAAGGCCTCAGTAGAAAGATATAAGACCAGAGTTGATTAGGATTTTTTTTTTTTCACGCAATTCCCCCTGGAGAGCGGAAGAGGAGTTAAGACGGTCTTGTGCAGTTATTCTAAAAGGGACTTGGGGAAACGTCCAGAAAAAGTGGCGACTCTACCTTTAAATGGACATGGCAGAAGTAGTAGAACAAGCTGAAATTTCCCCTCTAAGTCACCAATATCAGTGGTTATTTATGACCAAATATTACGTAGTGGGTAAATATTTCCATCAGAATTGGCAAATATCCGATGTGTCAAGCATTGACCAGGTCACATGTGGACCAACTTTGACATACAAACACATTTAGAAAAAGCCATCGGGAAAAAAATGTGAAGATGCAACAAGAAATCGACTGGTGGCCAAAAATAAATGCCTGTCAGCCTGAAATAAGAATATGAACTGTTATGGACACGCTTCAGTGTGAATGCTTTTACTCAGTGAAGAACAGTGAAGGTAATAACATTCAGTATCAATAAGGTGTTTAAAAAAGGAAGTCAAATGAGCTATAGAGATATAAGAAGGTATTTTGAAGGATATTTTATTTCAATACATGTCAAAACATACCTTCAAGGGATTCAGAAATGGAAACAACTTTTAGTAATGCTAACTGTGCTAATAGCTACAAGATACTAAAGCAAGCTCAAGATGTCAACTCTGGTCCTTTTCTCTGTAAAACCCTTTCCTACTGTAAACATTCTTAAACAGAAGTTGAGTTTGATTAAAACCCATATAAGCAGGCCAGAGCCTTATTAAAAACTGAACAATGGGAATTCTGATTGGTCAGTTTGTGTAAAAAGTTAAAAACTATTGGACTAGTTTAAGTGGGACAGCTTCTGTTCAGGCACTCTGGATCAGCTTGTTTGGGTCGATTTTTAAAGACTGTTTTTGTCTTTCAGCTATTTAAGGCTGAATTGTAAACTAGTCTTTCTATTAAGTCAGTCATCACTGAAATATTCAGCTGTAGTTTAGTGATGACATGTTTTCCAACATCGTGCAGCCCTGCTGTACACACACTCAGCAAGTCATCCAGTTCTTTAACTTGAACATTTTATGTTTTGCTAATTACTGTTTGCACACTTTTTTAACTTCTCAGGGAGTGTTTATCTGATCCATCCATGCAGTTGCTTCGTATTTTACATCATTCTGCATCAAGTGACTGCAAAATTTAAAGCTCATCAGATGCTAACGGTGTTTTTGTTTAGCTTCTCAGTAGGTGTTGTGTGTTTATATGTGAATTATGCGCCGGTGTCTCACCAAAACTTTCATTATTTTTACATAATGACAATGACTCTTGATTCAGATGTACAGTGGTACATGAAAATGAACGATAATAAATAACAATCCATGGAGGCAGAGCGTCAAAGACGAAGGTTGTTGGACCTTTAGTCCGGTGGCCTGTGATTCCTTACAAGTTGAGAACAGATGCTGCAGGTTTTAAAGCTATAAACATCTTAAATCTTAAAGAAATTAGCTATTTGCTCTTGAACCGCTGACTTTTATTCATTTATAATTTACAGAAAGCAGCCATAGAAGATTAGTTATTAGTTTAACTTTTGTAAAACACTATTTGCAGGTTTTGCAGACTAGGTCCAAGAGGCCCGTGTGATCGTCCCACCTCCACTCCCCCAGTCAGCTGGTTCTCTTTAGACCCCCCCCGCCCCGCCCCCGGTGGGTGCTGCACCCTGTCCTCGCCCTGTCAGCCTGGCCCCACCCTCCTGGCAGGACTCTGACCAGAAACACAATAATATGTAGTGGGTGTCCTCAGTCCTTCCCTTCGCTCTGCTCCACCCGCTCCCGTTTGTTGATCTGAGGCTGCTCCATGAGATCGGCTGTGGCAGATGCACCCTCCCAAACGCTGAAACACAATTGCAATGTGTAACTGGGGCCGACGTTGCTGACGTAACCCTACACTGTGGGTGGATGGGTGGCTGGAGGTTTCAGTATTTGTGTGTTCATGACAGTTTGGGTGGATGTTTCTCTCACTGAGAAGAGAGCAGATGTATTTCTCTTTAACGTTCTTTTCCTCCCCCGCCTACATGCTATCATGTGGCCTGTGCATGTATGTCAAAAGGGCGAGGTTGCAGCCAGAGCTACTGTTACTAATCAGTTGTTTGTCCTAGGAGGCAGTGTCTGATGCAAATCCGCTAGCCGTGCGCGCAGCTAGAGCCGGCGCTAGCGCTGCTCATTGTAGAAACATTTCTTGGGGTACATCTGTGTGCTGACGCGATTCGGCGTGGACAAGTAGCAACGAACTTCACATGGGTGTTTATCCTCCTCGGGCTGTGTTTTTTTTTTTTTTTTTTTGTTGAAGGCCACATGATGGCATGAGCTAATCTGGATGCTTGTGGCACCAGTCACACCAGTTTCAGGATATCTGTGGCTTCCATCGTGTTTAATAGCGGTTCTTTATGCCAGCGCCTCTGCGGCAGCCATTTATGGCGATAAAGCCACGTGTTCGGGTTATTTCCTCTATGTTGATATGCAACCTTTACATGCAAATCCTCATTTTCCTGTATTTTATTTCATCTTGCAGAGTTTTCCTTGCATTTAGTCTGCTGTACACTGCATATTTGGCCTCTAAAGGATCATTATCCAAGTCTGGATTAGAATCAGAAATACTTAGAGGGAAATTATTTTCGTTCCACACAAAAAATATCAGTTTTGTCAATTTATTGCCTTTTAATTAGTTTCTCTGGGACTTTCATCAGATTAGTATGAACCTCTAAGGCCTTCTTTCAGCCAGCTGACCGGCAGCGCATGCTTAAAAATAGAAAAGGGGAAGACTCTCCATCACTCAGCATTTTTTTTTAATGCCATCTTGTTAAAAGGATTTTAAACTGTAAAGGATATAAAGGTTTTGCGATAAGTGGTGGCTGTATTTCATGACATTACTAAATAAAAGCAGTGAACTGTTAACTATTAATAAAAGCTCACATTATTTTCTGCGCTGTAACATTTTACTAGACTCTTGTTGAGGGTAATATTGATCCTAAAAACGCTCCAGGGCAGCTAGAAGCAGGAGAGGAGGATGGAAGGTAATAAACGGAGGAGGCACAAATCAGGAAGTGGAAATGTCCAGTAATAATATTTATCAGCCATGACCAGAAATATTTCTATTAAACATTTTTACGTTTGTTTTTTATGTTTAACAGCTTTATTGCTTAATTAATTCACCGTATTTTAGCCTCCCTTCTTTGTTTGCTCACCTGAGTTGAAACACGAGATCCAGCGGAGGTGGTTGCCATGGCAGAGTGCAGCAGCTTGTTGGTGTCGGGTTCCCAGTGCAGAGCGCTTCATTTCAGGCGACTTCCCGCCTTTCAGGCGTTTAGTCATGTAATTTTACTTATCTGGTTGAGAAATATTGTTAGACCTATAGAGAAATAAATTTAATTTTATTTATATAGCGCCAATTCATGAAACATGTCATCTCAAGGCACTTTCCAAAGTCAAATTCAAGTAAATCAGACGGATTGGTCACATTGATCCAGGAGTACTTTCTATGTTAGATGGTAATAGCAGGTGAGCTGTCTTCCCTGGATGATGTCACAGCTAACAGAACACCAGACCAGGTGTACCTACTATGAAGAGAAAATGACGGGGAACAAAAAGTTAAAAGCTGAAATGACAAGCAATGCAAATTGGAGAACAGTAGGAGAACTCAGCAGAGTGAGAAAAATAGGCCCTGATGTCCTCCAGCAGCCAAAGCCTATAGCAGCATAACTATAGAGGTAGCTCAGGGTAACCTAACCCACTCTAACTAGAAGCTTTGTCAGAAAGGAAAGTTTTAAGCCTAGTCTTAAAAGTAGACGGGGTGTCTGCCTCATGGACCAAAACTGGGAGTTGGTTCCACAGGAGAGGAGCCTGATAGCTAAAGGATCTGCCTCCCATTCTACTTCTAATAGTCCATACATTTCACCAAATACATAAATTCAAAAGGTTTTTAAGCATTTTTCACATGTTTAAAATAACATTCTTAGGCCACTTGAGTAAAATGTGTAATTTTCTAAAATAGTAGAAAACTTGATTTTTTTATTAAGTGCATTTTATTCATAAAGGATCTTTAAATACTGTCAAAGCCTAATGTGTTGTACACTACATATAAAAACAGCAACAATTAAATGAAGCATCAAGAAACGATTGATAATAAAGGAGCACATTTAATATCAAGGAGCCTTTGGTTCCATAAAAATGCTTCAGAAATAGAAAAGGTTCACTGTTGAGTTGAGAGTTGCGGCTTAAAGTAATTTGAACAAGTGAAGGACATATGAAGGGGTTCACAAATGTAGGCCCTTAAATGCAATAGTTCAAAATTTGTTTTGGAATGATTGAGGAGCTAGTAGAAAAGGACCAGAACATAACTTATTTGCCTTTAAATTCATGCGTCAGTGCTGGGAATGATGTCTCATCCAACTTGAGCACATTGATCTGATAACAGGAAAAACTGTGAGATTTGTTGTTTGTTGTGGTGCCATCTATCAGCGACAATTTATTTACCTAAATATGTGTTCAAATGGTAAAGGAACATGTTCTGTAATTGATCTTGTACAGAACTGTACATAACACCGGGTTGGTAAACATATTAAACCACTTTATTCACCATCCTTATTTTTTTTTTTTTCAATTTCCATCTGGGATCTTGAGAGGCATGATATCGGAGGAAGAATGCTATATTTGCTTAATCTGTGCAGGCTGCAGGTGTGATAATTGAACTAATGAAGATATAAATGAATATTTCCAGCTCATGAGCTGTTGAAAAACATTTAAAGCTATTCTTTGAACAACTGTGCTGATCTAAATGGAGATCTGAATCTGGAATAAACATTCACATTGACGTATGGATGCTGATTTAACCAGTTAGCCGAATGATGTGCACCGGATATAAATAGATTTTTTCGTTTGGTTTAAATAATTTAACTACCGTGTTAAGTCATTGAGGCGCTGGAAGGTTGAAGTCAATCTGTGGACTAGAGAGGAAGATACAGCTGGGTGTCATCAGCATAAAAATTAAACTAAATAATGTAACTTTGGACGTTTCTGTGTGGAAGCACTTGCAGAGAAAAAAATGCCATCTGGCAACTTAACTATTGTAAAACCATTGTTTCCCTGGTTTCACCTGTATCACACCATTTTCCCCCCAGTTAAGGAACATTTTTAACTGATATTTGTGCAAATGTTCTCAAAGTTCACACATCTAAATAAGACAAATTTGCATGAAACCACTGATGGATGCCCTTGAGCTGAAGCGGTTGTGCAACAAAAGTCGTTTTGTTACTGAGGTTTACTGCCTATGTTTAAGTTTCTCTGGAGGATTAACAAACCAAAATGTCCCACAGGAAAAAAAAAACTCAGAAGTTACGACCCATTAATGTACGACACGTCCAGATGAGACTGATATCCTCAGATGACCTCCGAGTTTGAGCCAATTTGCACTGGAATCTGTTTTGGGTATGACTGATTCGTGCAGGATTATCCTTTTTAAATGTCGTCTGTGGTTATTAAGAGTTGTGAAAGAACTCCAGATAATGCTGCTCCAACTATAATAAGACTTGAAACGCCACATTAGACTGTGGTTAATTACAGCTGAGGCCTTAGATATGCAGTAATTAATAAAAACCAGACTTCTATCTGCCTTCCTTGTGCTTGTTTCCTTCTCGATTCGGCCTGAGCGGGCTCTGTTTTGGTTTGTTGGACATTCAGATAGCTTGCTTCCACTTGGTCTATCCTGTTTTGTCCAGAAGTCACTGCAAAGCTGAATGTGACAGTGCCGCGGGCCGACCTGCATAATTCAGCACCTCTTCTCTCTTGCACGTTTGTGTCTGTGTACGGGCCACGTTCTCAAAACTGCTTCTCTATTTGCCGCACGACAGGACCTTCAAAAATGCCTACTTAAGGTCACATTCCTGCTCGGTGTGCACGTACGCGTGTGTTTGTGTACCTGCAGTGGCCGGATCGCACGGTGCCATGTTTAACCAGCTCCCCTGTAAACCACAGCACACCGTTATCGATCTTTACATCCACACATGAGCATGCCCTGGAAACGGTGACCTTTGTGCCGTTTTCTGATCACCGTTACCCCCCCCCCCCCCCCCCCCCACGATCTTTCTCTACTTTTCTGGTCTCTGAGAACGAGAAGGAAAAATATGAGTAAATGGAGCAGAAGTGAATGCTTCCTCTCATTATCCAGCCTGTTTCTGACTCTTGTTTAATGTTCCCACAACATTTGAACTAATGGGCTGTTTTTCATTTTTTTTATTTTTTATTTTTTCCTAAGCTGCCGTGCTTGCTGAAACCTTTTGATGTTTATCTGCAAATACTCAGCACTAACATTTTCAGGGTTCAATTAGTTTGATGGCAATTTAATATTAAAATACCTTCAAGTCTGCTGAACCGTACGGTTTAAATGAATAACTGCTCCATTTATCGCAGGTACACGTAAACAAATTTGACTCTTCTAACATGTTTCAGATGATCTTCATTAACTCTAATTGTGACGTTACATGCTTGTGCTTTTTGTATGGAATTCACTATATTATGTTTAGGTCAATGTATGGCTGGGCGATGTGGACCAAAAACAATATTTCGATATTTTTAGGCTGAATGCCGATATACGATATTTATCTCTGTTTTTCTCTTCATAATTACAAAAAGGCATCTCTGAATCAAAGCTTTATCCCATATATGTCACAGGCAAATTTTCTAAACAAAAAGATGTAGATAAATATGAGAAACGGCTGAAAAATAACCCCCTGAAATCCAATTTATAGACCATCTTGATTTAAAGGATATAGATATACAAATGCCGATGTTTTTAAAATATCAATATATTGCCCAACCCTACGTCAATGCTATGTTGTCATCAAAAATCACACTTGATTAGTTTCACTGAGGGACCACATGTGATCTGTTATAATTACGCAGATTGTCTGTGTTTTTAATCCCATGCGACTGCTCCATCTCGGTAATTTGTAAAGTAAAAATTTCCCCGCAAATTACCTGCTATATTTTGCTATACTCAGAGTTCCTGTGATAAAATAGGCATCTCTATGATTTGGATAGAAGTGGACGGGATCCGATGCGTGATTGGGCAGTTTTTTTTGTTACCTGAGTGCATTTTTATCTGCGTTTGTTGAAGAATGAAGTGTTTAGAAAACCCTGGGTCCCTGTAACACAAAGCCCGTCTCTATACCGTATAAATGCATTTAGTGTTGAACTTCTACCCACCGTGACTTTTCCTGTTTGTAAAGTTGTTGGTGGGAGGGATACGTATTACGTATGGGGACAGACATTAACCGGCTCTGTCTGTAAAATGTAAGAACAGCACGAGGTCTAGCGCTTGTTGCACAGTGTGATAAACTGAAGGGCTGCACTGCTTCTACACAGCCGCTCACATGCGCTACAAGCAGCAGAGATGTCCTTAAATATCAGCAAATCCCAGGCTTTGGTTATCACTGGTGAATGTGCCACATATATAGCTGATGTAGGGGCGTAATTTCTTTATTACACAAGGTCCCTTGCGAATAGGGCAGTAGTCACATTTTCTCAGGTTACAACAACAAACCTCAGTGGATGGCTGAAGGAAAGCATCCCCACACCATGATGCTGCCACCGCCATGTTTTATGACAGGAAGCTCGACGACCAGGATGTCAGTTTTCCACATGTTGGTTGCTTCTTCCACAAAGACTGGACATGTGGAGTGACCGAGGTGTGGACAGTTGTCCTGTGGACAGATTTCCCCACCTGAGCTTTGGAGCTCTGTTGCTCCTCCAAAGTAGCCATGGGCCTCTTGACTGCACCGGTCTGATACAACCGTTACATGGTAAATGTTAAATGGATGAATCCAATACCTTGCAATGTGAGTGAAGGCTTCAGGCTAGACATAAACATTGTTTAAAATAATAGCCGTCGTGCTCTTTAGCATGTTGCTTTTGGAGGTGCTTATTTACGTTTGTGGTCAGTGTCCGAAATTAACTTCCTGATTCACCGGCCAAGTTGGCCGGTAGATGTAAAAATCAACCGGCCAGGCATATTTTTTACCGGCCAAAATATTAATCCTGACCAGACCTCAATTTTTATCAAAAATTAAGAGTGAGATTATGTTAATTTTCGGGGGGCGTGGTTGGGGGCGTGGCTGTCTGGACCCTGGAAGAGAAATCTTTGTTTCCTGACTTTAATAAGAAAATATTGTAGTTGATTATAATAGGCACAATAAGAATTATCACATTTATATCCAGGCAATAAAAACACTACAGATTATCATTATTCTATCCGTGTTGGTCTAATTTGTGAATGAGGCAGAGTTTCATCAAGCCTATACGGTTCAACATTTTTCTCTCAGCTGCAACACTTAAAGCACGCAGGGGTTCACGCTGCGTCTTTACGCTGATCCAGCTGCTGGATTTTACCCTTGTGCGCTACACGCAACGGATAAACAGTGGGGAAAATGCATAAATAAAGACTGTAAAGGGCTCCTTTAGAGGAAAGAGAATGAATAATGGGTCTGAGCTGAAGCCCCTGATTCCTTAAAAAGACCGCACCTATATTACATGTAACGTAATTTTGCGCACCTGAATTCAAGCGCAAGGCAGCAGCCCACCGAAGCACCACTGGCTCTGTGTCGTTAAATACAAAACAGCATTAAACATAGCTACTGACTCTCCTGTTGATTTTAATTGGGACATTTTGGTACGAGTGGAAGGACATTAAACGTAGTGATTCACGTTTTGAAGGCTGGTCGCTGACAAAAGCACCAGGCTCCGAGGGAAGGGAGGAGAGAGGCGCAGTTACAGCTCTGAGGCACTGTAACTGCGCCTCTCTCCTCCCTTCCCTCGGAGCGCACGTAGTTAAATGTAGAATTAATAAAAACGAAACTTATAAACAGACTAATGGGCATTTTAGACTGTATCTGGTTAGCAGATCTGTTTTCTGATCTATATCGTGCAGCCATGACTGGTTTTGAATGAAAGCTTTATCTGGGAGCCGCTCTCCCCAGAAATAAGATGTGATGCTGAACCAGCTCCGCAGAAGGCGGGTCTAGACTGAGCTCTGTGAACGGATCATCCGCAGCCCATATGGGCTTTGTTATTTTTATTTTATTTTTTATTTATTTGGTACAAAGATTTACTCACCATGTGGCAGCTAGCCCTCTGAAATTCACTCGCCAAACGGGAAATTTACTCGCATTTGGCGAGTGGCGAGTGTTAATTTCGGACCCTTTGTGGTGCTGCATTTACCAACTTTATCACCGTCGCTCGCAATTTTCCCGTTGCAGATGCTGCATGTTGCAGTCGGGCTTGTTGGCGTATCAAGTTTGAAACGTTTCCAAATAGCTGACTTGGCTCGGTCCGGCGCTTCCTCCATGTTGCTCTGTGTTAGCTCACCGCTAGCTGCTGTGCGTGCTCTGCGTGCTCTGCGTGATGACGTAACCAGGCGTTGCAAACAAAGAATAGAAGTGACTAGATCGTTGTAACGTATTACTCTGTATGATATTAATAAAGAAATGACTGGCTCGGCGTCATTCATCTGATATCCGATCCAGCTAATTAGTCAATATCGGAGCTGATATCCGATCCGGGTATCAGATCAGATCATCTATGATACATAAGTGCCCCCTATAGTGTAAATTAGGTGGGTGTTGTAGACGGTAGGTTGCAGTGGATTATTTCTAGGCTCACCATTTTCCCCACTGAGGGACAGAAACCGTTATTTCCAGTCATATCACCATGTGAAACCGTGACGAGTCTTTAAATGTTGTGTAAGGTTCATGTTAGTTGTGTTTTTAGTACCTGGAGACCACAGAAGAAATGTAGCTACATGCTCTTAATTCTGGTTTAGTTACATGGAGGCAGGTGTGTTGGTGATTTTTCTTTAATCGTATTACATTGTGTTGGTTGACCAGATTAAAAAAAAAAAAAAAAAAAATTCCCTGAGATTTGTGGCTGTAATCGGACAAAGCGTGGTAAAGGAGCATGAATACTTCTGCAAAGTATTTATCTCCGTTTTGCAGCGGCGGGGTTGTTAATTACCTCACAGCGTTGCCTTTCCATCGGCCTTCCTGTTACGCGCCAACCTTGATCCCTACGAGTCGGTTATGGAGGTGTTGAAGCAATGAGCAGCGTTCTTACATGATTTACACCTTCACACAACCCCCCTCTCTGTCACAGTGAGGGGGGGGGCTCGATACTGAGGCTGAAACTCACCTGAAACAAAAAGGCTTTTCTCTGCCGTCGTAGAGGAAATGTGTGCGTTTAGCCTTCATTGTTCTGGGATGGCGAGCCTCCGCTGCCCGTCTTTGTTTTTCTTGGTGATTCAGGGTTTTTTTTTTTTTTTTTTTTCTTCTTGCCAGGCAGGAAACTCACAAAAGCCCCAGTTAGTCCAGTTCAGCGCCATCATGTTACAGGAATTTCTACTTTGTTTTATCATGCTTAAAGCACTTATCCAGCACAGGAACTGATACTAGATTAAGCTTTTATTCTGCTGCTGTGTATTTTCCTGTGACTTAGATGTCCTGTGGGGACATCTAAGTCGGTTATCCTAAACTAACCCGATCTGAAAACCTCCCATTGTAGCTCTAGCTCCATGTTTCGGGCCGTCGTCCTGCTGGAAGGTGAATTTTTCTTGGTTTCAAGTCTTTTGGGGTTAATAGATATTTTTTTTACCAGCATTGCCTGATGTTTGGCTCCATCCAACCATCCAATAAACAAGCAGTTTCCCATCCCTAGAAAAAGAAAAAGTATCCCCCACGTCATGATGCTGCCACCACACCTTTTCCCCACATGGCCAGAAGTTACTACGGTCTTTAAATGAATCATTATTGTCTTGCGTGGCTTTGCCAGTTTAGGTTGAGATGTTGTTTGAAAACCTAACCCAGCTCCACCCTTCTCCAGAACTCTCTGCCTGACCCGTCTGCTGTGTGTCCTGCTCTCCACGATGCCGTTTGTTCACTGATCGTAGAGGCCGACCGATACATCGGCCGGACGATATCTGGGGCCGATATTTGTGTTTTTATTCCCTGTATCGGCCGATACGTGCATCCCTTCGCAGATCTGGCGAGCTGCCACCACTGTATGCGCATGAAAACAATTACCAATCACTACGCATACAGGATCTAACTTTACATAAAATAATGTCCATTCACTGCAGCAGGGATCCGTTCTTTTTTTTTTTTTTTTATCCTCCCCCTGAACTAAATTAGCTCTTTTCTCTTTGTGACATGTTCATTAAGTGAGAGTCGCGATGAGTTTTTTTTTCATTGTACCTTTCAAGCTGAAGCTAAAGCTGATTTTAACGCAGGTTTTGAGACTTGTGTAACGTTTAGAGGAAGAAAAATTTAAATCTGCTTCAAGAATCGGCCCCAAAAATCAGCAGCGCAGATTCGGTATCGGCTCGTTCAAAGGTCAGCGACCTTTACAACCCGCAGAGACATTTTTGCCCTCAGTCCAGCTAAACAAATTATGTTTAGAGCCACAAAAGTTACACATCTCTTTGAAACAAGAGCTTGTTTTTATAGTATACTATAGGAAATTTGTTTACATTTTTTTAATTAAAGATAAAGTATTTATTATTTAAACCAACAGTATTTTTAGGTTTAATGCATTTTCTTCAATTGGACATTTGATTTTTTTATAGCAAATGGCATCAAAATGATGAAAAAAGCAAGTCGTTTGCAACCTATTGACAAAAATACTTTAGCTATAGTAAAATATTCTACACGCCATTAGTTTCCTTCTTTCTGGAAATGTTAATGCATATATTGCAGAACTAAATGCATCTTAAAGCTAGCAATTTTAAATGACCTTTACATTTAGAAACATTGACCAATTTTTTCCTCCCCACATTTTTGGTTTAAGTTTTTTAAGGGCCGAAACTGAAGGGGTAAAGAGTCACATGCAGCTCTGGTCTCTTATTGTATATTTCTAGATTTTAATAGTGATGGTTGACATTATTAGTTGTAGTTTTGGACGTCCAACCCGTGGCAAACATTTTATTTAGGCTGTTGCAACAAATGGACAACTCACACCCTGACTGTAGGGGGTCCTGAGAAACCTGCACAACTGCAAGGTCTCCTTTTTGATGAGTTTGTGTGGAAGCTTATATTTATGCTCAATAAGCCTCGACTCCGAACCCCAGGCAGGAAAGCCGGCTCGGTGGAGTCTGGATTTATGCAGCGGTTAATCTTTCCCAGTTTCACCCTTGCTCCGTGTCATCGTGCAACGCCTCACTCCTCCCCTGCCTCTTCCCCTGGATTCCTGCAAAAACGATTGCATTTTTGTTCAATTTCTGTTTTGAAAACCATTAACTTCCACACCTTTACATTTTTCATGGCTTAAAATAAGAGGTTGATGAGATCTGTAGTTTCTAATGTTTCATTTGAATCCAGAAGTTTTAGTAAATCTTACGCCTATTTAAAGAAATGGGAAGATATCTCCCCTTGCTTCAAGATTCTTCTTTGTCTGCTTTTGCCCTCTCCTCCTCTGCTTTCCTCCTCTTTGTCTGCCGGCGTGTCTGATGTCTGCTGGGACGACTTTCCCCTCCCCATATCTAGGATAAAACCTCCGTCCAGCTGACCCCAGACCCAGGCTTAGGGAGGAATCCCCCCATGGTGCTGCAGGTGGGGCTGCAACAATATTGACTCAGGAACTCAGTTCATTTTATTAGGCGTGTGTGTGTGTGTGTGTGTGTGTGTGTGTCTGTGTGTGTGTGTGTAAGAAGGAAATGACGCAGAGCAGCTGGAATCTATAATCACTTTCTTTTTAAAGCAGCTATTATCCAGAAAGTTTCTCTCCTCCTTTCTCTTAAAATTAATCTTTTCATTACCCCTAAAAAAAAAAAGAAAAAAAAAAAAAGATCAAATTCAAACGTAATCTCCGTCTCCATGGTTTCAGGGGATTTTGGCTTTTCTCTCCATCAGAATCGGTCGCTGAAGCAGGAACTGCAGCACAAGGTTCTGTTTACATCTTGGTTTGAAAAAAATAGCTTTTATTTCAGGATTGTGCCAGAAAAAATGACCTCCCCAAATTTGGTTTGTTTTTCTTCCAAAATGTGTTGTGTAGACACAACACTGGTTCATCCCTTGATTCTTTTTTTTTTTTTTTTTAGCCTTTTTATTAGAGGTTAATACATTTACTTGACTAACTTTTTTGCACAATTCACTGCTATGAGCAGCTATACTTCACCCTATTTTTCAGTTCTGTTTGAGTAATGTTATTTTGAACTAATGCTACAAGAGTAGCATTAGTTAATTTAGTTAACTAAATTAAAGAATTTGAACCAATTAACGAAATTGTTTACTTAGTCAATTTCTGGCTACTCCACTCACCACTATATATTCCACTGAATGAAGATGAAGCAAGCTTGAACTAAAACTGTACCAGACACGCTTTCACAGTTTGCCTAATCCATCTTCTCACTAACGGTTTCCAGAGTGCTGGTATCAGGACAGCCTGTTGGTTCTAAAGGATGGTGCGTTCGCTGATGAGAAAAAAGTTGGGTTTTTGAGTTCACAACAGTTAGCTTCACGGTCCGGGTCAAACGAGCTGAAAACTGGAGACGAATTGTCTGGACATGGATAAGAAATATTGAGCAAGACCACTTCAGCAGCTGAATTCCCTCCTTCAGTGAACTGGAAGAAATGATTTAAAACCTTTAGGGACGTGATTGTGCTGAAAGTAACGTATTCACAGCAAAAAGCTCCATTTATCATAATTTAAAGTTGTGCTTGATGCCTCTAACCTAAAGCTGGACCAGAGGAGTCAGAGGAGGGGCTCGTAATTGTCTGGAATTGGAGGTTTACCCAGAAACAAAGAAGCCATAATAAAGAGCAAGGAAGCATTACGTTACTTGTAATTCCTTTCATGTTGGACTCCCTTTTCCTCATAGATCAGAGCCCAAAGCTCCTGATATGAGATAAGATCAAGCCTAGCTGAACTGTTAATGGCTTATTTACCATTGTCTAACATCTGACCTCTTTTTCCTTTGAATCCACAACACGAATTGTTCACATTGTAACAAGGTCCGTATTAAATGGTCCCCAAGATGTTGGTCTTGATGGAAAATGGATATTTGCGGTGAAACCGTTTAAACCCTTTATATAATGATTTATTTATTGGAAACTGAAGCCTGCTTGTTGAGCGACTGCCTCGGTTGTACTTTAACTTTAGTTTTCAGCGTTGTATCTTCAAACGCAGACACGCAGCTCTGTTCAGGCTCGGGGGAGAAACAACACGGCCAAAAGTGGTTTGCTGGCTCAGATAAGGAGCTCTGGTTAGTTTCCTCCACACCTGATAACCCGCTGCTCACCGCGGCGAGTGGTGGAGCTGAGAACGCTCAGGACGGCCTGCTGTTTTTAGAGCTGAAAGGAGATGTGGAGGACAGATAACGGTAAACGAGATATAACGGCATGTGGAGATGCTAATGAGGACTGAGGTGATGAGTCGTGTTGATGGTCTTACTATTTCTGAAATAAATGATTACTTACACCATTTTTTTAGTATCGTAAAGGGAAACTATGATAACCTGACAAAAGCCAGCTGTATGTCGTTCCGCCTAGCTCCACTCACATACATCTGGGACACCGCCATAGGGATTGCCTTTACAGAAGGCTGGGCCTTATCAAAAATTCTTGCATATGATTGGATAAGCCACTTGTCTGTCATCTTTATTGACGTGCTATTTCAACCACTCACACTGAAGCTAACCCGTGACGCTGATGATAGCGACGCAGGAAAAAAAAAAATAATAATAATAATGTGTTTGCGGCTCTAGTGGCACGCGTTTTATTGACAGTGAGCTGACAGGAAGAGGGGGGAAGACAGGCGGCAAAGCGCCGCGGGTCAGAGTCGATTCCGGGCCGACCGCGTTGAGGACTAAAGGCCTCCTAACATAGTTAGCGCTAACCGCTAACCGCTCCGGGGCGCGTCCGCGTCAGCACGTCCGCTGGTCCCGGAAAACAAAACTTGCCAAATCCGGTCGAGAGAAGGGCGAAAACATCGTTTCCACCAACAAAAGCCTTCAGAGGCGTTCTCTGATGTTCTTTTAATGAAACAATATTAGGTAGATTGGACAACACGGTAGAAATAGCAGCATCAATGCTAACGCTTGCTTCCTCGACGAGCCGCCATTGCTATCAAAACAGTCTCACGTCATGGTCGCGTCTCCACTACGTCACATCTATGAAACTCCAGCCCTGCGTCCTGATTGGCCAGACCATAAATTTGGTTGGAGAAATCACTGTCTACCGGCGGTGTCCCAGATGTATGTGAGTGGAGCTAGGCGGAACGACATACAGCTGGCTGTTGTCAGGTTAAAACTATGAAGCTATGAATTAAAAACATGAAAATAATGCATCTGAGTGCTGAGTTCAGTTTGAAATAATAAAGTAGCTGCTTATCCTCTGCCGGTTTCTCTTTTTATTCATGCTCTTTTCCAAACAAAGATACTTGTTTCATGTTTTCAAACTGCGTTTCTTTTTATTTTGCCTTTTCATTGTTTTGTTTTTTTTGCTGCATGGGCTGATGCTGCTTCTGAGCTGGAACGGCCGCCGTGTTCGTTGTCCTTTTGGAGATAAAAATAAGGGTTCCTTTGCTCTGTGTAGTCGGCAAATTGTTGCATAGAAGTCGCAAAGAAGCCTGCAAAGGGAAACGTGTTATTGTTGCTGAAGGAGGAACGACTGAGACTTCAGGTTTGGATCTACAAGCCTCTTCTCAGAGAAACACTCCAGGTATTTGCAGGTACATCTGAATGTTTCACAGCTCTGATGATGTGCCAGAGATAACGGCCTGCAGCCAGAGTTGATACACGGAGCACAAAACACAAACAAGCTCTACTTGATTTGCTGTTTGATTAAAAAATGGAATCACAAAAATTCTCAGATTTATTTGAAATCTGTTCTCTTAAATGACGTTATTGTCATATTTTATCTTTACAAAAAGAAAAGATCCACGAGTTGCGTCATGGAGGACTGGCGCCCATCCTCGCCGTCCCCCTGAACGGGGTGAGGGATGAGCAGCAGGTGGGGCTGGTTTCAGTGTGAAATCAACTCACTTTCTCACGCAGAGATGTGACCTTTGACCCCAGCTGTCAGAGAACATAACCCGTGGGTGTTTTGTGGAAAGCTTCGTGGATGGATTATGGGTTGTCCTTTTAAAGCAGTTTAAAGAGAAACCTGTATGCGAGTGTTGAAGACATAAACAGAATCAATAAATTATTGATTCTGTTATGTAGACAGAACAGGTTAAAATATCATTAATTTCCTTCTGCTATAGTTTGAACACCTTAGCGTAATTGTATTTCACTTGTTTGATGTCATTATTAAATATTATTAAAGAGTTGTGACAAATCCTCAATTTGATAATATGGCGCTAATTCACTACAGATTGACAGAAATTATCCAAATTTATTAAATGGCTTGCCATCTATGTAGTCCAATTATGATTCAGTCTAATGTATAATTCAAGAATGCACCGTGTGGCATTGTCTAAATTTACCAAACTTAATACTATTAAAAAAAAGAACTGATAACTCTGTAGGTTCCAGTCCACTAGGACATAACCACGTCGTTAACCCAGCAATTGCACAGGTGAAAAAATGGCGACCTCTATGGGTGAAAAATATAACAAAGAATATACACAATTTCTGAAGTAATTATGAGTTTTGACGCATCACAAACAGCAGTTTTTAAGTCAATAGGAACATTTCAACATATTCAGGCCAACATGTTCAACTAGTTGTGGATCCCTTTTCAAGTTAACAGTTAATGTACAAAACTCAGAGAAAAAAGTTGTTTTTATCCATCATAACCCTTGCTCTTTGCTCCCGCTGTCCTAAAATATAATGCAATGGACAGCTGGGACCCTCTGAGCAGGCCCCTTGTAACGGGCGGCTGCCATCAGTTTTTCACTATAGATGCCAACGTAAAGCTTGAGAAGCACTTAGATTACTAAAGAACAATATAACAATATAATATACACAGCCTTTATTACTGTGTTGTAAGCACACAAAGATACAGAGACTCACAGCATCTAGCAAGATGAGGCTCAGCTGGTCACTGAGGGCACTACTGGCCAAACCCAGCTGTACACAAACAAGCGTTGGATGTTATGTTTAATCAGAGATCTGGATTTTAGATTAGCTGTGTGCCAAAATACTGATCTCTGCTATGTTGACTCTTATCCACCGCTGAAGATTTCCTGAGCAGGTAACCGAATGCACATCGTTTTGTGGGTGGTTCTTAGATCCAAATCCTCCACGCGCTCTAAACAAAGCATCCAGGAGCATACTTTTCATGTCGTATTCAGCCTTTATCTGCGCTTCATGGAAAAGCATCTACTTGTTGTCATTCGGTTGTACAGATTCTGCCCCGTGGTTGTGGGAAAGCGCTCACATTGGTAATCACTGAGAAGTCAGAGGCCGATCTTTGTACGTCACGTTCCAGCTTCTATAGGCACATTTTCTCCACCTCTGAGAGGTTGGAGCTGACTGGTGGCAGCCATCCGCAGAGTTGGCCTACTTTCCTTCCGTCTCATAAATAGTTCTGTCTCACAAGTTCAGTCTTAAGTATCACTCATTGTGTGCGAATGCCTCTGCGTTACACGGCGGAGAGGAGAGATTAGGATGCAAACACCGAGCAGCACAGAGCCCTGCAGCGCACTGCACGGCCCGACGTACAGTAATTACACCCAGTTAGTTCATTTGCTCAGCTTAGACATGGAGACGTGTGCTTATGTGTGGAAAAAAAAAAGAAGCGGGAGGATAAAAACATTTTCATTTTGGTTATTATGAGTCTCAAGTTGACGAATCACTCCCCGTGATGTCGCAGTAGATAGATTTTTATAAACATGGCTTTTGTTTGTCCAATCGCCGGGAAGCCCAGGCAGCTGGATTGTGTAAACCCCAGAACTGGATGCGTATTGTGTATTCTGTAAATGCTAAACATCCTAGTAGATGTGATTTAAACGGAGTCAACAATATTTGCCGCTGCAGCTGAAACTTTGCTGGACTCGGTTGATACGGGCAAAGGCCTTCGCACAGATATTTGCAGCTGAATATATGCGATGGACGACGGGGAACGCTGCGATAAGAATAAGGACGTGCGATAAATAAACTGATAACGTCGTTTTGCCTTGGCTTCACAGCACTCATAGATCTCAGATAACGAGCGGTCTGTCCAGTTAACAGGGAAACGTGAAATTCATCATTCCCACGGCGATGTCTACCGTTAAGGCGTTGAGCCACTCTGCTGTGCTTCCTCAGTAACCCGACATTAACACTCGTTTTACCTTTTTGCACCGCATTAAACGACACATGGTAGTCCAGGCTGTTCTTCTCAATATAGAGTTTGTGATAATGATAATTTGGAATGTGTTGTACAGCCATTATGAAGGCTATAGTGAAATATTCATAACACTTGGAATATGTTAGCTAAAAATTATTCCACTGGTACACTCAATATGAATATCTCTGATATTGCATTGAGGCTGTATTTGTGACATATTGCGCAGGTTTAATTACCAAATATAAATCAATGATCAATCCATTTACAGAGTTCGGTTTAATTCTAATTACACAACACAGTAAAATGCAGTTATCAGATGACGCCAACTGGGAAAAATCATCCTGAGCAAGCATGTGGGGACAGTGGAGAGAAAGATGGGATGCAGTTCCATCAGGTACTTTCCTTTGGTCCTGATGGAAGCGGAGATGAGGCAGACTGGAATGAAGAAAATGGCCGTATTGCTCCTCCTGATGTCACCGTCACAATATTGATCACTGGAATCTCTCGTCGTGGAGCACTCATTTGAAACTAACGGGCTTTAACTTACCTGAACTTGAATCCGGCTGATTTGTCTTGCAAAGTGTCTGTAAATCTAATTTATTGTGACGTGGCGCGACGTTGATGAATTGGTGTTGAATCAAACCTTGATCTCCGTGCTCCGTAAATCAAACGGCGCTCCTGTGGCTCAAACTTTTTAATGAGCAACAAAAACAGCAATTTGTCTGTTTGTTTCTTTTGTGCTAATGTTTTTTGGCCCGCATCCCGGTGTTTTTTTTAAAAGATTGGTCCGGACGCAGCAGAGGCTTCTGCTCTGGACCAGAGCTGCATGTGTGTCCAAGCGGCCCGGAGGTGGCTGCGGTCTCGCTGGCCGGCGCGTTTAATCACCCACCGCTCAACTCGAAGCACGGCTTTGTTTGAAACCAGGAAGAGACCGGTGTCTCCACAGCAACAGTTGCTAGCGGTTACGCAAACTTGACAACCCGCGATGACCCACATTCCTGCAGTAAATCACAACACAAGCGCACATTCCTGACTCCACCCTGGCTGCCTATCGAAACTGTGCTCAGTGTTTCCACTCTGCCTGACTTCAGCAAACAGGAGGCCCGAAACAAACGGGGGAACGGGAAAGAAACTGTTGTTGTGTAGAAAATTACAAACCCCACTATCGGTTTTCCTGCCTCTTCCCTACCTCTCCTCGCTGCTTCTTGGCTTTTCTGTGTATTTACTCACCGACTCGCTCCAACCTAAAACTTTGATTCCTGTCCATAAAGCTCCTGTCCAGTTCAGGGCTGCTCACCTTGGATATAGGGAAGGGTAATATATCGAGATTAAAAAAAAAAGAGATATTGTTTATGTAGAGATGCTCTTTGTTGCGTTATAATAGGGCTGGACAATAATTCAATAACAATATATATATATCGATCGATAGACGTATATCGATGAGAAAAAAAAAGTTCAATAGAATACCAGTTTCCTTCTTTTTGCTTTCTAGCCAATCATGTAGGTTAATATTACATTCATTACATCCTCCCAACCAATCGCAACGCAGACCCAGGAACACTCCGCTCCCTTCAGAGTTCAGAGGTCACGTGTTCTTTTTTCTTTTTTAAATCCTTGCAGTTTTGATAAAAAGTTGGTTGAATAAAGGGTTGAGTTTGAATTTAGTGTTCTTTATCTAAAAATAGGTCGCTAAGCAACAGCATAAAATGACCAGGGCTGCACTTAAAATATACGTTTTGAATTTGTTGATAATTATGGATCAATATGATTTCTATTTTATCGATATGCTTTTTTCCTATATCGTCCTGCCCCACGTTATAATTGTACTTTAATGTGTTCCAGCAGGTTATTTTTCAGCTGTTTCTCATATTTATCTACAGCTGTTTGTTAAAAAATGTGACTGTGAGACATTTGGACGCATTTTTTATAATTTATGAAAAGAAAAACGTATCGCGATGAATATCGTATATCGGCATTCAGCCTAAAAATATGGAGGTATTATTTTTGGTCCTCATCGCCCAGCCCTGCTGGTCGTTTTCTTCGCCTTTCACATGCTGACGCGGCTATTTTCGATATTCAAATTGTGACAGCCGTGTCCTCAGAGGTGTCTTCTTGGTTTCATGCTTTGTTTTTGAACAAGTACACTGCAAAAAGGGAACTAAAAGTAAGTTAAATTTTCTTGAAATCTGTGTATTTTTCCTTGATTAGAGCAGGTAAATAAGATTATTTGCCAATGGAATAAGATTTTTGCACTTAAAATGGGAACAATTCATCTCCATCATCTTATTTCAAGTTCAGAATATCTAATTATCTTATTTTAGGGGTAAAAATACTCATTCCATTGGCAAATAGTCTTATTTAGCTCCTCAAATCAAGGAAAATATGCTACTTTCAAGAAACTTTTACTTTTAGTTTGCTTTTTGCAGTGTAACATCCTTCCTGACGTAATAATTTATTTCTATAAAGGAAGCCTTGGGATCATTCATTTCCAGGTTATTTCCTTATTTTGCATACTTTGTCAGCCGAGCTTAGTTGCATTCAAAACATTTAAGGGGAATTTTCTGAATGCAAAAACCTTTGCAACACGATTAAGTAACACCTTCGCTCTTTATGTATCAGAGCCACGTTGCTTTTGATTTCGCTACTAGACAACTCACACATAAGGAGAATGGAATGCTGGGAATCTCCGCAGCAGATCCGAGGTCTCTCTGGTGTCGGTCGTAGTGAAACATGAGGTCAATTTTTAGTGCTCAGCCTCCGGCGAGCGAGCATGTGAGCCTGCAGGAGTTACAGCTGCTGCTTCTGCGCTGGATTACATGCATACATCAGGGAAGCCAATGGATGTTTACGTCGTGGGCGGATGAGTCCGAACACTCGCTGCGACCGTCAAGGACAGCCGTGTTTGAGCTTGTACCTGTTTGTTTGCCCGACGGAGAGATTTCCTTAAACAAGCAGCACCAAATGGAGGGAAACTAGATAATAAAGTTCAAGCGGAGTTAATTGATTCGATTTACAGGTCAGGAAGGAAGCGGGGCTTTCCTGGAAATGACTGTCATTTGGTTCCAATTATGGGGAAAATGTACATTTCCTCACAGAAGAAGCTTTATTTCAACCCAAGAGATCTAATTTGAAACTATTAAAGCTCTGTGTGTACAGTTTCTTCTTGCAAAAGGTTTCACAGACCTGGAGTTGTTCTGCATTTTGTCCCATCGCAATCACAAACGTGAAAATACTCTATATCGTAAAAGTATATTTCTCACCTGCCTTGGCTGTCAAATCAACTTCAGTGACATCGCATTCTTAATCTATAGGGTCCATCATGACCTAGGTCCACCCTTTGCAGCCTTAACAGCTTCAGCTCTTCTGGAAAGGCTGTCCACAAGGTTCTGGAGTGCTTTGAGGATTTTGTGACCATTCTTTTCCAGAGGATCATTTATGAGGTCAGACACTGATGTGGGACGAGAAGGTCTGGCTCTCATTCTCTGTTCTAATCCGTCCCAAAGGTGTTCTGTCAGGTTGAGATCAGGACGCTCTGAGTTTTTGGGATAAATATTCATGAAAGATTTTCAAAACAAGATCATTCTTCTTATTCTTCACAATTATGCATCGTTTCCTGTTGGTCTATCAAAATAAAAGCCCAATAAAATCGACTTCTAGTTTGTATAAGCAGATGATGGACTCTGTCTTCCTTCTGTGTTTCTTTTTAAAGGACCTCGAGTTCCATGGGGTGATGCGGTTCTACTTCCAGGACCGGGTGGCTGGCAACTTTGCCACCAAGTGCATCCGGGTCTCCAGCACAGCGACGACGCAGGACGTCATCGAGACGTTAGCCGAGAAGTTCAGGCCGGATATGAGGATGCTGTCGTCGCCGAAGTACTCCTTGTACGAGGTCCACGTCAGCGGTGGTGAGTCCCGTTGGGTTTTAGCTCCTCCAGATGAAACTGGGCCAGACACAGCTGGCTGTGGGTTAAACCGCTGCGCTTATGTTTCAGAAGAGCGGCAGCTGGACCTGGATGAGAAGCCGCTTGTTGTTCAGCTGAACTGGAACAAAGACGACAGAGAGGGACGGTTTGTGCTGAAGAACGAGAACGACATCCTGCCCAAGGTCAGCAGCTCTCTGACTGTGAGCCTGTAGGCTTAGAGTCGCCACGGGTTGCTTCATTACTGGGGCTGTTGGTTTTATCGTTATTAACATTATTAAAGCATTAATAACGCTTTAATAACTTTATTAATGCGTTAATGTTATAAATGCTTCATTAACACGATAACTTTGTTATACTGTAACGCCAACATTAATCAAGCACGTTAATCACAAATCCATCCATCCATCTGTTCATCCATCCATCCATCTATTCATCCATCCATCCACCTGTTCATCCATCATCTGTTCTTTCATCCATCATCTGTTCTTTCATCCATCCATCCATCCACCTGTTCATCCATCCACCTGTTCTTTCATCCATCCCTCCATTTATTCATCCATTTATTCATCCATCCCTCCATTTATTCATCCATTTATTCATCCATCCCTCCATTTATTCATCCATCTCTTCTTTCATCCATCCATCATCCATCCATCCATCCATCCATCCATCTGTTCTTTCATCCATCCATCCATCCATCCATCCATCCATCCATCTGTTCTTTCATCCATCCATCCCTCCATCTGTTCATCCATCCATCTGTTCTTTCATCCACCCCCCATTTATTCATCCATCCTTCCATCTGTTTTTCCATCTGTCCGTCCATCCATCCCTCCATCTGTTCTTTCATCCATCCATCCCTCCATCTGTTCTTTCATCCATCCATCCCTCCATCTGTTTTTCCATCCATCCATCCATTCATCTGTCCATCCATCCATCCATCCATCCATCCATCATCTGTCCATCCATCCATTTATTCATCCATCTCTCCATCTGTTCTTCCATCCATCCGTCCAACCATCCATCCATCATCCCTCCATCCATCCGTCTCTTTTTTTCCATCCATCCAGTGTCTTGTCCGTCTCTTATAGAAACTTATGGAGTTGTTGGTTTAAATCTTCTTCCCACAGTCTGTGAAGCTTCATCAGTCGCCCATTCCTAATCTCGTATAGTTCTATCTGCACTCATTTGCTCTTTTGTTTCATTTTCACCCAGAAGAGTCAGAGTAATGGACCAGAGAAGGAGAAAGATGGAGTGATACAGAACTTCAAAAGGACTTTGTCCAAGAAGGAGAAGAAGAAGGAAAAGAAGAGGGAGAAAGAGTTTGCTCGGATCCCCGACGGAGACGAGCACATTCTAAGCCGCGAGGACGGGTAAGACGAACGCTTTGCAGTCATTTATCTTTTTGCCCGCTCCCTCACATCCTCTTAGTCCTCACAGAGGATTTTTGTTAAGCCAAGAAAAGCAGGGGAACAATCCAGAAGAGCGAAGAATGAACTCTGACCTCTCTGTTCCTCCATCTGTCTTTTTATTTATTTTTATTACACACTTCCAGTGACATTTGTCAAATTTATGTGTGATTTAGGGAGAACAGTCGTCTGGCGGCGGAGGTTTATAAGGACATGCCAGAAACCAGCTTCACCAGAACAATCTCAAACCCGGAGGTGGTGATGAAGAGGAGGAGGCAGCAGAAACTGGAGAAGAGGATGCAGGAGTTCATGAGCAGCGATGGAAGGCCAGAGTCTGGTACTATAAGTCGCCTCGCTTCTGTTTATCCTGTTAATTTGTGCAGTGAGACTTTCTCCTGGTAAACTGAGCTGGTGCTCAGATCATCCTTATGTGCGTCGCGTCAAGTGGCTGACACAAATACAGCCGGGAACCTCAGTGTAGCTCCCTGACACTAAGATTTAAGTGTTGCACGTCGATGCTGAGGGAAAAGTGCTGAGATATTACAATTCCTGGAGCCTAAAGTGATTCATTAATTTGGAAAGAAGGAGGTTTTAAATCTCCAGGATGTCTCCTTTGGCTGTCTGTTCAAATTAATTTCTAGATCAAAGATTTGGCAAAGAACTCACTGCCTAGAGATGCTCCGGTCTGGATTTAATTTTTCTTCTGTCTAAGCCAATTGCCGGTACCGATTTCCTGTGTGATGCTGCATTAAGTCAATGTAGATGCTTGAAAATGTGAAACATTCAGGTAGCCACACTCGTCCTTTTCTCGACAGTAGCAGGTATTTTGTCCCAACAGCTAAATTTTTCTGGCTGATTTCTGGCTGTTTGCAGAAAGACTCTGCTAATGTTGTCAGGTTTCCTCTCTGGTTTGATATGACTCAGATTATTCGGCTTCTAACACATTTCAGCAGTGGTTAGGCTTGTCATAATAATAGATGTCTTGGAACTCATTTGCATCAAAATCCATATAAATTGATCCATTCTCAATTACCCAAGTAGTCACACTTGTTCCGATCGCAGCGCTGTAATAACAGCCGCTCAGCAACGATCTGCTGCTGGAAGTTTAAACTCTTCAAACATGTCGGGTTCAGCCAGAAAAACACATTGGACAAGACAAAAACATTGTTCGAAGAAACTTTATAAGGAAGACGGATAAGACAAACCTTTTCTTGGTGGGGCCCCCCTTGTGATTTAAGACGGTGTTCGCGCCCCTCTCAACCAATCTTTTCGACGGTTGAAGAAAGAAAAGCTAGCTGCAATAAAACACATATAACAAGAAAATAAACTGCAGTCTTCTTTAAATCATCCTTTTAAAAACTACCACTTTAAAAATTTATTTTTTTTAAGTTTAACTGTCTGTTTTACTTCGTAATTGAAGTCAACATTGCCATCAATATATATTTTTCTAGATAACCTCTCAAAATTGGTAATTTTTCCAGTCCATTTCTACCATGCCCGCCCTGCAATTACACTAAGCCCCACCAAACCCCCCCCCCCCCCCCCATTTGGGGAACCTTTGTGCTAAGCTAACGTTACAAGCTAATGCAACAAGCTAACGCTACAACAATGATTGTGTGATAACAACTTAAAAAGCTCAATAAAGCTCCTGTATCTGCAACAGGGAAGTAGTAAACCACTTCAAGTACAGGAACTTCGTTTTGGCCAAAAAACATTGGACATCCTGGCTAATATGGGACATCCTGGCTAAAATGGGACATTCTGGCATAATACGGGACAGTTGGCAACCCTAGCTAACACAGAAAGAATCTTAATCATTCGATGGCTCAGTCGGCTGATTAACATCACTGTTGATCCATTTATCAAAAAACGAAAATTGACGTCACTGGGCAATTATTTGCTAACTTAATCTTAATGACCCAACTAATTGCATTTTGTTGTAAAAATAGAAAAAAAAGTGGTTTTAGCACCTATCCTATAACAATAAATGACAGTTAATGTAGAAATGTATCAAACAAAACAAAGCAGCACTCTTTTCCAAATGGGAATCCACTGACTTAGGGAATGCTTGATGACTAATAAAGGAATTGATCCAGATATAACAACCTCTTTCCAGAGGACATGTTCTCGTATTTTCAGAGCGAAAGCTAAGACCGTAAAGCTTTTGAATAAATCGTTGTTTTGCTCAGAGCGGGTTTCATGTGATCCCCAGAGTTAATCTGCAGGGTGACCTGAACGTCACAGACTGCTGCTGCTTTTGGACCGTTGTTAATCTACAATTATAATTTGGATTCAAGCGTTCCCTGAATAGTCGAGGTTTTTCTGTGGGAGTTGGTTGTGATGCATCACTCTGAGTCATTTCTGTGCATAACTGCTTCTTAATCTGCAGTTTGTAGTTCTAGTTAAGCCATGTTTCTTTTCATAGTCGGCATTGATCTTTTGACGTGGTTGTAACCGAACCCCAGGCGGACCATATGTTTGTTAGAAAGTCTCACGCCGGCATGTTTACACGCTGAAAGGCATGTTGACTGAACGACACAAACATGCTGACTGGTTGAGTTTGTGTGACTCGGGCATTACCTAATCGCCCCGCCAGACGGACAGATGGACGAGTGAAGCAGCTCTAACCACAGCTGGTGGCGAGACAGAGGCGCGCTTCCTGCAGAAAATGCAGTTCAGTGCAGAAGATTTCTGATTTCTGCTTTGCTCCTGCCAGAAAATGTGCTGAATATTTGTTAGTGGTGCGACTCAAAAGAAGAAAACTTATCTGATGGGAGATATTTTTATTTTTGCACTTGTGTAGTGCTCAGCTAAATTTAAATGCTGCTACTTAAACACGTAGTCCAAACATTAAAAGTCCCTCCTCTCGGTCCTAGACTCTTCTTTCCTCGTCTCTCTGCCTACCGACACGTCACCCTCTTCTTTTTAGCTGACGGACGCTGACCCAGTCTCCACCGGTACGCTGTTGGTCACCAGGATCAGTGGCGGTCCTCTACCGTTAACACGTGCCTCTACCGAGCCGGTATGGAGATCATGTTAACGACTCGCATCGTAAACGTGGCAAAAGCTTCACGGCGGACGACCTTCCTGATGCAACCCTCTGCAATTATCAATATATAGGACACCGGCCCTCCTTTGAGCCTGCATTATAACACTTTATGAACACGAAGGTCACTTTAACGACACAGGCGTAGGTTAAATCGATACAGTGAGAACTTTGTGTTATGATTAGTATTTTGAGCAGGAATAAAATGGATCTCTTTTTGCCAGTTTGCTTTCCGGAAATCAGAGAACTTGTTGCACACCTTTAAAGTCAACTTAAGTGAATCCTTGACAAAGGAAATATCTTCTTTTTTTAAATGAAGCAACTTTAGGAAAATTTACTTGTAGGATTCCTTTCTTTTAATAATCTGTTTAGAGACAAGAAAAGCTTGATTTCTTCTTTTCAAAACTTCAAACAAGAATTTGGGGAGGGAAAGTCTCTTTGCTAATTAACTGGATTTAAATATGAAATTATTTTGTCTCATTCTCATGAAGGAAAGAAGAAGCCATCTTGCTCCAAGAGATTACCTGTTTACTGACCTGTGAAATATCAGGCTTGTTAGAAGTATTTGTCAGGACAGATTGTGGCAATGGGGTGTCATATGCTGGAGCTGTTGGAGCGCTCCTTCAGTGACGGGCTGCTGCATCCAGTGTGCACAAAGGAGCGTTATCGCAGATCCTTCCTGCAGCTGACGTATTTTACCGCCATCAATGCTCCCAGCAAACTCAATTAGTTGTTTACATCCCTGCTTTTAGTTGCACAGCTTCTTTTTCACCAGTTTTTGTCACCAGTCTTTTGACGTTTTTGCAGATTTTGTAAACTTTCAGGTGAACCTCGGGGTGCCGCCAGGGATTTTGGGCCCCGTGACAAAAAATAAAATCTTAATCATCCCAAAGCTTCATATGTTCCTTTTTAGGCCCTTGGAAGTGTCCTAACTTGTCCCCCCCTATACTCCGCCCCTGGTCACCCTACTCAGTTGCACATTTCATTTAATCTGAATATGACATTTCAATAGTGGTGGGGAGGGAAACTCTGTATCAAGCTTCAGCTTCAGCCTTATTGGTCCTCTTAACGGTATTTTTAAGGTAGCACTCAATTTTTCAGGGAGTCTCCAACTGAAACATTGTTTTGCTGATCTTCTCCTCCTTAAGAAACACGCAGAGGGGACTGATGGGAGGCGCTATTGTTCTGCAACAAGTAAAAGCAGCGATCGCTCAGAGTTTAACAATCAGCTGTGAGCCCGTCCCACTTTGAAAGCTGTGACAGGCGGTCTATCAGTCTGTGTCGCTGTGCTGCTGCAGAAACTTCAGCTTAAAGTCTGTTTCCCAATGAAAATGAGTCGCGCATGAGCAAAGTTTCCACTAGATTACAAAGCGGGATGTAAATATACTATAAATCTTTAATGGGTAATGGTATTTTTTTTGTTCTCTGAAGGTGTTGCACTTAAATAGATCCTCCCTGTAACTGATTCACATGCAGCCTCTCGTTTATTCAGCTCATGCCACTGATATCTTTTGATTAAAATTGATAATATAAAAAATTTAGAAATATAGTTTGTTTTCAGGTAAAAATATTATTTAATTTTTTTGTCTTGTGAATGCAGATATTTCTCTCTCTCCTACAACATAGTTTTTATTCAAGATATAGTGTTTTAGCCCTTTAAAAAATATATAAAGTTATTTATATAATTTTTTTTATTGCTGTATTTCTGTAAAAAAAAATATATTTATTTTGTTTGCTTTTTTTTCCAAGTGTTTAAAAAACAAAACAGTCAGTGATCATGATTTTTATATATTTTTTGCCCTTTAGGGCAAAAAAAGTATTGATAATGGTACCGATAAAATACCGGATCGATGAGGAGTATCACTAAAAGTAGTAGTCCCATCCCAACATTTCATGTGTGCAGTATTTAAATTTTGTCGTAAACTTTCCTGCTGCTGACATACCTAAAAGGAATATTCTATTCTATTTTTTTGTATACGATATAAGCCAGTTAAGAGCTGTATGCAAGCAGGTTGTCTTTTATTTTGAAAGCAACTGGTTAACTCCAACAAAAACGAGTAGTTTGTCTGTTCATTTAGCCATCTTAGCACTATATTTAGTCATCGTCAAAACGATAAACACTTACAGTTAGATGTTTTTAACAAGAAAAATGAACTGCACATCTAGATATTTAAGAAATCAAATACAGAAGTATAGCTTCTTCCTGGTATTTGAAGCGCCGTGATAAAGGGATTATTTGGCTGGACTCAGTGGCTCTGATGCTCCACACCAACCTTTTTAAAGTGTTGCTCAAAACCTCTTCAAATGATTTCCAGAAGGTCTTCGTCATCAGGGATTGTTTATTTTCTACATGAATACCAAACTTGATTTAAACTGCATATGTCCTCATAACAACCTCAACACGGGTATTTATTGTGATGTTTCTGTCTGCTTTTTGTTAATTGTCTTGCGTTCTGCGTCATGCAGCAGTAAAGTAACCGCTCCTCTGTCTGCAGGGGGAACCTTGAAGATTTACGCCGACAGTCTGAAGCCCAACATCCCCTACAAGACCATCCTGCTGTCCACCAGAGACACAGCTGATTCCGCCGTGGTGGAAGCTCTGGAGAAGTACGGGCTGGAGAAGGAGAACCCCAGGGAGTACTGCATCGCTCGGGTAAAAACGCTGCGTCCCGCTGCAGCTGTTACTTTGTATACTCAAGGTTTTACTCCAATAATCTCCCTTCAAACACAACTTCTGCACCCTGCTCCTCGTCTGGCAAACAGTATCCAACCAGTCCAGTTTAACCTGTTTTACAGCCTGTGTTGTTGCGGTTAGCAGAGCATCTGTTTTGTCATAATGTCACCAGCACAGTTTGCTCACGCTCCACACCTCTGGATGATTCAACCAGAATGCTGAACGGCCCAGAAAACAGAAAAACCTCCAGGAGGAATGTAGTTCAGTTGCCTCCCCCTTGTGTGTGTTTTTGTGACGTAAACCTGGCCACGGGGAATCCTGCAGAGGCCAAACGCATGCATGTAGAACTTCTCAGCATTAGTAGGCTGATTTAAAGACCGACGCATCAGAATAAACAAGCGGAAATTGGTAGTCTGTGTCAACTGTGAGACGTGTAGAGGTGCAGAGCAGCAGCCACTTCTGTCCTTCATTACTCCTCTAGATAACTTAAAGGTATATAGCCACATTATATGCTTAAACAAAAGACCAAAAACCGTTTGATCATCATAAAATAAAGTTATATACACACCAAGCCTCCATCCTCATAATGTTTTGATGGTCCTTTTTGTGGGTAAAAATAGCCCCAGCACCGGGCGTGATTAGCAGATAAAAATAAAAGTGGCGCCATCTAGTGGTAATATCACAGAACTATCATAACGCCGGTTTGCTTAATTTATAAATCGTAAATAATGCCGGACCAAGACGGAACCTCTAAAATGCCTCGCAGTAAAGCTGCAGCTCAGCGTGATCGACGACCAACCATTATTAATTAAATAAACTGATCTACAACAACTCTAAGAGCCTGATATCGGAACATTTACTCACGTCAGTCAACTCTGCGTCACATCTGAGCCTCGGCAGGTTTAGCGTCCGCTTCAATGAGCACCAACGTTCAGACTGTATTCCCAGAGACATTCTAGTCTTTTCCCTCTTGAATCACGTTTTTTGCTCTCTTTTTTCACTGGACCTTGGACCATTCTTCATTGTTTCGCTGGGAGATGCTAATAGCCGTTAGCAGCTTCCATGTTTTAACCCAAGCTTCACGTGAGCAGTGATGTACTTCCGTTAAAATCATAAATAAACACAAAAGGCTTTCTTTACTAACTAATTGAGCAAAAACAACGCATAAAACACCAAAATAACAAATAATATGCCAGCAGGACGTGATAATCTTTCCTAAAAACTTTGTATGCAACCAGAGTCAGCTACTGATGAATACTTAAAAAGACGTCAATTAACCTGGCTATGCACCTTTAAGATCTCCATTTCTATTTCTGAAGCACCCAAAACTTCAACACAAGGGGTTTAGTGTGAATAAAATCTCCATTGTTCCTATTTTCAGCAAACATATTTGAACTGTTTCATTAAATTTTGCTTTTTTAAATCCACTGTTCAAACACTTGATTTCTTATTCTTCTCTATCTTTGCAGCAAGAGGATAAGACGGGCAAGGAGGTGATTCTGGATGATTTGGAGTGTCCTCTGCAGATCCTCAGAGACTGGCCTGCAGACAGAGGTAAAAAAAAAAACAAGTCCACCTTCTCCTGCTAGCTGAAACATTTCACCTACCAGCTACTTCCCCCTTTTTATTGACTGCTACTGCCCCCTTCTGCTACTAAATGGTCATTACAGTTTTTCTGTTATTCTGAAGCATGTTTGTTTTGCAGATGTACACGACTCGGCCTTGTTCTGAGTCGTTTTGCCCCTTTTTGCCAAGTCTAATCCCCTATTTTCCCGTTTCTTCCCTTCATACCTCCATTTTGCACCTTTTAAACAAACCTTTTGGCACTCATGTTCCCTTAAATCATGACGTATCAGTTTATCGTTCACTATATTTGAATATTTTCAAGAATTATAGGTAAGTGGTAATGAAATTTCTGAATTGTCATAATTATGTATTATCTGAAAACTCTGCATTGCACTATTCTAGTTTATTTTGGTTCTGATCGTCATTTGGGGCAGTGGATTCTTCTGAAATATGACAGATTATGACCTCTGTTCAAATCAGAATCACTGATAGTGACTTCCATCTGATAGATATTTATTGCAATCATGTAAGCACAGCAGACTGAATAAAAGGTAGAAATAATCTTAGGTGGTAAAATCCTGGTTCCTGTCTGCAGGAATAATGAATTAAAGTGTGAAAGCGTGTGAAACGTCCCGCGGCAGACGACTTTGTTTCCTACCTGAAATGTTTCTGTGAAAACCTGAACACGGGTCACATTTTTAACATGATCCAAGTTGTTGGTTAGGTCACATTCCAAGAACTCATCCTTTTCAGAGGCCATCAAAGGATTTCAAATTATTTTATCCTAATTTTTGGGACCTATCCATGTTTACTTTGAAGAATAGCATTAGCAGGATGCCTTTTTGTTTGATATTCTCTGTGGCTGCCATGTTCTACAGTAACACACGTAGAACATGTCTACAACCTTTGGGTTGATTAAAGGTGGCAGATATTTAGGCAACACAACAAAACTGGCGGTTCTATATGATTTCTATCAAATGAGGCTGTTTGATCTCGATTCATGGTCAACGGTGAAGCATCAATGAAAATCGTGATGTTTTAACGGTCTTTATTTTGAGCCTACACACGTTTGTTGGTTTGTCCTTTCCTGGCTGCTTAGTGCAAACAGTTTGGTGGTTCTGGTTCCTTTGCCGTATCCGTGGCAGATCTCCTCCCTTAAAATGTGGAAAGTCATATGTTTTACTTTTTGCACAATCGGTTTTATGAAGTTTATGACACCACAGGCCGTCTCTGGCTCAGGCAGCGACTTGGATAGACTGTGACATTAGCTACGTTTACATGCACAAAAGTAATCATAATAAACGGCCGATCAGAATAAAACTGTGTCATGTAAACACGGCAATCGGAATATTGTGGTCAGATTAAGATCAGTTGGAATTAAACTGTAATCCGAATGAGAGGGGCTGTTTCTGCCGACAGCATGTACCGTAAACGCTCGCCAGGATCAAGTTATTCTGAATGTGGCAAACTGACGTGACGTGGCCAGACTTAAATGTTTCAAAGTTTAATACCAGACGAAGATGAATTGATCAAATGGAAAACTAAGTTTTCAAATGAGGGGTTTAATTTTGCAAAGGAACAAAGCTAGGCTTGTCGAATTAAGAAAATCATAGTCTTTTTTTGGACTATAAGTCGCATTTAAGATTTAGTAGTGGCCTAGTCAAAGTCTGGATTCAGGCTAAATTTAAATACACCCTCCAGTGTGGCTGAATATAAACGGCTCTGCAAAGAAGAAATTCCCTCCCAGCGCAAACTCCTTCCTAGGAGCACTTATGTTTCACACTGGACCAGTCTGTCATTTGATTGCTATGATTTATTTATTGCTAAGATTTATTTTTTAGCAGTTTTTATCTTCTTCAGAAGTTTCAATAAAGTCACTTCTTCATCTGATGAGAAGTTTCAACGTCCGTAGTCCTAGTCTGTTTGCTCTCAGAGAGGAACAGCTCGCCCGTGGAGTTTAAACTTTACTTTTCAATCTTCTTGCTCCGTTATGTTATTATTTAGAGCTGCGTATCTTTATGCTTCAGGAGCGTTGGTGTTCCAGCTGAAGAAGAGACCTCCGGACTACCAGGCCAGGAAAGGACGGAAGGACGACAAGGCGCTGAGAGGAAAGGACGGCTTGACGCCGCCTGAAAAACTGCCTTATTTAGTGGAGCTGAGTCCAGGTAGGACCGCACCGCCTGTTTTATTATAAACCGCGTCACAGTGTCCTGCTGTGATCTTCAGCAGCTAAAAGATCAGCCGCAGCTTCCCTGCTTGACACATGGTGTCATGACACACGTTGACCAACAGGTGGCAGTGCAACCCAACTCAATTACATCTGGATTCAGTCAGAAGTGACTGTTATTGTTTTTATATTAGCACTTTTTATCCAGGAATGGTTGTTTTTGGCCTCCATTCAACACCTGAACCACCAGGAGGAGCCGTGCCTTTCAAGGCCGGACAGTAGAGGCTGTGCTTCGCTGTAACTGTCAGATGAATAACCAGGCAAAGTTACAAGGTTATGTAAAATACCGTTAGCTATTTATGCTAACAAATAAAAAGAACTGCAATAGAAGCACGCACAGAAGACGCTGGGAGTTATTTGAGCGAATATGAAAGGTAAGTTTGTCTTAAAATGTTGAAAAGCCTGGAGAAAAAGCTTTCAATTTGGTGAAACTTCCCCGATCGTAGTTCAGCGTAACACTTCCTGCCCTAACAGCTTGTTTCTCGCTACTCACCCCCTTCTCTCCCTCTGAATCTGCTTTCTCTGGCCCTCATCATCATTAACCTCCCCGACCCAAAGCTGACCCAAGAACTCATCGCCAAGCTGGCTTTGCAGGGAAGTTTTTGGGTCACCTGAGGCCCCGATCCAGGCGCATACTAACACCTGTACTTCACATTTACCCAAGGGTTTTACTGCTCACTGGCTGTGGGTGAAGTTGGATGAAGAACTGAGCCGGTGGCCAAGGAATAGTTGCCAGGCTCGGCTGTGTGTGTGAAAGGGTGAAGGTTACTTTTATTACTGCGTATTTATGGCTGACAGCCTTATAAGAGCGCAGAGTAATGAGCACAGGGTTCAGGATAAAGAAAAGGAATTATTCAAAAGATAGTTGAGATTGAATATCCCTGAAAACCAAGAATAAGACTTAAAGTCGGGTAAAGCGTCCCATGTTGAACTTTTTTTCTTATTATTTTTGGAGGAAATTTGACAGAAATGCATCGGTTGGAGATTTGCAGCTAATTTCCAATCTTGCATTTTGTAAAGCTTAATATTTATTTCCTACTTTTATTTAATGCTCTGATCTATTGAAATTGTTAAGGTTGCAGAAAAGAAACATTTGCAGCTGAAAGGAACCGCAGCCTGTCACCTGCTGCCTTTACGAGGCATATTTATTTATAATAGATTTACTTTTAGATTCATCAAAAATAAATATTGTAGTATTATATATCCAAGGTAGTATAGTAAATATATGTAGTATTGGAGTAGAACAAATATTTATACAGTCATCAGAACCAGCTTTATTGGGCAGATTGAAGGAATCTGACTTCTGTTTCAGTCACAACATTCAGACATTAAGCATAAATATATAAACTTTGGAGGAAATTAAATGAAATCTCAATCAGACTTTTTATTTAGTGTAATTAAATAGGAACTTGTGTTTTTGGATCAGAGGAAACTCAAAGACTAACCAGAGAAATTTTACCGGCATGCCTCAGTAGAAAGTACAGATGTGTGCTTTTTATGAATTTATTTTATTATTATTATTATTATTATTGTTATTATTATTATTATTATTAATATTAATAATCAGGGGCCGGATCATTAATGAGGGTCTGTCGAGCATGCACAGATTCTGGCCACCTACTGGGTGCTCAGTGCGTCTCTGACTGGACCGATCTAAAATATATTTCCCTTTACGTCCATAAAGACCTCAAACTGTTTTTAGTTTGAAATTCAATGAACCCAAACAGAACCCAATCAACCTGGCTTTTATTTTAGTTGTTCCCCCCCCCCCCCCCTTTTTTTTTTTTTTAAAGGAGAAGGAATTTTAACATAAAAAGATCAATAACAGCGTTGATAAATTTGTGGAAGTGGTTTGAGTGCGTTTTTAATACTGCATTATTTTTCCTCCTTGCTGCATTTTCAATTTCTGCTATGTGTCTGTTTTCTTTCCCACCTTCTCATGGCATGTTCTGACTGCCTGGGTGTGTGTGACTGTGTGACTGTGTGTGTGTGGGGGGGCCTGTGCACGTGTCCTTCTGCCTCTTACCCGCCTGCCTGCCTGCCTGCCTGCCTGCCGTAGGCCGAGGGAATCACTATGCCTACTACGCCTATCGGCACCAAGAAGGTAAAATCTGCACCGCACCTCCTCTGTTTGCTCTCCTGCTGCTGCTGGGGTTGTTCTGCTCCGACGCTGCGTCCAGCTCCAACACATTCCCTTAAAAGAAAACGACACATCTTATCAGATATTAGTCGATATCGGCAGTAAATGTGTTTTTCATTGCAATCTGATTACAGCGGAAGAACTTGCTCTGTTTCCAGCAATTGACAAATTGCGTTATATTAATTTTATTTTGGTGCTAAATCAGTCGGAGCTGCAGGAAGTATTTCTCGGCTCCCTATAGATCCTGTGTTGTAGGTTCGAACATAACAACTCTTTCTGCGCTTAAATGTATCGATGAGAACAAAATCGAATCCTGAGGTGAATATGAAGGTTTTTTAAAGAAAATCCGTCAATGCAAACAGTTTCTTGCAGCAATAATGTAGCTTTTAATTGTCTTTGTTGAGAACGATGCGTTACAACCGATCATAGACTAGACCCTACGGAAACATAAATTATTTATCGCTTAATATTTGCTAGTGTAAGTTTTTAATTCCCCTCTCCTCCACGGCAGAGCTAATTTTGAACTAATGCACTGCTTTGCTTTGACTAAACCTGCTTACTAACCATTAGTAACTGTTCTGCAGCCGCTGTCACCGTAGCTGTAATTACCTCTGTGCACACCCCATTGGATCGACTGTTTAGTCTAGAAATATTGGATTAAATGCCGTTAGCCGTGTGAGGATGCGGCCGGGCTTTGATCCGGCCTGAACCTGAGAGCCTCTGTGCTTCCAGATGGCTCCGACTCCAGAGACAAACCCAAGCTGTACCGGCTTCAGCACAGCATCACCGAGGTCGGCTCGGACTGCACAGAGGACGGCGCCATCCAGGTAAACTCACGCCGGCTGATATTCACAGGCGTTGTAGCTTATTCAGATCTTTTAAAGAAGTATTTTCGTCTTTCTACGTGTAAAATCATTTATATTTTTTACATTTTCTATCCTCCAGCACCACGCTTCTTATCCAGGTGCTCCTCTCAGACATTACTGTCAGTACCAGTACTGACCTTTGAACAACAAGAGTCAGAGCTCATCTTAACTTGATGATAAAATAAACACATTATGCTTTTATTTTTTTAGATAATGTCATTTTTATATCTATTTAAACAGAAGTGTGATTAAAAAGGAAGAGCTGCAAAGTAAATTTACATTTTAGATGCAGCTCCCTGGATGGTTGTGCCATTTTTAGGACAGGCTCGTGGCCACTATATGTGGTCCTTGGGGGCCACTTGATGCCCACGGGCTCCGTGTTGGTAACCCCTGCTTCAGACAAACTGGCTTTTTTTTGGTTTTATGTTGCAGTTTGTTTGCCTTTATGTAATTTATTTTTAGACATTGCAAAATGTCTGCATTAAATGCACAAAAATAGCTTAGTAGTTTAACAAATGTGTGGCGGTTATATCTGAAACATCACTACGAACAGGACGCTTTCCCCAGGTGCTTCTGTTTAACAGGCCATCTGGTCCGTTAAATTAAGTTAACTTCAGTCGGGTTCTTCTAGGTAATGTACTGACCCGTCTGTGTCTGTCTGCAGCTGCTCGGTCCGGGGATCCTGCCCCACCACTGCAACCTGATGCACAGCGAAGGCATGGTGACGGTGACGCCGCAAGGCCCCGACGCAGACACCTTCGTGGACGGGCAGCGCATCACGGAGACCACGGTGCTGCGCTCCGGATCCACTCTCCAGTTCGGCTCCGCGCACGTCTTTAAGTTTGTGGACCCGATGTTCGACCAGGGAGGGAAGAGGGATCCAAACGCCGCCATGAGGATCCGACACAAATCTGGGTGAGGGAAGGAAGAGAGAGGGTTGTTATCGTTCCTCTCCTCCTGCGCCGTCTTCTCAGAGATGTGAACAAGGTGTCGCAGGCGGCGGATGGAGAATAGGAGGTTAGGGGATGAGCGAGGGGGAGGAGGCGGGGATGAGGAAATGAGGGGAGAGGAAGAGCAGAGGTCTAGGGTTATGGCAACAGGCTGCCCTCTAATCTGATCAGCATGGTGTTGGGTGGGGCGTCCCGCTCGCTGCAGCCTCACATAGAAAGCGAGCGCGCAGCAGATGAGAGGACAAGCGGGCGTGTTGTGAGAAAGTCAAACATGTTAGCTGGCTTGGAAATATCTAATGCCTTCATGAGCGGGTAACGGTTGGAGAAAGCGTGTAAGTGACCTTCGTTCCTCTTTTATTCTACGCGACTCAGACCGGGAGCGCAGATTTTCATTCATCTCTCCTCCCAGCTTATGAAATGTACAGCTGAAGATGTCCGGCACAGTTTACCGAAGCCTTAAGAAGCCGAGCTGCGTTAGATTGTTTTTGTGCTTATCTGAAGAGTGACTTTTTGAACTCCATATTTAATTGTGGGCAGTAACGCGCTCCTCCCAGTCTGTGAGTGTTGAGTTCATGTTTACCCTCCAGCTCAAACCTCCCGTCAGGTGATTTCCATTAGCTTCTACGGGCGGGGAGGGAGAAGTAATCGGTAAGTAAACTGAGCTGAAACCAGAACCCACAGAACTCTGTTCCCAGTCAGACCTGCTTCGCGTTTCTTTCTCTTTGTAACGGAGGAGAAAGTTAAAACTTCTTTTTATGCCAGTTTTTCCTCTGCGTGTTCTTAAGGCTTGTTGAGCTGGCTGCTATCAACTCGTTATCGTAATCATGTGTTGGCAGTTTTCTCTCTTCTGTTTTTGGCCTTTAGCTGCATCTGTAAGCATTTTCTGCTGTGCAAAGAGTTGGCTGCAGATTTTTATTTTCTGAACCAGCCGCATTGTTTATTCTAGTGTCCCTTAACGTGATTAATTTAATGACCCAGGACCTTTACAGTCATAACGTTATTATTCTTTTACTTATACTTCATCTCAGGCAGCTGCTAGTTTTTAATGGCATGAAACGGTGTTGACTGAGCTTCAGAAAACAACATGGTCTGTGTTGTCTTGCTGTTTTTCATCGATATGTTATGGCTGCATTATTGCAATATGCAAACATGCATTCATGCAGCCTCCCCCTCTGTAAACTATGCATGATTGACTAGAAATGTGCCACTAACAACAAAGACACGCTTACCTCTACCTGTGGTAGTTTAGTGACTTTCTGGTTCTACAGTGACGAAAACACAAAGTAAGATGAATAATCTCTTTTTTTCACTCTTATATGGCAGGAATGTTTATATTTCATTACATTTATGGTGGAAAGAAAGCGTTTGAGATGGAAAGACGAGTTCCTGCTTAGTTTACAGCACCATCCACACTTTTTGGCACCTCAGATAAAGATGTGTAGAAAACCCCAAAATTAAATGTAGATTTTGCAGCAGTTGCATTATCAAACATAAAAAATTAATAAATATTGCTATTCAATGGGTATTTTTAATAAAATCACCAGCACTAAACTTGACAAAGAGGAAAACTAAAAAAATCTAATATTTATGACGTTACCCAAAATGCAGGATTTTCCCACAGCACCACAGATACTCCACCATGCTTAACAGCAGGCACAAGATTCTCTTCAACATATTCAACTTATCAGACCAAATCCCAGTAGAGTCAGCAGTATGTTTTTACATTTGGGATGGTAGGAGAGAAAATGCTTTTCAGTAATAAAAAGTAAGTTATTTAGATGAGACCTAGTGGTTCTCATGGAGATCCTCTTAAGAAAGTATCGTTTTGGTGCTATAATTGATCTGATCCAATGCAAACAGCACAAATATATTAGCCTTATTGATCATTAGTCGACAAATCACAGCCGTCAATGTCTACCATCATAATGTGATAAACCAAAGGGAAACAACACCATCGAACATGAAATTAAATATTTGTGTCATTATGGAGCTCAGTTTGAGTTACAGAAACTTTTAAGAATTAAAGTCATTCTCCAGGCTGTTTCTCTCCTAAATTTGCTGCGTGGATGCTTATAAAAACATTTAAAAGAACGTACTCCTGTCTCTTCATGGAGGTAAACTGCCCAGAATATCATGTAAACTGCATCTGAATTTCACAAGTGAATCTTATCGCACCCCTTTTTACTGCTTCAGTCACCTTTAAGCTTTCTGACAAGAGCTAAAATGTCTGTAATAGTGTCAGAGTTTTACGTGGTAGTCGTTTTATTAACAGCAGCCGCGGTTTGTGTGCAGCTGTGCCTCCGTCTGGAGCGTGTGTGAAGTGGTGGATGTGGATCCCTGCGGTTTTCTGGGCTCCCGTCCAAACTCTCACAGATACCTTCTGCCGTCCAGCCAGAGTCCCGTTGAGATGTTAAGTCTGATTGCTGCCTCAATTTGGCATTTCTTTAGGGACGTGAGGCATTTGGCGCCGGGTTTTGGCAGCCGCACAGAGAGCCGTGTAGCAAAGGAGCGACGGGCCCTTTAATCTGCCGCCTCCTGACTGAGACGGGGCCGTCAGCAGCGGCATTTAGCTTCAATTGCTGAGAGAGCGGAGCGTCAACAGGTCCCAGTAGTCTGGAGCAATCTGGCTTTTATCCAATGATTAACACGTGTCTTTTGTCCTAAACTGCAGCAGTCATGAAGCTGTGTTTTAGCTCGTTATCTTCTTAATGTTTTTAAGGTTTTTACGTTCCTCATTAAACAAGTAAAGCAACATTTTGCCTGGAAAAACCAGGATGTGATTTAGATTTTTTTCTAAATCCCAACTAAAAACTATATAAAAAAAGTAAAAAAAACAAAACAAAACTGGACTTATATCTGAAGACGTTTCGCTTCCCAGCCAAGAATTCAATTCAATTTTATTTACGTAGTGCCAATAGGGGGTTTTCAGCTGACGTCACGCTCACGTGACTACTCTGCGCGTCCGCCATATTGGGTGTCAGTCGTTTCGCACCGTTGACCCGCATTGTATTACGCCTTAGGCAGTATTGGAAGTGAACAATGGGGAAAACGTGTTTAATGGTTGGTTGCACGGCCCGTGGAGGTGGAGATCAACACTCTTTCTATCGCCTACCAGCCGTAATAGTGAATCAGTGTGAAAAAACAAAGCAGCTCTCTGAACAACGCCGTCACCTATGGCTGACACGGATATCCAGGTCCGATTTGGACGGTGTTAAGCTGGAATACGCCAGAGTCTGCGGTGCTCACTTTGTCACAGGTAATTAACTGTTAAGTATTTAAAACATGTAAACCGTTGCTGTATTGTGGGCTGTAACAGCGCAACACATGATCGTCATGGGAAAAACATAGAAACGGGTTAATTTTCCACCGCTTTCCTGCCTGGAGGCGCAACCACGGAGAACAACTGTTAGAGATAACAAAGAGTCGTCGGCTCGCTTGGATCGCGGCTGTAAGACGACCGAACATAACTTTCCACAGTATCCCGATGTCAATGAGAGTGTGTTCTAAACGTTTGAAACACATAGCAGCTAGTTAAAAGTACATTACATGCGTGAGTGGTTGTTAGCACTAACAGTTAGCAGCTACTAACTTAGCATGTGCCAGAGCCCGTCTGAGCGCAGCTTACCTTTGAACGAGTTGCTGTGTTCCCACTGTTTGCTGGCTTTAGGATCTGCCGCTCCTGAACCCATCCATTCGTAAACTGCACATGAGACTCCAAGGACTTGTAGCTTCAGAACTGTTCTGAAGTATAGGCGCTCACACCACAAACAAGGTAGCCGAAGACGTCCGATATGGAAAGTGACGTCCGCGCTACTTCCGGGTTATGCCGGTAGGCTTTTGCCGGCGTAAATACGGTAAATACAACTTAATTTTGCACTGGTCATTGTTCTGATTAAATAATTAAAGCCGCGAGCGGCGTCGAGCGGCCCTGCAGCCAAGCGCCTTCGCGCACCGCCGACCGTCAGCCACCGCAGAAGCATGCGACGCATTTGCGTCGGATTGTTTACATTTTTACCGTCTTATTAAAACTCACCCGTCCACGTATGATGGCGATTTCCTTGATGTACATAACTTCGACATCTCGTACCCAACCAGATGTGAACTGGTTGTGAGCCTCTAGACCCTTGTAAGCTCTCATTTCCTCAAGAGTGTGCAGAGGGTTTTCACCGAACACCAGGTAATGCACGATGTCGCCGTGCTCTACATTTGGCCAATCATCAGGATTACGGCTAAACAAGGCACCGTGGAAGGCATAGGGGTCCATATGGTCGATCACAGAACATTTCCTCAGAAATACGTCCTTATCTGGTCGCTCTAGCGTGCTGGCGTACTTATCCATTCTCGATACGAAAATACGTGTAGGACAACTAGAGATAAGGAAGTGTGACACCCAATATGGCGGACCGGAAGTTGGCCAGTGACGTCAGTGAAAACCCCCTATTCACAACACATGTCATCTCAAGGCTCTTTATAAAGTCAAATCCTGCAGGTTGGTCAGAAAGTTTTCATCTCTAAGGAAACCCAGCAGGTTGCATCAAGTCTCTCCAAGCAGCATTCACTCCTCCTGAAAGAGCGTAGAGCCACAGTGGACAGTCGTCTGCATTGTTGATGGCTTTGCAGCAATCCCTCATACTGAGCATGCATGAAGCGACAGTGGAGAGGAAAACTCCCCTTTAACAGGGAGGAGAACCTCCAGCAGAACCAGAACCAGGCTCAGTGTGAACGCTCATCTGCCTCGACCCACTGGGGGTTAGAGAAGAAGCTTTCTGAATTAAAAATGTCTAACTATAAGCGTATCGATCATTTAAATGAACACTTCACACATGAATGTCACATTAAATCTGGTCTTTTCTAGTGATTTCATTTAAAGCGTGAGCTAATAATTCAACCTAAAATTTGTAGTAATCTCTTTTCTTATTTTTAAAACAGGAATTGGTTGCTCAAAGCTAAATTTATTCTGGATTTTTCTCCATGCACACAGGAACAAAATTATACGTACAGGTTCCAGTCAGTAGCGGGACCGGCCAGCTTACCTGAATGCAGCAGCCGCTGGGAAAATCCCCTGAAATGAGTTTCTTCCAGAGGGAGGCTGGGCTCAGCCTCAGAGATGGGGAGAGGAGCTGCTGCTTCTCCGCTTTGAAAGGAGTCATTTGGGCGTCTGATCATGATTCCCCCCGGGCGCCTCCCTTTGGGGGTTTTCCAGGCACGTCCCACTGGGAGGAGACTTCAGGAAAGACTCAGAACCTGCTGGAGGGACTAAATACCCGGTCTGGCCTGGGAACTCCTTGGAGTCCCCCAGAATGAGCAGGAGAGGGGGATGGCTGTGTTTTCCTCCTGCAACCCGATCTCAGATGGGTGGAAGTCAATGGGTGGACGGATGGATTCCTCTGACTCCTGTTTTTTTTATGGATATGCAGAGTTTGAGCTGATCGGTAGTCATTTGGACATCAGCTGATTTTTCTCCTGCATGTTTACATTCAGCGTTTGACGTTTCGGGTGAATAATTAAGTGCAGAATCAGCCACTGTACATGCTTTAAAGTAAAGCTTTAATTTGCATGTTATCTAAGACAGAAAAACACCCTTTTGGGCAATAATATAAAGCTTGGAACTCCACACTGCTCCAGACATTTGAATTGAGAAAGCTTTCTGGATAGGAAGCGAAACGTCTTCAAACTTCGGAAAAAAGTCCAGTTGTTTTGTTTTTTTACTTTTTTTTGGGAATGATCGTAGGGCTGGATGATAATTCAATAACAATATATATCAGTCGATAGACGTGTGGCGCGATAGGAAAAAAAAGGGTAGATAAAAGTTCGATATAGAAACAGTTTTCCTTCCTTCCTTTCAGCCTATCATATTAGTTGATGCTACACTCACTACTTCCTCTCGACCAATCGTAATCGCGGACCCAGGCACGCCGTCACAAAGCGCCGCCCTCTAAAACCACAACACAGAGCATGTGAATATGTCGCAGCAAGGAGCGGCGGAGGAAACAGTCCCAAAACGGGGTTTTACTAGTTCGCCAGTCTGACAGAAATAAACCAGTGATTTGTAAAACTTGCAAGGAACCGGTAAAAACAAAGTCTGGTAACGTAACAAACTTGTTTCATCACGTAAGCCGCTCACACCAGCAGCAGCGCGAGCTGTGTAGCCCCGCGCGACTCCGCGGATATGCTGCTGTTGTCTGCAGCTGAAAAACGTGGCTTCAAACAATTACTCGCCACTCTTGATCCGCGATATAAAGTTCTGGGCTGCAAGTTTTTCTCTGACAGCGCTCCCTAAATTGTGCGTCTAGTGCCGGGAATCAGTGCAAAATGAGCTGCAATCTGTGTCCTTACACGCCACAACCTCAGACCTCAGCCCTGCGTCAGCCTCTCAATTATGAAACCTGAGAAGTAACTAGTGTACTATTCCCACCTAAATAGGCTATTTTATTTATTTATTTGGTATATTTATTTTGGTCATTTTACTGCTTACTATAGTTTATTCTTTGTCATTAGTTCATAACATAACTCAGGTCTCTTAAGTTATTTTTTAAATTTTTTATTCTGTTATGGTTAAAAAAAAGTTGGTTAAATAAAGATTTAATTGAAATTCTGTGTTTTTGTTCTTTATTAAAATTAAATCATTTAGCAATATCATAAAATGTCCAGGCAGAGCTGCACATAAAATATGGTTTTAAATATTTTCAATAATTATCGATATCGATCAATATGGATTTTTTTTTTATCGATACGTTTTTTTTCTATATCATCCAGCCCTAAATGATCGTGACCTGGATGTCTGAGAATCTTCACCAGCATACTGTACATACCTTATTGCTACTGACAGATGCTGACACAAAGTTCTGGTTCGGGTCATCCTTTCTTTCTCCACTGTTGTGCATCTAGAAACCTTAATGTTCCCAAATAGCAAAGTTTAGTGACGGCTGGATGTCTCCGTTGTGTTGTGGCGTTTCCTTTTGAAGTTGTCCTACAGAACCTTGCAATGTGCCTCTAGTTTGGCACAGAAACGCAAAAAAGCCGTGTTGGATCGGTACACATGTGTGCCGAACAAGGACCGTCACAGCCCTAATACCACGGTGTTTTATTTATAAAGCTGTGAGGCATAATGCTGGTTGGGTGTCTGACTGTTTATCTTCTTGTCTGAACCGGTAAAGAAAGTTTAAATTGATTTGGTTTTCTTGGTTGGAAGCACGTTTGATTTGTTTTTTGGGTCAATTGTCCTGGTGAAACACCCAATTGTGTCAAGTTTCAGCAGGTAAAATGTAAAAACTTAAAGGCATTCCTCGTCCTTTTCTCTGCTCAATTTTAGCAACATGGCAGACGATGCTGCCACCTCCAGGCCCGCTCACCTCGCCGAACATTATTCCGGTCTGTGTGGGCAAACGCCTCAGTATCAGATCATAAAACTCTTCTCCAGAAAGCTTTTGGCTGGTCTGTGTGCCGAGTTTCAAATTGGGTCAAATGGTTTGATTTCAAAGTGGGTTTTGGAAAGCCAACATGAATCTTCTGGAATTAACTTCACCTCAACCTGATGAAGAGTTTTGTGCTCTATGCTGATAACCCGCCAAGAAAAACCAACTAGTTTAGGTTAACTTTACCAATTTCCTCCAAGAGCAGCCGGTAAATATCCATCCAGAATCCTGCCTGAAGCTTGTTGGTGTTATACGCACACCCCTAGTGATATTTGATTATAACCTTATTTTGTTGGGAAGGTTAAAACCCACTAAATAAATCAATTAATACATTGTTTATGTTTCTGCTGTCATGCTGTGATTGGTTTAACCTACTTTGATCCTCTTGCTGGTCATTCTGGACGTGATTGAGACCGTTCTGTCAATAATGTTGTTGTGTTGGACCCGACTTTGCTGCTCTTAGCAGATGTGAAACACAGAGTGGAGCGACTGGATTGGCCTTCTGGACGCTTTGCATGATTTTTTTAATGCATAATTACACCAATATATCAATTTTCTTTTTTCTTTTTTTTTATCAGGGAGTCATCCATCTCGTGCCTCTCAGATGTAGCGCTCCTCTCCCTGAGCTGGAGTTGGATGAGAGGCTTCTGGATTAAGTCTGAACTTGTTTTATCAGTGATAACAAGTCGGCCTCATTTAAACTACTGAATGTCTGTCGTCTGCAGCAGCGTACCAGAGACGACCTTTGACCTCCGCGGAGACGTCCACAGTGGAGCGGCCCTGCCGACTAGCAAGGTGCTGAACATTTACCCTTAACGTAAATATGCCGCCATAAAGGAATCGGCAAAATTAGGCTGTGGAAGACACGATGTTTTAGTGAAGTTTGCTAAATAAAGATGCAGCTTTGGTTCTGTTTATTGGGCAAATAACTTTTTTATTATATAAAAAAAACAGGTTATTGTCTAATTAATGCTTAACAAGAAGTAACCGAATCTCTACTGGAAGTTGAAAAGTTGCAGTCTTTATGTCTCAGGAAGTGTATATGATGCTATTTGACTCATCCAATATTAACAATTGTTGAAAAAAAATGTAAACAAGCAGAAATTTAATTTAACAGCAATTATAGAAGTCGACAGACTACACTTTTTTTTTTTTTTTAATCAAAAATGAAGTTTGGCGGCAATAAAATTACTCAGGAACCTAGATTTTTACCCTTATATTCCAGATCTGTTACCAGCATGACGTTGCTCAAAGCTCTGTCTTTTTTCTGATTAGCATTTCAGGGACAAAATTAAAATTTAGATTTTTTTTTCACTTATCAATAATTTCCTCAGAATTGACCAAAATCAGTCTGAATTTCTTCCAAAAGTTGCCACCAGTTTTTATCACTTGTCTGAGTTTAAGATTGAATATCACAGTAAAAACTGAAGGTCTGACTTATTGATGCTTATAATGTTATGAGCAGAATAGTGTAGCTTTCTGCCCTGCTGTTAGCACTTTAGATGCTTATCTTTTAATTTTTACACCCTTTCAAAAAGGAAGGATTTTTGTTCATTTAAATCTCGCTGAAGCAGTTTTCTTTTTCTGCTGCAGAGCTCAGGAAAACTGGAGATGGAGCGAGGCATGGTTAAGCCCATGATCAGGGGAGAGCAGCAGGACAGCAGGTCAGACATCTTTCTCTTGCTTCTTTCCGATGGATCTTCTACGTTTCTCTTCACAATGTTGCCTTCTCTTCTCCACAGGTCCCAGGATCTTTCTGCAGACAGGACAGAGCTGACTCTTCCAGCCAGCATCGACTTCAGAGAAAATTGTGAGTGTCTCTGTCTGCCTCTGTCAGTCAATAGCTGGAAACTATTGAACCTTTTCTAGTCAACCAGTCTGACCTGACTGAAGCGTTAATGTTGGTAAACCACAAAGCATTTTTACTTCTCATCAGTGAAAAGGTTTGATTAGTTCAGTCAGGAAACCAGTCATTTTAATGTTTCAATACAATTTATCCCCTTTTCTCACTCGAATTTGTTCAGGCAAGCTTTTTTTTCTCCTCGATATATACATAAAAACATGAATAAAACTCCAACTTAACCCACGCAAAAGAGATCTGCAAGTACTAAACGATAAAGCCAAAAGCAGGAAGGAGGCGTAGGGTGGTGAGGCTGTTAAACATGCATGGCATTATGACATGTTAGTTGATATATCACATTTATATTAAAGGTACATAGACACATTATATGCTTATAGAAAAGGACCAAAAACCGTTTGAACATGATGAAATAAGGTTATATAAACCAAGCGTCCATCCTGATAATGTTTTGATGGTCCTTTTTGACGGTACTTAGAATCCCAGCACGGGGTGCGATGAGCATGCATCCATCTACAGGCAGTACCGCAGAACTATCAGAAAGCCAGATGGCGACTAATAAATAATTATTAAATAATGCCGGACCGAGCCTCACCCTCTGGTATGCCTCGCGGTAAAGCGGCAGCTCGCCATGGTCGAAGAACTGTTATTTAAATGCAATGATCTACAACAACTGTCAGAGCCTCATATCAGAAGATCACAGAGAAAGAAAATTCCCGTTCATAAACGGAAACAGGGACACAACATCAAGATAAGAACCAAAATCAATCTATTTATAATGTTGTTTGTACTTAAGACTGTAGAGGCTAAGAAGAGCATTGCTATTATTATTATCATCACAGTATTAATGAGGACGTTTACTCACGACAGTCAACTCTGGGGTCACATCTGAGCGATTGGCTGGTTTAGCGTCCGCTTCAGTGAACACCAACGGTCGTATTGTATTTCCAGGGACATTCAAGTACTTTCCCTCTTGGAATCATTTTTTTTTTGCATTTTTTTTTCTTCACTCGATCTTGGACCGTTGTTTATTGTTTCCACAGTTCGCTGGGAGATGCTAATAGCCGTTAGCTGCTTACTGGTTTATCCCCTCCTGCACATGCTCAGTATTGTACCTCCGTTAATATTATAAATAAACACGAAGGGCTTTATTTACTAACAAACTGAGCAAAAACAAAGTGTAAATCACTAAAATAACAACTTAATAAGCCAGCAGGACCTGTTAATCTTTCAGAAACACTTCCTATACAACCAGAGTGAGCTACTGACGTTTAAATAAAAAAATGTGGCTATATATGTATCAAACACAAATTTTCCTAAACACTGTTTAGCCGAATGTCACGCCATGATCCAGTGCTGAAGTTGAGGGAATAACATTTTAAAAATCAACAACTGTAATCAGAAGAGCTTATGTTTTACCACTGAGTCCTGGAGGGGCTGTGCAATTCTCACTTTTTTCCACATAATCAGTCTGCAACTCAATAGCATTAAACTGCCCTACATGCATTAATGTTGATACTTTATTTATTTATTCGATATTAATACTGCTGATATGGCCTATATTTAACAGTATTAAATAAATTTCCCTACACTTTTGACACTGCAGGCAGTGCGTCTCGGCTTCAGTTAAGCAATCCTGCGCCGCATCGCTATTACTGCCGCATGTCCAAACAAACGGCACACGGACAACCCGCTTCTGCAACACAAACGGAAAAAAGATGGATAAAAGCATTTGTTGTTAAATATCGGCCCAGTTCTACTTATGGGACCGATACCGATATGTCACAATTTGACTCACATGCCACAATACTGGTGTTATTGCACATAAGTCGTGCCACCCTGAAGAAAACTGTCAGCGTCTCATGCGCAGACAGTCCAGCCACTGTATTCAGATATCACAATCTATATATACTTGCTGTTTTTATTAGAGACATGTTAAAAAAAGGCCATTGTTGTAAAAAAAATCTGTTTAGGAAAACTGTGAGAAATTTTCTGTTCCGTATATTTATAGATTTCTGGCTCTAACTAATGATTGTTGCCTTTTTAAGGTGAGAGCTTTGAACTTTGTTGATTTTAGTTATCAAGTTTTAGCCTCTAACAGATCTAGCAGGTCTTTCTGAAACCGGGTGTTCCCCGCTCTCTCTCTCTGTTTCTCAAAGCTCTTTCAGCTGTTTGCTTTGTCTTTGTTCACCTTTGTGTTTGTTGACCTTCCTCCAGCTTTTGTGTGCACGGTATGTTTGCCGTAGAGTGAGTTCATCGGTTTTCTCCAGGCAGAGGAGGGGTCGAGGGCACCCTTACAGCGGTGCTGACCTTCATACCCACAATGCTCTGGGAGAGAGCGAGTCATAATCTAATGGTGACGCTCCGTTGAAGCGCCGTCTGTTGCTCTGCTCTGATCTCCGGGTTTTTGATGAGAATTGAACAGCGACGCTAAATAGCAGCTGCAACCGGTTTGACTTCAAACATTTTTTAAAACCGTGCAGCCCCGTAGTTAGCTATAGTCCAGACCGGTCTGTCGAAGCTTTGAGTGGGAGCAGATCCTGTATTTGTTTTAGAAAGAAGAAACATGTCACGGCATCGTCAGAAAACAGCCAACTTATCTGGCTTTGATGGAGTAAAAACCTTCAGTCATTCATGAGGAAAGCTGGACACTAAGCTTTGGACAACATGGACCTAACTCCGTCTGTCCGTCCAGCAGCTCAGTTTCCCATCCATCCATCCATCCATCCATCCATCCATCCATCCATCCATCCATCCATCCATCCATCCATCCATCCATCCATCCATCCATCCATCCATCCATCCATCCATCCATCCATCCATCCATCCATCCATCCATCAGTTTTATCTGAAACCCTCTTGATTTGATCTGAGAGTACAAATGCTGAATCCTGTTTGTGCCTCCAGCTGAAGACACGTTCCTGTCGGCCATCATCAACTACACCAACAGCTCCACGGTCCACTTCAAGCTGTCGCCCACTTACGTGCTGTACATGGCCTGCCGCTACGTGCTGTCGCCCACCTACCGGCCCGACATGTCGCCCTCAGAGCGGACGCATAAAGTCATCTCCATCGTCAACAAGATGGTGAGCATGATGGAAGGCGTCATCCAGGTCAGTACCACTCTCTGCCTCATTGAACATAAACCCACGAGTAATTTTTTTTTTTTTCCTTTACGTCATTTCACTGTTTTCTGCTCCTGGGAGTCTGGCAGGTTTCCTCCATGTTGCTGTTAACTTTACTCTTACAAACTACATGTCGTAGTTGTAAGGCGCGTTTGCACGTGCTCGCCTCTCGCCTCCTTTGGTCTTGGTGTTACGTTGCCCTTCGGTTTTAATAGTTGGAGCTGTCAGGGAAACTGCCGCTGCTCTCTGCAGCAATTTAAAAAAAACCCAGCTTTCCCAAAGTGTACCGGATATGCTTTTGTTTTTTATTTTAGCTCGCCGGTTTTCAGTTTTTCTGAAATTCAATCTGCACTTCAAGAGGTTTTATTTTAGTGGGGTTTATGAAGACCGTGGACTCGTGCAGCAGTTGATCCTTCAGCGATAATGGTACGTTTTTTGTGACGGATAAGCCAACTTCCCAGCCAGTTTTTAAAGCACCTCTGCAAAGCTGAGCCCTTGAAAGGGGCGAGGCCGGGCGAGTTAACATAAATGAGACGTTTGAGCTTTTTATTCTGCTGCTAATTTGGCTTTTCATCGTTGTTGAAGTTCCCGGTCAATGTAGAAGTTTTAAAAAAAACCTTTTTGTAGGTATTTGCCCACTAATTTTAGAGAAGAGCAACTAAATCATCTGTAGCTTTAACTGGAGCTGAACAATCACCAATGCTGGATTAGCACTAGAGATGAACCTCCTTTACCTAACTTTAAACCCCACATTATGAAACTTTAGGTGAAATCTTACCTGGATGGAAAAGCTTTAAATAAAACCAACCAGCTCCTCCGTTATCACCAGGCTCTCCTGGACTAGTCCACACATCCCGCAGCAGGCCAAGGCCACCGAGCTAATGTTCAGCTTGAAGGCTAGTCTGGTTTCCAGGTTCACAAACCTACGGTTTTTAGAAGCTTTTTTTATGCTCTGCTTTGATGGGTGACACAAGAGCACTCTCAAGATAGTTTCAATCGTCTTTTCAAAAGAAATAAATGTGTCTGTAAATGAGTTTGTCTGTTAATGTTTGTCTAAAAGCCAAATATCCTCATTATAGGTGTCCATCTTCTCCCTGTTGTTCCCCCGTTTTTCATGTGTAGCCAGCTGTGCACTGATAATAAAGCGTGAGTTTAAGGTTGGCTGTGACCAGGCCAGAGTCTTCCTGGGGTTGTTTGACTCTCACGTCCATCAGCTTAATGCTCATGAACTCATTCTCCGGGTCACGTTGTAAACCATGTGTGTGCCAGAGTGTCTCTGTGTTTACATACTGTGTCCATACTGTAGCTGTTGACGTGTTTTCTCTCTGTCCTGTAAACGTGTCCTCCTCTTCCTCCTCCTCCTCTTCCACTTCCTTCTGTCCAGGAGATTGCTGAAGGGGATCAGGTAGGACACCACAACAGCACACCATGATATGGCTGCCAAAGACTTTCTCTTCTCTACACCGCTATTTCTCTCTCTGTTTGGGTTGGGCGATGTTGAAAAACAAACAAACAAAAAAAATCAGTCATGCTTGTTTCACAGCTTGCACCTAAAATCAATTTTAAATCTGTTAAGTCATTGATGAATATAGGCTATGAGAACTAAATTGCTGAGCACAGGATGTGCTGCAACCAATTCATTCGTTGTCCTAAACAGTAGGCATCACGGCTGAGGATGAGTACTTCCAGACAGCAGGAAAGGTACTAAAAGTTGACAGAATACATACTTTTACTTGCTTTCTGGGACATTTGTAGTAATTGCTCCTTCGTGTCTTTGTAGGCTATATAAATGGCCATCAGAACTAAGTAGAACTGAGCATTTTATAGTGGAAATTAAATAAAACAAGTCTTTGTAGCACCTTTAAATGCGACGTGCATCCCTGAGAAATTGGGTAAAGCTCTAGTTCAGGGTCGGCCGATCAGTTTAGCACCAAAAGTAGGAATCAATTTCAGCAGCGTTGCAAAGTGTCACATTTTTAATTACTCAAACGTCTTATAACAGAAATCGTAACAGTGTTTGACATTTTATTCTTATTCTTAACTGATAACTGAAAAATAAAAACCGGTGAAGCCACAAAATCACCTCGATATCACGTTGGGCAGTGCTCCTCCCATCAACTTCAAGCCACACCCCCCTGCTGCTATTGGTCAATCTGAATACTTTCTCCCACACAGGTATTAAATTATAATGTGGTGAATAACAAACCAGCCTCACCGTGACTTTAATTATGACTGTTTGGCAAAATTAGTTTAAAACAGATGGGTAGATCTCAGCAGACGAGTATTCGAGGCTGTATTTTTTTCTTATTCTTATCTCTGTGTGGCGGAGGACGGGCGAAGTAACGGCATACCTGTGTGCTACGTCAAGTGAATTAACTTGTAAAAGAGCTTTCTGTGTCAACTGTCGTTCCCCTAGTGGATATGTTGAAGTAACTCAATGAAAAATCACCTTTAAATCACCACTTGAACTTTCTTTTCCTCCGTCACATTGCTGCTTATAATACCAGGGCTTCCCGCTAATGATGTCGGATACATTTCTTACATTTACTGCAGTCTGAAGATCTTACAGCTTCCTTTGATTAAACAACATATGCACAAATTGGAGGTGTGCGTGCTTCAACATAGCTGAGAAGCTTTGTATTTCGGGCCGATTGTTGATGCACAGTATTTATTCATTGCAGCGAGATCAGAGGCATAACAGAATAAGATCGGAATTGGGCCGCTTACACTGCTGTGAAAAAGACCGATATGGGTCGCATGTGGGTAAAAAGATCGGATTTGGGTCGCAATGTGAACGTAGCCTTTGAATTCATGGTCTGCCAGTCCGATGTTGGGGACCGATGAGGTTGCTCCTCTTCATAGCATTCTGGACCCAGATATGCTGCACACTCCGTAATGAACTACCTTGATCTCCCCATCAGTAAGTAACTTTACATCAGAGATGACAAAAATCACATGTGGGGTTCCCCAAGGGTCCATCCTGGGTCCCCTCCTGTTCAATATCTACATGCTCCCTCTAGCTCAGATAATAAAAAACAACAACATCAGCTACCATAACTATGCAGACGACACACAGCTCTACATCACCATGTCCCCAGGTGACTATAAACCAGTTCAAGCACTGACTAGATGCTTAGAAGAAATCAATGCCTGGATGTGCCAAAATTTTCTTCAGTTGAATAAAAACAAAACAGAAGTAATAATTTTTGGACCAATAGAGGAGAGATCAAAGGTTAGCACACAGCTTCAGCTGCTTCAGCTAAAAACCACTAATCAGGCCCGAAATCTGGGAGTAGTGATGGACTCAGACCTGAACCTCCAAAAGCACCTAAAGACAATTACAAGGTCGGTTTTCTATCACCTGAAAAATATTTCTAGGATTAAAGGACTGATGTCTCAGCAGGATCTGGAAAAACTAATCCATGCGTTTATTTTTAGTAGAATTGATTACTGCAACGGTGTTTTCACAGGTCTGCCTAAAAAGTGGATCAGACAGCTGCAGCTGATCCAGAACGCTGCTGCCCGCGTCCTCACTAAGACTAAGAAAGTAGAGCACATCACCCCAGTTCTAAAGTCCTTACACTGGCTCCCTGTATCTCAGAGAATAGACTTTAAAATACTTCTGTTAGTCTATAAATCCCTAAATGGCTTAGCACCTAAATACATCACAGACTTGTTATCAGTGTATCAACCATCCAGACCACTCAGGTCTTCTGGCTCCAGCCTGCTCTGCAGAACCAGAACCAAACAAGGAGAAGCAGCATTTAGTTCCTATGCTCCACTGATCTGGAACAAACTTCCAGAAAATTGTAAAGGTGCGGAAAGCCTGAGTTCCTTTAAATCAAGATTAAAAACACATTTGTTTAGGATTGCCTTCAACTGTTCTAGTTAACTGAATCACCACTTTTTTGCTCTAATTTCTATATACATTTTATTCTTACTTGCTTTTATTCTGTTTTAATTTGCTATATTTTAATCATGTAAAGCACTTTGCATTGTCCATGTACTGAATTGTGCTATATAAATAAATTTGCCTTGCCTTGCCTTGCCATGAGCGTTCTCTGGTTTCCAACGCATAATGGGGCGCATATTAGTGCTTGGTGGACCCCAGCAGTCGCATCCAAAACCATTCAATGTTGAGGTGTTAGTCCAATTAGAAAGGATCTTAAACGAGGCTGAAGGTGTTTTAATGCTGGAGTCGTGTGTTTATATTCACATTACATAAGCAAAGGTAATTGCATATTTGTCTAGTAAAAATATATGCAGGGTTCGGGTCACAAATTAGTGAGTTTAGATACCAGTTTTCACAACAAAAAAAAGTTTATCTTTTTGACAGTTTGCAAACAAACCAACATCTACATAAAGTTGGATCACATCGCTCAACCTTATGAATCTTCTGCTTTTTTTCCACCTTTCTCATCTTTCTCTGTGCTTTATTTCTTCTTTTTTTTTTAACCAGCCCATCATTGTTGCTGCTGCTTCTTTTTTGTTCTCCGTTCTAACAGAAATGCCCAAACAAAGCCATAACCAAACGTCCCGTCCACAGCTGGAAAACTAAGCAACAACAGCAACATCAACCTGACTAATCTCATTTAGCTTCCTGAAAACCTTCCCGGTACTAAAAACCCAAACAAACTGGGAAAGCAGCCTCTCCTAGTCACTGTCGCTCCATCTTTAACTCTGGGGTCTGTTTTTCTGTTATGTGTGACGTCTTGCTTCTCCTCAGCAGTGTGGACGAGAAACAAGTCGCATCCCTCTGACCTCCTCCACCCCACCTGCTTCGTTTGTCTGTTTGGAGACTCATTGACGTGTTCAGCCACCCATCTGTGTTTCACACCTGTTTTTCGTTTTGGATGCTCTCGGCTGAGCCTTTCATCCTCTGGCTCTTAATGAAGTTTTTCTGTGTGATGTGTTTCCGAGGCGGGGATGGATGAGTGCAGGGAGACGAGCTTTGCTGTCCCCCGTCTCTCTGGGTTGGGGGGGACACTAGCCAATCAGCTCTTCAGACACTCTGTCATTAATAAATCTTTATGTTCACTCTGCAAGCAACCAGTATTTTCAGGCAGTTTTGAAGTGTTTTATTTTTTTTATTTTTAGAAAGGTGTCATTTAGCCTTTTTTCTAACAGACTAAACGCTGCCATCACGTCAGGGCAGACAACACGGACCATCTAGTGGTCTGTGTTGTCTGCCCTGTTCTTCAGGAAAATTCAGGAAAATCATCTTCATCTTAACAAACATATTAGTATTTATTTTTTTAATTATTATTAACACATTTGGATTCTTCCCCGCTAGAAAATAATCGAAATTTTTAACCTCTGAATAATAATAGAATGTGATAACATTGCTTTTATCCAACAGGCATTTTCAAAAGAGTCTGCTTTAAAGTTAAAAAGGGTTTCAGAGCTTTTGGTTGCCTGCGTTTTCTCAACAGTCGATGTAGACTCTGTGAAAAAAGGTTGTTCCGTGTGAAAGCTCGGCTGTTTTGGCAGCTCCATCCCCCAAAAGTACTTGTAAGCCATGCAAAAATATGGATAACCATTGAACAGATCCACATTTCAATAAATCACATCTTGTAACGTCAATAAGTAAAAGTATTTTAGAAAAAAAAAAAAACTGGGAGAATTTTTGTGTGCGTTTGTCTTAACTCGTAGTAAAAACGAGTAATTAGTAAATATGACAAACTATAGATTCAAGATGGCGCTGCAGGTCACAGCCTCGGCCCTTCGCTCTCTGGGAATCGATACTATAATATCGTCTTCTTTTAGCACAAAGACTATAACCTTTTTTTACCCACCAAATGTGGATAATTTATACTTTAAATGTCCGTGCATTAAGAGCAAAGTGTATCCCAAGTCAAATTCTTTGTTTCAGTGCACCAACTTGGCCAAAAAGGCTGATTTAGATTTCAAGGGGAATATGCTACCAACGGTACGTCCGAATAAGCAAAATTAAAATGGACAAATGAAGGCTAGCCAAGAGACGACTGGATCAACATGAACTCATGGTGCGCTTAAAAGGCTTGAAAATAAACTTTTTAAACAGAGATGGTTTTGGTTTATGCTTAAATTCAAACCTACAGGCCCCAAAATGTTCTCTAATTCATATAATAAAAGAAATACAAGAAAGCAGATGCTATCAAAAAAAAAAAACTAAACTTTGACACATTTTAGACTTTAAACCTTGCTTCCTTTGCTTTATTTTTGAAGAATTTGCCATAAACTGGTGCCTTAAAGAGGCTTTGAGTTAAATGGTTTTAGGAAATCCCACTTTGAAAGACTCAACTCTAAGCCAGTCCCTCCCATCGTGCAGATTCACTACATTTGGACACTGGTGCTTGCAGGGTCAACATATATTTGAATTCGTTCTTCGCGTCTGGTGACGAGTTGTGTATGTTGTAGGGAAAAGGAGAGGTCACCTTCATGTTAAACTGTTACATTTTCTTTCTCTGGTTTGTTCACTGATCCGACAGCGATGACCAATCTTGTTCTCGACACAGGCTTGGCTTTGAGGGAGTTGCGTTTGAGGCATGAATCTATCTCTGAAGTAACAACTGCTCCTTCTGGCTGCCACTCAAACACAAGCCTCCCTCTGTTTCTCACCTTCTCTTTAACATCTCCAGCCTCTCCTGCATCCTGCCGCTCTAACCGCTTCCTCTCTGTTTTCTTTTTGTCTCTGTGTACGTGGTTGTGATTGGTACGTTACAGAAACAGAAGAACATTGCAGGAGCGCTGGCTTTCTGGATGGCCAACTCCTCTGAGCTGCTGAACTTCATCAAGCAGGACCGGGACCTGAGTCGCATCACGCTGGACGCTCAGGACATCCTCGCACACCTCGTTCAGATGGCCTTCAAGTCAGTTTTAGGGTTTATAACAGCAGTACTGGTAGTTTTAGATAAAATCTTTGGTCATTTATTGCCTGAAATCAACTTTTCACTGCATGAAATATGGCAGGTGTTTCTGATTTTAGTATGAACCGTCTGTTATGTCTTGCGGCAGGTACCTGGTCACCTGTCTGCAGATTGATCTGAATAACTACATGCCAGCCTTCCTGGACGACCCCGAGGAGCATAATCCACAGAGACCCAAGATCGGTAATTTTAGGGAGAAATTCTCAAATTCAACTGCAGCAGTGCACCCATATATAAAGCAACAAATAAGACGCAATAAAAATACAGACAGTATGATTACTTAAAGGAACAACAAGTAATAAGTACACTTAGTGGTTTGAATCAGAACAACACATACACACAGCCTGCAGTATAAAACAGTCCGTTGCTGCTGCTGATTGTTTTTTTTTTACTTTAGCAGGACAGGTATATGATGTTGTGTTCTGCTCTATTTCTGGTCTACTTCTCTTCCTGCCTTCCATGTTTGCAGGCTGCTGCTCTTTTGCCAAAATAAAATACCAAATCCGGCGTTCTGTATTGGGAACACTCATATGATTGGCTCAAAAACCAGGAAGTAAACACACGTGCTACACACTGAACAGAAGTAATTCTGGACTGTACCTCTAGGTTTGAGAGGAGAAAAATGTGACTGAGACGTTGTTGATGGAGAGGACCGGTTGTTTATAGGGAATGTTACTTCCATCCCAGGTGACAAATGAGAATGTTTTAGGTTGATTTTACAGTAAATATCTTATCTGTTGCTCCTTTAAGCAAATAGGTTTTGAGTCTTGATTTTAACCCAAGGGAGAGCGTCCATATTACAGATGTCTGGTAGGAAGTAACTCTATATTTGTTGAGCAGAACGGCTGATTACTTTCTTCATTGTGGCGCTGAGACATCTGGAAGGGCCGCTGAGGAGGATGACCTGAGGGGGTCCCAATGTACAGAAGATCTGACAGATAAGGAGGGGCGAGGTTGTGAATGGCTTTGAATTTTAATATGTATTCTTGATTTAACCAGAAGTCGGTGTTGATGAAAATTGCAGTTTATTGGTCACCATCAAGAAGACCAACCAAAGTGTTCTCCCATAACAAGAACTCTTGTTACTTTACCAACCTGTCCCGCCTGCACATCCTCTTCTCCACCTCACACATGTGCAGTAGGTTACATGCAATTTAACACTCAAGATGGCTGCATGTTGGAGTAGCTCTGTTTTTATTCTGCAATTTTTTTAAAGAAACCTCAGGTGTTACTTTTTGTGGATTAAGGCTGCTTTTTTCAACATCTTTCTCGACTGGTGTTGGATGCTGTGCTGCTTGAAGTTTTTGTTCTTTAATTTTTGGGACATTTGTTACTATGCATAACCAGGGCAACCAGTTGGTTTTGTACAACTGAGAGCAGGTGATTGACATCTCAAAACCTGAAGTAATACTTCAACTACATCGACAAATCCCGGATGAATTGAAAAGGAAGGAGCAAGAAGAAGAGAGAGGAGGAGGAAATTCAAGCAATCTCTTCCATCGATTACTATGCCAGATTATCGGGAATGGCGTGTTATGTGTTTCACTGAAACATAGCTGCAGGATCATATCCCCGACTCCAGCAACTCTCTGCCAGGCGTTCTGAGCAGACAGATTTAACGAGTAGATGCAAAAGCAAAGGTAGTGGATTGGTGGTGCTGGTGAACAACAGATGGTGTCACTCAGGACGTGTCACTGAGAAGTTTAGTCTCTGCAGGCCAGATATCGAAGTGTTGGCAGTGAGTTTTTGTTCATATTATGCACCCAGAGAGTTCATCAGTGCTACTTTGGCAACAGCCTACGTTCCACCAACCGCTGTTGGTGACACTGCATGTGATGTTATCGGCTCAGTTGTCGATAAGCTCCATACGCAAGATCCAAATGCTACCATGGCAATATCTGATTATTTTAATCATGCCTTACTCTCTGCTACACTTTAAGCTTTTCAACAGTCTGTTGCTCTGCTAGAGAAAACAAAACTCTTGACTTGTTTTATGCAAATGTAAAAGACTCGCATATATCTAAAGCATGACCTCCTCTTGGCAAATCAGATCACAATCTGGTTTTTCTCTGCTCAGTCTTTTTCAAAGGCAGCCTGCAGTAAAGCGAACCGAAACAGAAAAAAACAAGAGTTGTATTAACATTGCTATGCTCTGATCCCAGTCATGTGACCTTCAGACATCACACTCCTGTTGTTTGTTTCCAGAGGACGTCCTGCACACGCTGACGGGCGCCATGTCGTTGCTCCGCCGCTGCCGGGTCAACGCCGCCCTCACCATCCAGCTCTTCTCGCAGCTCTTCCACTTCATCAACATGTGGCTGTTCAACAGGCTGGTGACGAACGGCGACTCCGGGCTGTGCTGCCACTACTGGGGGGCCATTCTCCGGCAGCAGCTCAGCCACATCGAGGCATGGGCCGAGAAGCAGGGGCTGGAGCTGGCTGCGGACTGCCACCTCAGCCGGATCGTCCAGGTAAAAACACTCACTGTACCTTTTGTGTCTCACTCATAATGGCCTCTTTTTAATATTTCCATACCACAAATCATATACAGAGCAAACATCTACTTAGAATCAGTAAAAGCCAAAAATCTGGATAAGTGTGGAGTTTTAACTGGTAAAATGGCTTGGACCGCTGGATGGTGCTATAAGTTAGGGACAGCCACACATGCTGGGAGGAGAATAAATCAGACTAATTATCAGGTCTGAAGTCTGAATTTAATTGTTTTTTTTAAGGGCTGGATGTATGTAGGAACAGAAAATGGAGTTTGGAAAAATGTTTCTAGAGTTTATTACCTTGCATTGTTTCTGTGAATTTTACCGAAATTTGCAGAAGCTTCGATCAGTGTGATTGTTACACTAATTATTTGACCTTCTTCATCCTTTTGTTTATTTTTTTTCATCCGTCTGTTCGTCCGTCTCGATTTCTTCGTACATCTACTCCTCTTTTTAAGGGCTGCATTTTGTGAATTTGGTCAGTTTTGTTATTAAAAAGAGACAAAAACAGTTTGAAGTGGCGAAATTGAGTCAAAGTAAAGACCTTCTAGATGGCGATGTTTGAAGTTAGAGCAGTGCGTCATATTTGTAGGAAATGGTTTGCTTGAGATTGATTTATAAAGTCAAATGCAGCTCTGAATGTAGTCTTTGTATTCATTTTGCAGAAAGCATAAGTCTATCGGCCGCATCGTGATGCCGTTTTTGCCTTTTTGTTTGCGTGTCCCCCTCAGGCCACCACCCTGCTGACCATGGACAAGTACTCCTTGCAGGACGTGCAGAACATCCACAACACCTGCTTCAAGCTCAACTCGCTGCAGCTGCACGCCCTCATGACCAACTACCGCGTCGCCCAGGACGAGCCGTACATCCCGCCGGTAAGAGGGACGCGCCGGCGAGCTTCGCTTTCACGCAGAGCAGAAACCGTTCAGCTCATCCCTGCTGTGCTCTGTGTGTGCTAGGAGCTCATAGACCACGTGGTGGCAGTAGCGGAAAACACAGCAGACGAGCTGGCGAGGAGCGACGGCAGAGAGGTGCAGCTGGAGGAGGATCCGGACCTCCAGCTGCCCTTCCTCCTCCCAGAGGACGGCTACTCTTGCGACGTGGTGCGCCACCTCCCCAACGGCCTGCAGGACTTCCTGGAGCCGCTGCTGCAGAGAGGTACGCCGAACAAATGGATGCTGCCGTGCAACAACCCCACTTACACAGTTTATTGGATTTAACATTTTATTAAATTTTTTTCTGAGTCAATATTCTTTTAAAGTGAGTTGTTCCAAAATTGTTTCGTGCAAAACACAATGGTTGATTTCAGAATCTTAATAATTGCATCATTGTGTGACGCCGTAGGGTTCTGCAGACTAACGCCACATCCGCGCTCTCCTGGTACCTGGACCGTCCACTTCGAAGGAGCCGACAATGAAAACCACTTCTCCGCTGCTGACAACAGCGACATGGTAATATGCAAATGTTTTATTTATTTATCTGGCATTTCTGTGTAGGTATTTAAAAAAAACAATGTTGTGGATAAAAACACAAAGAGGCGTTATTTTCCTGCTTAACGTTGTGGCATCAGCTGGTGTCATGCAGGCCTGGGGAAACCTTGGAGTCTGTTCTGTGGGTTTAACACCAGAAAGTTCTGGAAACCACAGACTGATGGTAAACTGTATTTTCTCTGCTTATAAACTTTTTTTTCCTCATTAAAGACATTTTATATTACAGCTGTCATCAGTTACATTCTCAAGTTATAAAAATTCACTTACTTTTCTTCAAAGATTTTGTTTTAGCAGCTGTAAAGCGCGTTTTTCTACTGACAAGGAGTTTTTTTTTCTATGACGCTGAAGTTGGTTCTGATTGTAGCCTCTGTTCTGGGAAACTGGCTGAAGGGCAATAACACCTCATTTTCCACCAGTTTGAACATCTTTAGCCCGCTCTAGTTTAAAAACTACAATACTTACACTCTTTAACCCTGCACAAGGTTAATCTACAACAAAAGGCAGAATAGTTCATATGCATTTAGTGGTTCGTTGACGTTTATTTGAATTGTGGGAGTTCCATACGGGTTTTATACATCACTAACTGCTTGAAGGATTCTGCTTTTATTGTAGGTTGATCTATTCCAGGTTTGATAAGAATTTTTCAAACCAGAGATAATTACAGCGCTTAAGTCAGCTTCGTATGTTTGTTTTTCTTCTTCTTCTAAAAAAAAACCGCTACCAAATAGAGAATGTGTGGAAAAAGTAGCCAAAGCCTCCAGAAAAATATTAAGACTTTCTGAATGACTGAAGATCTGTAGATGAAGACCACTTAGACTTTCGATAGACAGTCTTGATGGTTGTTTTTTGTACTTTAAATATTTTATCTAATACTTTATCCAGTGTCTTGTGAAGATTATTGAAATGATTTTGTCAGGTTACAAACAATTTAAAATGTAATTTATTGCAGTACAAAAATGCACAAAACTGATAAGTTGAAGGCAAATGATGCATGTTTGTCTTCTTCTTTTTGCACAAATAATAATCTGAAAGGTAACCTTTTATACATAAAACATTTTCCTTTTACTTTTTGCTTCGCAAATATACACTGGCTACATAAAATCTCCATAAAGGGCAGTGAAGTTTTGCTACATTGACCCCGCAGTTTCAGGCTGTCCGTCTGTGCGCCACGCTGAAACAACAAGGCTGAAAATATCCGTGGGTTTAGTGGATCATGCGGGTTTTCCTGCATGAGAACACGGCGTGAATCTGTTGTCTAAAAAAGGTAACGTTTCTGAAGAGAACCGGCGCTGCAGACAACCTGACGACACCCCTGACATAGTTGGGCTATTTTTAGCGCCCCGTAAACCTGGGGGTCGCTTTGATTCGGCTCCAGAGGTCCGTCTGTGTGGTCCTCCAGGCGAACGGCAGCAATCACGGCAATTTTCTTCTGAGAAGATTCAAAACAACGTGAGCACACAGGGTTTAATCAACACCAATCACAGAGCAGGAGTTAGTTAGTGAGCAGGCAGCAGTAAATGATAGACTACACACACACACACACACACACACACACACTTCCTGTGTAATTGCTCTGTTTATCCCTGCTTCACTTCTTCATGACTGTAGTCTGGACATAATGCAGGAGTCTCTGATTAACGGTGTGCTCCGGCAGGCCGTTGGACCGAACTAAGCACATACAGTGGTCTGTTTATAACACTAAATATGGTAATTTTAAGGAGGGAAAAGTCTTGAAGACAAACAAAGCAGCTGAAGCTTTTTTTTTTTTTAGAAACAACGTGTTGGAGTTAAACGCCGAAACAACCCGCTTGATGAAGGCATTTCAGCAGCTTATAAGCTCCCTTTTCCAGAGCGCACACTTTGGTTTCAGAAGTACTCAAGTGTCTATTCAGTATGTTTTTAAAAGGCCTCTTTCAGTTCATCTCGGCGGCTTTTTGGTTAACCAGCACGTCCTGTAATCATCTCTTCAACGTTCAGATCTTTGCCCTGGGACAGAGTGACGTCGGCAGAGTTTGGGGCTAAATAGTGGTTTATCTTTTCTAATCATTTTCAAAATACAAACCCTTTTAATGTGGAAACTAAATGTCGGTGGCTCTGCTGTTTTAATAACCGGGCCTTTCAGAATAATTACATTATAACCTGATTGCTCTAATTAGCTGCCTGTAGGCATTTTGCTCCGTCTTTCTCTTCAACCATTTAGAAAATTTATGAAAATAACAGATGTTTGTCTGTTTTCAGAGGGCAACTGTTGCTCAGAAGGTCGGTAGTTTGACAAACATAAGGAAAAGAGAAAGATCTCCTCTAATTGTCCGTAATGATCCCTGTAATGACTGCAGGGTTCCTCCACCGTCCTGAGGAAACTACAGAAGTACGAAAATCTGGGAAAAGAAACTGAACTTGTATAAAATTTTCTGAATTTAAAGATGCCGTTATGTGTTCCTCCTCTAAATCTTCAGTCCGTCCCCCCACCTGTCCAACCTACGTTTATCAGAAACCTGTCTATCTATCGTTCTTTCTATCCACCTGTTCATCTGTTATACGTCTTTGCATGCCTCTGTCCCTTCATTATCCCTCTGTCGTTCTCACATCCATCCGTTTTCCCCTTGCTGTCAATCCTCCATTCATCTTTGCGTCTGCGTGCTCACCCATCGATCTATTTCTGTACGGGACTGAAGCCTCTGGTCGGGGAAAAGTATCGGACGCTGACATTAAGCTGAGTGGGAACCGGGGGCTCTGGAAATTCTAGTTGAAAGACGTCGATCCCGGCTGAAGCGTAACTTATCTTGACGACATGAATGCATTTTTTTGTAAATCGGTAAGTCAGCTGCTAGTCGTTTTCGTCAACCTTCCCGCGTGTTTATGCGCCTCTGATGGGGCTCTGCTGGTTTCCTGTCGTCAGAATATCCCGGTGGCGACGTGGGAACCTTTCTCCGTCTCTCCCCACCCTGAGGCCCAGCCCTCCTTAAATGAGCCCTGCTGTGTATAGAAGTGTGTTTCTGGGTTGCCATGATGTGGTTTGCATTCTTGACTCCATTCCAGAGACCACGGGTCCCTCTGTGGTCTTCCCCTTCATCCTTCTTTCCTTCATTCCTTCCCTCCCTCTTCCTCATCCCTCCCTCCTTCTTTTCTGACTCCAGCCGTCTATTTCCAACGTTTTTCCGAGGCGTACGGACCTGCGGCTCGATCTTCTTCAGGCCTTTAGGATTAGCTCAGGAGGTTTCTTCCTCTTTTGACAGCGTGTCTTTCCTGTCTTCCTCTCTTTTCAGCCAATGAGGAAAGAGCCGGAGGTTGTCACAGTAACCCTGAAGAAGCACAACGGCATGGGCCTCAGCATCGTGGCTGCCAAGGTAGGAATCGATACCTGGAGTTTGTTGTCCTGTGTAGTTGTGTGTCACAAGTCCGAGTCTGGAAACTAGAACCAGTAAACGACGACCCTGAATGGTAGAAAGAACAACTTTGCTTTGTTTTACCCCAGCTGTGAACACATGGAGTGTTTTGTGTCTGATTGGGAGGCGGGGTGCCTGACGAGAACAGGCTGCTCTGCTTTCGCTGTTGAGTCTGACAGCAGAGCATAAACTAAACACGGACGCTGCACAGAAACTGGCTCTGTTAGGTGCAGCGGGGGCTAACCTGCCGGCAATCAGTGCCCGTCTGTGGGTTTGTTTTGACAGCGAAAGGAGCGGTGCAGGTTCAGAAGGTGGACTGCCACATGTGCTCAACAGTTATTCCTGACGTTTTACCTCAAAATAAATTGGATTAACTGTTTATAAGTTGCTAAACAGGAGCATTCCTTTGCTAAACCTGCAGATTTTAAACTCCACAATCAGATGAGGGAGATTTTGTCTGGAGGATTAAAGCATCTTGAAATGGATCTGAAAATAGGATTTTTCAGTAGTTAAACTGAACTGACATAGATCGAATCTCCTGCACGAACGCAGTAAACAGTTAGGTCTAATGGGAAGATTTAAAGAAACAGCCTGGTAAAATGTTATTCTCCCACTTCCTGCATGCTAAAAACGTTTACGCTAAGTCTGGAATTTCGTCAAAATTGTTTTTGTTTGCAAAATTAACAAAGACGTCGTTATTTGTCTTCCTTTCCCAACAAAACATGTAGATATTAAACTAATTCCTACCTATAATGATAAAAGGAAATAGTTTTTTGAGTTAAGTGCCCTCTAGTGGTCCACTTAGACATTGCTACCAAGTTAAAATTTCCAGCTGTTTTAAGCAAAAGTGTTTGTTTAGCTTGTTAAAGACTGCTTGTATTTAGGACTTTTTTAAAAATCTGTTTGTTTGTTCTATGTTTGATGTAACATAAAATATTCCTTTAACTTATATTACAGCAGCCCTCCAAATAATTTAAATTCCAATTAACGTGATGCACGGACAGGAGATCATTTTATTCTGATTCGTCCATAATTATTGGACCAATTTATGTTTCTAGATTCACCTTCCAGTTATACGTCAGACTGCTCAAGAGTTGACTGATTTGAATGTTTAAGACACAAAAAAGAGCCTCATCTGTCGCCGATCTCCAGAAATATCACAGATTAAACTGAATATTTCTTTATTTTATTAGTATTTTAGAAACTGGAATCAGTTTGACACTCTAAGGTAGAATCAGTTTATCTGAGACTCAAACATTTGCCGGTATTTTCTATTAAAAGGTAGACGACCGTGACTCTGTTCCTCACGGTGAGCTTTAATCAGCGAAGAGCCGAACGTGGAAGATAAGGCCCCGGAGTGTCAGCTCTTAATAAGAAACATTAAGACACTTTGTCTTTTTTTGAGGAGAGCGAGCTTCCTGCTGAAGTCGAGAGCTTTCCTGTGCGGCTGTGTGCACGTGTTGAGTCTGTGTGTGGGGAGGAAGGACATTCGGAGGAAACCTCCTCGCACTGATTATTTTCAGAACGGTGTGTGGACGTCTGAGAAAGGAGGCAAAGGAGCGAGTGTGTGGGATGGGAGAAGGCAGGTAGGGCACATTTCATCAAAAAGCTGCTGGAACTGACGGTAAACTGGGCTGAGCTCCGTCCGATTATATAACTGTGTGTGTGTGTGGTGTGAGGTTTGGCTGGTGGAGCTGCAGCGCTCCACCTCAGTCTGACCAGCAGCCGTCCCAGTAGACGCTTCACCTCTTGGATCGCCGCCTAAACTCTCCGTTTGACAAACGCTCTGCGTTTAGGAACATGTGGAGGAATTTTGGCTGCACTCAAGAGCATTTGAGGAATTTACTGCACTTTTTTTGGACACATTTTATGGAGCTTTTTTATTATTAAGTCCACTTGTTTTTGTTCAGGTTTTGTTTTTCTTCCACCACCAACCCTTCCTCCACCCTAACTTTTAATATCGAGTCCTATGAATTTATTCTGTCTGAAGTTTGGGAATTCGGAGTGCGTCTCCGTTCCACGTCTCCGCCTGTAAACACTGATTTTGAACACAAAGCCGAATGGATTACCCACAGCCGGTGTAATTGGGAGGCTCTGGACTTGTCGGTTCATGTTAGCAGGTTGAAGCGCTCGCTGGGATAAAAGCAGGTGTGCACAGTTTGCCCCCCCCACCACCAGTCTGGACGTGGCAGCGTGAACTGGTTTGGGGAAAGCTTAGCAAGAAGCAGCACCATGTGGTTCTCAGTGGTGGGCAGGAGAGACCAGGTAATGGCATGTTTACCGTTTTTAAAATCACGTTTCCCTCTCTTTAGAAATGATAAAAGCTTGAATGTGAGTGTTTGCAAAATTGTTATTTCTAAGAGCTTCGGTTGGCTCGGCTAGAAATGCGTCCTGCAAGCATTTAGCTTAGTTTTTGATCTGCTGTCATCCAGCGCAACGACCTCCTGGTTTGTTGATTTGCTTTCGGGGCCGTTTTGCTAATGGTTAGACAAAAGTACACATGAGGCAGATTGGAAAACCTTTATAGAAATCTGCTCCTAAGGCTAAATCTGAATATTACCTTCAAACTAAACAAGAGATTGGGATTGAACCGTTATCCCTTGACCATCTCTGATAGGAGATCGCAGGTTAATTACTTTGAACCAGTGCATCAAAACTAAAAATTCCCGTTTTTAAGACTATAGAAATGTCAATAAAAAGCATGTCTGGCGCTGGTAAAAACATAATTTGTTCCCGGTTCTGCTTGTTTGTCAGACAAAAATTACCTGAGTACAAATCTGTTTTTTAGATGGTGATTTAAATATAATGGGAAACAGATTATCCAAACCAATCTGGCCTGGTGTGGAAAAAATAATAGCCCCCTAAACAAGGTCCGAAATCAACACTCGGCAGACGGCAAATGCGAGTAAACTTTCCGTTTGGTGAGTAAATTTCAGAAGGCTAGCTGCCACATGGCGGGTAAATGTTTGCACCAAATAAATCGTGTTTTTCGGTCATTTGGATGGAGGCTTCTTTATGTTCCTGTGCTGTGAGCTTGTATGACAACAGAAGCTCACGTACACAAAAACTCGCACATGTAACGCAAGAAGGACAGCAACTACGTCCTGTCCGTTTGCTAACAGCTAACGTTTAGCTCAGGCTACTTACATAGCGGGATTATGTGGAGATATTTAACAGGAGTCAGGTGAACCAGGATTTAATCCTGGACACTGCCCCTAAACCTGATACGCTTTTTAGCCGACGTTAGCAGCAACATCTGCCATCAATACCTAAGAATAAGTGGCATTTAGTTGTTTTTTTTCTGTTGTTGCTGCTGCCCTGCTGTTCTTTGCAGAATTGTTTTAATTTGGCCCCACTGGAGAATTTTGAATGTTACAGGTTTTGACTAGGCCATTACTAACATTGTTGTTTTTCTAAACCTTCTACTTGATAACAGAAATGTTGAGCTTAAGGTCACAAATGATGGTCAGATGTTCTTCAGGATTTCCTGGTAGAGTGCAGAAGTTGTTTTTCCATCAATTACCACAATTCATCCTGGTCTGTTGATAAAACCAACAACCACATTTGACTCTTGGTATAGTGTTTGTAGTTGTAATAATACCCATAATTTCCAGCATCTCCTTTCTCTCATCAGTTAAAAGACTATTTTCAATAAAACCTTTGGTGAGATGAGCCTTTGAGGTATTTTGGGTCGCCAGATCTCTTCAATGGAACTTTGCCCAATTTCTCTTTCATAGCGTTGCTTCACGAGCGCTGACCTTGATTGACATAGACTAGGCCCGCAGAGCCTTAGATGTTTTTCTTGGCTCCTTTTTGACCTCCCAGACGAGTATCCGATGCACTAAAGCAAAATTAAAGTAATTTTGTTAAGTTGGCCACTCCTGGGAGGGTCATCACCGTTCACTGTTGTCTCCATGCATGGCTAACACTTCTCACTGGAATTCTGTTGGAGTCCCAAAGCCTCAAAGTGTCTGTATAACCCTTTAGATAATGGATAGATGTCAGTGAATTAATGTTTTTTCTGGAGTTTAATTAAAGCCCCAGTGTGTAAGATTTAAATCCATCTAGTGGTACGCTAAATGAACAACAGACGACCTCGCTGTTAAGGTGTATGATTCTTTATTGGTTGATCAGTTGGTTTAACAGTTATTTTTTCACATATAGCCAGGTTGGTTTGGTTTAATAAATTAGATTGTCCTTTGAAAACACTTAATAACTAGTACGGAAGCTGCGGAATCTCATAAATGTGACAATTGTATACAAATATGTCCTACATAGCTGCTGCTAATAGCCAATGGCTACGGTCATATTATGAAATGTTTTTTTACACAGTTGCCAAGTCTGCTTATTATAAGCAGGAGGACACAGTAGCTGCTAGACCACACTGCCCTGTTTCTAACATAACACCAAAATAATCTTCACTGTTATATTGAATTAACTTACCTGTCCAGCAGAAAGCTGCAACCTCTGCATTTGTTTTGAATCCCTGCTCCTTCATGGATTATCTCCACCTGGTAATAATAGCTACGCTGATATAGACTCTCATGTTCTGCCAGTTGTTACTTCTGTTTTTTTTCTTGGTTACTTTCGCTTCCCTCTCGCTGGGCAAAGAGTATGGATAGTCCTCCATTTCAACAGAAAACAGCAAATAGAACGATCTACAGTTGTCTTTGCTTGTTTTCTGCTCCTCCTCCATCGACAGCATGTCCTCATTTATAAGACATATAGGGGAAAAGACGTACGGATGGCAAGTTTGTCGCCTTTCGGCTGCTGAAAACAGAAATAGGGACGCAATATGGTGCCTCCCAGTGGGTGCACCAACACCTATGTATTTAAAAACGACTAATTCTAAGTTATGATAACGCTTCGATTTTTGATGTGACGTTATTAGATATTTCCAGAATATGTATTTATGAAAGCAATACTTGATTTCTGCTAATTAAAAGCCAAATTAATAACACACTGCCTTTAAAATAGCTTTTTGATTTGCCCTTTGAGGTCTTTAAGCCCACTCCATGTTGGCCGGAAGTTCTGTTTAGGTAATTTTTTTTATTCTACTGGTCTGGACGTGATCTGGGTGTGGTGTATGAATCTTTATTGGTTGATCAGTTGGTTTAACAGTTATTTTTTCACATATGGCCAGGTTGGTTTGGTTTAATAAATTAGAATTATTAAATTCACTCAGCTTGCCTTTGTTTCACAGTTAAAATTTGTTAGATCTGAATCCTCTAAGTTGGGCACAAAAAGAAACATTTAAAGGAGAACAAAAACACTTTTTCACAGGCTTTTACTTAATTTCAAATTGGACAAAGGGTAGAGACAAATGCTTTAAAGCATAAATGGGGATAATCATAACACTATGAAAACGATAACTAAGCATTCAGCTTCTGTTCTTGTTGTTCATTTTTCATAAAAAGCAGAACATCCTGTACATAATTAAGATAAATAACCGTGCAGAATGTTCTTTGTAGTGTTAGTAATGTTTCATGCTGAACTTCATTCAGAAATCTGGTTGTTCAAATACTATAAATCCACAAGCAGCAACTGTAAGAAGAGAAATCACCAATTACACTGCAAAAAGGGAACTAAAAGTAAGTAGAATGTTCTTGAAATTAGTGTATTTGTCCTTTATTTGAGCAAATATTTGCCAATGAAATGAGTATTTTGACCCCTAAAATAAGATGGATATATTGCACTTGAAAGAAGCTGGAGATGAATTGTTCCTATATTAAGTGCAAGAATCTTATTCCACTGGCAGATAATCTTAACTACCTGCTCAAATCAAGGACGAATGCACTCATTTCAAGAAGATTTACTTACTTTTGGCTCCCTTTTTGTAGTGTAAGAGTACGTTTTAAGAAAACGGACAGTGCAGATGTGCGTATTTTAAATGCCAGCACTTGATTAGGTTTGTTTTTTGCAAAGTTTCCCTCTGGTTTGAAAGAATTTGCAGCATTTCATATCTTCCTCCACAGTGGAGCTTCAGTCGGATTTGTTTGTTGACTGATGTGATTTGTTCTCGAGGTGAAACAATAGCATGAGAGCATTCCCCCCTGTGAGGACAGGAACAATGAGAGGATGTACCGCACACACACACGCTCTTGCTTTCCTGTATCGCTGCAGACTGAATGTGTGTGCGTGTGCGGTAGAGTAAAAACTGTGTATAGATGTTTGTGTGGAAAAAATGGCATCATAGTTGTAGGAAAGTTAAGTTGCAATTTGTATTTGGAGTGAATATTACAGAAACAAAGGTGTGCAGAGGTTTAACTTTAGCATTCTTGTTAACGTCCTGAAAACTTGCCTGAAATGGAATGTCTTTTCAGGCATTACAAAAAATGTTTTTTTTAAACCTTAAATATTTTTCCTAATGATGCATACATGTAATTATTTAACCTCTTAAGCTTGAGGGTCTATTTTCCAAAAAATGCATACTCACACCTTATAAGGCATGTTTCAACTTGTACAATGCCTAAACTGCTTATCTTGTTATCAACTAACATAAAGGTCCTAGAGGATGATGTGGATGTGAAAATCTGAGAGTAAATTGTTCTGGGCCTGAGTAAATGAGATTTAAATGCCCAAACAAATCCGCCTAAAAGAAAAACATAATAAATTGTACACTACAACATCTTGGTTACATCTGTACATCTGTAGCAAGTTTGGCGTCAACACAACAAACAATTGAGAGGTTATACATGTTTAGATTGAAGGAAATCAAGACGGACTCCTACTGTGTCAGTTTGGCACAACTTTTGAAATTTGGAATTTATTCTTGTAATTGAAAACGTGGAATGCTATTATATATTTGGTATATACTTTTGTAGAGGAGTCTCAGATGAAGATCTGGACATATATAAGTGTGTCGGTCTCAGTTAGTCAGCTACAAGCGCGTTATTGTTGCTAAAGAGCTCAAGCCCCCTTGAAAGGGGGCTCGTGGGCATAAGGGGTTAATTTGTTCTTGCAAAGATCGCTATAAAAGTAATCTTTCAATAAAAAATAATTGAAATAAGCGCTAAGTAAAGCGTTTTTCAACCTGCAGAGAATATATTTCTATTGTTTTTACTCATTCTGTCTTCTAGAGACCTCTTCTCTTCGCACTGATCCTTTGATCCAGAGATTTTCTAATTGGATTCAAGTCAGCTGATTGGCTGGGCCATTCTAGCAGTTTTAGTTTCTTTCCCTGAAACATACATAAATTTTATTTTATTGTTTTTCTGAAAATTCCAGCCTTGCTTCCTCTTCAGATTCTTGTCAAGAATGTCTTTGTGCGTTTCTCTATTCGGCCTTTTTGTCACGTATATAAAGTCTGCCGGAAACTCACACTGAAGGCCCGCCCTATTCCATAAACTTTGCTGTGAAGCAACATTCCTACTCCACAGCTGGTGATTGCAGCATCATTTAAAGCGTTACATTTTGGTCCCATTTGACTGGATTCTGTTTCTCAAGAGTTGCATAGGCTTGTCTAAATATTCTACATAAAAAAAACAAGCTGAATAATGCTTTTCTTCAGCAGTGGAGTCTTGTGCAGTAAGTGTGCATGGAAGCCATAGTGATTGGGTGCTATAATTACTTTTTGTGTCCAGGGTAAAACTGTTCCTGCTAATTTCAGGTGTTATGAAGCTCTCTGTAAATACTCCTTGATTCATGGAAAACCTTTTTGACTCTTCTGTCAGAAATCCTGCTGTAAGCTCCTGTTCGTGGCTGTTTTATAGTGAAATGAGAATTTATACGCTTCCAGGTTATGGCCTCATCTGCGCTCAATGGATCAGTCTGAAATGTAGAAATACATCCAAACTATGCCATCAGTATGTTTTATGAAGGTCTTGAGGAAGTGCTCTTCTTTTACCCTTCATGAGATGCGTTTTGTTCCTAACCTTTGTAATAAGGAACCTTTTAATAGTCCTGCAGTTAGGATTAGTTGATATTCAGTTGCCCTTTCCTTTTTTTTTTCTTTTTTTACAAACCGAGCTTATTCATTCATTCAATACTTTTTCCTTTCATTTCAGTTTATTAGATAATTTACAGATTTATTTGTTTCGATTTCTTTTTGTCTTACTTAATTCCAGGGGCCCCATTAGAGACAATACCGAGAAGAAAAGGTTGCTGTTCAATACATTCTCTCCCTTGTGTTCCTAAATAACTTTGTTTGTTCCTGGTCAAAATAAACTTCATAATCTGTGTTAGCTGCAGTTTTGGACAAAACTATTTCCAGAGTTAAGGTCCAGAAACAAAGAGCCTTAGATTATTGCACAGATATGTTTACAGAAATAATATGAAGCTGAATGGAATTTGCAGCAAAATCCCCCAAACCTCTGATGTGAATCCGGCAGCTGCTATTGGTCTTGCAAAATGAAACGAGGTTAAAATCTTGTTGGATTTAAGAAGCTGCTCGTTCCATGAAGCTCTTCTTCTCAGGACCCCTCAAATCATCCACTAAACAGCTTTGAATCGGTATTTTCTTTGTAGTGATTGTATCTTTTTCCAACATGGAGACCTGTGGGCTTCACAAAAATAAGCTTTTTGTTGCTTTGCTTTTTGTGACGTTTGTTAGCTTGCTGCTGATTTTAGTGTCTGTTCAAAGCTGTTACCATAAGCCCACATTTTTCTTATAACCACGAGAAAAAACTTGCACAATGAAAACAAGCTGGCAGAAACATTGTGTTCACACAATTGCTGCAATTTCAATAGTTTTGGTTTAAATAAGTGACATTTCTTCTTGTAAATCTCTAAACCATTTGCCCCTTTTTCTTTTTCTCCTGCTTTCTTTTCTCCCCAAGCAGAACAAAAACAGCTCAGCTTGATCTTATTGATGTTTTGTCCCACGTGTCCAGAACCCGTCAGCATCTAAGTGCTAGTTCAGATGAGACGACCGGTTCAGCACCTTTTGTAATGAGCCAATGGGACGTGACTGGGCTGATGGCGGTGGAACCAGCTGTGGCCTAAACAAGCTAAAAAAGCCGCTGAGATTAGATGTATGTTTACATCTGCCTGCTCTTTTCAGGACCCGGGCTTCTGTTTTCTGCCAATTTGTTTTTGGAGGCTTTTCAGCCAGTTAACAGAATAAAAAAGGTTTTAAAACAGGAAATATATTTTTGACTGGTGGAAAAACTGTTTCTTCTATTTACAGTGTGGGATTCTCTAAAAGCTTTTGACATTTATTTGATAGCTCTTGTATGTGATGGACTTATTACTTGTAGCCTCTTAGAAGTATATTAATATAAACTCCTAGCAAAGTCTTAAAGGATTTATGGGCCGTCTCTTAAACAGAAACTTTCCAAACATGTGAACCTGATGTTTTGGTGTTTGTTGCTGGAGCTGTTTATAGTAAAACCACAGTGCCCATCTTCGTCATAATGAAAGCCTGGTGATGTTTTTTCTTTCTGCTGCTGGCCAGAAAAGTTGAATCACCACTTTTAGTGGATGCTCTCCTAACCGTTTAACTGTGTAGGAAAGGAACAAATCAACAATATTACATTCATTTATCACATTTAAAAGTACAGCGTTCTGATTTTGTGGAACGTAAACCAAAGTTGATACTGTTATCATAAATGTTCCCTTTTATATAAAAGTGAACATTTCCGACATCCTTAACTAGAATAATACATCCCATTTAGGATTTATAGATGACTTGAATACTTTGACGTGGCAACTTTACTTTAAAAGCATAATGTTGTCTTAACTATGCATGGATTCAGGATTGAGTCTTTGCATAAACTTTTGTTGAGTTTTCGCCTTAGTTTTTGTTTGCTGACCATGTCATTATAGTCTTCTATTTGAGAAGTTCAAAAGTCTTCATTGTTGTCTTTAAGGAAAAACAAAATCCCTAAATTAGTGTTTGACTGGTGGAAGAGGAAAACATGAACAATCTGAAGAGGCTTTGACTACTTTGCTGACTCTTTACCTGACATTCAGCCCCACATCAGCAGCAGAATATAGAATAATAGAAATTTATTTGGGGTCTAAGGCATCTTTGCTTCATTGGTCCCGTACCAAATTAGGGATCCACTGCTGTTTCCTTGATCAAAAAAAATAAATATTGCTTCAATCCAATCAACCACAGTTCTTGAATGTTTCTCCTCAGCTCACTGGAACCTCGTGTACCTACAACTTTTTATGATCATGTTTTTGCGGGTTGGGTGTAAATCTTTTTCCTGTTTATTTGGAAAGTAAAATAAAGATAATGCATTTATTTATTATTCCAATCGCAGCGCTGCAATAACAGACACTTGGCCTCTCTGCAGCTGCTCATCTCAACAGTGATCTGCTGCTGGAAGTTTAAACTCTAACATGTCGAGTTCCTCTTTATCGACAAGAAAAACACAAAAGTGTTGTTCAGAGGAACTTTCCTTATAAGGCAGATGAAGAGGAGAAAACGGATGCTACATGCTAAGCTAACGGTACAAGCTAACGCTACAACACTGATATCTGAGAGCAACTTAAGAAGCTCAGTAAAGCTGCTGTTTCTGCAACAGCGTAGTAATGGAAAGCATTTTTCGCTCCAGTTAGAATCTCCTTGTTTTCCACGTCTGTCTCCCTCTTCTTTTTAATGTAGATGATGGATGAGTGTTAGCTTGGATAACTTAAGCTAACACTGTCTGTGTGAATATTGGCTTCATGGACAAGGACAGCCTAATGATGCGGTTCTGTTGGTTTGAGCTCTCCCGTCAAGAAGATTCTGCTCTTTTCTGTGATATAAACGTTAATGAAAATGTGAAAAATGAAAATGTTAATCAGCAGACGGCTCAGTTGGCTAAGACGGGGGTTGTATGTTTGCATGTGGACAGATATTTTAGCCGACTCATGTCACGTAGCACTAAATCAAAGGTGCATACTTCCATAAAGGAGATTAACACATACTATTTGTGTTGTCTGGTCTACTGCCTTGCAAAATAAAGAAGTGACACTTAAATGATATATTTCTCTAAACAAGGGCTTCATTGTTCCCTACTTATTGGTTTTGCGCTAATTAACACAGTTGAAGTTAGGTTTGTCATATCATAATCGTCAGTGTTGGGTAAGTTACTTTAACAATGTAATCCGTTACAGTTACAAGTTACTTTGTTTAAAATGTAATTGTAGTGTAACTTTTTTGATTACTTTTAAAAAGTAATGTAACTAATTACTTTTGATTACTTTTTGATTACTTTAAGGTTTTAATGAGTATTGACCCATGTTCAACATTTAATTTTTGAGAACTGAATGTGAACCTTAAAAAAGCACTAAGCTGAAAGGGAACTGCAGACAGGCGGTCACAGGATGTCCACAAGTGTTTGTGTGTGACGATTTTTAAGTTTAAAACAAGGAGGATGGATTTTTCGGCAACTCCTTGCCAAAAATTGCATCCCCTGCTATCTCAGAGGAATTGACACTTGTATGACTCTATTCCTGTATATCCATCAGTAGTTAAAGGACAAGAGTCAGCAAATGCAAATTCTGCCCTGTAAAACAATGACAGCACAATTGTTGCTGTATGATCTGAAGCCCCATTTGGAGCTTTTAAACAGGCTTTGAAAAACTTTGATAATTTGCTGCTGTAATATTATAGATTTTTTAGAATAAAAAGCAGATGTGCATAATCAAAAATAACAGAAATACAATTATAGAGCATTCAGTATTGTAAGAAAGCCCACACTGTTTCTGGATAAATACATTATTGTATGAGTTAAGTTCTGTTCCGTTTTCTGCCTTTTTCGTTGTAAAACTGAAATGTCCCATGCTCCTGAATGCACCATAGCTTTCCGACGCTCACGAACTCAACACTGTGAACGCTGAGCTGTATACGCGCGTTTGATTTTCCGCTTTAGACAAAGTTTTGCAGTTTCACAACACACGTCGGCTCTCACGGTTTATTGTTGTGTGTGAATAACAAGAGGTGGCTGTCAACAAGCTTGAAGGCTGTCATTTTTGATGCGCTGCGTGAGCTGAAATAAAACCGTGAAACGTCCGCTCGCTTGCTGTTCTTTCAGAAGGCTCCACCAGCACAGGATGGATCATCAGAGTGATAGAGACAAGGAGCCGTAGCGGGAAACGGCGATACTTTATATTTTTAAAAAAATGTAACTACATTTGTAATTCTTAATATTTTCGGAAGTAACTGTAACTGAATTACATATTATCTTATTGTAACTGTAACGAATTACAGTTACACTTTTTTTGTAATTAAATTACGTAACGTCGTTACATGTAATCCGTTACTCCCCAACACTGATAATCGTACATTTTAACCAGAAATAACCCTGTGCCTTCGAAAAATGTTGCGGTGTCAAAGTTAGTATAAAGTATGAAATATTTCACTTAGTATCGGTATCAAGTTTGAAATTTGAGTATCATGACAACCCCAGTAGTGCATGAACCAAACTTAATCTAAATTGAAAACATTTTCCTTGTGGCTCTTTTGGATTATAAAGGTGACAGATCCATGAAATGGTAATACATTAAGTCCTTGATTACTAAACTAATTAATAGTTGCAGGTTTTATTTGCTTATTTTTCTCTCTTTTGTACAAAGTTTAGCCTTATTGAATTATAATTCAGTTAGTTAATTCATCTGGTTTCTGCTTCCTTTAAATCGAGCTGGACCAGCATCTTAACCCCTTAACGTTCACCGTAAAACATATCTGAATTAAATGGATGAGTCAAATAAAATAAAACTTGTGGCCATTTTGGCTCACAGGTTGTTAAGAATGATTTTGTTTTGAAATGGTGACCCTCCACGGGCTTCTGGAGCCTTAAGGAGTAAAGTTTTACAATTCAAAATGTAGTTTCCAAGGTTTCTATTTGTTATTGAATGCATATTCCCCCAAATAGATCTATAAAAAAACAATGTAATAATATACACATTTTCTTCTGAAATGTTTTTTATGACAAAACCACCTTAGATTTGGTAGATGTCAGATTTTAATAACATTTTTAATAAAATGTAATTTTATTAAACCTTTGTTTAACCAAGAAATTCACCATTAAGATTAACAATGTATTTTTTAAGTCCTGGGAAAAAAAAGAAAAAAAGCTGTTACAAAACATTACATCTAAAATATCTTATATAAATAGCATCCACAATTTAAAGAAATGAAAACTGTCAAATGTTACATCAAAACCGGGAAGCAGAACACATTCTCTGTTGCTTTTACCTGTGGTCAGATATCAGCTTGTATCTGAGGAGATTTCAGCCCCGAAACGGTAAAGTTTCATAACATCATGTAAGAACCTCGTAGATTTAAACGTTGCACTCAGTCCGCCACAGCAGCGGCGTAATCTACTAAAATGCTTTCAAATACCTGTGTGGGCGTCCCGGGCTGTTGCTGAACTCTGCCAGCTTTCAAACGGTCTCCTATGGATTAGTGGTTTTTATAGCCTCAGAACGGCTGCCGTCAGAGAGCAGGTTGACAGGTTTTACCTTTGCAAGCTGTAATTGTGGTGCGTCGCCAGCCTGCATTAGCAGCACTTTCTGCCAACCGTAAATCACTCCTACGCGACTCTGTGGGTCTGATGTCCACGGCGGTTTTTCTCAGTGGGTCAGCCACAGAGCGCCGGAGGAGCACAGACGTCACGTCACGTCACTCGGAGGAAGATGTCCGATGGGGGAAAACCGGTGGAGAATCCGTAATGTCTGCATATTATTTTTAACAATGCTGCCCTTTTTGTTGCATCTAGCCATCACTTAACAAAGAAAACATCAGAGCTGGCTGTTTTTAAACTTCTACTGTGATACTTTAATTTGTCATTTGATTGCATAAAATTAGAGCTGCAGAATATATAGAATAACAGTCCTCATTGCCGTGTAGTTGTGTGCAATATAAAATCTGAAAGGACTGCTAAAATGCAATAATGGATTAATTCAAGTCCTATAAATAACTATATCGTATTTAACCTGCCCTGCCCCTTTATTGCCCACACCTGGTATTAATTTCTTTAGTGACTGAGATACTAAAGCGTTGGGGACATTTTGTAATGGTAAAAAAAAGTGTCCAGGAAATTACGATTAAAAGGAACATTCAGGAATAGTATAGCCATTACAATTAATTTCCTGAAACCCTGCAGCCCTAGATAACGTTGGCAATGTTCACATGCACAACATACCATGATCGGATTGAAGGATTCAAATCGGACTGTACCGTTTAAATGGGCTTGCAATTAATCTGTTAATCCCAAAAAAAACACAGAAGAACCTCCGTCTTTGATGTACAAAAGTAGTACACAGCAGTTTTATACGAGTTTGTCTGTCTTCCGAGCGCCCAGGCTGGAGTTGCACAAGCTTCTAGTTACGGTTGAGTTGTTACTGAATAAATAACAATTTTGAGCTCTTTTAATGTTTTGAATAGAGAGGTTGTATCAGGAGCCCCGACAGTTTTGCCTATTATCATTTATAGCATACAGCGTTTATGTGCACGTTGATCGGATTATTAATCAGCATAAACCACGCCACACATTCGGATTACAATTTAATTTTGATTGCCTTGTTTACATGATGCATTTTTATTCCAATCAGCCCTTTATTCAGGTTACTTTTGTCAATGTAAACGTAGCTAATGACGTCATCACTTATATTTCTTACCGCTAAATGCTTTTATATGAGGCGAAGAAATTGCTAATTCACAACCCAGCAAGTTGTTTTAAAGAGCAAGATCAAACATATTAAAGTAACAAAAAAGGAAAATCTCTGCAGATTTCACCTTTTTGAAGATTTTCACGTTTTCCTCAATGCAGTCAGTTTTTTTTTTTTTTTGTACAAAATCTTGATTGTTTTTGGTCTTTTCTCCCAGATTCAGTCAAAGAGTCTTACTAATGAACTGTTTGCTTGTTCACAGATGAATGATTGAAGATTAACTATGCACTTTATGTCAAGCGGTTTTGGTTCTTCGTCTATAATTGGTGTGGTGCTATAAAAATAAACTTGATTTCAGCCAGTGTAGTGTTGAGGATCTCCACTGTCTTCCCACAAAAAAAACCCATACAGGACCTCTTTAACCTACTAAAAGCCCTCTAACGTTCGGAGGGAATTCCCTCAAGTGCCTCTGGAAGCCGTTTTGGCGCCCCGAGTCGTCCTCCTGGCAAAGACCATGAAGCTGTGGCTCCATCTGAGACAGAGGCTCCAGTATTTAAACAGTGCTTAACAGGAAGTTCTGGCCTACATGACATAAATACACAAAAGCAGAGAGAAAAAGCAGTCATCGTGTCTGTGATCTTCTTACGCTGGTCTGTAACGAACGTGTGAACCAAAGTAAAAACATCAACTGTATTGATGCTCTGATGGATAAAATTAGATGAGCTCCGGGCTTTCACGTTCAGCCAAAACATTCACGTAGCAAGCGCAGCTGTGGTGAAAGTGTGAAACTTCAGGAAACGATTTATTTTATGAAGACGACAAGGTTGCAAAAGGCTTGTTGTTGTTTAAAGGGAACCAATTAGTTTAGTTCAAACTTTAATTTTCTGAATTTTTAGTCCTTTCCTCTTCCCAGAAAACATTTAAAGTCAAAAAAGTCCAATCCTGCAAAAAAACAAATAAACATGAAAAATGTTGTTAGATATTAAATGGATTAATCTTGTACGGCATCAACTGTTGGAGTTGGACCATTTTAGTGAAATCTATTTTAAAACTGAATTATTCAAGCATACAGAATACAGTGATTGTGTAGTTCTCATGCAACACTTTTCCAGAGAAACATTTCCAAAGTTGTCTGTTCTCTATAACAAATTTTATGACTTAATAAAAAAACTCACGATATCTTTTATAGTACATATTATTACAGTGGTACAGTTATTACTACAATAAATATGCAACCTGCAAAGACCATTGACTGAAAGGAAGATGGATGGTTGGATAGTTATTAATACAATGTCATGAGAAGTAACGTGGAAATACAACTAGTTTTCTTTATTCTGATACTGTCATCCATACACAAGTATACCAGGGATATACTTGAATTAAACTGCAGGCTTTTAGAGTTTCTAGACTGCATAGGACCTCTTCTTAATGTTACATATAGCAGAGAACTTTGTAAAATAATCTGAAACTGGAGCTTCAGCCTCTTTACTAGCCACTTAAATGCACAATTTGTTGTCCTTTCTATATTTAAAACTTCAAATAAAATAAGTTTTGCAGATAATTTTTTCTTTTTTTATTTCTGTCCCCAACAAAATGATGTCTAAGAGGTTTTGTTTGTGTGTGTGTGTGTGTCCCCCAGCTGACGGAGGGATTTTTATTTCCAGTTTAAGGGAATTGCTGCACACCCTGTTGAAATTAAACATCTGGCTTGGGGATATTGATTTGAATAAAACAAAACAAACAACAACAAAGAAACTAGCACCCCTGACTGTAATATGCCGTTCAGAGGCAGTAAAACGTTGAACCAGTCAGCTCAGATTCTGATCATAGGCAAATAAGCGACTCGTCCGACGTTTGACTTGGTTCCAAACTGCAGAAAGTAACCAAGGATTCTGAAACGGCAGCTAATGTCTGAAGGTTTGTAGAGCAATGTTTTCTTTTGTTTTTATTGTACGTCCAATTTGTAATTTCAGTTATTTGTCTGCCAATTTACTGGTTTGTTAAACAGTTTAGAGGGCTGTATGTTCACAAAGGATTCATAGGTGAGGGTTAAGAGGCTTAACAAACAAACAAAACACAAGATCTCTGAAACTGTTCAGGTAGTTGACTGAAAATGAGTTAAAAAAAAACAAACCTGAAGTCCAAATAAAGTCATCAAAAGGCCTTCAGAGACCCTGGATAACTCTTGATTAAGACCTTTAAAAGATCATGAGCATGTTTTGCACCTTAGAAGCCGAATAAAGAGCAACCCAACATATTTAATTAGTAATCCTTTATAAATACTGGATTTTTAACTATGCTTGCGTGGGTAATGCGTGTTTAGATCATTGTGGGGCCGTTGTAATCTCTCAATGAGCCCCGCTAACCTGAATGTAACCCCAGCCTTTACTTTAATGGACATCTCCTCATAAAGCCAGTAAGCCCCACATCGGCAGGCTCGTTTTAATCCACTCCGTGGTTTTATGAGCAAACGTGCTGCGATTCCCCTGTTTTTAGTTAAAGTTTGCAAGTAATTAAAATGTTTTAAAGTCAACCACTGTCTCTTTCATCCTTTTATTTGATCGTTTTAGTTTCATACATTAAAACCTACTAACCCTCAGTTTATCTAACCTGAAATGTTAGAAATGCTCCTCGGGCGTTTCTCTGCTTGGAAATATTTTCCTGGTTTCTGTTTCCACTGTTTCATAGATTTCAGGGATAAACATTTCAAGATGTCAAATAAAGAGTGTGTGATCTGTCTAATAATATCCCAGTGCTTTGCTGCACAGTAAACCTTCTGCCCACTTCACAGGAAATCCACTCATAAACTCGGCACAAGCTCTGGGATGTCGGTGCATACTGACGCTGACAGGGCAGCCCGTCTGGCCTTCTTTTTCGGGCCGTTTTGCAAAGGAAGGTTTTGGGTTGGAGCACGTCTTGTGAGACGATGTCCATCTGTGCAGATGTTTGTGTGCAGATGCTTATAGTAGCTCACAATACAGCAGGAAGACATGCAGAGAGGAGTAGGAGGAGCACCTCTGATTGGGTCGAACTTCTTTGTGAAAGTTTTGACATGTTGGAGGCCTGGTGCTCAAGAAAGGACATTTTTGCAATCCTTACTCTTCTAAATCTATGTTTTTGAAAGCGATTCTGGACGCAGGTTTGTTTCCATCCATTAAACAAGTTAATTCTTGGGATGTTCCGTTTTCTGCCGGTTCAGATGTTTACCTACTTTCTTATCTGTCGCACAGCAACTTCAGGTCCTCGTTGTTCTAAATCTGTTGTGCATTTGGAGCCCAAACATGCAGCCAAAGTCATTAAGAATCTTCTTGAGCAACATTAGGAGCAAGGCGTCCTCTGTCATGATTTACAGTACAAGTAGAGTCAGAACGAAACTGTGTGGCAAGTTGTACAAGATAACAGAACAACCTGCTCCCTCAGGGTTGAGCAGCAGCCTTTAAAGGTATACTATGCAACCGGGGTTGATTTTCCAGCGAGGCGCCCCCCAGAGGGCGAAAGTAAAAGTGCACTGTCGCAAAAATGCTCAGCTGTTGTACTGGTTTCTCCGGCAAGCCAGGCGTGGTTGTTTTGAGCTTAGCAGACAGGCGAACGCAACGAATCACCATCCTGCTGTTCAAGCAGAGCTACGAGGGAGCGCGCTCCCCTCCTCTCCGTCCCCGCCAGTGGAGTGAGGGGAGCGGGCGTCCCGAAACGACCTCCGCCTGGCCCGGGACCCGCTGGGCCCGGACATCGGCTCGCGGGGGGTTGGGTAGGGCGAGGGTCCCGGTCCGCGCGACGCGCTGGCCGTCTGTTTCCGTATGCCGCGCGGCCGCCGGGGTGTCTCGTCTTTCCTCTCTCCCCTCCGTTCCCCCCGACGCCCGGTGCCTCCCGAGCCGCGTCCGAGCGTCACGCGGTACAGTTTGAGAACACAGATGAGCGGTGGCCGTTTAAACCCCGCGGTTCCGTCGCACAGTTTGAAAACACAGATCAGCAAACAGATGAGCGGTGAACGTTTAAACTCCGCGGTTCCGTTGCACAGTTTGAAAACACAGATCAGCAAACAGATGAGCGGTGAACGTTTAAACTCCGCGGTTCCGTTGCACAGTTTGAAAACACAGATCAGCAAACAGATGAGCGGTGAACGTTTAAACTCCGCGGTTCCGTTGCACAGTTTGAAATGTATATAAGTACCACGACTGAAAAACTCGTACAGTGTATGCCCGGCTTTAACACAGTGAAAGTATGAACATGCACACAGAGAGAGAGTAACCATTACAATGTTACTTACAATCGCATCAGCAGAAACGCGAGGTCCGCGTCAGCCTTGCAGCCTTCTTTTTCTTTTAGCTCTCGCCATTCGGAAAAAGCTTTCCCAATGTTCACCCGTGTACGACTCTTCTCTCTGTCCACAGCCCTTTTCCTCTTTCTTGTCTGCTCCGACATGGGCTTTCGCTGTTTTATCGCCGGTTCCGCCATGATAACTGCACAAATATCTCCACTGCGCTAGCAACGAGCATACGTTTCACTGGGGGCGTGTAGCAGTTCTCGCCGTAAAGCAAGACCGACTCTCGCGATCTCGCACGAGATTCTGAGCCTGTGGGCGCGGGCCGAGGGCTCCTGCAGTTGTAAGTGCGGTATTTCCCCCACAGACCACCAGGGCGGCCGAGAAAACCTTTGTTCAACCTGAAATGACTCATTTAATCATCCAAAACGGTATGGAACACATTAATTAACTGAAAAATGTTGCATAGTGTGCCTTTAAACAGGTTTACGATACAGTTTTGGCTTTTTAAAGCATTTGTTTTTGTTTCTCTGTAAGTCATACTTTCTTATTTATCTGTTTGCTGATATGCATAACCCACATATCCAGTGCTTAAAATGCACTTCAAGTGAAAATAAAGTTGGTATGAAACCGCCGACAAACTTCTAAACACTGAAACTCGTCACCCGTGTGTTGTAACAAGGTCTTAAATGAAGAAAGTATCTTTCTTTTTTTTTTTTTATCTTACCAAGTGCACTGATCAAGGTAATCAGGATGCCACCCGTGTTGGTGAGATATTTGATTGTGCGCCCTGGAAAAGCTTCCTCCAGACATCTATAGGTGAATATAAATGTGACATCCGTGTAGCTTGGAGCCATTTTGATGCACTTGTGTGTGTTTTAATTAGTAACAAGTATGTTGAGGCAGTTAAATTAACTTTCAATAACTGCAGAGATTCTCACTGCTACGCTGCAACAAAATCCTACATGTGAGGTCAGTGACAGGATTTGGCGTTATTGACCGATCTGACCATAGCTTACGATAAACAAATGTCTTAACTTCCCGTTGAAGAAACCAATCGATGTGATTCTTATTTATGTTGGGCTAGAATTAACCAGTTTTTTTTTTAAACCGTAAATTTCATTTCTGACGAGTCTTCATGCTGATGTTCGGAATTTCTTGCAAGGTTTTGGCAGTTTTTGATGGTCGTATTAGGTTTTTTAATGAATGAAATCATATGCATGTTGTAGAGTGAAGTCTTACTAGTCTTCTTACCTCTATTAAAGGTAAGAAAGCCCAAAACCCAGTAAATGGCGGGCTGGGTAACACCTAGAACATAAAAGAGCCGACTCGCTTCCTGGCTGCTTCACGTTTGGCTGGGAACCGCTTCATTGGTTGCAGAAGGTCACTACTAAGACCCCAACAAAACCAAATCGTCTGCAAAAAATAAAAAATAGATAAATAAATGTTAAGATCCCGAGGTTCTTAAAACAGACATTTTCTCTTCTGAACTACCTTGAACTGCCTTGAGAGGCAGACAAACCGACTCAGTGACGAGGAGCAGCCCTGAAGGGGTCCCAAGCTGCGTTGGATAGAAGTTTAATTTCATCTTTGGAATTTAGCACCGGCTAACCAGTAAGAAGCAATCCCTGTGTTTTCATAACGCCGTAGGCTTTAGCTGTATCCACAAAACAAACGTGGATTGAGCAATCACATTCCCACTGTCTTCCCAGCAATATTGCTAGAGTAAAGCTCTGGTTCTAGATCCTTCTTTCCAACACCTTACAGATAGTTTTCACACACTAATAATAAAAATATTGAGGTATTTTGTGGTTTCTGTTGAGCATTTTCTCAAACTATTTTTGACTGAATGAGCTCACTTGTGTAACTGTGTGTGTTCGGCACGGTGGCACCAAATTCCCCCATTGCGGGACAATAAAGCAGGTTTTTTCTATCCTTACACGGATGAATAAAAGGTCTCCAACTAAAAAATTGGTCTCAAAAGTTGTCTGTAAAACCTTCCTTTAACTTTTTAGTTGATATATAATTAGTCCTGTATCATATATCAAGATTTGTGTGTAACTTTAACACAACTGAAGGGCAGATTTCAAACACCAGGGCTAATTTCTCTCCGTCTTCCTCCGTCTCTGCAGGGTGCTGGTCAGGAGAAACTCGGCATCTACATCAAGTCCGTGGTGAAAGGCGGGGCGGCTGATATGGTCAGTGTGTGCAAAACGTAGAAGAGATTCTGGAAAAGCTGGCAGGGTCTTATTATGGGACGTTTGTGTTTGCAGGACGGCCGTTTGGCAGCAGGTGACCAGTTGCTGAGCGTTGATGGACGCAGTCTGGTCGGTCTGTCGCAGGAGAGGTAAAGACACTTGTGTTGCTGTTTGTTTCAGGGAATCATTGGACTACATGGAAATTATACGATGCAAAACTAAATGGATGCAAACAGGAACAACTGGAAACTCCCAAACGACCCGTTTTAACTAAAAATAATCTTCTACGTCCAGTGATTCGCTTTTGACGAACAGAGAGGAAACATGAGTGTTTTATTTTATATGTGCATGAAATGCTTTACTGGGCGTCATAGACACGTTTGTGGCCATGATCTGGTGAAGCTCTGCATGGACGCTATTTCAGGGATTAAACTGGAAAGGAAATTATCATGTTGCTGTGATGTCTGACAACCACATCTTGACACAGCTCTGGGATTATCCCATCCTGAGGCGACTGAGTTTTATCCTCCTGGGAACGCAACGTCCAACGTTTATGAAAACAGGACTGTAACAGGACGTGTGTTCCTGCTTAGATAATGCAGTTGTTCCTCTCTGTCAGCATGCACAGGCTTGCTGTTTGGTGATGTCATGTCACATTAGAGCCAAAATGGCTTTAAAAATAATTTATTTAATTGCATTTGCGTGCAGGATGAGGCTGATAATTGGAAAATTTTTCTGCAGCTTCCTGAGCTTTATTCTCATCCTTCTTCCTTTCTTTATTCACTTCAAGCAAGTTAAAACCCATCTGATGTGCAACCTTTAAGCCTGTTAAAAATGTTTGGAACAGCTCTAAACTGTTCATCTAGAACTGGTTCCCTGCTAAACTTTAACTATCTGTTGCATTCCCAAAACCTGAATCCAAAACAAGTGGGTCATCAGTAGGGGAGCAGCCCGTCAACTGTTTATAGGGTTTGGAAAACATGAGTTTGGTGAAGAAAATGACATGTGTGCAGCTGGACTGAACCCAAATTACAGCAGAGGGACAAATCTGTCATCTCTGCCTCCTTCTTGGTTGATCATAAAAGTGTTAGTTTGGTTCTCAGGTCCCAGTTTTGGAGGCTCTTCGATGGAAAGTTATTTAGTCTGTTCTTAAAATCACAAAACCAGTAGCATCAAACCATTATATTAGACCTCGAAATGTATTTATTTATTTTTTTTGCTCAGGTAATCTCTGTGCTTTCTGTTTGCACTGCTCTGAAAGGTTGTGGAAAATGTATCTAAAATACCCTAATGTTATATGGAGAAGTTGTAAAGAAAATTGCACTACACCTCCAGTCCAGCAGGTGGTGGTAATAAGGACCCAAGGGCCAAAACAAGCAAAGCCTGTATCCGCCACTTTTTTTTCTCCCCCAAAACAAGATGGAGAATGCACTACTGGTGTTTTTCCCGCGCCTTTGGTCCAGTCTCGAGCCCAAAAATTGTGCTTGGATAGCAATCTCGTATAAAGCAGGAAAAAGTACAACACGCCAGTCCAAAATATGGCAGGTGAGCAGAAGTCTGAACATTGCAAGGAAGGGCTCCGCAATCATAGTTGCATCGTTGCACAGCAGAGATAGCCCTGCCCCTCAGCAATTTTGCGGTAATCTGAAAATCCGTCTCCCAGACTAGGAAATGCTAAGATAACATTAAGCTAACATTAGCCCGCACCTTACAGTCCAGTGGGAAACTGTCACATGATAGTATTTATCCAAAGTGTTTATAAAGTAGCAGACATCGTAGAGACTGTAACACACTCCTTGGGTAACAATTCAAATATCAATTTTCTTACATTTCTCTCTTTTTATTTAGGATGTGCTTATTCGAACTAGTTAATAATAAGCAATACATCACGTCTTAAATCTTCGTTAAGGACTTAGATATACGCCTGTGCCCTCTAACTGCTAATGGGCTCCTCTCCTTAATGCCGCCACGTCGAGCTCCAGTCCTCTGGACCGGTGTCCTGCAGGTTTTTAAAGCTGATTCAAATGACCGTAGTACTTCCTTAGCAAGTAAGCTAGCTCTGCAGCGGCCTTTTATTGACCCATTAATTTGACTCAGTTGTGTTTAATCATAGCAGCATATAAAACATGCAAGACCCCGACTCTTGAGGACAGACCTTCGACAACACCGCCTTAATGAGATATTTAAGGAACTCTATTAAAGTTGATTTAAGAAAAAAGATTCACAAAGTCTAAAGAAAGCAGAAATGACTTCCTTGAGCTTTTGCAATAAAAGCTGCATTATATTCTTAGGTCTTATATAATAACACAAAAAATCACAATCAATTCAATGTTGATGACAAAAACAAATGAATTAAATACAAGTAGACGCTCAACTCCACTTATTTTAGCTCAAAGGAGTAAACTATAAAAATGCTAAAATAAAACAATCTGTAAAGAAACAGAAATGTAATAAATTCAAATATGAATATTTCTATCTAAAACGAACATTAATAACTATTGTCAGAACTACATTTCACTCAAACACATTTCCTAAGTGAGTCTTTAAATATTTGAGGGAGATGAACCGGATTGCTGTTTTAGTGCATCAAATTCATACTGGGGCCTCCATGTACGTATGGAAAACGGGGATTTTCCTGTCCTGTATATTATCTCCATGTAAAGAAAAGGCTGGCAAAGTTATATTTATCTAAACCTGTTAAACCTCGGCCTTTTTATAGGTTCCACCCTGTTGTTTTTGTTTTTAATGCAGTTTTCTCGTAGCTGTTCCATGTCGTCTCTGTCGTTGCTTAACTGTCAGGATGCTGCCTACAGAAAAACTACCAGCTGTCGGTTCATAGGAAATTTGATTTAGTGCAAAAAAAAAAAAAAAGATATTGAAATGGATTCATGCAATGACCTGATCAAAGTCACAGTAGCTCAGTGAAGCTCATTAAAGCCTGGGTGTGTGTTGCACCACTTTAAATGGCCACATCAGGGAGAAACGTTCCCATGAAGCTGGGAGACTGATGGGTGTTTGTGTGTCCAGGGCTGCAGAGCTGATGACGAGGACGGGCTCTGTGGTAACGCTGGAGGTCGCCAAGCAGGGAGCCATCTACCACGGACTGGCGACGCTCCTCAACCAGCCGAGCCCCTTGATGCAGAGAGGTGAGCGTACTCCTGATTCTGCTTTATCTTGCAGTTTTTATAGTTTCTATCGCCAAACAACGAGAAATTAATCAGTCAGGGATGGGCGATATAGACTGGAAATAGAATCATGATATTTTATATTTATTGCTCTGGCAATAAGAGTTACCTTTGCAGTCTTTTTTTAAGTAACTGGACGACATTCATAGCGCTAATAAAAAGTGCTCTTAATTTTTTTTTTTTTTAAATAGGCTTCAATGGTTCTTATCACTAAAATGCATAAAGTTACTGCAGTTAATCATATTTTCCAAATGTATGGATATTTATTGTGCTCTCATGGAGCAACAGTGATGAAATTATTTAAAAAAAGAAGGAAAGAACAACTTAGTTTGTTTTTGGGGGGTTTCAAACATAATTATTTGAAATAAAGGTTTGTGTTATAAATTGATAAATGTCCACCCTGATTAGAGGTTATTTTATTGGTCACTAAAGGCAAAAGTGTTTTTTTTCTGCTTTTAAACTTATTAAGGTAAGATCTCATTTATTTGATCTTTTAAAATTCAATTTATTTGTTGACGCCAACCCGACTATTATTAATTGTCCCTCTATTAGCTAATGTCATTAATTTGGTGTGAAGGAGGCAGGAGGAGCAGGAGACGGGTGTCCACACTGGATGTCCTTGTTGTCTTCTGTGCAGCACAGTTAAAGTCCTCCTCACACGTTGGACGATCATAGAGAGCAGCTGTGTGAATGGCATGAAAAGCTGCACACATCATGTAACCGAGGTCAAAGGGTCGCCTGGCTCTGCGCTGGTCTTTGTCTGCTGGAATGTGACCCAGGATTCATTAAGGAAGTCGTCTGGTCCGGTCCGTCTGCGGTTTCAGGACGACGACAGAGGCGCCTTTTTTCTCCCAAAGTCCGTCGGCATCAGTGCCGGTCTGGACGGTCTCAAAGATAATCTGTTAAAATCTACGTCCAGCGTTCAGATTTAAGGAGTTCATGTTGATAATGCTCTCTTCTAAATATCTGGACTAAGCTTAAATTTCCCAAATATACCAGTTGAATTTCATATATACAGTTTTTCTTAGCTTCAGTCTTGTTAAAAAAAAAGTTTTATGTTGCAGTTTAGCTTTTTATTTTTCTATGCTCGCATGTTCTGTACAGACTTGGAAACGTTTATTCGCACCCGGGTAAAGAACAAGCCTAAAAATAAACCATTTTATTGCAGTAGCACAATCTTAGTTGGGGAATTTTAATAAAATCCAAACTTTAATATACCATATTTTTCAAATTATAAGACGCACTTAAAATACTTAGATTGTCTCAAAAATTGATGGTGTGCCTTATATATGATTACCGTTGTGCTTACTGACCAATTTTATGTGGTACAATGCGCTCATAAATCTGTTAAAATGCGTAGGTACATGTTTAGCATGTGTTTAGCAACGAAGCCGCTCCGCTTAGTTATTCGGAGCGTTACGGTACACTGTGTCGCTACCTGATAGGACCCCTGAGCTGTCTACCAGACTGCCTGACTGTAATGTCTGAACTAGAAGTGCATTCATGTAAGGCAGCCGCACCCTGAGTACGAGCTAGCAAAAATAAACCTAGTAAGTTTATTCAATATTAAAGTTAGAAACAGGACAGTGTAGTCCAGCTACTCTGTCCTCCTGAGAGAGACGGATAGAGAGCTGTGGACGTGAAGGAGTGATATTACACACTTGGGAAGAATATTTAGTGCGCCTTAATATCCGGTGCACCTTATGGTCTGAAAAATACGGTAACTATTTTCCGCCAAATTAAAGTAATACAGGGTTCTGATAATGACTTAATTTCATGATGTAGGCGTGTTGATCTTCTAGATCACAGGTCTGATTGCTCCAGTCCTCGAGGTCCGACGTCCTGCAGCTTTTAGATGTCCCAACACACCTGAATACATTTTTTTTTTGTCCATTTTTTCAGTTTTCTTTAAAAAAGCCACCAGATTTGTATTGGACTAGCCCTGGTATTGCAATGAGATCATGATGCAAAGCTCTCTAACTAGGTTCCTAGAAGCTTTGGAAGAGAAACAGGCCCAGAGCCTCACAGGTCCTCCACCATGCCTAACAGTGGGCCTGAGCTGCTTTTTGACGTATCCATCCTTCGATTTCACTCCAGACCAACTGGGGTGTTTGTTACTGAGATGCTTGGGTACACTGTTGCATTTAAAGACTCAGTGGCATGTGGGAAAATACGTGTGACGGTTGTACAGGCAAGGTTTTTCTCTGACATGGTCCCCCAAACAGCTAGTTAGCAAAGAGAGTCACATATTCAGCTCCCTGGGCCATTTTCTTGGAGCCTTTTCCTGCCTTATGCAGACCAATACACATCTGCCTGATGTGGACACCATGTTCTGTTGTTATTCCCATTTTGAAAGAGATATTTAAACACCAGGCGAGTCCCAGGTTACTAAATAAGAGGTCATGAAAGCTCTAATCCAGTTTGAAAGTTAGTTGTTATATTATTTGTTTTATTGTTAAAAGAACCAATAATTGTGTTGATTTTAAAAAACAATAATTCTTGAAAAATGTGTTTTTCTTCCTCCTGACTGAATAAATGTTAAATGTAAATTAAAGATTTTACTGCTGCATTAAAACATTTTTGTGTCGGGGAAATAAAAACTCTTAAATTGTCATAAAAAAACAGCCAACTTGGACCTTGCTAAAGACTTCCAGGAGGAATTTGCTGTAATTTTATGTCAAAGTCAGTTCAAACAACATTCAAAATGTACATTTGAACAAAATTTAGCTGCTCTGAGTAACAACAGAAGACAAAAGAGAAAAATTAGTCTGGAGGGAAAACATCTGAATGTAAGCTTGTTGGTTCTGATCCCGCTCTGCCTCGTCTCCCAGCGTCGGACCGAGGCCGCGACAAGAACGGCAAGATGCGGCCAAAGAGCGAAGGCTTCGAGCTGTACAACAACGCCGTGCAGAACGGCGCTCCGGAGAGCCCGCAGCCCGGCTGGGACTCGTACGCCGAACCAAAGAAGATGAGCGGAGAAGACCGGCTTTTGAAGAACCGGGCCGACCACCGCTCCAGCCCCAACGTAGCCAGTGAGTCCCTCCTGCTGTCAGCAGCTTTGCCTCCTACCTTTTGGAGACTTTCTCAGTTATTTCTCGTGTTAGTGCCGACATTATATCCCAGATCTATGCTGCAAGCCTGGTTGATTCAAACCTTTTTTAATCTGGAGCTACAACTGAAAATGTGATTTAAAAACAACGCTTCTGTTGGTGTTATTCTTCAGCTCCTCCACCCTGATAGACAAACAAACCACCAGAATGTGGCAGCGGTTGTTTTGGGGGAAAAAGTCTGTTTTACTATTTACATTTGGGAAATAAAATAAAAAAAAAACAGATGTTGCCTCGGTGCGAATGTTTGTTATGACATCGCTGTTTTCGCTTCCCGCTCTCTCCCGCCAGATCAGGGCCAGAGTCCTGCAGCCAAGTCGGCGTACCCCGGAGGACCGGGCACGAAGATCACCTCCGTCTCCACCGGCAACCTGTGTGCAGACGTGAGTGGCTGCAGGGTTCAAACTTGTTGCATCTTCATGAGGAATGTTCCAGTGGGAGAAATGAGAAATAGCTTCACACATATTGTACAAAAATCTGTTGCCTGTGTGGACTTTCATCCCGCAGGACGAGCCCTCGCCGCCCCACCCGGAGGCCTACCCCATCCCCACCCAGACCTACCCCAGAGAGTACTTCACCATCCCGGCCTCCAAGAGCCAGGACCGGGTGGTGGGTCCAGGACAGGCGCCCCCGCAGCAGCACTGGCAGGGCATGGAGGACAGAGAGCGCCTCCCTGTGGTCGACAACATCCACAACAACAGCATGCAGGTACGGCTGGGTTCATCCCTGAAGGCCAGCCTCGGCAGTGTTTTCAAACTAATATTGCATTTATTACTCGTGTTTTGTTTTTTTTTTAAAGCTTTTTCTTCCACATCACCTTTTTTTTTAAATCTTTATTTTGTTTTGTCTGCCTGACATAAGAGTCGGCTTTCTGACACAAAGCGCAGCTCCAAAGTTTCCATGATAATCACAATTTCTATTCACGTAGCAGCAAGTATGGACAAATATTCATAAAATAAATTAGATTGTGGAAAACTATTGGTGTTTATTCCCCACTAAAGTTTCTAAAAGGTTCATCTCTCTTTTTCAACTTTCTGGTATTTGCAGGTTTCATATTCTTCTGCTTAAATGAAGATACACAAAATTCATCTTTTTATTGTCTGTGAATAATTTTCTTCTTCCCCGACGTCTTTCTTTAATTCATTTAATCTTGCTGCAGCGGATTAATCACTCGCAGGAAGATCTGTACCCTCCAGCGGGAATGATGAGGCCTGACGAGCGGATGCAGCCGCTCTATCCGCAGGACTATCAGCACCGGGAGCTGGACTACCAACACAGAGGTCCAGCCGGAGGTAAACCGAGCCAGAATCAGGAGGAGGTGCATTAACTCCCTGATGACGCTGCAGCTTAGTGGCGTTAGATGGCATCATGATTATTCAATATACAGCCCAGTCGTCGTCTAGTAGGCGTTAAAGTGGAGGATATGTGTCTGTTTCTGGTCTCAGAAGAAGAAGGAAGACTGACTTCCTGCGCTTGTGTGCTGCTGATTTTCAGGTGTCGGCGCTCCGCAGGACCACTGGACGCCTCAGCCGCCGGTTTCCTCTTCGTTGGAGTCGTCCACATCCAGCCAGGAGCACCTCAACTTCTCAGCGTCCTCCACGTCTTCAAGCAAGGGCCAGAACCAGAAGACCGGACCGGGCCGCTGGAAGACTCCCAATACGCCGCACGTGGTGCCGCCGCACTCGGTGCAGCAGCCGTCCCGCTCCGACCTGCCGCCGCCCCCGCCGCCGCCGCCTACCGTCTACCCCGACCCCTACGAGCCCCAGCCTGACCTGCCGCTGCCGCCGCCTCCCGCCACCATCAGCCCGGTAGCGGCCCAGCAAGCTGCCGACCGCAAGAAGCGGGAGGAGCAGCAGCGCTGGTACGAAAAGGAGAAAGCTCGGCTGGAGGAGGAACGGTGGGTTTTACCGCGCGACGTTTACCAGAGATTTGAGTGACTTCTCCTCGAAGGAAATCAACGCATTTTATGCGTGTAATTTGTTTTTATGCCTGTTTTTTTTCCTCCAGAGAGCGAAAGAGAAGGGAGCAAGAGAGGAAGTTGGGTCAGATCCGGGCCAACCCCGTCATGCCCGTCCAACCCCACAACAACGGTGGAGCCATGCCTCCTCTACACCACCAGCCTCCTATGGCCTCCATGGCCCCGCCCCAGCCTTACCACCCCCCCCAGCCTCAGCCTCCACCACCCAGACCGGAGAAGGGGTCCAGCCTGCCGCGGTCAGCGGTACCTCCTCCCACACCCTCCAACTCTGCCGGTAAAACTTTTAATGGATCCCAGAGTTCCTCCTTTTTTTCTTTGTTGACGCAGGTTTTTTAAAGACTTAGACTGCCGGGCAAAAGTCTTCACACCCCTTGAACTTTCCCTCCTACTGTATTTTATCAGCAACAAAGCTTTGAGCTAGAAGTATAAAAGCTTCAGAAGTACCGTTTACTTGTATTCAGCATCTCCTAAGTAAATCGTTTGTAGAACCACCTTCTGCTGAAGCACATTAAATTCAATTCATTTTATTTATAAAGCGCTGGTTCACAACACGTCATCTCAAGGCACTTTACAAAGTCAGATCATACAGGAATTGTATGTTTAGAGTTGTTGCCTTGCTTGAAAATAAACCTCCATCTTAGTCTGATAGGTTCAGTGTCTTTATGGGTTTGTTGTTGTTCCATAACCTTCTATTACTTGAATGACGGACATTTTCTAATTGGAGTTGAGCAGGGTTAAGGGTCTGAATACAAATGGCCAACATGGTTTTTAAACGGTTTATTATTTTCCGTGTGTCACTTGTGTTTCATCTAACCATGAATATGATCAAATTGCAGCCATGGACACGGTGATCAGGGAGCTGCTTCCACAGCAGCAGCCGCGGACCATCGAGAGGCGAGACCTGCAGTACATCACCATCAGCAAGGAGGAGCTATCGACCAGCGACAGCCTGTCTCCTGATCCGTGGAAGAGAGACGCCCGCGAGAAGGCCGAGAAACAGCAGCAGCTGCACATCGTGGATCTGCTGGACAAAGAGATCCAGGAGCTCCAGGTAAAAACATCTAGAATAATAGTTTAAACAAGTTTAATTATTGCACCGATATGACAAGTTGGGCTGATATCTGAAATTGGTAATGCTGTAATTGCAAAACTCTGCTATTATACGTATTTCCCTACCTTTACAACAACTTAAGTACCACACTACCAAGTTTTATTTATCAGACTGATACAGATATGTTAAAAAGTCGGCCGATGCCGGTGTTAAATCCGACGTGTGGTGCATTCCTGTTCTAAACATGTTCCCGTTTCTCAGGCGAAACCCGAGCGGACAGCGGAAGAAAGCGACCGCCTCAGGAAGCTGATGCTGGAGTGGCAGTTCCAGAAGCGGCTGCAGGAGTCCAAACAGAGCGACGAAGATGAAGAGGAGGAGGACGATGAGGACATGGACGCAATGCTGATCATGCAGAGGCTGGAGGCTGAGAAGAGAGCCAGGGTAAGGAGGACAGTCATGATGAGGGGGGAAGAGGATGTATAAAAACCAATAATTCACCAAATGTTTTGGTGGAGGAAGGAGGAAAAGTAGTCGGGGGGGGGGGGGGGGGGTACATTTTGGCTTGTGCACAGGCTTCTTTGGCAGTATTAAATCTGACTTCTGTTTTTTTCAAGCGATCTTACCCATCAGCTCAGACTCCAGAATCAAATCTGCAGTTAAGTGCACAACGAAAGGGCAAGTCGCAGGAAATTAGGCTGATGGGGAGAAAAACAGAACCGCCTTTTCAAATGCTAGAGGAGGAAGCGGGTTCCTCTGCAGCAACGCTCCCACTATGAATGTCGCGCAGTGTGCATCTGCAACATGCTTCTGTCATCGCTTTGCCATGCTGAGCTGCTTAAATCTGATTGGCTGAAAGGGTGAATGGCAGCGTTTGGGCAGGAAGGAGGGGCAACAGTTGACTATATTTCTGCTTATCAGCTTCCTCACACCCAACACACCCTGTGATTAATACGTCTATGATTTACGATAAAAAAAACTTTATCTGAAACTGTAAGGTAAAGGAAAAAAATATTATTTTCGTGTTGAATGAAGCAAGTCGTTTGTTCTTAGGCTAATGAAATGACCATAAAACATATCCAACTGTCAGGTATGCCTTTTTTAACAGCTAAGATAAAATGCAGAAATAGTGTGTGTGAAAAATAAGCTATGTTGAATATTTGCCTGCTTCTAGAACCATCTTAAAGAGCAACAGCTCTGAAAAGATGTTTTATCAGTCTCTCATCATTCGCCCCTTTCAACTGAAGGTCACGGGATTAAAATATCGGGGATTTTTTTTTTTTTTAACCCGGGTAATTTGTGAACATTTTGTTTTTCACTGCTCTAAAGGCAGCTGAAAAATCAGGCTAATGACATATAGAGAAGTTAAGAAAACTGCACTGTACCTCCTGTCCAGCAGGTGGCGGTAAAAAAGAAACCAAAGGGATCATCATTTGTTTGCCTTTACCTCTTCGTAGATGCTGTCGCCTAGCAAAAAATGACAGCATGAAGCACAGAGTTGTGAAGCTGAAAAAATAGAACCTGAACTTTTGCTACTTTTTGTTTTTTGTTTATTTAATCCCAGAGGAACTTCAGCAGTCGTTCCGTCATCGCAGGCATGTGTTAAAGATGAGCGTATTATTACGTTCCACATTTACTCTCTAGTAAGACGTTAAGCTTAAATAAAAATATCCCATTTTGAAACATCTGACTCTTACACAGAAGAGTTCATGGTCTACTCAAAGGATGCTAGATGACAAGGTTGTCAACAAGCCCACATAAGCCCCCTCTACACCCCCATGTTTGACCGAATGTAATACGATTAACTTTTGGGCAGCGGTCGGCACAGCTAACCAAATGGTTAGCTTCACTAACTTTTGCTCCACTTCCTAAAATATTAGCTTCGCTAACACAAAACCCAGTTGAAGAAATGAGTGGAAGCTAATGCTAAACCTAAGTTAGCTTCACTAACACAAAACCACTGACGTTAACGCTAACCCTAAACATAAGTTAGCTTCACTAACCTTTGCTCCACTTCCTAAAATATTAGCTTCACTAACACAAAACACAGTTGAAGAAATTAGTGGAAGCTAATGCTAAACCTAAGATAGCTTCACTAACTTATGCTCCACTTCCTAAAATATTAGCTTCACTAACACAAAACCACTAAACACAGTTGAAGACTGCTAACCGCTAAGACGACTGTCACTCAGGCTTACCAGATAAGATTGTTTTCTTGTCAGCTTTGTTGTTTCTCTGCTTCTCTGGATGCATTCCCGCAGCGGAGCGTTGCGTAGTGCAACTCAAAGGGGGCTGTTAGTCAAGCTAATAACAGCTAGAGATAGTTTATGTTGTTCTGGAGGTTCATAGCTGCATTGATACACGTTAAAGAGCTTTACTAAGTTTCCTATGTTGCTCTGAAATGTCATGTCGTACTGACCGTTATGATAAAAAATTTGTGTAAAGGTCTAATTTCAGCGTAACTTTGACGTTACGTTCAGTGTAACGGCCTTTTACGAGAGAGAGAGAAAGACCACAATAAAGTGATCTTACCTTTATGTAGTTTATCAAGTCATCCGATGCATTAATAGACGTGAGACAAACGACATGTTGTAATCCAGAATCCAAAGTTGGAACAGGTAATCCACTAAACTAAAAGTTAGTTTCAGCGTTAGCTGTTAGGGGATCTGTGCCCACCACTTCTTTTTGGAGATGATGGTGCTTTGAGTTTGAGCAAACATCTATAATCCTTGGTCTTATCTGTTATGTTGAGATCAATTTTCCAGAGGTTGCCTGGTTCATCCAGATGCAAACCTAAGTTGTGCTGCCAAACTCTTTGAAACAAGCCAACAAGTCTTCCTCTCACTGACCTGTCATGAACTTTAATCTCTGATATGCTAACCTGGGTCTGTAGACTCAAAGATTGAGCTGTTGGTTCTTTTACAGCTTCTCTGAACATTACACAATCAGACCGATGGGTTAAATTTGCTACGACGTCCACTTCTGAGAGGCATGAAAAGCGTTTTAGCCCTTGTGAATAATTTTTCTCACTGCAGATTAACAACCTCCGTCCATTTATAGAGGTCAAACCTATTGATGATCCTCTAATCAGTGCATCAGATCAGCTTTCCTGCTACAGTCAGCTTCAGGATGGTTTGTTTTTCTACACTGTTTGTCCATTCTGCCTTAGTTTTAATAAAATAAACTTACATCCTGACTTTTAAAAGATATACTTTTATTCACTGTAAGTAAATTGATAATTGATCCCTTTTTTTTGGTCAGATATGTATGAACCTTAGCCTTGTTTAAAGTACTTGGAGTACCAGTTAAACGTCCAGCATTGATTTTCAACTGTACGGCTATGAAAGCTGGTTGGTGCTGTGGAGGTCAGGTGTAATAAAATCCTTTTTTTGTAAGTTTAACACAGAATATTTGGGTTTTTGGCCTCCTTTCAGTAAAGAACATTTTATGCAAATGTATTTTTTATACGCATCAAACTTTGTATTTTTCACTTGGGTGGGTGATACAGATTTAAAATCCTATCACATTATATTGTGGTGTTATTGTGATAATAAGAGACTCTTTAAAGCTCTTTGCAGTCTTTTTTAAGTAATTTTATGGCTGACTGCATGTCACATAATTATAGCCTCTTAAACACACATGTTCTGCTTAAAAATATATTTAACAATATAACGTATTGAAACAAAAATCAAAATAGGCTTCATCAGGATACTATTCAGTTTTTGAATTTATTGATATTTATTACTGCAATCAAGGAACCAAAAGTGCAAAAAATTGTAAAAAATTAGAAAACTGACCGTTTTTTGGGAGGTTTTCAGATGCCACTAATTGTAATTTATTGTTGTCATGTTAAAGCCAAATTCTTATCACAAGAAATGTTTCGTGACGAGGATAAAACAATACGATAAATGCCCTCCCCTAGAAGTCAGATTGGAAAAAGGCACAAGTTTGAGGACAAGAACTAGTATTTGCCTTCTGTTGACCCCAATGTTTTTAAAGAATTTGATTTTATGACTAAATTACCTCATAAATAGACATTTAACTCTAAAAAATCTTTTTGGGAAGCACTTTAAGTTGATTTTTACCAAAGATAAACAGTTTTTAAATCTTAAAGCGCTTGCTTTAGTTTAAAGCCTAAATAATGCGTCCTCCAGGAAGGGACCATGTTGCTAAATTATGTGAAAAACACGACAGGAATTTAACCCAGGATCCAGAAAATCACGTACATCCCAAACTAATAATTCATCCAGTCATTTATCTCTGCTTTTACAGCTCTGACAGGTCAAACTGTTTCCAGAGAGTCACGTCGTCTGCTTTATGCTTTTTTATCTTTTAAAGAAAGAAATTTTTATTAAGTTTTTTTTCCAGCCAGAGCCTCCAAATACTTACAAACTAAACCTGGAACAGAAGAAATTAAAATAAACTTTGGCTTTAATTGGCTAATATATTTATAAATGTTTTTGTAAACAACTTAAAAGGAATTAGAAGAGGTGACTTAAGGTCTTTATTACCACTAATCAGCACTTTATAAACATTAATAAACTTTAGCAATGTTTTCACTTGACTGTATGTCCTCCCCTTCCTTCTGCTTACATATTTTTCCACCTACTTCCCTCCTTTTTGTCAAATTAGTAAAAATCTCCTCCACGCCTTCCCCCGTTTTCCCGTATTTTTGGTATTTCCTCCTCCTTCCTTCCTTTCACCCTCCTGCCCTCCCTGTCTTACTCTTGATTCTCTTCTTCTTCTTCAGCAGCAGACTGCTGTCCCAGCTATCTCTGTTCTAGACTTGGTATGTTCTTCCTGTTAATGGCGAGTTTCCTGTCCCAGCCCCCCTAACATCACTCCTCGTTTTCTGTCTCGGCTGTCCACCTGCCCCCCCGTTTCCTTTCTGTCCCCCACCCGCCCATAAGAACTGCAGGTGTTTCTTTGGGGTCAGGTTGAATGATGGAGGGGGGGGGGGGGCTTAGCGGTGATGAGCTGCTGGTTCTGGGATGCTTGATGTCGTTTGGCTCGGGGAGCGGTCCATCTCTTTGGCCACTCAAAACGCGGCAAAGCGGTGGGGGAGGGGGGCACGGAAATGAAACGTTTCCAAATCTGATGCCGGCGTGATTCTGCCAACAGCGTTTTGAGTGAAAATGGAGATGGCCCCTGCATGGCTGAGTTCATCACGGGGAAGGGGGGGGGGGATCCGATGGAGACCCCATGCATGAAAATCCTGCCAAGACATCGTACTGTCGTGCCGTCCCTGAATCCATTTATTCATTTTTCTGTTCATCCATCTGTTTGCACCCGACTGGCTGAGCTTTTTCTCTAAGGGGTCTGTTCAACCACAGGTTTATTTTTTATTGTTCCTAAGCTAATGCTTTATGAAAACAAACTTTCTGTTGGGTTCAGACTAACGTCTGGATGGTAAAATTGTATAAAAAAAAAGAACAAAACACTTTTTGTCAGCTATATACCAGTATATAAACAGAATAGGCCGTTTAATTTTAGGAATAATATTAGCCATAATGAACACAATTGCAAACTTGGACTTTACAAACAGTTGGAAAACATTAAAATGCTGAATAAACTAATTTTCTTTTTATTGAGTGTCTAATTTAAATCTTCACGTTTACATGTATTACCAATACATTTTAACATAATCTCTAATTCCAATTATAATTTTCTATTATTGTTTAAATGAATATTATGCGTTTGATAAAAATGTTATTCAGAATAACTAGAAATATCAGAAAAAAATTGTAAATACATAGTGTATTTAATTTTATGTTTAATAAAGCTTAAAATGTCTAACGCAGAAACTAAAGAATATAATTAACAAAAATGTTTAATACTAAAGATTTAAATTAAAGTTCCCATAAAATATTAATTTGTTACCATCCTACTCTGTTTTGTGACTATTAATATACGATTGTATTTGTTAAATAACATGTTTTGCTTTGTAAAACAAAATTTGAATTTTAACAGAGCAGGTATAGATTGGTGGGTGGAGTCTGAAGTTGACCAATCAGAGCAAGCCTATTTTTTTACATCGTGTTTTTTTAATTGCAATATGTCTGCCACTTCATTGATCTCTATTCAGTTAACTCGTTTTCTTAATTAAAACATAGCTTTAAAGCATACATGAATAAAAAAAGGAATTTTTGTATTTGGTTGAACTGACCCTTTAACACATCCAGCCCAAAGAAAGTGGTTTGTTTGTCACTTTAATGGCTTTAAGTGCATTTCTGCAGCCCCCTGAGATAAGAAGTCCTGAACCGATGTCTAGTATCCATAAAGACAGAGGGGGGGGGCTTCCTTCATGTCGTTGTTGCTCTACTGCCTTGTTGTGGTTGCTGCTGCTGTTGCATGTCGGTGTTTGCATGGTCGGATGTGTGGGTTTCTGCCTGTGTTGCGTGTTTGCTGTGCAGCTGTTCCTCCCCTCTGGAGCAGCCCATTGAGACAGGCCTGCTTTACATCACGCAGTATTTCACAGTACAGACAGTTTCACAGATCCAGGAGAAATATTCTCAGATTGCTTGAATTGAACTCGATGATTGTTCGTCTAATTATTTCCCCCGTCTGCATGTGTGCCTTACGGCATGTTGTGTGTGTGTGTGTGTGTGTGTGTGTGTGTGTGTGTGTGTGTGTGTGTGTGTGTGTGTGTGTGTGTGTGTGTGTGTGTGTGTGTGTGTGTGTGTGTGTGTGTGTGTGTGTGTGTGTGTGTGTGTGTGTGTGTGTGTGTGTGTGTGTGTGTGTCTCTCCGTCTGTGGGTTTGTGCAAAACCAGCTGCAGGACGAGGAGCGGCGGCGTAAGCAGCAGCTGGAGGAGATTCGGAAGAGGGAGGCGGAGGAGCGAGCGAAGCAGGAGGAGGAGAGGAGGTGGAGGGAGGAGGAGAGAGCCAAACGAGAGGCGGGGGAGAAGGTCGGTTTGTCTTTCTGAGAAAATGTTAGTTTAAAGACCAGATTAAAGCTTTGATATTTTCCTGAATTCATATTAAAACCGTGTTTAGACAGAAGGAATCTGCTGGGATTAGACCAATGTAGCATGGATTCTTAATACCAGACATACATTCTTTTATTTTATGGATTTAACAGATGCAGATTGTCATAAATTAGAGATTAGGATTAGGGAGCTGCCAGTACGAGTTTTACAGGATAGTTGATTAAATTAAATTGAATCAAATCAATGTTGTGTGAATGCATGGAAACTCAGTAGCTTTAAAATCCAGTACAGCTGTATTACATGATCTTAAACTCTTAATGTATTGATAATTTTTTTAGGATAACAGCAGCATGTTTTTATAAGACTGTAATTTGGCTCGTAACGTATTTTACTTTGGCTCCAGTTAATCAACAAACAAAAGTAGTGATAGTTGCTACCTAAACTTATTACAATGTTATGACGTTCAAAGGAAAACAATGATTAGTGTTTCAGCTGCTTTCTGCTAAGCTCTCCCTCAACCAGAGCAGGTCAGATGATTTAGACATGCGGGGAGCTGCAGCAGCCAGTACAGTCTCTCTCTTACAAGGAACTTCAGTGGAAAGGGTGAAGCAGGCCAATTTAAAAAAGCACATGACCTACAATACAATTTAGCAACCTTTGCTCATGAAATTATCATTATTTTGACAGGTCTGCACCCTTGACTGCAATTAGACTGCTTCGTTACACTAACAATAGGTGTCAGGAGTTGAGTTTATTCAGGGGCTTCCATGCCGACCATTTCTAAATAGCTTAAGCATTTTTCCTTGGAGATCATCCACCCATCCATTCTTTCTATCCAAGTTAAACATTTTGGATAATTTAAATTTAATTCTTACCCTCATTTTAGTTTATAATATAAATGGAAATTAGAGATGGTTTCTTTTTTCCTTTTTAAATGTTAAAATGTCTTGCCGTACTCACTTGCTGCTCATACAGGGCAGAGTAAATATGTTTATTATTATTATATTTTAATTTTTTTACTTTAATAAACTGGTTATAATATAAAGGCGCTGGTCTAATCCTGGGATTTTCAGTCACCTTCATCAGCCAATGTGTTATAGTTATACACCTAAAATCTATTTTATTTCCTTGTAGATGAGCAACAATTCGTGCAATTCAGTTTCTGCTTCCCCAGTTTTCCATTCTGTAATATTTTTTTAAGTATTTAAATATTTTTTTAATTTAAGTATTTCTTGCAAAAGTAAAGTGTGGAGGAAATAAAATGTCAGCTTTCAGAGATTAAATATAAGATGCAGGTTATCCAAAGGTTTTTATCTTATCATATGATCAACCATGTTGGTTTTCTTTTAAATGAATAAGATATTTTTGTTTTTTAATAACCAGTGGTTTGGTCTCTCACACTGCCATCCACGTCTGTGCTATTTGTTACGACAGATATCCTCCATGTTTGTGTTGTTTCACCATGAAATGATCACGCTGTGAGCTGCAGACCGCTGGTTATTTAAAATCCTCCCCCACCGTCTGAAGGGGACATTTCTGACAGAAAGTGTATCTGGTTTGAATTTCTGGTGTTTTATTATTATTATTATTATTATTATTATTATTATTATTATTATTATTCCCAAGATAAAACAAAAGTTTATGTTGTTCTGACTGTATTGTAATGCTGTTTTTATTTATTGTAAAGTTGTCCAGTTGCATGTTGTCATCCTGAGCACCCCCCCACCCTCTGTGACGTGATGCTGTGTTATGTTTTGTGCTCCCACCCACCAGAAAGCATGAGTTTTTTCCCCCCATCATGTTGTTGTCAGGAAGGTGAAGTTATTTCAGTTTGCTTAGGGAGAGAGCTGTTATGAGTTTTGATATGTTGAGGTTTCAATTTATTTATTTATTTTATTCCCATTCCATCCAGCTTCCAAAACCGTGTTTAGGGAATGCCGCCCACTCTCCAACCAAACATTTTTTTCCCCAAACCATATGCTTTGCATTCACCCCACACACATGCAGGGACGCCCATAGCCTCTCCGCCTCCCTCATCCATACCGATCATATCCATAGACCCAGCCAGTCACTCATTCAGAGCCCACACACCCACTAATCCCTCCCAGTTTCTTCAGATCCCCACCGGGCTGATTTGAACTATCCGAGCAGCTCCGACTCGACCCGTCACCACATGAGACGGAGGAAAAATGTGGAGATAATCTCACATCAGAGGCTTGGCTGTTGACCGCGCGTGACCCAGAGCAGCTGAAATCCAAATCTCTTCCCCACCAGCGTAGCTTCATCACAGGCCTTTCCCCCTGACGTCTAGATGCGTAGGAGACGGGGTGGGCTGGAAACTGACAGACGTAGCCACAAAACCACACAATGTAAACTCAGGCCACACAGAGATCCAACACATATAGACTTTGCTACATATGCAGGCACGGAGCGATGGTGGAAGTGTAGCTGGAGGGCCTGGTAGAAGCTGGATCTGGGTTTTCAGCAGCAGTTTATCCCCACAGGTTTCTGGATATTTACTAATGGCTCCATGGAGGACTTTGCTAGTGACGGTATAGATGCATTTGATGTTCAGGACCGTCAGGAAGTCCTGAGCACACAGAACGTGGGTCCAGCTCAGGGGCTTTGTCTGGAAAATTATCCCCAAAGATATCTAAAGAGTTGAAAAATAATGATACAGCTTTATCAAAAATACCTTAAGTTTCTTGACAAAAGTAGTCACTTTATTATTCCTTTAAACTAGTTGGATTTATTGAGTATTTCTAATCTATTTAAATGTATATAAAATTTGTAAGACCTAATTTAATCCAACTTGAAAATAATTTTTTGCTTTAGTTACCGCACCAAATTCTCTCAAGTCAAAATCTCAGGATGTTTATTGTCCTTTTTTCTATTTTAACAAAAAAAAATCTATAAATCAGTTATTTCAATTAATATCAAACTTTAATTCTTCATGAAAGTAAAGTTAAAAAAATCTATTTTTATTTTAATATATTTATTATATTATATTTCATGGTTTAGTCCCTCATTTTAAATAAGTCTGATGTATTGATCTTTTAAAAGTGGTTTAATATATGTTATATATGAAGTTACATTACCATATTTAATCCCCTCAAAAACATTTCATATAGGTATTTTAATGTAATATTTTGATATAAGACATTTTAAATTGTAAAAATTATATATTAACATTTTAAAGTTAAATTTTTAACTGTTTATAAATGATAAATACAATGACCAGTTTAGGTTGTTTTTTTTTTTAGTTCCCCCCCCCCCCCCCCCCCAAGCAATTAGTTTTTTACTTATAAATGCTTTAGAAACAGTTATTTATTATTGACTCATTTGGGTTTTACAGAGCTATATTCATAGAGCAGATGAAAAAGTGCCCTTTACAAGATACACAAGACCAATAATCTAATGTAGACCTAATTGAATTCAATTCAATGCAGTTTAATCTAATTTAATCATAATCAGATTCATATCTAGCTATACAGAGTGTGAATTCAAGCCGAGTTGTTAGACATCATACAATAAATCTGGTAATCATTTAAAGTCGGTTGGTAAAAGGGTGTCTGTGGTTGATTTTGCAGCACTGCCATCTATGCAAGCATGTGGTGACAGTGAAGAGGAACAATTGCTGTTTAACAGGAATAAACATTAGGAGAGCTAGGATTAATATTAGGATTTAAAAAATAAGCAAAACTCTGGTAACAAAACTGGCAAAATCTGTAGAAAACCTTTCAGAAAACTTGGAAAACTGTTGCTGAAGACAATTTTATTGGATTAGGACGAGGTTTGGCCTCTTGGAAGCAACATTTTAGCTGTAGTTGCATTTTCTAAACATTTAAATCAGCATGTGCAAGCATACATGAAAGCACTGTAACACTATAAAAACACCAAGCAGACCAATCAAAACTTTGGAGAAAAAGAAAAATTCCTAATTGAGGCCCTTGGTGTCGGACCCTCAGCTCTGTGGCGTTTGCAGATGTAGCTCAGGGTTAGGGTTAGTTTGTCGTAGTGACAGAAAGGTGGGTGGTTCTGTTCATAGTAGCAGAAACTTGTTAAATAGTTTTCCAGGTGTGTTTCTAGCTCATTAGCCTGTTGGTTTCCAGTGTTGGCAACAGCCAATCACAGTGGAGCTTACTAACAGGTTGTCCCTCCCCCAGAGGAGACAGGAGGAGGACTACTACACCCGTCTGGAGGCGGAGCGGCGGCGGCAGCACGAGGAGGCCGAGAGAAAGCTGCTGACGCCTGAGGAGCCGGCCGGTCTGTATCGGCCCCCGCTGCCTCGGGAATACCAACCACCCGCCCCCAGCAACCCTACTAACACCCCCCCACCCCCACCACAGAGAAACACCTCCTACCTCAAAACACAGGTCATCTCGCCCGACACGCTCTACACAGCCAAATTCGTCTCCTATGCTGGCGATGAGGAAGACGAGGAGGAAGGCAAGGAAGCCTACTTGGCAGGGAGCGGCGGCCAATCAGGTCAGGCCAAGCTGTCGGCGACCAGGAAGTCGTACGGCGACCTCCCGGCCTCCGCCGCACCTAATCAGAGCCGGCCTCAGCCGCCGCCCACTGCGCGCAAGCCCCGCCCTCTTTCTGATGGCATCTTCCTATCCGGCTCGTTCCAGCCGCCAGTCAACAACTCCAACAGTACAGCCCCTCCCCTTCCAGCTAAACCCAGCTCTGTCCCCCCACCAGGAAACTATAAAGGTAGAGCCGGAGACAGGAGCGAGGAGTCAGGCTCCCCACGGCGCCCTCTAAAACTCCCAGATCTCTTTCTCATCCACTCATCTGTCATTTCCTACCCTTCATGGTTTACAGCTCTTAGTTTCTCCTGTTTTATATGTATGTCTAGAATTTTTTTTGTCATCAGTCCAATCTTTCGTCCCTCACTTTTAGTTTTTTGTTTCCTTTTTTGTTCATGGGAAGCCTTCCGTCTCTCCTTGCGCCAATCAGATTGTTTGTTTTGTGTTTCGAACGCCTCCTTTTCCCCAGTAATTTTTGTCTCCTCCCCATCTTCCTCCAATCAGCCCGTCTTCGAACAGAAAAAAAGCAATCGATAATCACGCCACCCCGTTTGTTTCAGACGATTGAGGCCCATCAGAGCCAATCATAGTACTGTTGGTGTTGTCGCTCGCCGCCTCCTTTCTGTCTAGTTGGTTGCTTCTTGGGAACAGGGATGGAGGCGTTGCCTCCACTTCCTGCCCCTAAGCTCTGCTTAGCGGTGTTTGCTTTAAAGGGAAGGAGATTTGGCTTTTTCACATTCATCTCTAACGCAGTAAAAAAAATTAAAAATATTCATTTCATAAACATGCAACGGTGTTCACAGCAGCAGTGAAAAACTCTCCTTTGTCTGAGGTTGTTTACGTCGTGCAAAAGCGCTTGTCGTGGTCCTGTTTGTCCCAAAACAAGAATACTCAAAGAAAAGTCCATGGATGGCAATAGGTGGTTTGTTTTTAACGCACTTGATTCTCTGAAAAAACATATGCAGTTTATTTCTCGCAAAAATATAGACCAAACATTAACCGGCAATTTCTTACAACTCAGACAAATACGAACATTAACTTAACGTTCCAGAAAGGTCCTTCTTCTCCCACCCGGCGTGCTCTCCCTCCTAATTAATAGGAAGGTCTAAAAGTTGACAAACTAATCGCAACTTTTCCAAATATAAGAAATAATACAATGGCAAACTATCTTAAATATGTCATTACCGTTTTAAAGCAAAATCAATATTGGATAGAACTCGGGGCTTACAGAAATTCAACAAAACTGGATATCTGGTAATTATTCCAATATCGACTTGACCTAAAACAAACAGTTTTGTCAGGAAATTTAAGCGGACATTCTGCTTTTTTTTTTTAAAATAATAAAAAGAATGGTTGTTTTGGTTAATTAAAGTCATGTTAATAAGGACAATTTTCTATGACGCTAAAGTGAGGTCACATTTTAGCATTAGCTAAACTGCCTCTAAAAACATGTTGGCGAACAACGACCAGCTCTGTCTCCTGTACTAACAGGAGCTTAAAATGCTAACGTTAACTAAAATGCTAAGGTTACCAAATATCCTACTATTAGCATGTTGGCTCACACAAACCGCAGTTTATTTCCTGCCATTAGTTAAAACGCTAATATTAGCCTATTAGCTAGCAGTTGCTAACACAGAGCTGAAAGAAAAACAGTAGTTCTTTCATTTAACTCTTAAACTGATGCTGTTTTTAAACACCCTCAGACAAAACGTTTAACTGCAGCTCACTCCAAACTGAATCCATACCTGAGGTCCTAATTTGGTACCTGCCTGCACCTCCAACACAATCCACCTCCATCCCATCACACGCCAGGACCCCTAATGTTGCACTGTAGATCATTAAAGAAATTCCCACTAATTCCACCCCCCCCCCCCCCCCCCCCCCCCCCCCACCTACCTGAGCCACCACCACCAACCCCACCCTATCGCCCCCCCTAAGAATCAGGTCTGCATGCTTCATGTCACCATCACACACAAATTAAAGCACGGCGCTGCACGCTGGCTGCCAGCAGCTCACCTCAGGAACTGGCTTGGTGTCTATTGCTTTTTACTGCCTGTGCGTCGCTTCAGCAACGCTGCTGTCTTCTGGTTTCTGCTTTTGTTTTCTAGCTTTTGGTCTGTTGGTTAATTTGTTCCCCCCCAAAAACTCCTTGTTTGTTTCAGCTCTGTTCCTCTCACCTGTTGCTTTGTCTGTGCTGCCTAACGCTGCAGCTTTACTAAGCCTCACTACAACTCCCACAGGGCTTTGCTGCAGGTTCAGCACCTGAGCCTCCAGCTTTCCCTGACAGACTGAATGCCAAGATGTTTTTGTTTTACTGAGCTGGCATCTCCAGAAGCTTCGACTCTGACTTTAATAAAAACGGGGCTTCTTGTCAGATTTGAGAAGCAAAACTGGAAAAAGAAGGGATCAGATTCCAAAGTGTGATTTTTCATCTGTTTTGGCTCAATAGAGGAATGTGACCCGTCTGTGAGGATTTTCTCTCAGTGGTGACTTTGTTCAGATAAATGGAGCTCAGGAGCTGCCAGCTGGATGAATGTTTGGGTTCACCATTTGTCACTGTGTCTGTATGGAAACGGTTCCAACCGATCCCTGTTTTCATTTCGTTTGGAGCACAAAACCCACATGTAGGATTAAGGTCAGATGCAAAGCGGCCTCCACATTCATTTTACAGCCCTGGTAAAGAAGTGTAAAAAGCCTGCATGCATCTTTTGTTACAGTTGGATTTCCTCAAAAATTCCTCAAAAGAATCCAGCCTCTAGAGTACATTTCTGGAGTCAGGGGTAAAAAAACAAGTTAAGAAAATAACATCCCCAATAAAATAAATACTCCTGGTGCATTTTATAAGAATGTCTAGGAATTGTAAATGAGTAAACCTTCACTTCTGCTTGCCTTGTATATAAATATGACCTGACATTAGATTTTTAGCTGCTCCTAGACATGAGAACATGATGTTCAGGTAAGGCAGGTAAGTGCGTGTTGATCCGCATACGTTAGGGAATGGCGACTAGAAAATAGCAACTAATCTAGACTCTGCTGTCTATAATTGGATCACTGCAACTTTTCTCCTGCCACTGCTCAGAGTGAAAAGAATGATAATGTAGGAAGAAATCTCCAAAAAAAAAAAATGGTATCTTTGGGTCGGCAGGTACATATCAACCGACTGTTGTGCAAGGCAAGGCAAATTTATTTATATAGCACAATTCAGTACAGAGACAATGCAAAATGCTTTACATGATTAAAATATAGGAAAATAAAACAGAATAAAAGCAAGTAGGAATAAAATGCAGAAACAAAATACAACATTAAAAACAGTTGGACTAAAAAAGTTGAACTAGTGATGTTTCAGTAGAACAGTTTAACTAGAACAGTCAAAAACAATCCTAAACAAATGTGTTTTTAATCTTGATTTAATGCAACTCAGGCTTTCTGCATTTTTAAAGTTTTCTGGAAGTTTGTTCCATATAAGTGGAGCATAGGAACTAAATGCTGCTTCTCCTTGTTTAGTTCTGGTTCTGGTTCTGCAGAGCAGGCTGGAGCCAGAAGACCTGAGTGGTCTGTAGGGTTGATGCACTGATAACAAGTCTGTGATGTATTTAGGTGCTAAGCCATTCAGGGATTTATAGACTAACAGAAGTATTTTAAAGTCTATTCTCTGAGATACAGGGAGCCAGTGTAAGGACTTTAGAACCGGGTCTATGTTCTCTACTTTCTTAGTCTTAGTGAGGACGCGGGCAGCAGCGTTCTGGATCAGCTGCAGCTGTCTGATCCACTTTTTAGGCAGACCTGTGAAAACACCGTTGCAGTGATCAGTTCTACTAAAAATAAATGCATGGATTAGTTTTTCCAGATCCTGCTGAGACATTAGTGGAAGCATGCCAGGATAAAGCTTCTTCCGTCCTACCAGCACAACTGTAAAGTTATTAAAAGCTGCTGGGAACTTATCAAGAACCGTTTGCTTCGGTCAAATGAGATTAAAACTGGGTCTCAGCAGGAGCTTAGGGTGAAAGTCTCATGCTCACTGTTAAGGACGTTGGAGACTCCCGGACTTTTCCCCTTTAAAGGGCTTGAGAAGCTTGTTAGAGGACAACTTTTTGAAACCCCAGAACAAAAACATCAGATGGTCTCAAACTGGAAATGAGTCTTCATTAGCCCCTCTACACTGAAAGTCCTGGGCTTTTAATCCCTGGAAGTTTTTTACCCTGGTAATCTGCTTTCTGTTTCCAATGTTCTAAAAGGCTGCGGAAATAATTTAAATCCGCCTGATGACGTGTGGGGAAGTTGTGAAGAAAACTGCCCTACACCTCCAGTCCAGCAGGTGGCGGTGAAAATGGAGCCTGAACTTTGTATTTGTTCATTTAATAGTCGAGGAACTGCAGCGGTTGAACCGTCGTCGCACAGATGTGTTTAAGAAGAGTGAACGATTAATTTCCCGATCTACTCCAGTGAGACATTAACATCAAATAAATCTATCCTGCTATGAAGCTCAACTTTAATCTCAGCCAAACTGGGTTTGCTCAGTAACTAATTAAGCACTAAAATAAACCAAACAAACCGTTGGATATCATGTGACTGAATTACATCTGTATTTATCTTCCACTCTGTGGCGAAGGCCAGCAGGAATTTGACATCGATGATCGGGAATCAGGCGTTCCCTCCGGGTTTAGCGAGGTTTGACCCGCAGCAGGAACAGACAGCTCCGAAAACTTCACCGCACTTTTTGCAATTGAGCGATATACTGACAAACTGAGCAGACTGGGGTTTACACAAGTACATTCTTGCCTAAAAAAATGTTAAAGGTTTAATTTGAGTCACAGAAAGTGTGATGTATAAAACTTTATACAGTTTTTGCTGATTGCTATTAAACAATCCTTAAAATCCCAGGGTCTTCTGAACATCCTGACCCCAGAATCAAGACCTTTTATCCAGGAAAAGGTAGTGGCTGAAAGTCCCGGCAATGGGCTGTTGGGTCATTCAGGATAAAACGTGGTCAAATCAAAAGAGGAACGGTTCACAGGACTCAAAGCCTTCTTTTTCTTAAATCTTGTAGTAAACTTTTCCACTGCAATTAAAAATTGGGGTTATTTTGAGTACTTTTACACATCTTTACCAGGAATACTGAATGTTGGGTGAGCTGCATCTGTCCTAATAAGAAATTGTTGGAATGTTTTCTGCTTCCGCAGTAAAAATATTTAGCAATTAAGATTCATCCGTTGTTTCTCTGAAGGCTTCCTGCTCTCAGGTTGAAGCACTGAAACCAAATGTTGTTTCAGCTGGAAAATCCCAACATTTTCTTTTCTTAAATGGAAACGGTTGGCATATTTCAGTGTTTTTCCAGTTGTCATAAAAAGACCAAAACCAACAGTGTGGCTTTCACTCTCATGATACACGCTGAACCGAGCTTTTGTTGTACAAACTGGGCGGATATGCAGGAAAGGAAGTAGGGATGTTCTTTCAGTGTAGTTTGTAAAAGCACGCTGTGCAGAAACCTAACAAGAACACCCAGAATCTGTGTGAGATCCAGGAGAACCAGAGAAACTTCGCTCTACTTTAGCGATATTACAACTTAGACCTTTTTATAGGCGCTGCTGCCGGTGAACAGAGGACTTTAAATCCTGTAACGTCTGGTGTTTAGAACTGAGATAAAGTTTATTTAGTTTGATGATCAGTGTTGCATTTATTTAGTAGTTGGAGTCAAGAAGGCTTTCCTTCACTCAATGACAGATTTTATTTTCATCTGTATCTCTAAATCCTAAGTTCCCCAGTCGTCCTCTAGCGTTCCTGCCCTGAAACTTTTAGAAGCAACCGCTCAACAAACCACCTGAATGAAATAAACTGGCCTCTGCTGCAGGATAGTAGCTGGACCGGACTTAGACACGTCTGCTTTAGCTCCTCAGTAAATCAGCTCGGTCTGATGGAGAGGAAGAAGGGATCGTAGACGTACCGGTAACACAGATGTGATTTTATTCACTGCAAAAACGGAACTAAAAATAAGTCAAATTGTCATGAAATTAGTGGAATTTATCCTTGATTTGAGCAGGTAAATAAGATTTTCTGCCAATGGAACGAGTGTTTCGACCCCTTAAATAAGATAATTAGATAAACTGCACTTGAAATGAGATGGAGATGAGTTGTTCCTGTTTTAAGTGCAAAAATCTTATTCCATCTTATTTACCTGCTCAAATCAAGGATAGATTACATTTATTTCAAGACAATTTCACGTTAAGTTCCTTTTTGCAGTGTTCTCATTGTTTTATTTAGACGCCTAAAGCACCTCTATGTTAGTGGTTCCAGACTAAGGAAACGAGTCGGACGCTGTGAAACAGTTGGTTTTGGTGTTTTTAGTGAGGAGCAGTTGTTCCTCGGCTCTAGTTTTTGGTTTAAAATGGAAACCTTCGTGGATTTAAAGCCCGCAGAACCTGACGGGCTAAAAGACACAGGGACACATGAGCCTGAGGGGTTAAAGGTCGGGGTCACCCTCCGTCTGTCCCGGCGGCTTGATTAAAGCCCGGATGCACCCAGGATTTGGTTCTCCGGTGCACCTGGACGGTTTTGGAGGCACCGGTGACCTCGACCTCGGATCCCGGCCTGCGCCTGCACAGACCGTCTTCCTGCTTTGGAATGGCCTCTAACGGCTCCTCTTCCTGCTGTGGCCTGAAAGGATCTGAATGTTTCTGCCTCGGCGCTTCCTCCTCCACACTGCTCTCCTTTCTGCTCAGACCGGTCTGTGGGAGAGGACGGGACGTTGTCTGGAGACGCTGCTGGGTCCCCGCTCAGAGTCTCTGCTCCTTTAAAGCAAAGATTCATTCATAGCATAAAGTGTTTGGGTGGAGATTATACAGAGACTCTGAGCCGTCACCCAGCAGCCTCCGCCTTTAGATGCCTTCAGTTTATCAAGGTCTGCACACGATCAACGCTGACTGGTGTTTTTTTCTGCTGTGTGGCTCCTGAACCTGAACAGGGTTTAACTCGCACACTGGAAACTCGACAGGAGTTGTAGGAACGGGAGAAGTCTACAAGGACCCGAGGGACAAATGGACGAAGAGGTGAGCGTTTAAAAGAAATCCTCATAATATTAAGCTTGGGTGAGATTTCTCTATTAGCAATTGATTTACTTATCTTACCGTTAAGTGCCTGACTGTTCATCTGTTTACAGAGTTAAATGACATTTTAACATCGAACCCGTTTTACCTTCAAATCAAGTGAAAACATCAGATTTATGCTGCCCTCTAGTGGTCAGCTCAGTATTTTTTTAAAACACATTACTGACAATAAATTAGCAGTTTGTATTTTTGGTTAATTTCTTTTTAAGTTTTTTTGTCTGTTTTTTTTATTAAATAATAAATTATCTGAAGTCTTGTTTTCTGGTTCCTTGGTGAATAATGTTATACAAAAAGAAGGTAAAACAGTGCAAGTTTGAACTCCTACACAAGAAATATGGAGCAGATCAAGAGTTATGGCAGCAGAAAATTTTTACTCTTTCAGTTTAGAGACTGTATTTTTACACTTATTTTACTTTAACTGGGTCACAGTTAGTTGGTGTGATTAAAAACCTCCTTTAGCCTTCCTTCCCTGCCTTTTGTTCCTGTGTGGCCTTGTTTTTGTTTTCATCAGTCGGACTGATCAGCAGCTGTGAACGTTGGTTACTAATGTTGTCACAGGTTCTTTATTAGATCAAAGTCTGGACTTTGACTAGGCCATTTGACCACATGGATATGCTGTGAGCTCTGGCTGAATGTTTAGTGCTGTTGTCCCAGTCCAGATGAGCTGTGCAGCTCCTCCAGAGTTACCTAGGGCTTCTTTACCTAATTAGTGGTCTCCTTTTAGAAAAAGGATCACACCAACTGGAGCCTCTTTGCTGGTTCCAGCAACTCATCCAGGTCCTGAAGAAGCAGAGCCACATATTTCACTGTGTACTAGAGAATCCTGCAGACAGTTTCTACCCGTCACCAGGTCCCCTCTGAGTGGCCTAGTCAAAGTCTGGGCTTTAATCTCACTGGAGAACCCTCCAGTATGATCCAAAATTACTGACTTTTTTTAATTTGTCACATTGATCGCCCCCTGGTGGCGTCACAGAGACCTTGCGACAGCTCCCTCCCCCGTTTCTGTAGCGTCTGTGTTGTAAACGACTTCCTGCTGGAACCTCTGGGCGTAACGCTCGTGTTTTTATCTGTCCGTGTTCAGCCAGGAGCAGGAGAACTCGATCCCCAGCGGCGCTCCGGAGAGTCTGACCTTCAAGGAGCGCCAGCGCCTCTTCTCTCAGGGGAAGGAGGTTTCCGACAAGGTCAAGGCTTCCCGCAAACTCATGGAGCTGGAGAACGAGCTCAACACCAAGAAGTAGGCCCCGCCCAAGCCCTCCGCCTCCCAGCGCCACCTTAAATCCACGATAAGGTGGTGCTGGGGAAACGCCCAGACGGAGCGAGCCCACGCCGACGGCCCCTTCCCGGTTCTGTTGCTTCTGTTTTACTTTGAGACATCAGAAAACTGGACCATCCTCTAATTTCTGACGTCGTTGGAACGTGACAGACGATCCTAGTTTCAGATTCCTTCCCCTCGTTGAAGTCTGTCAGCTATATAATGATGAAGCACTGTAAAAAAGTTTTAATTATATCTAATTAGAGAAACACACAACAAAGGGGGATATATTTTTGTTTGTAAAATGGTTCTCGGGGCGAGGGATTTAGAAAGATTTATTCTCGTTTAAATTTTTTTAAATAGCTTACTGAAATATGAACAGTTTTATATTTTATGCTCCTTTTTTTCTGCATCATGATTTCGCTTTCAGTTCCTTCTTTCCAGCAGAAAAAAAAACATATTTTATTAATAATTTTATCTTTTTTTTATTTTAAATTCTGAGTGAGAGGAAACACTGTTATTTCATTCCGTAGCGACGAAGAGCGGGATTTCTTTTATTTTTTTGTGACATCTTTAGAAAAGCTGAGAGATGATCCAGAGGAGGATGTTAAAGTCAGAGGAAGGCCTCTGTAAGTGCACAACTATACTGTAAATATCCCGGTCCACAACTGTCTCTTTACTACTGTAGAAACCTTCCAGGAAACTAAAGCAAACCGCAAAGCTTTCTTGATTAACTTTTATTTTCACGGCGGAAAACCCAACAAGACCTCCGTCGCTCTTCATTTTACGTGTTTCCCTCAAACGTTGAGTTTTAAACATAGTTTTTTGCAGAGTTGTGTGAATTTAATTTGACTGATTGTTCCTTAAATTCGAGACAGAAAAGTGATTAATGTTGGGTTTCACAATATTAACAACGGAAGAAAAGCTTCTCTTCAGATGCTTGTTTTGCTTTACAGGTATTTATTTCAAACCTTGTTGGAAAAAGAAAATAAAAAACCATACATGCACATATTTTAAGAATTACTCTGTATCTGCAGACCTTTTGTTTTGGAGAAGTGGATTACATTTGGGACCTCTTGACTGTGGTAATCTCCTTTCACAGAGAGCTGAACGGTTTCCTGTGTCGATGCACTTTGTGTGAGCTTTAAACTCTGATCGACTCCATCCTGTGTGTAAACGGATCTCATTTTCCATCGACTGGACATGAAGCTGATTCTACGCAACGAGATAAAATGCTGTTAGTAACCGACCTGTTGAATCACGACAAGCGTTTCCTCCTCGACTTCTCCCTCTAGGTTTCAAAATGAACTGAATCATTTACATGGTTTCATGTTTAGCCTTTTGTAAATCATTAATAAATACAGATTTTTCAACAATGGGGCTGATGGCGTTTCCTCTTTCACATTGTTTTTTTTTAAAAAAACAGACTTGGTTAAAATATAGTACAAGCACTGCTTAGTTACTGTTTTTTTTTCTTGTTTTCCTGTGAAAATAACAAAATATTTAATACATTTGTGGAAGGTCTATGCAAATTATTGACTTCTTTTCACAAGAAATAATATAATTTACACAAATACACCTCAACTGTCAATAGTGTTTAATAGATTAATTTGTCAAAATTACATTTTTCTAATGTTTGGAGTCTTCCAAAATTTTAAATGGTTATATTTAAGCTGCGACATACACTTTATTTTTGCATATGCAAAAAAAATTTTTATGCAATTTCTTTCCATCAATTTTTTCTACGATGAACTTAGCTTTCATTTAAAAAAAAAAAAAAAACTTAGCAGGGTTTTAAATATGGACTTTTTAAAGTAACCTTGCTTGCGAGCTAAATTGTTGTATTTGTGCGTTCACAAACACAAAAATCCATCTTGTCCCGCACTCGTCTCAACGGTTCAGGCCAATCAGGTTGCAGAATTATGGTTTAAGGCGGGACCTACAGCTGTGAGGATAGCAAGAGCGGTTGAACCTACAGCCAAAACAACATAAACATGGCAGAGCAGGAGGAAGCAGGCGTAGCTGCTGCTATCGCATATGGTCAGAATCCACGATTTCTTCTTTGAAAGAACAGCAAGAACTGCCTTGACCAGCGTAAACTTGTTGTGGTTTCACATGGCAGCTGCTGCTTATATTTTCATTTGATACCGTGATTGGCTCAAACCAGCCTTTGGCAGGCGGGCACTAGGTGTCGCTTCACCCAATCAGCTCAAAGTTCTGCTGAATGTTCCTCCTTTCCGCGAACAGATTCGACGGGACTTTTCCCAGATTGATGAGGTGAGTCCCACACATTATCTTTCTGGCTGGCCGGGTTATTTTTAAAGGAGCAAAAAGCAAAATTACATTCTGTAGACCAAAACAAGATATGTGACAAGCTCCACCTCTACCTCATCTCACACTGTCCACCCTTCAACTTGTCTTGAAATGTTTTTGTAAATGTTTATTTGAAAAGCTGGTGACAACCTAGACCAGAGTGTCACTAAGATCCTGAAGACCTCATGGTTCTGCAAAAAACTGACAACTGAGATGGTTAATAGACGTATACTGGCTATATGAGCAAAACTTAATATATGAACTTATATTTGCAGTATAAATATATTTTACATACACACCTTTCCTTTGTCGGTCATTTAGCTTACGTGTCTGATAAAATTAATGTTATGTTTAAAGTGAGTTTTTTTCTATTAGTTTGTTGGATTTTTCTTTTTTTTCAAAACTAAATAAATTACTAAAGAAAATAGATATTAATGCAAGAAGTGTTCTCCGTAGATGCTTTTTGGAGCCATTTTGATAGTATACTTTATGACCTAAAATAACCAGTAAGTGTCTTTTGCTACTTCATGTAAAGTGAAACAAAGAATCTATGTACTTAAAGGGTAACTCACCCCCAAATCAACATGGTTGTTTCGTAGTGCTGTCTGCATATCCTGGTCATTTGTTTTGACAAATTATTTTAGACACAAAAACAGAATATAAACAAATATGCACTAGTCAGTGTGGCGCCCTCCTAGGGTTAAACGGTGGTTTTGCAATTGAATTTTGAACACGTATTGCTATTGGTTCAAAGGTTTTTGTGAAGTAATTTGGAGAAACTGAGCTCTGCTGCTGTGGGGTATGGTAAGCCGTGTTACCATTGAATCAGCAAGTTTAACTATCCGGAAACAGTGGGATGAGACATGAATGGAGACCCTCCAGGGCTGTTTCAAGTGTTGTATGTACTAAAGGGTGAAGCCTGGAGGAAGCCACTGAAGTCGTCACTGACTACATTTCCTCCTGTGAAGATATGATTATACCAACAAAAACTGAAGTCTTCCAAAATTAATAAACCTTGGATTACAACATCCCTCAAAAGAACAATAAGTGAAAAGAAAATGGCATTAAAATCAGGAGATGGGTCCAAAAGAAACTGAACAAACAAATCAAGGCGGCTAGGAAAGCACACAGTGAGAAGGTGGAGAGGCTGGACATCTGCAATCCTCCTTGTGGCAGTTACATCCTCATCAGACAACTATCCTTCTTTTATGGGTGAATGCTGGTAGAACAAGTTTAAATCCCCTCTCAAACAGCAGATCTCCAATGGTAAAGCCTCTGTCTGCCGTCAATTTATCACCAAAATGAAGATACTCCAGGAAGCCAGTGTTTTCCCTGCCACATGCATTCTTCCTTTCTCCTAAGTGTGATCCATCACTACCTGTAGTGTCAGCATCTTTCTTCATAGGTGACTGACAGACGACAGCCACTGTGATACAGAGGCTGACCGGACCGCTCCATAGTCAAACACAAGCCCAGAATCAGTTTAGCAAACAGCATAAAACATATCAAGACTAAAAACCATGTTAACACCAAGCTAATAGAGCAACACCTGTATCGTTACTCGTACTCATTCAAGTATTCATATCACATACATTCCTTCCAGTTTTTACAAACACCTTGTGCAAGTATCTGGGTTGTCATTTGTAAGGTTACACAGTTCAAATCTAACGGCAATATGTATATTTTTTTGCCTGTCATAAGAGAATAAATGGGTTTGCATTTTTAGTCACATTTTCACTGTTATACATTTGTAAATGTCACACTTCCAAACTAAATATTTTATTACACAGCTAAATGTTTAGTTTGTAAACTATATATTAAATTACAAACCAAGTATTTAGTTTTCAAATTAAATATTTAACTCCAAATTAAATGTTTAATTTCTAAACTAAACATTTACTTTGCAGCTAAATATTTAGCTCCAAAGTAAATTTAAATATTTAACTTGGAACTGTTGACTTATTTATAGATTTATGAATAACAAAAATGTGAAAAATGAACCCTGGCTTTAATCTCTTATGACAGGCTAAACATATTTTGCTGTGAATCTTTCATTGTATAACTTTACAAACGGAATTACATGGGCCTACCAGCAGGGATGAAAAATATCCAGATAATTTACAGAGAGAACAAAGCTAAAAGACGGCCGTCTTCATGTGAGAGCATGTTTTATCTAGATGGACGCAAACTAAGGAATTAGTTAAAGTTGACTAACGTAAACATCCCTTAGCTTACCTGTGTCTGCTCTCCTCTTTGTCTCCCTGGAGCTTTTAATGGAACTTCGTAGCCCAGCCCCTTTTCTAGCATCGTGGGTCTTCTATCAGTCTTTTGTCCACAAAATATAAAGAACAAACATAAGGTCGCTTCGGTGGTGTCTTAAAATGTAAAACTTTGACCACAGGCGGAGGGATTTCTCATTCTTCGGCTGGGGGTGAAGGAAGTAGGGCGCCTCACATCCGCAGCTCTTGTACACGGTAGATGATTTAAACACTCCTGCTCCACGTAAACCTTTCTTTTACACCTGTTATTATGACAGCCTATAACTGGACAAACGCTCCCGGTCTTCCTCAAAGTCATAGTGGCGAGTAATTTGGTACGAAGTAGCTGCATGAGTCGCTTTCCAGCTAGCTAGCCGGTGACAGGAAGTGAACGACCGGAAGTCTCGCACAAAAAACCATCAACTCACTGTCTCCGTATTTCCGTTGAAAATAAGGTGGATATTATGTCTAGTTTTTCCCCAGCATTTTACCGGGCTGGAAAATCATAAAGTAGAATATTAAGCGAGTTGTATTTGATTAAAATATTTGATTCTGCGCCTGGTCAACACATTACACTGAGCTGAGCTGTTGACCGCCCCAAGATGGCGCCCCCAAATCTCGTCAGCGCCCATAGGCGAAAGCAGTCGATGCGGGTCTACTCTTCATATTATGTCTATGATTTTCCAGTCCGGTAAAATGCTGGGAAAAACTAAAGTATGGACTTTTTCCTGCATAGAATATACAGCCTTCTAAAAGGTCTGAATTGTTTAAGTCTTATGTCAATTGTAAAATAAATGAGTTGAGCTATTTAATCCTTATAACTAATGTTCATATACATTATGTGTCATGATGCAGCCTGAAGGCTGCATACTGAACATTTCTCGCTCCGTTTCCAGTGCAGCCCTGATTGGGAACACCTGACAGGCTGCAAACAACCACGGACTCGCTCCACCTGCTCACCCTGCTATAAAAGCCTACCTCAGTTTGTTCTTTGTCACCGGTTCGTCTCCAGTCCACTGAACATCATCCACTTCTTGCTGCTTCAATAAACCCTGGAAACTAGCTCTGTGTGTGTTCTGGGTTCATCCAAGAAAATCATGACAGAACGAACCGGTCAAAGGATGAACTCAGTCACACACAGAGCGGTGCAGGAGCTGGCAGGACTCTGGATTCCTCTCGCCTGGGTCGCTGTTCTGCGACGCCTCGCTTCTGGTTCGTCTCACCTGGGTCGCTGTGCTAAGACACCTTGCCTCTGGTTTGTCTCCCCGGGGTCGCTGTTGCGACGCCCGCCTCTGGTTTGCCTCTCCGGGGTCGCTGTTGCGACGCCCGCCTCTGGTTCATCTGGTTCCGGCGCTCTCAAAGGTTCTGCGCTTACAGAGGGTCCTGCACTCATGGGTTCCAACGCCTTCCCCGCGTCCACTTGGTTCCGATGGGTCAGTCCACTGAACATCATCCCTGTCCTGTTCCTGCTCGTGTCCTGGTCCTGTTCCTGTTCCTGTCTTTTCCCGTCTGCCAGTTTCTGTACCCCTGCAACCTCCGTCTGGTAAATGACTCTGGTTCATCATCCAGTTCTTGCTGCTTCAATAAACCCTGGAAACTAGCTCTGTGTGTGTGTTGCTGTGTTCTGGGTTCATCCAAGACAAATCATGACAGAATGGTTTGCAGGGGATTAAACCGTCACTGGTTCCTGTATTAATGCCAGTAATCCAAAAAGAATTTATTAGTTCCCCATTGTTTATTATACTTTAACTGCGTGGATTACCAATTAATAAACAATTTTTTTTAATTCTCTCTGTACAGTATATTTAAGATGCAAGTCTTTTAGTAGGGCATACTTTAATTTACTTCAATGTAGAAAATAACGTATGTGGAAAATTTTCTACATAACCCAAGATCACTTATTGTTCAGTAATATTTACTGTGCTACAAAGCATCCCTAAAATTTGCCACTATTTCAAAACCTACGACCTATAATAAGGTGACCAGATTTCTCTAATGAAAACCGGGGACGTCTGTGATTTTGTTAATGAAGATGACGCAGAATCTCTGTCTGGGGGTTGGTTTGTTTTGCCTGATCTGCAACGCCGACAGGGCGGGGAAGGCGTGTCGGAGTTAAAGGCTAAGCTCAGCAGCCCGAGGCTCCTTTCCTTCCCACCATGGTTTTCACTGTTGACCCCATGAAAGGTCAAGAAACAGGAGCTATTATTAAGGGCATTCGGATGACTCCATTCTTTCTGGCTCATCTTCTTCATCCCCTTGTTCTTAGAGGTTGGCAAAAAACTGGAGGTGTGCATTACCGCCACCATATTGTCAGAGTGTGGTTCTTGATGGATTCTTATCTCAAGTGTGTGTAAGTATGGAGGGAAATTTGTCTTTTTTTTTATTCAAACAAAAATCAATTTCAATTAAAATCTGATCAAAACGAAGAAAAGATAAAAATAAATATAAAAAAATTAATATTTTATCAAAATAGTTTACTTAGTTATTCTTTAGTTTAAGTATATAAAGGTACTTTTGTCTTTTGTGTGCAAAACATGTTTAAAGTTTCAGCATAAAGTCAACATCTGTGAAAGGAAATCACACAAAGTGCTGCACTAAACGCTAAAGCAGCTTTTTGTCTTGAAATGTTTTTAACCATCTAAGGAAATTGTAAGACACGTTCTGTGTGGTTGTTGGTTTGGGAAGTTTATTGACATTGTGTTTAGCCGACAAACATTTCTCAGTTTTCAAATGTGACGTAGCCGTCTACTTTACATCCTAGTCATTCCAGACATGTGAAGCTAACATAGCAAATGCATCTGTATTCGCTGTAGATTCGTTTGGAGAGCTAACTGTACCTGATTTTGCTACAATGCAGTCCACGCTAGCACCAGAACATCAGAAGTAAGTGAATCATAAGCGCCTGATTGGGTAAATGAGCTTATCGGGGTTTTTATCTCAGTTTTGGCTTCGTGTTTACCGCTTGAATGAGAATACAGAGTTAAATCAAGAAGATTAGGTTGTGATCATCAACTTTCCAGTTTTGCTGTATTTATTTTCTGTGTTTTACACCACAGGGGTGAGGAAAAGGGTTTTGTTATTTACACATTCACATGTAGGTGTTTTACACCAATTTCAATATTAGCAGAAAATGCAGTATTTAAAGGAGAAGTCCGATCAAAATCAGAATTCAAACTGCTGAAAGTACTTTAAATATAAAATTATTACATACTGTTTAATAAATCATAAGCTTTTTTAATTAAGAGTAAGGGTATATTTGTTATTTACACATTCACGTGTACGTGTTTTACACCAATTTAAATATTAGAAATAGAAAATGCAGTATTTAAATGAAGGTGGTTATTTTGAAGAGGGGAGGGATCCTGCATTAACCTGACCCTAGCCAGATGTATTTCGCTCCGCCTAGCTCCACTCACATCCATCTGGGACTGATCCATAGGAATTGCCTTTTTTGAAGGCTGGGCCTTATCAAAAATCCTTGCATATGATTGGATAAGCCACTTGTCTGTCATCTTTATCGACGTGCTATTTCAACCACTCACACCGAAGCCAACCCGTGACGCTGTGAGAGCGACGCAGGAAAAAAACAAAACTTTTTTTTTTTTTTTAATGTGTGCGGCTCTAGTGGCACGCGTTTTATTGAGAGTGAGCTGACAGGAAGAGGGGGAAAGACAGGCGGCAAAGCGCCGCGGGTCCGAGTCGATCCCGGGCCGACCGCGTCGAGGACTAAAGGCTTCCTAATATGGTTCGCGCTAACCGCTCCGTCACGGGCGGAAACTCACCTGCCCTCGCTTCAATGGAGCGAAAAAGGGGGAAATTCTCGTCCTCTGCGGAGCGGAGGACCTCCCTGGTATCGGAAAATCTGCTGGAACAAAGCTAAGTTACACTCTGACTTCTGCGCAACCAGCCGCAAAGTAAAGAATGCCGAAACAGCTTTGTTTATTTTTGTCCTGCTGTTGCAGGAAAGCAGACGGGAGACGGTGGATTGGTCACCTTCCCTCACCAAACGAGCTGAGAGCGAAAAGGAGCTGAAATCTTGACTGCAACCGTGTCAGAGACCGCTGCAGGGCCTCAGACCGCCTGATCCCGACCACGTTTCGGCTAGCTCATGACCGCATGTCTGCTGCTCATGCTAGCATGAGCTACGTCCGTTAGCTCTTTGAAAGTTGTTCTGGGGTCTTTTATGACCTCCTGGATGAGTTGTCGCTGCGCTCTTGTGGTAATTTTGGTTGGCCTGCTACTCCTGGGAAGGTTCATCACTGGTTCAGGTTTTCACTATTGGTGAAAATGGCTCACTGCGCCTCACTGGAGTCCCACAGCTTTAGAAATGGCCTTTTACAGACTGATGGATCTCAAATTACCATTTTTGTTCCTGATTTTTCTTGGATTGGGGCATGATGTCTGGCTTTTGTGGATTTTTTTTTTTTGCCTACTCCAACTCGTCAAGCAGGTCAGATTAATGTGTTCTTGCTGCAGGTCAGGCAGTAATCGGGCCTGGGTGTAGATAGAGACATGCAGCTCAGCTTTTTCACACACAGCCATGTAGGTTTGGATTTTCCCCCTTCATAATTACCACTTTTATTTAAACTCTGCATTTTCTGTTTACTTGTGTTATGCTTGTATTTTATTTTTTATTATATGGAACACTTGTACATGCAGAGCTTTGCAAAAATATTCATACCGTTTGAAATTTGTTGTTACACCATCTGAATTTATTGTATTGCAGTTTTATTTTCTAAATAAATGTAACTAGACTCAGGTAGATTTTATGTACAATTTAGGTGACATCAAGCAGTTAGATGGACTGGATATTATTTTGTGGTATCAAATAGCATCCAGTCAAGCTCTGCAGAGATGCTAGTGAGGCATTTTGGCCACTTGATTCAATGCAACTTGGTTTCAGAACTCAACACTCCACGGAAACTACTAATTTATTTTTCATAGAAAATATCAAACATTCAGTGGATAAAGGTGCCGTGGTTGGAGCTGTATTTCTCGATCTAAAAAAAGCCTTTGACACTTTAAATCATAAAATATTATTAACCAAACTAAGCAAATTTAACTTCTCGTCAGATGCAATAAAATGGATAGAATCATATCTGTCGAACCGCTCACAGTCAGGATCAGTAATTATCTCTCACCCCCTCTCACCATGTACACAGGGGTACCTCAAGGTTCTATCTTGGGGCCTCTGCTATTTTCTCTCTATATAAACGACCTCCCCTCAGTTTGTGCAGATGTCTGTATCCAGATGTATGCAGATACTGTAATTTATACCCATGGTAAAAACACAAAACAAGTTGCTGAAAAACTAACAGTCTATGGCCCATGTCTTGAATGGCTGAATCAATCCTGCTTAAAACTTAATGTAAATAAAACAGTTTCAATGTACTTTTCTAAATCCAACAGTGCAAATCATGTGGAAGATATTTATGTGACAGGAGAAAAATAAAAGTTGTGTCAGAATTCAAATACCTAGGCATCCTAATAGACCCTAAACTAACTTTTAAATCCCGATTAAAAAAGGTGTGCAAAGAGTCACATACAATATTGCAAATTTCCGTTTCATAGGATCACACTTGTCACTCCAGGCAGCTAAAATGTTCATGTACAGTATGGTTCTGTCCCACATCACCTACTGTCTTACAACCTGGTCACAGGCAAATAAAAAGACACTAAAACCTTTAGAATCTCTTTACAAACAGACAATCAAAATTTTGGATAAAAAAACATCAAAATATCACCATTGTCCCATTTTACTAAAACATAAACTTTTAAGCTGGGAAAATGTCATCAAGTATTCAAACCTGTCTGTTTTACAAAATCATCCATGGTCTGTCATCTCCTCCACTCAGTCAGTTTGTAAAGATCAGGAACACAGAGTAACACGAGGGTCGGCCAGAGGAGACTGTGTTGTTCCTCTGCGTAAAAGTGCTTTTAGTCAAAGAGCCTTTGCAGTCACAGCAGCTCAGGAGTGGAACTCTGTCCCTCAGAACATCAGAAAACTCACAACATGCGCGCTTTTTAAAAAGCATCTAAAAAACTGGCTCATAACACGTCAGACATTAATTGAATGTGTCTTCCATAACCAAACCATGCTGCCATTTGTGTCTCTGCTGTGTGTATATATATATATATATATATATATATATATATGTATATGTATATATATATATATATATGTATATATATA